>CM038672.1:650599467-651862971 GCA_021605145.1 Aegilops bicornis
GCTTAGAAAGGCGGCATGCGTGCAAAGGATCCATCGATGCATATCATATCATATCCAGCAGGACGGGGCCGGACTCGCGCGACCGACTAATTGACGTGCGAATGACGTCGTACGGCGGGCGGAAGAAGAAGAGAGCCCCTGCGACGGCGATCCTCCAACCAAAGCCGATCTCATCATCTGTCCGGTCCGGTCCTGATTGTTATAGGCACATTATGCACATATAGGGCAGGCTTCGATGGTTAGCCTGTCAGTAATAAAAATAGTAAGGTTTTCGATCTCTAGCCATCTGTCTCATTAGATTTTCAGTGCCCACGAGAGAATCTTGCCAAATATGAGCTGACTACTCCCCTCCCAAATGATACTGACCAGAACACCATGATGATTGTTATAATGAAATGATGGATCGACTGGGGGAGGACCAACATGTCGTGTGCGCGCTGGAGCGTCCCGTCGCGTTTTCTTCGTTTGGGCAATGGTTGGGCCTTTGGGGTTGTATTGTCGTGTTTTAGACGTTTTTATTGTGTGTTGTTGATTTCCCACAATATGTTGTTCATACACATAGTATGTTGGAAATATGCCCTAGAGGCAATAATAAAAGCATTATTATTATATTTCCTTGTTCATGATAATTGTCTTTTATTCATGCTATAACTGTATTGTCTGGAAATCGTAATACACGTGTGAATACATAGACCACAATACGTCCCTAGTGAGCCTCTAGTTGACTAGCTCGTTGGTCGACAGATAGTCATGGTTTCCTGACTATGGACATCAGATGTCATTGACAACGGGATCACGTCATTAGGAGAATGACGTGATGGACAAGACCCAATCCTAAGCATAGCACAACGATCGTGTAGTTCGTTTTGCTAGAGCTTTTCCAATGTCAAGTATCTCTTCCTTAGACCGTGAGATCGTGTAACTCCCGGATACCGTAGGAATGCTTTGGGTGTACCAAACGTCACAACGTAATCGGGTGACTATAAAGGTGCATTACGGTATCTCCGAAAGTGTACATTGGGTTGATACGGATCGAGATGGATTTGTCACTCCGTATGACGGAGAGGTATCACCGGGCCCACTCGGTAATGCATCATCATAATGAGCTCAAAGTGATCAAGTGTCCGGTCACGGGATCATGCATTACGATGCACGAGTAAAGTGACTTGCGATAACGAGACTAAGCGAGGTATTGGGATACCGACGATCGAAGTCTCGGGCAAGTAATATACCGTCGACAAAGGGAATAGCATACGGGGTTGCTTGAACCCTCGACATCGTGGTTCATCCGATGACAACATCGAGGAGCGTGGGGGAACCAACATGCGTATCCAGAACCCGCTGTTGGTTATAGACCAGAGAGCGTCTCGGTCATGTCTTCATGTCTCCCGAACCCGTAGGGTCTACACACTTAAGGTTCGGTGGACGCTTAGGGTTAATAGGAAGACTTGTATGTGATTGCGAATGTTGTTCGAGTCCCGGATGAGATCCGGACGTCACGAGGAGTTCCGGAATGGTCCGGAAGTAAAGATTTATATATGGGAAGTCGTCAAACGGACAGGAAAAGTTTGGTCATATCGGTATTATGGAGGGTTCACGGAAAGGTTCCGGAGGACCACGGGAGGGGCCACCCTTTGGGGGCCACTTGGGCTGCGTGGGAGGCAGCCAGCCCCTAGTGGGCTGGGCGCACCCTCCCTTGGCCCATGCGCCTAGGGTTGAGGGGGGAACCCTAAGGGCGCCACGCTTGGGGGGCAAGCCCCTCCCTTAACCGCCGCCCCTCTAGATGCATCTAGAGGGGCCGGCCCCTCCTCCCTTCCCCTATAAATAGAGGGGTGAGGGAGGGCTGCAAACACCATTGAAGGCGCAGCCCTCCTCCCCAACACCTCTCCTCCTCCGCATAGGCTTGGCGAAGCCTGCCGAGAACAATCCTCCATCTCGCATCACGCCGTCGTGCTGCCATTGGAGTTGTCTTCCTCAACCTCTCCTTCCTCCTTGCTGGATCAAGACGAAGGAGACGCCGTAAATCCCGTCACGTGTGTTGAACGCGGAGGTGATGTCCGTTCAGCACTTGGTCATCGGTGATCGGAATCACGTTGAGAACGTCTTCATCATCACCACTCCCTCGAACGCCTTCCGTACTCGATCTACAAGTGGTATGTAGATGCAAACTCTCTCTCTTGACTCGTTGCTTAGATGAACTCATAGATAGATCTTGGTGAAACCGTAGGAAAATTTTAATTTTCTGCAACGTTCCCCAACAGTGGCATCATGAGCTAGGTCTATGCGTAGTTCTCTATTGCGAGTAGAACACAATTTAGTTGTGGGCGTGGATCTTGTCAATTTACTTGCCGTTACTAGTCTTATCTTGCTTCCGGTATTGTGGGATGAAGCGGCCGGACCAACCTTACACGTGACGCTTACGTGAGACCGGTTCCACCGACTAACATGCACTAGTTGCATAAGGTGGCTGGCGGGTGTCTGTCTCTCCTACTTTAGTTGGAGCGGATTCGATGAAAAGGGTCCTTATGAAGGGTAAATAGAAGTTGACAAGATCACGTTGTGGTTATTCGTAGGTAAGAAAACGTTCTTGCTAGAACCCAATTGCAGCCACGTAAAAGATGCAACAACAATTAGAGGACGTCTAACTTGTTTTTGCAGCAATTGTCATGTGATGTGATATGGCCAAGTTGTGATGAATGATGAATGACACATTGTGATGTATGAGATCATGTTCTTGTAATAGGAATCACGACTTGCATGTCGATGAGTATGACAACGGCAGGAGCCATAGGAGTTGTCTTTATTTTGTATGACCTGCGTGTCATTGAAGAACGCCATGTAACTTACTTTATTTTATTGCTAAACGCGTTAGCCATAGAAGTAGAAGTAGTCGTTGGCGTGACAACTTCATGGAGGCACAATGATGGAGATCATGATGATGGAGATCATGATGATGGAGATCATGGTGTCATGCCGGTGACAAGATGATCATGGAGCCTCGAAGATGGAGATCAATGGAGCTTTATGATATTGGCCATATCATGTCACTACTATATATAATTGCATGTGATGTTTATTATATTTATACATCTTGTTTACTTAGAACGACGGTAGTAAATAAGATGATCCCTTACAACAAGTTCAAGAAGTGTTTCCCTAACTGTGCACCGTTGCTAAAGTTCGTCGCTTCTAAGCACCACGTGATGATCGGGTGTGATGGATTCTTACGTTCACATACAACGGGTGTAAGACAGATTTACACACGCGAAAACACTTAGGGTTTACTTGACGAGCCTAGCATGTACAGACATGGCCTCGGAACACGGAGACCGAAAGGTCAAACACGAGCCGTATAGAAGATACGATCAACATGAGAATGTTCACCGATGATGACTAGTCCGTCTCACGTGATGATCGGACACGGCCTAGTCGACTCGGATCGTGTAACACTTAGATGACTAGAGGGATGTCTAATCTGAGTGGGAGTTCATTGAAATAATTTGATTAGATGAACTTAATTATCATGAACTTAGTCTAAAACTTTTGCATAATATGTCTTGTAGATCAAATGGCCAACGCTCATGTCAACTTGAACTTCAACGTTCCTAGAGAAAACCAAGCTGAAAGATGACGGCAGCAACTATACGGACTGGGTCCGGAACCCGAGATCATCCTCATAGCTGCCAGGAAACAATATGTCCTAGAAGGACCGCTAGGTGACGCCTCCGTCCCGAAGAACCAAGACATTATGAATGCTTGGCAAACTTCATACCGATGATTACTCCCTCGTTCGGTGCGGCATGCTTCTGACTTAGAACCGGGGCTCCAAAAGCGTTTTGAGCATCACGGAGCATATGAGATGTTCGAGGAGCTGAAACTTGTTTTCCAAGCTCACGCCGGTCGAGAGATATGACATCTCCGACAAGTTCTATAGTTGTAAGATGGAGGAAAACAGTTACATCGGTGAGCACATATCGAAGATGTCAGGTTGCACAACCGTATGACCCAGTGAACATTAACCTCCACGATGAGGCGGTCATTGACAGAATCCTCCGATCGCTCCCACCAAGCTACAAGAGCTTTGTGATGAACTACAACATGCAGGGGATGGTAAAGACCATTCTGAAGTGTTCTCTATCTTTGAAGTCAGCCGAGGTTGAAATCAAGAAAGAACATCAAGTGTTGATGGTCAATAAGACCACTAAGTTCAAGAAGGGCAAGGGCAAGAAGAACTTCAAGAAGGACGGCAAGGAGGTTGCCGGCGCCCGTAAGCAAGTTGCCGGGAAGAAGTCAAAGAATGGACCCAAACCCGGCCGAGTGCTTTTATTGCAAGGGAGGGTCATCGAAGCGGAACTGCCCCAAATACTTAGCGGACAAGAAGGCCGGCAACGCCAAAGGTATATCGATATACATGTAATTGATGTGTACTTTGCCGATTACTCGTAGTAACTCCTGGGTATTTGATACGGTGCCGTTGCTCACATTTGTAACTCACAGGAGCTGCGGAATAAGCGGAAGCGGCAAAGGACGAGGTGACGATGCTTGGCGTCGGGAATGGTTCCAGTCGATGTGATCGCCGTCGGCACGCTAGCTCTTCATTTACCTACGTGATTAGTTATGAACCTTAATAATTGTTATTTGGTGCCAAGTTTGAGCATGAATATTGTATCTGGATCTTGTTTAATGCGAGATGGCTACTCATTTAAATCCGAGAATAATGGTTGGTCTATTTATATGAGAGATATGTTTTATGGTCATGCTCCGATGGTCAATGGTTTATTCTTAATTGTAACATCCCAAATTTTCAATTTGGAATGTTATACATTAGATCATCATGCATATCATATTTTCTCGCATTTTCCGATCCTAGAAAATTTCACGCAACTCAAGGACCCTCGGAGAGAGTTGGAAGTTTCATTATTTTCATATTTGGGATTTCTCAAATTTTGGAAATAGGATCATTGGATTTATTTAATTATCTTCATAAAGTTTTTCCTATAAAATCTCAAGAGAGGGAATAATATGACTTTCCCAATATTTAGGAAAAACGAAGATATTTTAAATAAATCAAATTTGGGTTTTGAAAGATTTATTTTGCTTAGGCAAAAATGAGCATTTTAAAATTTATTTGCATGTTGCAGTTTTTAAAAGTTCATTTTGTTCGACTCATTTTTAGGAGTCGGGGAAAATTTGTTTTATTTAATTTGGAGCTCATTTGGTATTTTTTTTAATTCATTTGGTTTAAATTTTAATTTAACAAAAAAAACGCGCCCACTGGTCCCGGCCCAGCCTGACCGGCAGCCCAGGCGCCCAGCCCCACCTCCCTCCTCTCCCTCGCCTCGGCCGCCCGTGAATCCCGCCGCCGCGGTCCGGCTCCCAGCCCGCCTCGCCCCTTCCCAAGGAACCGGGACGCCCCCTTTATAACCAGCGCCTCCCCTCTCTCTCACCGCCGCGCCGCCCTCGACCAGCCGCCGCCCGCCCTTGAAAGCCGCGCCGTCAGGGAGCACCCGCCGCCGCCGGAGCCCCCTCGCCGACCCGCCGACCCACTTGACCAGCGGAGACCAGCGGAACCCGCCCGTGAGCCCTCGGAGGTAGCCCCGCCGCCGCCCAAACCGATCCGATCCGATCCGGTTTTCCCCAAATAAACCGACCCGGTTTAAAAAAAAAAGATGTTCGGTTTTTAAAAAAAAAAACCTAGATTGGTTTTATTTTTTTTTCGATTTTCTTATTTAGCGAACGTTCACCGACCCGTTCGTTTCAATGAACGCGTTCGCTGGATTCGTTCTGTTAACGAACGTCCATTATTTAGATCGTTCGTCGTTTTCTTTTAAATCGGATTTAATCCGTTATTTTTTCAGATTCGATTTCTGATCCGATTTTCAAAACTGTTTTATTTCTTGCTCGTTTATCGGAATCAGGTGATTCAAGCGCTGGAGTTTCAGAACGAAACCGCCGTTCCGACTAACCTATTTTCACAGAGTTTTGCTACTGTGAGATTTTGACCTAATTTCAGATTTGTTTAACCGAGTCGTTCTCTCTCGAGTTCCGACTTTCGATGCTTTATTTGACTCGATTCTTTTGCCACCAGGGTTCTTAAGTTGAACTATCTGGTTAGATCTTTTATTCGAGATTTCCCTGTGCATTAGATGAGTACTTATTGTATGCTTGTTGTTTGTCTGCGTTAGATCACCGGAGTGCGCCGCTTGTTATTTGAATCTCTAGGACTCATGGATCATCGGCAAGGCAAGTAACACTTTGATCATACCTTTTCTACTACCCAGTTTTATGCATTAGATCAAACCTCAAACACTTGCATGATTAGGATCTAATCAAATTGTGGATGGGAAGTAGATTGAGGTAGTACCTATTACTGTTTTACTTATGAAACCTTGGGAGTTACTTCTCGTTTGCTTGATTATGCCATGCTATGCTAGTAGACGTGGATTGGGTGAGTGAATATCCATGACAGATGTGAGATTGTTAATTAATGGTTTATCTAAGGTGGCAACTTAAACACACATCTGGGTGGATTGAGGCACCTGGTTTCTATCAGGACTTGCCTGTATTTCTTCGGACCGCCACCCAGGCTCTAAGGGATCATAAGATTATTCAAACTAGAAACTTACGTGTGCAGCCACAAGCCAATTATGGGCTCTGGCGTAGTTGACTAAGTTGTGCGAACTCTTACGGGTAGGCTAGCTGATGTAGGGGATATAGGTTGGTACGGTCTACCCATATGTAAGGTGCTAAGCGCTTACGAAAGACTATGTCTCGGTCATCCGCTTTCTCAAACACCATGTAGTGCGAGAACCAAGCGGAGGCGATCGAGTCTTGTGGGGAAAAGTGCATAAACCTCTGCGAGAGTGTATAAACTAATCATGATTAGCCGTGTCCCCGGTTATGGACGTTTTGAGTATCTAGTACTTGAATATCATGTGAATCTCAACATGTTACTTCTAATAATAAAAGATATTGGGTTTTTAATGAGTACTTTTTAATTGGGATTGAGGATCTTTGTCAACCATTCTCAATGTTTAACAACCACCATGATAGTTAAAAAAATTATTCCTTTGATGTAGGGAAAAATCAGCTTTATGCAAAAATGTAACCGTAGAGCCTTACCACCAGCCAAATATGCATGTAGTGTAGGCTTATTGCTTCATTGTTCTCTATGTGTTACATTGCCAGCATATTCCATGTGCTGACCCGTTTTCGGGCTGCAACTTTTCACGTTGCGAGACTTTTAGAATGACGAGTAAGATGTTAGGTTGTGGTTCTATACTCGGTGATGCATTTGGAGTTGATGGACTCACTCGTTTTCCAAGCCTTCCATTGTTATTATTAGATGGCCTTAAGCCATATTATTGTGTTAAGTTCCCTTGTGGACAACGATGTAATAAGTGTGTGATTGCTACTCTGCTATAAATCCTTGAAATCTTGTCTTTGTGTCGGCATTCTTGATCGAGGATGACAACGAGCACAGAGCGCTAGATCCATTCGATGCAGTCATGACGAGAGAATGGTATCGAGCACACTTGTTGTAGAGACACGACCACTAAGATAAAGCCATAGATCACTACTCTCTTCCCATTTTCTAACTCCTCATCTTTTCTACTCTCTTTAGGATGACGGACGCGAAGATCAAGTACACCCAACCGGATGAAGGCACACCTTTTGGATTTCACTTGAAGGAAGTTACCAAGTACACGAACATTGGATTACCAAGCTTCACGGAACTTTCAACGCCACTCTGCACGAGGAGGAGCGCTGGAAGATTCACGCTCACGTTCGGGAAGGACATTCGCCCCAATCACCAAGCCAATAGATAGTGTTTTCGGTGCACCAACTTGGAGTGCAGGAAAGAGCATGGCAGCTCACATCACCATGGGACGCATTGGAGAAGTTTACCAAGAAGACCTCAAGGACACAATCTACCAGATTTGCGGACGCCGAGGCGACAAATGGGAAGTCGTCAACACTAAGAAGGATAGATCCATTGCAGCATTTATCCAGAGTTAAACCCGGCACATTCGACGTCGGAGAACCAGATGTGCAATGATATGTTGGAGTTGCGAGAATGCAAAGGGAAGGATCATCGAGCTTGAAGAAGAACTAAAGACAACTCGCAAGGACTATATGGACGAGATCGTAGCTCTAGCAAAACACAATAACGATCTTAAATGCGAGGTTGAAGAACTCAAGAAGAAGTTGGCGCTCGGGAATGAAGACCAAGTATGTCGATTGCCCAAGCGACTACATCAACATCGACGACACCGATTCGGATCCAAGTGAACCCGACTTTGAAGACGAAGGCTGGAGCACACATTATGGAGTCTTCCACGGTTCAAATTAGTAGAAGTCCCCCACATATTAGTAGTATTCCCTCCATGTAAACATTATAGTACACGCACTTTTGCGATAGTTAGATCGTTGTAAGCCTTTGTTTGATTGGATGAAGTGATTTTGTGTGTATTTGCTCATGTGCATTTGGGTAGTGATTCCCCTTAGACCCCATTCTATTCTAAATTCTCATCTTTTCTAAACCCATCAGATGCCTCCGAGACGCGACCCCGGATTTGTTTTCCCGCCAGAGATCACCCAATTGATTCAGTGAGAATACCTGATTCAAACATTGGTGCAGAACCAGGCAACAACAACAACAACAACAACCCACCGCCACCACCACTGCGGATCATCCGACTCGTTTCCTTAGATCGAACCCGCGGTGTACTCCAAGAGCACCGAGCCAATTGTAGCAGATGGTGGCTCCGCAAGATAGGAAGGGAGCTGACCACTGCAGGATGCACGGATGGAGAAAGAGTGAAGTTTGCAGCACATCAACTTGAAGGACCCTTGTGACATGGTGGCAGAATTTCACAGCCACTTACCACTTAGACACCCACATGGGATCAATTTCAGCAAGCTTTTCGCCGCCCATGTTTCAGCAGGAGCTATGGCCATGAAGAAGCGTGAGTTTCGCAATTCGCCAAGGAGGAAGGACTGTTGGCGATGCGTGGATGACTTTAGTAAATTAGCACGTTATGCCCCGGATAGCGTTACTCTTGATGCGACTAAGCGGAGAAGTTTCTAGAAGGACTGAATGATGGGTTGACAGATGCCGTTGATGGTAGCCGGTTCAATAACTACCAGAGTTAGTAGATCGAGCCCTCATGATTGAAGGAAAGCAGCGACAAATTGAGAACATAGCGGAAGTATGGACAAGGGAAGTATAACTCTGGAGCTCGGCAGAAACCTCGTTATACCCCTAAGTCAGAATTCAATTTCAGCATACCCATGGAGGAGGAAATTAGCATAACCATAACAGCACCAAGAATGGGAATGGGAATGGAGGAAGCAGCAGACGTAATCGCACCAACCCGTCAACACCATCCAAAGTAGACCTAAGTCATATTACTTGCTTTAAGTGCATAAGGCTGGGCATTATGCCAATGACTGTCGAGAAGGCGAATGGAAATGGCAATGGAAGCTCGGAAAGAAGCCCAACCCTTTCAATAGAGGACAGGTGAACCACCTTGAAGTGGAGGAGGTTGAAGATCACCGATGCACGATGTCGGTAAGTTTTTGGTTAAGTCATTTCTGCGGTTGTTCTTTTCGATCTTTGGTGCATCGCATTCATACATATCAAGGGGTTTGTGGATAAGTACAAGTTACCAACCCAAGCCCTTAGGTCACCCATGCTAGTAACCTCACCGGAGCAGTACATGGCTAGTAAATGGTGTGATCGGCGCCATTAAGGATTGGACACTATGTTTTCCCCTCGGACCTAATAGTTACGGAATCCCAAGGATTGGATGTGATATTAGGTATGGATTGGTTATCAAAGTAGGGAGGAAACATTGATTGCTCCACTAGATAAATTTTGCTCACCACACACGAGGGAAGAAGGATTAAGTATGTATCACGGCACGAGCCGAGGATAGCACAAGAAAATTGCTTATAAGGAGTGGTACAGGAAGAAGTACCGATGGTGAAGGATTTTCTGATGTATTTCGGAAGAGTTGCCGGGAATGCCACGGATAGAGACATTGAGTTTTGATCGAGCTGTTGCGTGAACAGGCCCTATATCGAAGCGACCGTATAGGATGCCAAAGACAGGATTTGGCGGAAATCAAGAAGCAGATTAAGGAACTTTTGGATAAAGGTTTTATACGCCCAAGCTCTTCACCTTGGGGATCACCCGTTTTGCTAGTGGAGAAGAAGGATGGATCGTTAAGAATGGTTGTTGATTATCGTGGATTGAATGAAGTAACAATCAAGAACAAGTACCCACTACCTATGATAAATGACCTGTTTGATCGCTTGCAAGGAGCCAAGGTGTTTTCCAAGATCGACTTGCGATCGTGGTACCATCGATTGAAGATTCGGGAGCAGGACATACCCAAGACAGCATTTACCACGAGATATGGACTATACGAGTATACCGTTATGTCATTTGGATCGACTAACGCACCAGCCTATTTCATGAACACGATGAACAAAGTGTTTATGGAGTTTTTGGATAAGTTCGTCGTGGTGTTCATTGATGACATTTTGATTTTCTCGAAGAATGAAGAGGAACACAAGGAACATTGCGATTGGTTTTGGAGAAACCGAGGGAACACCGGTTGTATGCCAAGTTCAGCAAATGTGAGTTTTGGTTAAAGGAAGTTGGATTTCTCGGACATGTTATATCCGGAGAAGGGATAGTGATTGACCCCATGAAAGTTGAGACCGTAACCAAATGGGAAGCACCAACGACCGTTGGAGAGATTCGGAGTTTCCTTGGACTCGCAGGATACTACCGAAGATTCATTGAGAATTTCTCAAGGATTGCTAAGCCTATGACAGAATTGTTGAAGAAGGAAAATAAATTCATATGGACTGAGGACTGTGAGGCAAGTTTTCGGGAGTTGAAGAAAAGATTGGTTACCTCACCAGTTTTGATATTGCCAGATCAGACTAAGGATTATGAGGTATATTGCACGCTTCACGTCGAGGACTTGGAGCAGGTGCTTATGCAGGAAGGAAGAGTTGTTTCGTATGCTTCACGACAACTTAAGCCCCATGAGTTGAATTATGCCACTCATGATTTGGAGTTAGCAGCCGTAGTGCATGCCACGAAGGCGTGGAGACATTTTCTCATTGGAAATCATTGTGAAGTATATACGGATCACAAGAGTTTGAAGTACATCTTCACACAGAAGGAATTGAATCTCAGACGAAGGAGATGGTTAGAGCTTATCAAGGATTATGACATGAGATTGCATTATCACCCCGGAAAGGCTAATGTCGTAGCAGACGCATTGAGCCGTAAGAGCCACGTCAATACCCTAATGATAGGAGGAATACCCAATGAGTTAGCCGAGGACCTTCGAGAGCTATGTTTGGAAATAGTACCAAGAGGCTATGTAGCAGCATTGGAGATTTAGTCAACGCTGATGGACAAAATCAGAGAAGCCCAAAAGGCAGATAGGGAAGTTGCCTCTATAAAGGAGAAAATGAGCAAAGGAAAGGCTAAAGGATTTCGTGAGGACGAGCACGATACCCTATGGTTCGAAGACCGTGTTTATGTGCCCAATGACCCAGAGATCAGGAAGTTGATTTTACAAGAAGCCCATGATTCACCCTATTCGATTCACCCAGGAAATACCAAGATGTATTCGGATTTGAAGAATACTTTCTGGTGGACCGGAATGAAGAAGGATATTGCGGAGTATGTAGCAGTTTGACGTATGTCGAAAAGTAAAGGCGAGAACATCGAAGCCAGGATTGTTACAACCATTGCCGATACCGAATGGAAGTGGGATAAACTAGGCATGGATTTTATCACAGGATTGCCAAAGACTCGTTCGAGGATATGACTCGATTTGGGTTATAGTCGACCGTTTAACAAAAGGTAGCTCATTTTATTCGGTCAAGACTACCTATAGCGATTGCTAAGTTGGCAAAGATATACATGACCAGAATTGTGTGCTTACACGGAGTTCCGAGGAGCATCGTATCGAGATAGAGGAACCCGGTTTACCTCGAAATTTTGGAACCGGTTGCACGAAACATTGGGAACCCGATTGGAATTCGGCCTGACTTTCCACCCACAGACCGATGGACAGACCGAGAGAGTCAATCAGATTTTGGAAGACATGCTTTGAGAGCTTGTGCCCTAGATTATGGATCTATTGGGATGACAATTTGCCGTATGCAGAATTCTCCTACAACAACGATTACCAAACCAGTTTGAAGATGGCACCTTTGAAGCTTTGTATGGAAGAAGGTGCAGGACACCATTGTTATGGGAATGGCCCGGAGATCGTCGGTTGTTTGGACCAGATTTGGTTAAGGAGTGCGAGCGAAAGTTAAGTTGATTCGAGCGAGCTCAAGATAGCCCGATCCGGACAAAAGAGCTATGCCGATTCAAAACGCATAAGCGATTGAGTATGAAGTTGGAGAGCAGTATATCTCGAGTATCCCGCTTGAGGAGTTAAGCGTTTTGGAGTTAAAGGAAAGTTAGCACCACGTTTCGTTGGACCGTATAAGATTTTGCAACGCATGGGAGAAGTTGCGTATAAGTTGGAATTACGGAAGGACTGTCGGGAGTTCATGATGTATTCCATGTTTCTCGATTGAAGAAATGTCACCCGAGATAGCAGAGGTACCGTTAAGAGACACGGTACCATTGGAAGCAATACAGTTGAAGGATGACTTGACATATGAGGAAAGACCGATTAAGATTCTCGATTATGCCAGTGAGTTACCCGCAAACAAGGTTATCAAGTTTTGCAAAGTTCGATTGGAGCCACCACACCGAGGATGAAGCCACACAGGAAAGAGAGGAAGTTTTGCTCAAGGACCACCCTCACCTATTTTCTAGCCAACCCGAATCTCGAGGCGAGATTCATCTTAAGAGGTAGGTTTGTAACATCCCAAATTTTCAATTTGGAATGTTATACATTAGATCATCATGCATATCATATTTTCTCGCATTTTCCGATCCTAGAAAATTTCACGCAACTCAAGGACCCTCGGAGAGAGTTGGAAGTTTCATTATTTTCATATTTGGGATTTCTCAAATTTTGGAAATAGGATCATTGGATTTATTTAATTATCTTCATAAAGTTTTTCCTATAAAATCTCAAGAGAGGGAATAATATGACTTTCCCAATATTTAGGAAAAACGAAGATATTTTAAATAAATCAAATTTGGGTTTCGAAAGATTTATTTTGCTTAGGCAAAAATGAGCATTTTAAAATTTATTTGCATGTTGCAGTTTTTAAAAGTTCATTTTGTTCGACTCATTTTAGGAGTCGGGAAAATTTGTTTTATTTAATTTGGAGCTCATTTGGTATTTTTTAATTCATTTGGTTTAAATTTTAATTTAAAAAAACGCCGCCCTGGATCGAGGCCAGCCGGCCCAGCCAGCCCAGGCCCAGCGCCCCAAGCCCACCTCCTCCTCTCCCTCGCCTCGGCCGCCCGTGAATCCCGCCGCCGCCTTGTGAGTCGGCTCAAACCAGCCTCGCCCCCAAGGCAGGGACGCCTTTATAACCCGGCGCCCCCCCTCTCTCTCACCGCCGCCGCCGCCCTCGACCGAGCCGCCGCCCTTGAAAACGCCGCCGTCGCCGTCATGGAGCACCCGCCCGCCGGAGCCCCCTCGCCGACCCGCCGACCACTTGAGCCAGGGAGACCCGCGGAACCCAGGCGAGAGCCCTCGGAGGTAGCCCCGCCGCCGCCCAAACCGATCCGATCCGATCCGGTTTTCCCCAAATAAACCGACCCGGTTTTTTAAAAAAAAAAAGATGTTCGGTTTTTTTTAAAAAAAAACCTAGATTGGTTTTATTTTTTTTTCGATTTTCTTATTTAGCGAACGTTCACCGACCCGTTCGTTTCAATGAACGCGTTCGCTGGATTAGATTACATTAACGAGCGTCCGGTATTTAGATCGCTCGTCGTTTTCTTTTAAATCGGATTTAATCCGTTATTTTTCGATTCGATTTACGATCCGATTTTCAAAACTGTTTTATTTCTTGCTCGTTTATCGGAATCAGGTGATTCAAGCGCTGGAGTTTCAGAACGAAACCGCCGTTCCGACTAACCTATTTTCACAGAGTTTTGCTACTGTGAGATTTTGACCTAATTTCAGATTTGTTTAGCAAAGTCGTTCTCTCGAGTTCCGACTTTCGATGCTTTATTTGACTCGATTCTTTTGCCACGGTGGTTCTTAAGTTGAACTATCTGGTTAGATATTTTATTCGAGATTTCCTGTGCATTAGATGAGTACTTATTGTATGCTTGTTGTTTGTCTGCGTTAGATCACCCGAGTGCGCCGCTTGTTATTTGAATCTCTAGGACTCGCGGATCATCGCAAAGGCAAGTAACACTTTGATCATACCTTTTCTACTACCCAGTTTTATGCATTAGATCAAACCCTCAAACACTTGCATGATTAGGATCTAATCAAATTGTGGGATGGGAAGTAGATTGAGGTAGTACCTATTACTGTTTTACTTATGAAACCTTGGGAGTTACTTCTCGTTTGCTTGATTATGCCATGCTATGCTAGTAGACGTGGATTGGGTGAGTGAATATCCATGACAGATGTGAGATTGTTAATTAATGGTTTATCTAAGGTGGCAACTTAAACACACATCCGGGTGGATTGAGGCACTGGTTTCTATCGAGACTTGCTGTATTTCTTGGACCGCCACCTGTGCTCTAAGGGATCATAAGATTATTCAAACTAGAAACTTCGTGTGCAGCCACAAGCCAATTATGGGCTCTGGCGTAGTTGACTAAGTTGTGCGAACTCTTACGGGTAGTAGGCTAGGCGATGTAGGGGATATAGGTTGGTACGGTCTACCCATATGTAAGGTGCTAAGCGCTTACGAAAGACTATGTCTCGGTCATCCGCTTCTCAAACACCATGTAGTGCGAGAACCAAGCGGAGGCGATCGAGTCTTGTGGGGAAAAGTGCGCAAACCTCTGCAGAGTGTATAAACTAATCATGATTAGCCGTGTCCCCGGTTATGGACGTTTTGAGTATCTAGTACTTGAATATCATGTGAATCTCAACATGTTACTTCTAATAATAAAAGATATTGGGTTTTTAATGAGTACTTTTTAATTGGGATTGAGGATGCTGTCAACCATTCTCAATGTTTAACAACCACCATGATAGTTAAAAAAAATTATTCCTTTGATGTAGGGAAAAATCAGCTTTATGCAAAAATGTAAATCAGAGAGCCTTACCACCAGCCAAATATGCATGTAGTGTAGGCTTATTGCTTCATTGTTCTCTATGTGTTACATTGCGGCATATTCCATGTCTTGACCCGTTTTCAGGCTGCAACTTTTCATGTTGCAGACTTTTGAACGACAGTAAGATGTTAGGTTGTGGTTCTATACTCGGTGATGCGGCTGGAGTTGATGGACTCACTCGTTTTCCAAGCCTTCATTGTTATTATTAGATGGCCTTAAGCCATATTATTGTGTTAAGTTCCCTTGTGGACAACGATGTAATAAGTGTGTGATTGCTACTCGCTATAAATCCTTGAAATCTTGTCTTTGTGTCGACATTCTTGATCGAGGATGACATCGAGCACAGAGCGCTAGATCCATTCGGGTCTGGTCGCGACATTAATGAATCTCGAGCGTAGTATTGCACATGTTTATAGCGTGAATACCAAAAGATGTAAAGTTGATAACGATAGTCCCACATACTTGTGGTAATCGCCGCCTATGGTCACATTGGTGTCAAGCGCATGAAGAAGCTCCATCTTGATGGACTTTTGGAGTCTTTAGATTATGAATCATTTGACACATGCGAACCATGCCTCATGGGCAAGATGACCAAGACTCCGTTCTCGGAACAATGGAGCGAGCAACCAACTTGTTGGAAATCATACATACCGATGTGTGCGGTCCAATGAGCGTTGAGGCTCATGGAGGATATCGTCATGTTCTCACTCTCACAGATGATTTGAGTAGATATGGGTATGTCTACTTGATGAAACACAAGTCTGAGACCTTTGAAAAGTTCAAGGAATTTCAGAATGAAGTAGAGAATCAACGTGACGAAAGATAAAATTCTTACGATCAGATCGTGGAGGAGAATATTTAAGTCACGAATTTGGTACACACTTAAGAAAATGTGGAATCGTTTCACAACTAACGCCGCCTGGAACTCCTCAGCGTAATGGTGTGTCCGAACGTCATAATCGCACTCTATTGGATATGGTGCGGTCTATGATGTCTCTTACCGATTTACCGCTATCATTTTGGGGATACGCTCTAGAGACAGCTACATTCACTTTAAATAGGGCACCGCCTAAGTCCGTTGAGACGACACCGTATGAATTATGGTTTGGGAAGAAACCTAAGCTGTCGTTTCTAAAAGTTTGGGGATGCGATGCTTATGTCAAGAAACTTCAACCTGAAAAGCTCGAACCCAAGTCGGAAAAATGCGTCTTCATAGGATACCCTAAAGAAACAATTGGGTATACCTTCTACTTAAGATCCGAGGGCAAGATTTTTGTTGCCAAGAACGGAACCTTTACGGAAAAAGAGTTTCTCTCGAAAAGAAGTAAGTGGGAGGAAAGTAGAACTTCGATGAAGTACTACCTCTTGAACAGGATAGTAGTGCAGCTCAGGAAAGTGTTCTGTGATGCCTACACCAACCGAAGAGGAAATTAATGATGATGATCAAGGTACTTCGGATCAAGTTGCTCTTGAACCTCGTGGGTCCACAAGGACACGTTCCGCACTGCAGTGGTACGGGAACCTGTCCCGAAATCATGTTGTTAGACAACGGTGAACCTTGAACTATGAGGAAGCGATGGCGGCCCAGATTCCAACAAATGGCTAGAAGCCATGAAATCCGAGATAGAATCCATGTATGAAAACAAAGTGTGGACTTTGGTGACTTACCCGATGATCGGCGAGCGATAGAAAACAAATGGATCTTTAAGAAGAAGACGGACGCGGATGGTAATGTCACCATCTACAAAGCTCGACTTGGCGCTAAGGGTTATCGGCAAGTTCAAGGGATTGACTACGATGAGACTTTCTCTCCCGTAGCGAAGCTTAAGTCCGTCCGAATCATGTTAGCAATTGCCGCATACTATGATTATGAGATATGGCAGATGGGCGTCAAAACAGCGTTCCTTAACGGTTATCTTAAGGAAGAGCTGTATATGATGCAGCCGGAAGGTTTTGTCGATCCTAAGAACGCTAACAAAGTGTGCAAGCTCCAGTGATCCATTTATGGGCTGGTGCAAGCATCTCGGAGTTGGAACATTCGCTTTGATGAGATGATCAAAGCGTTTGGGTTTATGAGACTTATGGAGAAGCCTGCGTTTACAAGAAAGTGAGTGGGAGCTCTGTAGCATTTCTCATATTATATGTAGATGACATACTTTTGATGGGAAATGATATAGAATTCTTGGACAGCATTAAGGCCTACTTGAATAAGTGTTTTTCAATGAAGGACCTTGGAGAAGCTGCTTATATATTAGGCATCAAGATCTATAGGGATAGATCGAGACGCCTCATAGGTCTTTCACAAAGCACATACCTTGATAAGATTTTGAAGAAGTTCAAAATGGATCAGTCCAAGAAGGGGTTCTTGCACGTGTTGCAAGGTGTGAGATTGAGCTCAGCTCAATGCCCGACCACGGCAAAAGATAAAGAAGAGATGAGTGTCATCCCCTATGCCTCAGCCATAGGATCTATTATGTATGCCATGCTTGTACCAGACCTGATGTAAACCTTGCCGTAAGTTTGGTAGGAAGGTACCAAAGTAATCCCGCAAGGAACACCGGACAGCGGTCAAGAATATCCTGAAGTACACGAAAAGGACAAAGGACATGTTTCTCGTTTATGGAGGTGACGAAGAGCTCGCCGTAAAGGGTTACGTCGACTCTAGCTTCGACACGCATCTGGATGACTCTAAGTCACAAACCGGATACGTGTATATGTTGAATGGTGGAAGCGATGGCTAGTGCGGTACTGCAAGCAAAGCATCGTGGCGGGATCTACATGTGAAGTGGAATACATGGCAGCCTCGGAGGCAGCGCATGAAGCAATTTGGGTGAAGGAGTTCATCACCGACCTAGAGTCATACCCAATGCGTCGGGGCCGATCAAACTCTTCTGTGACAACACTGGAGCTATTGCCCTTGCCAAGGAGCCTGTGTTTCACAAGAAGACCCGAGGCACATCAAGCGTCGCTTCAACTCCATCCGTGAAAATGTTCAAGATGGAGACATAGAAATTTGTAAAGTGCACACGGATCTGAATGTCGCAGATCCATTGACTAAACCTCTCTCATGGGCAAAACATGATCAACACAGAACTCTATGGGTGTTCGATTCATCACAATGTAAACTAGATTATTGACTCTAGTGCAAGTGGGAGACTGTTGGAAATATGCGAGAGGCAATAATAAAAGCATTATTATTATATTTCCTTGTTCATGATAATTGTCTTTTATTCATGCTATAACCGTATTGTCCGGAAATCGTAATACACGTGTGAATACATAGACCACAATACGTCCCTAGTGAGCCTCTAGTTGACTAGCTCGTTGGTCGACGAGATAGTCATGGTTTCGACTATGGACATCGGATGTCATTGACAACGGGATCACGTCATTAGGAGAATGATGTGATGGACAAGACCCAATCCTAAGCATAGCACAAAGATCGTGTAGTTCGTTTTGCTAGAGCTTTTCCAATGTCAAGTATCTCTTCCTTAGACCGTGAGATCGTGTAACTCCCGGATACCGTAGGAATGCTTTGGGTGTACCAAACGTCACAACGTAATCGGGTGACTATAAAGGTGCATTACAGGTATCTCCGAAAGTGTCATTGGGTTGACACGGATCGAGACAGGGATTTGTCACTCCGTATGACGGAGAGGTATCATCGGGCCCACTCGGTAATGCATCATCATAATGAGCTCAAAGTGATCAAGTGTCTGGTCACGGGATCATGCATTACGGTACGAGTAAAGTGACTTGCCGGTAACGAGACTAGACGAGGTATTGGGATACCGACGATCGAGTCTCGGGCAAGTAATATACCGTCTGACAAAGGGAATAGCATACGGGGTTGCTTGAACCCTCGACATCGTGGTTCATCCGATGACAACATCGAGGAGCGTGTGGGAACCAACATGGGTATCCAGATCCTCTGTTGGTTATTGACCGGAGAGCGTCTCGGTCATGTCTTCATGTCTCCCGAACCCGTAGGGTCTACACACTTAAGGTCCGTGACGCTAGGGTTAATAGGAAGACTTGTATGTGATTACCGAATGTTGTTGGAGTCCGGATGAGAGCCCGGACATCACGAGGAGTTCCGGAATGGTCCGGAAGTAAAGATTTATATATGGGAAGTCGTCAAGCGGACAGGAAAAGTTTCGGGTCATATCGGTATTATGGAGGGTCCACGAGAAAGGTTCCGGAGGACCACCGGGAGGGGCCACCCCTTTTGGGGGGCCACTTGGGCTGCGTGGGAGGCAGCCAGCCCCTAGTGGGCTGGGCGCACCCCCTCCCCTTGGCCCATGCGCCTAGGGTTGAGGGGGAACCCTAAAGGGGGGCGCCTGCTTGGGGGCAAGCCCCTCCCTTGGCCGCCGCCTCCCTCTAGATGCATCTAGAGGGGCCGCCCTCCTCCCTTCCCCTATAAATAGAGGGGTGAGGGAGGGCTGCAAACACCATTGAAGGCGCAGCCCTCCCTCCCCAACACCTCTCCTCCTCCGCATAGGCTTGGCGAAGCCTCGCCGAGAACGATCACTCCATCTCATATCACGCCCGTCGTGATGCCATTGAGTTGTCTTCCTCAACCTCTCCTTCCTCCTTGCTGGATCAAGGCGAAGGAGGCGCCGTAAATCCGCACGTGTGTTGAACGCGGAGGTGCTGTCCGTTCAGCACTTGGTCATCGGTGATCGGAATCACGTTGAGAACGTCTTCATCATCACCACTCCCTCGAACGCCTTCCGTACTCGATCTACAAGTGGTATGTAGATGCAAACTCTCTCTCTTGACTCGTTGCTTAGATGAACTCATAGATAGATCTTGGTGAAACCGTAGGAAAATTTTAATTTTCTGCAACGTTCCCCAACATAGTATTACTCGGTCTAGCACCTTGTATCGGTTGTGTATTTGGCACTTCTATTTTAATATAGGTAATGAAAGTTGGATACACAGATTCATCGAAAACGAAAACAAAATCTCTTGCTAAATTATGTCAAATAGTCAGTCTCAAACAAAAACGCAAAGTCATTTTTTCCTAAAATTATTCAGAAAAAAAATACTACGATGCCCTCTCCAAGTGATATTTCTAGCAAATTTTTTATGGGGCCTCGACAATAGGGCAGGGTGCTCCTCCAATTTCATAAAGAAGAATAGAGTTGGCCGGGTTTATATGGAAAAGTAGGCCAAAAATCACACAACGACACGATTAATTAAGGGAACATTCGCAAAAAAATGACGTAAAAGAAAAAGAAACAAAAAGGAACAACAATGCCTCCGTTGACCAAACATGACCTTCACCGCCAACATGCCTTCAACTCGAAGAGAAGTGTGCGAGCTCTTTGGAGATACCTTCAAAAGGAAAACGACCATGGGCACCGTCCTTGCCGACATCAACCCTAGTTGATGACTTTAAGCATTCACCAAAGATGCCCACAACCACCCCGCCAAACCTTGGGGAAAAAGGCTGGCCACACCATCAACCACCATGAAAAACCGAAGAACAAACACCCCTAGTCTGGTGGAGAGAAGGAACCTTAAAAAATTGCTCCAAATGAAGAGGGAACCGCCATGCCATCATTGTTCTGATGCAGAGGCCGGGTAAATCCCCCTTTTCAAAAAAAATGCCATCATCGTCGGTATCGATAAAAAACAAGGCTTTTGCCCAAGGCCCTACACCCCTCCATCTACTTGAGTCCCGGCCGGGGAAGTGTCCCAACCACTTCGAACTGTTAAGCGAGCCACTGCATGTGCCACCCCGATAATAGCTGACTACGTCTTCCATATCAGAGAGCTAGCCGATCAAGCCGCAACAACACCCTAGAGGTGATTTCACAGGTGTGCACAACATCATCACAGCCGGAGTCCCGCACCAACCGCAAACACGGAAGCACATTCACGGGATCGCTTGGCCATGCCTCGACCCACCAAGCCCAAATCAGACCCACCACACCCCTTCATACCGCCGAAGGCCCCGGCGGCTTGCTCCATCGCTGGTGCTTCACTCAACGAAGTATGCCAGCAATGGTGAGGTAGAGGAGAGGGAGGATAGGGCAGAGTCGTCGCCGCAGCCCGCAGGTGTCGTCTAAGGGAGGGAGCTACGTGAGGGTTCCCGTTGTAATAATTTTAATGCTCAGATGTTGCATTGATGCATTCTTTCTGTCTACCTATTCCAATCAAATTAAATTGCTCCCAAAAATGTCTATTTCTCTCCTGCTTAATGTCAGTAGTTGGAAATTAAATGGCTCTTTCTAATTATGGTGTGCCACCAGACTCAATTGCATATTTGCATTTCTGTTATATGCTTGACCTATAGTCCGAAGCTAACTGTTATGCCTAAGCCCTAGATATTAGAGCATCTACAGCCGGGCATTCTAAATCCGTCACAAACGCCCAGACGGAAGGCCCGGTCACTGATCAGTCATGAAAATTCGATCCAGACGAACGCCTCAAACGAGCCTTAAATGACCGGGTTGACCGGCTCCCCTTGAAGGAAATATGCCCTAGAGGCAATAATAAAGTTATTATTTATTTCCTTATTTCATGATAAATGTTTATTATTCATGCTAGAATTGTATTAACCGGAAACTTAGTACATGTGTGAATACACAGAAAAAATGAGTGTCACTAGTATGCCTCTACTTGACTAGCTCGTTGAATCAAAGATGGTTAAGTTTCCTAGCCATATACATGAGTTGTCATTTGATTAACGGGATCACATCATTAGAGAATGATGTGATTGACTTGACCCATTCCGTTAGCTTAGTACTTGATCGTTTAGTATGTTGCTATTGCTTTCTTCATGACTTATACATGTTTCTATGACTATGAGATTATGCAACTTCCAAATACCGGAGGAACACTTTGTGTGCTACCAAACGTCACAACATAACTGGGTGATTATAAAGGTGCTCTACAGGTGTCTCCGATGGTGTTCGTTAAGTTGGCATAGATCGAGAATATGATTTGTCACTCCGATTGTTGGAGGGGTATCTCTGGGCCCTCTCGGTAATGCACATCACTATAAGCCTTGCAAGCAATGTGACTAATGAGTTAGTTGCGGGATGATGCATTACGGAACGAGTAAAGAGACTTGCCGGTAACGAGATTGAGCTAGGTATTGAGATACCGGCGATCGAATCTCGGGCAAGTAACATACCGATGACAAAGGGAACAACGTATGTTGTTATGCGGTTTGACCGATGAAGATCTTCATAGAATATGTAGGAACCAATATGAGCATCTAGGTTCCGCTATTGGTTATTGACCAGAGATGTGTCTGGGTCATGTCTACATAGTTCTTGAACCCATAGGGTCCGCACGCTTAAAGTTCTGTGACGATCGGTATTATGAGTTTTGTGTTTTGATGTACCGAAGGTAGTTCGGAGTCCCGGATGTGATCACGGACATGACAAGGAGTCTAGAAATGGTCGAGACATAAAGATTGATATATTGGACGACTATATTCGGATAGCGGAAGTGTTCCGGGTGATTTCGGAGAAAACCGGAGTGCCGGAGGGTTACGGAACCCCCCCGGGAGAAGTAATGGGCCACATGGTCCTTAGTGGAGAGAGAGAGGGCCGGCCAGGGCAGGCTGCGCGCCCCCTCCCCCGCTGGTCTGAATTGGACTAGGGAAGGGGGGGGTGCTTTCCTTCTCCCACTCCTCCTTCCTTTCCCCCTCCTAGTAGGAGTAGGAAAGGGGAGTCCTACTCCTACTAGGAGGAGGACTCCTCCTCCTGGAGTGCCCTGCATGGGCCGGCCGGCCTCCCCCCTTGCTCCTTTATAAACGGGGGCAGGGGGCACCCTAGGACACATAAGTTGATCATTGCTCTCTTAGCCGTGTGCGGTGCCCCCCTCCATCATAATCCACCTCGGTCATATTGTAGCGGTGCTTAGGCGAAGCCCTGAGTCGGTAGCTTCATCAACACCGTCACCACGCCGTCGTGCTGACGAAGCTCTTCCCTGAAGCTCTACTGGATCGTGAGTTCGCGGAACATCACCGAGCTGAACGTGTGCTGAACACGGAGGTGCCGTACGTTCGGTACTGAGGATCGGTCGATCGTGAAGTCGTACGACTACATCAACCGCGTTGTCATAACGCTTCCGCTTACGGTCTATGAGGGTACATAGACGACACTTGATACGTCTCCAACGTATCTATAATTTTTGATTTCTCTATGCTATATTATCTATTGTTTTGGACTATATTGGGCTTTATTTTCCACTTTTATATTACTTTTGGGACTAACCTATAGTTATTTGATCTTGCTGTAATTTCCAGAAACTTTCGGTTCACTAAAACAATTGTTAAAAATCACCAGAACGTGATAAAATAGTGATTCAAATTGCTTCTGATCAATAAACAAATTTCCTAGGTCTTCCTATTTTGGCTGAATTTTTGGAGTTCCAGAAGTTTGCGTTAGTTACAGATTACTACAGACTGTTCTGTTTTTGACAGATTCTGTTTTTCGTGTGTTGTTTGCTTATTTTGATGAATCTATGGCTAGTAAAATAGTTTATAATCCATAGAGAAGTTGGAATACAGTAGGTTTAACACCAATATATATAAAGAATGAGTTCATTACAGTATCTTGAAGTGGTCTTTTGTTTTCTTTCGCTAACGGAGCTCACGAGATTTCTGTTGAGTTTTGTGTTGTGAAGTTTTCAAGTTTTGGGTGAATTTTTGATGGATTATGGAACAAGGAGTGGAAAGAGCCTAATCTTGGGGTTGCCCATGGCACCCCAAGATAATCCAAGGACACCAAAAGTCAAAGCTTGGGGATGCCGGAAGGCATCCCTCTTTAAATCCACTTCCATCGGTAACTTTACTTGGAGCTATATTTTTATTCACCACATGATATGTGTTTTGCTTGGAGCGTCTTGTATTATTTGCGTCTTTGCTTGTTAGTTTACCACAATCATCCTTGCTGTACACACCTTTTGAGAGAGCCATACATGAATGGAATTTGTTCGAATACTCTATGTGCTTCACTTATATCTTTTGAGCCTTATAGTTTTGCTCTATGTGCTTCACTTATATCTTTTGAGCTTTATAGTTTGCTCTAGTACTTCACTTATATCTTTTAGAGCACGGTGGTGGATTTGTTTTATAGAAACTATTGATCTCTCACGCTTCACTTAGATTATTTTGAGAGTCTTAAATAGCATGGTAATTTTCTTAAAATATTAATATGCTTGGTATTCAAGATTTGTAAAACTTTCTTTTGAGTGCGTTGAATACTAAGAAAAGTTTGATGCTTGATAATTGTTTTGAGATATGGATGTGATAATATCAAAGTCCTGCTAGTTGAGTAATTGTGAATTCGAGAAATGCTTGTGTTGAAGTTTGCAAGTCCAGTAGCATGCACGTATGGTAAACGTTATGTAACAAATTTGAAACATGAGGTGTTATTTGATTGTCCTCCTTATGAGTGGCGGTCGGGGACGTGCGATGGTCTTTTCCTACCAATCTATCCCCCTAGGAGCATGCGCGTAGTGCTTTGGTTTTTGATGGCTTGTAGATTTTTGCAATAAGTATGTGAGTTCTTTATGACTAATGTTGAGTCCATGGATTATACGCACTCTCACCTTCCATCATTGCTAGCCTCTTCGGTACCGTGCATTGCCCTTTCTCACATTGAGAGTTGGTGCAAACTTTGCCGGTGCATCCAAACCCCGTGATATGATACGCTCTTTTCACACATAAACCTCCTTATATCTTCCTCAAAACAGCCACCATACCTACCTATTATGGCATTTCCATAGCCATTCCGAGATATATTGCCATGCAACTTTCCACCATACCGTTCTTCATGACACATTCGTCATTGCCATATTTCTTAGCATGATCATGTAGTTGGCATAGTATTTGTGGCAAAGCCACCGTTCATAATTCTTTCACACTTGTCACTCTTGATTCATTGCATATCCCGGTACACTGCCGGAGGCATTCATATAGAGTCATACTTTGTTCTAGTATCGAGTTGTAATCATTGAGTTGTAAATAAATAGAAGTGTGATGATCATCATTATTAGAGCATTGCCCAAAAAAACAAAAAAAGAGAAAGGCCAAAGAAAAAAAAAGAAGGCCCAAAATAAGAATAAATAAAAAGGGGCAATGTTACTATCTCTTTTTCCACACTTGTGCTTCAAAGTAGCACCATGTTCTTCATATAGCGAGTCTCATATATTGTGCTTCAAAGTAGCACCATGTTCTTCATATAGAGAGTTTCATATGTTGTCACTTTCATATACTAGTGGGAATTTTTCATTATAGAACTTGGCTTGTATATTCCAACGATGGGCTTCCTCAAATGCCCTAGGTCTTCGTGAGCAAGCAAATTGGATGCACACCCACTTAGTTTCTTCTGTTGAGCTTTCATACATTTATAGCTCTAGTGCATTCGTTGCATGGCAATCCCTACTCCTTGCATTAACATCAATTGATGGGCATCTCCATAGCCCGTTGATTAGCCTCGTTGATGTGAGACCTTCTCCTTTTTTGTCTTCTCCACATAACCCCCATCATTATATTCTATTACACCCATAGTGCTATGTCCATGGCTCGCGCTCATATATTGCGTGAAAGTTTATAGGTTTGAGATTACTAAAGTATGAAACAATTGCTTGGCTTGTCATCGGGGTTGTGCATGATGAGAGCATTCTTGTGTGACGAAAATGGAGCATGACTAAACTATATGATTTTGTAGGGATGAACTTTCTTTGGCCATATTATTTTGAGAAAACATAATTGCTTAGTTAGTATGCTTGAAGTATTATTATTTTTATGTCAATATGAACTTTTGTCTTGAATCTTTCGGATCTGAATATTCATACCACAATTAAGAATAGTTACATTGAAATTATGCCAAGTAGCACTCCGCATCAAAAATTCTATTTTTATCATTTACCTACTCGAGGACGAGCAGGAATTAAGCTTGGGGATGCCTGATACGTCTCCAACGTATCTATAACTTTTGATTGCTCCATGCTATATTATCTATTGTTTTGGACTATATTGGGCTTTATTTTCCAATTTTATACTACTTTTGGGACTAACCTATTAACCGGAGGCCCGGCCCAGAATTGCTGTTTTTTGCCTATTTCAGTGTTTCGAAGAAACGGAATATCAAACGGAGTCCAAACGCAATGAAACCTTTGAGAACGTGGTTTTCTCATCAGATAAGATCCAGGAGACTTGGACCCTCCGTCAAGAAAGCCACGAGGCGGTCAGGAGGGTGGAGGGCGCCCCCTAGGGCGTGTCCCTGCCTCGTGCCCCCCGGAAGCTCCACCGACGTACTTCTTCCTCCTATATATACCTACGTACCCCCCAAAAAATCAGATACGGAGCCAAAAACCTAATTCCACTGCCGCAACTTTCTGTATCCACGAGATCCCATCTTGGGGCCTGTTCCGGAGCTCCGTCGGAAGGGGATTCCACCACGGAGGGCTTCTACATCATCACCTTAGCCTCTCCGATGAAGTGTGAGTAGTTTACTTCAGACCTTCAGGTCCATAGTTAGTAGCTAGATGGCTTCTTCTCTCTTTTTGGATCTCAATACAATGTTCTCCCCCTCTCTCGTGGAGATCTATTCGATGTAATCTTCTTTTTGTGTGTGTTTGTTGAGACCGATGAATTGTGGGTTTATGATCAAGATTATCTATGAGCAATATTTGAATCTTCTCTGAATTATTTTATGTATGATTGAGTTATCTTTGCAAGTCTCTTCGAATTATCCGTTTGGTTTGGCCAACTAGATTGGTAGTTCTTGCAATGGGAGAAGTGTTTAGCTTTGGGTTCAATCTTGCGGTGTCCTTACCCAGTGACAGAAAGGGTTGCAAGGCACGTATTGTATTGTTGCCATCGAAGGATAACAAGATGGGGTATTTATCATATTGCATGAATTTATTCCTCTACATCATGTCATCTTGCTTAAGGCGTTACTCTGTTTTCATTAACTTAATACTCTAGATGCATGTTGGATAGCGGTCGATGAGTGGAGTAATAGTAGTAGATGCAGGCAGGAGTCGGTCTACTTGTCTCGGACGTGATGCCTATATACATGATCATACCTAGATACTCTCATAACTATGTGATGACCCACAAGTATAGGGGATCTATCGTAGTCCTTTCGATAAGTAAGAGTGTCGAACCCAACGAGGAGCAGAAGGAAATGATAAGCGGTTTTCAGCAAGGTATTCTCTGCAAGTACTGAAATAAGTAGTAACAGATAGTTTTGTGATAGGATAATTTGTAACGAGCAACAAGTAACAAAAGTAAATAAAGTGCAGCAAGGTGGCCCAATCCTTTTTATAGCAAAGGACAAGCCTGGACAAACTCTTATATAAGGAAAAGCGCTCCCGAGGACACATGGGAAATTGTCAAGCTAGTTTTCATCACGTTCATATGATTTGCGTTCGGTACTTTGATAATTTGATATGTGGGTGGACCGGTGCTTGGGTGCTGTTCTTACTTCAACAAACATCCCACTTATGATTAACCTCTATTGCAAGCATCCGCAACTACAACAAAAGTATTAAGGTAAACCTAACCATAGCATGAAACATATGGATCCAAATCAGCCCCTTACAAAGCAACGCATAAAACTAGGGTTTAAGCTTCTTTCACTCTAGCAACCCATCATCTACTTATTACTTCTCAATGCCTTCCTCTAGGCCCAAATAATGGTGAAGTGTTATGTAGTCGACGTTCACATAACACCACTAGAGGCTAGACAACATATATCTCATCAAAATTTCGAACGAATACCAAATTCACATGACTACAAATAGCAAGACTTCTCCCATGTCCTCAGGAACAAACGTAACTACTCACAAAGCATATTCATGTTCATAATCAGAGGGGCATTAATATGCATATAGGATCTGAACATATGATCTTCCACCAAATAAACCAACTAGCATCAACTACAAGGAGTAATCAACACTACTAGCAACCTACCAGTACCAATCCGGACTTGGAGACAAGAATTGGATACAAGAGATGAACTAGGGTTTTGAGAGAAGATGGTGCGGGTGAAGATGTTGATGGAGATTGCCCCCTCCCGATGAGAGGAGCGTTGGTGATGACGATGGTGATGATTTCCTCCCTGAGGGGAAGTGTTCCAGCAGAACAGCTCACGGAGCCCTAGATTGGTTCCGCCAAGGTTCCGCCTGGCGGCGCGGAGTTTCGTCCCGAAAGGTTGCTTCTGATTTTTTTCTCGACGAAAGACCTCATATAGCAGAAGATGGGCATCGGAGAGCCACCAGGGGGCCCACGAGGTAGGGGGCGCGCCCAGGGGGGTAGGGTGCGCCCCCCACCCTCGTGGACAGGGTGTGGGGCCCCTGGCCTTCATATTTGGCGAGGATTTTTTATTATTTATTATAAGATATTCCGTGGAGTTTCAGGACTTTTGGAGTTGTGCAGAATAGGTCTCTAATATTTGTTCCTTTTCCGGCCGTAATTCCAAATTGCCGGCATTCTCCCTCCTTATGTAAACCTTGTAAAATAAGAGAGAATAGGCATAAGTATTGTGACATAACGTGTAATAACAGTCCATAATGCAATAAATATAGATATAAAAGCATGATGCAAAATGGACGTATCAACTTCCCCAAGCTTAGACCTCGCTTGTCCTCAAGCGAAAGCCGATAATGATAAATATGTCCCCATGTTTAGAGGTAGAGGTGTCGATAAAAATAAAATAAGGACATGAAGGCATCATGATTATTCTCAATAGTAACATATATAGGTATTGTCATATGATTTCTTATGTTCAAGTAATAATCCATTCACAATGCAGAGTACGAATCATAAACTTTATTGAGAACCAACAAACTATAATCTCAGTCATTGAAGCAATTGCAATTTATCATAACATCAGAAAGAGTCTATGTCAGAGCTTAATAGCAAGTCCACA
Source organism: Aegilops bicornis (assembly GCA_021605145.1). NCBI lineage: Eukaryota > Viridiplantae > Streptophyta > Magnoliopsida > Poales > Poaceae > Aegilops > Aegilops bicornis. The sequence continues at coordinate 650,628,625 of CM038672.1, forward strand.
TACTCAACTATCATTTAGTCTTTCATAATTGCTAACACTCACGCGATACTTGTGGTTACGGAGTTTTAGTTGGACACAGAGAAAGATAGGGGCTTATAGTTTCGCCTCCCAACCTTTTACCTCAAGGGTAATGTCAACAATAATAACTCATGTCCCCCTACATCTAATTAGATATGTCAATCAGGATCTTTCCAACATACTGTGCTTGTCAAAGGATAAAATGAAAAAGGAAAGGTGAAGATCACCATGACTCTTGCATAAGGTAGGAGATAATAAATAAAAGATAGGTCCTTCGCAGAGGGAAGCAAAGGTTGCCATGCGCTTTTATGGTTGGATGCACAAAATCTTAATGCGAAAGAACATCACTTTATATTGCCTCTTGTGATATGAACCTTTATTATGCAGTATGTCGCTTTTATTTCTTCCACATCACAAGATCGTATAAAGCTTATTTCTCCCACACCAATCAATCATACATATTTAGAGAGCAATTTTTATCGCTTTGCACCGATGACAACTTACTTGAAGGATCTTACTCAATCCATAGGTAGATATGGTGGACTCTCATGGCAAAACTGGTTTAAGGGTTTTTGGAAGCACAAGTAGTATCTCTACTTGGTGCTGAGAATTTGGCTAGCATGAGGGAGAAAGGCAAGCTCAACATGTTGGAAGATCCATGACAATATACTTTATCTCAGATATAAGAAAACATAACCCATTACGTTGTCTTCCTTGTCCAACATCAACTCTTTAGCATGTCATATTTTAATGAGTGCTCACAATCATAAAAGATGTCAATAATAGTATATCCATATGTGAAACCTCTCTTTCCTTATTACTTCCTATTAATTGCAACGATGACCAAAGCTATGTTTGCCAACTACCAACAACTTTTAATCATCATACCCTTTCTATGTGAAGTCATCACTCTCAATAAGATCAATATGAACTCTTTATTTCTTTTTATTCTTTTTCTCTATTCTTTTATTCACTCAAGATCATGGCAAAACAATCAAGCCCTTGACTCAACACTAATCTTTATTATATAACTCATGCACTTCGATTACATAGAGAGAACATAAAGCAAAACTCAAAAATAGATCATGCCATAAACTTTATTCTACTAGATCCAGATACTACTCATAGGATAGAACTAAGAAAAACGGTAAAGATAGGACATGTGGTTGTGATACGACATCAAGGGGCATCTCCCCCAAGCTTGGCAGTTGCCAAGGGGGGTGCCCATACCCATGTGATTATGTCTCCTTTTTTGTTGTTGGTGAAATATTCTTGGCGATGATGCCCTTTAGGATACGATTCTCCTCCTCAAGCTTATTGACTTGCTACTTGAGATCCATTATTTCCTTGTAAGCTTTCTCAGAATCGCTAAGGCTCCTTGCACCCAAGGGTGTTGCATAGCTGCGGGAGAACAAGTGACACTCCTTTTCATATTTTCATAAAAAAGAAATCTAACATTGGAAGGGATACTTGCGTGATACGTGAGTCAAAACCTTCGGGAGGTTATATAATGAATTTTTACCGACCAAAATACGTATCGTGCAAGAAAACGGAGTCCGTAAGGCACACGAGGTGCCCACGAGGTAGGGGGCGCACCCGGGGGGGTAGGGCGCGCACTTCACCCTCGTGGAGCCCTCGTGTCCTTCCCGGACTGCTACTTATTTTTCTATTTTTCTAAATATTCCAAAACAGAGAAATATTGCCTTAAAAATTGTTTTGGAGTCGGTTTACTTACCGTACCACATACCTACTCCTTTTCGGAGTCTGAAACGTTCCGGAAAGTGTCCCTTATGTATTCCTCCGGGGTTACGGTTTCAATAACATTGGTTTCAACATTTATAGGATTACCTGAGATATAGTGTTTGATTCTTTGACCGTTTACCACCTTCGGATTTTTGCCTTCAAAGTTGTTGATTTTTATGGCACCGGAACGATACACCTCCTCGATAGCGTAAGGGCCTTCCCATTTAGAGAGAAGTTTTCGTGCAAAAAATCTTAAATGTGAGTTGTATAGCAATACATAATCACCTACATTAAGCTCACACTTTTGTATCCTTTTGTCATGCCATCTTTTAACTTTTTCTTTAAACAACTTGGCATTTTCATAGGCTTGGGTTCTCCATTCATCAAGTGAGCTAATATCAAATAACCTCTTCTCACCGGCAAGTTTGAAATCATAGTTAAGCTCTTTAATAGCCCAATATGCCTTATTTTCTAGTTCAAGAGGTAAGTGACATGCTTTTCCATAAACCATTTTATACGGAGACATACCCATAGGATTTTTGTATGTAGTTCTATAGGCCCATAATGCATCATCAAGTTTCTTGGACCAATTCTTTCTAGACCTATTGACAGTCTTTTGCAAAATTAATTTGAGCTCTCTATTACTCAATTCTACTTGACCACTAGACTGTGGGTGATATGGAGATGCAATTCTATGATTAACATCATATTTAGCAAGCGTTTTATGGAAATCACCATGAATAAAATGTGAACCACCATCAGTCATTAAATATCTAGGGACTCCAAACCTCGGAAAAATAACTTCTTTAAGCATTTTAATAGAGGTGTTATGATCAACACTACTAGTTGGAATAGCTTCTACCCACTTAGTAACGTAATCAACAACAACTAAAATATCTGTATATCCATTAGAGGCAGGAAAAGGTCCCATATAATCAAAGCCACAAACATCAAATGGTTCAATAACAAGTGAATAATTCATAGGCATTTCTTGACGTCTACTAATATTACCAATTCTTTGACATTCATCACAAGATAAGACAAACTTACGGGCATCCTTGAAGAGAGTAGGCCAATAAAAACCGGATTGCAATACCTTATGTGCAGTTCTATCTCCAGCGTGGTGTCCTCCATAAGCTTCGGAGTGACACTTGCGTAGGATCTGTTCCTATTCATGCTCAGGTACACAATGTCTAATAACACCATCTACTCCTTCTTTATAAAGATGTGGGTCATCCCAAAAATAATGTCTCAAATCATAGAAAAACTTTTTCTTTTGCTGGTATGTGAAACTAGGTGGTATAAATTTAGCAATGATGTAATTAGCATAATCAGCATACAATGGAGTACTACGAGAAGTATTTATGACATTTAATTGCTCATCAGGAAAGCTATCATCAATAGGTAGTGGGTCATCAAGAACATTTTGTAACCTAGACAAGTTGTCTGCAACGGGGTTCTCAGCTCCCTTTCTATCAACAATATGCAGATAAAATTCTTGTAGCAAGAGAACCCATCTAATAAGTCTAGATTTAGCATATTTCTTTTCCATCAAATATTTAATAGCAGCATGATCAGTGTGAATAGTTACTTTAGAATCAACAATATAAGGTCTGAACTTATCACAAGCAAATACAACTGCTAAGAATTCCTTTTCAGTAGAAGCATAATTTCTTTGAGCATTGTCTAGAGTCTTACTAGCATAATGGATAACATTTAATTTCTTATCAACTCTTTGCCCTAGAACAGCACCTACAAAGATAGTCACTAGCATCACACATAATTTCAAAGGGTAAATTCCAATCGTGGCTGAACAATAGGTGCAGAGATCAATGCTTTCTTAAGTATTTCAAATGCTTCTACACAATCATCATCAAAGACAACTGGTATATCTTTTTGTAATAAATTAGTCAGAGGCCGAGAAATTTTTGAGAAGTCCTTAATGAACCTCCTATGAAATCCGGCCTGACCAAGGAAACTTCTTATACCTTTAATGTCCTTGGGACATGGCATCTTTTCAATAGCATCAACCTTGGCTTTATCAACTTCAATACCTCTTTCAGAAACTTTATGCCCCAAGACAATACCTTCATTAACCATAAAGTGGCACTTTTCCCAATTCAAGACAAGATTAGTTTCTTCACATCTCAAGAAAACTCGATCAAGATTGCTCAAGCAATCATCAAAAGAGGATCCATAGACGGAAAAGTCGTCCATAAAGACCTCACAAATCTTTTCACAAAAGTCGGAGAATATAGCCATCATGCATCTTTGAAAGGTAGCAGGTGCATTACATAAACCAAAAGGCATACGTCTATAAGCAAAAGTACCAAAAGGGCATGTAAACGTAGTCTTTGATTGATCTTTAGCCGACACAGGTATTTGAGAGAAACCAGAATAACCATCTAGGAAGCAATAATCTGTATGTTTGCATAATCTTTCTAGCATTTGATCAATAAAAGGTAAGGGGTAATGATCTTTCTTAGTAGCTTTATTTAACTTGCGGAAATCAATTACCATCCTATAACCTGTAATAATTCTTTGCGGGATCAATTCATCTTTATCATTAGGAACAACAGTAACACCTCCCTTCTTAGGGACACAATGAACATGACTTACCCACTAACCGTCAGCAACGGGATAAATTATACCAGCCTCCAGAAGCTTTAGTATTTCTTTTCTTACCACTTCTTTCATCTTAGGATTCCAGCCTTCGTTGATGATCACGAACCGGTTTGGCATCTTCTTCCAAATTTATTTTATGTTGACATAGAGTGGGACTAATGTCCTTAAGAGCATCAAGAGTATATCCAATAGCAGCACGGTGCTTCTTCAGAGTTTTCAATAATATCTCTTCTTCATGCTCTGAAAGGTTAGCACTAATAATAACAGGATATATTTTCTTTTCATCAAGATAAGCATATTTAAGATTATCAGGCAACGGTTTAAGCTCAAACACGTGATCACCCTTGGGTGGAGGAGGACCCCCTAGGATTTCAACAGGCAAATTGTGTTTCAGAATGGGTTCCTGTTTAAAGAATACTTCATCTATTTCCCTTCTTTCATTCTCATGGTGTAGCAAATAATGTTCTAGAGGATCACTAGGAGGTACGGCAATAGAAGCAAGACCAATAATTTCATCCTTACTAGGCAATTCTTCTTCATGGTGTTGTTTACTAAACTTAGAGAAATTAAACTCATGAATCATATTATCCAAGCCAATAGTAACAATATTGTTTTCGCAATCTATTCTAGCATTGGCAGTGTTCAAGAAAGGTCTACCAAATATAATGGGACAAAAGCTATCTTGTGGGGAACCAAGAACAAGAAAATCAGCAGGATATTTAGTTTTCCCACACAAGACTTCGACATCTCTAACAATCCCAATTGGTGAAATAGTATCTCTATTGGCAAGCTTAATTGTGACATCAATTTCTTCTAACTCAATAGGTGCAATATCATGCATAATTTCTTTGTATAAATCAATGGGTATTGCACTAGCACTAGCACCCATGTCACATAAGCCATGATAACAATGATCTCCTATTTTAACAGAAATAACAGGCACGCCTAACACAGGTCTATGTTTATCTTTAGCACAAGGTTTAGCAATTCTAGCGGTTTCACCACAGAACTGAATAACATGCCCATCAATATTATCAGACAAGAGATCTTTAACAATAGAAATATTAGGTTCTACTTTAACTTGCTCAGGAGGTGTATAAGTTCTAATATTGCTTTTACGAACCACAGTTGAAGCTTTAGCATGATCCTTTATTCTAACAGGAAGGTGGTTTCTCAACATAAGAAGTAGGAACAATGGATCATTATAAGTGACAGTCTTTTCTTCAACTTTAATAGGTGCAGCTACTTTTACATCTATGGGAGGATGATATTTAAACCACTTCTCCTTGGGGAGATCAACATAAGTAGCAAAAGATTCACAGAAAGAAGCTACTAAATCAGAGTCAAGTCCATATTTAGTGCTAAACTTACGGAAAATATCGGTATCCATAAAAGATTTAACACAATCAAACTTAGGTGTCATACACGACTCCTTACCTTCGCCGAGGTCCCAATCTTCAGAGTTGCGTTTAATTCTATCCAATAAATTCCATCTGAATTCAATAGTCTTCATCATAAAAGAGCCAGCACAAGAAGTATCGAGCATGGTTTGATTATTATGAGAAAGCCGAGCATAAAAACTTTGAATAATTATTTCTCTCGAGAGCTCATGATTGGGGCATGAATATAACATTGAGTTAAGCCTCCCCCAAGCTTGAGCGATGCTTTCTCCTTCGCGAGGCCAAAAATTATATATATAGTTGCGATCACGATGAACAAGATGCATATAGGATAATATTTTTGATGAAATTCCAATTTCAATCTTTTGTAGTTCCATGATCTCGTATCATCACATAGCCTATACCATGTCAATGCATCTCCCTTCAAATATAAAGGGAAGACCTTCTTCTTAACAACATCATCGGGTATACCTGCACGCTTAAATAGTCCACAAACTTCATCCACATATATTAGGTGCTCATTAGGATTCTTTGTTCCATCTCCTACAAAAGGATTAGCTAGCAGTTTTTCCATCATACCCGAAGGAACTTCAAAAGGAGTTTCATTTTCAATAGGTTCGATGAGGTTGAGGAGCAAGTCTTTGCTCTCTTGGTCAGGTGAAGATACGAACAAGCCCCTCAGAGGATTACTTTCCATAGTAACAAGTGACAGTAAATTTCAGCACACTATATAAATTTTTCCTTACCAAATTCCACCTACCAAAGGCGCTTCACTCCCCGGCAACGGTGCCAGAAAAGAGTCTTGACGACCCACAAGTCTAGGGGATCTATCGTAGTCCTTTCGATAAGTAAGAGTGTCGAACCCAACGAGGAGCATAAGGAAATGATAAGCGGTTTTCAGCAAGGTATTCTCTGCAAGTACTGAAATAAGTAGTAACGGATAGTTTTGTGATAGGATAATTTGTAACGAGCAACAAGTAACAAAAGTAAATAAAGTGCAGCAAGGTGGCCCAATCCTTTTCATAGCAAAGGACAAGCCTGTACAAACTCTTATATAAGGAAAAACGCTCCCGAGGACACATGGGAATATCGTCAAGCTAGTTTTCATCACGTTCATATGATTCGCGTTCGGTACTTTCATAATTTGATATGTGGGTGGACCGGTGCTTGGGTGCTGTTCTTACTTGAACAAACATCCCACTTATGATTAACCTCTATTGCAAGCATCCGCAACTACAACAAAAGTATTAAGGTAAACCTAACCATAGCATGAAACATATGGATCCAAATCAGCCCCACGAAGCAACACATAAACTTGGGTTTAAGCTTCTGTCACTCTAGCAACCCATCATCTACTTATTACTTACCAATGCCTTCCTCTAGGCCCAAATAATGGTGAAGTGTTATGTAGTCGACGTTCACATAACACCACTAGAGACTAGACAACATACATCTCATCAAAATTTCGAACGGATACCAAATTCACATGACTACTAATAGCAAGACTTCTCCCATGTCCTCAGGAACAAACGTAACTACTCACAAAGCATATTCATGTTCATAATCAGAGGGTATTAATATGCATATAGGATCTGAACATATGATCTTCCACCAAATAAACCAACTAGCATCAACTACAAGGAGTAATCAACACTACTAGCAACCTACTAGTACCAATCCGGACTTGGAGACAAGAATTGGATACAAGAGATGAACTAGGGTTTTGAGAGGAGATGGTGCTTTGGTGAGGATGTTGATGGAGATTGGCCCCCTCCCGATGAGAGGAGCGTTGGTGATGACGATGGCGATGATTTCCCCCTCCCGGAGGGAAGTGTCCCCGGCAGAACAGCTCTGCCGGAGCCCTAGATTGGTTCCGCCTCGTGGCGGCGGAGTTTCGTCCCGAAAGGTTGCTTCTGATTTTTTTCTCGACGAAAGACCTCATATAGCAGAAGATGGGCATCGGAGAGCCACCAGGGGGCCCACGAGGTAGGGGGCGCGCCCAGGGGGGTAGGGCGCGCCCCCCACCCTCGTGGACAGGGTGTGGGCCCCCTGGCCTTCATCTTTGGCAAGGATTTTTTATTATTTATTATAAGATATTCCGTGGAGTTTCAGGACTTTTGGAGTTGTGCAGAATAGGTCTCTAATATTTGCTCCTTTTCCAGCCCAGAATTCCAGCTGCCGGCGTTCTCCCTCCTTACGTAAACCTTGTAAAATAAGAGAGAATAGGCATACGTATTGTGACAAAACGTGTAATAACAGCCCATAATGCAATAAATATCGACATAAAAGCATGATGCAAAATGGACGTATCACTATGCTCAATTATGTCAATTGCTGAACAGTAATTCGTTCACCCACCATAAAATACCTATGCTCTTGAGAGAAGCCACTAGTGAAATCTATGGCCCCCGGGTCTATTTTCATCATATTAATCTTCCTACGCTTTATTATTGCTTTGCTTTTTTACTTTGCCTTTTTATTTTACTTTGCATTTATATACCAAAAATACCAAAGATATTATATATCATCTCTATCAGATCTCACTCTCGTAAGTGACCGTGAAGGGATTGACAACCCCTATTCGCGTTGGTTGCGAGGAGTTATTTGCTTGTGTAGGTACGAGGGACTTGCGCGTGGCCTCCTACTGGATTGATACCTTGGTTCTCAAAAACTGAGGGAAATACTTACGCTACTCTGCTGCATCATCCTCTCCTCTTCGGGGAAAACCAACGCAAGCTCAAGACGTAGCAACACTCTCCCCTCTCGTTGCTATGCATCACCATGATCTTGCGTGTGCGTAGGTAAATTTTTGAAATTACTACATTCCCCAACAGTGGCATCCGAGCCAGGTTTATGCGTAGATGTTATATGCACGAGTAGAACACAAGTGAGTTGTGGGCGATACTAGTTATACTGCTTGCCAGCATGTCATACTTCGGTCCGGCGGTATTGTTGGATGAAGCGGCTCGGACCGTCATTACGCGTACGCTTGTCAGTTTCTCCAACTTTAGTTGAATCGAGTATGGCTACGCCCGGTCCTTGAGAAGGTTAAACAATCACATACGTGACGAAATATCATTGTGGTTTTGATACATAGGTAAGAACGGTTCTTGCTCAGCCCGTAGCAGCCACGTAAAACTTGCAACAACAAAGTAGAGGACGTATAACTTGTTTTTTGCAGGGCATGCTGTGATGTGATATGGTCAAGACATGATGCTAAATTTTATTGTATGAGATGATCATGTTTTGTAACAGAGTTATCGGCAACTGGCAGGAGACATATGGTTGTCGCTTTATTGTATGAAAGCAATCACCATGTAATTGCTTTACTTTATCACTAAGCGGTAGCGATAGTCGTAGAAGCAATAGTTGGCAAGACGACAATGATGCTACAATGGAGATCAAGGTGTCGCGCCGGTGACGATGGTGATCATTATTGGGTAACGTAGTAATTTCAAAAAAATTCTTACGCACACGCAAGATCATGGTGATGCATAGCAACGAGAGGGGAGAGTGTTGTCTACGTACCCTCGTAGACCGTAAGCGGAAGCGTTATATCAACGCGGTTGATGTAGTCGTACGTCTTCACGATCCGACCGATCCAAGTACCGAAAGCACGACACCTCCGAGTTCTGCACACGTTCGGCTCGGTGACGTCCTCGCCTTCTCGATCCAGCAAGAGGGGCGAAGTAGTAGATGAGTTCCGGTAGCACGACGGCGTGGTGACGGTGTTGGTGAAGAACAATCTTCGCAGGGCTCCGCCTAAGCACTACGAAAATTATGACGGAGGATAAACTAGAGGAGACGGGGTTGCCGGCACACGGCTTGGTGTTTCTTGATGTGTCTTGGGTGCTAGCCCTACCCCTCTATTTATATGTTGAGCGTTGGGGTCGAAACTTGGAGTAAAAGCCTCCACAAAGTCGGTTTCACCCGAAAGGCAAGAGGCCTTTTCGGACTCCAGGGCCAGACGCAAGGGTTCCCGGCGTTTGGACCCAGACGCTAGGGACCCTAGCGTCTAGCCCCTGGACTCCGCAAAACTTCCTTTTGCTCTTTCCAAAAACCTCGTGGGCTTTCCCCTTTGGCCCAGATAAAGTGTTCTCGTGCCCCAACATTTCGGGAAACATCCGGAACCCCTTCCGATGGATTCCGGAACCTTTCCGGAGATCAAACACTACTATCCACATATCAATCTTTACTTCCGGACCATTCCGGAGTTCCTCGTCATAATCGTGATCTCATCCAAAACTCCGAACAACATTCGGTCACCAACATACATAACTCATAGTACTATATCGTCAACGAACGTTAAGCGTGCGGACCCTACGGGTTCGAGAACAATGTAGACATGACCGAGACACCTCTCTGGTCAATAACCAATAGCGGAACCTGGATGTCCATATTGGATCCTACATATTCTACGAAGATCTTTATCGGTCAAACCGCATAACAACATACATTGTTCCCTTTGTCATCGGTATGTTACTTGCCCGAGATTCGATCGTCGGTATCTCAATACCTAGTTCAATCTCGTTATCGGTAAGTCTGTTTACTCGTTCCGTAACACATCATCCCGCAACTAACTCATTAGTTGCAATGCTTGCAAGGCTTATAGTGATGTGCATTACCGAGTGGGCCCAGAGATACCTCTCCGACAATCGGAGTGACAAATCCTAATCTCGAAATACGCCAACCCAACAAGTACCTTTGGAGACACCAGGAGATCACCTTGATAATCACCCAGTTACGTTGTGACGTTTGGTAGCACACAAAGTGTTCCTCCGGTAAACGGGAGTTGCATAATCTCATAGTCATAGGAACATGTATAAGTCATGAAGACAGCAATAGCAGAATACTAAACGATCGAGTGCTAAGCTAACGGAATGGGTCAAGTAAATTACATCATTCTCCTAATGATATGATCCCGTTAATCAAATGACAACTCATGTCAATGGCTAGGAAACATAACCATCTTTGATCAACGAGCTAGTCAAGTAGAGGCATACTAGTGACACTCTGTTTGTCTATGTATTCACACAAGTATTATGTTTCGGTTAATACAATTCTAGCATGAATAATAAACATTTATCATGATATAAGGAAATAAATAATAGCTTTATTATTGCCTCTAGGGCATATTTCCTTGATCTCCCACTTGCACTAGAGTCAGTAATCTAGATTACACAAAGAATGATTCTAACACCCATGGAGCCTTGGTACTGATCATGTTTTGCTCGTGGAAGAGGCTTAGTCAATGGGTCTGCAACATTCAGATCCGTATGTATCTTGCAAATTTCTATGTCTCCCACCTGGACTAGATCCCGGATGGAGTTGAAACATCTCTTGATGTGCCTGGTTCTCTTGTGAAATCTGGATTCCTTCGCCAAGGCAATTGCACCAGTATTGTCACAAAAGATTTTCATTGGAACCGATGCACTAGGTATGACACTTAGATCGGATATGAACTCCTTCATTTGCTGCTTCCGAAGCAGCTATGTACTCCGCTTCACATGTAGATCCCGCTACGACACTTTGTTTAGAACTGCACCAACTGACAGCTCCACCGTTCAATGTAAACACGTATCCGGTTTGCGATTTAGAATCGTCTGGATCAGTGTCAGAGCTTGCATCAATGTAACCATTTACGACTAGCTCTTTGTCACCTCCATAAACGAGAAACATATCCTTAGGCCTTTTCAGGTATTTCAGGATGTTCTTGACCGCTGTCCAGTGATCCACTCCTGGATTACTTTGGTACCTCCCTGCCAAACTTATAGCAAGGTACACATTAGGTCTGGTACACGGCATTTCATACATGATAGAGCCTATGGCTGAAGCATAGGGAACATCTTTCATCTTCTCTCTATCTTCTGCAGTGGTCGGGCATTGAGTCTTACTCAACTTCACACCTTGTAACACAGGCAAGAACCCTTTCTTTGCTTGATCCATTTTGAACTTCTTCAAAACTTTGTCAAGGTATGTGCTTTGTGAAAGTCCAATTAAGTGTCTTGATCTATCTCTATAGATCTTGATGCCCAATATATAAGCAGCTTCACCGAGGTCCTTCATTGAAAAAAAATCTTATTCCCTTTATGCTATCCAGATTCTATATCATTTCCAATCAACAATATGTCATCCACATATAATATCAGAAATGCTACAGAGCTCCCACTCACTTTCTTGTAAATACAGGCTTCTCCAAACGTCTGTACAAAACCAAATGCTTTGATCACACTATCAAAGCGTTTATTCCAACTCCGAGAGGCTTGCACCAGTCCATAAATGGATTGCTGGAGCTTGCACACTTTGTTAGCTCCCTTTGGATCGACAAAACATTCCGGTTGCATCATATATAACTCTTCTTCCAGAAATCCATTCAGGAATGCAGTTTTTACATCCATTTGCCAAATTTCATAATCATAAAATGCGGCAATTTCTAACATGATTCAGACAGACTTAAGCATCTCTATGGGCGAGAAGGTCTCATCGTAGTCAATCCTTTGAACTTGTCGAAAACCTTTCGCAACAAGTCGAGCTTTATAGACAGTAACATTACCGTCAGCGTCAGTCTTCTTCTTGAAGATCCATTTATTCTCAATGGCTTGCCGATCATCGGGCAAGTCAACCAAAGTCCATACTTTGTTTTCATACATGGATCCCATCTCAGATTTGATGGCCTCAAGCCATTTTGCGGAATCTGGGCTCACCATCGCTTCTTCATAGTTCGTAGGTTCGTCATGGTCTACTAACATAACCTCCAGAACATGATTACCGTACCACTGTGGTGCGGATCTTACTCCATTTGACCTACGAGGTTCAGTAACAACTTGATCTGAAGTCTCATGATCATCATCATTAACTTCCTCACTAATTGGTGTAGAGGTCACAGGAACCGGTTTCTGTGATGAACTATTTTCCAATAAGGGAGCAGGTAATGTTACCTCATCAAGTTCTACTTTCCTCCCACTCACTTCTTTCGAGAGAAACTCCTTCTCTAGAAAGGATCCATTCTTAGCAACAAATGTCTTGCCTTCGGATCTGTGATAGAAGGTGTACCCAACAATTTCCTTTGGGTATCCTATGAAGACACATTTCTCCGATTTGGGTTCGAGATTATCAGGTTGAAGCTTTTACACATAAGAATCGCAGCCCCAAACTTTAAGAAACGACAACTTTGGTTTCTTGCCAAACCAAAGTTCATAAGGTGTCGTCTCAACGGATTTTGATGGTGCCCTATTTAACGTGAATGCAGCCGTCGCTAAAGCATAACCCCAAAACGATAGCGGTAAATCAGTAAGAGACATCATAGATCGCACCATATCTAGTAAAGTACGATTACGACGTTCGGACACACCATTACGCTGTGGTGTTCCGGGTGGCGTGAGTTGCGAAACTATTCTGCATTGTTTCAAATGTAGACCAAACTCATAACTCAAATATTCTCCTCCACGATCAGATCGTAGAAACTTTATTTTCTTGTTACGATGATTTTCAACTTCACTCTGAAATTCTTTGAACTTTTCAAATGTTTCAGACTTATGTTTCATTAAGTAGATATATCCATATCTGCTTAAATCATCTGTGAAGGTGAGAAAATAACGATACCCGCCGGGAGCGTCAACATTCATTGGACCACATACATCAATATGTATGATCTCCAACAAATCAGTTGCTCGCTCCATAGTTCCGGAGAACGGCGTTTTAGTCATCTTGCCCATGAGGCATGGTTCACAAGTACCAAGTGATTCATAATCAAGTGATTCCAAAATTCCATCAAGATGGAGTTTCTTCATGCGCTTTACACCAATATGACCCAAACGGCGATTGCCACAAATAAGTTGCACTATCATTATCAACTCTGCATCTTTTGGCTTCAACATTATGAATATGTGTATTACTACTATCGAGATTCATAAAAAATAGACCACTCTTCAAGGGTGCATGACCATAAAAGATATTACTCATATAAATAGAACAACCATTATTCTCTAATTTAAATGAATAACCGTCTCGCATCGAACAAGATCCAGATATAATGTTCATGCTCAACACTGGCACCAAATAACAATTATTTAGGTCTAATACCAATCCCGAAGGTAGATGTAGAGGTAGCGTGCCGACGACGATCACATCGACTCTGGAACCATTTCCCACGCGCATCGTCACCTCGTCCTTGGCCAGTGTTTGCTTAATCCGTAGTCCCTGTTTTCAGTTGCAAATATTAGCAACAGAACTAGTATCAAATACCCAGGTGCTACTGCGAGCTCTGGTAAGGTACACATCAATAACATGTATATCACATATACCTTTGTTCATCTTGCCATCCTTCTTATCTGCCAAATACTTGGGGCAGTTCCGCTTCCAAAGGACCGACTGCACGTAGTAGAAGCATTTCGGTCTCGTGCTTAGGTCCAGACTTGGGTTTCTTCTCTTGAGCAGCAACTTGCTTGCTGTTCTTCTTGAAGTTCCCTTCTTCTTCCCTTTGCCCTTTTTCTTGAAATCGGTGGTCTTATTAACCATCAACACTTGATGCTCCTTCTTGATTTCTACCTCCGCAGCTTTTAGTATTGCGAAGAGCTCGGGAATCGTCTTATCCATCCCTTGCATGTTATAGTTCATCACGAAGCTCTTGTAGCTTGATGGCAGTGATTAAAGAATTCTGTCAATGACGCTATCATCCGGAAGATTAACTCCCAGTTAAATCAAGTGATTATTATACCCAGACATTTTGAGTATATGCTCACTGGCAGAACTATTCTCCTCCATCTTACAGCTGTAGAACTTATTGGAGACTTCATATCTCTCAATCCGGGCATTTGCTTGAAATATTAACTTCAACTCCTGGAACATCTCATATGCTCCATGACGTTCAAAACGTCGTTGAAGTCCCGGTTCTAAGTTGTAAAGCATGGCACACTGAACTATCGAGTAGTCATCAGCTTTGCTCTGCCAGACGTTCATAACATCTGGTGTTGCTCCTGCAGCAGGTTTGGCACCTAGCGGTGCTTCCAGGACGTAATTCTCATGTGCAGCAATGAGGATAATTCTCAAGTTACGGACCCAGTCCGTGTAATTGCTACCATCATCTTTCAACTTTGCTTTCTCAAGGAACGCATTAAAATTCAACGGAACAACAAAGACGGGCCATCTATCTACAATCAACATAGACAAGCAAGATACTATCAGGTACTAAGTTCATGATAAATTTAAGTTCAATTAATCATATACCTTAAGAACTCCCACTTAGATAGACATCCCTCTAATCCTCTAAGTGATCACGTGATCCAAATCAACTAAACCATAACCGATCATCACGTGAAATGGAGTAGCTTTCAATGGTGAACATCACTATGTTGATCATATCTACTATATGATTCACGCCGATTCGGTCTCGGTGTTCCGAGGCCATATCTGCATATGCTAGGCTAGTCAAGTTTAACTTTGAGTATTCTGCGTGTGCAAAACTGCCTTGCACCCGTTGTCGATGGACGTAGAGCTTATCACACCCGATCATCACGTGGTGTCTGGGCATGACGAACTTTGGCAACGGTGCATACTCAGGGAGAACACTTTTATCTTGAAATTTAGTGAGAGATCATCTTATAATGCTACCATCAATCAAAGCCAGATAAGATGCATAAAAGATAAACATCACATGCAATCAATATAAGTGATAAGATATGGCCATCATCATCTTGTGCTTGTGATCTCCATCTCCGAAGCACCGTCCTGATCACCATCGTCACCGGCGCGACACCTTGATCTACATCGTAGCATCGTTGTCGTCTCGCCAATCTTATGCTTCTACGACTATCGCTACCGCTTAGTGATAATGTAAAGCATTACAGGGCGATTGCATTGCATACAATAAAGTGACAACCATATGGCTCCTGCCAGTTGTCGATAACTCGGTTACAAAACATGATCGTCTCATACAATAAAATATAGCATCATGCCTTGACCAAATCACATCACAACATGCCCTGCAAAAACAAGTTAGACGTCCTCTACTTTGTTGTTGCAAGTTTTACGTGGCTGCTACGGGCTGAGCAAGAACCGTTCTTACCTACGCACCAAAACCACAACGATAGTTCGTCAAGTTAGTGCTGTTTTAACCTTCTCAAGGACCGGGCGTATACACTCGGTTCAACTAAAGTTGGAGAAACTGACACCCGCCAGGCACCTGTGTGCAAAGCACGTCGGTAGAACCAGTCTCGCGTAAGCGTACGCGTAATGTCGGTCCGGGCCGCTTCATCCAACAATACCGCCGAACCAAAGTGTGATATGCTGGTAAGTAGTATGACTTGTATCGCCCACAACTCACTTGTGTTCTACTCATGCATATAACATCTACGCATAAAACATGGCTCGGATGCCACTGTTGGGTAACGTAGTAATTTCAAAAAAATTCCTACGCACACGCAAGATCATGGTGATGCATAGCAACAAGAGGGGAGAGTGTTGTCTACATACCCTCGTAGACCGTAATCGGAAGCGTTATATCAACGCGGTTGATGTAGTCGTACGTCTTCACGATCCGACCGATTCAAGTATCGAAAGCACAGCACCTCTGAATTCTGCACACGTCCGGCTCGGTGACGTCCTCGCCTTCTCGATCCAGCAAGAGGGGCGAAGTAGTAGATGAGTTCCGGCAGCACGACGGCGTGGTGACGGTGTTGGTGAAGAACAATCTTCGCAGGGCTTCGCCTAAGCACTATGAAAACTATGACGGAGGATAAACTAGAGGAGACGGGGTTGCCGGCACATGGCTTGGTGTTTCTTGATGTGTCTTGGGTGCTAGCCCTACCCCTCTATTTATATGTTGAGCCTTGGGCTCGAAACTTGAAGTAAAAGCCTCCACAAAGTCGGTTTCACCCGAAAGGCAAGAGTCCTTCTCGGACTCCAGGGCCAGACGCAAGGGTTCCCGGCGTCTGGCCCCCGGACTCTGCAAAACTTCCTTTTGCGCTTTCCAAAAACCTCGTGGGCTTTCCCCTTTGGCCCAGATAAAGTGTTCTCGTGCCCAAACATTTCGGGAAACATCTGGAACCCCTTCCGATGGATTCCGGAACCTTTCCGGAGATCAAACACTACTATCCACATATCAATCTTTACTTTTGGACCATTCCGGAGTTCCTCGTCATATCCGTGATCTCATCCAAAACTCCGAACAACATTCGGTCACCAACATACATAAGTCATAGTACTATATCATCAATGAACGTTAAGCGTGCGGACCCTATGGGTTCGAGAACTATGTAGACATGACCGATACACCTCTCTGGCCAATAACCAATAGCGGAACCTGGATGCCCATATTGGCTCCTACATATTCTACGAAGATCTTTATCGGTCAGACCGCATAATAACATACGTTGTTCCCTTTGTCATCGGTATGTTACTTGCCCGAGATTCGATCATCGGTATCTCAATACCTAGTTCAATCTCGTTACCGGTAAGTCTCTTTACTCGTTCCGTAATACATCATCCCGCAACTAACTCATTAGTTGCAATGCTTGCAAGGCTTATAGTGATGTTCATTACCGAGTGGGCCCAGAGATACCTCTCCGACTATCGTAGTGACAAATCCTTTTCTCTAAATATGCCAACACAACAAGTACCTTTGGAGACACACCAGAGAGCACCTTTATAATCACCCGCCACGTTGTGGACGCTTGATAGCACACAAAATGTTCCTCCGTAAACAGGAGTTGCATAATCTCATAGTCATAGGAACATGTATAAGTCATGAAGAAAGCAATAGCAGAATACTAAACGATCGAGTGCTAAGCTAACGGAATGGGTCAAGTCAATCACATCATTCTCCTAATGATGTGATCCCGTTAATCAAATGACAACTCATGTCAATGGCTAGGAAATATAACCATCTTTGATCAACGAGCTAGTCAAGTAGAGGCATACTAGTGACACTCTGTTTGTCTATGTATTCACACAAGTATTATGTTTCCAGTTAATACAATTCTAGCATGAATAATAAACATTTACCATGATATAAGGAAATAAATAATAACTTTATTATTGCCTCTAGGGCATATTTCCTTCAATCACGATGGTGCTTTGGAGATGGAGATCAAAGGCACAAGATGATGATGGCCATATCATATCACTTATATGGATTTCATGTGATGTTTATCTTTTATGCATCTTATTCTACTTTGATTGACGATAGCATTATATGATGATCTCTCACTAAATTTCAAGATACAAGTGTTCTCCCCGAGTATGCACTGTTGCTAAAGTTTGTCGTGCCGAGACACCACGTGATGATCGGGTGTGATAAGCTCAACGTTCTTATACAACGAGTGCAAGCCAGTTTTGCACACACAGAATACTCGGGTTAAACTTGACGAGCCTAGCATATGCAGTTATGGCCTCAGAACACTGGAGACCGAAAGGTCCAGCGTGAATCATATAGTAGATATGATCAACATAGTGATGTTCACCATTGAAAACTACTCCATCCCACGTGACGATCGCACATGGTTTAGTTGATTTGGTCAAGTGATCATTTAGATGACTAGAGGGATGTATATCTAAGTGGGAGTTCTTAAGTAATATGATTAATTGAACTTTAAATTTATCATGAACTTAGTCCTGGTAGAATTAGCATATCTATGTTGTAGATCAATAGCTCACGTTTAGCTCCCCTATTTTATTTTTGATATGTTCCTAGAGAAAACTAAGTTGAAAGATGTTAGTAGCCATGATGCGGATTGGATCCGCGATCTGAGGATTATCCTCATTGCTGCACAGAAGAATTATGTCCTTCATGCACCGCTAGGTGACAGACCGATTGCAGGAGCAGATGCAGACGTTATGAACATTTGGCAAGCTCGATATGATGACTCCGTGCATAAGAGGCAGCCGCCGCGGCGGTGGACGTCGGCGAGGCGGAGTTGTTGGGGAACGTAGTAATTTCAAAAAATTTCCTACGCAACGCAAGATCATGGTGATGCATAGCAACGAGAGGGGAGAGTGTTGTCTATGTACCCTCGTAGACCGTAAGCGGAAGCGTTATATCAACGCGGTTGATGTAGTCGTACGTCTTCACGATCCGACCGATCCAAGCACTGAAAGCACGACACCTCCGAATTCTGCACACGTTCGGCTCGGTGACGTCCTCGCCTTCTTGATCCAGCAAGAGGAGCGAAGTAGTAGATGAGTTCCGGCAGCACGACGGCGTGGTGACGGTGTTGGTGAAGAACAATCTTCGCAGGGCTTCGCCTAAGCACTACAAAAACTATGATGGAGGATAAACTAGAGGAGACGGGGTTGCCGGCACATGACTTGGTGTTTCTTGATGTGTCTTTGGTGCTAGCCCTGCCCCTCTATTTATATGTTGAGCCCTGGGGTCGAAACTTGGAGCAAAAGCCTCCTCAAAGTCGGTTTTACCCGAAAGGCAAGAGTCCCACTCGGACTCCAGGACCAAACGCCACAATCCTTGGCGTCTGGCCCAGACGCCATGGGCCTCGGTGTCTGGCCCAGGGTCAGACGCCAAGGTCTCTGGCGTTTGGCCCCCTGGCCTCCGCAAAACTCCTTTTGCACCAACTTATAGCCCTGTGGGCCTGACCCCTTGGCCTAACCATATCATCCAATATATGAATCTTTACCTCTGGACCAATCCGGAGCTCCTCGTCATGTCCGTGATCTCATCCGGGACTCCGAACAACATTCGGTCACCAACATACATAACTCATATAATACTATATCGTCAACGAAACGTTAAGCGTGCGGACCCTACGGGTTCGAGAACTATGTAGACATGACCGAGACACCTCTCTTGTCAATAACCAATAGCGGGACCTGGATGCCCATATTGGCTCCTACATATTCTACGAACATCTTTATCGGCTGCACCGTATAACAACATACGTTGTTCCCTTTGTCATCGGTATGTTACTTGCCCGAGATTCGATCGTCGGTATCTCAATACCTAGTTCAATCTGCTATCGCAAGTCTCTTTACTCGTTTCGTAATACATCATTCAGCAACTAACTCATTAGTTGCAATGCTTGCAAGGCTTAAGTGATGTGCATTACCGAGTGGGCCCAGAGATACCTCTCCGACAATCGGAGTGACAAATCCTAATCTCAAAATACGCCAACCCAACAAGTACCTTCGGAGACACCTGTAGAGCACCTTTATAATCACCCAGTTACGTTGTGATGTTTGGTAGCACACAAAGTGTTCCTCCGTAAACGGGAGTTGCATAATCTCATAGTCATAGGAACATGTATAAGTCATGAAGAAAGCAATAGCAACATACTAAACGATCAAGTGCTAAGCTAACGGAATGGGTCAAGTCAATCACATCATTCTCCTAATGATGTGATCCCGTTAATCAAATGACAACTCATGTCTATGGTTAGGAAACTTAACCATCTTTGATTAACGAGCTAGTCAAGTAGAGGCATACTAGTGACACTATGTTTGTCTATGTATTCACACATGTATCATGTTTCCGGTTAATACAATTCTAGCATGAATACTAAACATTTATCATGAAATAAGGAAATAAATAATAACTTTATTATTGCCTCTAGGGCATATTTCCTTCAGTCTCCCACTTGCACTAGAGTCAATAATCTAGTTCACATCACCATGTGATTTAACACCAATAGTTCACATCTTTATGTGATTAGTTCACATCTCCATGTGACTAACACCCAAAGGGTTTACCAGAGTCAATAATCTAGTTCACATCGCTATGTGATTAACACCCAAAGAGTGATCATGTTTTGCTTGAGAGAGAAATTTAGTCAACGGGTCTGCCAAATTCAGATACGTATGTATTTTGCAAAATTCTATGTCTACAATGCTCTGCACGGAGCTACTCTAGCTAATTTCTCCCACTTTCAATATGTATCCAGATTGAGACTTAGAGTCATCTGGATTAGTGTCAAAACTTGCATCGACGTAACCCTTTACGATGAACCTTTTTGTCACCCCCATAATCGAGAAACATAGCCTTATTCCACTAAGGATAATTTTGACCGCTGTCCAGTGATCTACTCCTAGATCACTATTGTACTCCCTTGCCAAAATCAGTGTAGGGTATACAATAGATTTGGTACACATCATGGAATACTTTATATAACCTATTGCTGAGGCATATGGAATAACTTTCATTCTCTTTCTATCTTCTGTCGTGGTCGGGCTTTCAGTCTTACTCAATTTCACACCTTGTAACACATGCAATAACTCTTTCTTTGACTGTTCCATTTTGAACTACTTCAAAATCTTGTCAAGGTATGTACTCATTGAAAAAACTTATCAAGCGTCTTGATCTATCTCTATAGATCTTGATGCTCATTATGTAAGCAGCTTCACCGAGGTCTTTCTTGAAAAACCCCTTTCAAACACTCCTTTATGCTTTGCAGAATCATTCTACATTATTTCCGATCAACAATATGTCATTCACATATACTTATCAGAAATGCTGTAGTGCTCCCACTCACTTTATTGTAAATACAGGCTTCACCGCAAGTCTGTATAAAACTATATGCTTTGATCAACTTATCAAAGCGTATATTCCAACTCCGAGATGCTTGCACCAGTCCATAGATGGATCGCTGGAGCTTGCATATTTTGTTAGCACCTTTAGGCTAGACAAAACCTTCTGGTTGCATCATATACAACTTTTTTTTAATAAATCCATTAAGGAGTGCAGTTTTGTTTATCCATTTGCCAGATTTCATAAAATGCGGAAATTGCTAACATGATTCAGACAGACTTAAGCATAGATACGAGTGAGAAACTCTCATCGTAGTCAACACCTTGAACTTGTCGAAAACCTTTTGTGACAATTCTAGTTTTGTAGATAGTAACAGTACTATCAGCGTCCATCTTCCTCTTAAAGATCCATTTATTTTCTATGGCTTGCCGATCATCGGGCAAGTCAACCAAAGTCCACACTTTGTTCTCATACATGGATTCCATCTCAGATTTCATGGCCTCAAGCCATTTCGCAAAATCTGGGCTCATCATCGCTTCCTCATAGTTCGTAGGTTCGTCATGGTCAAGTAACATGACCTCCAGAACAGGATTACCGTACCACTGCAGTGCGGATCTTACTCTGGTTGACCCTCACGAGGTTCGGTAGTAACTTGATCTGAAGTTACATGATCATCATCATTAGCTTCCTCACTAATTGGTGTAGGAGTCACAGGAGCAGATTTACGTGATGAACTACTTTCCAATAAGGGAGCAGTCTGATTACCTCATCAAGTTCTACTTTCCTCCCACTCACTTCTTTCGAGAGAAACTCCTTCTCCAGAAAGGAACCATTCTCAGCAACAAAGATCTTGCCTTCGGATCTGTGATAGAAGGTGTACCCAACAATTTCCTTTGGGTATCCTATGAAGACACATTTCTCCGATTTGGGTTCGAGATTATCAGGATGAAACTTTTTCACATAAGCATCGCAACCCCAAACTTTAAGAAACGACAACTTTGGTTTCCTACCAAACCATAGTTCATATGGTGTCGGTAAGATACATCATAGATCGCACTATATCCAATAAAGTGCGGTTACGACGCTCGGACACACCATTACGCTGTGGTGTTCCAGGTGGCATGAATTTGTGAAACTATTCCACATTGTTTTAATTGAAGACCAAACTCGTAACTCAAATATTTGTCTTCGCGATCAGATCGTAGAAACCTTATTTTCTTGTCACGATGATTTTCCACTTGACTCAAATTCTTTGAACTTTTCAAATGTTTGGACTTATGTTTCATCAAGTAAATATACCCATATCTGCTCAAATCATCTGTGAAGGTCGTAAAATAATGATACCCGCCATGAGCCTCAACACTCATCGGATTGCATACATCGGTATGTATTATTTCCAATAAGTCGGTTGCTTGCTCCATTGTTAGGAGAACGGAGTTTTAGTCATCTTGCCCATAAGGCATGGTTCACAAGCATCAAGTGATTCATAATCAAGTGATTCCAAAATTCCATCAGCATGGAGTTTCTTCATGCTCTTTACACCAATATGACCTAAACGGCAGTGCCACAAATAAGTTGCACTATCATTATTAACTTTGCATCTATTGGCTTCAATATTATGAATATGTGTATCACTATGAGCGAGATCCAACAAACTATTTTCATTGGGTGTATGACCATAGAAGGTTTTATTCATGTAAACAGATCAACAATTATTCTCTAACTTTAATGAATAACCGTATTGCAATAAACATGATCAAATCATATTCATGCTCAACGCAAACACCAAATAACACTTATTTAGGTTCAACACTAACCCCGAAAGTATAGGGAGTGTGCGATGATGATCATATCAATCTTGGAACTACTTCCAACACACATCGTCACCTCACCCTTAACTAGTTTATGTTCATTCGGCAACTCCCGTTCTGAGTTACTACTCTTAGCAAATGAACCAGTATCAAATACCGAGGGGTTGCTATAAACACTAGTAAAGTACACATCAATAACATGTATCTCAAATATAACTTTGTTCACTTTGCCATCCTTCTTATCCACCAAATATTTGGGGCAGTTCCGCTTCCAGTGACCAGTCCCTTTGAAGTAGAAGCACTCAGTCTCAGGCTTAGGTCCAGACTTGGGCTTCTTCACTTGAGTAGCAACTTGCTTGCCGTTCTTCTTGAAGTTCCCCTTCTTCCCTTTGCCCTTTTCTTGAAACTAGTGGTCTTGTCAACCATCAACACTTGATGTTTTTCTTGATTTCTACCTTCATCGATTTCAGCATCACGAAGAGCTTGGGAATTACTTTCGTCATCCCTTGCATATTATAGTTCATCACGAAGTTCTACTAACTTGGTGATGGTGGCTAGAGAATTCTATCAATCACTATTTTATCTGGAAGATTAACTACCTCTTGATTCAAGCGATTGTAGTACCCAGACAATCTGAGCACATGCTCACTACTTGAGCTATTCTCCTCCATCTTTTAGCTATAGAACTTGTCGGAGATTTCATATCTCTCAACTCGGGTATTTGCTTGAAATATTAACTTCAACTCCTGGAACATCTCATATGGTCCATGACGTTTCAAAAATGTCTTTGAAGTCCCGATTCTAAGCCGTTAAGTATGGTGCACTAAACTATCAAGTAGTCATCATATTGAGCTAGCCAAAGCGTTCATAATATCCGCATTCCGCTTCCTGCAATAGGTCTGTCACCTAGCGGTGCATCAAGGACACAATTCTTCTTGCAGCAATGAGGATAAACCTCAGATCACGGATCCAATCCGCATCATTGCTACTAACATCTTTCAACTTAGTTTTCTCTAGGAACAGATATAAAACATAGGGAAGCAACAACGTGAGCTATTGATCTACAACATAGATATGCTAATACTACCAGGACTAAGTTCATGATAAATTAAAGTTCAATTAATCACATTACTTAAGAACTCCCACTTAGAAAGACATCCCTATAATCTTCTAAGTGATCACGTGATCCAAATCAACTAAACCATAACCGATCATCACGTGAAATGGAGTAGCTTTCAATGGTGAACATCACTATGTTGATCATATCTACTATATGATTCACGCTCGACCTTCGGTCTCGGTGTTCGAGGCCATATCTGCATATGCTAGGCTCGTCAAGTTTAACTCGAGTATTCCGTGTGCAAAATCGGCTTGCACCCGTTGTAGATGGACGTAGAGCTTATCACACCCGATCATCACGTGGTGTCTGGGCACGAAGAACTTTGGCAGCGGTGCATACTCGGGAGAACACTTTTATCTTGAAATTTAGTGAGGGATCATCTTATAATGCTACCGTCAATCAAAGCAAGATAAGATGCATAAAAGATAAACATCACATGCAATCAATATAAGTGATATGATATGGCCATCATCATCTTGTGCTTGTGATCTCCATCTCCGAAGCACCTTCATGATTATCATCGTCACTGGCGCGACACCTTGATCTCCATCGTAGCATCATTGTCGTCTCACCAGTCTTATGCTTCTACGACTATCGCTACCGCTTAGTGATAAAGTAAAGCATTACAGGGCGATTGCATTGCATACAATAAAGCGACAACCATATGGCACTACAAGAAATTTGTTCATCGTTGACCCTCCATTTTGGTCACTGAATCGTCATTATTCATGTTTTATGACCTTGTTTTGACCAAATCCAAAAGGTCAACAGTTGGCCGTCAAGAACGAACAAACATGACCTTTCTAAAATTTTGGTCGCAGATCTCTATTGACCAAAATTTTGGTTTGATCATTACCCATTTCTACGAGCCACGTAGGATCCGATGTGGCTGAGTGACGTGGCATTGCTAGTGACCAAATGGAATCATCATAAATTTCACAGCCCGGTCCACTAATCTAGCCTACATGGGCCTGGCCCAATACATATTTTATTATAAAAAATATCATAATTTGTTTGGGCTAATGCATTATTTTGTCAGAAGCATGCATATATCAAGATAGGCCCATTAAAAAACAAGTACAACAAAATACAATATTGCAAATAAACTGTATACTTCATTTCAGTAACACATCACATGCAATACAATACATCATCCATCGACTCCTCTATACACCAGGGTTCAAGGCCCAACAAGTGCACAGCAAAATGATTCTAAAAGTGCATAGAAAAATAGTTCTATATGTGCAAGTGCACAACAAAAGGATCCAACAAGTGCACAAGCGCACAGCAACATAGTTCTACAAAGATTGGATGAGAAGCACAAGTTTTAAGTTATCACACATAACATCAATGAGAAACGAAGCTTCTTGTGCCCTCCTTTTACCCTCCACTTCTTCTGAGTGACTCAGATCATCCTGGTAATAGGAATAATAAAACATAAGAAAGCATACAAAATATGAGCAAAAGAAAGACAAATGGTGGTTTTACATTCAGCAGTGAGACTTAAAAATTCACATCAATGAACAGAAACACAAGACATTAAGACATACTCCCATAGAAATTTCAGGACTTGCAAGATTATTCGTGTGTTAGCTCTGAACACTTTGTGCAAAAAAGCTCACATCAATAACTTCCAAGATCAAGATATGTGGATCGTGTATCTTTAACACAGTATAATAAACAGCACAACCATGAGCAGTACAACACAACACATCTCATAAACAACCAAACCAAACTGATTGCAAACTACTCCCTGTGTCCCATAATATAAAAGCGTTTTTTACACTACACTAGTGACAAAAACACTCTTATATTATGGGACGGAGGGAGTATAAGTTAACCTCAATGCAAACAACACATGCACACAAAGTATACATGGCAGAAACACAACCTCATATGTAGAACTTAACAAAATTCATCAGTTTACATCTAAGGAGTACCAATCAGAACCATTTCTTGCAGGGATCTCAACCTTTATTATTGACCAGGAAATAGTTACACAAATAAACTAATGAAATAATCTTCTCAGAAGAGTCCCAACAATTTGCATAAAATATTAACATGGTTGCAAAACTTCAGTAGTAAAGAGGGTACCATGTTTGTTTTGTCTTTACTTGAATGGAATTACAACATGAAGCACATGAACAAATCATACGAACAAGCAACCCCATAAACGCTCTTGAATCTTGTTTATCTTTTCTTGTAGAACGCATGTGGGGGAAGAGCATTACCTTGATGGGATCTCAATCATTAATGATCTCAATCGAAGCATACAACCTGGACAATCTAGACTAAATCTGGAGAAAAAATATTACTTGTCCACAAGGGTGAGATTGACCTACACATTGCCAAACAACCCTTTGCAGTCACTTGGTTCAGATCTTCCCTACAAGGTGATGAGCATTCCGCTGCAGCAAACAAATAGAATTAAATTCAAAATACAACCACTTTTATGGAGACTACTACAAGGCAAGTTTAGCTAATAGGACTTCTATAGCATGCAAGATGTTTCTTAGATCAGCACAAACAATAACAAGAGCTATGACAGCGAACCCTTGAGCAACATATAATGAGCAGGGTATTCAAAGAAGGTCACATCTTCCACACAAGGCTGATCAGAACAAGAAATATTCAAGTCTACTAATTTATTATTGAATCACATAGCATCATAGGAGAAAACAATGAGTCAAGTTTAAATAAGACATACATATATGCTAAGGAAAATTGAGTCACAACCAAAAGCATTTATACTTCCATTTATTTGCACATGCAAAATCATCAGGTGCTCACAGTTCAGATCAGGTAAGGTAATTTTGTAGCTCCCCACTGTTGCTGGCCTAACAAGACTCGTCCTCCAGCATAACAACATATTTGAAATCTCCATTATAGTAAATAAATGAGAGGACAGTGCATAAGTCACATCATATTATACAAGCAAGCTAAATCTAGGGTTTGTGGTCGGTGGTGTATATACATGCACATAGAGGAGGCTGGAGTTGTGGAAGCCAAACATACTTGCCACCACGGTAGACTGAGGTGCCATGGGGCAGGTAGCGGAAGGCCGCCGCCATCCAGCACCCACTCACGCCCAAGCCTTCTTTCTTCTCATCCTCTTCCTCTGCCCAATATGGCACTCCCGCCATTGCCGTGTACAAGAAAAAAATGATGGTAAGGCTCAAAAAGCAGACCAAGGAAACTAATATGATAGAGAATCAAATACTAATGCATAGATAAGCCTCTATGCAATGAGCCGCATATAATAAGAAAAAGGGCATTCGACAATAACAGACTATAGGTTCATGCACATGTACCACAAAAAATCTCCTTATATTATTTATCTCAAGAATTCCATGTAGATGTTAGACATGCTTGAAAAGAAACCTAGCTTCAAGAGATAAAAAAATCTACAATCTTAGGATAATCAGGACAATCTTGGTATAACAAGAATCTGGCAACAAGCAACAAATCAGGCGACATATAGATAAAAGAATTAACTATTGTAATTTCAGCTAATAACCAGTTCTAAGAATTCTACTTAAGCAGATGCTGCTAACAATGGAGAAATTGTGAATAATCTGTAGCAAGTAAGTTTACCCATAGAGGCAAAAGGGAGGGACAAGGCCGGTGTAGAGCTTGTCGTGGACCTGGAAGGCCCTCTAGAAGTCAATGGTGATGGTTTGGAGCTGCAAGCCGAGCCTGCAGGGCAAGTGGAGCAAGCGTGAAGGTGGGGAAATCGAGATCTTAGGCAGGGAGGCGCGGTATTGAGGTCCTTGGACGGGGTGGACTTGCCGACATGGCCAGAATCTTGGGTGGATTCTTCATTTGGTGAACAGGGAGGCTATGTTCACAATCACTAGTAATTGAATTTGTGTCATGTTGGGGATTCAGAATGTACACAACATATTTATGTCAGATTGTTCATTATTCAGAGAAGTTAAACTAGGTGCAGGTCACCCAAAACTGAATTTCTTGCAATCCAGACCATACAAACAGGAAGGAGATGGTTGCATAGATACAAATCCATGAGGTGGCAGCCAAATTGACCAATCTGGACCTCATCTTCTCTCTCTGTTTGGCACTAACTAACTAAATAAAAAAACTGGACTTGTTCATACAAATCCCTCTTGAATTCCTTGAGGCAACCAGGATTTGCATCAATATTGCTTAACTTAGCATCATTAGTGAGCAGAGGTAGAGGGGGAGGAATATGCTACCTGCCGCAGTGGGTCGTCGTGGCCGTGCTTGAGCTCGGCAGGATCTCTTGGTCGCCCTAGCAGCAGACCCCTCCTGCCCCTCCTCCTTGAGAAGAGCATGGCTGGCGGCTAGGTGCGCCCCTCCTCCTCCTCCTCGAGCAGGGCAAGGCCGGCGCCCTCCTGCCGCCGTCGTCGTCGTCGTTTCCACGTCATGGTGACCTGTAGCAAAGGGGCGAATAGGAGGAGAAGGTAAGATGAGGAGGAGAGGGTGGATCAGGGCAAGGAAGGATGGGAAGGGCCTACCTGGGCAATGCCGATGACGGATCTCGCGAGCTTCGGCCTCGCCATCGCCGGTTCTGGCGGGTTCCGACGAAGGAACCCTAGCCGCGGGCGAGGTTGCGGGCCTTGAGGCGCGGATCTGAACGGAGGGGGGGGAGGGGGGATCTTGGGGAGCTCAGGGTCGTGCTGCGCGTGGCCTGAGCTCGCTGGAACCGGCCGGCATGGTTGGTGGTGGCGGCGAGGAGATCGTAGGTTGGGAAGGAGATGTTCGCACGAGAGAGAGAGGGAGATATTGGTGCGGTGGGCTTCTCCTTTTTTTCTCCTTTTCTTTAGATTGGATGGATGGATGGATGGATCATGGATGGATGGGTGGACGGTGGGAGTGCTCGGAATGAATGGCAGGATGTTTGCCATGTCATAGAATTAAGCATATGCAAATTGTGTGTTTTTCCTTTCGTTTCTCTTATACTCGAACGGAGGGAGTATATTTTTACCCTCCAATTGTGGGTAAAGACTCAACATATGACCCTCTTATAGTTTGTTCAAATCACCCAATATTTTTCAAATGGCCTCTTATTTCGGGTAAACAATGTTACCAAATCGACTTTTTATTTTCATTGCACGATCTTTTTTCTAATTCCAAAGTGCCAAAGATGGGCTTTTTTAAAAACCTACCAAATATTTGTCGAAAAATTGTACCAAAACAATTTAAAAAATTATTAGACCACATTTTATTTACAGATAACCAAATGGTTGCATGTGAAAAGCTTTCGATACACCTCTTATCAAAAAGACATATTATCGCCGATTCAGGAGGAACTAGGTCAAATTTGAAGTACAGCTGCTTTATAGTTTGATCTTTCTCTCCCAAAAATCATTTCTAGACAGGAAAATAGTTACTCATTTTTTTGTCGTCCCTCCTCATTTTTTCCTCATTTTTTGTTCATTATTATTTCGCATCCCACTTGCCTCCTGTGCCCACGTGATAGCCCTACATGTCAGCTTGGCGGGTCCTGCGTGTCACTTGCAGGAGGTTGATTCGTGGATTCCATATTCCTAATACATCTAAGATAAAATTAACACATGGACATGACATATAGACGTGGATCTCGCACATGAACACGCCCGTGAGGAGAAATTGGTGAGGTGTTCGATCGGTTGTTTTGAAGCATTGTGAATTAGTAGTCATGACCATTTAAATTGCTCGTAATCCGCTTGGCGGGTACCATATGTCAGGTCCGAGGCAATGTTGAGGTGGCTTGACACATGGACACGCCACATCGGCAAAACTGGTGACGTGTCTGACCAGTCATTTTGAAGCATTGTGAATCAGTAGTCATGACCATTTAAATCGGTCAAGATAGACTAAAATGAAAGGTGTAGATCAGTGTTGTCTATGTTTGACCATTTTAGATAAGAAAATTGTGACCTTCTTGACCAAAATGGTCATGATGATTTAGAGTTTGGACCCTCCCAAACGGCTTACGACCATCTGCCGCACAATGGTCATAGATTTATGATCAATTCACCCACGGTCACTACGAGAAGGTCACGATTAAGCATATTTCTTGTAGTGGGCTCCTGCCAGTTGCCGATAACTCGGTTACAAAACATGATCATCTCATACAATAAAATATAGCATCACGTATTGACCATATCACATCACAACATGCCCTGCAAAAACAAGTTAGACATCCTCTACTTTGTTGTTGCAAATTTTACGTGGCTGCTACGGGCTTAGCAAGAACCGTTCTTACCTACGCATCAAAATCATAATGATAGTTTATCAAGTTGGTGATGTTTTAACCTTCGCAAGGACCGGGCATAGCTACACTCGGTTCAACTAAAGTTGGAGAAACTGACACCCGCTAGCCACCTTTGTGCAAAGCACGTCGGGAGAACCGGTCTCGCGTAAGTGTACGCGTAATGTCGGTCCGGGCCGCTTCGTCCAACAATACCGCCGAACCAAAGTATGACATCTTTGGTAAGCAAGATGACTTATATCGCCCACAACTCACTTGTGTTCTACTCGTGCATATGACATCTACGCACAAAATATGGCTCGGATGCCCTTTGTTGGGGAACGTAGTAATTTCAAAAAATTCCTACGCATACGCAAGATCATGGTGATGCATAGCAACGAGAGGAGAGTGTTGTCTATGTACCCTCGTGACCGTGGAGCGAAGGCGTTATATCAACGCAGTTAATGTAGTAAATGCGTCTTCATGATCCGACCGATCCAAGCACCGAAAGCATGGCACCTCCGAGTTCTGCACACGTTCGGCTCGGTGACGTCCTCGCCTTCTCGATCCAGCAAGAGGGGCGAAGTAGTAGATGAGTTCCGGCAGCATGACGGCGTGGTGACGATGTTGTTTAAGAAAAATCTTCGCAGGGCTTCTCCTAAGCACTACGAAAACTATGTAAGATAAACTAGAGGAGACGGGGTTGCCGGCACATGGCTTGGTGTTTCTTGATGTGTCTTTGGTGCTAGCCCTGCCCCTCTATTTATATGTTGAGCCCTGGGGTCGAAACTTGGAGCAATAGCCTCCTCAAAGTCGGTTTTGCCCGAAAGGCAAGAGTCCCGCGCGGACTCGAGGACCAAATGCCACAATCCTTAGCGTCGCCCAGACGCCATGGGCCTCGGCGTCGGCCCATGGCCGACGCCAAGGTCTCGGCGTTGGCCCCCGGCCTCAAGAAACTCCTTTTCCACCAACTTATAGCCACAGGGCTGACCCCTTAGCCTAACCATTTAATCCAATATATGAATCTTTACCTCAGACCATTCCGGAGTTCCTCGACTTGTCATTTATCTCATCCTGGACTCCGATCTACATTCGGTCAAAAACATACATTACTCATATAATATTATATAAATCAGCGAATGTTAAGCGTATGCGGACCCTACGGGTTCGAGAACTATGTAGACATGACCGAGACACCTCTCTTGTCAATAACCAATAGCGGGACTGGATGCCCATATTGGCTCCTACATATTCTACGAAGATCTTTATCGGCCGGACCGTATAACAACATACGTTGTTCCCTTTGTCATCGGTATGTTACTTGCGAGATTCGATCGTCGGTATCTCAATACCTAGTTCAATCTCGCACGGCAAGTCTCTTTACTCGCTTCGTAATACATCATTCAACAACTAACTCATTAGTTGCAATGCTTAAGTGATGTGCATTACAAGTGGGCAGAGATACCTCTCCGACAATCGGAGTGACAAATCCTAATCTCGAAATACGCCAACCCAACAAGTACCTTCGGAGACACAGAGAGCACCTTTATAATCACCCGATTACGTTGTGGACGTTTGGTAGCACACAAAGTGTTCCTCCGGTAAGCAGGAGTTGCATAATCTCATAGTCATATGAACATTTATAAGTCATTAACAAAGCAATAGCAACATACTAATCGATCAAGTGCTAAGCTAACGGAATGGGTCAAGTCAATCACATCATTCTCCTAATGATGTGATCCCGTTAATCAAATGACAACTCATGCCTATGGTTAGGAAACTTAACCATCTTTGATTAACAAGCTAGTCAAGTAGAGGCATACTAGTGACACTATGTTTGTCTATGTATCATGTATCATGTTTCCGGTTAATACAATTCTAGCATGAATAATAAACATTTATCATGAAACAAGGAAATAAATAATAACTTTATTATTGCCTCTAGGGCATATTTCCTTCAGGAGTCGCATTCTCTGGCTCCCCGTATGGTGCAGCAGTCCGAGCGCCACGACCGCGTATTGGTGGATGTCTCCAGCTCGTCCCGGGACACGGATCCTGTTGGAAATATGCCCTAGAGGCAATAATAAATTAGTTATTATTATATTTCCTTGTTCATGATAATCGTTTATTATCCATGCTATAATTGTATTGATAGGAAACTCAGATACATGTGTGGATACATAGACAACACCATGTCCCTAGTAAGCCTCTAGTTGACTAGCTCGCTGATCAATAGATGGTTACGGTTTCGACCATGGACATTGGATGTCATTGATAGCGGATCACATCATTAGGAGAATGATGTGATGGACAAGACCCAATCCTAAGCCTAGCACAAAGATCGTAGTTCGTATGCTAAAGCTTTTCTAATGTCAAGTATCTTTTCCTTATACCATGAGATTGTGCAACTCCCGGATACCGTAGGAATGCTTTGGTGTATCAAACGTCACAACGAATCGGGTGACTATAAAGGTGCACTATGTATCTCCAAAAGTGTCTGTTGGGTTGGCACGAATCGAGATCGGATTTGTCACTCCGTGTGACGGAGAGGTATCTCTCGCCCACCTTGTAGGACATCATCATAATGTGCGGTGTGATTAAGGAGTTGATCACGGGATGATGTGTTACGGGCGAGTAAAGAGACTTGCCGGTAACGAGATTGAACAAGGTATCGGATACCGATGATCGAATCTCGCAAGTACAATACCGCTAGACAAAGGGAATTGTATCTGGATTGACCGAGTCCTTGACATCGTGGTTCATCCGATGAGATCATCGTGGAACATGTGGGAGCCAACATGGGTATCCAGATCCGGCTGTTGGTTATTGACCGGAGAACGTCTCGGTCATGTCTGCTTGTCTCCGAACCCGTAGGGTCTACACACTTAAGGTTCGATGACGCTTAGGTTATATAGGAAGCTTGTATGTGGTTACCGAATGTTGTTCGAGTCCCGGATGAGATCTGGACGTCACGAGGAGTTCGGAATGGTCGAGGTAAAGAATTATATATAGGAAGTGCTGTTTCGCCATCGGGACAAGTTTCGGTGATATCGGTATTGTCTGGGACCACCGGAGGGGTCCTGGGCCCACCGGGTGGGGCCACCTGCCCCGGGGCCACATGGGCCTAGGTGGTGCGCCTAGGCCTGCATGGGCCAAGGGAACCAGCCCCAAGAGGCCCATGCGCATGAAACACTTGGAGAGGAAGAGTCCATAGAGGGAAGGCACCTCCGAGGTGCCTTGGGAGGATGGACTCCTTCCCCTTCTGGCCGCACTCCTCCCTTGGAGGAGGGGCAAGGCTGCGCCCTCCCCTCCTTGGCACCTATATAAAGGGGGAGGGAGGGCAGCAGCACCTGAGCCCCGGGCGCCTCTCTCTCCTCTCCAACACCTCCTTCTCCTCCGTAGTGCTTGGGCGAAGCCTGCAGGATTGCCACGCCTCCACCACCACCACGCCGTTGTGCTGCTGTTGGATGGAGTCTTCCTCAACCTCTCCTCTCTCCTCGCTGGATCAAGGCGTGAGACGCCACCGGCTGTACGTGTGTTGAACGCGAGGTGCCGTCTGCTCGCACTAGGATCATCGGTGATCTGAATCACGGAAGTACGACTCCATCAACCCGTTCACTTGAACGCTTCCGCTTAGCGATCTACAAGGGTATGTAGATGCACTCTCCTTCCCTCGTTGCTAGTCTCTCCATAGATAGATCTTGGTGATACGTCTGAAAATTTTGAATTTACGCCACGTTCCCCAACGGTGGCATCATGAGCTAGGTCTATTGCGTAGATTCTTTGCACGAGTAGAACACAAAGTAGTTGTGGGCGTTGATTTTGTTCAATATGCTTGCCGTTACTAGTCTTATCTTGATTCGACGGTATTGTGGGATGAAGCGGCCCGGACCAACCTTACACGTGACGCTTACGTGAGACCGGTTCCACCGAATCGACATGCACTAGTTGCATAAGGTGGTCAAGCGGGTGTCTGTCTCTCCCACTTTAGTCGGAACGGATTCGATGAAAAGGGTCCTTATGAAGGGTAAATAGCAATTGGCATATCACGTTGTGGTTTTATGAGGTAAGAAACGTTCTTGCTAGAAACCCAAAGCAGCCACGTAAAACATGCAAACAACAATTAGAGGACGTCTAACTTGTTTTTGCAGGGTATGCTATGTGATGTGATATGGCCAAGAAGAATGTGATGAATGATATGTGATGTATGAGATTGATCATGTTCTTGTAATAGGATTCACGACTTGCATGTCGATGAGTATGACAACCGGCAGGAGCCATAGGAGTTGTCTTTATTTATTGTATGACCTGCGTGTGTCATTGAACAACGCCATGTAATTACTTTACTTTATTGCTAACGGTAGCCATAGTAGTAGAAGTAATAAGTTGGCGAGACAACTTCATGGAGACACGATGATGGAGATCATGATGATGGAGATCATGGTGTCATGCCGGTGACAATGATGATCATGAAGCCCGAAGATGGAGATCAAGAGGAGCTATATGATATTGGCCATATCATGTCACTACTATATAATTGCATGTGATGTTTATTATGTTTATGCATCTTGTTTACTTAGAACGACGGTAGTAAATAAGATGATCCCTTACACAAATTTCAAGAAGTGTTCTCCTCGACTGTGCACCGTTGCTACGGTTCGTCGTTTCTAAGCACCACGTGATGATCGGGTGTGATGGATTCTTACGTTCACATACAACGAGTGTAAGACAGATTTACACAAAGAAAAACACTTGGGGTTAACTTGACGAGCCTAGCATGTACAGACATGGCCTCGGAACACGAGAGACCGAAAGGTCGAGCATGAGTCGTATAGTAGATACGATCAACATGAAGATGTTCACCGATGATGACTAGTCCGTCTCACGTGATGAACGGACACGGCCTAGTAGACTCGGATCAAGTAGACACTTAGATGACAAGAGGGATGTCTATTCGAGTGGGAGTTCATGAGATGAACTTAATTATCCACGAACATAGTCAAAAGATCTTTGCAAATTATGTCGAAGCTCGCGCTTTAGTTCCACCGCTTAGATATGTTCCTAGAGAAAATATAGTTGAAAGTTGACAAGATGCGATTATGCGGATGTAAGAAAGCTTATGTCCTTAATGCACCGCTTCGGTGTGCTCAACCCCAAACGTCGTGCTGTGGATGTTGCGAACATCGGACATATACACGCTTTTGATAACTACATGATAGTTCGGTTAAATGGTTTAAGTAGAGGCACCAAATACGTTTTCGAAACGTCATGGAACATATGAGATGTTTCGAGGGCTGAAATTGGGATTTCAGGGCTCGTGCACGCCAAGAGGTATAAGACCTCCGACGATTTTCTTAGCCTGCAAACTAAGGGAGAAAAGCTCAATCGTTGAGCTTGTGCTCAGATTGTCCGAGTACAACAATCACTTGAATCGAGTGGGAGTTGATCTTCCGGATGAGATAGTGATGTTTCTCCAAAGTCATTGCCACCAAGCTACTAGAGCTTCGTGATGAACTATAACATATCGAGGATAGATATGATGATCCTTGAAGTGTTCGCGATGTTTGACACCGCGAAAGTAGAAATCAAGAAGGAGCATCAATTGTTGATGGTTGGTGAAACCACTAGTTTCAAGAAGGGCAAGGGCAAGAAGGGACACTTCATGAAACGGCAAATAAGTTGCTGCTCCAGTGAAGAAACCCAAGGTCGAACCCAAACCCGAGACTAAGTGCTTTTGTAATAAGGGGAACAACCATCGAACAGAATTACCCTAGATACTTGGTAGATAAGAAGGCTGGCAAGGTCGATAGAAGTATATTGGATATACATTATGTTAATGTGTACTTTACTAGTACTCCTAGTAGCACCAGTGGTATTAGATACCGTTCGGTTGCTAAGTGTTAGTAACTTCGAAATAAAAGCTACGGAATAAGCGGAGACTAGCTAAAGGTGAGTGACGATATGTGTTGGAAGTGTTTCCAAGGTTGATGTAATCAAGCATCGACGCGCTCCCTCTACCATCGAGATTGATGTTAAACCTAAATAATTGTTATTTGGTGTTTACGTTGAGCATAGACATGATTGGATCATGTCTATCATAATCTGATTATTCATTTAAGGAGAATAATGGTTACTCTATTTATTTGAATAATACCTTCAATGGTCTTGCACCTAAATGAATGGTCTATTGAATCTCGATCGTAGTGATACGCATTTTCATGCCAAAAGATATAAGATAGTAATGATAGTACCACTTACTTGTGGCAATCGCCATGTAAGTCATAAACGCATGAAGAAGCTCCATGTTGATGGATCTTTGGACTCACTCGCTTTTTGAAAAGTTTGAGACTTGCTAACCATGTCTATTTGTTTATACGCATGAAGAAGCTCCATGTTGATGGATATTTGGACTCACTCGTTTTTGAAAAGTTTGAGACATGGGAACCATGTCTATTGGTTTATACGCATGAAGATACTCCATGCATATGGATCGTTTGCACTTGCATGATTTTGAATCACTTGAGATATGCAAATCATACCACATGGGCAAGATGAGTGAAAAGCCTCGGTTTCAAGAAGATGGAACAAGATAGCAACTTGTTGGAGGTAACACATTTTGATGTGTGCAGTCCAATGAGTCCGAGGCATGCTGATGAATATCGTTATGTTCTTACTTCACAGATGATTTGAGTAGATGTTGAGTATATTTACTTGATGAAACACAAGTCTGAATTATTGAAAGGTTCAAGTAATTTCAGAGTGAAGTTGAAGATCTTCGTGACAAGAGGATAAAATGTCCGTGATGTGATCATAGAGATGAATATCCGAGTTGCGAGTTTGGTACACAATTAAGACATTGTGCAAATTGTTTCACAATTAATACCGCCTGGAACACCATAGTGTGATGGTGTGTCCGAACATCATAGTTGCACCCTATTGGATATGGTGCGTACCATGATGTCTCTTATCGAATTACCACTATCGCTCATGGGTTAGGCATTAGAGACAACCGCACTCACTTTAATAGGGTACCACGTAATTCCGTTGAGATGACACCGTAAGAACTATGGTTTAGAGAAACCTAAGCTGTCATTTCTTAAAAATTTGGGGCTGCGACGCTTATGTGGAAAAGTTTCAGGTTGATAAGCTCGAACCCAAAGCGGATAAAATACATCTTCATAGGACACCCAAAACAGTTGGGTAAACCTCCTAATTCAGATCCGAAAGCAATAGGGATTGTTTCTTGAATCGGGTCCTTTCTCGAGGAAAAGTTTGTCTCGAAAAGTTGAGTGGGAGGATGGTGGAGACTTGATGAGGTTATTGAACCGTCACTTCAACTAGTGTGTAGTAGGGCACAGGAAGTTGTTCCCGTGGCACCTACACCAATTGAAGTAGAAGCTTATGATATTGATCATGAAGCTTCGGATCAAGTCACTACCGAACCTCGAAGGACGACAAGAACGCCAGATCGCATCGTGAGTGGTACGGTGATCCTGTCTTGAAGGTCATGTTGCTAGACAACAATGAACCTACGAGCTATGGAGAAGCGATGGTGGGCCCAAATTCGACAAATGGTTAGAAGCCATGAAATCCGAGATAGGATCCATGTATCATAACAAAGCATGGACTTTGATGGACTTGCCCGATGATCGGCAAGCCATTGAGATAAATGGATCTTTAAGAAGAAGACGGACATGGACGGTAATGTCACCGTCTATGAAGCTCGACTTGTGGCGAAGAGTTTTTCACAAGTTCAAGGAGTTGACTACGATGAGATTTTCTCATCCGTAGCGATGCTTGAGTCTGTCGGAATCATGTTAGCATAAGCTGCATTTATGAAATCTGGCGGATGGATGTCAAAATGAGTTTCCTTACGGTTTTGTAAGGAAAGGTTGTATGTGATACAATCGAGAAAGTTTTGTCGATCCTAAGGATGCTAAAGTTATGCTTGGCTCCTGATCCTTTCTAAGGACCGGAGTAAGCATCTCGGAGTTGGAATGTGCGCTTTGATGAGATGATCAAAGATTTTGGGTTTATACAAAGTTTATGAGAAACTTGTATTTCCAAAGAAGTAAGTGGGAGCACTATAGAATTTCGATGAGTATATGTTGTTGACATATTGATGATCGAAATGACGTAGAATTTTACGTAAAGCATATAGGGTTATTTGAAAGGTGTTTTTCAAATAGAAAACCTGGATTAGGCTACTTGAACAATAAGCATCAAGATCTATAAGATAGATCAAAATGTTTAATAATACTTTCAAATGAGCATGTACCTTGACATGATCTTGAAGGTGTTCAAGATGGATCGACCAAAGAAGGAGTTCTTAGCTGAATTGTAAGGTATGAAGTTAAGACTTAAAAGCTCGACCACGGCAGTAACAGAGAGAAAGGGCGAAGATTGTCCCCTATGCCTTAGACATAGGCTCTACAAGATGCTATCTGTACCGCACGGAAGTGTGCCATGCCATGAGTCGATCATAAGGGTACAAGAATGATCCAGAATGGATCATTGGACAGCGATCAAAATTGTCCTTGGTGTAAATAAGGACATGTTTCTCGATTATGGAGGTGATAAAGAGTTCGGCATAAGGGTTACATCGATGCAAGCTTTAACACCTATCCGAGTGACTACGAGTAGCAAACCGGATACGTGATAGTGGAGCAACCGTTTGGAATAGATCCAAGTGGAGGCGTGGAAGCGGCATTTACAATATGACATAAGAGAATTGCATAGCACACACGGATCTGAAAGGTTCGGACCCGTTGACTAAAAACCCGTTGACTAAAACCTCTCTCACAAGCAAAACATGATCAAACCTCGTAACTCATTGAGTCTTAATCACATGGTGATGTGAACTAGTTTAAGACACTAGTAGACTCTTTGGATGTTGGTCACATGGCGATGTGACCTATCATTGATCACATGGCGATGTGAACTAGATTATTGACTCTAGTGCAAGTGGGAGACTGTTGGAAATATGCCCTAGAGGCAATAATAAATTAGTTATTATTATATTTCCTTGTTCATGATAATCGTTTATTATCCATGCTATAATTGTATTGATAGGAAACTCGGATACATGTGTGGATACATAGACAACACCATGTCCCTAGTAAGCCTCTAGTTGACTAGCTCGTTGATCAATAGATGGTTACGATTTCACGACCATGGACATTGGATGTCATTGATAACGGGATCACATCATTAGGAGAATGATGTGATGGACAAGACCCAATCCTAAGCCTAGCACAAAGATCGTAGTTCGTATGCTAAAGCTTTTCTAATGTCAAGTATCTTTTCCTTATACCATGAGATTGTGCAACTCCGGATACCGTAGGGAATGCTTTGGGTGTATCAAACGTCACAACGTAATCGGGTGACTATAAAGGTGCACTACTGGTATCTCCAAAAGTGTACATTGGGTTGGCACGAATCGAGGCTGGGATTTGTCACTCCGTGTGACGGAGAGGTATCTCTGGGCCCACTCGGTAGGACATCATCATAATGTGCAGTGTGATTAAGGAGTTGATCACGGGATGATGTGTTACGGAGCGAGTAAAGAGACTTGCCGTAACGAGATTGAACAAGGTATCGGGATACCGATGATCGAATCTCGGGCAAGTACAATACCGCTAGACAAAGGGAATTGTATACGGATTGATTGAGTCCTTGACATCGTGGTTCATCCGATGAGATCATCGTGGAACATGTGGGAGCCAACATGGGTATCCAGATCCCGCTGTTGGTTATTGACGGAGAACGTCTCGGTCATGTATGCTTGTCTCCGAACCCGTAGGGTCTACACTTAAGGTTCGATGGCGCTTAGGGTTATATAGGAAGCTTGTATGTGGTTACCGAATGTTGTTCGAGTCCGGATGAGATCCTGGGCGTCACGAGGAGTTCCGGAATGGTCCGGAGGTAAAGAATTATATATAGGAAGTGTTGTTTCGCCATCGGACAAGTTTGGTGATATCGGTATTGTCTGGGACCACCGGAGGGGTCCTGGGCCCACCGGTGGGGCCACCTGCCGGGGGCCACATGGGCCCTAGGTGGTGCGCCTAGGCCTGCATGGGCCAAGGGGAACCAGCCCCAAGAGGCCCATGCGCATGAAACACTTGGAGAGGAAGAGTCCATAGAGGGAAGGCACCTCCGAGGTGCCTTGGGAGGATGGACTCCTTCCCCTCTTGGCCGCACCCTCCCTTGGAGGAGGGGGCAAGGCTGCCTCCCCCTCCTTGGCACCTATATAAAGGGGAGGGAGGGGGCAGCAGCACCTGAGCCCCGGCGCCTCTCTCCCTCTCCAACACCTCCTTCTCCTCCGTAGTGCTTGGGCGAAGCCTGCAGATTGCCACGCCTCCACCACCACCACGCCCGTTGTGCTGCTGTTGGATGGAGTCTTCCTCAACCTCTCCCTCTCTCCTCGCTGGATCAAGGCGTGGGAGGCCACCGGCTGTCACGTGTGTTGAACGCGGAGGTGCCGTCCGTTCGGCACTAGGATCATCGGTGATCTGAATCACGGCGAGTACGACTCCATCAACCCCGTTCACTTGAACGCTTCCGCTTAGCGATCTACAAGGGTATGTAGATGCACTCTCCTTCCCCTCGTTGCTAGTCTCTCCATAGATAGATCTTGGTGATACGTACGAAAATTTTGAATTTCTGCTACGTTCCCCAACAGATCCATAATCGATCTGACGTCCACCGTCACCGTTCGGGTTCCGGACTCCGATGATGAAGAGTAGGGCATGGGAGACGGCGGCGCCTTGAGTCCCGTGAGCCAGCTCGTGTCCCATGCCCTACTCTACCTTGCCAGTGAACGGACCAACACACTGGGAAGCGCAGCCCGCCGCCGGACATGGCCAAGGCGAAACCGAGCGAGCTCCGCTTAGATTAGGTTTCACGTTGCATGTAATAATATGGATTTAAGGTTCCTAATTTGAGGTATCTGGTTGTAGGATCAAATATTTGAGGCATGATTGGTCAATGCCCGCGGATGCGTCCGTGGGTGTTTGAGGGGTCGGATTTGCCAAGTCCGCCTATAGATGTTCTTAGCTTATACATGTAGTATAATAGCTGCGCATTCGTAGCCTTTGCAGAAAATGTGTTTACATTTTAATACTACTCCTTGCACTAGCTAATTGCCCCGTGTGTTACAATTGGACATGCATATTTTAGTGGTTTTTCTAATTGAATTGCTTTTTTAATCATATCCGACAAAAATCATACACTCATTGTCGTGGAATTGTCACGGCAGATGTCCTCTTGCAAGGACTTAGTCGTGGAGCCATCTTAACTAGGAAGCTTAAAGGGGTTAATCGGGACAAAGGACACGAGAGGTTTATACTAGTTCGGCCCCTTGCGGTGAAGGAAAGCCTACGGCTAGTTGGGTTGGTATTGCTTGATGTTTCGATGACCGGGGAGCGAAATACGCTATGCCCGGCTCTCGATGAGTTGTTTCTTTTTTTCTAAGCTGCCAGCAGGTCGTCCCCTTATATATACGGGTTGACGCCCTGCGGTCTACAGAGTCCCGGCCGGCTTATAGACAGTGTCCGGCTCGGTGACCAGTTAATTCTACCTTATGATACAAGCCATCCCAT
Organism: Aegilops bicornis; assembly: GCA_021605145.1. Lineage (NCBI taxonomy): Eukaryota > Viridiplantae > Streptophyta > Magnoliopsida > Poales > Poaceae > Aegilops > Aegilops bicornis. The sequence goes on from CM038672.1 coordinate 650,670,625, forward strand.
CATGGCGGTTTATCACTATGGGCTTTAAGTCGCCTATGGGCTTTAGACCCTTTACTGAACCGCCATCTTTATGCTTGGTCTTGGGCTCTCTTCTGATGAGTCTCTCTTTGCGTAACCCGGCCCCTCCTGGGCGGCTTACACAAATAGTTATATCCCCAACATTAGGCCCCAGATTGATTTGAACCGGTTCATGTCAATCTTAAAATACCTTGACAACCAGTCCTTCTGTCTTCAGTCCTGTGAAAAGGTCATAACCCGCCATGATGTCATCTTCTGGATCCATGTTAACCCGCCGTGACGTCATCTTCAATTAAATTCATATTTTACTCCGTCGTATCCTCCAACGGATCTTTGCCTTTACTGACCCTTCCAAAAACCGAGGCGTCGGGGCCGCTGGATAATGATGTTTGGTCTCCTCGTTTCAGACCGTCTCGCCGGCCTTCCCTTATAAATAGGCACGACCTAGGTCTTCCATTCTCCCCTCTTTCAGTCGTCTTCTTCCTCTTGCTGCCTCTCTGTCTCTCGAGCTCCGCCGCCGCCGCCGTCGAACTCCCCGTCTTCACCAACTCAGGCCGCTTCATCAACCTGACTCTGACCAGAGACCGACGGCAAATCTCCGCAGCTCGTCCACATCCGTGAGTTCCTCTCCTTCCCTTTCTTAGATGTGCATCAGAACTTTTTGAGTTCGTCGGTGTTCATCGCCGCCTGCTAACCCTCAATGGTTTTTACCTCCAATGCCATGTTAGATCGTAAAATAAGGTAGAACTACTGCGGTGATTGTTTGTGCTTAACTTGCATAGAAACAAATCTCATTTCCCTTGTTCGGAAGCCCTCTTCGAGTGTATGAGCTTCTCCGCACTGTTTTTGGTCTAGAAATTTTTCTTTTCAGAGCAACCGTTTGATCCAAAATAATTTCGGAAAATTGTGAAACATGTTTGTTCCACACTTAGCCAAAAACTGCATCTGTTGAATATGTTTAGCCATGGTAGCCCATACGGCCGGTTTAAGACAACACCGGTTGTCAGCCTACTTTATTCCGTGACTTAAGAAATTTTAAGTGCCTTTGATACCTGTAACAGTTTAAATATTACTGCCTAGTTAGCCATATGTCATTAGGCCCCTTCTTAAGCCGCCATTTGAATAAACTTTAAAATGCTTTCCTCCGGGTTAAATTTGAACCGGAACTTCTTGTTTTGTCATAGGCTTCAATTTACACGATGGCACCCAAGGCCCCCAAAGCTCTTGTGACCTGCAACTGGGTCAAATCCACTGTCACGGAAAGCACCTTGTCTGATTTTGTGAAATCCGGCCACCTGCCCAAGAGAGAAGTCATGTCTTATCGTGCTCCTAACCCGTCAGAGGAGAGGCCTCAACCCAAAGAGGGAGAGGTGATCGTTTTTACTGATCACATGAACCGGGGCTTCGCTCCACCCGGTTCAAAATTCTTCAGGGATGTTTTGCATTTCTTCGATCTCAGACCTCAGGACATCGGGCCCAATTCCGTGTCAAATATTTGCAACTTCCAAGTTTTCTGCGAGGTGTACCTTGGAGAAGAACCTAGCATACTTTTATTCAGGGAATTGTTTTACTTGAACCAGCAGAACGAACGCGCCAACGGGCCAAGCCTAGAACTTGGTGGCATCTCGATTCTGCGGCGGAGGGATTGCCTTTTTCCTTATGCTGAACTGTCGAGTCATCCAAAGGATTGGAATCAGACATGGTTCTACTGCGAGGATACTTCTCGGTGTGAAAAATCCTTCCCGGCTTTGGCGCCTTGCGCTGAATCCAACCACCTCTTGGGATAAACTTACATTTGTTGAGCTGCCCGCCACTTGCTCCCACCATTAGCAAAATCAAAGCTCTGTTGGGAAACGGCTTAGATGGTGCCGACCTGGTCCGGGTTTGGGTTGCTTTGCGGGTGATTCCGTTAAGCCGCCGCCCCGGCTTAATGTGCACCTATTCAGGCAAGAAGAATGACCCACTGCGTCATAGTCCCGACGACTTACCAGATGATGTGGTGGAGGCTACAACCTAGACATTGCTGAAAGAGGGCACAATAACTAGTAACGCCTTTGGCTTACTTCCTTACGCAAGAAGAACCCAGCCCCCGATGAGTCATCAACTTCAATGAATACTCTTTATTATTTGACACCTTGACTTTACTCATAATCCTTTATCATTTTCCACAGGCCGATGGCGACTTACGGAAGGTCAAATCGACCATGAGGCGGCAAAACAAGCGAGCGGCAAAAGAACTGAGAGGAAAACCGCCAAGACGGGAACTTCAAGGAAAAGGAAGCCGAGTGCTTCCGATTTACTTAAATTGGATGATACTTCTGACGACGAAGAAGAGGTAAATTTTAACCCCCTTGATTCTTTATCATCACCTTGCTGACCCTTAATCTTTCCAGGAGGATACGGGGAACAGTCAAGCCATCGAGGAAGAGGTAACTATAATCTCCTCCGACTCCGAGCCCCTGCCGCGTCAGAAAATTCGAAGGGTGACCCGGAAAGTAAGATTTTCACATCCTTTGGCTTACCGAGATCCTCAATTTCTTTTGAAGCAACAGCAATTTGAAAGCCGGAGGCAGACCCGGACCAGCAAGGATATAGAGCTCTCCTCCGGCTTACCTGACGTAACCAGGAAGCATTGGGCTGAGGTTATCTCTGATTTACGTTCTGTTTACCCTTTGGCGGGCTTAATTCGTCAACCTCTCAATCCATCTGACTCCAATTATCAGGATACCTCTCCTTCCTCCGGCGAATCTATGCAATCTAATATGCCGGCTTTCAAGACTGCCCCCGGGTAATATAAACTTATTTACCTTGTACTTTACCTTACTCATCTTTTTGTACTCACCCTTCTGCTTTGTCCACAGCGTGCAAGTGAAGCCCAGTAAGAGGGCAAAGAAGAATAAGCCATCCCAAGACCCGGTCGTGACTGAATCGGAACTTGGAACAGCTGCTCCTGACAGTTCCACCCATCCGCCGCCGCCTGAACCGGCTTATGAAATTCCAGCACCATCCTCTGATCCGCCTACTGAAGAAACTTTTGGCGGCTCTGATAAGCCGGAAACTCCTAGCCCGGTCAAGACAATTGATCCGGAGGTTGAAATTACCAAGACTCAGTTTGTTGAGCCAAGTCAGCCCACTGTCCTTGCCAAGTGTTCTGCCAAACAAGAGCTTTTGGAGCGCCGAAAGGCCAAATTAGACATTGCAGATTATACTAATTTGAGCATTGGAGATATAGTCTCTGGCTATATCAATCAAGTACATAGCAGCCGTGACTTGGAAATTAATATGGTGAAGCAAATACAACAAAAATCTGAGGTACAAATTATGCTACTTTCCTTAATCATACTTACTGTATCAGCCCCCAAGTCTATTGCTTATGAATGAATATGTTGTAGACTTAGAAATTTGCTTAGCACTGCCTTGTCCGGTTTATATGAAAATATTTAATCCGGTTGTAACACGATACCTTGAATTTGCAATACACATTAGCCCCCAAGTGTCAAGTATCTTTGCTTGCAAAGTGCTTGGGACTTAATTTCTCATGAACCGGCATTGTACCTTAAATTTCTTCAGCATACATTAGCCCCCAAGTGTCAAGTACCTTTGCTTGCAAAGTGCTTGGGACTTAATGATATCTTGCCATAATTTTAGCTATAACCCGGCATCAACGCAGGTCACCACAAGTCAATTTGAGTCGGAGATTGCTGACCTGAAGAACCGCCTGGCAGCTCAAGAAATTGAAATTCAAAAGGCCAACTCCAAATTTGCATTTAGCGTTTCTAAACAAGAGAAGTTGAAGAAGAATTTTGACGCGGAGAAGAAAATCTGGGCTGATGAGAAGGCCTCAGTGGTGACCCGGGCCGAGACAGCAGAAACGTCTCTTGCAGAAGCAACATCCGAGCTGTCCGGCTTAAAGCGCTAGATATCTCAAATGGTCTCAGCAATCTTCGGTAAGTTACTATATATAACCTTGAATATCGCAATCCTTTAATTTTCATCTCCGGCTCACCTTATGTTTATAAATGCAGGCCCCAGGAGCACAAACCTTAAGCAGAACATGTTGATCAAAATTTGAAAGGCGGTTTACACTCGGTGGAAGCGGTTTGTGCACGGGTCTAGCAACGCTTTGGCCGTTGTGGCTTTATCAAATGATGTTCCCCATCTCCTGCAAGATGTGCTAAAGCGGCTTGCCGTGCTACCCCAGCGGATTCAAGAGCTAAGACGGGCATCTGCCAGAATCGGGGCCATAACTACCTTAAGCTGGGCCAAGGCATTGCTTCCAGAGTTAGACCTGGCAGACGTTGCTCTTGGATATCCCAGCTTGAAGGAAGATGGCTCCGTATTCGACGAAACAGACTTTACCGCCTATGTGAGAGTCGTACGTCCGGTGGCTACCATCATTGGGAATGATATTGATCTTACCAAGTATCAGCCGGGCTATGATAGCGAGAACCAGAGAATTCCAACACCTCACTATGATGACATCAGCCTGATCCCTCCAACTAGTAAGCACACCTTTGCCCCTGAAGTTGACCCAGCCGGTTTAATAGATGACGAAGCTGAGTTTCAAGCCTTAAGCGGCATTGACTGGACCTCATCAACCTTCCAGGACAGGGCAGTGAGCGGAGGCGGAGAAGGATAACCGGAATCTTCAAGCCCACCAAAGGAGTGAACCGCCAAAGCGTTATGACTTTTGAAAAACAATGCTTCATTATTCAGACTCGGAGTCTTGTAATAGGGTAGAAAAAACCTCTCAATTTTGTCATGCCTTCACGCATGCTTGGGGCGCAATACTTTCGTAAGCCGCCATCACTTTATATTTCCAGTATGTTGATCTTTCCTTGATGTTAAAACTTTCTTGCTTTATCCTGCATATAAAACAAAACAGAATTTCCTTGGCGACTTATCGCATCCGGGGTCACATAAAGTATTGATAACCCGGAGTACGAATCAAAACATCATAGAAAGGCCGGCTTATGATTAGAATCACAATAGCATACCCCCCATATTTTTGATATTCTCGCCGGCTTATGTGACCCAAATCATGAAAGGGAGTTTAACTCCTGAAAATTGGCACATATGATGTTCACCTGGCCCTTAATAACATTACGCTTTACAAAGTATAATGAATAATAAACTGAATTTAAAAAGGCCTCCGATTCGAATACAATCAGTGAACCGCTCCAAAGGGGTTAAGCTAAGATTCGGATACGATCATATAGCCCCCAGTGGCTTTGGCGATGCCGATCAAGTGTGTATCGACAGCTATGTTCTCTTTGGTTCGAATACGACCTATGTTTGAACAGGAAGCCCCCAAGTGACCATGAGAGTTGTTTAATGACGCTGATTCGAATACGATCCACGTTAGACCCAAAGAGATTAAGCTATGATTCAAATATGATCAAGAAGCCCCCAAGTGGGTTTGGCAGTATGCCGATCAATTGGGTATCGACAGCTATGTTCTCTTTGGTTCGAATACGACCTATGTTTGAACAGGAAGCCCCCAAGTGACCACGGCTAGATTCAGATATGATCATAAGCCGGACCAAAGGAAAAGCCGGATTCAGATATGATCCGCTCCCTGTTGGTTGTTTCCACCGCCTAGTAAAGAAGATGTATAAACCTTTGAGGGTGAAAAGGAAAGAGGTCCTGCTTTATTGCTTTATATAATATATACATTGTCAAAAAAGGAAAAATATATATATATATCTTGAGAGCCGGTGGCTCAAGTATAGTAAGGCCGAAGATGAGCTATGTTCCACGGCCGGCGAGTCTCTTCCTCCGACTTACGTGAGTCTTTGTGCTCTCGAACATCGATAAGGTAGTATGACCCGTTGTTCGCATTCTTCATCGCCACAAAGGGTCCTTCCCAAGGAGGAGATAGCTTGTGCATATCGGTGATCTGGATGAGCCGGAGCACTAAGTCGCCTTCTGAAAGGCTCTGCTTCTAACCCGGGCGGTTGTGATAGCGGCGCAGGTCTTGCCGGTAAATTGCCGAAGCGGGCTATTGCCAAGTCTCGCTCCTCATCCAACAAGTCAAGTGCATCTGACGAGCTTTTTAGTTATCGGCCTCAACGTAAGCCGCCACGCTTGGTGAGTCGTGTCGGATGTCACTTGGCGTAATCGCCTCTGCTCCATACACCATGAAGAAAGATGTATAACACAGTAGATACATTAGGCGTTGTGTTGATGCTCCACAGTACAAAGGGTAGCTCCTCCACCCAACAACCCGGAGTTATTTGTAAGGGGACCAAGAGCCGGGGTTTGATGCCCTTCAAGATCTCTTGATTAGCTCTCTCTGCTTGACCATTAGATTGAGGGTGAGCAACAGTCGAAACATCAAGCCGGATATGTTCTTGTTGACAGAACTCTTCCATGGCACCCTTGGAGAGATTAGTACCATTATCAGTTATGATGCTGTGTGGAAAACCAAAACGAAAGATCACCTTTTTCATGAAATGAACCGTCGTGGCTGCATCACACTTACTGACCGGCTCTGCCTCCACCCACTTTGTGAATTTATCCACCGCCACCAAGAGGTGTGTCTTTTTATCTTTAGACCTCTTAAAAGGTCCAACCATGTCAAGCCCCAGCATCGCAAACGGCCAAGTAATTGGAATCATCCTCAACTCTTGAGCCGGCACATGAGCTCGTCGTGAGAATTTTTGACATCCGTCACACTTGCTGACCAGATCCTCCGCATCAGCATGAGCCGTCAGCTAGTAGAAACCATGGCGGAAAGCCTTGGCCACCAGAGATTTTGAGCCAGCATGATGACCACAATCTCCTTCATGGATCTCATGAAGTATCTCCTGACCCTCCGCAGGCGACACACAACGTTGAAACGCCCCAGTAACACTGCGGTGATGAAGCTCACCATGAACAATTGTCATAGATTTGGACCGCCTTATGATTTGTCTCACAAAGTTCTCATCCTCAGGAAACTCTCCCCGGGTCATATAAGCCAAATACGGGACTGTCCAATCCGGGATAGCGTGGAGAGCCGCCACCAGCTGTGCCTCCGGGTCTGCATCTTGCTAGTTCTTCCTCTGTAGGCACTTTGGATGAAGGGTTATGCAAAACATCAAGAAAGGTGTTAGGCGGCACCGGCTTACGCCGAGATCCCGGCCGGCTTAAGGCATCACCGCCTCATTCTTCCTCCGATCAATGTGCTCCACTTGATAACCTTTGAAGTGCCCACCACCGCATCAACTTCTGACGATAAGCCGCCATAAGGGGATCCTTGAGTCCCACTTGCACGACACTGTTGAGCTACAAGGTCTGAATCGCCCAAGCACCTTACCCGGCTCAAATTCATCTCTTTGGCCATCCGAGACCATGGAGTAAGGCCTCGTACTCAGCTGCATTGTTAGTACAGGAAAACATAAGCCGGAGCACATAACAAAATTTGTCACCTCGAGGGGAAGTTAAAACAACTCCAGCCCCCGAGCCTTCCAACTGCCTGGACCCATCAAAGTGAATAGTCCAATATGTGTTATCGGCTTCTCCTCAGCGCTTGCAACTCTGTCCAATCATTGATAAAATCCACGGGGCTTGAGACTTGATAGCAGTCCGAGGCATGTATTTCAAACCATGGGGTCCAAGCTCAATGGCCCACTTGGCGACTAAATCTGTGGCCTCTCTATTCTGTATGATATCTCCTAAGGGGGCAGAGCTTACCACAGTGATAGGATGACCTTGGAAGTACCGCTTCAGCTTCCAGCTTGCCATAAACACTCCGTAAACAAGTTTCTGCCAATGTGGATACCTTTGCTCGGACTCAATGAGCACCTCACTGATGTAGTAAACCGGACGCTCCTTGCCAGCCTCCTTGCGCTCCACCACGATGGCCACACTGACGGCTCGGGCGTTAGCAGCCACATATAACAACAATGGCTCTCTATCAATGGGAGCAGCAAGGACTGGTGGCTCAGATAGCTGCCTCTTTAAATCTTCAAAGGCAGTGTAGCAGCATCACTCCAGACAAAAGTGTATGTCTTCTTCATCATCTGATATAGTGGTAGAGCCTTCTCGCCTAACCGGCTTATGAACCGGCTTAAAGCGGCAATCTGACCCTTGATCGTGAACATCATTGATGCCGCCCGGTTTAGCCAAGGAGGTGATTGCCTTGATCTTCTCGGGTTAGCTTCAATGCCTCTGTTTGAGACGAGAAAGCCCGAAGCTTGCTGCGGGTACACCAAACACACACTTGTCGGGTTAAGCATCATCTTATAAACCCGGAGATTATCAAAGGTCTCTTTTAAATCAGATATCAAAGTTTCCTTCTCCCTAGATTTCACCATGATGTCATCCACATAAGCATGAACATTGCGCCCAATTTGATTGTGGAGACAGTTTTGCACACATCTCTGATAAGTCGCCTGGGCACTCTTGAGCCCAAATGGCATAGACACATAGCAGAAGGCTCCAAACGGAGTGATGAAAGTCGTCTTCTCCTGGTCCTTAAATGCCATTTTTATCTGATGATAGCCAGAGTAAGCATCCAAAAAGCTCAATTGCTTGCAACCCGCCGTGGCATCGATGATTTGATCAATACGGGGGAGGGCGAAGGGATCAGCCGGACAAGCCTTATTTAAGTCCGTGTAATCCACACACATCCACCAAGTGACGTTCTCCTTGAGTACCAGCATCAGGTCAGCCAACCACTCCGGGTGAAAAACTTCCACGATGAACCCAGCCGCTAAGAACCGGGCAACCTCTTCCCCAATAGCTTTCCGTCTTTCCTCATTGAACCGTCGAAGAAATTGCCTGACCGGCTTATACTTTGGATCGATATTAAGAGTGTGCTGCGAGTTCTCTCGGGACACCCGGCATGTCAGAAGGTTTCCATGCAAAGATGTCCCGGTTCTCACGGATGAACTCGATGAGTGCGCTTTCCTATTTAGGATCCAAGTAGGCACTGATGTTGAACTACTTGGAAGAGTCGCCTGGAGTAAAAATCAACAACCTTTGTTTCAGCGGCCGATTTAAACTTCAACGCCAGGTCATGCTCTGTAGTTGGCTTCTTTAAAGAGGTCATATCCGCCGGGTCAACATTATTTTGATAAAACTTTAGCTCTTTCGCTGCACAAACAGACTCAGCATAAGCCGCGTCGCCTTCTTCACACTCCAAGGCTACCTTTCGACTCCAATGCACAGTGATGGTGCCCTTGTGACCCGGCATCTTGAGCTGCAGATAAACATAACACGGCCGTGCCATGAACTTGGCATAAGCCGGCCGCCCAAACAGAGCATGGTACGGGCTCTTGATTTTGACTACCTCAAACGTTAATTTCTTACTGGAATCATATTCATCTCCAAAAGCCACCTCCAATTCAATCTTACCGACCGGGTATGCCGACTTACCAGGCACCACGCCATGGAAAACGGTGTTGGACGTCCTTAAATCCTTGTCAGTCAAACCCATGCGTCAAAAGGTCAAATAATAAAGAATGTTGATAGTGCTACCTCCGTCCATGAGTACCTTGGTAAATTTATATCCACCGACCTGAGGCGCCACCACCAAGGCTAATTGACCCGGATTATCAACCCGGGGCGGGTGATCTTTCCTGCTCCATACAATGAGCTGCTCTGACCACCTCAGGTAACGGGGAACTGCCGGCTCAACAGAATTCACAGCCCTTTTACGAACCTTCTAGTCACGCTTGCATAAACTAGTAGTGAACACATGATACTGCCCACTATTCAGTTGCTTCGGGTGACTTTGATAACCCGACTGCTGCTGCTGTTGTCCCCCTTGAACCAGCTTTGTTGATTATAGCCACCTTGACTTCCCTGAAAACCGGAATTTGAACCGCCGCCCGGGCCATGAAAGCCGCCGGCCCCTGAACCGCCGCTTGATCCATGATTTCCATCAAACATGTTGGAATTCTTGAAAGCCTTCATGATCTCGCAATCTTTCCATAAGTGGGTGGCAGGTCGTTCCCGGGTGCCGTGTCTCGGGCAAGGCTCATTGAGAAGCTGCTCAAGAGATGGGCCTGACCCGCCAGATCGAGGGGGTGGTTTTCCCTTACGTGTCTGATTGTTACCCTGCGCATTGGCATTGGCCACAAACTCCAGGTTACCCTCCGCCTTACGCTTGTTACCTCCTTGATTTGTCGGGTTATGCTGCTGACCCTTTCCATTGCCGTTCTTCTTTCCCTTCCTTTTCTTTTCCTCATCAGACACGGGATCCTTGGTACTATCAGAATCGGCGTATTTGACTAAAGCCGCCATCAGCGTACCCATATCATTGCAATCACGCTTAAGGCGCCCCAGTTTCTGCCTCAGCGGCTCAAAGCGGCAATTCTTCTCCAACATGAGGACAGCAGAACCGGCATCCATCTTATCGGACGAATGTATTATTTTCTTGACCCGGCGCACCCAATGAGTTGTGGATTCACCCTCCTCCTGCTTATAATTGGTCAAGTCCACAATTGACATAGATTGCTTGCAAGTGTCCTTGAAGTTACGGATAAAGCGGGCTTTTAGCTCGCCCATGAGCTAATGGAATTGGGCGGCAAACCCTTTAACCAAGACCGGGCCGTTCCGTCTAACATCATGGTGAAGTACTTAGCCATTCTTTGTGTCGCTGACCTCCAATAGCTCCATGGCCATCTCATAACTTTTGATCCATGCTCCGGGCTGTAAGTCGGCCGTGTAATTCGGCACCTTTCGAGGTCCCTTGAAGTCCTTGGGTAGACGTACATCCCGCAAAGCCGACACCAAACAAGGAACACCGCCGGTTCTAGTAGCCACTCCTGCTCCAAGTAAGTCGGATACTGGGAGATCTTGATGAGCCGCTTCTTTGAGCCGCTAGCTGAGCCGCCCGCTCGTCCTCTGAAGTATTCGGTCTAGCACGGAGTTATAGCCACCGGGCTGAATTCTGACGCTGGGCATTGCTTGACAAAGCCGACTCCATGTGCTACTGTAACTTTCGGACTCCGGTTTTGACGAGGCGGTGCTAGCCAAGGCCGAGGAGTTGAATGAGTCTGTCCTACTGTAATAATAGGTCTCTTGCTGCACCACGGCCGTCTGAATAAGTTCTACGATCCTCCGAGTCTCCACATTGTCGGATCATCACCGTCCACTGGGAGAGCCGCCAAACGCACCGATGCTGCGATTAAGTTCTCCATGGGGTTGGAAAAGTGACCCGGTGGTACTGGTACATAGCGGGGCGGGGCCATACTCCCATGAGGATGTGCCATCTCTCGAAGCTGAGCCGCTCCTCCCGCTCCGGCTGTCGTGAACTGATTTGCCTCGGGCGGGTTGCTAGGGCCGGCATCGGGTGTAGCGAAAAGGTTTCGAGGGTCGTAAACCGGAGGCAAACGGGATTGAGTCTTCTGGTGCCTCCTTCTCATTACCTCATTAGATGCGTTCAGGCTCATATTAAAATGGAAAGCCTCTGGTGGCTTGCCGCTTGCGCCGTGCATCTAAAGCCGCTCGTTCTGTAGCTAACCTGGTGTCCTCAGTTTCCGAGGCCTCCTTGGCTCGAGCTATCGCTTCACGCACATGTGCCACCTCTGCGTTATGCTCATCTTGATTTGCAGGAATAACCGTGGCGGTTAAAAGGGTCGTAAGCTTATCCATGAGATCCATCGATGTCTGGTGGCGACAGGGGGCCTCCTGCCTTGGCCGCTCTGACTTCGGACGTTATTGCGTAGCTAGTAGAGTTTTGGCCTGGTTGAGTCCCAGCCATGAAGACTCCTGCCCAGCTTGGCGGCTCATAGCTCCCAAGCATGCCATCTTGTACTTGATATAACGAATCTGTTGAACCGGCGGACGAATCATCATCCGAGGGGACGGCCGTCTCACCACCATCTTTAGATCCTTCAGAAAGTTCTTCTCCGCGGACGCAACCCACGAATGCACGCTTCATGACAAGTCGAGCTCGGGCGGGTCTCGCACGCTGAGCCGTCTCGACGAGGTCGGTGCAGTTGTAAACTCGAGGCCAGCTCACCAATCCGGCCGATGAAGGCGTGGATTCCGCAAGAAGGGACCGGTACCCGTACTCAATTGAGTCGGCGTCGGGGCCCCGACCTTCGTTGTCGATGTAGATCTTGCCGCGGCGACTCTTGGTCATCCGGCCACTGCGTATCCCTTGAGCCCTTGAAGCTGCCCTTCAAGAACTCAAATCCACCATGCGCTTCGCCCCACGGTGGGCGCCAAGCTGTCGATGGAATTGTCACGGCGGATGTCCTCTTGCAAGGACTTAGTCATGGAGCCATCGCAACTAGGAAGCTTAAAGGGGTTAATCGGGACAAAGGACACGAGAGGTTTATACTAATTCGGCCCCTTGCGGTGAAGGAAAGCCTACGTCTAGTTGGGTTGGTATTGCGTGATGTTTCTATGACCGGGGAGCGAAATACGCTATGTCCGGCTCTCGATGTGTTGTTTCTTTTTTTCTAAGCCACCAGCGGGTCGTCTCCTTATATATACGGGTTGACGCCCTGCGGTCTACAGAGTCCCGGCCGGCTTATAGACAGTGTCCGGCTCGATGACCAGTTAATTCTACCTAATGATACAAGCCATGCCATCATGGCGGTTTATCATTATGGGCTTTAAGTCGCCTATGGGCTTTAGACCCTTTACTGAACCGCCATCTTTATGCTTGGTCTTGGGCTCTCTTCTGACCAGTCTCTCTTTGCGTAACCCGGCCCCTCCTGGGCGGCTTACACAAATAGTTATATCCCCAACACTCATCATATTCTAGAATTTTGTAAGATTTAAGTATGGGTAAGGGAAGACAAGAAAAGTTTTGAACTAGGTGAAATTTTGGTAAGATTTGATCAAAATTTGGTGGGGGGTTGGAGAAGACAAGGAAGTTTTAATTTAATTGAGGTTTTGAGAAGAATTGATTTGATTGATTTAATGCATGTGATAAATAAGGGGGCATGTGGAGCGGGTGGAGGCGAGGGCGCACGTAGAACAACGAAGTACCTTCAATAGCAGAGATGTTGTACAGCTTAAGTCGTTGTTCCAAAGAAAGCATGCATGCGCATAATTGCGCCAAGATTCAGGAAGTTGTATTCCGATTAGAGCTTAAATACCGCATGCATGCAATTTTTATACAACTTTTTGGTAGAGAATGCTTTTCCTTTGATTTCTAAATTTAAATTTATTATATTTTTTAAATTAAAAGCCTAATTTATATTTTCTTTGGCATATTGGTGTTCCTTGTGATAAGACCTTCGAAACAAGCTCATTTTAAAATATGTTTTGACAAGTTTTGCAAACCTTGCTAAGTATCTACCATAAAAACTTGATAGAATGGATGTTAAATTCAGCAAGTTTCAAAAACATAAGCTGCTTAAACCCCAATCTCAAACCTTAAGCCCTAAGCACTAAAAGCAAATGAAACTTGGTAAAATTTGGTGAAAATTTGTAAAAAATTAATATTATGACTATCAAATTTTAATATTTGATAGTTGTTCAAAAATTATGAAAATATATTCAAAATGTGTCTTGTTCGAAACCACTCGTTGCAACGAACAGAAATATGCAAACGAAACTTAATTTGAACTTTTGATTTTAAATGTACAATAGTTAGAATTTGGAGATAATATAAAAAAACATGAAAGGGGGGTCGGTGAGGCATACCACTATCAAAAGTTGACACGCTTGAATGTCAGTGCAGCAATTAAAAGGCTAATGGCATGAACTAGTGCGCCGATCTTGAAGCAAGACTATGGCCGCATGTACGCATGGCCCGTGTCTCCTGTGAATTTCCTTTTGTTTAGACAAGCAACATTAGAGATAACATACACTAATAATATCTGGCGTATTAAAATTTATATTCTTATCTTCATTGTAGGTAGTGATATAAATATGATGTCATGTAAAGCTTTATTTATTAGATTATAGACAGCCCGTCGGTCGTCGTCTACCCTGTCGTCGTGTACTGACTTTCTCTTTTACTTTCCGGCGCGCAGTTCTCCGGCTGACTTCATTTTCACAACCAACGCAGCTCGCCGCTCCGCTCCACACCACACGTGTATTGTCTTGCCTTGGACCAAACGGCAAATGGGGTTGCGGTCGGTCGCCGTCGTCCATTTCTACAGCCGCACGCTATACACGACGCTGATTTTGATTAGTAGTTGCACGCTTGCTTCCTAAGCATGCATCCCACGGTTTGTGTCTATCTCAAAACTAGTTCATTTTGATCAAATCTTCTATACTTAGTTACTTATGGTATGTTTGAAGCGGACCCTCAGACCCCCCACAAGCATCTGGGCCGAGCTGTTGGAATGAAGTTTGTCATCCAACGGCGTCCCGCATTGGTCCACGGAGTCCGGACACTTTCTGCATCGGAAGCAAACAGGAGACTTTGAGGTAGTCCGGACACCAGTCACGTAGGACTCTGATACCTCTGGCCCATCCAAAACCCCGCTTGGATCCCGCGTCTCCATCCTCCCCTCTTTCTTTACATCCGTTTTTTTTCTGCCGACGCAGCCAATCCACCACCTCACCCACCCGGCAAGCCTTTCCCAAAACTCCGCACATCTGCGGCCTCCAACGCTACACCTAGCCTCCACGTAGTTTGTCGTCCGCCGCCGGTTCACACCTCTTGTTCTTCCGCCGTGCAGGTACGATCCACCACACCTGGCAAGTGTTTGCTGGCATGCCCGTGCTAATTTTTCGTACCTTCTTATTTAAAGCAATGAATTAGGACATGAAGTACATCCATGAGCACTACGTTGAGTCGTCGACAAGGTGGATTACATTGATGAAACGATGATGATGTAGGCTTTCCTGCAGGCACCGAGCATGCGGAAGAGCATGTTATCAATTTCAAGGAATCGATCAAGGGTCATCGAATGCTCAATCGGAACAGGGCATGGAGTCATTTGACGCTGATGGACAACTACTTTGCCCCAATGCCCTATTCGCTGACAATTTTCGCCGGCGCTTTCGGATGTGAAAAAAGCCTTTGATCGCTTCTACCATGACATTCAGTCCTTTGACTACTTTATTTTGTAGAAGAATGTCGTAGGAAGCATTGAATTCAAGTTTGAACTACTCTCTCCGGTCCGAATTAATTGACGCAACCTACTTACATTGTATAAAGGTTTTGTCGATTAATTAGGATGGACGGGAGTACTTTAATTTTTTATTGGATTATAATATTTAAATTAGAACTACTGTCATATTTGAAAATTTTCAGTCATCTACAATTTGATATGTGGTTATTTTGAGCTTGCGGACTTAAAATTAACAAAGAGGCAAAAGTTTAAGGGACATGGTTGGGCTTGGATAGCCGGCTCCCGCGTCACTGTCCATGGACTGGGCCGCAGTGGTCCAGCATGACCGTGACCTTAATGATTTTCCTTCTACGATCAACAGCGACGAGCTGACTCCGGCGATAGAGGCACACGTGATGGGTGCTACAGGCCCATTCGAGAGGATGAAGACGGTCGACCTTAGAGACTTTGATGTAACTTTTTTTTATTTTTCATGTGCGTTTGTACTGCTAGTTTGATTAATAGATCTGGTCGGTTTTTGTTTTTAACAAAATTAGAATAGTAGTTACTCATCATTGTAACTTTTGCCTCTTATATTATTACTCATCATTGTAACTTTTGCCTCTTATTTTGCGCTTATCCCTACCCATAATATTAGTTACTTGCATGCGCCGGCGAAAGAACATCATCGTACGCTGGGCTGGAAGAATGAGGGCGTGGGCGACCGACCTGTGGCCGCCATTGAGTGAGTGGTTTAGTGGTTACTGTCAAGACGCAAGCAAGAGACGACGATTTTACAGAGAGCGGTAGTCAGTGCTAGGCTTGTAGCTAGGAGAGCTACCGCTACTCATCGGATCGAGCAGATGCAGATGGTGCCCAGATCGAGCCTTCAATGTGTTCACAAGTAACTACTATAGATCATGTAGAACTCAGGCCGGGCCGGGCGGGGCGGGGGTCCTGATTTGGACGACCGGCGACATCTTCCTCCGTTCACACGCCAACGCCGTGCTCAGTGCTCACCTCTCGTTATCCGCCGCTTCAATGCTCGCTCGATCGAATCCGCCGTCGCTGATCGTGCTCTAGTTATCCGCCGCTTCAATGCTGGATCGACGGTGCCCCGACCCAAGGCTAGCTACGCGAGATCGATAGTTGACTAGTGTGGGGCTGTGGTGGGTTTGATCGCCCAGCGATCGAGCTAGACGATCGACTCGACAGCATCCGCGGTTGATTTGTGGTGGACGAATCGATGGATTGGTCTCACTCGCTGTAGCTTGTTTACCACGCGCTGAGATTTGGCATTCACGAATTAGGGCGTCAGCCTCTGTAACGCCTCGCTCGCATTGACGCATCAGCACACATGCGTTAGTTAAGCACTATTGACTATTGAGGTTAAGAGTGTCAACATGCAACAGCTAGCACGCATTATTGACGAAACTGGAGTGCATATGCGTCAATGCGAGCTGTTTCTCGGATCACGCCCTCCTTTTGAATTCCATGGCGTGCCATCATCAGGGTTCTTGGCAAATTTGTTACTAGACAGCGAATGATAACTCCATTTTTTGTCATCAGATAGTTTTTAGAAAAGGACGAAGATCCCCAGCCTCTGCATCTGGGCGATACATGCAACCACTTTATTAGTTATTCATAAAAGACCTTATTACAAAGAAATACATCAATAAGTCTGAAGGCACCGTCGATGCAGACCGGGAGTGCTTCAGCGAGCCATCGCCGAATCCGATAAGATGCAGCAGTTTGAGGACGTAACGGCAGCCGCTCGCCTAGACCCGAAGGTCCTAGATCGAGCCCGGGACGCGCCCCGTCCACTGCTGCCGCCATCTCCTACTAATCTTGCCGGCTGCAGCCAAGCCCCCCGTCGTGCCCCGGCCGCCGCTGCCCGTCCTCGTCGGCAGGGTGTCAGCAGCCCTGTCAAGGAGGAGCCGCAGGTCAGCGAGAACCAGCGTCGCCCGCGGCTCCGCAGACGACCGGGCGAGCAGCCCAACCAGAAGTCATTGGGCGGCACAGGTAAACTGAAGCCCGAACCGCGCAGCTACTTGAGGCACGATCGGGATCAAGCGACGCATCCAGTGGATCACGGCATCGGCGGCTCGGCTCTTATCCTCTCCCTCCTTCCCCCTTGTGCCACGAACCCTAGCTATCCATTCTTGTAATCTGCCCTGTAATCGCTACCAGATCGAACCCTGTGAGTGAATCGTGCTAGTAATCGAGAGATCCGCCTCCACCCTCACATCTGGTATCAGAGCTCCTCGATGAGCTTCATGGAGCAGCATGGTTCTTCAAGCTAGATTTGCGTGTGGGGTATCACCAGATCAGACTAGCGCCAGGCGAAGAGCACAAAACAGCTTTCTCAACACACCAGGGCCATTTTGAGTTCAAGGTCTTGTCTTTTGGGCTCGCAGGGGCTCCTCCCACGTTCATTGAAGGGCTAACCACGACTCTCAAGCCGGTGATGCGAGTCTGTGTGCTCTGTTTCTTTGATGATATTTTGATCTTCAGCGCCACTCTGGAAGAACATAGGTGCCACGTGCGACAAGTGTTGGAACTGTTGCGCAAGGATAACTGGAAAGTTAAACTCAGCAAGTGTGCTTTTGGTCAGAGCAAAGTTACTTATCTGGGCCATGTCATCAGCGTGCAAGGTGTGTCTACAGACCCCACCAAGATAGCTGCAGTAGCAAATTGGACCTCCCCTCAAAACGTCAAAGAAGTCAGGAGCTTCTTGGGACTCATGAGCTACTATAAATCGTTTAGATGCGCCAATTTTGGAGTGATTGCACGGCCTTTGTTTAACCTGTTGAAGAAGAACGTCCCCTTCCTTTGGACATCAATCCACGAAGCGCCTTTCAAGTTCTCAAGCAACGACTTATCACAGCTCCGATTACAGCCTTTGCCAAACTTTGATCGACCATTCACGATCGAGACCGGCGCATGCGGCCGTGGCATAGGGGCAGTGCGCAACAACAGGGGAACCCAATAGCATTCATGAGCAAGGCTCTGAGTCCACGTTACCAGGGACTGTCGACATACGAGAAAGAATACCTGGCCCTTATAGTGGCCGTGGAGCAGTGGCGTCCATATCTGCAACACTCAGAGTTTGTCATCTTCCACGGACCAAAAGAGCCTCACGCATCTAGAAGAAACGGCGTCTCAACACGTCGTGGCAGCACAAAGGCTTTCACCAAACTGCTTTGGGACTCGGTATTGTATCAAGTACAAGAAGGGCGAGAACAACGGCGCCCGATGCTCTCTCGTGCAAACCAGCGGAAACTCTGTTCATGGTCACATCGTGTCAACCCGGTGGTGGAGGATGTCGTCATGATTACAACAACAACCCGCATGCTCTGAAACTCTTTGGAACAAGCGGCAATTCGATGCGGATGCCAAGGGCGATTCTCCCTTGACATGGCATCGCCAGTTTGAGGAGAATGCGGCTCGGAGGGGCACACAAATACGACAACGAATCATCCAAGCATTCCATGACAGCCCGCTAGGGGCCATTCCGGGTTCCGGTAACTTACGAGCGCATTCGGCGCCTTTTGCTTGGCGAAGATGAAGATTCAAATCAAGCAATATGTGCGGTGTTGTTCGATGTGTCGACAAGCCAAGCAGACGGGCGGCGTCACTTGGTCTTCTATTGCCGCTGCCAATTCCTTCCAAACCATGGGACATAATCACAACGGACTTTGTGGATGGCCTTCCCCAATCCAGCCGTTTCAACTGCTTGATGGTGATTGTCGAAAAGAGGACCAAGTTTAGCTACTTCTTACCGTTGGCACACCCTTACACTGCAGCATCAGTCGCACAACTATTCATGCAGCAAGTTTATAGGGTGCATGGCCTACCGGGAGCAATCGTGTCAGATCGAGATCCTGTGTTCACCAGTCACTTCTGGCAGGAGTTATTCAAGGCAGCGGGCACCCAACTCAGGCTAAGCACAGCCAACCACCCGCAAACAGACGGTCAAACAGAGCGTGTCAACGATGCGTCGAAACCTTTCTGCGCTGTTTCACGCAAGCATGCCCAAGACGATGGAGCTTCTGGATTCCGTTAGCCCAGTTCTGGTATAACAACTCTCATCACTCAGCTATAGGTATGACACCTTTCAAGGCAATGTTTGGGTATGAATCGAGGCATTGGGGGATCACAGCGGACAATACCTGCTCGGTGCCAGCTCTCGAAGCATGGATAGAGGCAGCGACCACGATCCGAGAATTGCTTCAACAACATCCGAGCAGGCGAGGCAACTGATGAAGAATCAAGCAGATAAGAAAAGATCATTCCGGACTTTTGACGTGGGTGATGAAGTGTACCTGAAGCTACAGCCATACATCCAAACTTCCGTCGCGCCGAGAGCCAACCACAAGCTGGCATACAAATATTACGGGCCTTTTCCAATCGTCGCCAAGATCAACGACGTCGCATACAAGCTCCAACTACCTCCACAAGCAACAATCCACCCAGTCTTCCATGTCACCGTTCTTTGCGGTAGCGTCTTTGAACTTCGGGTATGCACCGAAACTCAACTTCCTCAATGTTACGGCGAGCTAGCGGTTCTGTGGCGATCCTCGATCACGTTGGAAACAGGTGAAGGGCAAGATGCGGAGCAAGTTCTCATCACGCTGGTCCAATTCCAATGTCTTTGGCGACAATTGGGAAGACAAGGCAGGACTCAAGGCAGCTTTCCGCTGGTTGAGGCTTGGGGACAAGCCTCGACTCAAGAAGAGGGGATGTCGGCAGCCTGTCAAGGAGGACCAGCAGTCGGCGAGAACCAGTAGCGTCGCCACGGCTCCGCCACGACCCGGGCCAGGCAGCCCAACTCAAGAGTCATTGGGCCGGCCTGGGTAAACTGAAGCCCAGGCACGCAGCTACTTGAGGCACGATCGGGATCAAGCGACGCATCCAGTGGATCACGGCATCGGCGGCTCGGCTCTTATCCTCTCCCTCCTTCCCCCTTGTGCCACGAACCCTAGCTATCCATTCTTGTAATCCGCCCTGTAATCGCTACCAGATCGAACCCTGTGAGTGAATCGTGCTAGTAATCGAGAGATCCACCTCCACCCTCACACAGGGAGATCCAAATCAGTCCGCCGCCGCCTCAGATCTCGGGACGCCAGAGGAGATCCGCCGTTGCCGTGCCACAGGGCCTTCGCACAGTGACATTGCCGGCGGCGGCGGAAGGAGGGCGGGTGCGCGGGGAGTCGAGGGGAGGGAGGGTGGTGGCCACCCGGTGCGGCCCGGCGGCGGCCGCACGTTGTCAGGAGGGAGGGGAGGGGTGAATTGGATCGGTCATCAGATAGTTGTACACTTAAGCGACTTCTCGCGCGCGCGCATGCATATAGTAGTTTCTTTCAGATCACATCACGCTGAAATGAAACCGCATCGTCACATCAGTTTAGCTCCTCACATAGTATCATTCAGGCCAAGCACTTGCGTATATAAAAGTTAAAATCATTACTCCCTCCCCTCCATAATACTTGTCGTGGTTTTAGTTCTAAAAGACATTCTTCAGAACACGCGCTTATGTGCCAGCTGCGCCCCCATGCTGCATCCCCAGCGCCCATGAAGTTGTTCATTCCTTCAGGCTGAGCGGAGCTGTGGATTTACTAGAGCTTTTACTTCATTAGTACTGTAGAAGGCACTTGTTGAGCAGCATCAAATCTTTCTTGGGGCACAACGTCTTAGTGAACGTAGGAACCTCATCGAAAGTACTTACAAACAAGTCCAAGTTGCACGAGCAGAGAATATCAAAGGAAAGCAATTGTGATCATATTCACAACAGCATTTTTCCTATTACTAATCCACAGTCTAGCAACCGACTCGCAGCGAATCAGATTCAAACTCAGACCCCCTGAACCACGCGGGCCACTGCACATATGCAGTGCCCAACTTGTAATGGTATGCACATTACTGTATGTGTCTCCTTGGAAAAAAGATGGCACGATTTGGGTGTATTGATTTGGATGTATTCTAGCAGCTGTGATTCCCTTAACAAATTTGAACCAAGCCAGAGACCCTGAATTAGTTAGGCGATGCAACATCGCGTCAAATAAGTGCATGCACGTACAACGGGTCCCCTTAGTTAACCCTGCAGCTGCAACATGCATGCCACCAACTCCGTCTCTCAATTGCGACATCTGAGAAAACGCACCTGTTTTTGCACAGCTTCAGATACTAATGATGTCGAGACGACTGGTTACGGTCCATTGTGTCATTCGTACGCTAGTGTATGTATGCTTCCTCGGTTTGTCTTGCTGATTAGACAATAGACCAACATATATGTGCACAGATTGATGGCACAGTAGATATGAGGCAAGAATAACGGACCTGATTGTATTGGAATTAAATTAGGAAAATCAGCACAGTAGTGTTGCTTGAACGCAAAGACTGCGTGGCAAATGTAAGGGACGGATGAAGATGAGAGGATACGGATTATATATATGGTGCCGATGAAATGGCGCTTAATGGCCAGAATTTTCATGTTCTTTTACACGCTATCTATCCATCTCCATCGCCATTAATAAACGTTGTTTTTCTTCTCGATTGCAATGTTGCCAAGATCCTAAGCAAATACCCCTGTAGTACAGATCATAAGCAATACCTTGCTAGGGTGAAAAGAACAGCACGGAGCGGTACTGATTTCGCAAGAAGATGGATAAGGTTTCAACGATACCTATCGTTCTTTTGCTCTTGATCTGGACAGACCACTTTAATCCTTCGGTTTTGATACACGAAATTGGTACATTAGTATAATTAATCGAAGGCACCAGTCTGAAGATTAGGCGAAGGATTGCGCTTGGAGCCAAATCCAAAATAGCTGATCCTGATGTGCAGACGGGACCAGCACCAGCAATGGGAGGCCGCGTCGTGGCCTCCAGGATCGCCCGGCGAGATCTTCCTCCGCCGCAAGGCTCCACCGGCGACGACAACGGCGGGCGTAAAGCTTCCCATGAAAAGACACGCACCTGATTCCTGTGTCTGCTAAAAGCCTAACCGGAACGAGACAAACCCAACGGGCTCACCGCCGTACGTACGCCGCAATCATTCGGCGACGGGCCAGCCAGCCAGCGAGCGAGCTAGTCCGACCTTCTTCCGTCCGCTTCTGGTCGTCGACGGGGAAGAGGACGAACGAATTAGGCCAGCGCTGTCGCGGCACGTTTGACGGATTAGCTTTCTGATTAGCAATTGCAATGTCACGTCGGTCTCCTTCCGGCCTCCTGGTCTGCCCAAACCGGCCGCTTGCACACGTGATTCCGCATGGGATCCAGAGAGTTGTATAGAAATGTACCTGGAAATTTCGTCCTAATAATTTGTTGGTACATAAATATGATTGCGGTTTTTACTGCTTGATGATCTTATCACGATTTTTTTTGAACCGGGCGAATCCCTTTTCCATTACTTGAACATAACGGAAATACAGCCAAGTTCAGCAGATAGGACGGGAAAGAGGAAAGCGGGTTCAAGCATCGCCGGGAAACCCACCATGAGCACTCGCCATCGAAATTACTCACCATGGGGCGAAAACCCAACGACACTAAATCTCCAGGACTCCAACATCTAACTGATAGTTCGACATCGAAAGACAAACGCTCACACATGAGCAACATGCTTCATAATATCCTCACGCGGGAGGAAACTCGACCAGAAACATTAAAGCAAAAGGCGCAGCAGAGCAACTTCCTCCCTCTTCATTAGTCCTCAGGTCACCCTTCATCCACAGTGCGCCGTTGCAGATCCTCATCATATGAGGCGCATTGTCCTTCAGTGAGCCCGCCAACTCTCATCTTCTCAGCATCCTCCTGTTTCATCAGCCACCTTGATAACAAAGAAGTGCACATGCAGCGAAAATACATACAAATGGGGTTTTGAGAGGAATATGCTCAAAGGTAGTTCTGTTGCGGCAAGACCAAATAGCCCAACACAAAGCTGCAATGCCAACCGTATAGAAAACATCGCCACCTGGAAAGAAAGTATAACACCAAACATATGCCTGCCATAAGTTGTCAGGGCATAGATCCGTACCAAACATGCAACCAACCACACTCCAGGTAACCCTAGCCACGGGGACGGTGAAAAGAGATCTTTGGGATGTTTCTCTCTCCCCCACGGAAGGAACACTTGGGTTCCCCCTCCATCCTGACGTTTCATCACATCCCTGGTCAGAACCGCATCTTGCGATATCTGCCACATAAAAATTTGGATTTTCAAAGGAATTCTGGCTTTCCATATCCAGCGATAGTCACACCCAGCAATACTTTTTTCCAGGTAGGCATAAAGAGCTTTAGTGGTATAATAGGGCTTGGGACCCAGCCCCCACTTGATACTATCACTATCCATGAGATATCTGAGGATTCTCTAACCGTGGAGATCATCTTTTCCCATTGTTCATTAAGTTCAAGTGAGTCTCCTTGAAAGAAGGTGATGGATTAACCTCAAGCAATCTTTCACGACACAATCAGGTTTATTGCAAATAGCAAAAAGCTGAGGAAATTGGTCGACAAAAGGAGGCACAGTCGCCAAGCTGGATCATACCACAGCCTCGCCATGTTGCAGATTGCACGACCACTTTCCTCCCCGCCATATATAGGTCTTTCACTTTCATAATAGCCTTCCAACACGAAGTCGGTGATTCTCCCCTTAACCGAGGCTACTGTATCTCTACCAAAATATTTGGCTTTGACAATTTCTTGCCACAGCCCCTGCTTGATCTCAAGCTTCCACCACCATATCACCAAAAGGCAAATATTTTGCCTGTGGAGATCTTTCACACCCAAACCCCCCTTTTCCTTGGATCGACAGATCCTAGACCATCTGACCAGGTAATATCTTTTCCTGTTTTTATTCACCTGCCAGAAGAATCTCATACGTGTTTATCTAACCTCTCAATGATAGTTTTAGATAAAAGGAACATGGACATATAGTAATATGCGATGCTAGAAATATTAGCATTTAATAAAGTCAGCCTGCCCCGAGGAGGCATTCTTGCCCAACCAGATTCACATCTCTTGACAAATTTTGCCTCAAGGTATTCCCGGTCCACACCTTTCAAAGTTGAGTAAGCGGCAGAACACCAAGATACTTCATTGGGAAATGCCCAATCTGGCAACCAAAGATATCAGCATATTCTTTCAAAATATTATCATCTCCCCACGCTAAGAATTTCACTTTTTGAAAGTTAATTTTCAGCCACGACATGAGTTCGAACATACACAACAGCAGGTTTCATATTTAGCGCTTTTTCAGGATTATGTTCAATGCGAGATTGAGTCATCGCATATTGCGAATGGCCACTCCTTTATCGACCAAATCCGAGACCAGCCCATCGATCAAACCATTTGTTTGTGCTTGCAGCACCATTTTACATAAGCACTTTCGACAGCAATATTAAGCGAAGGGGACACTTTGGATCTCCTTGTCGCACTCCTTTGTGGCTTTGGAAGTAAGGCCCAGTATTGTTTATTTTCACACTAACCGTGCCATTGCGGAGGATTTTCTCCATCCACCGCACCAGGTTTTGCCAAAATCTCTCATCTCAAGGCATTAGCGAAATCCCAGTTCACTTTATCGTAAGCTTTTTCAAAATCAAGCTTGATAATTATGCCAATTTTCTTCTTTACATGAGTATGGTGCAAGATTTCATGCAAAGTGAGGACCCCATCCATGATATTCCTGTGTTTAATAAAGGCATTTTGGTGTTTGCTAAGCAGAGTGTCGGCGTAAGGAGCTGCTCTGTTGTCTAACACCTTTGTGATCAATTTATAAGGGCATCTAAGCAAGCAAATAGGTCTAAACTGTTGAATTTTGTTCGCACCATTGATTTTAGGAATCAAGGTAATAATCCCATAGTTTAACCGTTGAACATCGAGTGTTCCCTCGTACATGGCCTCAAAAAGTCTCATGATATCACCCTTCACGATCTCCCAACAGTGTTGATAAAATTCTCTTTGGAATATTATGGGACCGAGGGGCCTGTTGCTATTCATACCAAGCAGGCGTTTTGCCTTCCTCTTACGAGAATGGTCTACATAGAATTTCGTTATCCTCAGGTTTTAATTTCTCCTCCACACCCACACACTAGGGTCCACGGAGCAAATTTCAGTGCCGGCCGAAGAGATCTTTATAGAACTTCGGTAGCATGATTCAAAAGATCCTTCGTCCCCTCAATGATGATATCCCCTACATTCAGGGAGTGAATAGTATTTTTTTCGTTTATTGCCGTTAGCAATTTTCTGATAGTAAGCAGTATTACTATCTCCTTTTAAAAGCCATCTTTCCTTAGACTGTTGCAGTAGGAATAATTCTTCATTGACCAGAATTTCGTTAAGTTCCACTAAAAGTTCTGTCTTCCTGCAGAACATTTCTGGTTGTATCACACCCTCCTCCTCTTCTTTTTCAATATTAGCCAACTCTTCTCTGATGTTTCTTTTCCGAATCTTCTCGTGCCCAAACTTATTAGATCCCCAGCCCTTAAAGAATTTTTTAAAGCGTTTCAGTTTGATGTTTAACACATCAGTGGGGTCTATAGCATTAACATATTGGTTCCAAATTTTTTCTACCAAAGGTAGAAACTCTTCGGATTTGAGCCAACTGGTCTCAAATCTGAATTCTCTTTGTTGTGGGACTCTGACAATAGTGTTGTCCGAGGACAACAGAAGAGCATTATGGTCAGAGATGTCTCTAACTATTTTCTTAACATTGACTTGAGGAAAGAGTTCTTCCCAATCATTGCTCATAAGGATTCTATCTAGCTTTTCCAAGGTCGGATGGGCTTGGTTGTTGGTCCAAGTATATAGCCCCCCATTCATATGGATTTCACTCAAGCACATCACATTAATCACAGTATTAAACATATCTGTATGAGGTGAGCGATGCCAGTTTTTATTTTTTTCTCCCTCATGCCTTAGAATATTAAAGTCGCCCCCAATCAACAAAGCATTTTGCACATGAGTGCAGAAGTCAGCTAATTCAACAAGAAATTCCTGCTTGTCTTTATCATGGGCTGCGCCATATACATTGCATAACGTTCATACTTTCTTAATTTTGATGTCATAGACATTAACTTGGAGGATAAACTTGCCTTTCCTCCAAGCAACCACCTCAAAACTCTCTTTTCTGACTCCACAAAGTAAACCCCAGATTTTCCGTGGATGGGATCCATTCCCAATCAAAAGCAGTCTTTGGGGTCTATTTTCCTAAAATAACCATCCTGAAACTTCTTCTTATGAGTCTCTTGCAAACAAACAAAATCAAGGGAATGATCTCTAATAATATGGGAAAGGCAGGAACTCATCCCTTTTTTTTCTGCCCCCCTGCAATTCCAGAAAAGACCAATCATATTGACCAGGGTTTTTTTCCTCTCCTTTCTGGTGGCCCTGGTATTATAGACAGGGCTGCCAGATTTTCCATACTTCATTCCCAAATCAGGTTTCTGGCTCCTGGTCAAAGGCCTGGATATTGCCACCTGAATTTTAGGGGTTCTCTTTTTCCTAGATCTCACAGGAATAAAATCCTCCTCTAAATCCTCCCCCCCCCCATCAGCCCAATCAGTGCTAATGGGTGTTTTATCCCCCTTCCCATTAGTTATAAACATTGTTTTCTCAACAAACACATTGTCAGAGTTATGATTACTGTTATCATCGCCTCTCCTGACCCTCTCCAACTCTCTTAAGATATCAATAGAAGAAAAAATGTCATCAGGGACGATCACACCCATCTTAGATGCTCTAATCATAAGATCACTATCAGAAAGCACATCAAATGAGTTGAAGTTGCAGTTACCTTCCAGGTTTCTCTTTCTTGTGATTGCAACCGCTCTGTCCTGGATCTTATCACCCATGTTCTGCATGTTTCTTGTACTGAATCAGTTCATCTTCAGTTCTAAGTGGAGGGGTAGGAATCACCTCCTCCATTTCCTCGGATGAGACAGGGAACTGTATCGTGTACTCAGAGCGCATCCCAGCTTTGTTAGTATAATCCTCCATCATCTCCTCCACCTGGGATTTTTCATGCATCCCCAAGTGAGAAGTACAGATATCATAAATATTACCAGCAATGGACTCAAGCAAATTTTGTTCTACCCGAATCTCGTCCACATTCTGCATGTTGTTATTAACAACAAGTAGTGCTTGAGATCCACCCAACTTTTCTTTTTCACAAGCCTCTCTGGCAATGGATTCAATCAGAAGGGTATCATCTGCAGTCTCATCCGACTCCTCATGTTCCTCATCCTCATCGTCCCTAGGACTATTCCTCTCATTTTTGTCATTCATGAAAATCCCCCCCCTCTTTTCTTTTCTCATTATCCCTCGGAGCAGCACGAGCAAAATGCTTCCCATGGGATGAGTCCTTTCCAGCCGACTCAACCTGGGTCACACTGCTCGATCTCTCAGGATCTCTGGTCAGGATTTTTTCAATATCATAGAAGAAATCAAAAAAATGCGTTCCCAGGACAGCTTCAGCTACACCAGGCAGCTCGTCAACATTGCGGCACCCCAGCCGAACCCGCACGTGTTCAGGTTTGTGCAAAGTGGCCATATCAATCTCCAGGGGGACGCCAACCAGTGATGCAACATATGCCACATTTCTTTCATTTCTTCGTTCCAGCGGAACATTCGCCACTCTCACCCAAGCGACCTCCATCACCCCTTTTGCTCCCACATTAGCCGTCCAGGGCACGATCTTTACCACTACTCCACAGGATCGTAAGGTCATTTTGTCATTGTAGCATGCCTTTTTCACATCTCTCTGATTAGGAAATCGCATAACATAAATTTTAGGACCTATAGGACGAGCAGTACAATGCCACTTGGTCCCAATATAATCAGAAAAAGCATCTTCAAGCTCCTTCACACTAGCTTCCCCCTCAATCACAGTAATCACTACACTCGTGGCACGTTCCTTAAGTTGCTTAGCAGTGCATGAGTCTGGAATGTAAAAGAACCCCTGGCCTTTGCCCTGGAAGGCGCACATAGGAGCAGTACACTTCCAGGGCAGAAAGGCGGTGCAAATCGAAGCCAAATGTCCCATCTTACTGCATCTC
This sequence comes from Aegilops bicornis, assembly GCA_021605145.1. Classification (NCBI taxonomy): domain Eukaryota; kingdom Viridiplantae; phylum Streptophyta; class Magnoliopsida; order Poales; family Poaceae; genus Aegilops; species Aegilops bicornis. The sequence goes on from CM038672.1 coordinate 650,698,651, forward strand.
TCACAATAAGCTTGCGGGCAACTAGCAGGAGTATGACTAGTGGCTTTGCAAATTGGCCATGGATCATAGTTTTTGGTAGGGGCACTGGTAGAAGATTCACCCATTGGGCGTATCTGGATTTGCTTCCTTCTGGGAGCGTTGTCGATGTCGAAATCCGAGGGGTTAGGGTTCGGGTGCTCCACCCATACCCCCCCAGATTTGGCCCTCTTGGCCCGCTCCGCCGCGTCGTCCCAGCGTGTGGTGTCGTCCGAGGCCGATGCCGCCTGCTTGTTTGTGGAGAGATCATCGTCGACCGGCTCCCTGGACCACGAGAACCGGCCCCGGCCGCGGCCCCGATCGAAACGCCCAGCGCCACGCCCAGCTCCGAAGCCCTCTCTCCGATTGCCATGGAAGAATCGATCTCCACGCCCCTCCATCGTCTCCGGGGCGCGCGGCTTGGAAGCCACCACCGCCTCAAAGGATCTGCAATCCCCTCCAACTTTCCCCTCCCACCACAGAAACGAGGAAGAAATCTTGGATCTAGGGTTTCGCGGCGCCTCCCAGAAGTGAGAGAACGCGGCGTCTAGGTCACGGGCGGGGGTGGGATAGGTTTTTATACCTGCTGCGCGCCTCGTCTCCCCGTCGCGGCGTCCGGGATCCTCGTCCACGTGTCGAGCATCCATGGCGGTCGATCCACCCGCGCCTGGATGTGGACCAAGGATGCCCTGGTCCCGCCGCCACGCTCCCGCGGTGTACCGCGGTACACCATCCGCACCACCGCATGTGTGGGTCTGATTCAGCGCCGCCGTGTGCCCACCGGAATCCGGTCCCGCACCCTGGCGATGTGGCGGGAAACGCGATACCGTCTGTCCGATGTCGATCTGCTCGCCCTCCTTGAGATATCGCGCGTCGACCGTCACCCCCCTCTCGTCAATCAGTACGATCCGAGATGCGTCGTGACGGAGGTGGATCTCGCCGTCGGTGAAGGAGAGCGTGTGTGCCGACGCGAAGTCAGCCGCGAACGAGACGAGCCAGCGCACGTCGCTCGCCATCTTGGGAGCCAATTTACCAATATGATCTCAACTTTCACTTATCACGATTTATATGAAGACAGGCACATTCGGAAGCTAGCTAATTGTCAGTTTCCTGCGCCGTCAAAATTCAAGCGTCTCTCATCTTGGCGCAGACAAGGAAAGTAAAACAACACCTGCTACATAAATAATCCTGTTCACAGGGGAGATACGATGTGTTACCGTTCCTGATAATGTTCACTGTGAATATGGAAAATGTTAACACAGTGTAAATAGTTTCTTAAACTAATTTTTTAAAATGTTGATAGCATTCAAAAAGGAATTTTCCTGACATTTTAAAAATGTTCTCACATTTAGAAAAATGTACCTGAGATTTAAAAAAAATGTTTACATGATGTAGAAAAATGTTTCATACCATTCAAAAACTGTACATCAAGAAAGAGCAGTCCGGTCCACGTAGCTCCCATTGCATAGGGTCCGACCACTCTGGATCTTTTGTACACAGTATTTTGCTGCATTTCTGCAAGAGTTTGTTTCCAAGACACGAACCCGTGACTTCATGGTCACAAGATAACAATTTTACTGTTGGGTCAAGGATCCGCTTCTAAAAATAGTACATTGCATTTTTTAAATGCTCACCACATTCAAAAATGTTTTCAATTACGTATATGCAATGTCAAAAAATGTTCCTATAATTCCAAAAAATGTTCATACCATTACAAAAATGTATCATATTCAGAAAATGTTCACGGGTATCAAAAATATGTTTTGTTACAATTACATAAAATGATTATACAATGTAAAACATGTAGACATATTTTTATAAAAATGTTTTCTATCCGTTAAAAAAGTTTCAGCGTGTATTTGAAAAAATGTTTAACAGACTTTAAATATAATTTCAAAAAATATCTTAAAATTATTAATCAGGTATTTAAAAAATGTTACATATGTATAAAAAAGATGTAGATGTATAAAAAAACTGTGTAATATGTATGCAAAAATATAAATCAAAACATATCTTTGAAAAATGTTAAACAATTATAAGAATACATTGCTGATTTATACGAAACATGTACAATATGTATGAAAAATGTAGACATGTGTCGAAAAAGGAAAAATAAAAATAAAGAAATAAACCAAGAAAGCAGAAGAACACATGAAAAAAGGAAAAAAAGATAAATCGTATAAAATTGACACAAACTGTAAAATTCAATAAGAAAACCACGTAGAGAAAAATTCACATTGCAACTACCGTACTAGGTTGACCAAGTAACACTGCGCCAGGGACAAGTTGGAGCTATGTCTCATATTAAGCGAGATATAGCTGTTCTAAAAAAAATTAAGCGAGACATAGCTCCTGGGCGACTCTGACGGGCCCAGTGTGGAGCGAGAGCCTTTTGTTTCTTTTTCGGATTTTCCTCCTTTTCTTTTTTTCTTGCTTTTTAAGATCATACAATGTTCACGACCTATTGAAAAATGTTAATAAAACTAGGGGGGAAATCGATTTTTCATTTTTTGGGGAATTTTTAAATAATGACCATGGATTTCAGAAAATTGTTCAAGAATTGTAATAGAGTGTTTTCGGATTAAAAATATTCATCAATATCAAAAACTATTTACAGTTTCAATAAATCTTCATGATTTCTTAAAAAATCCATATTAAAAAATGTTCGAAGATTAAAAAATCTTTGAGTAGGCGGTTGCCGTCGTGCGCCAGTTCGACGCCAAGCAGGCTGGATGGCGTCGCGAAGTGATACGTCTCCAACGTATCTACTTTTCCAAACACTTTTGTCCTTGTTTTGGACTCTAACTTGCATTATTTGAATGGAACTAACCCGGACTGACGCTGTTTTCAGCAGAACTGCCATGGTGTTATTATTGTGCAGAAATAAAAGTTCTTGGAATGACCTGGAAATCCACGAAGCAACTTTTTGGAATTAATAAAAAATATTGGCGAAAGAATCAACGTCAGGGGGCCCACACCCTGTCCACGAGGGTGGAGGGCATGCCCCCCCCCCCCTTAGGGCGAGCCCCCTGCCTCATGGGCCCCCTGAGGCTCCACCGACCTCAACCCCAACTCCATATATTCACTTTCGGGGAGAAAAAAATGAGAGAGAAGGATTCATCGCGTTTTACGATATGGAGCCGCCACCAAGCCCTGTTCTTCCTCGGAAGGGCTGATCTGGAGTCTGTTCGGGGCTCCGGAGAGGGGAATCCATCGCCGTCGTCATCATCAACCATCCTCCATCACCAATTTCACGATGCTCACCGCCGTGCGTGAGTAATCCCATTGTAGGCTTGCTGGACGGTGATGGGTTGGATGAGATTTACCATGTAATCGAGTTACTTTTGTTAGGGTGTGATCCCTAGTATCCATTATGTTCTAAGATTGATGTTGCTATGACTTTGTCATGCTTAATGCTTGTCATTAGGGCCCGAGTGCCATGATTTCAGATCTGAACCTATTATGTTTTCATGAATATATGTGAGTTCTTGATCCTATCTTGCAAGTCAATAGTCACCTATTATGTGTTATGATCCGGTAACCCCGAAGTGACAATAACCGGGACCACTCCCGGTGATGATCGTAGTTTGAGGAGTTCATGTATTCACTAAGTGCTAATGCTTTGGTCCGGTACTCTATTAAAAGGAGGCCTTAATATCCCTTAGTTTCCAATAGGACTCCGCTGCCACGGGAGGGTAGGACAAAAGATGCCATGCAAGTTCTTTTCCATAAGCACGTATGACTATATTCGGAATACATGCCTACATTACATTGATGAACTGGAGCTAGTTCTGTGTCACCCTATGTTATAACTATTGCATGAGGAATCGCATCCGACATAACTATCCATCACTGATCCATTGCCTACGAGCTTTTCACATATTGATCTTTTCTTAGTTACTTTTCTGTTGCCACTGTGCGATTACTACAAAACTGCTACTGTTACTTTTGCCACCGTTACCGTTACCTCCATACTACTTTGCTACTAAAAACTTTGCTGCAGATATTAAGTATTTCATGTGTGGTTGAATTGACAACTTAGCTGCTAATACTTGAGAATATTCTTTGGCTCCCCTTGAGTTGAATCAATAAATTTGGGTTGAATACTCTACCCTCGAAAACTATTGTGATCCCCTATATTTGTGGGTTATCAAGACTATTTTCTGGCGCCATTGCCGGGGAGCATAGCTCTATTCTTTGAGTCACTTGAGATTAATATCTGCTGATCACTATGAGGAACTTGAAAGATGAAAGAACCAAGATTTTTCCCTCAACTACGAGGGGAGGTAAGGAACAGCCATCTAGCTCTGCACTTGATTCACCATCTGTTTTGAGTAAACTTGCGACACCTGCACCTAGTATTGATTCTGATATGTCGCACGTTATTGATGATGCCACTTCTGCTATGCATGATGCTTATGATGATACTACTTATATGCTTGATAATACTGTGCCATTAGGTGAATTTCTTGATGAACAACTTTCTAGGGTTAGAGAGAATGAAATTATTGAAACTGATAATATTGATGAGAGTGATGATGAAGATTCTCCCCCTAGATATGAATTGCCTGATGTACCTGAGGGTTATGTTATGAATGAAGAAACTGCTAGAGACCTTTTTGCTTGCAAAGATAGATATGATGTTAAGAAACTGTTAGCTAAGCTGAAAGAAAAGTCTCTGAATGCTAGAATGAAATATGACCGCGCTTTTGCTACTTCACCTATTTGTATTTCTGATAAGGATTACGATTTCTCTGTCGATCCTGAGTTAATTACTTTGGTTGAATCTGATCCTTTTTATGGCTCTGAATCTGAAACAGTTGTGGCACATCTCCCTAAATTGAATGATATAGCCATCCTATTTACTAATGAGGAAAAGATTCGGTATTACTATATCCTTAAGTTATTTCCGTTCTCATTAAAGGGTGATGCTAAAATATGGTTTAATTCTCTTGCTCCGAGTTGTGTGTGTAGTCCCCAGGATATGATTTATTACTTCTCTGCTAAATATTTCCCTGCTCACAAGAAACAAGTTGCCTTAAGGGAAATAAATAATTTTGTGCAAATTGAAGAAGAGAGTCTCCCACAAGCTTCGGGGAGGCTTCTCCAATTACTTAATGCTTTGCCTGATCATCCTCTCAAGAAAAATGAAATACTTGATATCTTTTATAATGGACTAACCGATGCTTCCAGAGACCACCTGGATAGTTGTGCTGGTTGTGTTTTCAGGGAAAGAACTGTTGAGCAAGCTGAATTGCTATTAAATAATATCTTGAGTAATGATAATGATTGGACACTTCCTGAACCAACTCTGTCGTGGAATTGTCACGGCAGATGTCCTCTTGCAAGGACTTAGTCGTGGAGCCATCACAACTAGGAAGCTTAAAGGGGTTAATCGGGACAAAGGACACGAGAGGTTTTATACTAGTTCGGCCCCTTACGGTGAAGGTAAAACCTTCGTCTAGTTGGGTTGGTATTGCTTGAGGTTTCGATGACCAGGGAGCGAGATACGCTATGCCCGGTTCTCGATTGGTTGTTTCTTCCCCTAAGCCGCCAACAGGTCGTCCCCTTATATACACGGGTTGACGCCCTGTGGCCTTACAGAGTCCCGGCCGGCTTATAAACAACGTCCGGCTCGGTGACTAGTCAAGTCTACCTTATGATACAAGTCATGCCATTATGGCGGTTTACTACAACGGGCCTTAAGTCGCCTGTGGGCCTTAGGCCCCTTTGTTGAGACGCCATCTCCACGCTTGGACCTGGGCTTGTGTCTGGTAATCTCTTTACGTAACCCGGCCTCACCTGGGTGGCTTACACAAATAGTTATATCCCCAACATTAGGCCCCAGATTGATTTGAACCTGTTCATGTCAATCTTAAAATAACTTAAAGCATAAATCTTGGTCTTACATTGCAAAAAGACTTTCTTTAACCCATTGTGGCGTCAGTCTTTGGATCCGTGTTAACCCGTCATGACGTCATCTTTTCTTTTTACTCCGCCGTATCGCCCAACGGGTCTCTGTCTTTATTGTCCGTTCCGGAATTTGAGGCGTCGGGGCCGCTGGATAATGATTCTTATCTCCTCGTTTCCCGCGCCGTCTCAGTTATGCTCTCCTTATAAATAGGCGCGACCTAGGTTTCGTTTTCACCCTTCCAGTTGTCTTCTTCCTCTTGCCTCCTCTCGAGCTCCGCCGCCGCCGCCGTCAAGATTCTCATCTTCACCGACCCAGGCCGCCGCATCAACCTGAATCGGACCAGAAACACGTCAGCGAACCTCCGCAACTCCTCCAGACCTGTAAGTTTTTCCTTCCCTGCCTAGATCTGCATTAGATCTTCTTCGAGTTCGTCGTAGTTCATCACCATTAGAGCCATTTCCTTGTTAGTTTTTCCTCCTAGATACCACTTCCGACCGAGAATGATATAAAACAGCTGCGGTAGTTGTTTTCGCCCTTATCTTGGATCTGGCAGATCTTTTTCTCTGTATGAAGGCCTTATTCAAGCCTATGAACGCATCTGCGTCGGTTTTTAGGTCTAGAAAAATTTCTTATCAGAACAGCCCTTTGATCTCAAATCATAGCAGAAGATTATGAAACTTGTTTTTATCACCCGGAAGACTTCTTATGTTAAATGCCTTTAACATAACTGTCCAGGTATCCGGCTTAAACGTATTCCACTTGATCTGTGAACCTTGGCGCCTTCTCAGGTCTTTAAAACTTTTGAACTGTTGCTAACACTTGTGGCGGCTTAAATAATGTTGCTCAATTATCCTTATGTCATTAGGCCCTTTAAGCCTCTACCTTGATAATTTGGATATTTTCTTAGGGTTAAAATTTAAACCGGAACTTCTTATTTTGTAATAGGCCAATCTGTTGTCATGGCGCCTAAGTCGACCAAAGCTCCTGTAACCTGCAAGCTCGGGTCCCATCCACTTTGTCACTAAAAGCAAACTGGCTGAATTTGTGAAGTCGGCCATTTGCCAAAGAAGGAAGTCATGTCTTATCGCGTCCACGACCCATCTCAAGAGAAGCCTCAACCCAAAGAAGGGGAGGTAATAGTTTTCACGGATCACATGAGCTGGGGATTTGCCCCTCCCGGCTCAAAGTTCTTCAGAGAAGTTTTCAATTTATTTGACCTTAGACCTCAAGACATTGGACCCAATTCTATGTCCAATCTTTGCAATTTCCAAGTCTTCTGTGAGGTGTACCTGGGAGAAGAGCCAAGCCTGCTCTTATTCAGAGAACTGTTTTACTTGAACCGGCAGAATGGCGCTTAACGGGCCGAGTATTGAACTTGGCGGTATCTCGATCCAAATGACGGAGAGACTATACATTTCCTTATCTTTGAGCTGCCGAGTCACCCCAGATATTGGAACCAGTCGTGGTTCTACTATCAGGATACTTCTCCGGCTGATGAGCCGCCTCTGCCCGGCTTTCGCGCCCTGCGCCTTGAGTCCAACCATCCACTTGCGGATAAACTGACCGATGTTGAACGTCTGTCGCTCAACCCCACCATCAAGAAGATTAAAGCTCTTCTAGGAAATGGTTTAAACGGCATCGACTTGGTCCGGGTCTGGGTCACTTGGCGTATACTCCCATTAAGCCGCCGCTCGACAATGTGCACCTATCTGGTGACGAAACGACCCAATGCGCCACGATTCGACGACTTACCGGATGACATGGCAGATGCTACAACCCGATCCTTCTTTGAAGGAGGGTATCATTATCAACAACACCTTCGTGTTACTTCCCTTCTGCAAAAAGAACCCGGCCCCTGCATTAAGTTACCAATCTTAATAAATACTCTTTAATATGTTTACCTCCTTGTACTTATAATTCCTTATCTTTCCCACAGGGCGAAGAATGATTTACGGAAAGTCAAATATGACCACGAGGCCGCCCAACAAGCGGAGCAGCCAAGAAAAATGAAAGGAAAACGCCAAGACGGGGACTTCAAAAAGAAGAAACCCAGTAGCCTACGAATTGCTCAAATTGGATGACTCTTCTTCAGATGAGGAAGAGGTAATCCCTTATTCTCTTTAACTCCTTTGTTACTATTTTATTGATATTTCCGCCTTTCGGAAGACCTTTGGAAACAGCCAAGCTCATGGTGAAGAGGTAACTATAATTTCCTCCGACTCGAGCCTTTGCCAAAGCACAAAACCCGCGAGTGACACGGAAAGTAAGATTTTCACATCCCTTAGCTTATCAAGATCCTCAATTTCTTTTGAAGCAACAACAGCTTTTGAACCGGTTGCAAACCCGGACAAGTAAGGATGTAGAGCTCTCTTCCGGCTTACACGGCGTAAGCGTGAAGCGTCGAATCGAGGTCATCTCCGCTTATGTTCTGTTTATCCTTTGGCGGGTTTAATTAAATCGACCTCTCAATTCATCGACTCCAATTATCGGGATACCTCTCCTTCTTACGGCGAGTCTATGCAATCCAACATGCCGGCCTTCAAGATCGCCTTACAGGTAATGTACCTTTGTTATCCTCATACTTTGCCTTACTCATATTTTGTCTTCGATCTCTTTGTTTTATTCACGATTGTGCGGTGAAGCCCGAAAGAAGAGGGCAAAGAAGAATAAGCCGATTGAAGACTTCGGTAGCAACGGAGCCGGAACCCGGAACCACTGCCCCTGATGCTTCTACTCATCAACCTCCTCCTGAGCCGGCCCATGAAATTCCGACACCATCTTCCGACCCGCCTCAAGAAGGCACTCTTGATAGCTCCGATAAACCAGAAATTCCTAGCCCGGCCCGGACGGCTGAACCGGAAGTTGAATTCTTGAAAAGCCAGTATGTTGAGCCGGGGCGGCCTACTGTTCTTGCCAGATGTACCGCTAAGGAAGAACTTGTCAAAAGCCGGAAGACCAAAGAGGACATTGCGGATTATGCCCACTTAAGCATTGGCGATAGAGTCTCAGGCTATCTGAATCAAGTGCATAACGATCGCGACACGAAATTGACATGGTGAAACAGATCTGACATAAATCTGAGGTATAACTTATATTATTTCTCCTTTACTTACTGTACCAGCCCCCAAGTCTACTGCTTATAGGTAAATATGCCGTAGACTTAGATACCGACTTATTGTTAGTTCACCCGGTTTACAAGAAAGTATATTTAACCCAACCGTAGTATATCAACTTTTTTAAATAAGCAATACACATTAGCCCCCAGTGTCAAGTATCTTTACTTGTAAAGTGCTTGAGACCTTAATATGCATAATCTGACATTATAAAGTGAAATTTTCTTCAGCATACATTAGCCCCCAAGTGTCAAGGGTCTTTACTTGTAAAGTGCTTGAGACTTGAATAATACCTTACCATAATCTTACTTGTAACCCGGCGTTATTGCAGGTCTCCACCAAATAATTCAATTGCGATTCTTGACACGAAGACCCGGTGGCAGCCCAAGACCTTGAGATTCAAAAGCCGACTCCAAATTCGCATTCAGCATCTACGAGCAAGAAAAGTTGAAGAAGGATTTTGACGCGGAGAAGAAGGCTGGCGGATGAAAAATCTTCACTTGTGACCCGGGCCGAGACAATGAAGCAGCTCTTGCCGAAGCAACTGCCGAACTGTCCGGCTTAGAGCACCAGATATCCCAAATGGTCTCAGCAATTTTCGGTAAGTTACTATGTGTAACTTTTGAACATCACCATGATTTATTTGATAACTATTCCGACATTATCTCCGGCTTAATTATATATGTATAAACGCAGGCCCGGTGAGTACCAACTTTGAAGCGAGAATATCTTTGATCAAGCTTAAGGCGGTGTACACTCTAGTGGAACAACTATACACCGGGTCACAACGTGCTTTGGCCGTTGTGGCTTTATCAGATGATACTCCTTATCTCCTGCAGGATGTGCTCAAACGGCTTGTCGTGTTACCTCAACGGATTCAGGAGTTAAGGCGGGCATCTGGTAGAGCCGGGGCCATAACCTCCTTAAGCCGGGCCAAAGCGTTGGTTCCAGAGCTAGACTTAACCGATGTTGCTCTTGGATATCCTAGCTTGAAGGAGGACGGCTCTGCATTCAATGAATCAGACTTCACCACCTGTGTGAGAGTAAATGCGTCCCGTGGCCACCATCATTGGCAACGATATTGATCTTACGAAGTATCAGCCGGGTTATGACAACGAGAACCGGAGGATTCCAACTCCGCATTATGATGATGTCAGCCTGATCCCTCCAACTCGTAAGCATACCTTTTCTCCTGAAGTTGACCCGGCCAGTTTAATAGATGATGAAGCTGAATTTGAAGCCTTAAGCGGCATTGGTGGACCTCGTCAACCTTCCGGACAAAGCAGCATTTAAGAGGCGGAGAAGGATAACCCGGAGTCGTCAAGTCCACCAAAGGAGTAACCCGCATGGCACTAAGTCTTTGAAAAAAATAATGCTTCATTATTCAGACTCGGGGAGTCTTGTAATAGGGTAGAAAAACTTCTTAACTCTGTCATGCCTTCGCGCATGTTTGTGGTACTTAACAATCTCTCAAGCCGCTATCATTACACACTGCCGGCTTACATGAATTGCTTCTTGACATCCAAAAGCTTTTTGCTTGACCATGTGTATAAAAACAAAAAAATTCTTGGCATCTCACCACATCCGGGGTCGTGTAAAATAATATTAACCCGGAGTATGAACCAAAACATCATAAGTAGCAGCCGGTTTACGGCGTACATTACCGGCTTACCTGTTCCCAAAAAATAGACAGTTACACTTAACTTCTGAAAATTGGCACATATAATGTTTACCTGGCCCTTAATTTCACTCTTATAAAATAAGGTAAACCTAATTTTCAAAGGCCTCTGATTCGAATACGATCAGTCGAACCGTTCCAAAGGGGTTAAGCTAAGATTTAGATACGATCATATAGCCCCCAATGGCTTTGGCGATGTCGATCAAGTGGGTATCGACAGCTATGTTCTCTTTGGTTCAAATACGACCTATGTTTGAACAGGAAGCCCCCAAGTGACCATGAGAGTTGTTTAATGACGCTGATTCGAATACGATCCACGTCAGACCCAAAGAGGTTAAGCTATGATTCAAATATGATCAAGAAGCCCCCAAGTGGGTTTGGCAGTGTGCCAATCAATTGGGTATCGACAACTATGTTCTCTTTGGTTCGAATACGACCTATGTTTGAACAGGAAGCCCCCAAGTGACCATGGCTCGATTCAAATATGATCATAAGCCGGACCAAAGGGAAAACCGGATTCAGATATGATCCGCTCCCTATTAGTCGTTTCCACCACCTGGTAAAGAAAACACATAAACCTTGTAGGATGGAAAGGAAAGAGGTCCTGCTTTATTGCTTTATATAATATATACATTGCTAAAAAAGAAAAACAAATATACTCTGAAAGCCGGTGGCTTAAGTATTGTAGGGCGGAGATGCGCTATGTTCCACGGCCGTGGGTCTCTTCCTCCGACTTACGTGAGTCTTTATGCTCTTGAACATCAATGAGGTAATATGACCCATTGTTGAGATTCTTCTTGACCACGAAAGGTCCTTCCCAAGGAGGGGACAGCTTGTGCATATCGATTGATCTGGATGAGCCAGAGCACTAAATCGCCTTCCTGGAAAGATCTGGATCTAACCCGGCGGATGTGATAACGGCGCAGGTCATGCTGGTAAATCGCCGAGCGGGCTATTGCAAAGTCTCGCTCTTCATCCAACAAGTCAAGTGCATCCTGACGAGAGCTTTTTCATTATCAGCCTCAACGTAAGCCGTCACCGGGGTGAATCATGTCGGATGTCACTTGGCGAGAACCGCCTGCCTCCGTACACCATGAAGAAAGGTGTATAACCATGAGACTGTTAGGCGTTGTGTTGATGCTCCATAGCACAGACGTTAACTCCTCCACCCAACAACCCGGAGTTCGTTGTAAGGGAACTAAGAGCCGGGGTTTGATACCTTTCAAGATCTCTTGATTAGCTCTTTCTGCCTGACCATTAGACTGGGGGTGAGCAACAGCCAAAACATCAAGCCGGATGTGCTCTTGTTGACAGAACTCTTCCATGGCACCCTTGGAGAGATTAGTCCCATTATCAGTTATAATACTGTGCGGAAAACCAAAACGAAATATCACCTTTTCGATGAACTGAACCGCCGTGGCTGCATCACACTTACTGACCGGCTCTGCTTCAACCCACTTGGTGAATTTATCCACTACCACCAACATGTGTGTCTTCTTATCTTTAGACCTTTTGAAAGGTCCAACCATATCAAGCCCCCGGACTGCAAACGGCCAAGTAATCGGAATCATCCTCAATTCTTGAGCCGGCACATGAGCTCGTCGTGAGAATTTTTGACATCCGTCACATTTGCTGACCAGATCCTCCGCATCAGCATGAGCCGTCAGCCAATAAAAACCATGACGAAAAGCCTTGGCTACCAGAGACTTTGAACCGGCATGATGACCGCAAATCACCTTCATGATCTCACGAAGTATCTCCTGACCCTCCGTAGGTGATACACAACGTTGAAACGCCCCAGTGACGGTGCGGTGATGCAACTCACCATGAACAATCGTCATGGATTTGGACCGCCTGTTGATTTGTCTTGCCAAGGTCTCGTCCTCACGCAACTCTCCCCGGGTCATATAGGCCAAATATGGGACCGTCCAGTCCGGGATGGCATGGAGAGCCGCCACCAGCTGTGCCTCCGGGTCTGGCACTACAAGCTCTTCCTCTGTAGGCACTCTGACAGAAGGGTTATGCAAAATGTCAAGAAAAGTATTAGGCGGCACCGGCTTACGCTCAGATCCCAGCCGGCTTAAAGCATCAGCCGCCTCATTCTTCCTTCGATCAATGTGCTCTACTTGATAACCTTTGAAGTGCCCAGCCACCGCATCAACTTCACGACGATAAGACGCCATAAGGGGATCCTTAGAATCCCACGTGCCTGGCACCTGTTGAGCGACGAGGTCTGAATCGCCCAAGCATCTTACCCGGCTCAAATTCATCTCTTTGGCCATCCAGAGGCCATGGAGTACAGCCTCGTATTCAGCTGCATTGTTAGTACAGGGAAACATAAGCCGGAGCACATAACAACATTTGTCACCTCGGGGGGAAGTTAAAACAACTCCAGCCCCCGAGCCTTCCAACTGCCTGGACCCATCGAAGTGAATAGTCCAATACGTGTTATCCGGCTTCTCCTCTGGTGCCTGCAACTCCGTCCAATCATTGATAATGTCCACTAGGGCTTGAGACTTGATAGCTGTGTGCGGCATATACTTCAAACACCAAGCTCGATGGCCCACTTGGCAACTCGTCATGTGGCTTCCCTGTTCTGGATGATGTCTCCCAAGGGGGCTGAACTTACCACAGTTATAGGATGACCCGAAATCTTGCTTTAGCTTTCGACGCCATGAACACCCCATAAACAAGTTTACGCCAATGCGGATACCTTTGCTTGGATTCTATGAGCACCTCGCGATGTAATAAACCGGCCGCTGAACTGGATGCTCCTTGCCAGTCTCCTTACGCTCCACCACAATAGCCACACTAACAGCACGTTAGTTAGCAGCAACATACAATAGCAATGGCTCTTTATAAATTGGAGCTGCGAGAACCGGCGGCTCAGACAATTGTCTCTTTAAGTCTTCAAAGGCAGCATCAGCAGCCTCACTCCAGACAAAGGTATCTGTTTTCTTCATCCTCTGATACAGCGGTAGAGCCTTCTCCCCTAGCCGGCTTATAAATCGGCTTAAAGCAGCAATGCGACCCGCCAGTCGCTGAACATCATTGATGCACACCGGTTTAGCCAGAGAGGTAATCGCCTTGATCTTCTCCGGGTTAGCTTCAATGCCCCTGTTTGAGACCAGGAACCCCAAAAGTTTGCCTGCAGGTACACCAAATACACACTTGTCTGGGTTAAGCATCATCTTGTAGTCCCGGAGATTGTCAAAGGTTTCCTTTAAGTCGGAGATCAAGGTTTCCTTCTCTCTGGACTTCACCACAATGTCATCCACATAAGCATGAACATTGCGCCCAATCTGATTGTGGAGACAATTCTGCACACACTGCTGATAAGTCGCCTGGGCACTCTTGAGCCCAAACGGCATAGACACATAGCAGAAGGCTCCAAATGGAGTAATGAAAGCCGTCTTCTCCTGGTCCTTAACTGCCATCTTGATCTGATGATAACCAGAGTAAGCATCCAAAAAACTCAACCGCTCGCAACTCGTTGTAGCATCGATGATTTGATCAACGCGGGGTAGAGCAAAGGGATCAGCCGGACAAGCTTTATTTAAGTCCGTGTAGTCCACACACATCCGCCAGGTGCCGTTCTTCTTGAGCACAAGAACCGGGTTAGCCAACCACATAAGTTCTGGATAAACCGGGCCTTTAGCTCTGCCCATGAACTGATGGAATTGGGAGGCAAACTGTTCAACCAAGATCGGACCGTTCCATCTAACATCATGGTGAAACACTTAGCCATTGCCGCGTCGCTGACTTCCAATAACTCCATGGCCATCTCATAAATTTCAATCCATGCCCCCGGCTGTAAGTAGGCCGTGTAATCCGGCACCTTTCGAGGTCCCTTGAAATCCTTGGGCAGACACACATCTCGCAGAGCCGGCACCAGACAAGGGACACCACCAGTTCTAGTGGCCACCCCTGCTCCAACGGAAGTCATTAGATACTCTGGGAGACCATCATATGTCGTCTGCTGAGCCGCTAATTGAGCCGCCCGTTCATCCTCCTGACGCAATCGATCCTGCACCGGGTTATAGCCGTCGGGTTGGTTGCGACGCTGGGCATTGCTTGATAAAGCTTCTGACTCCATGTGCCTGTCAGTAACTTCGGACTCGGTTTGGATGAGGTGCTATCCAAGGCTGAGGAGTGGAATGAATCTGTCCCTTTGTAGGAATAGGTCTCTTGCTATGCCAAGGCCGTGCGAAGAAGATCCCTAACCCTCCGGGTTTCCACCGCCGTCAGTCATCACCATCTCTTTGGAAGAGCCGCCAGACGCGCCGATGCTGCTATGAAGTTCTCCATGGGGTTGGAAAAGTGGCGGAGGTGTCGGTATGTATCGTATGGGCCATGCTCCCGTGAAGAGGTGCCATCTCTCGAGGCTGAACCGGCCCTCCAGCTCCGGGTGTCATAAATTGATTGGCTTGGGCGGATTGCTAGGACCAGCTCCGGTGTCGTGAAAAGATACCGAGGATCGTAAACCGGAGGCGACGGACTGGGTCTTCGATGTCTCCTTCTCATCACCTCATTGGACGCATTCAGACTCATGTTGTGGAAAGCCTCGATCGAGTCGCTGCGCCTGCATCCAAAGTCGCCCGCTCGCCTAGCTTTGGTGTCCTCACCGCCAAGGCCTCCTTAGCTAGGGCTATCTCCTCACGCACTTTTGCCACCTCCGCGTTATGCTCATCTGGATTTGCAGGAATAACCGTGGTGGTTAACAGGGCCGTCAACTTGTCCATAAGATCTATTAGTACCTAAGCCGGCGGGCGCGCGGGGCCTCCTGCCCCGGCCGCTCCTGACCCGGACGTTATTGCTATCGCAGCCGTCGAGTTTTGGCCGGGTTGGGTACCGGCCATGAAGACTCCTGCCCAGCTTGGCGGCTCATAGCAATCCGGAACGCTAGAGTCGTTAGAACAGCCCCCAAGCATGCCTTCTTGGACCTGATACAGAGAGTCTGTTGAACCGGAGGACGAATCATCATCTGATGTGACGGCTGTCTCTTCGCCACCTTTAGATCCTTCAGAAAGTGCCTCTCCGTGAATACAACCCACAAAAGCACGCTTCATGGTAGATTGAATCCGGGAGGGTCTTGCACGCTGAGCCGTCTCAATGAGGTCAGCGCAGCTGTCTGGCTCGGTGCCCGGCTCACCAATCCGGCCGATGAAGACATGGATTCCGCCAAAGGGGACCCGGTACCCGTACTCAATTGAGTCGGCCTCGGGGCCCCAGCCTTCGTTGTCGATGTAGATCTTGCCGCGACGACTCTTGGTCATCCGGCCCACTGCGTATCCCTTGAGCCCTTCGAAGCTGCCCTTCAAGAACTCAAATCCACCGTGCACTGGCCCCACGGTGGGCGCCAACTGTCGTGGAATTGTCACGGCAGATGTCCTCTTGCAAGGACTTAGTCGTGGAGCCATCGCAACTAGGAAGCTTAAAGGGGTTAATCAGGACAAAGGACACGGGAGGTTTTATACTAGTTCGGCCCCTTACGGTGAAGGTAAAGCCTACGTCTAGTTGGGTTGGTATTGCTTGAGGTTTCGATGACCAGGGAGCGAGATACGCTATGCCCGGTTCTCGATTGGTTGTTTTTCTTCCCTCAGCCGCCAACAGTCGTCCCCTTATATACACGGGTTGACGCATACAGCGGCCTTACAGAGTCCCGGCGGCTTATAAACAACGTCCGGCTCGGTGACTAGTCAAGTCTACCTTATGATACAAGTCATGCCATTATGGCGGTTTACTACAACGGGCCTTAAGTCGCCGGTGGGCCTTAGGCCCCTTTGTTGAGACGCCATCTCCATGCTTGGACCTGGGCTTCTGTTTGGTAATCTCTTTACGTAACCCGGCCCCACCTGGGCAGCTTACACAAATAGTTATATCCCCAACAAACTCCGAAGCCAACTCCGAATGAAAGGGGATTCTATTTCTCAGTCCCGAAGATATGCAAGAGGCAAAGAAATCTATGAAAGAAAAAGGTATTAAAGTTGAAGATGTTAAGAATTTACCACCTATTGAACAAATACATGGTCTTGATAACCCGACACAGGTAGTAAAGGTAAATTCTCTCTATAGATTTGATGAAGGTGATATCCCTCGTTACAAGTCTGCTAGCGAATGCTTGGATGAGTTTGATAATTTTATTGTTAAACAAGAAAACTTCAATGCTTATGTTGGTAGACAATTGAAACGTAATGCTTATATTATTGACCACTTGAGTGATTATATGTCTAGAGTTAAAGGTGACCTTAAACTTATTAGTAAACATGCTTCTATGGTTACCACTCAAGTAGAACAAGTGCTTAAAGCACAAGATGAGTTGCTCAATGAATTAAATAATAAGAAAAATGATAATGTTGTTAGAGTTATGACTAGGGGTGGTAGAATGACTCAGGAACCTTGAGGGCCATCCTAAGAGAGTTGAGCAAGATTCTCAGAGAACTAATGTTGATGCACCTAGTCTTTCTAAGAAAAATAAAAACAAAAATGATAGGACTTTGCATGCTTCTAGTGAACCTGTTATAGATACATATGAGAATCCCAATGATATTTCTATTTCTGATACTGAAACACAATCTGGTAATGAACATGAACCTAGTGATAATGTTAATGATGATGTTCATGTTGATGCTCAATCTAGCAATAACAATGATGTAGAAATTGAACATGTTGTTGATATTGATAACCCACAATCAAATAATCAACGTTATGATAAGAGAGACTTCGTTGCTAGGAAGCACGGTAAAGAAAGAGTACCTGGGTTCAGAAACCCATGCCTTTTCCTCCTAAACCATCCAAGAAAAAGGATGATGAGGATTTTGAGCGTTTTGCTGAAATGATTAGACCTATCTTCTTGCGTATGCGTTTGACTGATATGCTTAAAATGAATCTTTATGCTAAGTATATGAAAGATATTGTTACAAATAAAAGAAAGATACCGGAAGCTGAGATTTCCACCATGCTTGCTAATTATACTTTTAAGGGTGAAATATCAAAGAAACTTGGAGATCCAGGAGTACCAACTATACCATGCTCCATTAAAAGAAACTATGTTAAAACTGCCTTATGTGATCTTGGAGCCGATGTTAGTGTTATGCCTCTCTCTTTATATCGTAGACTTGATTTGAATAAGTTGACACCTACTGAAATCTCTTTGCAAATGGCTGATAAATCAACTGCTATACTTGTCGGTATTTGTGAGGATGTGCCTGTTGTGGTTGCAAACGTCACTATTTTAACGGACTTTGTTATTGTTGATATTCCCGAGGACGATAGTATGTCGATTATCCTTGGTAGACCCTTTTTGAATACTGCAGGGGCTGTTATTGATTGCAACAAAGGCAATGTCACTTTTCATGTTAATGGTAATGAGCATACAGTACACATTCCGAGGAAACAACCTCAAGTCCACAGTATCAATTCCATTGGAAAAATTTCAACTATTAC
The DNA here is from genome assembly GCA_021605145.1 of Aegilops bicornis. Taxonomy (NCBI): domain Eukaryota; kingdom Viridiplantae; phylum Streptophyta; class Magnoliopsida; order Poales; family Poaceae; genus Aegilops; species Aegilops bicornis. The sequence goes on from CM038672.1 coordinate 650,716,817, forward strand.
TATTGGAGGTTTTGAATTCCCTCTTCCTACTGTCAAAAAGAAATATGATATTCTTATTGTTGGGGACATACATATCCCCGTTGAGGTAACCTAGTGCTATTCGAAAATTCTTCGGTTTTATGTTATTCGGAAGAAGTTTGTTAACAAGACTTGATCAACCTTGTTACTGGATTCCTTTTGATGAGCATGAGATGGGCGAAGTTAGAAAACACAACTCTCTGTACCCTCCTTTTACTTCCTATTATTTAGTTTAAATAAAGCAAAAATAGTATTTTTCTGCCTATTTTCTGAATTATCCTTACAATAAAAAATACCCCGAAAATAAAAGTTCTCCAAATGCCCTGAAAATGAAGTATGCTTTTTTGTAGAATATTTAAGAATTTCTGGCACTGAGAACACACCAGGGGGGCCCACCATTTGGCCGCGAGGGCACAGGGCGCGCCCACCCCCTACGATGCGCCCCTGCCTCGTGGGCCCCACGTGGACCCCCTCCACTTATTCCAGCACCCACTCACTTTGTCTTCCTCCAGAAAAAATCCTCCCATAGCTCAAACCCGTGTTCTAGCTCATCTTACTGCTATTTTCGATATCCTAGCTCAAAGTTCCATTCACAATACTGTTTTGGGGGATTGTTCTTCGGTATGTGACTCCTTTAATGGTCCAATTAGTTTTTGTTCTAGTGCTTTATTTATTGCAAATTTTTGCTGCTGAGGTGACCCTGTTCTTGAGCTTGCATGTCAAATTTATATGCTCCCAAGTAGTTTTAATGCATGATATAGCCTAGGTACTTGTGGTTGTAGTTGCTATCAATCTTGTTGAGTTTGGTTCACTTTTATTTTGAGTCACTAAAATTTCAGAAATTTTTCAGAGAAAATGATGAAGAGATTGTTGAGGGGCTCTTCGAGCCGAAGCTCGAGGGATAAGCAGAATGAGGACAACAAAAAGCCTAAGTTCAATCTTCCTCGCACCGCGGAAGTCCGGTCGTGCGGATGGCCTTGTGATGCGTTCTTGAGGGCCGCCGGAATTCATGATGACTTTTATTACTTGGCTGAGAATGCAGGCCTCACCGACTTCCTCCACGACCAGCGCGAACAGTATCTCCTACTCATTAATACTTTCGTGCAAAAATTTTATTTCCATGCTAAGAAATCACCACCTTCAGTGGAGTTTCACTTATATGATGAGGTTAGGGAGATGTCACTCCGTGATTTTTGTCGGGTCTGCAAGATACCCTTTGTGGGCAGCATCAAGGAACCACATCGTAGTGATGTGGAAGAGTTTATTGATAGGATTGTTGTAGGGGAAACGAGGAAAGTTTCTGATGCATGAATTACCAGTATACATTTTCCTGTTCTACGTTACTTTGCGATTTTTCCTAGTAGATGCTTAATTGTTCGCAGGAACAGTGGAAATCTTAGTGCCCCTGATCTTTTATTTTGCGCCATGCTTTATTTCGTGATACAACTTTCAGCTTAGGCGCTATTGTTGCTAAACGGTTAAGTGTAAACCATACAAAGGTCCCCATCTTTGGTGGTATCTTTGCCTCACGCCTTGTTGAACACTTTGAGATACCTATTAGGCATCATGAGAAAGAAGAGAAGTTGTTGCCCACTATTTTTCTTGATTATAAGAGTATGGTAGCACATGAGTTTACTGTTAAAAATAAGAAGAAGATGCTTAGATATAATTTGATATTTGGTAAAACTCATTGTGAGACTATTATCCTGCCTGCACCCTCTCTGTTTAACATACTTTCAGGCACGTACCTCATTTTGCCCGAGGCCATTTATGCACACTTGAGGATGACACCAGCCCCAGAGCATGAGCCTGAGCCACCACTTGACCCCTGAAGACAGTCTGTTTATCAGTGGGATCCGGAGGAGATTGCTAACCAGTGGCACCCGGAGGATCCTCCTCAGCACACCAGAGAGAGTGGCTTCGAGAAATGGCCATAGACCAACTTAGGCCAAAAGCCTAAGCTTGGGGGAGTACGTATTTCTCACCGACATTATATTCACGTTCACACACTCATGCTAGTTGTCGGTGCTCATACTTTTTCGTTGTACTATCCATGCTAGTTTATTTCCTTTTCTTGATTTCTTCTTGTGTGTTTGAAAAACCTTAAGAAAAACCAAAAAAAATAGTTGTAGCTTTTAGCTAGTTTACTTTCCATGCTTGTAGTAGTAGTAGTAATTAAAAGAAAACCCAAAAAGATTTCTCGTTCTTCTTATGCTTGTTGGGAGCTTTCCCGTGTAAATAGTTTTGTTTCCTTTCTTTCCTTTGGGGCTCGAGAGGAGAAGACCACGATGAAAATGTTTAGTGGCTCTCATATGCATTATTGCTGATCTAACCAAGAGCCCATAGTACCTTGTCTTCTCCTTTGTATTAAATGCTTACAGATTCCAGCTTAGTCCAATGCACGTGCACTATTATATTATCCCCACCGTTCGGTCGTGCGAGTGAAAGGCAATAATGACGACATATGATGGACTGATTGAGATGAAAGAAGTTGGTATGAACTCGACCTATCTTGTTTCTGTAAATATGATTCGTCCACCGTTCCTGATTCAGGCTATTATGGATGAAACATGTTTACAATGACAATTAGAGATTATAGTTGCCCATGCCATGCTTAATTAGCTAGGAGTTTATAATGGTTTACCTTGCGTGTCAACATGCTATTAAGATGGTTGCGATGTGGTATGATAGGGTGGTATCCTCCTTTGAATGATTCGAGTGGCTTGACTTGGCACATGTCCACGCATGTAGTTGAAACAAAATCAACATAGCCTCTACAATATTTATGTTCATGGTGATTTATATCCTACTCATGCTTGCACTCATTGTTGATTAATCTTAGTGCATGTTCATGATCGTTGTCGCTCTCTAGCTGGTCGCTTCCCGGTCTCTTTCTAGCCTTCACTTGTACTAAGCGGGAATACTGCTTATGCATCCACTTCAATAAACCTCAAAGTTATGCCATATGAGTCCACCATACCTTCCTATATGCGGTATCTACCCGCCGTTCCAAGTAAATTTGTATGTGTCAAACTCTAAACCTTCAAATGAAATTTTGTTTTGTATGCTCGAATAGCTCATGTATCAACTAGGGCTGTCTATATCTTCCATGCTAGTGAAGGAAATATGCCCTAGAGGAAATAATAAAGTTGTTATTTATATTTCCTTATATCATGATAAATGTTTATTATTCATGCTAGAATTGTATTAACCGGAAACTCAGTACATGTGTGAATACATAGACAAATAGAGTGTCACTAGTATGCCTCTACTTGACTAGCTCGTTGAATCAAAGATGGTTAAGTTTCCTAGCCATAGACATGAGTTGTCATTTGATTAATGGGGTCACATCATTAGAGAATGATGTGACTGACTTGACCCATTCCGTTAGCTTAGCACTTGATCGTTTAGTATGTTGCTATTGCTTTCTTCATGACTTATACATGTTCCTATGACTATGACATTATGCAACTCCCGAATACCGGAGGAACACTTTGTGTGCTACCAAACGTCACAACGTAACTGGGTGATTATAAAGGTGCTCTACAGGTGTCTCCGATGGTGTTTGTTGAGTTGGCATAGATCGAGATTAGCATTTGTCACTCCGATTGTCGGATAGGTATCTCTGGGCCCTCTCGGTAATGCACATCACTATAAGCCTTGCAAGCAATGTGACTAATGAGTTAGTTACGGGATGATGCATTATGGAACGAGTAAAGAGACTTGCCGGTAACGAGATTGAACTAGGTATTGAGATACCGATGATCGAATCTCTGGCAAGTAACATACCGATGACAAAGGGAACAATGTATGTTGTTATGTCGTTTGACCGATAAAGATCTTCATAGAATATGTGGGAGCCAATATGAGCATCCAGGTTCCGCTATTGGTTATTGGCCGGAGACATGTCTCGGTCATGTCTACATAGTTCTCGAACCCGTAGGGTCCGCACGCTTAACGTTCGGTGATGATCGGTATTATGAGTTTATGTGTTTTGATGTACCGAAGGTTGTTTGGAGTCCCGGATGAGATCAGGGACATGATGAGGAATGTCGAAATGTTCGAGACGTAAAGATCGATATAGTGGAAGGCTATATTCGGATATCGGAAAGGTTCTGAGTGGTTCGGGTATTTATCGAAGTACCGGAGAGTTATGGAAACTCGCCGGGGAGTATATGGGCCTTATTGGGCTTTAAGGGAGAGAGAGGGGCTACCTAGGGCAGGCCGCGCGCCCCCCAAGGCCTAGTCTGAATTGGACTAGGGGGAGCGGTGGCGCCCCCTCCTTCCTTCTCTTCTCTTTTCCCTTTCCTTCTCTCCTACTCCTACTACTTAGAAAGGGGGGAATCCTACTCCCGGTGGGAGTAGGACTCCTCAGGGCGCGCCATAGTAGAGGGCCGACCCTCCCCCTCCTCCTCTCCTTTATATATGGGGGAGGGGGGCACCCCATTGACACACAAGTTGATCATTGATCTCTTAGCCGTGTGCGGTGCCCCCCATCCACCATAATCCACCTCGGTCATATCGTTGCGGTGCTTAGGCAAAGCCCTGCGTCGGTAGCTTCATCATCACCGTCATCATGCCGTCGTCCTGACGAAACTCTCCCTCGACACTTTGCTGGATCGGAGTTCGTGAGACATCACCGAGCTGAACGTGTGCAGATCGCGGAGGTGTCGTACGTTCGGTACTAGGATCGGTCGATCGTGAAGACGTACGACTACATCAACCACATTGTCATAACGCTTTCGCTTTCGGTCTATGAGGGTACGTGGACAACACTCTCCCCTCTCGTTTCTATACATCACCATGATCTTGCGTATGCGTAGGAATTTTTTTGAAATTACTACGTTCCCCAAGAGTGGCATCTGAGCCAGGTTTATGCGTAGATGTTATATGCACGAGTAGAACACAAGTGAGTTGTGGGTGATAATAGTCATACTGCTTACCAGCATGTCATACTTTGATTCGGCGGTATTGTTGGATGAAGCGGCCCGGACCGACATTACGCGTACGCTTACGCGAGACTGGTTCTACCGACGTGCCGCTTTCGCAATTGGCTGGCGGGTGTCAGTTTCTCCAACTTTAGTTGAATCGAGTGTGGCTACACCCGGTCCTTGTTGAAGGTTAAAAAAGCACATATTTGAGGAAAAATCGTTGTGGTTTTGATGCGTAGGTAAGAACAGTTCTTGCTCAGCCCGTAGCAGCCACGTAAAAACTTGCAACAACAAAGTAGAGGACGTCTAACTTGTTTTTGCAGGGCATGTTGTGATGTGATATGGTCAAGACATGATGCTAAATTTTATTGTATGAGATGATCATGTTTTGTAATAGAGTTATCGGCAACTGGCAGGAGCCATATGGTTCTCGCTCTATTGTATGCATCTTATTTTGCTTAGTTCGATGGTACCATTATAAGATGATCTCTCACTAAATTTCAAGGTACAAGTGTTCTCCCTAAGTATGCACCGTTGCGACAGTTCTTCGTGCTGAGACACCACGTGATGATCGGGTGTGATAGGCTCTACGTTCACATACACTGGGTGCAAGCCAGTTTTGCACACGCAAAATACTTAGGTTAAACTTGACGAGCCTTGCATATGCAGATATGGCCTCGGAACACTGAGACCGAAAGGTCGAGCGTGAATCATATAGTAGATATGATCAACAAAGTGATGTTCACCATTGAAAACTACTCCATCTCACGTGATGATCGGATATGGTTTAGTTGATTTGGATCGCGTGATCACTTATATGATTAGAGGGATGTCTATCTAAGTGGGAGTTCTTAAGTAATATGATTAATTGAACTTTAATTTATCATGAACTTAGTCCTGATAGTATTTTGCAAATTATGTTGTAGATCAATAGATCGCGTTGATGCTTCCCTATGTTTTTATATGTGTTCCTAGAGAAAACTAAGTTGAAACATGATAGTAGCAATGATGCGGACTGGGTCCGTGATCTGAGGTTTATCCTCATTGCTGCACAGAAGAATTATGTCCTTGATGCACTGCTAGGTGACAGACCTATTGCAGGAGTAGATGCAGACGTTATGAATGTTTGGCTAAGATCAAGATGATGACTACTTGATAGTTTAGTGCACCATGCTTTACGGCTTAGAATCGAGACTTCAAAGACGTTTTGAACGTCATGGACCATATGGGATGTTTCAAGAGTTGAAGTTAATATTTCAAGCAAATACCCAAGTTGAGAGATATAAAGTCTCTAACAAGTTCTATAGCTAAAAATATGGAGGAGAATAGCTCAAGCAGTGAGCATGTGCTCAGATTGTCTGGGTACTACAGTCGCTTGAATCAAGTGGGAGTTAATCTTCCAGATAAAATAGTGATTGACAGAGTTCTATAGACACCATCACCAAGTTACTGGAACTTCGTGATGAACTATAGTATGCAAGGGATGACGAAAACGATTCCCGAGCTCTTCGTGATGCTGAAATCGACAAAGGTAGAAATCAAGATAGAGCATCAAGTGTTGATGATTGACAAAACCACTAGTTTCAAGAAAATGGCAAAGGGAAAGAAAGGGAACTTCAAGTATAATGGCAAGCAAGTTGTCACTCCCGTGAAGAAGCCCAAAGCTGGACCAAAGCCTAAAACTGAGTGCTTCTACTGCAAAGGAAATGATCACCAGAAGTGGAAATGCCCTGAATATTTGGTGGATAAGAAGGATGGCAAAGTGAACAAGGGTATATTTGATATACAGATTATTGATGTGTAACTTACTGGTGTTTATAGTAGCCCCTGGGTATTTGATACTTTTTCGGTTGCTAAGATTAGTAACTCGAAATAGGACTTATAGAATAAACAGAGACTAGTTGAGGGTGAAGTGACGATGTGTGTTGGAAGTGGTTCCAAGATTGATATGATCATCATCGCACACTCCCTATACTTTCGAGATTAGTGTTGAACCTAAATAAATGTTATTTGGTGTTTGTGTTGAGCGTAAATATGATTAGATCATGTTTATTATGATACGATTATTCATCTAAGACAGAGAATAAATTGTTATTCTGTTTACATGAATAAAAACCTTCGATGGTCATACACCCAATGAAAATAGTTTGTTGGATCTCGATTGTAGTGATACACATATTCATAATATTGAAGCCAAAAGATGCAAAGTTAATAATGATAGTGCAACTTATTTGTGGCACTGCCGTTTAGGTCATATGGGTGTAAAGTGCATGAAGAAACTCCATGCTGACGGGCTTTTGGAATCACTTGATTATGAATCATTTGATGCTTGTGAACTGCGCCTTTTGGGCAAGATGAACAAAACTCCGCTCTCCAGAACAATGGAACGAGCTACTGACTTGTTGGAAATAATACATACCGATGTATGCGGTCCAATGAGTGTTGATGCTCATGGCGGGTATCGTTATTTTCTGACCTCCACAGATGATTTGAGCAGATATGACTATATCTACTTAATGAAACACAAGTCTGAAACATATGAAAAGTTCAAAGAATTTTAGAGTGAAGTGGAGAATCATCGTAACAAGAAAATAAAATTGCTACGATCTGATCGTGGAGGAGAATATTTGAGTTACGAGTTTGGCCTTCATTTAAAACAATGTGGAATAGTTTCACAGCTCACGCTACCTGGAACACCACAGCCTAATGGTGTGTCCGAACGTCGTAACCGCACTTTATTGGATATGGTGCGATCTATGATGTCCCTTACCGGTTTACCACTATTGTTTTGGGGTTATGCATTAAAGGCAGTTGCATTCACTTTAAATGGGGCACCATCAAAATCTGTTGAGACGATACCTTATGAACTGTGGTTTGGCAAGAAACCAAAGTTATCATTTCTTAGAGTTTGGGGCTGCGATGCTTATATAAAAAGTTTCAACCTGATAAGCTCGAACCCAAATCAGAGAAATGCGTCTTCATAAGGTACCCACAAGAAACTGTTGGGTATACCTTCTACCACAGATCCGAAGGCAAGATATTCATTGATAAAAATGGATCCTTTCTAGAGAAGGAGTTTCTCTCGAAAGAAGTGAGTGGGAGGAAAGTAGAACTTAATGAGGTAATTGTACCTTCTCCCGAATAGGAAAGTAGTTCATCACAGAAATCAGTTCCAATGATTCCTACACCAGTTAGTGAGGAAGCTAATGATGATGATCATGAAACTTCAGATCAAGTTACTACAGAACCTCATAGGTCTTCTAGAGTATGATCCGCACCAGAGTGGTACGGTAATCCTATTATGGGAAGTCATGTTACTATACCATGGTGAACCTATGAACTATGAGGAAGCGATGATGAGCCCAGATTCCGCGAAATGGCTTGAGGCCATGAAATCTGAGATGGGATCCATGTATGAGAACAAAGTATGGACTTTGGTTGACTTGCCCGATGATCGGCAAGCAATAGAGAATAAATGGATCTTCAAGAGGAAGACAGACGCTGATAGTAGCGTTACTATCTACAAAGCTAGACTTGTCGAAAAAGGTTTTTGACAAAGTTCAAGGTGTTGACTACGATGAGATTTTCTCACTCGTAGCGATGCTTAAGCATGTCTGAATCATGTTAGCAAATTGCCACATTTTATGAAATCTGGCAAATGGATGTCAAAACTACATTCCTTAATGGATTTCTTAAAGAAGAGTTGTATATGATGCAACAGAAGGTTTTGTCGATCCTAAAGGTGCTAACAAAATGTGCAAGCTCCGGCGATCCATCCATGGTCTGGTGCAAAGCATCTCTGAGTTGGAATATACGCTTTGATGAGTTGATCGAAACATATAGTTTTATACAGACTTGCGATGAAGCCTATATTTACAAGAAAGTGAGTGGGAGCTCTATAGCATTTCTAATATTATATGTGGATGACATATTGTTAATTGGAAATGATATAGAATTTCTGGATAGCATAAAGGGATACTTGAAAAAGAGTTTTTTAATGAAAGACCTCGATGAAGCTGCTTACATATTGAGCATCAAGATCTATAGAGATAGATCAAGACGCTTCATAAGTTTTTTCAATGAGTACATACACTAGTAGAAAAGGGGCCTATTGACCCGGTTGGTGAGGGCCTTTAGTCCCGGTTCATGAACCGGGACTAAAGGGTCGGTACTAATACCCTGGCCCTTTAGTCCCGGTTCAATCCGAACAGGACCGATGGGCCTCCACGTGGCCTGTCCGCTGAGCCCAGTAGGGAGGGCCTTTGGTCCCGGTTGGTGGCACCAACCGGGACCAATAAACATCCACGTCGACATTTCTATGGCTGTGGTTTTTGTGTTGTTTTTTGAAAAGGGGGGGTTTGGGGGTTTTGGGGGTTAATTTAGGTGTTTCATATATTGTGCTATAGCTAGCTAATTAATAGAGAAAAGTGTCCTCTCTTTTGTCCGTGCTTGGTCGACGCTTCGTACTATACATGCATTATAGAGAGGACTAGCTAGACACGCTAGCTAGCTAGTAATTAAGCAAAGGAAGATCGTCATGAACATATATGCATCTGAGAGAGAAGTTATATCGACCACCTCTCCTTCTCCGAGAGTTTGGTCGAACAACAAGTTCTCGTATATCTATCCGACACTACCGGCTACATATATACAATAATTATCTTTTACAATACGGACGCGTGGTCCACATAGTATTCTCCGTCTTCAGCGATCACGTGGTCAAGAAAGAATGCCGCCAATTCCTCTTGAATTGCTTTCATGCAGCGATCTGGTGCTAGTAGTTCATCCCGCATCCGAAACATCTAATTTTAAGAAGGGGTCAATACATATATATATGAATGAATGAAACTCAACACAAATGATGGTAATAAAATAAAATTGTGAATATTTTTATTTACGCACTTCATATTGTTTGTCGGAGTAGCCCCTCTCACAGGTCGTGTGGCGGATGGACTGCATAAGCGTAGTATACGAAATGATTCCCTTGTTCCTGCCACAACCACTTTACAAGAAACAGAGGTCAATCAAACTGATAATTAGCAAGCATTCTAAATGGTATTGATGAAACTAGCGCTTGAATCACTAGGAGATCTTGGCGTGGAATATGCTACTATATAGTACTTACTTTCGGGTGTCTAAATTGCAGCTTCTTCGGTAGTCCGGAGCTTTTTGGTGAATTTTCCCCAAGCCCTGCCATACAAAGAAAACAATTACTTGATATCAGAAATGAACAAAGTTGCTGATATGGTGGATAATGATCGATTTAACTTACTTCTCGAGCATTTCAGTCATGTCCGCATACTCCTTGGGATCTTTTCGTCTCGAGTCTAAGACCGTTACTACTCCCTGCTCAAGCTTAATATCTAGGAGAATATAGTGGTAGTTGCGCACGCATGCATAACTCATCAATATTACATTACTATAACCTGGACTAATAAGGGAAACCGAATATGCCACAAGACAGTAACACTCACTTGTAGTTGTAAGGAAAGAGTATTATATTTTTGTGTTCATTTATTTCCAACGATCGTAGCAAGTTGGCCTCGGTTTCGTCGACACGATATTTAACCTCATTTGCATCTATGAGATATGTGTTAATGAACCCAATATCACCCACTTGTCTTTTCTTCATTTCGGCGATCTTCAATCTGCATAATATAGTGAGGATATTTATAAATACATGCAATGAAAGAGCTGAGTTATATAGAGATACTTAATGATGAGTAGTACTACTTACAGGGCGATAGCAGGTGACCGTTGCTTTATCGAGGGCCAATTGATTGAAAAACTGATAGAACTCCTCAAATGGAATAGGCAGTTCAATTCCAAGGAGGTCATGCTCCTTTTAACTCTCACATACAAAGTACTCCTCCCATCGGACTCTTTGCAGGTTTTCATGTACCAATCATGCAATCTTTGCATCATCGTTGATAGAGAGCTTTCATCTTTGACGAGAGGCTTCCCGTACATCGTATCTTTGTATCTGCACCTCCAAGAAATCATAATGTACATCGTCGGGCGGTAATCTGCAGGATTGCCATAACCGGGCACCATCCTCGGATCGGCGATGTCGCTAGCGAGCACCTTGAGCGGGGGCACGATTGCCCGCTTGTTCGCCGAGCTGGGCAATTTGTTTCCCAGCTCGTCGTTATTTCATCCTTTGATCAGCGACAGTACTTCCCGACCTCTCCGCTTCGGCAAATGCCTTTCCAATAATGCGCTCATAGTTGCCTTTGGCGGAGACTTGGGTGGTTTTGTCGGGGCAGCGAGTGCGCTTCGCTTTCACGGATCTACCTTCTCCTCCGGAGGTGGATGTCTCTTTGCTTTCAACCCTTGAAACCAGTCATCCACTTGGTCTGCGCGATCTTCGCGTTTTCCTCCTCGCTCCTCAGACGATAACTTCTCCGAGTCTTGAGAGAAGGACCGAATCTGTATCTCCTCCCGCCTTTGGCTGTCTTGCTAGACGCCCGGCAGAAGCGAGCCAGGCGGATGTCTTCTTTCCTTGCTTACGAGGCGGAGGAGAAGGACTACGACGCCAGCGGGAGCAGCCGGAGCGGTGGCGGGTCTCTTCCGCCCTTGCTGACGAGGCGGAGAAGGAGGAGGCTGGCTGCTCGGGCGCGCCGGTGCAGGCGGAGAAGGAGGCGGAGTGCCGCCACGCGCCGGAGAAGGAGTCGGCTGAGTGCCCTGATCGTCACTCGCCGGAGGAGGAGGCGGTGGAGGAGGCGGAGTGCCCTGACTCACCGTAGGAGGAGGAGGAGGCGGAGGCGTCCAGTTCGGAAGGTTGATGAGATCCTTCCGCCATAGGCATGGAGTCTTGAGCGTAACCCAGCCGATACTCCCCTTCACCGGTAGGGTGGTCAAGCCGGAGGTCCTCGAGATCCCTCCGTTATTTCATCGACCATCACCTTAGCATATCCTACGGAATCGGCCGGCGGTGAAAAGTTGAGTCGGGTTTAGTAGGATAAACAGAGCCAACAACCGCCTTGACCTTCAAATTGCTCCATTGCGCCATAAGATGGCAATTTTCAGCATCCATGATAGCATCCACGGGATAGGCGGGCGAGCCGTCAAGGCATGCTGCTCTGGGCAAGCAGCTTCGGTGGAAGCCACGCTGCTTCTCCGCTGAGATGGCGGGGTAACCGGGGAAGCTTGGCGGTCGTTTGTTGTGATCTGCTGCTTCTCGTTCCTCTTCTCGTTCCTCTAGCCCCATTACCCTTTAAATGCGGCGCTTTGCATTAGGCTCTGCTCCGGTTTCTTCCTCCTCTCATGGGTTTTGTAACCCCTGCGTCCGAAATCCAGCCTTCCACGAAAGCGGAGCACTGGGGTGCCTCGTGTCCGTCCGGGGTGCTCGAGTTCCCGAGGGCCATTGTGAGCTCGTCCTTCTCCACATGGAGCGAACTTCCCTTGCTGCTTTGCCGATATAATGCTGAAGCCTCTTGACTAGTATGTCCAATTGTTCGTCCGTCCAAATGCACTTCCTTGTTATAGGGTCCAAGGATCCGCCGCCCGAAGAACCAAGTCCGCAACGGTCTGGCGAGTTCATTGTCTACGGTTCGTTCCCTTTATGAAGCAGATCATTCTCAGCCTTGGCCCACTTAGGCGGAGCTACGAGGTAACCACGACCCGTGCGATGGTGAAGCTTCTTCTTCGCAGCATTTCTCTTGTTTGTCGCCGACATCTTTTTACTCTTTTCCGATGTCTTGTAGGCCACAAATGCGGGCGATCATCTACGATCTTCTCATATTTGCCCTTGAATTCTGGTGTCTCATTTTTTTCGACATACGTATTGAGTTCTTTCTTCCAATTCCTGAATAGTTCTGCCATCTTCTTAAGAGCAAAATACTTGATTAATGGCTCTATTATTGGCTTCTCCGGATCATCCTCTAGCGGTAGGGTAAAATTTGACTTCAGCTCAGTCCAAAGATCATTTTTACGCATATCATTGACACAAGACACCTCAGGGTCTTCGTTCTTAGGCTTATACCATTGGTGGATGCTGATCGGGATCTTGTCCCTAACCAGAACCCCGCACTAAGCAACAAATGCCTTCTTTGTCCGGTAGGGTTCAATCGGTTGGCCGTCGCGGGCGATTTGTATGATCTCAAACTTTTCATCCGAGCTCAACTTTTTCTTTGGGCCTCGTCTCTTTACCGAAGTTGTGCTCGATCCGGAGGGCTAGAAAAAGAACAAAGGCGAGAGTTAATTAATATGTGTACATACCAAAACAAAAGGCGAGAGCTAGTCGACAGGCTTAACTAATATATATACCTGGCGGACTCGGTTTGGTGATCACCGAGCCGTCCTCACAGTCTACTTCTTCACCCTCTCCTTCTTGCACCGGCATTGGGTCGCCAGAGCCATGTAAATCATAGCCAGCTGCTTCTTCACCCTCTCCTTCCAGGACCATCGTTGTCGTTAAGAAACATCAACGAGGAGGCGGCATCACTTCCTTGTGCGATTATGTCCCTCAACAACGCTTCTTGTGCTTCGTCTGGGGTGTCCATAGTTTCTACAAATATTTACAACATGGCAATTATTATTCAAACATGACAGATATGGATATATTAGTGGCAAGCGTAGAACTAGCTAGCTAATCACAATAAGGAATCATATTAGTGGCCTCGATTGCTTCTCTAGGGTTTGGGGTGGCCTCGACAACGCTTCAAGGGTTAGGGGTGGCCTCGAGAACGCTTCAAGCTAGGAGGGTAATATCGCCTACGTGTTGAAGCTATCGGGAGGGGGTCGGCGTTGAACACTACATTTATGTCCCACAAGTGGCGTGGGCATCGGCGCCCTTGTAGGGTAGAGGGTCGTGGATCGCCGAGCGGTCGAGGTCAAGGGTGGAGGATCGCCCGACGGGTCGGGAGGTTGCCTAGTGTCAAAGGATTCAACAAAACCACGTCTTCATCATTAGGCGAAAGTAACAGGTGCATGATGGTGCAAGCTCTCCAAAGTTATTTTGGAGCGGAGTCCCGGATAGGATAATTCACTTTACGGTACAAAATTCAGCAAGAACCTTCCGAATATCGTTATTTGAAAGGCCTTTGCTGAGGTTCGTACAAAAGGCAAATTATCCTATCCGGGACTCCATTCGAATAACTTTGGAGGACTTAAATACCATCATGCCATGGTTACTTCCGGCTAATGATGAAGCCATGGATTTCTTCAATACTTTGACACTATAGGAACCTCGACCTGAAACCTTCGACCCTTGACCCCTTAACGACCCTCGACCCTCTACCCTAGTTCCCGACCCTCGACCCTCGGCGATCCTCGACACCCTCGTTATATCGACAACGACGCAACATACATATACATGGGAAAATAATGTTATCGGGGAGGGGTATCGGTACCCCCCTCGTGTCAAAGTTTCTTCTTTCTCCTCTATTCCTTTCTTTCTTCTTCTCCTCTTCTTTTTCTTCTTATCCTCGAGAAAGGAAAATAAGGAAAAAGGAAGAAAAGAGGAAGAAGGAAGAAGGAAGAAGAAGAAGAAAAGAAGAAGAAAAAAGGAGAAGAAGAAAAGAATAGAGGAGAAGAAGAAAAAATAGAAATTTTTTCTATTTTTTCTTCTTCTCCTATTCCTTCTTCTTCTCTTCTTCTTCTTTTTCTTCTTCTTATTTATTTATCCTCTTCTTCCTCTCCCCTCTTCTTCTCCTTTCTTCCTCTTCTTATTTCCTTTTCCTCTCATTCTTTTCTTCTTCTTCCTTCTTAAAAATACATGAAGTAGTATTGCCTAATTCATTGTTCATATGAATATACAAACATTTGCATATTTACAATAATTAATATCACCAAAAAATCTATGAACAGAAAAAATCCTAATTTTTCTAAAAACTATCTTTTGCATTGTTCACATACACATATACATTATAGCCACATACACATATACATCACATATGAACAAAAAAATTAAAACATAAAAACAGAGCATAAAAATAAAAAGAGCTTAAACATTATATATATATATATATATGAAAAAATTAAAGAAATAAAAAAAGAGGCGGCGGCTCTTGTGTGAGGCGGCGATGGCGGCGGGCAGAGGCAGGTGGGCAGGCGGACGAGGCGAGGCGGCGAGCCCGTGAGCGAGGAGCTCGAGGCTGACGGCGGCGGCGAGGCGCCCGGCGGTGAGGCAGAGGCGGGGCGAAGCGGCAGCGAGCACGTGGTGGCGGGCGTGCGGCAGCGAGCAGGGGCGGGCGAGGCGGGCGACGGCGAGCCTGAGCAACTGATGGGCGTCGTCGAAGCGAGCTCGGGCAACTGGCGGCGTCGTCGAGCGAAGCTGTCGATAAAATCTGAAAAAACGCCAAGTCTTTGCTTATATAGAAAAGGCTTTGGACCCGGTTCGTGGCACAAACCGGGACTAATGCATCCTTTAGTCGGTTGGTGCCACCAACAATGACCTTTGGTCGGTTGGTGGCACCAACCGGGACTAAAGGCATTATTCCCGTGTCGGGGCACCAACCGGGACCAATTCCCACCTTTAGTCCCGGTTGGTGCCACCAACCGGGATCAAAGGCCTTGTGCTGCCCCGCGCCAAAATATTTAGTCCCACCTCGCTAGTTGAGAGAGAGCCGCACCAATTTATAAGGTGCGGTGCGCCTTCCCTCTCGAGCTCCTCTCTAAAGCAGGCTTTCGGGCCTAAACGTGCAATATGTGCCTGTGGGCCCTCTGGGCCTCCAGCGGGCTGAATCTGGCCCATGGTAGGGTTTCTAGTCGTATTCAGGCCGTGGCTGCCTAGTAGGTGGCACTTTTTTTGTTTTTTGTTTTATTTGTTGCTTTATTTAGTTTATTTTGGTTTTGGTTTATTTTTCTTTTGGTCTTTTGCTTTATTTTTAATTCTTTTTTGCTTTTAGTTTTAGAAAAATTATAAACTTTCTGTTAGTGCCATTAGTTTTCAAATTTGAAAACTCATTTTTTGTTTTCTTTGTTGCTTTATTTATTTTATTTTGTTTCTACTTACAATAAAATACTTATTGTTGCTATTTTATTTTTTTCAGTTTTTTGTTCTGTTTTCTGCATTATTTAGTTTTTGTTGTTTTTTGCTTTATTTTTTAATTCTTTTTGCTTTTAGTTTTAGATTTTGTTTTCTTTGTTGCTTTATTTATTTTATTTTGTTTCTACTTACAACAAAATACTTATTGTTGCTATTTTATTTTTTTCAGTTTTTTGTTACATTTTTACGCATTATTTAGTTTTTGTTGTTTTTGCTTTATTTTTTAATTCTTTTTGCTTTTAGTTTTAGAAAAATTATAAACTTTCTGTTAGTGCCATTAGTTTTCAAATTTGAAAACACTTTTTTGTTTTCTTTGTTGCTTTATTTATTTTATTTTGTTTACGCTTACAACAAAACGGTGTGTAGAGGGACGGGCTTATAAAACGGTGTGAGCGCCCTTCGGTTGGCGAGGTTTTCAAATTCATAGTTTTCAAATGAACTCTGAAAAAGTTGGCATAGCATGTGCATGTACAAAACGGACAATGGTATCAAACTAAATGCATGTTACAAAGTTGGCATGGTATCATCATAATAGTTGCGGAGAAAGTCTTCACTTTTTCTTCGCTTGTGTCGTTTGCTTATTGTGCCGTAACCATGGATAATCTTCATCGTTTATCGGGATGCTTGGGTCAGCCTTGACTTTGAAGGGGAATTTCATGAAACTTTCCATACTCTTGAGACATATACATCTTGCCCTCCACTCCCGGGATGTCCCTTTTTCCTGAAAGAACTATGTGGCGCTTTGGCTCATTGTATGATGTATTCGCTTCCTTATCTTTTCTTTTCCTCGGTCTGGTAGACATGTCATTCACATAGATAACCTGTGCCACATCATTGGCTAGGACGAACGGTTCGTCAGTGTACCCAAGATTTTTCAGATCCACTGTTGTCATTCCGTCTTTGTGGGTCTACACAGCCGCCTCTGACAGATTGACCCACTTCCACTTAAACAAAGGGACCTTAAAATCTACTCCGTAGTCAAGTTCCCATATGTCTACTATATAACCATAATATGTGTCATTTCCTTGTCGGTTGCTGCATCAAAGCGGACACCGCTGTTTTGGTTGGTGCTCTTTTCATCTTGGTCAATCGTGTAAAATGTATTCCCATTTATCTCGTATCCTTTCCAAATCATTACGATCGAAGATGGTCCCTGGACAACAAGTACAGCTCATCACAAATAGTGATGTCACCTACGAGACGTGTTTCCAACCAACTGCTGAAAGTCTGATGTGTTCACATGTAATCCGATCGTCGCCTTTGCTCCGGGTGTTTGGAGCGCAGATCGTTTCTTGTGTTCATCGACATACGGGGTCACCAAGGTAGAGTTTTGTAGAACTGTGTAGTGTGCTTGAGACCAAGAATATTCGTCCCTGCATATTATTGAGTCTCTTCCAAGCGTGCCTTTTCCAGTCAGTCTCCCCTCATACCGTGATTTAGGGAGACCTATCTTCTTAAGGCCAGGAATGAAGTCAACACAAAACCCGATGACATCCTCTGTTTGATGGCCCATGGAGATGCTTCCTTACGGCCTAGCGCGATTCTGAACATATTTCTTTAGGACTCCCATGAACCTCTCAAAGGGGTACATATTGTGTAGAAATACGGGCCCTAGAATGACAATCTGCCGACTAGATGAACTAGGGCGTGCGTCATGATATTGAAGAAGGATGGTGGGAACACCAGCTCGAAAGCCCGACAAGACATTGCGCCACATCACTCCTTAGCGTTGGTACGATTTCTGGATCGATCACCTTACGAGATATTGCATTGAGGAATGCACATAGCTTCACAATGACTAATCGGACGTTTTCGGTAGAAGCCCCTCAATGCAACCGGAAGCAGTTGCGTCATAATCACGTGGCAGTCATGAGACTTTAGGTTACGGAACTTTTTCTACGGCATATTTATTACTCCCTTTATATTCGACGAGAAGCGGTCGGGACCTTCATCTTGAGCAGGCATTGAAAGAATATTTCTTTCTCTTCTTTAAGAAGAGCATAGTGGCAGGACCTTCATCTTGCTCGGAGGCATGCCCTCTTTTTCGTTAAGCGTTGCAGGTGTCCTCTCGTGCCTCGTGTGTATCTTTTGTCTTCCCATACACACCAAGAAGCCTAGCAGGTTCACGCAAAGGTTCTTCGTCACGTGCATCACGTCGATCGAAGAGCGGACCTCTAGGTCTTTCGATGAGGGTAGGTCCCAAAATATAGATTTCTTCTTCCACATGGGTGCGTGATTCTCGGCGTCATTCGAACAGCTAGTCCGCGGGACCCTTTCCAAAGATTACGTGTAAATCATTGACCATAGCAAGTACGTGATCACCGATACGCATGGCGGGCTTCTTCCGGTGATCTGCCTCGCCTTTGAAATGCTTGCCTTTCTTCGACATTGATGGTTGGTCGGAAGAAATCGGCGATGGCCCGGTACACATTCTTCCTACAGCTTCCCAGGTATATACTATCGGTGTCAAGTAAACAGTGCGTGCATGCGTGGTATCCCTTGTTTGTGTGTCCTAAAAGGTTACTGAGAGCGGGCCAATCGTTGATGGTCACGAATAGCAACGCCTTTAGGTCAAATTCCTCCTTTTTGTGCTCATCCCACGTACGTACACCGTTTCCATTCCATAGCTGTAAAAGTTCTTCAACTAATGGCCTTAGGTACACATCAATGTCGTTGAAGGGTTGCTTACGGCCTTGGTGAGAAGCGGCATCATAATGAACTTCCGCTTCATGCACATCCAAGGAGGAAGGTTATACATACATAGAGTCACGGGCAAGGTCTGTGATTGCTGCTCTGCTCCCGAAAGGATTAATGCCATCCGCGCTTAAAGCAAACCATACGTTCCTTGGGTCCTTTGCAAACTCATCCCGGTACTTTCTCTCGATTTTTCTCCACTTGTGACCCGTCGTGGTGCTCTCAACTTCCCGTCTTTCTTACGGTCCTCACTGTGCCATCGCATCAACTTGGCATGCTCTCCGTTTCTGAAAAGACGTTTCAACCGTGGTATTATAGGAGCATACCACATCACCTTCGCAGGAACCCTCTTCCTGGGAGGCTCGCCGTCAACATCACCAGGGTCATCTCGTCTGATCTTATACCGAATTGCACCGCATACCGGGCATGCGTTCAGATCCTTGTAGGCACCACGGTAGAGGATGCAGTCATTAGGGCATGCATGTATCTTCTCCACCTCCAATCCTAGAGGGCATACGACCTTCTTTGCTGCGTATGTCTTGTCGGGCAATTCATTATCCTTTGGAAGCTTCTTCTTCATTATTTTGATAGCTTCTCAAATCCTTTATCGAGCCTGACATTCTACGCCTTCCACTTCAGCAATTTGAGTACGGTACCGAGCTTTGTGTTGCCATCTTCGCAATTGGGGTACAACCCTTTTTTGTGATCCTCTAACATGCGATCGAACTTCAGCTTCTCCTTTTGACTTTCGCATTGTGTCCTTGCATCGACAATGACCCGGCGGAGATCATCATCATCGGGCACATCGTCTGGTTCCTCTTGATCTTCAGCGGCTTCGCCCGTTCCAGCACCATCGTGCATCGTAAATGCAGTGCATCTTGATGTTCGATAGCATCACCGTATTCAGGGGGCACATAGTTGTCATCGTACTCTTCTTCCTCGCCGTCTTCCATCATAACCCCTATTTCTCCGTGCCTCGTCCAAACATTATAGTGTGGCATGAAACCCTTGTAAAGCGGTGGGTGTGAAGGATTTTCCGGTCGAGTAAGACTTCGTATTCCCACATATAGGGCATGGACAACACATAAAACCATTCTGCTTGTTTGCCTCAGCCACTTGAGAAAATCATGCACGCCCTTAATGTACTCGGAGGTGTGTACGTCACCGTACATCCATTGCCGGTTCATCTGCGTGCATTATATATAATTAAGTGTGTCAAAAATCATTACGAGAACATCATGAATAGATAATTAAGTGACCAAATTAATAGAAGTTCATCATCACATAAAAACCAAAGTACATACATAGTTCTCATCTAACAACATAAAGCTCTGCAGAGCATCTAAATTAATTAAACCATACATTGAAACCATGTAAAACATTTCAATGCGAAAACAAATACGATCATAATCGCAACCAAGGTAACAACTAATCCAACGGCATAATGATACCAAGCCTCGGTATGAATGGCATATTTTCTAATCTTTCTCATCTTCAAGCGCATTGCATCCATCTTGATCTTGTGATCATCGCATTTACATCCGCAACATGCAACTCCAATATCATCTTCTCCTCCTCAAGTTTTTATTTTTTCCTTCAAGAAATTGTTTTCTTCTTCAACTAAATTTAACCTCTCGACAATAGGGTCGGTTGGAATTTCCGGTTCAACAACCTCCTAGATAAATAAAATCTATGTCACGTTGGTGGCATAATTTTCATAAACAATAAATGAACCAATAGTTATGAAAAGATAATATATACCACATCCGAATCATAGACAGGACGAGGGCCGACGGAGGCGGATACCAAAACCATCGCACTATATAAGATGCAATAATAAAAGTAAGAAAATAATACAAGTATCTATCTAAACAAACAAGTAATAATATTTTTCCTTTCAGAAAGAAGATAAGAACAAGAGGCTCACCACGGTGGTGTCGGCGATGAGATCGGCGCGGGTGATTGACGGCGATGAAGACGGGGACGGGGCGTGACGGACCACTAAACCTAGATAAATATTGAGGAAAATGGAGCTTGGCGGTCGAGCTTGGAGAGAAGAAACCTTAAGTAGTGTGGCTCGGGCATTCCATCGAACACCTTGTGTGCATAGGAGGTGAGCTAGAGCACCACCAAGCCCTCTCCCCTCGGCCGGAAAAAGCAGAGCGGTGTGCTCTGCTCTTGCCTGAGGGGCTATATATAGGCACCACCATTGGTCCCGGTTGGTGGCACGAACCGGGACTAAAGGGCAACCTTTGGTCCCAGTTCGAGCCACCAACCGGGACCAATAGTGGTGGGCAGAGGCAGGACCATTGGTCCCGGTTCGTCCCACCAACCGGGACCAAAGGTCTGGACGAACCGGGACCAATGGCCCACGTGGCCCGGCCCCCCACAGGCTCCTGAACAGGGCAAATAGCTCCATTGGTCCCGGTTATGGA
This sequence comes from Aegilops bicornis, assembly GCA_021605145.1. Lineage (NCBI taxonomy): Eukaryota > Viridiplantae > Streptophyta > Magnoliopsida > Poales > Poaceae > Aegilops > Aegilops bicornis. Next base: position 650,737,885 of record CM038672.1, read on the forward strand.
TTGAACCGGGACTAATGGGCTAAACTGGCCTGGACGAAAGCCCTGTTTTCTACTAGTGATACCTTGACAAATTTTTGTAGTCCAAAATGGAACACTAAGAAGGAGTTCTTGCCTGTATTACAAGGTGTAAAGTTGAGTAAGACTCAAAGCCCGACCATGGCAGAAAATAGAAAAGAATGAAAGTCATTCCCTATGCCACAGTCATAGGTTCTATAAAGTATGTTGTGCTGTGTACCCGACTTATTGTGTACCCTGCCCTGAGTTTGGCAACGGAGTACAATTTTGATCTAGGAGTAGATCACTGAACAGTGGTCAAGATTATCCTTAGTAAGGACTAAGGAAATGTTTCTCGGTGATGGGGGTGATAAAGAGTTCGTCGTAAAGAGTTACGTCGATGCAAGCTTTTACACCGATCCAGATGACTCTAAGTCTCAATCTGGATACACATTGAAAGTGGGAGCAATTAGCTAGAGTAGCTCCGTGCAGAGCATTGTAGACATAAAATATTTGCAAAATACATACGGCTCTGAATGTGACAGACCCGTTGACAAAACTTCTCTCACGAGCAAAACATGATCACACCTTAGTACTCTTTTGGGTGTTAATCACATAGTGATGTGAACTAGATTATTGAGTCTAGTAAACCCTTCGGGTGTTGATCACATGACGATGTGAACTATGGGTGTTAATCACATACAGATGTGAATATTGGTGTTAAATCACATGGTGATGTGAACTAGATTATTGACTCTAGTGCAAGTGGGAGACTGAAGGAAATATGCCCTAGAGGCAATAATAAAGTTGTTATTTATATTTCCTTATATCATGATAAATGTTTATTATTCATGCTAGAATTGTATTAACCGGAAACTTAGTACATGTGTGAATACATAGACAAGCAGAGTGTCACTAGTATGCCTCTACTTGACTAGCTCATTGAATCAAAGATGGTTAAGTTTCCTAGCCATAGACATGAGTTGCCATTTGATTAACGGGATCACATCATTAGAGAATGATGTGATTGACTTGACCCATTCCGTTAGCTTAGCACTTGATTGTTTAGTATGTTGCTATTTCTTTCTTCATGACTTATACATGTTCCTATGACTATGAGATTATGCAACTCCCGAATATCGGAGGAACACTTTGTGTGCTACGAAACGTCACAACATAACTGGGTGATTATAAAGGTGCTCTACAGGTGTCTCCGATGGTGTTGGTTGAGTTGGCATAGATCGAGATTAGGATTTGTCACTCCAATTGTCATAGAGGTATCTTTGGGCCCTCTCGGTAATGCACGTCACTATAAGCCTTGCAAGCAATGTGACTAATGAGTTAGTTACGGGATGATGCATTACGGAACGAGTAAAGAGACTTGCCCGATGCTTGAGATTGAACTAGGTATTGAGATACCGACGATCGAATCTCGGGCAAATAACATACCGATGACAAAGGGAACAACGTATGTTGTTATGTGGTTTGACCGATAAAGATCTTCGTAGAATATGTGGGAGCCAATATGAGCATCCAGGTTCCGCTATTGGCTATTGGCCGGAGACATGTCTCGGTCATGTCTACATAGTTCTCGAACCCGTGGGGTCCGCACGCTTAAAGTTCGATGACGATCGGTATTATGAGTTTATGTGTTTTGATGTACCGAAAGTTGTTTGGAGCCCCGGATGAGATCAGGGACATGACGAGGAGTCTCAAAATGTTCGATACGTAAATATAGATATATTGGAAGGCTATATTCGGACATCGGAAAGGTTCTGAGTGGTTCGGGTATTTATCGGAGTACCGGAGAGTTACGGGAATTCGCCGGGAGTATATGGGCCTTATTGGGCTTTAAGGGAGAGAGAGAGGGGCTACCTAGGGCAGGCCGCGCGCCCTCCCAAGGCCTAGTCCGAATTGGACTAGGGGGAGGGGCGGCACCCCCTCCTTCCTTCTCTTCTCTCTTCCCTTTCCTTCTCTCCTACTCCTACTACTTGGAAAGGGGGGAATCCTACTCCCGGTGGGAGTAGGACTCCTCAGGGCGCGCCATAGTAGAGGGTCGGCCCTCCCCCTCCTCCACTCCTTTACATACGGGGGAGGGGGCACCCCATTGACACACAAGTTGATCATTGATCTCTTAGCTGTGTGCGGTGCCCCCTCCACCATAATCCACCTCAGTCATATCGTTGCGGTGCTTAGGCGAAGCCCTACGTCGGTAGCTTCATCATCACCGTCATCACGCCGTCGTGCTGACGAAACCCTCCCTCGACACTTTGCTGGATCGGAGTTCGTGGGACGTCACCGAGCTGAACGTGTGCAGATCGCGGAGGTGACGTACGTTCGGTACTAGGATCGGTCGATCGTGAAGACGTACGACTACATCAACCGCGTTGTCGTAACGCTTCCGCTTTCGGTATACGAGGGTACGTGGACAACACTCTCCCCTCTCGTTGCTATACATCACGATGTTCTTGCGTGTGCGTAGGAATTTTTTTGAAATTACTACATTCCCCAACAGCTAGGTGGGTTATTCTCACGATCAGTGGACGCGGCTCATCATTCACGAGAAAATGGCCGGTAACTGGGATGCCCAGTCCCATGCTTAAATCAAATCAAAATTTAATGCAAACAAAACTCCCCCAGGATTGTTGTTAGTTGGACGGCACCCGTTGTTTCGGACAAGGCATGGATTGATGTTTGTTGGTGGTGGGGGAGTATAAACTTTACCGTTCTGTTTGGGAACTGCCTATAATGTGTGTAGCAAGGAATATATCGAGATCTCTTGGTTGTTATGTTGACAATGAAAGTACAACGCTCAAAATATTATTTATCTCTGTTTCAAAACTCGAGCTCTGGCACCTCTGCAAATCCATGCTTCCCTCTGCAAAGGGCCTATCTATTTACTTCTATGTTGAGTCATCATCCTCTTATTAAAAAGCACCAGTTGGAGAGCACCGTTGTCATTTGCATGCATTGCTATTAATTTACATTGAGTATGACTGTATGTTGGATCTCTTTTACCATGAATTACAATGTCTAGTCAGTCCTTGATCTTCAGGGGTGCTCTGCATTTATGTTTTGCGGTCTCAGAAAGGGCTAGCGAGATACCATCTTGTTATTTCATATTATGATTGTTTTGAGAAAGTGTTGTCATCCAAGATCTATTATTATTGCTCGCTAGTTGATTATGTCATTGATATGAGTAAACATGAGACCTAAAAGTTATTATGAATATGGTTAGTTCATAGTCTTTGCTGAAAACTTGAATGCTGGCTTTACATATTTGCAACAACAAGATCAAATAGAGTTTGTAAAAGTTTTTCTTTATCACTTTCAGTTTGTCAACTGAATTACTTGAGGACAAGCAAAGGTTTAAGCTTGGGTGAGTTGATACGTCTCCAATGTATCTACTTTTCCAAACACTTTTGCCCTTGATTTGGACTCTAACTTTCATGATTTGAATGGAACTAACCCGGACTGACGATGTTTTCAGCAGAACTGCCATGGTGTTATTTTTGTGCAAAAATAAAAGTTTTCGGAATGACCTGGAAATCCACGAAGCAACTTTTTGGAATTAATAAAAAAATATTAGCGAAAGAATCAATGTCAGGGGGCCCACACCCTATCCACGAGGGTGCAGGGCGCCCCCCCTTAGGGCGCGCCCCTTGCCTCGTGGGCCCCCTAAGGCTCCACCGACCTCAACCCCAACTCCATATATTCACTTTCGGAGAGAAAAAAATCAGAGAGAAGGATTCATCGCGTTTTACGATGCGGAGCCGCCGCCAAGCCCTGTTCTTCCTCGGGAGGGCTGATCTGGAGTCCATTCGGGGCTCCGGACAGGGGAATCCGCTGCCGTCGTCATCATCAACCATCCTCCATCACCAATTTCATGATGCTCACCGCCGTGCGTGAGTAATCTCATCGTAGGCTTGCTGGACGATGATGGGTTGGATGAGATTTACCATGTAATCGAGTTATTTTTCTTAGGGTTTGATCCCTAGTATCCATTATGTTCTAAGATTGATGTTGCTATGACTTTGCCATGCTTAATGCTTGTCACTAGGGCCCGAGTGCCATGATTTCAGATCTGGACCTATTATGTTTTCATGAATATATGTGAGTTCTTGATCCTATCTTGCAAGTCAATAGTCACCTATTGTGTGTTATGATCCGGTAACCCCGAAGTGACAATAATCGGGACCACTCCCGGTGATGACCGTAGTTTGAGGAGTTCATGTATTCACTAAGTGCTAATGCTTTGGTCCGGTACTCTATTAAAGGAGGCCTTAATATCCCTTAGTTTCCAATAGGACCCCGCCTGCCACGGGAGGGTAGGACAAAAGATGTCATGCAAGTTCTTTTCCATAAGCACGTATGACTATATTCGGAATAAATGCCTACATTACATTGATGAACTGGAGCTAGTTATGTGTCACCCTATGTTATAACTGTTGCATGGGGAATCGCATCCGACATAATTATCCATCATTGATCCATTGCCTACGAGTTTTTCACATATTGATCTTTGCTTAGTTACTTTTCCATTGCCACTACTACGATTACTACAAAACTGCTACTGTTACTTTTGCCACCGTTACCGTTACCTCCATACTACTTTGCTACTAAACACTTTGCTGCAGATATTAAGTCTTTCAGGTGTGGTTGAATTGACAACTCAGCTGCTAATACTTGAAAATATTCTTTGACCCCCCTTGTGTCGAATCAATAAATTTGGGTTGAATACTCTACGCTCGAAAACGGTTGCGATCCCCTATATTTGTGGGTTATCACGATGCCAAGGAGCAAGACAAGAAGTACCTCGATCTTGCCTCCTCCGACGACGACGACGAGTGAGCGCCGCTGTCTTTGTAGCGTCGCAACCGCACCCGGAGGGCTCCGGTAAGCTCCGATTTTGGCTAGTTTAGGGCAGGGTGGCATCACAATGTAAAATAACTTTCGAAATGTAGAGATGATCAAACTTTGAATGTAGTATGTGTTCTTCATTTTGTTCGGAAATGCTTTCTTTCAAAATTTACGGTTTTAATTGAGGTCTCTGTTTGGTCGCCACCGATTTCGCCCCCCAAACCTCTGATTTCTCGACCCTTATCCGCTATATAAGGGTCGCTGATATACGGGGTCTGTTAGAGCATCTCTAGCAATTTACATTTCAATTTGCATGGAGAAGCGCCGGCCCATAAATCAGTAATTTGCATTTCAATTTCCGGCATGAAAACACATTTCTCTGCGGATTTATTTTCTTCAAGGGCATTGGATACATAAGAATTCATCAAATCTTTGCTAGAATAGTAAGACCAAAGAAAACAAGAACCACAATTAGGCATTTTAGAAGATATCCAACTTCCATAACTGCTCCCACTATTTGGACCAACATCTTCTCCATGCATTCATTATTGATTTGCGGATTCTTGATCTTGCATTCTTCATTCTTCTTCTTTGATTCTAAAGAAGAAGTAGACCTTACTTCCCCTCTAGTTCCTTCTCTAATTGCACATGCAGCCGCATCATTACCCTCAATTCCACCAAGGAATGCACAAACATCTTAAGTTTCTTTCTATTACGAACCAGTACCTGCATGCGGCTTTGCCGGGGCTATGCGGGGTGCTCCCAGACTAATGCATGGCTTGGCGTAGCCACCGGTCACTACTAGGGAAAACGTTATACACAGAACTTTAGCAGCAGCGAGGGTCAAAAAAGCACGCTGGTGCTAACTAGCAGTAGTGCGCCTGGGCAAACCGCGCTGCAAATAAAGTTCTAGCAGTAGCGCGTCCTGCTCTAAACACGTTACTACTAAAATTCCCACGGCTTAGCCGATAGGCTACACATAGTAGTAGCGACCTATAACGAACCGCACTACCGCTACTTTCTTTGTAGCAGCGCGTTTTATATTAAACTCGCTACTGCTAAAGGATATAAAATTAAATAGAAAGCAAATAGAAAGGTAATTGAAAATCAAAGAAATAGAATAAGGTGAAAGGAAAAAAAATAAAATGTGAAGAAAACAAAATGAAAAAGGGGAAAAAGAGAAAGGAGTAGCAGTAGCGTGTATCCCAGAAATCGTTGTAGCTAACGTAGCAGTAGCCTCTTCCTGGAACGCGCTACTGCTACTTCTGACTTAACCACGGGGTACGTCCTTCCCCACGGCCACTTCCCCCAAATCCAACTGTCCACACTCTCGTTGTCGCCGTCGCCCGTCGGCCGCCGCGCGCTCTCCTCACACCCTCTACACCGCCCCGACCCCAGATTCAACGCCGCCCCCACCCCTGACCTCAACGCCGCCCCGGACGCCGCCCCCGACCCCGACCTCGACGCCGCCTGCCCCTCCCTCGTCGCAGGCACCCGAGGTGAGCACGCCTGCTCCTCCCTCTCCCCTACCTCTGCCTAGGGTTTTTTTATATTCTAGTTGCATCAAATTAGTTATGGTTCATGTAAGAGTGGAAACAAATCGGATGCGGATGCGGCAAATGAGTTAGGGTTCATGTAAGGGTGGAAACGAATCAAATTTCTAAGATGAATCATAAAAGCGAGTAAAATTTGACCACTTATTTCACTTTATAGTTGGATAATTGGAATATCCGCTACCACTTTCCACCCCTATAGGTTCATCAAATTAGATGGTAATTAGGGCAGTAGCTCCTAGGTACTAATTAGTTAGTAAGAACTAGGTACTAATTAGGTATTAGAATATTTTTATTTATAGTAAGTTTATTTTTAGTAAGAACTAGTTGAATTAATAGAACTAGTTAGTAAGAACTTGTTGCTATTTTTTAGTTAAAGCAATTTATCCCGCATCGGCGTGGGCGATGCCTATCCACATCCTCGTAAATGCCGAGTCGTGGGAGGGCGACACCCGCTTGACCATATGGGCCATGTCCGGGCCGGGCTCCGCCCGAGGTGGTCTTGGGAGGCGCTACCTACCGGGGGCAGGTTGGTGAGGAGCCACTGTCGTTGACCGAACCTTCTTTGGTGGCGGTCGCGTGGGCGATGGCGGTCAGAGGCTCGAGGACTCATGGAGGTGGTGTGTCACCGTGTCGATGAGGAGGACGCGCCGTCTGTCGCTACTTGTTTGCGTTGGAGCACAGGTTCTCCAATACTGGCAGGTTCTCGAGGATCTCACCGGAGCTATGATCCGTGATGGTTCCTTCTCTGTGGGTGTCCTTTGCCCGCGCCGATACCCGTCGTGTGCTAGGGTTTTAGTTGTATTAGTGATGTTATATGTATGACACTATTCGTGATGTATTAGTGATAATATTGACGATGTATGGGCGCATGAGATGATTTACTTTTGCTTATTGAATGCATGCTAATTTGAGTCCTATAAGATATTTTGAAATGTATATCTTGTGTTGCTCAATATCCAAGTGGCCGGTCATGTTTGCAGGTTACACCTCCGAGTGGCCTATGTTTTGCCGGGGTGTTGATTCATTTCCGTTCCGGCAAATTTCAGGCGCTCGATATGTCCTATTTTAGCAAAGGTCATGCCGTATTTTTCCGAGAATTTTGGCACGACTTGTGCCAGAATATGTAGGAAATATCGAGTGCCCCGGATTTGTGTGTTAAGTATCCTGGTAGTTGTCTTCGATCGATTTTCAATTAATGTTTTAACTATGAACATAGGAAATGTCGGCTGACGAAAAGGATTTCGGTATTTGCAAATACTGCAAAGACGAAGCCTTGACTTTGTCTTGACGGAATCTTCCTAGATGATGATAGGCGCTTGACATCAAGCTGGACGAGAACTTCGAAGTGGATATAGTAAGTCATAACGACAAGTCTTTTTTCGTAATTAAGCATGACATCTGCTTCATTTGCTTCAACTTATATTTTTTTTACTATTGTACTAGTGTATCCCCTTCCATGCAAAAGTTTTTTATTGGATAAGATAGGTTTCAGTCATACTACGAAGGTAAAGAAAGTTTATTTGAAGACCGAGCATGGTTATATTTTCCATGCAAAATTATACAATTCGGACGACTACACCTATTTTGGATGCAAAACATGGCGAGCACTATGCAAGACTTATGCATTTGAGTCTGATATGGTTATCACCTTTGATATTCGTCCGGAAGATGATATTGAAGGTAATACCTACATCTGGGTCGATGTGCAGGCGCCTCCGGTTATACCATTATGTAAGTTTCTCAACCATATTTATGTCTTTGATATTGTTTATTCAAAAATAGTTGACAACTAATTTGTATTGTCAGCTTATTTCGGTGCAAACAAACATGTCCAGCGCTTGGTAGACAGGGACCTTGTCCCGAGGCTGAACTAAACTGCGAGGAGCTAAGTCATTATGTTTCATGGCTTGAGGATCTTGATCTTGTCAAGACAAATTTTCTTCTGGATTTAGAAATGTTAGTACTGAAAGCGTCGACCAATAGTGTTAAGTAATGAACTATAGTCACATCTATTTAGGAAGGATGGTAAGATTTTTACTATTTGTCCTCGGTGCATCTTTTTCCATACATTATTTTTGAAGCTAAACTTCATTGCTAAGTATGTTACCATACGATGTTCTTCAACAGGGACTCCCGATGAATGTTGTGCCTTATGGGATCGAGACTAAAGGTACCATGAGTATTATCAGCTTACGGCCAAGATATCCTACATATTACTTTAGTGCATTCAAGATTAGCGACGGATGCTTAATAGTGCAAGACTGGAGCAAATATGTGATGGGGGAGTGCAGAGAAGTACTAGGGGGCAGCAAACAGAGGCGCTACCCACGATTAGGAGACAGGGTTCATCTGCATGCTCCAACTTGATCAAGAAGGAGAGCTACACATGTTTTATGTTGTTTTACCTAAGAGAGAGCAGCAGGAGTGATTAGCTAGCTAGAAATGAGTTTCAGGATGATGATGTGCTACACTATTACTATGATGATAAAATAGCTAGTGTTGGTGGTAATGACTATGATGATTATTATTAGCTAGTGTTAGTGGTGATTAAATAAATATTGTTGGTGCTAATGACCATGATGATGATTAAATATCTTGTCTTTGGCGGATTAGATTCAAGTGGAGGCAACATGTGGTGCACATCGAAAGTACTACTAGTCCAAACTAGATCAAGTTTGGATTAGTAGTATACTTTTGACATGCACCACATATTGCCTCCACTTGAACCTAATCCACCTTCATTTGACACACTGTTATGGACATAATGATGTAAACCTCATAATTGGTATTGTATCAATATTTATACGATGGCGAATAAATAAACTAAAAATGAAAAAATAAAAAAAGAATACTAGTAGCGATGGAGAGAAAACACGCTGCCATAGTTACATTAGCAGTAGCGTGGGAGTGAACAAAAGTTGTAGCTATTCGTCCTAGCGATGGCGGCGTGCGAACGGCGTTCGCTAAGCGATAAGCTGTAGCGCCTTATTAGTAGTGCGCCTACCCGCGCTACTAGTGAGCACAAAACCAGCGCTACTGCTAGGGTTTTCCCTAGTAGTGGGTGGCCGAAAACGCCAAATCCGATGTCCGTGACAAAGAGCCGTGGATCTGCAGCTTTCCGGCCGGCTGAAGTAGGAGGTAGTGGTGGATGACAATCTCGGGCGCGTGGCGGCCCGCCGGCGTGATCCCGATGTTTGGTGTGGCCGGAATCGTTGGCGGCGCGGGCTGAAATGCCCCCCCCCCCCCCACACACACACACCAACCGCTACCGCTATATACAGGGCACCGACTGGTCAAGGGGGAGAATCCGCGTTTTCGCGGGTTGGGCGAGAATTTTTTTGCCGCGCCCCGCAAACTTTTTTACGGGTCGGGCGCGTTTACGAGGTCTGATCGGGCAATATTTTCCACGCGGACCCGTATTTTTACGGTTATTTTACGGATCGGGACATTATACCAGGTCTGCTAGAGATGCTCTTAGATATGCTCTAAGCCCAGGGACGGAGCTAAGGGGGGACGAGCGGGGGCCAGGCCCCCCCCCCCCCAATGTCTACGTCGAACATACAATACGTACGAATAACTGGCTCATGTTTCTACAATTAGGACTAATTAGCCCCCACTAACGCGAGCTCAATCCTGGAAGCCCACAAATAAGCCCATGTAGATGTGATGTTTCAATAGCTTTGTGTGAAAGCCCATCACGTAAGACAAAAGCAGGTGCCCAGGTCGTCGTATGGAACCGCTGATCAGGGGATCAATCTCTCCATTGTTTCATCTTTCGACGCCGCCGCACAACGCACGCATCAAGCTCCCTAACATCCGCCAGATCGCACAGGCAGCGCGGCTGCGCCGGCTCCAGCGACGCGGACAACCGAACCTGCGACCAGCCAAAATCAACGGCAGGAGCAACCGAGCAAGGAAATTCTCCAGTAAGGCAGTGAGTCTCCTTTAATTCATACCATGTAATTATATATACGTGCGAATTGATCTCTAGTACTAGTAGTAGGCTGCAGAAATTCAATTCTTCAGATAGATCAAATTAATTAGAGCCAACAATTTCTTGTTTATCCTCACAAATAATTACTGTAAATTAGGCATGACACACTAATTCTCTTGTTTATCCTCACAGATGCATCGAGTTACTGTAAATTTAAATTGTCACTGATCTTCTTGGTGTTACATAAAGACAATTTTAAACTAATAGAAATGTAACTTCTTTGCATTGCTGATTGAACATATGTTCTGTACTGAAACACAAAAATAATTATCATGTTGCAATGCTAGAATTTGTTTGCTTGTTGGTCTTGGACTTCTTTGCATTGCTGATTGAACATATGTTCTGTACTGAAACACAAAAATAATTATCATGTTGCAATGCTAGAATTTGTTTGCTTGTTGGTCTTGCCCCCAACCTCAAATCCTAAGGAGTTATTTGCATGACCGAACAAGTTGTAGCACTAGTTTTATGTATTTTGCAAGTTTAGAAACTACTCCTACCAAGACAAGTTAAGACGTATTTAACTCTTTTATAAGTACCTTGGACTCGGTGCGTCCTCAATGTCTTGATTTTGATCCTGTGATCTTGACAATCCCATTTGCGAACACTCTCCTAGCAATCACCGCCCACATTTGTTTTATTTCCACGATGGCCGGCGTGCCGTGGTCCTTATGCCGGCCGTCTGTATTTCTTGCCGCTGCCGCCAGTTGCATGACTACAGAGCGAGCGGGCGACGTGCAGCAGCGAGAGTGATGAGCCACTCCTCGCCACACACCTGCAGCAGCGAGAGCGAAGATTCCGAGCCCATCCACCGCCCTGCAACTGCAAGGCGGTTTCCTCCTGGCACCAGCGACGGCGCCATAGCTCCCCATGCTGTCCCTTCTGTGATCCAGACGGCGGCCGCCGCCTCCCGCGGCATGCTCGCATGCGCCCCGGGCTACACGCCCAGGATGTCCGTGGACATGGCCGCCGCGCACAGCTGGGCGCCCTACGCGGCCGTCGTCTCCGCCCTCCGCCGGCTCTCCCTGACGCCCCTCTTAGAGGTCCCCGACCGCAAGGCGGCCAGAGGAGTCATCGCCGAGCTCTACGGCCACGCCACGCCGTTCGACGCCGATCGCCGGTTCCCCACGGGCGAGGTGTACGTGTGCCTCGACCGCGCACCGTTCGCCCGGAAGATGCAGTGCATTCAGCAATACTTGGTGAAGGCACAGGCGGCAGTGGGATACGGCGAGCAGTTCATCGGAGCCTGCTCCGGCTACGCTGGTGGGATCGGCAGCGCGCTCGATGAGCTCACGCGGGTCGACGACCGCCGCGGCGGCGCCCCGATTCTGTGTGACCGCGCCGCCTTCGAGTCGGCTTTCCTCCTGACGTGGACCCAACCATGAGCCCCTCGCAACCGTATATGGTACAGTACTGTGTCTGAATGTATTTCTTGCTTTTTCAGCCTCACCTAGATGAAAATACAGGTCCTAACAAATCGGGCTTCCAGCTAGTTCCTTTGAATTTTTATATCATTTTCATGTAGTGTTGATTTGTTCCTACCCATCGGTGCAGGATGATGGATGTATCAGAACAGAAGGTATTCATATTCTGAATGAAATCGAATTGTCAAGGTACCCATCTTCTGTTCCAAATAAGCTCTTAGCATAGCGTCACCCACATGCTTTGATGTAATTTTCTTGGATTCCAGCCTGAAACCCTGCAATCAGATTGTAACAGTGGATCGCTCGAAAATAACACTAGTTGCAACTCAGCACGTACCCTGCTGAAACTAAATATATTAGCTGAAAGCAGAAATTGCAGAGAAAGGGTTCCAAAAAGGAGACAGCCATGAACCTGCTTATGCACAGTCCATTGTCCAGCTTGTGGATTTCATTGTAAAATAGTGGATTTCCTTGTCTCAATTACTGCAAAATCAATGTGTATTGTTTGCGCCGATCATGAAAACCTTCAAGTGGCTAATGTCTCTAGATGTATTTGTGTTTTATGTTTTTAAATTTTTAGTAATTTTGTTTGTATTTCATCAGCCTCAGCTAGGAAGACAGAATATTTCAGGCTCAAACAACAACAAAAAAAAAACAGGCTAAAAAAAAGGAAGACAGGATATATACGCTCCTAAAATTTCGGGTTTCCAGCTAGTTGCTACCAATTTAATCATTTTCATACAGTGTACTGCAAGATAATGGAAATATCACAACAGAAATTGTTCATATCCTTAATAAAACAGAACTGTCAAGTGCAAATTAGCAATCAAACCCTAGCTTAATTAGCAGTGCCAGTGGAGAGCGGCGGAAACAAAGGCAAGACGGTCATGGCTGGAACAAGATGGCCGATCCCACTCGTGAAAGACCAATGTAGTACATAGGTTCTTCATACTTCATTCACTGTCACTCAGGGCCAAGAATGATACACAGGAAGAATTCAGATTGAAAGTGGGTAAACTGCTTGGCAGCTACTAGATTATAACACTTATCATGTAATCTCTGGTCTTAACTATGACTATACACTGGGCTTTCTAACTTTTATTGGAGGGCAAGGATGGAATGGTAAAAAATACTATCAGTGAAGAGAGGAAAACAGGGCAAGGATGGAATGATAATGAGATGTGCAACGACGCAACTACAAATGCACCAAACCTGCTGTTAACTTTGAACAGGCATTTTACCGAGAGTTAAACATCAATTAAGCCACATTACCGTCACATTGGCCTCACAAGAAAAGAAGATAAAATTCCTGTTGTCTAACTGGACTCACAGAAAGAGTGAAATGTGTCATTAGTCCATTAACTCAAACTAATTGCACGTTTTAGGCCAATAACTCGGGAAGTGATCAATTTAGACCATAAACTCATTTAATTGATCAACTAAGGCCGTAACCAAATCGGACGAAGAAAAAACGGCCACGTGGCAATCACGTCAGTACACCTTTGACCGCACACGAACTGACTAATATTTACAGGGGTTCAAAGTGAATCTGCAGTGCACGTCCCTCCAGAATCTGCAGAAATTCAAAGAGAAAATCAAGTTTTTGAATGGAGACCCAAACTGACAGTTGATACAGACATCTTTACACTGACCTGTCCGTTGAGGGCATAAACAGCGTCACACGTTTCCTCCTCTGTGGCCATCGTGACAAAACCGTATCCCCGCGATCTCCAGGTTCCTCCTCTGCGCTCGTAGACGACTCTAGCATCGACCACTTTGCCGTGCTTGCTGAACAACTCCTCCAACCAAGAGTCGTCGGCCTGCGACGGCAGATTGCCCACGTAGATTCTGAATGGGGACTTGGATTGATGGGAAGGAGTTTCCACCCGGGCGCCTCTCAGAGCTGCTTTGTGCACAATAAGAAGCATCCCAAACAATTTCTGTGCACATAAAAGGTCAATCAGAACTGCATTCTTTAGCACAAAGTTATCTTATGTAGCATATGACTTACACATGACACTAACCTCGACAAAAAGAACAACTAAAAAGTGAATTATACTAATGAACACCCTCTCTCATGCGCATAGCATACGAATGAATAAGCTGGCAGAGAGTTAACAAAAACGAAGAGGACGATGAATAAGTTGGCTTCAGATTAGATAATTGAGATTTCAGAATGACAAACTGGGAGCTATTGCAGGAAGCTGTGTTCCAATGTAAACTAGGAGCAGCCCAAGCATATAGTTCAACTATGATCACATGAGCTGTAGGTAAGATAGAACAGGTTCCCGATAACATGTTTTGGTGCGCACGCTCCATTGAGCCCACACACCAAAAATTCAATAAATGTTTTGAAAAATATTACACGGGCGAATTACTATAATATGTGAGTTAGCAAAATTTCCCATAAATTTATGACTTTTGTTAGGCTGTCAAAGAAAAACTAGATACTCATGCATTTGTCATTATGGATCTTTCTGGTTTCATTTGTGCAGGATACAAACTTTTTTAAAGAATATTTAAACTCTTGATAGTAGTATTTATAATTTACAGATATAGGGTACAGTGGAGCTCAGGCTCTCTAAACAGGTTCCTTCCAACTTTATTTAAATTCAGAAAAATATAAGGACACTAGCCCCATCAAATTATTGGTATTATTTATCAAATGTACTCACAAAGCCATCGAACATCTCCACAGCGAGCTCAGCCTCCTTAACAGTACTCATGGTGACAAATCCATATCCACGGCTCTGGCCTGTTCCTCGGCTGTAAATAACCTAGGCATAAAAAATGTAGAAGTTGTGTTTCAGAACAAAGAGAAAACCAGACATACGCACGCCTGACAAATTAACAGCAGTAGCCGATCCGAGTGGCAAAACATAAATCCGACATTGCATGTAATCAACAGCATCTCCAGATAGCACAAACATGCTTTGCAAACCAAAACAGTATCGCAAAGCAATCTGGTGCAAATTCAACATATCACACTAGCTTAGAAAGCAGCCACCTAGATTCTAGTAGATCTACCCTGTGAGCTTCAGCAGCGCACATCATGACATTACAATCATACAGGAAACTGCATCGTGTTGCAGAAGTGGTTACAGGGCCAATTTCAGCTGTGCATACATTATTAAGGAGTCAGGGGCTTAACACACTTTTTTCACATATCGATTAGCATACAAAGATAATGAAGAGCTAAGTGGCACCTCTTTCAATCGCGGATCTGATCGCTTTGAGGTTTTTTCTTTTTTTTTCACCGCCTACGCATAACTTCGGTCTTACATGACTTTGCTATTTGCCGGCGTATTTTTTGGTGTGCGTTGATGTTGGCTGTGTGCATCTTAGTCGTGCAGAGGCCGGGTGTGTACTCATTGTGTTTGTATCTCCTTGATGCTTCATTTTGAGCCAATAAATATCACCCTTTGTCGAAAAAAAGTGGCTTACCTCTGAGAACTCAACAACACCGGCTTGCTCAAAGAGCTTGGCGAGGTCCTCGCTGACAACGTCGTAGTGTAGGTTCCCTACGTACACCTTAGGCGTGCACTCTTCGTCTTCTTCCTCCTGGTATGGCTCTTGTTGGCAAGGGGTGGCGGTGCGACTAACCCGAGCGGTGTGAGCATTGCCTCTACCTCTTTCAGCTCTTGTCAAAGGAGATGCTCTTACTGCACCGATAGTTTGCCCTGCATTCGGTAAGACTGTAAGGAGTATATCTCTGTTAGTTTCAGCATGCAGCATTCAGAAGAGAGCTTCCATTAGCAAGAGACTAGTGACGGAAACCTGGCATGGAAGATGGATGTGACTGTGGGGCTGAGACTTGATGATGTACATTTTGCTGTGTGGGTGGCACCATTGGTGGGTGCACGGCATTCTGGCATTTTTCTGAAAGAGATGCTGTCAGGCGCCCGAGCCTGAATGTCTGCCTCAGTATTTTCCAGCTCATTTCGTCATCGGTACCATGACAATGATCATCAGTCGATAGACCTTTACCCCAATATTTGCATGGAGCTGGAACATCGCATACAAAACAGTAGCACTGCATTTGAAGAAACAAAAATCAAGTCACTGTTGTGCACACTACTCTGCTACGGGTATATTCATTGTGTCGGGTATATTCATTGTGTCGTGATACGTTGCCAACAGCATCAGGGAGTGACAATGGTTACTATAATCACAATGCTAAGTACTTACCATGGTACAATGCCTGACGTGAGAAGTAGTACCAAAGGGCAGGCTAGAGCATAAATGGCGCGAGTGAGGGAAGTCCCGCACGCTACCTGCAGAAGCATGGCCAATTGTTAATGCCAACAATCATGGGATGCCTGAGGTAAACTCTGGCATTATAGCATAATTCTTTTTAAAATTACATTTGACATGAATCGAAAAGGCGCAGATAGAGATAACCCAGGGTCAATACAAACAGGTGGACATGGAGACTTAAGCAAACCACTTGGATATTTTACAGTTCATTTCTATTTGTTCAGGGCAGACGACGTGAACTATGATTCGAACCAGGTATTCTTGTGGGAAGGTTGGCTAGAGATTTCCTGTAAAAATACCAACCCCTTTCGGTTTAATGAGACGGGACTAATTCTATTTTGATTCTATAGATTATTGCGCTTTGTACTATGTATGAGATGAAAACCTCATGTAATGGAACAGAGATTTCTGGAATAGAATGGAATACTGCAACTTTAACCACTTGCATAGTGTTTGAATTGAGGATGATGCCTTGCAGCAGCAGCCAACAAATAAATCACCTTTGTCAGTCGATTCTAAAGTCACACCTGCGCCAACTTGCAACTAAATCAGCACACGCACTCGCAAAGTACAGCACATCTGATGACACCTCTGTTCTGTAGATAGCCCCCAATATAGCAAGGCGCCGTGATGTACGGCATGCACAAATTCATAGTGGAAGGCACAAATACCTGGCCTTTCTCTGCAACGACGAGCAATTCATCCAAGCTGCCATGAAACCCCGCACTCCCCTCCTGCTTCACAACGGCAACCGGCCCATCGGGGTCGCTGTCGAGGACCACGCAATCGCCGTCTTCCTCCTCCTCGCCATCGCACTTGCCCTTCTTCACCACCACGAGATTGGAGCCCCCGGTCGGCCCTTCTTCACCAAAACGCAATTTCCTGGCCACGGGGGCAGATCTGTCGCCCTCCTCCTCTTCCTCCTCCTCCTCCTCCTCCTCGTCGGAGCTAATCACCACAACGTCCGGCGCCGCGGGCCCCCTCCTTCCGCCCCCAGAATCCCTGGCTCGGCCGGACGGAGGGCTCCGAGAAACCAAGAAACCCTGGGCGAGGCCGCAGTAGCCCGAGCCGTCGGCGCGCGCCATGGATCCGGCCCGGTCCGGTCCAGGAGCAGACGCGTCGGAAATGCAGCAGATCTTGGCTCACGGCGGCGACCGGCGGTGAGGAGAGTCTCTCTCTTGTCTCTTCCTAGTTCTTCTTGAGAGGAAAGAAAACAGAGTAGGGTAGCTCTGCTCCTCTGCGCCCGTTCTGTACTGCTACGCGTATGGCTGGTGTGACGGCTGCGGGACCCACCACCACCTCTGATTTTTTTGAAATTCGAATGCACAGAGCCCGCCGTTTTCGTTCGTAAAGGTGGTGTGGGCCGACGGGCCTTTGCCGACCCGTGGACGACGATTCCGACGGTTCTACCCGGTCGCTGAGTTGCGTCCACAAATTTACATTGGGAGCCATTTCAATAAGCTAGCATCACACTAAAGAAAATGGAGGAAAACAGAGCAGTAAACTGAACCCGTGGAACTTAAGGGACTAGAATTCCTACAAAATTCCTGCGGAAAGGTCCGCTCTTTTTTTATGGACCCTGGTAAGTGTCACACGACAGGTACGGACACATGTCAACTCCAAACATTTTTTATGGCAAGTTTAGTTAAGCGAGAATGTCAACTTGTTGGCAAGCATGACAACTTCGTGCTTCTGTTTATTTTATAACAGAAACTTGACTGAAATTCCCATAAAAAACGTCAGGGCCGGTGCCACGCACCTGACATGTGGCACTTATCATTTAGGTTTTTTATTGGAACGGTCATTCTAATGCTGCGTTTGGATGTTTGAATGGAAGGCCTCCTTATTCAATTGGTTTCGGTTTCAGTTCCAGTTCAGCGACGAAACTGTAATGGACATGAATACAAATTCACTTGTTTCGATGCTAATTGAATTGGCTCACGATTTCTCAGTTAAATTTCAATACCAAATCATGTTGGATGGCAAATTATGAAATTGGATAGTGCTTTGTTTTATATGCGTCAAATTAAAATATGTATAATATGTGACTATAATTGAATGATTATATAGCAATGTGTGACTATAATTCAATACTACAACCTAAAATACCAATATGAAGTTACCCCGCAGAAAAAACACCATATGAAGTTCACAGTTTTTTCCACCATCACATGACATTAATAATAACATGCAACATGCAAAAGATAAATTTGTGGTTAGTTGATGACAGAAGATAAATCTATGAAGGGAAAAGAAACAAGTTAGCGGGGATCCAGTGAAGGGGGAGAAGAATATGGCATGAGGTCCGCTATGGGCATGGGAGGAGATGGGTTGGCACAGCCGGAGATGAGCAGGGCCGGCCCTGAGGGGGGGGCAGAGGGGGCCGCCGCCCCGGGCCCCCCAAGCTGCAGGGCCCCCCACCCAAGGTACTACTAGCTTATGCTAGCCCACAGACGCAGCTACGCATTATTTTGTTTTAAGGAGCTAAGCACTACATGGGCTGGACATGCAGATGTAAGCACGGCAAGCCCACGCATGCAATCGCTAGTTCCTCGACTCATCGAACCGTACGTACTAGCCTCGAACACGCTCCTGTTCGCTTTCCTAATTCCCTTTCTTTCAAGATCCAATCTTCCCGAACCCCCGGATCTGATTGCAAGTCACCATTTCGCCGGCGAGCTCCCCTCTCCTGTCTCCACTCGAGATGTCATCCACGTCGTGTCATCTCCGAGTGCACCATAATGACACGCCAGGTTGCCAATGGCACTCCCCTTCGTGTCATGGCGGAGCGTCCGATCAGGGCATTAGCCAAGCAGATCCAACCGCTCTAAGGTATACCATGTTATTCACTATTACTCCCTCCGTTTCTAATTATATGTCTTCCTAGAGATTTCAAAAAGACTACATATGAATGTATATAGACGTATTTTAAAGTGTATATTCACTTATTTTGCTTCGTATCTAGTTCATATTAGCATCTCTAAAAAAACTTGTATTTAGGAACGGAGAAAGTAGTTTATTATAAGTAGCATTTCTTTTCACATATTCAACTTATGTTCTATTTTATTTATTTTCAATATTGTTTTGTGTGTATAAACTATTTCATTTAAATATTCGTTTTGGTTTGATTAAAGTATATATACATATACTAAAAAATTGCTCGTGCATTGCAACAAATCTAAAATAAACTGATACATGTTGATAAACTTGAAACAAACACCCCGCTCTCGGTATATATATCACTACAAATATGTTAGGATTCATCCATAGTATATTCCTCTTATTTGTTCAGACACACTAAGGGATTTACTGCAAACATGATGCATAGTGGGGGTCTCTTTTCAATATACCATAACCTACATCGCATGCATTAGATGCAGACCGAATGATCAAATTTAGGGATAACACACATGCCATTTAAAGAGCAGAGATGGTTGCAAAGGGGGCCCCGAGTTTTGATTTCGCCCCGGACCCCCAAAATCTCAGGACCGGCCCTGGAGATGAGCGAGACAGAAGGCCTGCATCGGCTGGAGGAATTTCGGAGAAAAAAGAACATCATGTCCAATCTCATGGAAAATATTGTGTATCCGCATGCAAAAATTCTAAATTGTTAAAATATCCCTCCCACCCCCCCCCCCCCCCTCCAAAATTCCAACTTCCAAGGAGATAATCGAAATGTTGTATGTTGTCTTATTCCTGTACGATTGCATAACACATGACGTGTTAGAATAATTCAAGCCGCACATCGATCCATGGAGTACAAGCAATAACACAAGCACGAGCATGATACCAAGATTTATAAATGATGTTCACCAATATGGCTACATCTCCGAGGCATGATTTACGGGCGCTCCTTCCCATGTAACAAATTACATGATACAGTCGATGATAATCCCTCCAAGGCCACCAGACAACACTCCGCGCCACGCCTGGTACGACCACCCCTACCACGGGCTCTTGGAATGTCACTAGCGTGATCTCTACATTAACCTACAACTTATGGCTAGTCTATTTTAACTACCCATGGCGCCAATATATAATAGCCCCGGATTACACGTGTTCGACTCAAACACCTAACCCTCTACTAATGACAAGTCCAACTGTAACACAACTCGCACACCTAATGTTCAACACATAATTTTAACACTCCACCTAGACGAATATGACCTCACCATCTTGAAGCCACTATGCGCGAACCTTCGTGTACCTGGACTTGAACTATTAACCATGAGCTCTACTGCTACTTCCTTGACGCTACATGACTCTATCTGCAACTGTAGTCCGTGCGTTTTCTCATTGATAGTCAAATGCTCTCACGAAAATAAGTCCTAACTTCCTGGAGTATCCGTTCAACACCATCATGCGTCAATCATAAAAGTCACCATATCTGACAACACTGATGTACCATCGTCCCGACAGCTTCTTCCTTGATTTGCGTGAAAGTGAGCAACTCGCATATTTGATGTCACATATAAGAATTTTGTAACTCACCAGTCTCGCCTGTTGTTAACTACGTGTCTGAACTTGAAAGAATTTTTTGTTGCTCTTTAGTTATCTCGAGTCAAAATCGATGTTGTCTCATTCTTTTTTGGACGTTCTTTTACATGCCATACAGCTATAACACTCTGCCTTATTTTGCATTTTCATCCGTAGTTTTCCTTGTGCACCGAGCACCACATAATATACGAAAATGTACTCTCCAAGTTTTTGACACTTAGAATTTCTGCCACTTTTGCAGATTCTTCATGATCAACTCTCATCCATCTTCACATGCGTTCACGTGACCATCAGTTTCTTGGCTAGCGTAGCAAAAATACTATCATTGAAAACTACATCCAAATATGAATCCAACAATATAATCTTTTATGACATGCATTGACATTTTTCTAGTCAAATATGTGGTCAAATTTTGACCCAAAATACAATGGGGGCTAATAAATCTGGACGGAGGTCAGAATGACATAGTATGTACTTTAGTTAACATTTATATAGGAGAGCTATTAGATTGAGTATAGATGACATGACAATGAAATAAAAAACCAGTAGTTGGTACAGTATTAACCATAGCACAATAGCTACATGTCAATCGCCTGACTTTCAAACTTTGGGTCAATTTTGGTTGTAGGAAGAAACATGCGCAAGGGAGGAAGAAGCTCGCTAGACAGGCTACCCCAGTATCTATCTTAGGGTTTCGGGTGGGGGCGGTGGTGTGGTTTCGCCGGAGAAAAAACTTCGGCGGGAGGGGGAGGTGGGCCTAGAGGGATGGTCGGGACCGGCGGAAGACCGGCAGTGGGGGAGGTTGAGGGGAGGGTAGGGCTGCGTGGGAGGCTGGCGGTTAGGCCGGTGCTAGCTAGCGGCTCGGGGTGAGATCAGGAGAGAAGATAAACAAGAACGTTCAAAGGTAGAAGAAGGCATATGCGCCATTGGATCTTGATCTAAAGGCTGAAAACGGTCGACTAACCCTAATTTCTTTTCAATCGACTTACTCCTAGCCTCGCCCTAAGCATACTGTAAGAATAGGGGTCTACATAGGACGCGGAGTATCTACGCGCGAGCTCATATGATTCTAGATGTACAGTAAATTAAAAAAAAGCAATTCAAAAAATGATTTATTTGGTAAACGTTAAGAAATGTTTGGACTGCATGCAAAAAATCATCACGAAATCACGTTGATGGAAGGCGTGACAAGAAAAAAAAGGGATGCTCTGAAAATGGTACTAATGCCAAACACATTTTGGAGCTCTGATTTTGTTCTTTTAAACACATATTTACACATTTGTTTTAGCGGCTCCCGCAGCAACGCGTGAGACATCATCAGTTCGCAAAATGAAGAACTACACTATGTGTGTGTGCACGCGCATCTATATCATACATGTGCTTCAGAAAAATAATTATTTTGGGCAATTAACTAGAGTAATAATGATTGCGCACTGATGATATATATATATATATTATATATATATATATATATATATATATATATATATATATATATATATATATATATATATATATATGGACAAGGATAACTGGCACATGTGTGCCCGTTAGGAAAATTACCACACGACCATTAAAAGGCAACCCGCCTGCTCGATCGCCCTCCTTCGGTCGATGGCCCGCTCGCTCGATCGAGCGTTGAGGCCAGTTGGCTCGATCGCTCCGCTTTGATCAAGTTGTGAATGCTTTCACCGATTTTTTTTCTCCTGATTTTTATTTTCAGATCAGTTTCCTTATTTTTCCCGGTTTTATGCTGGTTAGTGTAGGTGGAAAAGAAAAAATTAAAGCGCTGATAAGGAGCCTTGAACTCAGGTCTATTAAATAGTCACTACACCCAATAACCAACTCAACCATGATACCTTGTTATCCACAATACGTAAACAACGGAACTTGAATTCTTCTTCTTTCTACCATGTACAAAAAAGGTTAATTTTAGCCTTGATAACTTTGGCATGAGCAGCATGATAACTATGACATGTGCATCATGATTACTTTAGTATTAACACCCTGGTAATCAAAAAATTGACAGATAAAGCTAGTAAATATATCATGAGAAGGTTGGTAACTATAGCGTCAGAAGCACGATAGGTATAACATGTGTAGCATGGTAAGTCTGCACAAAGTTTAACCCGGGCGGCGGGGGGGGGGGGGGGGGGTATGCTTGAACAACTCCCCTTCCCGGGTCCCGGGTGAAAGTTATCATGATGGTTTGAGCATAGGTTATTAGGAGTATTTTGAGAGGAAGCATGGTGGCACACAAAAAGCGGGTGACAAAAACATGAAGTTTCGACATACTAGGCCCCATATTATGAAAATTACCGCGGTGTTTACATATACTTATCAAGTTTTCGGTTCGTATATTACCATACTATTTACACATAAGTGGCCTTTGGGTAATTTTTTTCAACAACTTTTTTCCTCCCTAGATCAAAACTTACCGCGGTGTTTGTGCAAAATATCAAGTCTTCTGTTTGTGTATTACCATTCTATTTACACATAAGTTATCGGCGTTATTTTTTCCTCCAACTTTTTCTCCTAAGGTCAAAAGTTACCGCAGTGTTTTTACATAAGTTATCAGGTCTTCGGTTCATATATTACCATGCTATTTGCACACAAGTTACCGAGGGTATGTTTTTCAACCACTTTTTCTTCTTTGGTCAATGTTACCGAGGTGTTTATACACATGTTATCAGATCTGCACTTTGTATATTATCATGATATTCACACACACGTTACCGTGTGTATGTTTTTCAACAACTTTTCCCCTTCGTAAAAAATGTTACTGCGGTGTTTATACATGATTTATTATGTATGCGAATTGTATATTACACATAAATTACCGGGGTATGTTTTTGAACAAATTTCTTCCTTGATCAATGTTACCGCCGTGTTTTGTACGTCAGTTATCGGGTATGCGGGACGTATATTACCATACCATTTACACATAAGTTAGTGAGAGTATGTTTTTCAACAACTATTTTTCCGTGTTAAAAAGTTGCCATGATGTTTTGCATGTAAATTGTCGGTTATTCCGTGCTTATATTGCCACATTATTTACACAAAAATTACTGGTGCCACGTTCTTTATAGCCATCCCCTGGGGATCAAATGTCGATGCCAGCTATGTGAAGAGTATTAGTGCGGCCGGTGTGGGGGTGGTTGTTAGAAACTCATCTGGTGAAGTTATTATTTCTTCGTGGGACTTTCTGGATCAGTGTTGCAACGTGAATGAAGCTGAGCTATGTGCTTGTCTGGCAGGCCTTTATATAGATATTACTCTTCACTAGTCCATTATTTTGGAGACTGATTGTGCTTTTGTCCGTTCTTTCCTTGCAAATGAGAATCTTGACAGGTCTCCGCTCGTTGATCTGAAGAAAGAAGCCTTGAGTATACTGAGGATGCTCAAGAATTTTAAAATTGTGAAAATTAATCGGCAGGCCAATAAGGTGGCTCACGAAATTGTGAAGTTTAGCTTTATAAATAAATCTGATGGGATTCTTCTTAATAGTGTTCCGCCCTGTGTGGCGGATTTTGTAATGAATGATTGTAATAACATTATTAATTAATTAATATAGGGTTTTTTTTAAAAAAGTTATCGTGATGTTTGTACATACGTTATCAAGCCCGTGGAATGTAAATTATTATCCTATTTACACATAAGTTAATGGGGTTATGTGTCTTAACAAAAAAATCCCCGGCCAAAATTACCATGGTGTTTGCGCGTAATTTAACAGGTCTGCGGTCCGTATATTATCATGATATTTACACAAAATTTACGAGTGTATGTTTTCCCTGGGTCAAAGTCCCCGCGGTGTTTTGCACAAATTATCATGTCTATAGTGCATATATTATCATGTTATTTACATAGAAATTAACTGGATTATTTTTCAGCAATAGTACCATGGGTCCAATTTACATGGTGTTTGAATGAAAGTTATCAGATCTGTGGTGTATAAATTATATTTCTATTTACATAGAAATTACCGAGTATATATTTCTACATCAATTTTGATACGTCAAAGTTAGAATGATGTCTTATGCGCAACTCATTAGATATTAAAAAGTACCCCCTCCCAAAATAACTGCCTCAAGCTCAGTATAAGTTTGCAGTAGTACAAATGGTGCACCAGAGAAGTGAAAAACAAGAAAACACTGACTTTTCCTTTGTTTTTGAGCCAAATATTAACTCTTCCTAACTAGGCCTCCCACCAATGGGCCCAGCCCAGCCCAGCTCCTTTCTCACTCTGAAGCCCACCGAAGATGCCGTCTTCAACCTCCAACCAACGAACATGTATCTGAAAACTGAAAACACACAAAAGAACTCCCAATTACCCATTATACTTGGTGATTTAGGCTACGAATCACATCGACTTCAACATGAATTTTATAGATCTCTTCATTACGAATCCATTTCAGTTGAATACACAACTTATTGTTCAAATATGAAGGAGATCGATGCAAGTGTCCTACCTTGACGTCGGCGCCAGCCGGAGCCTATGGCTGTGGGGACGAAGCTCGGGAAGCGGCAGCAGCGGCTGCTATGGTCGAGACGTGTGAAGGACGTGGCCGTGGATGCGCTGCAGGGGAGATAGGAATCACATGGAGATGGTGATGGAGCTCCTGATCCGGCGGGTGTTGGCCGTGGAGGAGCTGCTCGTCGGAGCAGCGGACAATGGTGGCGACTTGAGGAGGCGCTGGTGCTCGAGGGGGTGAAACCGTGAAAGGGAACGACGGGGCCGATCGAAGCTGGTGACGGCGTGCTCGCGGGGCCGTGGCTCGGCCCTCTGGCGTAGGAGTTTGAACGCTCATGGTGTTGGGGAACGTTGCATAAAATAAAATTTTCCTACGTTCACCAAGATCCATCTATGAGTTCATCTAGCAACGAGAGAGGGAGATGCATCTACATACCCTTTGTAGATCACGTGCGGAAGCGTTCAAGAGAACGGGGTTGAGGAAGTCGTTCTCGTCGTGATCCAAATCACCGGAGATCCTAGCGCCGAACGGACGGCACCTCCGCGTTCAACACACGTGACGGTCAGCGTGGCGTCTCCTCCGTCTTGATCCAGCAAGGGGAAGGAGAGGTTGATGAAGATCCGGCAGACGACGGCGTGGTGGTGGATGCAGCAGACTCCGGCAGGTTTCGCCAAGCAAGCTGCGGGAGGAGGAAGAGGTGTAGCGAGGGAGGCGCCAAGACTCGGGGTGCGGCTACCCTCCTCCCCCTCCTTTATATAGGGCCCAGGCGCCCGGCCTGAGATTGAATCTCCCAAGGGGCGGCCGGGGATGGAGTGCCCCCCAAGGCAAGTGGTGCGCCCCCCCCCACCCTAGGGTTTCCAACCCTAGGCGCAGGAGGGGCCCAAGTGGGGGGCGCACCAGCCCACCAGGGGCTGGTTCCCTCCCCACTTCAGCCCACGCGGCCCTCCGGGCTAGGTGGCCCCACCCGGTGGACCCCGACCCTTTCCGGTGGTCCCGTAGAATCTGGTGACTAAACTTTCGATGGCGAAACAGCACTTCCTATATATAATTCTTTACCTCCGTACCATTTGAACTCCTCGTGACGTCCGGGATCTCATCCGGGACTCGAACAACTTTCGGTTTGCTGCATACTCATATTCATACAACCCTAAGCGCCACCGAACCTTAAGTGTAGACCCTACGGGTTCGGGAGACATGCTTGAACATGACCGAGACGGCTCTCCGGTCAATAACCGGCGGCGGGATCTGGATACCCATGTTGGCTCCCACATACTCCTCGATGATCTCATCGGATGAACCACAATGTCGAGGATTCAAGCAACCCGTATACTATTCCCTTTGTCGACGGTATGTTACTTGCCGAGATTCGATCGTCGGTATCCCAATACCTCGTTCAATCTCGTTACCGCAAGTCACTTTACTCATACCGTAATGCATGATCCCGTGACCGACACTTGGTCACTTTGAGCTCATTATGATGATGCACTACCGAGTGGGCCCAGTGATACCTCTCCGTGTCACGGAGTGACAAATCCAGTCTCGATCCGTGTCAACCCAATGACACTTTCGGAGATACATAGTGCACCTTTATAGTCACCCGATTACGTTGTGACGTTTGGTACACCCAAAGCACTCCTACGGTATCCGGGAGTTACACGATCTCATGGTCTAAGGAAAAGATACTTGACATTGGAAAAGCTCTAGCAAAACGAACTACACGATCTTGCGCTATGCTTAGGATTGGGTCTTGTCCATCACATCATTCTCCTAATGATGTGATCCCGTTATCAACGACATCCAATGTCCATAGTTAGGAAACCATGACTATCTATTGATCAACGAGCTAGTCAACTAGAGGCTCACTAGGGACATGTTGTGGTCTAAGTATTCACACGTGTATTACGATTTCCGGATAATACAATTATAGCATGAATAAAAGACAATTGTCGCGAACAAGGAAATATAATAATAATCCTTTTATTATTACCTCTAGGGCATATTTCCAATAGTCTCCCACTTGCACTAGAGTCAATAATCTAGTTACATTGTGATGAATCGAATACCCATAGAGTTCTGGTGTTGATCATGTTTTGCTTTCATGGAAGAGGTTTAGTCAGCGGATCTGCGACATTCAGATCCTTATGCACTTTGCAAATTTCTATGTCTCCATCTTGAACATTTTCACGAATGGAGTTGAAGCGGCGCTTGATGTGCACAGTCTTCTTGTGAAACCCGGGCTCCTTGGCAAGTGCAATAGCTCGGTGTTGTCCGCAGAAGAGTTTGATCGGCCCCGACGCATTGGGTATGACTCCTAGGTCGGTGATGAACTCCTTCACCCAAATTGCTTCATGCTGCCTCCGAGGCTGCCATGTACTCCGCTTCACACGTAGATCCCGCCACGACGCTTCGCTTGCAGCTGCACTACCATCGCCCCACCATTCAACATATACACGTATCCGGTTTGTGACTTAGAGTCATCTGATGCAGGTCGAAGCTAGCATCGACGTAACCCTTCTGACGAGCTCTTCGTCACCTCCATAAACGAGAAACATGTCCTTAGTCCTTTTCAGGTACTTCAGGATATTCTTGACCGTTGTCCAGTGTTCCTTGCCGGGATTACTTTTGTAACTTTCTACCAAACTTACGGCAAGGTTTACATCAGTGCGGTACACGACATGGCATACATAATAGACCCTATGGCTGAGGCATAGGGGATGACACTCATGTCTTCTTTATCTTACGCCGTGGTCGGGCATTGAGCCGAGCTCAATTTCACGCCTTATGTCTGAGTGCAAGAACCCTTTCTTGGACTGATCCATTTTGAACTTCTTCAATATCTTTTCAAGGTATGTGCTTTGTGAAAGACCTATGAGGCATCTCGATCTATCTCTATAGATCTTGATGCCTAATATATAATGACTTCTCCAAGGTCCTTCATTGAAAAACTCTTATTCAAGTAGGGCTTAATGTTGTCCAAAAGTTCTATATCATTTCCCATCAAAAGTATGTCATCTACATATAATATGAGAAATGCTGCAGAGCTCCCACTCACTTTCTTGTAAACGCAGGCTTCTCCATAAGTCTCAAGATAAACCCAAACGCTTTGATCATCTCATCAAAGCGAATGTTCCAACTCCGAGATGCTTGCACCAGCCCATAAATGGATCGCTGGAGCTTGCATACATTGTTAGCATTCTTAGGGTCGACAAAACCTTCCGGCTGCATCATATACAGTTCTTCCTTAAGATAACCGTTAAGGAATGCTGTTTTGACGTCCATTTGCCATATCTCATAATCATAGTATGCGGCAATTGCTAACATGATTCGGGCAGACTTCAGCTTCGCTACGGGAGAGAAAGTCTCATCGTAGTCAACCCCTTGAACTTGCCGATAACCTTTAGCGACAAGTCGAGCTTTATAGATGGTAACATTACCATCCGCGTCCGTCTTCTTCTTAAAGATCCATTTGTTTTCTATCGCTCGCCGATCATCGGGCAAGTCTGTCAAAGTCCATACTTTGTTTTCATACATGGATCCTATCTCGGATTGCATGGCTTCAAGCCATTTGTTGGAATCTGGGCCCGCCATCGCTTCTTCATAGTTCGAAGGTTCACCGTTGTCTAACAACATGATTTCCGTGACAGGGTTGCCATACCACTCTGGTGTGGAACGTGTCCTTGTGGACCCTGAGTTCAGTAGCAACTTGATCCGAAGTACCTTGATCATCATCATTAATTTCCTCTCTGATCGGTGTAGGCACCACGGGAACATTTTCTGAGCTGCACTACTTTCCGGTTCAAGAGGTAGTACTTCATCGAGTTCTACTTTCCTCCCACTTACTCCTTTCGAGAGAAACTCTTTTTAGGATCCGTTTTTGGCAACAAAGATCTTGCCTCCGGATCTAAGGTAGAAGGTATACCCAACGGTTTCCTTGGGGTATCCTATGAAGACGCATTTTCCGACTTGGGTTCGAGCTTTTCGGGTTGAAGTTTCTTGACATAAGCATCGCATCCCCAAACTTTTAGAAACGGCCTTAGGTTTCTTCCCAAACCATAATTCATACGGTGTCGTCTCAACGGATTTAGACGGTGCCCTATTTAAAGTGAATGTAGCTGTCTCTAGAGCGTATCCCCAAAATGATAGCGGTAAATCTGTAGAGACATCATAGATCGCACCATATCCAATAGAGTGCGATTACGACGTTCGGACACACCGTTACGCTGAGTTGTTCCAGGTGGCGTGAGTTGTGAAACGATTCCACTTTTCCTTAAGTGTGTACCAAATTCGTGACTTAAATATTATCCTCCACGATCTGATCGTAAGAACTTTATTTTTCGGTCACGTTGATTCTCTACCTCATTCTGAAATTCCTTGAACTTTTCAAAGGTCTCAGACTTGTGTTTCATCAAGTAAACATACCCATATCTACTCAAGTCATCGGTGAGTGAGAACATAACGATATCCTCCATGAGCCTCAACGCTCATTGGACCGCATACATCGGTATGTATGATTTTCAATAAGTTGGTTGCTCGCTCCATTGTTCCGGAGAACGGAGTCTTGGTCATTTTGCCCATAAGGCATGGTTCGCATGTGTCAAATGATTCATAATCGAGAGACTCTAAAATTCCATCAGCATGGAGCTTCTTCATGCGCTTGACACCAATGTGACCAAAGGCGGCGATTGCCATAAGTATGTGGGACTATCGTTATCAACTTTACATCTTTTGGTATCCACACTATGAATATGTGTAATATTACGTTCGAGATTCATTAAGAATAAACCATTGACCATCGGAGCATGACCATAAAACATATCTCTCATATAAATAGAACAACCATTATTCTCGGATTTAAATGAGTAGCCATCTCGTATTAAACGAGATCCTCGATACAATGTTCATGCTCAAACTTGGCACTAAATAACAATTATTGAGGTTTAAAACTAATCCTGTAGGTAAATGTAGAGGTAGCGTGCCGACGGCGATCACATCGACCATGGAACCATTCCCGACGCGCATCGTCACCTCGTCCTTCGCCAGTCTCCGCTTATTCCGCAGCTCCTGCTGTGAGTTACATATATGAGCAACGGCACTGGTATCAAATACCCAGGTGTTACTACGAGTCTTGGTAAGGTACACATCAATTAAATTTATATCATATATTCATTTAGTTTTGCCGGCCTTCTTGTCTTCTAAGTATTTGGGGCGGTTCCGCTTCGGTGACCCTTCCCTTTGCAATAAAAGCACTCGGTCTCGGGCTTGGGTCCATTCTTTGACTTCTTCCCGCAAGCTGGCTTACTGGTGCGGCAACATCCTTGCCGTCCTTCTTGAAGTTCTTCTTACCCTTGCCCTTCTTGAACTTAGTGGTTTTATTGACCATCAACACTTGATGTTCCTTCTTGATTTCTACCTCACTGACTTCAAAGATTGAAAATACTTCGAGAATAGTTTTCACCATCCTCGTGATATTGTAGTTCATCACAAAGCTCTTGTAGCTTGGTGGGAGCGATCAAGGATTCTGTCAATGACCGCCTCGTCTGGGAGGTTAATGTCCAATTTGGACAAAGCGGTTGTGCAACTCAGACATTTTGAGTATGTGCTCACTGACAGAACTATTTTCCTCCATCTTACAACTATAGAACTTGTCGGAGACTTCATATCTCTCGACCCGGGCATGAGCTTGGAAAACCATTTTCAGCTCCTCGAACATCTCATATGCTCTGTGTTGCTCAAAACGCTTTTGGAGCCCCGGTTCTAAGCTGTAAAGCATGCCGCACTGAACAAGGGAGTAATCATCAGCACGAGACTGCCAAGCGTTCATAACGTCTTGGTTCTCCGGGATGGGTGCTTCACCTAGCGGTGCTTCTAGGACATATTGTTTCTTGGCTGCTATGAGGATGATCCTCAGATTTCGGACCCAGTCCGAATAGTTGCTGCCATCAT
The DNA here is from genome assembly GCA_021605145.1 of Aegilops bicornis. Lineage (NCBI taxonomy): Eukaryota > Viridiplantae > Streptophyta > Magnoliopsida > Poales > Poaceae > Aegilops > Aegilops bicornis. The sequence continues at coordinate 650,768,882 of CM038672.1, forward strand.
CTTTCAGCTTGGTTTTCTCTAGGAACGCGTTGAAGTTCATGGTGACATGAGCGTTGGCCATTTGATCTACAAGACATTTTGCAAAGATTTTAGACTAATGTTCATGATAATTAAGTTCATCTAATCAAATTATTTAATGAACTCCCACCCAGATTTGACATCCCTCTAGTCATCTAAGTGTTACATGATCCGAGTCGACTAGGCCGTGTCCGATCATCACGTGAGACGGACTAGTCATCGTCGGTGAACATCTCCATGTTGCTCGTATCTTTCATACGACTCATGTTTGACCTTTCGGTCTCTTGTGTTCCGAGGCCATGTCTGTACATGCTAGGCTTGTCAAGTTAACCTAAGTGTTTTGCATGTGTAAAACTGTCTTACACCGTTGTATGTGAGCGTAGGAATCTATCACACCCGATCATCACGTGGTGCTTCAAAGCAGCGAACTTTAGCAACGGTGCAGTTAGGGAGAACACTTTCTTGAAATTATTATAAGGGATCATCTTATTTACTACCGTCGATCTAAGTAAACAAGATGCATAAACATAATAAACATCACATGCAATTATATATAGTAGTGACATGATATGGCCAATATCATATAGCTCCTTTGATCTCCATCTTCGGGGCTCCATGATCATCTTGTCACCGGCGTGACACCATCGTGTCTCCATGAAGTTGCTCGCCAACTATTACTTCTACTACTATAGCTAACGGTTTAGCAATAAAGCAAAGTAATTACATGGCGTTGAATCAATGACACGCAGGTCATACAATAATTAAGACAACTCCTATGGCTCCTGCCGGTTGTCATACTCATCGACATGCAAGTCGTGATTCCTATTACAAGAACATGATCTCATACATCACAATATATCATTCATCATTCATCACAACTTTTGGCCATATCACATCACAAGGCAATTGCTGCAAAAACAAGTTAGACGTCCTCTAATTGTTGTTGCATCTTTTACGTGGCTGCAATAGGGTTCTAGCAAGAACGTTTTCTTACCTAAGAAAAAGCCACAACGTGATTTGTCAACTTCTATTTACCCTTCATAAGGACCCTTTTCGTCGAATCCGCTCCAACTAAAGTGGGAGAGACAGACACCCGCTAGCCACCTTATGCAACTAGTGCATGTCAGTCGGTGGAACCTGTCTCACGTAAGCGTACGTGTAAGGTAGGTCCGGGCCGCTTCATCCCACAATACTGCTGAAGCAAAATAAGACTAGTAGCGGCACGAAAGTTGACAACATCTACGCCCACAACAAATTGTGTTCTACTCGTGCAATAGAGAACTACGCATAGACCTAGCTCATGATGCCACTGTTGGGGAACGTTGCATAAAATAAAATTTTCCTACGTTCACCAAGATCCATCTATGAGTTCATCTAGCAACGAGAGAGAGAGAGATGCATCTACATACCCTTTGTAGATCGCGTGCGGAAGCGTTCAAGAGAACGGGGTTGAGGAGTCGTTCGTCGTGATCCAAATCACCGCAGATCCTAGCGCGAACGGACGGCACCTCCGCGTTCAACACACGCACGGTCAGCGTGGCGTCTCCTCCGTCTTGATCCAGCAAGGGGAAGGAGAGGTTGATGAAGATCCAGAAGACGACGGGCGTGGTGGTGGATGCAAGAGACTCCGGCAGGGCTTCGCCAAGCAAGCTGCGGAGGAGGAAGAGGTGTAGCGAGGAGGAGGCGCCAAGACTCGGGGTGCGGCTGCCTCCCTCCCCCTCCTTATATAGGCCCCAGGGGGCGCCCGGCCTGGAGATTGAATCTCCCAAAGGGCGGCGAAGGTGGAGTGCCCCAAGGCAAGTGGTGCGCCCCACCCTAGGGTTTCCAACCCTAGGCGAGGCCCAAGTGAAGCGCACCAGCCCACCAGGCTAGTTCCTCCCACTTCAGCCCATGGGGCCCTCCGGGATAGGTGGCCCCACCCGATGGACCCCCGGGACCCTTCCGGTGGTCCTGGTACAATACCGGGTGACCCTGAAACTTTCCCGATGGCCGAAACAGCACTTCCTATATATAATTCTTTACCTCCGTACCATTTCGGAACTCCTCGTGACGTCCGGGATCTCATCCGGGACTCCGAACAACTTTCGGTTTGCTGCATACTCATATTCATACAACCCTAGCGTCACCGAACCTTAAGTGTGTAGACCCTACGGGTTCGAGAGACATGCAGACATGACCGAGACAGCTCTCCGGTCAATAACCAACAGCGAGATCTGGATACCCATGTTGGCTCCCACATACTCCTCGATGATCTCATCGGATGAACCACGATGTCGAGGATTCAAGCAACCCCGTATACTATTCCCTTTGTCGACGGTATGTTACTTGCCGAGATTCGATCGTCGGTATCCCAATACCTCGTTCAATCTCGTTACCGGCAAGTCACTTTACTGACCGTAATGCATGATCCCGTGACCGGACACTTGGTCACTTTGAGCTCATTATGATGATGCACTACCGAGTGGGCCCAGTGATACCTCTCCGTAATACGGAGTGACAAATCGATCTCGATCCGTGTCAACCCAATGACACTTTCGGAGATACCGTAGTGCACCTTTATAGTCACCCGATTACGTTGTGACGTTTGGTACACCCAAAGCACTCCTACGGTATCCGGGAGTTACACGATCTCATGGTCTAAGGAAAAGATACTTGACATTGGAAAAGCTCTAGCAAAACGAACTACACGATCTTGCGCTATGCTTAGGATTGGGTCTTGTCCATCACATCATTCTCCTAATGATGTGATCCCGTTATCAACGACATCCAATGTCCATAGTCAGGAAACCATGACTATCTGTTGTCAACGAGCTAGTCAACTAGAGGCTCACTAGGGACATGTTGTGGTCTAAGTATTCACACGTGTATTACGATTTCCGGATAATACAATTATAGCATGAATAAAAGACAATTATCACGAACAAGGAAATATAATAATAATCCTTTTATTATTGCCTCTAGGGCATATTTTCAACACATGGACGGACCAGAGGTAGATCGATCGGTTGCCAACTTTCGCAATATACCACACGGTTGCCACATACATATTTAGATATATATATATATATATATATATATATATATATATATATATATATATATATATATATATATCAATCTGAAGAGTACATGGTTGTTTGCCAAAAACAATGGTAGTAGCACTGGTTTCAAGGATTCAAATGTGGAAGTGGAACGGTTCCACAACTCACGAAAATAACAACAAAGTACGGATCGAAAGGAAATCTTATTCGGCGCCCGTGCAGCAGTACGCGTCCGTTAATGAGCTGGGCAAGTGAACTCGGACGGGCACGTCTTGCCGCATGGTTGAGGAGGAGGCTGATGTCCACATGCACGCGTTGAGATGGATGCCGAGGACGTTGGCTCGACGGTGATGCACAGCAGAACAAGGCGTCAAGGTCGACCAACCCACGGAGCAACGGGCAGCACTCGTCGGCGTAAACGCCGACCTTGAGGCCGACCAGGCCGCCGAGAACGTTGGCGCATACCCGCAGCTTTAGGGCGTCGATAGAGCACTGCCCGCCGTGGCCGTACGCTCCTCCTCCGTGGTACGGCGGCGGAACGACAACGGGCGGCGTCGGCACGATGACTTGCGGCTGGCAGTAGGGTCCGCAGCCGTGCGTGGCGACGGCGGAGAGGACAATGCTCAGGGCGACGAAGATGGCAGCTTTGGATGCCATCGTGAGCGTGTGCTTGAGTGGGATAGCTACTAGTGCTTTGGGTTTGGGATGCATGAGAGCTTGAAGAGAGTGTTGTATTTATAGCCAGGGGATATGGATGTGTGCATGCATGGGATCGAACTATTTGCGTAGTCGCTTAGCTCTAGTAGAAAAAGGGCCTATTGTCCCGGTTGGTGAGGGACTTTAGTCCCGGTTCATGAACCGGGACTAAAGGGCCGGTACTAATACCCTGGCCCTTTAGTCCCGGTTCAATCCAGAACCGGGACTGATGGGCCTCCACGTGGCTTTGTCTTGTTGAGCCCAGGCGGAAAGACCTTGGTCCCGGTTGGTGGCATCAACCGGGACCAATAGGCATCCACGCGTCACATTTACGTGGGCTGGGGTTTTGTTTTTTTTTTTAAAGGGGGTGGGTTGGGGGTTTGGGGGTTAATTTAGGTGTTTCATATATTGTGTTAGCTAGCTAATTAATAGAGAGAAGTGTCCTCTCTTTTGTCCGTGCTTGGTCGACGCTACGTACTATACATACGTATAGGGAGGACTAGCTAGACACGCTAGCTAGCTAGTAACCAAACGAAGGAAACAGAAGATCGTCATGAACATATATGCATATAGAGGGAAGTGATATCGACCACCTCTCCTTCTCCGAGAGATTGGTCGAACAACAAGTTCTCGTATATCTATCCGACGGCTACATATGTACAATAATTATTTTTTACAAAAATAATCTCCTAACATACGGACGCGTGGTCCACATAGTATTCTCCGTCTTGGCGATCACGTGGTCAAGAAAGAATGCCGCCAATTCCTCTTGAATTGCTCAAGGCGATCTGGTGCTAGGAGTTCATCCGCATCCGAAACATCTAATTTTAAGAAGGGGTCAATACATATATATATGAATGAATGAAACTCAACACAAATGATGGTAATAAAATAAAATTGTGAATATTGTTATTTACGCACTTCATATTGTTTGTCAGAGTAGCCCCGCTCACATGTCGTGTGGCGGATGGACTCGAAAATGTAGTATCCATAGAAATCATTCCCTTGTTCCTGCCACAACCGCTTTACAAGAAACAGAGGTCAATCAAACTGATAATTAGCAAGCATGTTAAATGGTATTGATAAAACTAGCGCTTGAATCACTAGGAGATGCGTGGAATATGCTACTATAGTACTTTCTTTCGTGTGTCTAAATTGCAGCTTCTTCGGCAGTCCGGAGCTTTTTTGGTGAATTTTCTCCAAACCCTGCCATACAAAGAAAATAATTACTTGATATCAGAAATGAACAAAGTTGCTGATATGGTGGATAATGATCGATTTAACTTACTTCTCGAACATTTCAGTCATGTCCGCATACTCCTTCGGATCTTTTCGTTTGGAGTCTAAGACGGTTACTACTCCCTGCTCAAGCTTAATCTCTAGGAGAATATAGTGGTACCTGCGCACGCATGCATAACTCATCAATATTACATTACTATAACCTGGACTAATAAGGAAACCGAATATGCCACAAGACAAGAACACTCACTTGAAGTTGTAAGGAAAGAGTATTATATCTTTGTGTTCATTTATTACCAACGATTGTAGCAAGTTGGCCTCGGTATTTTCGGCATGAAATTCAACCTCAGTTGCATCTATGAGATATGTGTTAATGAACCCAATATCACCCACTTGTCTTTTCTTCAATTCGGCAATCTTCAATCTGCATAATATACTGAGGATAATTATGAATACATGCAATGAAAGAGTTGAGTTATATAGAGAGACTTAATGACAGAAGTAGTACTACTTACAGACAGTAGCAGGTGACCGTTGCTATATCGAGGGCCAATTGATTGAAAAACTGATAGAACTCCTCAAATGGAATAGGCAACAGTTCAATTCCAACGAGGTCATGCTCCTTTTTAACTCTCACATACAAAGTACTCCTCCCCTCAGACTCTCTGCAGGTTTTCATGTACCAATCATGCAATCTTCGCATCATTGTTGATAGAGATCTTTCATCTTTGGCGAGAGGCTTCCCGTACTCGTATCTTTGTATCTGCACCTCCAAGAAATCATAATGTACATCGTCGGGTAAGTAATCTTCAGGATTGCCATAACCGGGCACCATCCTTGGATCGACGATGTCGCTAGCAGGCACCTTGAGCGGGGGCACGATTGCTTACTTGTTAGCCGAGCTGGGCAATTTGTTTCCCAGCTCGTCGTTCTTTCATTCTTTGATCACTTTTAGTACTTCCCGACCTCTCCGCTTCGGCAAATGCCTTTCCAATAATGCGCTCATAGTTGCCTTTCGGCGGAGACTTGGGTGGTTTTGTCAGGGCAGCCAGAGTGCGCTTCGCTTTCACCGGATCTACCTTCTCCTCCGAAGGTGGATGTCTCTTTGCTTTCAACCCTTGAAACCAGTCCTTCACTTGGTCTGCGCGATCTTCGCGTTTTCCTCCTCGGTCCTCTCGTCAGTAACTTCTCTGGAGTCTTCGTGAGAATTACGAATCAGATCTCCTCCCGCCTTTGGTCATCTTGCTAGACGCCGGCAGAAAGCAGACGGAGCGGATGTCTTCTTTCCTTGCTTACGAGGCGGGGAGAAGGACTACGACGCCTTGAGCAGCCCGGAGCGGCGGCGGGTCTCTTCCGCCCTTTGCCGATGAGGCGGAGAAGGAGGAGGCTGGCTGCCGGGCGCGCCCGGGCAAAGCGGAGAAGGAGGCGGAGTGCCGCCACGCACCGGAGAAGGAGCGGCCGAGTGCCACGATCATCACTCGCCGGAGGAGGAGGCGGTGGAGGAGGCGGAGTGCCTGACTTCGCCGGAGGAGGAGGAGGAGGCGGAGGCGTCCAGTTCGGAAGGTTGATGAGATCCTTCCGCCATAGGCATGGAGTCTTCAGAGCAGAACCCAGCCGATATGCCCCTTCACCGGTAGGGTGGTCAAGCCGGCAGTGAAAAGTTGAGCCGGGTTTAGTAGGATAAACAGAGCCAACAGCCGCCTTGCCCTTCAAATTGCTCCATTGTGCCATAAGGTGGCAATTTTGAGACTCCGTGATAGCATCCACGGGATAGCTAGCGAGGCCGTCAAAACATGCTCCGGTGAAGCGGCTCGGTGGAAGCCACTGCTTCTCCGCTGAGATGGCGGGGTAACCGGGAAGCTTCGGCAGGTCATTTGCTCTGTTCTTCTTCTTGTTCCTCTAGCCCCATTACCCTTTTCGTGCAGGCGCTGCATTTGGCTCTGCTCCGGTTTCTTCCTCCTCTCATGGGTTTTGTAACCCCACGTCCAAATCCAGCCTTCCACGAACGGAGCTGGCGTGCCTCGTGTCCGTCGAGGGTGCTCGGGATTCCCGAGGGCCAATGTGAGCTCGTCCTTCTCCCACATGCAGAACGAACTTCCCTTGTTGCGCTGCTTCGATATATTGCTTTAGCCTCTTGACTGGTATGTCCAATTGATCGTCCGTCCAAATGCACTTCCACGACAGGGGTCCAAGGTTCCGCCAGCCCGAAGAACCAAGTCCGCAACGGTCTCTGCCAGCGATTCTCAGCCTTGGCCCACTTAGGCGGGCTATGAGGTAGCCACGACCCCGATGCGATGGTGAAGCTTCTTCTTCGCAGCATTTTGCTTGTTTGTCGCCGACATCTTTTACTCTTTTCCAATGTCTTGTGGGCCACAAATGTGGGCGATCATCTATGATCTTCTCATATTTGCCCTTGAATTCTGGTGTCTCTTTTTATCGACAAACTTATTCAGGTCTTTCTTCCAATTCCTGAATAGGTCTGCCATCTTCTTAAGAGCAAAAGACTTGATTAATGGCTCTATAAGCGGCTTCTCCGGATCATCCTCTGGCGGTAGGGTGAAATTTGACTTCAGCTCGGTCCAAAGATCATTTTCTGCAGATCATTGACATAAGACACCTCGGGGTCTTCGTTCTTAGGCTTATACCATTCTTTGGATGCTGATCGGGATCTTGTCCCTAACGAGAACCCACCTTTGAGCAACAAATGCCTTCTTTGTCCGGATGGGTTCAATCGGTTGGCCGTCAGCACGCGATTTCTATGATCTCAAACCTTTCATCCGAGCTCAACTTTTCTTGGGCCTCGTCTCTTTACCGAAGTTGTGCTCAATCGAGGGCTAGAAAAAAGAAACAAAGGCGAGAGTTAATTAATATGTGTACATACCAAAACAATGAATGCATCAATTAGCTAGTCAAGACAGCTTAACTAATATATATACCGGCCGGACTCGATTCGGTGATCACCGGCGATCCTCACGGTCTACTTCTTCACCCTCTCCTTCTTGCATCGGCATTGGGTCATCGGAGCCATCATAATCATAGCCAGCTGCTTCTTCACCCTCTCCTTCCAGACCATCGGTGTCGTTGAGAAACATCAACGAGCAGATGGCATCACTTCCTTCTGCGATTATGTCCCTCAACAATGCTTCTTGTGCTTCGTCTCGGGGCGGGGTGTCCATAGTTTCTACAAATATTTACAACATGGCAATTATTATTCAAACATGACAGATATGGATATATTAGTGGCAAGCGAGAACTAGCTAGCTAATCACAATAAGGAATCATATTAATTAGTGGCCTCGACGCTGCTTCTCTAGGGTTTCGGTGGCCTCGACAACGCTTCAAGGGTTAGGGTGGCCTCGAGAACGCTTCAAGGAGGGTAATATCGACCCCCCACATGTTGAAGCTATCGGGAGGGGTATATCGACAACAACAAGCAGCGACACTACATCTATGTCCCACAAGTGGCGTGGGCATCGACGCCCGCGTCACTTGTGGGAACGTGGATGTAGTGTCCGACACCGACGACCACATGTATCTCACATCGACGATACTTCCTATTTAATTAGGGTTTCCTCTACCGCTCGTGACCCTCGTTCCCGATAAAAAGAGGAAGAAGAAGAAGAAAAGAGGAGAAGAAAGAATAGAGGAGAAGAACTCCTCTATTCTTTCTTCTCCTTTTTCTTCTTCCTCTTCTTTATCCTCTTCTTCCTCTCGGGGTCAAGGGGTGAGGATGGCCGAGGGGTCGGAGGTTGCCTAGTGTCAAAGGATTCAACAAAACCATGTCTTCATCATTAGGCTGAAAATGCTTGGTGCATGATGGTGCAGAAGCTCTCCAAAGTTATTTTGGAGCGGAGTCCCGAGATAGGATAATTGCTTTTGGTACAAAGTTCAGCAAGAACCTTCCGAATATCGTTATTTGGAAGGCCTTTGCTGAAATTCGTACAAAAGGCAAATTATCCTATCCGGAACTCCATTCCGAATAATTTTGGAGGACTTCGTACCATCATGCCTGGTTACTCGGCTAATGATGAAGCCATGGATTTCTTCAATACTTTGACACTAGGAAACCTCTCGACCTCGGCGATCCTCGACCTCAGCTCGACGACCCTGGAACCTCGACCCTAGGCGACCTGGAACCCTCGACCCTCGATCCCTCGACCCTATAGAACCCTCAAACCCTCGGCCCTGAAACCCTCGACCCTTGACCCCTTAACGACCCTCGACCCTCTACCCTAGTTCCCGACCCTCGACCCCTCGGCGATCCTCGACACCCTCGACACCCTTGAAAAAAAAGAGGACAAAAAAAGGAGAAGAGGCTCCTCTATTCCTTCTTCTTCTCCTCTTTTTTTCTTCTTCTTCCTCTTCTTCCTCTCCTCGTCTTCTCCTTCTTCTTCTCCTTCTTTCTCTACTTATTTTCCTTTTTCCTCTCCTTCCTTTTCTTCTTCTTCTTCCTTCTTCCTTCTTCCTCTTTTCTTCCTTTTCCTTATTTTACTTTTTCCTCTACACTAACCTAATTAAAATGCACTAACCTAAAATCAATATCTACTAACAACCTAAATAAAAAATTAATACATATATGAAAAAATATATATAAACAAAAAAATGATATGAACATTATATTCATACATACATAGCCACATCCATTCATCATATAGCTACCACATACATATATACATTATATATCTGAAAAAATGCAATGAACAAAATATATATATGAACAAAAAAATGCAATGAACAAAAAAATGCAAGCACTGAACACAAAGCCTCGACGGCGGCGGCTCACACCGGGGGCGGCCGCCGCGGGCGACGGCGGGGGCGGCGAGGGCATCGGCGACTACCACGGCGGGCCAGGGCAGGGGCGTGGCCGGCGACGACGGCGACGGTGGGCGGGTCGTGGGGGCGGCGCGACTGGCGCGCTTCGACGGCGACGACGACGCGGCGCGGCGTGGCGGCGTCAAGCGCCGGCGGCGACAAGGGGGCAACGACGGGCGCGGCGGACGGCGTCTGGGCGGCGGGCGGCGTCACGGCAGCGGACGGCGTCGATCTAGGCAGCCTGGCGGCGTCGATGAGCTCGGCTTCATCGAGCGGGCCGGGAGGGGGGGGGGGCAACTGGGCAGCCTGGCGGCGTCGATGTGTTCGTCAAATTTTCCTAAGTGCTGTATATATAGCAAGAGCATTAGTCCCGGTTCGTGGCACCAACCAGGACTAATGCCCCCCTTTAGTCCCGGTTTGTGCCACGAACCGACCAAAGGCCTCTTTTCAAGACCCAAAGCGGAAGCGGCGTTTGGTCGGTTGGCACCAACCGGGACTAAAGGGGGCATTAGTCCCGGTTTGTGCCACGAACCGACTAATGCATTTTAGTCGGTTGGTGCCACCAACGGGACCAAAGGCCTGTGCTGCCTCAGCGCCCAAATGTTTAGTCCCACCTTGCTAGTTGAGAGGGAGCCGCACTTGTTTATAAGGTGCGGTGCGCCTTCCCTCTCGAGCTCCTCTCTAAAGCAGGCTTTCGGGCCTAACCGTGTAATCTGTGCCTGTGGGCCTACTAGGCCTCCCGCCGGCCTGAATCCTAGCCCATGGTAGGGTTTCTAGTCGTATTCAGCCGTAAATGTGAGGGTGGCACTTTTTTTTTTTTTTGTTTTATTTGTTGCTTTATTTAGTTTATTTTGTTTCTATTTACAACAAAATACTTATTGTTGCTATATTTATTTTTTTCTAGTTTTTTGTTTTGTTTTCTGCATTATTTATTTTCTTTTGTTTTTTACATTATTTTTTAATTCTTTTTTGCTTTTAGTTTTAGAAAAATTATAAACTTTTTGTTAGTGCCATTAGTTTTCAAATTTGAAAACACTTTTTTTGTTTTCTTTGTTGCTTTATTCATTTTATTTTGTTTCTACTTACAACAAAATACTTATTGTTGCTATTTTTATTTTTTTCCAGTTTTTTTGTTTTGTTTTCTGCATTATTTATTTTCTTTTGGTTTTTTGCTTTATTTTTTTAATTCTTTTTGCTTTTAGTTTTAGAAAAAATATAAACTTTCTGTTAGTGCCATTAGTTTTCAAATTTGAAACCACTTTTTTGTTTTATTTGTTGCTTTATTTATTTTATTTTGTTTCTACTTACAACAAAATATTTATTGTTGCTATTTTGATTTTTTTCCAGTTTTTTTGTTTTGTTTTCTGCATTTTTTTCTTTTGGTTTTTTGCTTTATTTTTTAATTCTTTTTGCTTTTAGTTTTAGAAAAAATATAAATTTTCTGTTAGTGTCATTAGTTTTCAAATTTGAAAACACTTTTTTTGTTTTCTTTGTTGCTTTATTTATTTTATTTTGTTTCTACTTACAACAAAATACTTATTGTTGCTATTTTTATTTTTTCCAGTTTTTTTTGTTTTCTGCATTATTTATTTTCTTTTGGTTTTTTGCTTTATTTTTTTAATTCTTTTTGCTTTTAGGTCAGCAAAATTATAAACTTTCTGTTAGTGCCATTAGTTTTCAAATGGATAATCGGTTGGCAAGGTTTTCAAATTCATAGTTTTCAAATGAACTCTGTAAAAGTTGGCATAGCATATGCATGTACAAAACGGACAATGGTATCATACTCGTCTGTTACAAAGTTGGCATGGTATCATCGTAATAGTTGCGGGAGAAAGTCTTCACTTTTTCTTCGCTTGTGTCATTTGCTTATTGCGCCGTAACCATGGATAATCTTCATCATTTATCGAGGATGCTTGGGCCAGCCTTGACTTTGAAGGAGGAATTTCATGAAACTTTTCATACTCTTGAGACATATACATCTTGCCCTCCACTCCCGGGATGTCCCTTTTTCTGAAAAGAACTATGTGGCGCTTTGGCTCATCGTATGATGTATTCGCTTCCTTATATTTTCTTTTCCTCGATGCAGTAGACATGTCCTTCACATAGATAACCTGTGCCACATCATTAGCTAGGACGAGCGGTTCATCGGTGTACCCAAGATTTTTCAGATCCACTTGTTGTCATTCCATACTTTGTGGGTCTACATACTCCGCCTCCTGACAGATTGACCCACTTGCACTTAAACAAAGGGACCTTAAAATCTACTCCGTAGTCAAGTTCCCATATGTCTACTATGTAACCATAATATGTGTCCTTTCCCCTGTCGGTTGTTGCATCAAAGCGGACACCGCTGTTTTGGTTGGTGCTCTTTTGATCTTGATCAATCGTGTAAAATGTATTCCCATTTATCTCGTATCCTTTCCAAATCATTATAGTCGAAGATGGTCCCCTGGACAACAAGTACAACTCATCACAAACAGTGTCGTCACCTCTGAGACGTGTTTCCAACCAACTGCTGAAAGTCCTGATGTGTTCACATGTAATCCAGTCGTCAGACCTTTGCTCCGGGTGTTTGGGCCTTGATTGTTCTTGTGTTCATCGACATACGGGGTCACCAAGGTAGAGTTCTGTAGAACTGTGTAGTATGCTTGAGACCAAGAATACCCGTCCCTGTATATTATTGAGTCCCTTCCAAGCGTGCCTTTTCCAGTCAGTCTCCCCTCATACCGCGATTTAGGGATACCTATCTTCTTAAGGCCAGGAATGAAGTCAACACAAAACCCGATGACATCCTCTGTTTGATGGCCCATGGAGATGCTTCCTTCTGGCCTAGCGCGATTCTGAACATATTTCTTTAGGACTCCATGAACCTCTCAAAGGGTACATATTGTGTAGAAATACGGGCCCCAGAATGACAATCTCGTCGACTAGATGAACTAGGACGTGCGTCATGATATTGAAAAAGGATGGTGGAAACACCAGCTCGAAACAGACAAGACATTGCGCCACATCACTCCTTAGCGTTGGTATGATTTCTGGATCGATCACCTTCTGAGATATTGCATTAAGGAATGCACATAGCTTCACAATGGCTAATCGGACGTTGTCCGGTAGAAGCCCCCTCAATGCAAGGAAGCGATTGCGTCATAATCACGTGGCAGTCATGAGACTTTAGGTTCTAGAACTTTTCTCGGCATATTTATTATTCCCTTTATATTCGACGAGAAGCGGTCGGGACCTTCATATTGAGTAGGCATTCAAAGAAGATTTCTTTCTCTTCTTCGTAAGAGCGTGGCTGGCGGGACCTTCATCTTTGCTTGGAGGCATGCCCTCTTTTTCGCGTAAAGCGTTGTAGGTCCTCCGTGCCTCGGTGTATCTTTTGTCTTCCCATACACGCCCAAGAAGCCTAGCGAGTTCACGCAAAGGTTCTTTGTCACGTGCATCACGTCGATCGAAGAGCGGACCTCTAGGTCTTTCGGTGAGGGTAGGTCCCAAAATATAGATTTCTTCTTCCACATGGGTGCGTGATTGTCGGCGTCATTCGGAACAGCTAGTCCGCGGGACCCTTTCCAAAGATTACGTGTAAATCATTGACCATAGCAAATGCGTGATCACCGGTGCGCTTGGCGGGCTTCTTCCGGTGATCGCCTCGCCTTTGAAATGCTTGCCTTTCTTTCGATATTGATGGTTGGTCGTAAGAAATCGACGATGGCCCGGTACACATTCTTCCTGCAGCTTCCCGGTATATACTATCGGTGTCAAGTAAGCAGTGCGTGCATGCGTGGTATCCCTTGTTTATACGTCACGAAAGGTTCTTGAGAGCGGGCCAATCGTTGATGGTCGCATGAACAGCAAACGCCTTTAGGTCAAATTCCTCCTTTTATGCTCATCCCACGTCACGTACCTGTTTCCATTCCACAGCTGTAAAAGTTCTTCAACTAATGGCCTTAGGTACACATCAATGTCGTTGTCGGGTTGCTTAGGGCCTTGGATGAGAAGCGGCATCATAATGAACTTCCGCTTCATGCACATCCAAGGAGGAAGGATATACATACATAGAGTCACGGGCCAGGTGTTGTGATTGCTGCTCTGCTCCCGAAAGGATTAATGCCATCTGCGCTTAAAAAGCAAACCATACGTTCCTTGGGTCCTTTGCAAACTCATCCCAAGTACTTTCTCTCGATTTTTCTCCACTACGACCCGTCGGTGGGTGCTCTCAACTTCTCGTCTTTCTTACGGTCCTCAACGTGCCATAGCATCAACTTGGCATGCTCTCCGTTTACGAGCAGAGCGTTTCAACCGTGGTATTATAGGAGCATACCACATCACCTTCGCGAGAACCCTCTTCCTGGAGGCTCGCCATCAACATCACCGAGGTCATCTAAATGCGATCTTATCTGCAATGCACCGCATACCGGGCATGCGTTCAGATCCTTGTATGCACATGATAGAGGATGCAGTCATTAGGGCATGCATGTATCTTCTCCACCTCCAATCCTAGAGGGCATACGACCTTCTTTGCTGCGTATGTCTTTGTCGGGTAATTCGTTATCCTTTGGAAGCTTCTTCTTCATTATTTTGATGGGTTCTCAAATCCTTTATCAGGCACATCATTCTACGCCTTCCACTTTGCAGCAATTCCAAAGACGGTACCGAGCTTTGTGTTGCCATCTTCGCAATTGGGGTACAACCCTTTTTTGTGATCCGCTAACATGTGATCGAACTTTAGCTTCTCCTTTTGACTTCGCATTGCGTCCTTGCATCGACAATGACCCGGCGGAGATCATCATCATCAGGCACATCGTCTCGGTTCCTCTTGATCTTCAGCAGCTTAGCCCGTTGCGGCACACCATCGTGCACATCATCTGTTTCCTCTTGATGTTCAGTTGCATCACCATATTCAGGGGGCACATAGTTGTCATCGTACTCTTCTTCTTCGCCGTCTTCCATCATAACCCCTATTTCTCCGTGCCTCATCCAAACATTATAGTGTGGCATGAAACCCTTGTAAAGTAGGAGGGTGTGAAGGATTTTCGGTCGAGTAAGACTTTGTATTCCCACATATAGGGCATGGACAACATATAAAACCATTCTGCTTGTTTGCCTCAGCCACTTCGAGAAAATTGTGCACGCCCTTAGCGTACTCGGAGGTGTGTCTGTCACCGTACATCCATTGCGGTTCATCTGCGTGCATTATATATAATTAATTGTGTCAAAAATCATTACAGAACATCATGAATAGATAATTAAGTGACCAAATTAATAAAAGTTCATCATCACATAAAAACCAAAGTACATACATAGTTCTCATCTAACAACATAAAGCTCTGCAAAGCATCTAAATTAATTAAACCATACATTGAAACTATGTAAAACATTTCAATGCGAAAACAAATGCGATCATAATCGCAACCAAGGTAACAATTGATCCAACGGCATAATGATACCAAGCCTCGGTATGAATGGCATATTTTCTAATCTTCAAGCGCATTGCATCCATCTTGATCTTGTGATCATCGACGACATCCGCAACATGCAACTCCAATATCATCTTCTCCTCCTCAAGTTTTTTTTTCCTTCAAGAAATTGTTTTCTTCTTCAACTAAATTTAACCTCTCGACAATAGGGTCGGGTTGGAATTTCTGGTTCAACAACCTCCTAGATAAATAAAATCTATGTCACGTTGGTCGGCATAATTTTCATAAACAATAAATGAACCAATAGTTATGAAAAGATAATATATACCACATCCGAATCATAGACAGGACGAGGGCCGTGAGGCGGATATCAAAACCATCGCACTATATAAGATGCAATAATAAAAGTAAGAAAATAATACAAGTATCTATCTAAACATACAAGTAAGAATATTTTTCCTTTCAGAAAGAAGATAAAAACAAGAGGCTCACCACGGTGGTGCCGGCGATGAGATCGGCGCGGGTGATCGACGGCGGTGAAGACGGGGACGGGGCATGACGGACCGCTAAACCTAGATCAATATTGAGGAAAATGGAGCTTGACGGTCGAGCTTGGAGAGGAGAAACCTTAAGTAGTGTGGCTCGGGCATTCCATCGAACACCTTGTGTGCATAGGAGGTGAGCTAGAGCATCACCAAGCCCTCTCCCCCTCGGCCAGAAAAAATAGAGCAGTGTGCTCTGCTCTTGCGCGAGGGGGTATATATAGGCACCATCATTGGCCCCGGTTGGTGTCATGAACCGGGACTAAAGGGAAGCCTTTGGTCCCGGTTCAAGCCACCAACCGGGGCCAATAGTGGTGGGCCAGAGTTGCCCATTGGTCCCGGTTCGTCCCACCAACCGGGACCAAAAGGTCCGGACGAACCGGGACCAATGGCCCACGTGGCCCGGCCGGCCCTCGGGCTCCTGAAGCAGGACAAATAGCTCCATTGGTCCCGGTTCGTGTCAGAACCGGGACTAATGGGCTGAACCGGCCTGGGCCATTGCCCCCTTTTCTACTAGTGTAGGCATGTGTGCATGATCATACGTGGCCATGTGCGATTCGATCGGCTTCGAGACTGCTCGGTTGTCCTCTCGGTGTATCACTTATTTGATACGGCGAGATTTTAGCATGATCAGGGGCTGATGGTTTTGGAATATTAATCCTGAAGATATGGCAACAAATTGAGCAATACCCTTACGTGTTCATCCATGTTAGCCATAGTTTTAAGTTTTTTCAAGAGAAATTTCCAATTTAAGTATCATCAATCATGGCAATACAGAGAACATAAGAGGTAATAAAAATTGCAACCAGGTGATCTATGGACCACATATCGACGACTACAACCACTAGAGCGAGCCGAAGGTACGTCGCCGTCATCGCCCCTCCCTCATCAGAGCCCGTCAAACCTTGTTGTCGTAGACAGTCGGGAAGTCTGTCGTGCTAAGGCCCCAAAGGACCAGCACACTATTGTTTTAAGTAAATCAACCCACAATACATATCCCGCAATACCAAAATACCGGGGGTTTCCTGCAAAAGTGATAGTTTTAATTTAATCAACCTGCAGTACATATCAAATGATGTTCAAAAATATTCATATATTTTAAATCCTAACTTCAAATATAACATGCCAACTATGAAATTTGATTAGAAAAATATGCAGAATCTGAATATGATGTCATTACCTGCTAACCATTTAAAAAACTGAATATAATGACAACACAGATGGAACGTCATGTGTTGAAATAAAGGGCGTGGATCTATTAAAGTCTTGAGTCATGGTTATTGGGTCAGGGGTGTGTACTATTTTTTTCTCCCGTTGCAACGCATACTCTTTTGCTAGATGAACGTTTGTTTCAAAAAGTTTGTGAAAGTTTGATCCAGGTAGCGCAGATCGGTAGGTCAAGTTGCCTGAGAATATTTGAGATGTGAACAAACAACTTTGTGTGTGTACCACTATACCTGCATATATGACCTTATGACCCACTGGGTGCTCACTAGAAACAAGAGATTATATTAGACAGACGCGATTAAGTCGATGGAATCATGCATGGCCATGGTCGGGAAGACAATTATTTAGCTCCCGTTCGGGGCCCGTGAACCCGATGATGCGCACAAATTTGTCGCAAGTTTCGTTTCACTTGCTCTTGTTGACCCATTCTTAGTTTGCCCAGAGCATGAACATGCAAGGGTATTTCTCAACTTGTTGCCGTATCTTCAGGATTAATATTCCAAAGAAAACCATCGGTCCCTTTTTTTTGCATCGAACTAGGGAGCTTTATTAATGAACTAGAAGTCGATTGCAATCCGCCCGTAGGCTACTAATGAGAAAACTAGGGCTCACATCGAGCCAGCTCTCCGTTCCATCTTGGGCACCAGCTCGCTGGCACATAGATGAGCCGGTTGATTGATAGTCCTTCCAACATGAATGACAGAGAAGGAAGCAAAACTGTGTATCATATCATCTAGTCCTGAAAGAATGGGCGAGGCAATAGACCGAGAGGACAACCTAGCAGTCTCGAAGCCGATCGAATCGCACATGGCCACGTATGATCATGCATACATGCCTAAGAGCATCTCCAGCCGTTGCCCCCCCCCCCCCCCCCAAGAGGCGCTAAAAATCGCTCCCCGGGACGCACCGGCGCAAACTGCATGCTGGGGCGTGATGCCCCCTAGTCGCGGCGCCCACATTTTTTTTTGAAAACTAAAATACGGCACAAACATGACGCAAATTGAACCAAACTTCGGCGAGTTTCATACATATTTAAAATATTTTACAAAAAAAGAAAAAAAATGCTATTAGGCCTGCCGTCTCCCTCGCCGCTCCTCGCCGCCCGCCGCCCTTGAAGCTCTACATGCCGAGGAGGCTGTAGAACTGCATGTAGTCGCCGCCGCCGCCGCCGTCGTCGTCGTCGTTGCCTCCTCCGCGGCCGCTGTCCCTGCTGCACCCCTCCCCAGGTTGGCGCAGCGGGTTGGACGGTCCGGGGGTGTCCTCGTCCTTGTCGCTGTCGAGGATCACCACGCCGTGCTCGTCCTCGCGCCCACGCTTGCATGCGACTATCTCCTCCAGGGCCCGGCGCTGCCGGACCATCTTATCGCGGAGGTAGTCATCCCGCTCCCACCGTAGGGCCTCCTCGTCGGAGAAGCCGCGCCGGGCTATCTCCTCGTACTCCGCGGGGAGGCCGGGCTCCGGCTTCGGCCTGACGAGGACGAGGCGGCCAGAGGCGGGGGTGGAGTCGTCGATGTGGACGCCGGAGCTGCGGGTGCGCTGGCTGACAGGTGTGTCTTGGGGCTCCGTCTTGACGGGGCGGAGGCAGGGAGAGCCGGACGAGCGGCCGGACAAGGAGGAGGACGCCCCCGGGTCCATGCGCCTCGGCGTCCACGAGCTCCCACGTTGGCGAGAGAAGGACGGGGGAGCGGGGTACTCCAGCCTGGGCGTGTTGCCGCCCTCGATGTACTCGAGGACGGCCTCCAGCGTGCGGCCGGGCACGCCCTACCATCGGCGGCGGCCTTCAGAGTTGAGCCTCCCGGAGGGCACGACGCCGTTGGTGGCCTCAAGCTGCTCGGCGTGGCGACGACGGAAGTAGGGCTCCCACAGCGGGCTATCAGGGACGTACCGTGGACCTTCCCTCGCCGTCCGCGGCAGAGAGGCGCGGATACCCGCGATCTCCGTATGCCGCGCCGCCCCGGTGGGCGGTAGTGGCACCGGGACCCCGCCGGCGCTGATCCTCCATGCCCCGGGCACCCGCATGTCCGGCAGGACCGGGTACTCGGCCTCGTAGAGGAGCCGAGCTTCATCCTCGTGAAGGTGTCGGCGGCCGAAGCCGTTCGCCGCCGCGCCATCGCCTGGGAAGCGCTCGGCCATGGCTGAACTGGAGAAGGCGAGAGGAGAGGGGAGGAACGGCGGTGAAACGAGGCATCGGCGGTGGAGAGTCTATGCTTCACCCGCGCGCTGGGGGGCGGCTTCTATAGGCGGAGGCGCCGCGCGTACGCGTGGCCGCCGTGTGTACGCGTGGCAGGCGAGGGACGCGCAGCGTCCCGTCTTCACTGCGCCGCCGGTGAGGCATCAATGGAGGAGGCGACCGCGCGGCAAAGACGCGATGATTGGCATTGATTCCGCCGCGGGAACCGAAGCGATGAGGACGACGAAGCGGCGAGAAGAGCCGAGTCGCTGCCAAGGAGGGCCCGCCGATTTTCGCACCAAAAACGATTCGGCCGGCGCCCTCCAGCGCGCCGGGTTCGGCCTGGGTCCACTGGCGCCAATTTCAACCCGAGCCGGCGAAAACTGGGCCCTTGGGGACGCGACTGGGCCGATTTTTCGGCGCCGGCGGCCAAAAAATCGTCTGGGGGCCTTGTTGGGGGTGCGGCTGGAGATGCTAGGTTAAATACGTTGGAAGTGCCTCAACTTGTCTTGCGCGGTCAGTTTAGTGCCTAAAGTTGCAAAATACATGAAACTGATGCTTGCACTTGTCCGGCTGTGCAAATACGGTGCCTCCATTCGTATCCAGGCGTACGTCCAGCCCACGTGGCATGCCAACGTGTCGGCGGCCTGCCCGGATGTGGGGATTTTTGTGGAAAACCCCCTTATATTTTTATTTAATCACATATGATAGCCCCACAAATTTACAGATTGTGTTGCACGCACAGGCTATCCACCAGGCCGGCCATAGTGTGGTTAGTAGATACAGACTAGGTCAGAATTTATATTGCGTTGCTATGCAAAATGAAATTTTGAAGCACCGGCACATTGTGCCCTTTTTTTGAAAGTCAAATAAATGGATTTTTACAGCTAAAAAACTTCTCACATTTTTTATACATGCACACATAGAAGTGCAATATATCAGTGTGATTTTTTTATCCAAATCTTTATTTGTTTGTGAGAGATAAAAAAAAAGAGTAAAATACATGCAAAATTCAGCTTATTATTTTGGCCTGATTATTTTCTTTTTGCAGGGTATAATATAACAAAATTTCAAACAAAACTTGAAAGTCACTTAGAGCACATGCATATGTTTTTGTTCGAAATTTTTAAAATTAGTATGAAACTTTTAAGTTCCACCTTTTAAACTTTCAAGAAAAAACGTGCTCCATCATGCTCCCAAATTCCGCTTTGGTTGCTATGTACCTCTCAAAGGTGCCCAGTTGCTATATATATATATATATATATATATATATATATATATATATATATATATATATATATATATATATATATAGGACAAATGTTTCCTACAAGCAGTGGTAGTTACCACCACTTCATGCTTTTGTATGTTGTATGTAGTATCTGTCGAAACCTAGAGTATGTATGTGTAGTATGTAGTATATAACAATGATTAGGTAGTATATATACTAATTTTTAGGTAGTATGTACCATTTTTTGAGTATGCTCTTTTTTACGCATAAATATGTACGTATTTCATAAATATAACAAAAACTATGGGCTCATATGCAATTTTTTTCACGTAACTTGCTTTTAAATATCTTAGATATAGTATATGAACATATTTAAAATAATAAAATAGTATATATAGTACCACTTGGTAGTATATGAGATATGTGGGGTAACTACCACGGGTGGTAGGATGGATTTTCCCTATATATATATATATATATATATATATATATATATATATATATATATATATATATATATATATATATATATATATATATATAGGTGGGTCTATTCTAATAACACCCTTAAGAGTCTTATTCTGCACATCAAATCGCTTATTCTCGCTAACACCCGAACCAGCCCTGCGTCAACTCCACCGAATCGCAACCAAAGAAAATTACTGACCCACGTCAAACCTTATCCATCCCGCCTCCTCCTCCCCGTCCAGCGGCTCCCGCCTCCTCCCCCGAGCCGCCCGCCTCCTCCTCCTCCCGTCCGTGGCGCCCGCCTCCTCCCTCCCGCCAGATCCGCCCGCCTCCTACTCCTCCCGTCTGGCGTCCCCCTCCTCGGCGCCACCTTACTCTCCCCAACCTGCGGCCTCCTCCCAGCCGCCATCTTCTCCCCGTCACCGACCACCGCGGGCGCCTCCCCACCACCCCTCACTCCCGCCGGGCGGGCCTCCCTCCCAACCACCCCACGCCGCTGGCCACGGCCACCACCTCGCACCGCCTTCGCCGGCCACCACCACCCGCCTCGGCCACCACGAGCCGGAAGCCGATCCAGGCCGTGGCAGCCCCACGATGTCCCGGCCACGGATCCAGTCACGACGCTTGAGCCAGGCCGCGTCGGCCTCCGCCGCCCACTGGTCCCCACCGGATGCGCCTCCGCCTGCTGCACCGTGATCGATGTGGGAGGACACCAGTCCGGCAGCCCTCCATGCCGCTCCAAGCTCGCAAGGATGGGCGCGGCTGGATTCATGCCTCCACGGCCACCCCGCCGCTACCTTTCTCCCATCCGGCCACCCACCCGCCCAGTTGGCACGCCGCACCACCTCCCCGGATCCATCTCCTACACCACTTCACGCTTGGGACCAGCGGTAGTGCTCTCCATCGCCAAGAGGACCACGACTTCGCCCTTGAACTCCCCTTTTCTCTCGCCATCGTTATTGCAATGAAGAGCTGTTGCATAGTGCTCATGGCTCGTCGCCAACGATCCAAAGATCCCACCACCGCAGCTCTGGATAGTGAATAGATGCGGTGCAGCTAACATTGCAAAGGCGGTGTTTTTGGTGCAGGTTTGGGTGTTGTTGACGCAGGTGAGAGTCCTCTCGACGCATGATCCATAGCATTTTTATTTTTTCAGGTTTGGCCTTGTGTTTTATCTGCAGGTTTATTGAAGTGGAGTTTCTAGCGATTAGTTTGATGCAGTTTTGGTCACAATAATGACCAGCCTTAGATTCCAAAATCGTGCTCCAGATGGCGGGAGCGTGCTATCCTCCTCCCATTGCAGTCCGGGCGTCACCGACTTGAAGTGCGTGTGGGCGCAAGAATGCGTTCGTAGCGTGGCCATCCTGTTCGCCCTCTGTTTTGGTGCAGAATGACGCGTGATTGTAGTGCAGTCTGCTGGTGTTTGTGGTTTTTTTGTGTGTCATCGAATGTATCTGGTTGCGATATGTTGATTTTTTTGTAAAAAATATTTGTTGATAAGTTCATTTCAAAAAGCATTAAAATGGGTCACTTTTCAAGAGAAAAAAATGGATGGATGCAGCCCACTTCGAGGAGTCTTGTGGTTCACTACATTTAGCAAAAAACACGGTGGTGGATAAAAAAACAGGGTGGTTCACTCACCTTGTCCTAGCGGTTCACTCGCCTCGTCCTAGAAGTGCGGAAGAATTTCTAAAACTAAAAAGAAAACAAAAAATGTGTGTGTTTCATTTTGCAGTATGTTTGGTCCTCAGATGTGGTTCATTTTTTAGAGTGATGCTGTTCACTTGCCCCCAACATGAAAATGCAAGAAAATAGTGAAACAACATGATGGTAATGCCGTTCACTTTGATTATGTCGCAGCTCACTTGCCCTTGTCTTTGCGGTCCACTCTCCTTCACAAAAGAAAGTTGCAAAAAAGACAACAAAAACGAAAACTTGTATGGGAAAATTTACGTTGCACAAAAAAGAAATCATGCAGTGCACTTGTCGGTCTGATGCATTGCGGTTTTCGGTATGAAGCTGTGCGTTTTTCTGTCCGATGCAGTTCCCTTCATCGATTTTGGGTCCGTGAAAGACAGAGTGTCCGCATTTCCGTAAAATCAAAACTACTCTTAAACCGTAAAGATTAGAGAGAGTGTTCTATATGAAAAAGTTGCGCCTCGTCGAAACCTTTCCAACGGCGAACCGTTTGAATCATTCCGAGCAGCGGTTTGTAAAAAATTCGCAAAAAACAGCAGCTGCCGCTCGTCGTCCGCTACACAATTTTCAAAATTAACTTAAAATCGTAAGGAATCTCAAAAACATTTAAACATACGGAAGTTGCGCCTCGTCCATAGCTTTTCAATGATATATTACACGCCTCGTTTCGACAAACGGTTAAAAAACTAGAGGTGAAACAGTACCGAAAATTTGAATTTTTTTTGAAAAACAGAATTCCGTGATTTAGTAAATTTGAAATTGCTCTTAAACCGTAAGGAATTAGAGAAAAACTTATATATGAAAAAGATGCACCTCGACGATATCTATCCAACGGCGTATTGTTTGCTTCATTTCGACAAGCGGCTTACAAGAAATCGCGAAAAAACGCTCGCTGCCACTCGTAATGGGCCGCACCATTTTCAAAACTGCTCTTAAACCGTGTGAAATCTCGAAAAGTGTTCAACATGTCAAAATTGCGCTTAATCCATAGCTTTTCAACGGTATATTACACACCTCATTTCGACAAGCGGTTAAAAAATTAGAGCGAAAAACAGTACCAAAAAAATAACGTGTGCTGTTTTTTCCGACGAGAAGTTCACTGTTCCGGTAGAGCCCTGTTCCGGTAGTACGGAAGTGGTGTGCAGAATAGTTATTCTGCTAATATTAGCAGAATAGACCGTCTGTATATATATATATATATATATGTATATATATATATGTATATATATATATATATGTATGTATATATATATATATATGTATATATATATATATATATATATATATATATATATATATATATATATATGGTGCTCCTATGGGTCTCTTGTAATTACTTTTCAAGTTCTTTACTTTTATTTTTCATATTATTTTACCATTTCAAAAAAGAAATGTAAGAACAAAATACAACTGCCATAAACTTTAAGAAAGTGTTAGTGCATTTGAAAAATGTTCAACATGTTTTTGGAAAATGTTTCACATGTTTAAAAAAATTATAACACGTTTTTGAAAAATGTTTGTCGTGCGTTAAAAAAGTTTACAACATGTAGTTTTAAAAGAGTCCAACGCTGTGTGATAAGTTATTGTGTAAATTATCCTTACACTTATACAAACATGGTTGACATTTTTTATTCTTAAATTTAGACAATAATTTCTAATATAGGTTGAAATATTTAAATCCACATAAATAAAGTTCATGTCTACCTATTCGAAGTACACAAGAATGAAAATGGAAAAAATATGTAAAATATAAAATAATAGCATATTGATAGTTGTATTTTCATATGGGAAAAATTATGTATTATGAAACTAAACAGGAACTTGGAAAAAAAATAAAAAAGAAGAAAATCACATAGCTTTCTAGGTAGGAGTTCAATTCGAAGCATGGTCCGGCCGGTTATAAATACAACACTCTCTCCAAGCTCTCCTAAGCTACTACGCCAAACAGTTCGATCCCATGCATGCACGCATCCATATCCCCCGGCTATAAATACAACACTCTCTCCAAGCTCTCATGCATCCCGAACCAAAAGCACCGGCTACATAACCAAGCCTCTATTTCAGGCCAAGTTTTTGCCTCAAGATTGTGCCACTTGTTTGAAAATGACTTCTAGTGAATTATGCACATGACACGTACTATTATTTTGGGAAATGACCGTGTACAAATGCGTGGTGACTGCAGACTTTCGATCAAAATTTTCTTAACGTGGGTAGCGATTTCCTGGGTGTCGTTAGCGAATATGGGTGCGTGTGGGCCAGGATTGTCCGTTGACCTCGCCGCCCGACATTCCTTATGTTGTACGTGTCCGTGTGGCCCGATCGCCGCTGCGATGTGCATGCTTCTTTATCGATGTACGTGTAGTTGTGTGTGCCGATTGGTTGGTGTCGTTGCATTGGGCCAAGGGAACAGGTGCCGCCTTGATCGGCCCATCCAGACGTTCTCGGTGTTTCGGTCGATGCGTTGTTACCGCTTTTTCGAGAGTGGTCGCGTGGTTCGCTCGAAATTCCACTGCCTGCCGCTACCGCTTTTGTCCTGTAGACGTAGGTAACGTAGTGCGGTGCGGGGTTATAAATAGGTCGCCATTGTTCTATGGTTGCTCCTTCTCCAGTCGTAATGGTCCTCGGCGCCCCGCTGCTGCTCAAGAGCACCGCCCCACCAAAGCTTCCTACGGTCTGTGCCGGCCGGGCTCCTCGAGCGGGAGTGCAAACAGTGGCGGAGCCAACGTACAAGCGTAGCGCACTATGGCGGAGCCAACGTACTCCCGCACCTCGAGATTCCTATGCTCGACAAACTCCTTATATGCCTACATAATTTAGATTGTTTTTCTAAGTGAGCAATGCTGAAAATAAACTGAGAATGCTAGATAGAAAAAGATAAAGATGAAGTACTTACAGCATCTTTGGCAAGGGCTAAAGGAGTCTGTGAACGCCTGCATACTCTCTAAGCGGCTCGGGTTGGTAGCCCGAAGCTGTGTGTCTGAGATCGAAGGAGTGATCAAGCCGTCGAAACACGGATACCGGCCATTCTTCTTCCCTGGATGGCCACCACCGCCGTGTCGTCGATCCGAGGCTGGGCGACCTCGGCAATGGAACATCCGGATGCAACTCCCGATAGTGATGAATGTAAGACCCAGGTGCTCCTCGGTCTTGCCGTAATCGCTCTCGCCCTCCTTGCGGCGACTACGCTTTCGCGGGCCAGCTTCCACGACTCCATGTCTGAGAGCGGCCTCTTCAACTTGTCCTCCTACAACGTCAAATAGAAGTTAGCCATACATAAGAACATGACGGTAAAGAAGAACAAAAATGCATCATGCACAGAGATATGCACTACCGGAATCGCGGTCTATGCCTACGGCCACGGGCCGTCGGCATAGGCCCCTAAGCCGTCGGCATAGACCCATCCGCGTAGATGTCGTCAGCGTAGTCTTGCCAGACCGTCGGCATAGTAAAGCCATCGACATAGGGGCCTATGCCGACGGCCTAGCGTCAGCCGTCGGCATAGTATAGCCGTCGGCAGTGTTTTTCGTCCCGACGGCAATGGACGGCGCCCGTCAAAAGCGCCGGACGAATCATGCAATGCCACGTGGCAGATATATGCCGACGGCCTTACCGTCGGCATACCTCTGCCACGTGGCAACCAGTGGTACTCCTGGTGGCAGGGCTATGCCTACGGCAAAGCCGTAGGCATAGATGAATCTATGCCGACGGCTGCCGTAGGCATAGCTACGCCACGTGTCGCCTCCCGGTTACTCCTGGCGGCAGAGGTATGCCTCACGGCTTTGCCGTCGGCATAGATTTTCATCTATGCCTACGGCAAAGCCGTCGGCATAGATCCGCCACGTGGCGAGCCCTGGTGACTCCTGGGCTTATATATGCCGACGGCTTTGCCGTAGGCATAGTTTTTTTATTTATTTTCCCTGTTTTCTCTTTTCCAATTCATTTGACAGCATTTCAAAACAGAACAATAAGAAATTATGCAGAAATATGACAGTTCATCATCTAAACATACTCAAGTTCACCATCATCATCTAAACATACTCAAGTTCATCACATCATCTAAAGATCATCACCGACTCAAGTTCATGAACATAAAAGTAGTGCAAGACATGAAACATCATAAAAGTAGGAATATGAAAGGCATGGCACGACGACCACATGCACGGAATCATCAAGCAAGACCACCTCCGCCAAAACCACCACCTCCGCCAAAAGCACCACCACCTCCGCCAAAAGCACCACCACCTCCGCCAAAACCACCACCACCACCTCCGCCAAAACTGCCATCGCGACCACCACCACTCTGCCAGATCGGAGTGACTGGGGTCGACGGAGCAGGAGTCGAGCCACCGGTCCCCTACATGTTTGAAAAAGATTCTAACGGTAAATATGATATGATAGTGTTGAATGAGCGAGAACTAGTTTGTCAAGGTAGTTAGGCAAATGTACTAACCGGACCATCAACGCCTAGTGCCACCCATTCATCGAACGTGGGCACGTGTGGGGGTTCTCCCGCAGTGGTGGTGGGGGTCCCATTTGTGGTGGACCCGTGCCGTTACTCCAAGACGCCAACATAGCACGAATGTTAGTTAAACAAGCATACTAGAAGATCGGAAAGGAATGAAAGTGCAAAAATTTAGCTTGGTTTTAAGAGGGCAGAACTAACCGTCATCATCCGACGGTTGTAATCATCGTTGCCTTCACTGCTTTCAAGTACTCCCGCACCTCGAGATTCCTATGCTCGACAAACTCCTTATATGCCTACATAATTTAGATTGTTTCTAAGTGAGCAATCTTTGAAAATAAACCGAGAATGCTAGATAGAAAAAGATAAAGAGGAAGTACTTACAAAGATCTTTGGCGGGCTAAAGGAGTCTGTGGAACGCCTGTACTCTCTAAGCGGCTCGGGTTGGTAGCCCAAGGCCGTGTGTACGAGATCGAAGGAGTGATCAAGCCGTCGAAACACGGATACCGCCATTCTTCTTCCCCGGATGGCCACCACCGCGTGTCGTCCGATCCGAGGCCAGGCGACCTCGGCAGCGGAACATCCGGATGCAACTCGATAGTGATGAATGTAAGACCCGGGTGCTCCTCGGTCTTGCCGTAATCTTGGCTCTCGCCCTCTTTGCGACGACTCCGCTCAAGGGCCGCCTTCCACGACTACATGTCTGAGAGCGGCCTCTTCAACTTGTCCTCCTACAACGTCAAATAGAAGTTAGCCATACATAAGAACATGACGGTAAAGAAGAACAAAAATGCATCATGCACAGAGATATGCACTACCGGAATCGCGGTCTATGCCTACGGCCACGGGCCGTCGGCGCAAACCCCTAAGCCGTCGGCATAGATCTATGCCTACTACCGCCGTCGGCATAGACCCATCCGCGTAGATGTCGTCGGCGTAGTCTTGTCGACCGTCGGCATAGTAAAGCCGTCGGCATAGGGGCCTATGCCGACGGACCTAAGCGTCCACCGTCGGCATAGTATAGCCGTCGGCGATGTTTTTCGTCGACGCAGACGGACGGGCCGTCAGCAAAAGCGCCGAATCATGCAATGCCACGCGTGGCGGATATATGCCGACGGCCTTGCCGTCGGCATACCTGCGCGGCAACCAAAGGGTACTCACGGTGGCGAGGGCTATGCCTACGGCAAAGCGTAGGCATAGATGAATCTATGCCGACGGCTTTGCCGTAGGCATAGCTCTGCCACGTGTCGTCTCCTGGTTACTCCTGGCAGCAGAGGTATGCCTACGGCTTTGCCGTCGGCATAGATTTTCATCTATGCCTACGGCAAAGCCGTCGGCATAGATCCACTGCGTGTGAAGCCCCGGTGACTCTGGGCTTATATATGACGGCTTTGCCGTAGAGCATAGTTTTTTATTTATTTTCCCTGTTTTCTCTTTTCCAATTCATTTGACAAAGATTTCAAAATGAACAATAAGAAATTATGCGAGAAATATGACAGTTCATCATCTAAACATACTCAAGTTCACCATCATCATCTAAACATACTCAAGTTCATCACATCATCTAAAGATCATCACCGACTCAAGTTCATGAACATAAAAGTAGTGCAAGACATGAAACATCATAAAAGTAGGAATATGAAAGGCATGGCACGACGACCACATGCACGGAATCATCAAGCAAGACCACCTCCGCCAAAACCACCACCTCCGCCAAAAGCACCACCACCTCCGCCAAAAGCACCACCACCTCCGCCAAAACCACCACCACCACCTCCGCCAAAACGCCATCGCGACCACCACCACTCTGCCAGATCGGAGTGACTGGGGTCGACGGAGCAGGAGTCGAGCCACCGGTCCCCTACATGTTTCAGAAAAGATTCTAACGGTAAATATGATATGATAGTGTTGAATGAACGAGAACTAGTTTGTCAGTAGTTAGGCAAATGTACTAACCGGACCATCACTGCCTAGTGCCACCCATTCATCGAACGTGGGCACGTGTGGGGGTTCTCCCGCAGGTGGTGGTGGGGGTCCCATTTGTGGTGGACCCGTGCCGTTACTCCAAGACGCCAACATAGCCTGAATGTTATTTAACAAGCATACTAGAAGATCAGAAGGAATGAAAGTGCAAAAATTTAGCTTGGTTTTAAGAGGGCAGAACTAACCGTCATCATCTGACGGTTGTAATCATCGTTTGCCTTCACTCGTTTCAAGTACTCCCGCACCTCGAGATTCCTATGCTCGACAAACTCCTTATATGCCTACATAATTTAGATTGTTTCTAAGTGAGCAATGCTGAAAATAAACCGAGAATGCTAGATAGAAAAAGATAAAGAGGAAGTACTTACGACATCTTTGGCCGGGCTAAAGGAGTCTGTGAACGCCCGTACTGCATTTCTAAGCGGCTCGGGTTGGTAGCCCGCCGTGTGTCTGAGATCGAAGGAGTGATCAAGCCGTCGAAACACGGATACCGCCATTCTTCTTCCTGGATGGCCACCACCGCCGTGTCGTCGATCCGAGGCCCAGGCGACCTCGCGAGGAACATCCGGATGCAACTCCCGATAGTGATGAATGTAAGACCCGGTGCTCCTCGGTCTTGCCGTGTAATCTGGCTCTCGCCCTCCTTGCGACGACTCCGCTCGCGGCCTTCCACGACTCCATGTCTGAGAGCGGCCTCTTCAACTTGTCCTCCTACAACGTCAAATAGAAGTTAGCCATACATAAGAACATGACGGTAAAGAAGAACAAAAATGCATCATGCACAGAGATATGCACTACCGGAATCGCGGTCTATGCCTACGGCCACGGGCCGTCGGCATAGGCCCCTAAGCCGTCGGCATAGATCTATGCCTACGGCTGCCGTCGGCATAGACCCATCCGCGTAGATGTCGTCAGCGTAGTCTTGTCAGACCGTCGGCATAGTAAAGCCGTCGGCATAGGGGCCTATGCCGACGGCCTAGCGTCAGCCGTCGGCATAGTATAGCCGTCGGCAGTGTTTTTCGTCTGACGCAGAACGGACGGCGCCCGTCAAAAGCGCGGACGAATCATGCAATGCCACGTGGCGAGATATATGCCGACGGCCTTGCCGTCGGCATACCGCCGCGTGGCAACCAAGGGTACCCTCGGTGGCGGGGCTATGCCTACGGCAAAGCCGTGAGCATAGATGAATCTATGCCGACGGCTTTGCCAGAGGCATAGCTACTGCGTGTCGTCTCCTCGGTTACTCACGGCAGCGGAGAGGTATGCCTACGGCTTTGCGTCGGCATAGATTTTCATCTATGCCTACGGCAAAGCCGGCATAGATCCGCCACGTGGCAGCCCCGGTGACTCACAGGCTTATATATGCCGACGGCTTTGCCGTGAGGCATAGTTTTTTTTTATTTTCCTGTTTTCTCTTTTCCAATTCATTTGTGACAGATTTGAAACAGAACAATATGAAATTATGCGAAATATGACAGTTCATCATCTAAACATACTCAAGTTCACCATCATCATCTAAACATACTCAAGTTCATCACATCATCTAAAGATCATCACCGACTCAAGTTCATGAACATAAAAGTAGTGCAAGACATGAAACATCATAAAAGTAGGAATATGAAAGGCATGGCACGACGACCACATGCACGGAATCATCAAGCAAGACCACCTCCGCCAAAACCACCACCTGCGCCAAAAGCACCACCACCTCCGCCAAAACCGCCGCCACCTCCGCCAAAACCACCACCACCTCCGCCAAAACTGCCATCGCGGCCACCACCACTCTGCCAGATCGGAGTGACTGGGGTCGACGGAGCAGGAGTCGATCCACCGGTCCCCTACATGTTTCAGAAAAGATTCTAACGGTAAATATGATATGATAGTGTTGAATGAACGAGAACTAGTTTGTCAAGAGTTAGGCAAATGTACTAACCGGACCATCAACGCCTAGTGCCACCCATTCATCGAACGTGGGCACGTGTGGGGTTCTCCAGCAGTGGTGGTGGGGGTCCCATTTGTGGTGGACCCGTGCCGTTACTCCAAGACGCCAACATAGCTGAATGTTAGTTAAACAAGCAAACTAGAAGATCGGAAGGAATGAAAGTGCAAAAATTTAGCTTGGTTTTAAGAGGGCGAGAACTAACCGCCATCATCATCGACGGTTGTAATCATCGCTTGCCTTCACTCGTTTCAAGTACTCCCGCACCTCGAGATTCCTATGCTCGACAAACTCCTTATATGCCTACATAATTTAGATTGTTTCTAAGTGAGCAATGCTGAAAATAAGCGAGAATGCTAGATAGAAAAAGATTAAGATGAAGTACTTACAAAGATGTCAAGGCGGGCTAAAGGAGTCTGTGAACGCCTGCATTTCTCTAACTGGCTCGGGTTGGTAGCCCAAGCTGTGTGTACGAGATCGAAGGAGTGATCAAGCCGTCGAAACATGGATACCGCCATTCTTCTTCCTGGATGGCCACCACCGCCGTGTCGTCGATCCGAGGCTGGGCGACCTCGGCAACAGGAACATCCGGATGCAACTCCCGATAGTGATGAATGTAAGACCCAGGTGCTCCTCGGTCTTGCCGTAATCTGGCTCTCGCCCTCCTTGCGACGACTCCGCTCGCGGTCCAGCTGCCACGACTCCATGTCTGAGAGCGGCCTCTTCAACTTGTCCTCCTACAACGTCAAATAGAAGTTAGCCATACATAAGAACATGACGGTAAAGAAGAACAAAAATGCATCATGCACATAGATATACCTTCATGGCCTTGAAGCTCCGGTGGTTCCTGTTTCCTTGGCCGTGTGTCCCGTCGGCTCCACGGTTAGCTTTGGCCCTTGATGCTCTTGGCAAGAAACTCGCATCGGCGCCGAGCCACCTATCCACCAAAGTCGCCCAGCCGTCATGCCTTCCATAGCACCAACGAGGAACAACCTATGCAAATTTTGGAAGCATGACATGTGAGCACGAAACATAGAGTTGACTGCTTGAAACAATGAAAAGTTAGTAATAGTTACCATCATGAACTGCTCCTGTTCAAGGTAAGTCGTAGCTTCGCGCTTGACTTTTGGTCATCTTTTGGTGTAGGTAGTAGTGGTAGTATCATGCGAGGCGGCAACCCAGCGCACCTCGTCAATGACGAGCTTTCTTCTTCGCACCGCAAGCAAGACCACGTCGGCTCTGGCCTTGTGCTCGCCAAGAACTCTATAGAGTTGCTGCATATACCGAAGCAAACAAGGCATGAGTTGAGTGATCCAATGATAAACTATGAACTAAGCGAAGACAAGTGATTCGAAGAGAACTTACCCAAAATTTGGTGATCACGGCCTTAGCGGCCGTCCGTGACTCAGCGTTCTTTGCAAGCCTCGTAGTGGGCCCGGCTCGTGGCCAAAACCCGCACTGCTGGGTCCCTGTCTGGCCGTCAGGCAGAATAGGCCATGCCAAAAGTGCTTCAACAGATGCTAAGGCCGTCCGGTTTCACGGCCCTTTCCGCGAAGGATCCAGTTTCGCAAAAAGAATCAAATGATTGCCATGTGTACAATAAGAAAATGTTGTCATGTGTTGAAAATATGATTGAGAGGCACTTACTCTGTCCCCACGTGTTCAATGATCCACTTGTGCTCCTCGATAGAAGGTGGTGTAGGTAGTCCGGCATTACCACGCAGCCACCCCTGCGGAGCACCCGGTGGCAAGTCACCCCACAACTCGGGATCAACCTCCCCTCCACCCTCCTCGCCCTCCTCACCCTCCTCCTCGGCCTCCTCCTCCTCACCCTCCTCCTCGGCCTCCTCCTCCTCGCCATCAGGAACATACTCCTCCTCCTCAGACTCAGAAGGTGCCTCTGTATGGGAGGGCATCGAAGAAGACCCTCCTATTTCGGACACGGCCCGGAGTTTTTTGCCCCGGCTGCCTCTCCCCCCACCTCCTCCTCCTCTAGGGGCTCTCCCCCCACCGCCTCCTCCGCGAGGGTCTCCGCCCCCGACCCCGCCACCTCCCCTGTGAGGTGTCATCCTCAGCGTAGTCGGAGGGAACCTTGTGGGCTCGTCCCACTCCGAGTAAGTCCTTTAAATTTCTTGAGGAAACTGGCACCACCGGACTTGCCCATGATTAGCAAACCTGCATTGAGAAGAGAATAAACAATTAGTAAGGATATCAATTAAACAAGCATACAGGAAAAACATTAATACCGTAAGTGCACATTAAGCATACTATTGTAATGATCATTAAAAGAACTTACATTTTCTAGAACCCATATGAATCATCACTATTGTAATCTATTTGTGGAGCGGCCTCATCATCACTATCACGCATATCTTCTTCGTTGTCTGACGGAGGTGGAGGCTCTTCCTCATCGCCGCGTCTTCATTTAACTTTTCAAGCATAATTATGTCTCTTTGATTCTGGCGAGTAATCCACCTACATCTCTAATAGGTAAAGATGGGTCCTAATCCCACTCGAGAATGTGTAGATTGAGTACGGTCCATGCTCTACCCCATTCCGAGACAAAATTTGGCAGCACCTCCCCGCTGTTCTCCAAATACACGTCTCGGCAAAATGCCGAGAGAATGTGCATCCGGAGAACAACAGGGAGGCGCCGCCGAAATTCTGTCTCGGAACGGGGTAGAGCATGAACAACGTACCCAATCTACACATCCTCGGGCTGTCCGTGAAAGCGATGGACAATCTGCAAGAGCTGCGGTGATAAATATGCAATTGAATGCATATTTATCGATGCAACCCTTTCGGACGGGAGACCTAGGTTACGCGACTTGATGTGAAAATTCAATCTAGTGACATGGAAAAAAGTGGACGAGGTCATGGAATTGTTGCTCACCCTCCGATGTAGAGGATGTAGTCGATCAAAGGAGGGACGATCGTGGACAAACACCTCCAACGTCGACGGTCACTCCACGAAGATGGAACACCACAAATCCTGTTAATTCGACCAAGTGCAAAAAAATAGGTTAAGCATTGACAGTTTAAACTATGAAAAAATCATATTTCGTCAAGTGTAAAATTTTGTCCTTCAATTTTTTAGCAAGATCATCATGATTAAATAACCACTCATCATATGTCAATTTTGGAGCACATCTCACACAACTATTTTAGAAACTAAATGTCACATAGCAAGGATTTAGACACAACTTCACCTCCTATCCATGCCATCTCTAGACGTCAACAACTCAAAGAACATGACACAAACAGCAACTCAAAAATTTGTTTTGCATGCATCTGTGAATAGACTTAGGGGCGAATACACCATAAATTAATCTCACATGCATATATTGTCATAATCCATTATATATCATATTGGTACAAATATTAGGCTTATGGACATAAAATCTAGAAGAGAACAATGCTAACAATTACATCACTTGTCTTTGTGAAGATAAGTTACACATGTCCATACATAGTAGTTATTTGCAGCAAATTAATATGAAACTATGAATGTCACAGTAGGAAAAATGAAAAAAAAGAGCATAGCTCACCGGGCAGAGGAGCGTCACGGCGATGGAGGGGACGGGAGGGACGGGGCTGGTCGTGGTCGGCCGGAGAAGCAGAGGCCGCCGCCCATCGGAGCTAGCACCAGGGCCGGCCGGGCAGGGACGCGGGCCGCTGGCCGGAGCCGTGGCCAGGCGTGCTCGGGGAGGGGCCAAGGCGGGGCCCTGCCTGGTTCGTGGCGGGGCAGAGAACTGGGGTGGAGGCAAGGCGCGAGGAAGGGAGAGGAGGGAGGGTGGAGGCGGTGACGGGCGGGCGGCAGATGCGTGGCGGCGGTGGCGCGAGAAGGGGAGGGAAGGGGAGGGGATGGAGCGGCGGGGAGGGGGGACGGGTAAGGGAGGGGAGAGTGGCGCGGGTGGAGCGGCGGCGGGCGGGCGGGCGGCGGCGGCGGCAGCTAGCTAGCTGGTCGGGCTCGGGCGCCACGAGTGGGGACGAACGAGTGGAGGGTGAGCGGGAGTGGATAAGGGAACTATGCCGACTGCTTAACCGTCGGCATACATTAGTCATGCCACATGGCATATATGCCGACGGCTAAGCCGTAGGCATAGGTATATTTCTTTTTTTTATACATGTTAATTACAAACTAGCCGTATACATGTTAATTACACACGTGGCATATATTATTAACTGTCTTCAAATATATTTTTAGTGTATATTATTTTCAATGCTATATATTTATTCTTTTTTATTTTAATGTTTTCTTATAGTTATATATTTATTCTTTTTATTTCATATAGATTTTTAAATTTTTATAGTTATAGTTTTCCTTTTTATGTGTTATTATTTCATATAGATTTTTATTTTTAAACGCTCGGCCCTCTCCTCTCCTGGAACCACACAGAGGGAGGGAGGGAGGCGCCTTGAAAGCAGCTCGTCCGCCAAGGCCGTGGCACAGTCGACAGTGAGGTGGGGTAGGGGCGGGGTAGCTTAGTTCGTCAGTGAGTGAAGGGGAGGGCCGCCACGCAAGATTTGATGGTATGCTAGGCCCGAGGTCAGCCGGCCTGATCGTGAGCCAGGCGAAGAGCAATCCACAGAGAGGGAAGTGTTGAGATACTTCTCCATCACAAAAATTATGAAAAATTACCATCAGTCCTATAGCACATGTGCCCACGTTGTGTAAAAACTCATGATTTTATCACGCTCCAAGTATTTAATAATATTCACGCCGCATCGTTACCGCAGAACGTCTACTACCGTCTCATTACTGGCCCGTGAGGGGCCACACTGGAGACGCGTGCGCCTCTTCGAACATGCCACCACACCACCCCGCATGTACGAGGGCCCGCAGGCGACGCCTCGGTGGCATTGCTACCCCTCAGGCCCCCTGGCCCCGCCTAACATCAGAAGCGCTTTGACCACGGGATCTAGCCCTTTGACTTTGCACGGACGGATTTGACGGTGGACCTCTCCACCCGGTTGTGTTAGGGTCAGTCCATAGGAACACTTTGGAGCAACATCCGGGCGGACCCACAAAGAAGATCCCCTCCGTATGGACCCGACGTCTGCTTCCCACTCCAGTGCGGCGGCGGCGCCGTCCGTGAGGGTGGGGGGGCACACCCGGAGGCAGCGTCGGGCGTTTGCAACCGCCTCAACACTTCCAGACTTGTGAGAGGCCGCCTACGAAAGATTTGACGGTATTCTAGACCCCGGAGTCAGACGGCCACAGTCATAGACGCGCGAAGAGCAATCCAGAGAGGGAAGTGTTCGAGATACTTCTCCATCACAAAAATTATGAAAAATTACCATCAGTCCTATAGCACATGTGCCCACGTTGTGTAAAACACTCATGATTTTATCGCGCTCCAAGTATTTAATAATATTCACGCTGCATCATTATCGCAGAACATCTACTACCGTGTCATTGCCGTCCGTGAGGGGGGCCACACCCCGGAGACGCGTGCCGCCTCTTCGGACATGCCACAACACCACCACGCATGTATGAGGGCCGGTGCGACGCTCCGGTGGCATTGCTACCCCCAGGGCCCCCGTCCCGCCTAACCCTGTAGCGTTTGACCACGGGATCTAGCCCTTTGACTTTGCACGGACGGGATTTGACCAGTGGACCTCTCCACCTGGTTGTGTTAGGTCAGCCCATAGGAACACTTTGGAGCAACATCCGGTCCAGGCCCACAGCAAGATCCCCTCCGTGTAGATCCGACGCGTCCGTTTTCCCCCTCTAGGTGCCGGCGGCGGCGCCGTCCGTGAGGGGGGGGCACACCCCGGAGACGCGTGCTGGGAGTTTGCAACCGCCTCAACACTTCCAGACTTGTGAGAGGCCGCCTACGCAAGATTTGACGGTATGCTAGCCCCCAGAGGCCGCCGGCCACAGTCGTAGACGGGCGAAGAGCAATCCGCGTAGAGGGAAGTGTTCAGATACTTCTCCATCACAAAAAATTATGAAACATTACCATCAGTCCTATAGCACATGTGCCCACGTTGTGTAAAAAACTCATGATTTTATCGCGCTCCAAGTATTTAATAATATTCACGCCGCATCGTTACCGCAGAACGTCTACTACCGTGTCATTGCCGTCCGTGAGGGGGGGCCACACCCCGGAGACGCGTGCCGCCTCTTCGGACATGCCACCACACCACCCCGCATGTATGAGGGCCCGGTCGGCGACGCTCGGTGGCATTACTACCCTGTGGCCCCGTCCCGCCTAACCTCATAGCGTTTGACCACGGGATCTAGCCCTTTGACTTTGCACGGACGGGATTTGACCAAAGGGACCTCTCCACCCGGTTGTGTTAGGGTCAGTCCATAGGAACACTTTGGAGCAACATCTGGGCGGACCCACGCAACATCCCCTCCGTATAGACCCGCGTCCGCTTTCTCCAGTGCCGGGCGGCGGCGCCGTCCGTGAGGGGGGCACACCGGAGGCAGCGTCTTGGGCGTGCAACCGCCTCAACACTTCGAATTGTGAGAGGCCGCCACGCAAGATTTGACGGTATGCTAGCCCCGAGGTCACGGCCACAACAGAAGCGTGCGAAGAGCAATCCGCGAGAGGGAAGTGTTCAGATACTTCTCCATCACAAAAAATATGAAAAATTACCATCAGTCCTATAGCACATGTGCCCACGTTGTGTAAAAACTCATGATTTTATCGCGCTCCAAGTATTTAATAATATTCACGCCGCATCGTTACTGCATGAGCGTCTACTACCGTGTCATTGCCGTCCGTGAGGGGGCCACACCGGAGACGCTGCGTCGCCTCTTCGGACATGCCACCACACCACCCCGCATGTATGAGGGCCCGGTCTGACGCCTCGGTGGCATTGCTACCCCGGGGCCCCTGGCCCCGCCTAACCTCAGTAGCGTTTGACCACGGGATCTAGCCCTTTGACTTTGCAGGACGGGATTTGACGATGGACCTCTCCACCCGGTTGTGGTAGGTCAGCCCATAGGAACACTTTGGAGCAACATCCGGCCGGGCCCACAACAAGATCCCCTCCGTGTAGACCCGGCCAGCGTCCGTTTTCCCCCTCCGGTGCGGCGGGCGCCGCCGTCCGTGAGGAGGGGGCACACCGAGACGCGTCTTTGGGCGTTGCAACCGCCTCAACACTTCCAGAAATTGTGAGAGGCCGCCACGCAAGATTTGACGGTATGCTGGCCCCGGAGGCCGCCGGCCACGATCGTGAAGCGTCACGAAGAGCAATCCAGCGTAGAGGGAAGTGTTCAGATACTTCTCCATCACAAAAATTATGAAAAATTACCATCAGTCCTATAGCACATGTGCCCATGTTGTGTAAAAACTCATGATTTTATCGCGCTCCAAGTATTTAATAATATTCACGCTGCATCGTTACCGCAGTAACGCCTACTACAAAGGTCATTGTCATTGCCCGTGAGGGGGGGGGCCACACCGAGACGCTGCGTCGCCTCTTCGGACATGCCACCACACCACCCGCATGTATGAGGGCCCTGCGACGTTCCGGTGGCATTGCTACCCCAGGGCCCGTCCCCGCCTAACCTCAGAAGCGTTTGACCACGGGATCTAGCCCTTTGACTTTGCAGACGGGATTTGACGGTGGACCTCTCCACCCGGTTGTGTTAGGGTCAGCCCATAGGAACACTTTGGAGCAACATCCGGCCAGCCCACAAAGAAGATCCCCTCCGTAGACCCGACGCGTCTGCTTTTCCCCCGCCAGTGCCGGCGATGGCGCCGTCCGTGAGGGGCCGAACCCCGGAGACGCGTGCCGCCTCTTCAGACATGCCACCACACCACCCTGCATGTATGAGGGGCCGGTGCGACGCTCCGGTGGCATTGCTACCCCCCATCCCCCCAGGGCCCCCGTCCCGCCTAACCCTGGAGCGGTTGACCACGAGATCTAACCCTTTGACTTTCCACGGACGAGATTTGAACAGTGGACCGCACCCCCCAGTTGTGTCGGAGTCGGCTCGAGAGGGACACACAGGGAGCAACATCCGGGCCAAACCGACAGCTACATCCCCTCCGTGTAGACCCGATGCGTCCGTTTCCCCCCTCCAGGTGCCGCCTCTTTGGACATGCCACAACACCACCCCGCATGTATGAGGACGCCAGACGACGTCGAGTGGCATTGCTACCCCAGGGCCCCGTCCCCGCCTAACCTCGGAGCGGTTGACCACGAGATCTAGCCCTTTGACTTCCCACGGACGGGCTTTGACGGTGGACCTCTCCACCCGGTTGTGTCAGGTCGGCCCAGAGGGACACACAGGAGCAACATCCGGCCAAACCCAGACTAAATCCACTCCATGTAGACCCGACGCGTCCGTTTCCCCCTCCAGGTCTTGCGTGGCGCGTCGATGTGAGGCCACACCGGAGATGCGTGCCGCCTTTTCGGACATGCCATAACACCATCCGGTTGTGGTAGGTCATCCGATATATATAAACACTTGGAGCAAAGTCCCTTCAGATAGACCCGTCTGTTTCCCCATTCTAGTTCTTAGAATTTGGCGGCACCTGATTAGTGAGGGGATCACTGGCTCTGTCTGAGAACCGAAAAATAATGTATGTATGCTTATTAACACATCTGTATGTAAGTTAGTTAAATAAAAATAATAAAGAAAACAGTGAAGAAAAAAAGAAAAAAAACTATTTGTATGCTTATTAACACATACTATATGCTTATTAACATACTATATGCTTATTAACACATACTATATGTATGCTTATTAACACAATCTATATGTATGCTTATTAACACATACTGTATGCTTAATAATAATAATAATACTATATGGAAAAAAAAAAAAAAACTATGCCGACGGGCAAAGCCGTCATATAGTGTGAGGCGAGATGGGCGGACCGCGGATCGATGATGTGTCGGCTATGCCAACGGCTGCCGTCGGCATAGCTCCTGGTCGGTGCGCTCTGGATCGTTGACGTGTCACCCGTATCTATGCCGACGGCCACCGTCACGGCCGTCGGCATAGATTTAACGTCGTTAACCGGTAGTGATGGCGATTGTCGTGAGCCCGCATCTATGCCGACGACCAATATATGCCGACGGCAGCTGTAGGCGTAGTCTGGGATAAGCCGACGGCCTGTGTATGCCGACGGCTGCTGTCGGCGTAGACGCGGATAGCCCGACGGCCAGGAGCTAGCTGTCGGCATAGCTCGGACTAGGCCGACGGTAGCCGTCGGCATATATTTGGCTGTCGGCGTAGAGCCCTGTTCCGGTAGTACGGAAGTGGTGTGCAGAATAGTTATTCTGCTAATATTAGCAGAATAGACCGTCTGTATATATATATATATATATATATATATATATATATATATATATATATATAAATATATATATATATATATATATATATATATATATATATATATATATATATGGTGCTCCTATGGGTCTCTTAATTACTTTTCAAGTTCTTTACTTTTATTTTTCATATTATTTTTACCATTTCAAAAAAGAAATGTAAGAACAAAATACAACTGCCATAAACTTTAAGAAAGTGTTAGTGCATTTGAAAAATGTTCAACATGTTTTTGGAAAATGTTTCACATGTTTAAAAAAATTATAACACGCTTTTTGAAAAATGTTTGTCGTATGCGTTATAAAAGTTTACAACATGTAGTTTTAAAAGAGTCCAACGCTGTGTGATAAGTTATTGTGTAAATTATCCTTACACTTATACAAACATGGTTGACATTTTTTATTCTTAAATTTAGACAATAATTTCTAATATAGGTTGAAATATTTAAATCCACATAAATAAAGTTCATGTCTACCTATTCAAGTACACAAGAATGAAAATGGAAAAATATGTAAAATATAAAATAATAGCATATTGATAGTTGTATTTTCATATGAAAAAATTATGTATTATGAAACTAAACAGGAACTTGGAAAAAATAAAAAGAAGAAAATCACATAGCTTTCTAGGTAGGAGTTCAATTCGAAGCATGGTCCGGCCGGTTATAAATACAACACTCTCTCCAAGCTCTCCTAAGCTACTACGCCAAACAGTTCGATCCCATGCATGCACGCATCCATATCCCCCGAACCAAAAGCACCGGCTACATAACCAAGCCTCTATTTCAGGCCAAGTTTTTGCCTCAAGATTGTGCCACTTGTTTGAAAATGACTTCTAGTGAATTATGCACATGACACGTACTATTATTTTGGGAAATGACCGTGTACAAATGCGTGGTGACTGCAGACTTTCGATCAAAATTTTCTTAACGTGGGTAGCGATTTCCTGGGTGTCGTTAGCGAATATGGGTGCGTGTGGGCCAGGATTGTCCGTTGACCTCGCCGCCCGACATTCCTTATGTTGTACGTGTCCGTGTGGGCTTCGATCGCCGCCTGCGATGTGCATGCTTCTTTATCGATGTACGTGTAGTTGTGTGTGCTTCGATTGGTTGGTGTCGTTGCATTGGGCCAAGGGAACAGGCGGTGCCGCCTTGATCGGCCCATCCAGACGTTCTCGGTGTTTCTGGTCAGTGCCGTTGTTACCGTTTTTTCGAGAGTGGTCGCGTGGTTCGTTCTGGAAATTCCACTGCCTGCCGCTACCGCTTTTGTTCTGTAGACGTAGGTAACATAGTGCGGTGCAGGGTTATAAATAGGTCGCCATTGTTCTATGGTTGCTCCTTCTCCAGTCGTAATGGTCCTCGGCGCCCCGCTGCTGCTCATGAGCACCGCCCCACCAAAGCTTCCTACGGTCTGTGCCGGCCGGGCTACTCGAGCGGGAGTGCAAACAGTGGCGGAGCCAACGTACAAGCGTTGGGTTCAGTTGAACCCAACGGATTTTGCTCTGTACGTGTTTGTAGGTGCATATTTACTAGATGTGAACCCATTAAAAAATTATGACTGAACCCTTTAACGAAAGATCACCACGTGAGCGACTAAACAAAGGCCCAAAAATGAACAGCCCATGAGAAGTCCTGGCCTTGCCGTAATTAATCACCGTGATTAGTCACGTACACAGCTGTATGCCTCATCTTCTTTTTCTTTTCCAATTCGCATCTGAGCTTTCCTCTCATCTATTTCGTGTTCCTGCTGCCTCCCCGCCGGCCACAGCCAGATCGACCGCGGCAACAGTTGTATCGTAAAATTAGAGGTAATTAGATTAGATTGCCTCATCTCCTCTCTTTTATGTATGTTCTATCTGGCCTAATAGCCTAGTACGATAATGATTTTTTGCCCTAGTTTTTTTATTTGTTTTTCTCCATGGACTTTGATTGATCTAGGCAATGTAGCGGTATTTTTTGAAGAAAACTTGGTCACCAGATCGAGAGAATGATACAAACACATCAAGGTGACAAATTAGACGTAGGCTAAGTGCATCAAATGTCACTGAATCTAATCTTCCGAAGGCTACTATTCATGTGGAAATTAATTTAGATGAATTACCTTATGATCCGGCTGATCAAAAGAGAATTTTAGAGAATTGTAGTGCTCAATCTTTTTAAGGCGATGCCAGATCGAAAGGGGACACTCTAAAATGTGAGTGCCTTTACAAGATTCTTTCGCTTGATAGTACTTATTATAAATTCGTCAAACTAACTTGTTATTTCTTCAATGTGCTAGGAAGATGAGAAGCAACATCTGGAGCTACAAAGTTATTTGATACTACTATGCAGACAAGTGATTTTATAATTGTATTGAACCGGTATGTCTTACACTCTAGTTTTTAATGCAACACAATGTGTGATATATGATACCACATTTCTATTGATTATACTGTTTTCGGGTCTATGATTTTGTTGTAAGAAAACTTAATTAGACTTTGCCCATAATAAAATATTAAAATTAGACTTTACACTTCACATATTAGTACCAAGTTCTCACAACGAGTCATGGAGTGAACCCAATGGCCAAATTTACTGGCTCCGCCCCCGAGTGCAAAGGAGTGGCAGCCACCACGGAGGACGCGGCTGTGCCGTTCTGGCTACTCCATCGAGTAAGGCCGTCACTAGGAGCTGCTTCGCGCCATCGTTGGTGGCATGGTGGCAACCGGGAGTGTGGTGGACGACAGCGAAGCACGCCGATGCCACCGGTGTGGTGGTTCGGGCCGTTCTGCTGCGTTGGCCATTGTGTCGGCTCGGTCCGTACGTATGGAGCATGCTCCGGCGTCTGATGATCGGCCGTTGTATCGCGGTGGCCTTCTGCACGCTAGCAAGATCGTTCGATGAGCGGCGCTCAAATTCTGTCAAGGTGGACTTCATCCGTGAGGACCTCTCCCCTTATTTCTCTTGAGTGTTTTTTTCTCTTCTGTTGATCCAAGGCAGGACAGGAGGTACGACACCAGCACGGCACGACGGCTACGGCTACGGGAGGCCTCCGGCCAGTGGTGATGCCGGTGTTCGGCGAGGTCCTGGCGGCGCACGGCGTGGCTAGCTGTTTACAGCTGAGCTCGGGCTCTTGGCCGTGAGCAGCGACCCGCGGATCCCCAGATCCATGGTAGCAAACCTACATCTGCTACTCCAGCATCCACCATGTCTCATCTACTTTTTTTCAACAAAACCAGCATCTAGCTAGCTAGCTAAAGATTACAGGGTTGATCCTTCTTGCGGCGAGGAAGGGGCCCGTGCATTGGCGGGCGAATGGTGGTGGGCTGCATCACTTATGGGTGTGTGACGAAGGCGTCAGCGACGGCGAGCGGGACGTGTTGGTGGTCAGTTCACAGAAAGGGCACGACATGGTGTTCCCCAAGGGCCAGTTGCGCTTGACGAGTCCATGAACAACGCGGTCCAGCGCAAGGCCCTCGAGGAGGCCGGCGACTGCGCTGACACAGGCAAGGTGCTCCGCTGCTGGCACTACGAGAGGCCTCGACCTCAAGTGCTGCTCTCCTTTCCTTTGCTCTCTGAGATCAATTGATCATGTTTCGTTTTGCATATATTTCGTTTTCAGGCAGAGGAGCACCAGCAAATCAATCTGAAGTATTTATCATAATGACAATTGACACCACCTCAGCAAAAAGCTTCTTTTGAGAGTACCATGTCAGGTCTATGCGGTGTGGTCGTTCGTATGTGACACCACAGGTACGCATGAGATACTGGGCTCACATAACTAATTAATAATTCATAACGTTGAGTTGCAAATTAACTACATGTCACGTTCAATTGATCATGCTGCAACCGTGCAATCCATGGGCTACAGCTTAGGGCACTGCATATGATTTCACATGATGTTCTGTATAGGGGGTTGCATGTGGATTAATTAGTTCCTCCGCGCCCATCATGGTCAATGTGCTAATTATTCCTTCATTCGCTGTGATGGATAACATATTGAGATAACTAGGCGCCGCTCTCCTCTCCTCTGCTCTCTGGAATTTACCTGATCAGTGTTTCATCCTGCCATGTTATGTACTATTCCCTTCGTCCGAAAATACTTATCATCAAAATAGACAAAAAAGAATGTGTCTAGAACTAAGACACATCTAAATACATCATCTTTTATTCATTTTGATGACAAGTATTTCCGGACGGAGGGAGTACTACATTTCTATGCTAAAATCTACTGACCATCATTTATGTACTACTC
The DNA here is from genome assembly GCA_021605145.1 of Aegilops bicornis. NCBI lineage: Eukaryota > Viridiplantae > Streptophyta > Magnoliopsida > Poales > Poaceae > Aegilops > Aegilops bicornis. The sequence continues at coordinate 650,813,361 of CM038672.1, forward strand.
CATCTCTAAGTATACAACTGAAAAAATAGCTGCGAAAGAATGATGGTGTACTTAGTAGAGTAGAACTTTTTGTGATGAAGAATGCTTGGGACTGCTATAATCCTAGCACCTACGGATCCAAGCGTAAACAAAATAAAGAAGGAAAACTGCCATGCTAAGCAGCCAGAGAAAAGATCTCTCTATAGCTACGTATGTAAACGGAAATGAAAGAAACCAAAAGTGTGTGTACGCTTAAACCACATGATCTCTTGACCCGTATGCATGGAAAGAAAAAAAACCATTGATGTTATAACCATGTGGCCACCCCCATGCAAAACTCACTTATTCAAGTAGCCACCTCGCCTCCCAATCCCATGCACATGCACGTAGTCACATCACTCTGAAATTCACGTCCAATCAAAGCATGCACCCACCAGCGACAAGACAAAACGAAAGCAAATAGATCCCATGCCGTCACATGAAAACGTAGTTTGACAAAACAAACCGCAGAAGAAAAACGCTACGGCCACACATCGTGTACCAGGCTACCAGCACTTGGGCATCCAGTTCATGGAAAAACTGTTTTTTTTTAAGTTTTTTTAGGAGATTTCAAAAGGAAAATATACACCATTACCGTTTTTAGTGGACCTTTACCTTTTATAATTTGTGAAAAGACATGAAGATCTGGTACCAGGTTCTGAACATGAGCGACGACAAATAAAAGTTCACACAAAATAGAAAAGCTGACACACGAATGCACCAACGAAGTGCGGCCACAACTCAAATAACTAAAATAGAAAAAAAATATGAACATAAAAATTTATATACTACATAGATGATTCACCGAGATCCACCAAACTCAAACTTAGCATGCGATATAAAAAAGTAAGTACTTCCCTTGTGTAATATGTATCTATATCGATTACTTAATGCAATAAAACTTTCCCTTTTTAAAGCACCTTAGCATCCACAATGCCTTTATGTTCATAAAAAATCATTCAAAATTTTTGTTACTTAATAGACATGCAAAAAATTAAATGAATAAGTAGTAACCAACCAATTAGCAACATGGCGCATACATGATTTTAACATAGTACTGCGTGCACACCTCTACTAGACCACTTAAGACAGATTATTACCAACTAAATTAAATCTCACCCTAAGTGAAGACTAATAAATAAAAAGAGAATTTTTTTCAAATATATACTATAGTATACACTATTAACCATACCAAGGCGCGGCGTGCCGCCGCGCGGGTATATGCTAGTATCCTACTCAAGCACACGCTCACGATGGCATCCAGAGCTGCTACCTTCGTCGCCTTGAGCCTCCTCCTCTCCGCGGTCGCGATGCACGGCTGCGGACCCTATTGCCAGACGCCAGTCGTAGTGCCGACGCCGCCCGTTGTGGTTCCGCCGCCGTACCACAGAGGAGGAGCGCACGGCCACGGCGGGCAATTCTCTATTGACGCGCTAAAGCTGAGGGTGTGCGCCAACGTTCTCGGTGGCCTGCTCGGTCTCAAGGTCGGCGTTCCGGCGCGCGACAAGTGCTGCCCGCTGCTCCAGGGGTTGGTCAACCTTGACGCCGCCGTCTGCCTGTGCACCGCCGTCAGGGCTAACGTCCTCGGCATCCACCTCAACGTGCCTGTGGACATCAGCCTCCTCCTCAACCACTGCGGCAAGACGTGCCTGTCAGAGTTCACTTGCCCAGCCCATTGACGGGCGCGCACTGCTGCACGGGGGCCCAATAAGATTTGCTTTCGATCCGTACGTACGTCGGTGTTATTTTCGTGTCCACATTTAAATCCTTGTAACCAGTACTACTAGAAGAACGCCCGTGCGTTGCAACGGGGTCACATTAACTTTAAGAGTTCAATATTAATATACTCATACATATCAAGTGACATTGGCGACCTTTTTACCATCAAATTCTCACACACTCTCTCTGCCTCCCTCTTCCTCACTCTCTCTCCCCTCTCCCTCTCTCTCTAACACACACACACATATCCATCTTATTGGATACGCGACCATAATCCATCTATTTTACACACACGCGCTAGTGCATAACAATATGGATTATGTGTATTATATTTGCCGCCACAACTGAGGAAATTAATTTCATGTAAATGGGTCAGCCATAGCTCCAAGAATACGTGGAGGAGGTGGCACGGGTCGGCATCGACGCCGTCCGGCGACGCCACGGCCCGCTTCAAGTGCGTCTGCGCGCCGGCCACCCATGCCGGATCCTTCAAGTGCCGCTTCCACCGCACCAACTCCCAGGCTGAGGAAGCCGCCCTTCTTCGCCCCTTCTTCACGGCCAACCAGCGGTGCCAGGCACACCAGCCTCGCCGTCCTCGTCCCCGGCACCGTCGCGACCCAGTGACGCAGCCCAAGCATCAGACTCGAGAATCAAGAACGCTCGACAACGGAGAGGGAAGGGAAGATCATATACATGTCATAAGAAAGGGAGTTTATTTACTGCTCCCTCGATGTATTGTTTCCTTTGTTTGGAGATTGATTACCATCCGTGAGTTAAGGTAAGGTTAATGTGATTGAGCGACTTTTCTGAAAATCAATTATTTGTTTTCTAATTAATGTGATTGAGTGATTTAAGGTAAGGTTAATTAATTTAGATTTGATATTTAGAGATTGTTCGTAATTTATTCTACATTATCAAATAACTTGCGCCAGTATGGAAAGTTCTGATCTTTTCAGATTTCTATCATTGTGTGAGAGGGTGACGCGAAAATAAACCGATGAAGTGGGAGGAGGGGACGAAAAAAATCTACAAAAAAAACCAGCAAAGGTGGGAGGAGGTAGCAAAAAAAATCATAAGAGGTGGGACGAATGACATAATTAGTAAACAATTTCAGCGACAAAACACTACAAGAAATCTGTTAGTACATGACGGACCTGATCCGTCACAAATCAGTGGAAAACTGTCATGGGTACCCATCCACGACGGACTTGCAATCCGTCATGTATATCGCGTCATAATTTGACCTCACGCCATACGTGACGATACTTGCCCGTCATGAATTTGCCCGAGGCCCGCCAAGGCCCAATCCGTTGTGACAGAACAAACCGTCATCGTTTAGCGCCACGTAGGATTTTGAGTGTCCAATTCAAATGACATGGCTGCCTACGTGGATCGTACATTCCGTCACAAAATTCGTCATGGTCTAGCACATTAACCCATTTCTTTCGGTCCAATTTTTACTTGATACATTTTTAGCATAATGCGTGGCCCAATAACAAGTATTTGCAAAGTGTATAACATTACACAGTTCAACCAATATGCAGCCATCTGTATAGATTTACAATGTAGCAGTTTACAAAATCCTCTACAAAATGATAACTTACAATTGAATAAAAAATCACACATCACAATTAGGAACGAGTACAGTTCATTTTACATCAGCAAAACATACAAACTATCAAGGTCGATATTTAGGTTCTTGCTATCAGCCCTCCTAATGGCAACCATCATGTCATGGCTAACTGTGATGGACAGCATCAAGTAGCCAGCTTCCCAATCTTACCTGCATATCTACAAGAACCTTAGATTTTTTTTAACAGAGATGAATAGATAGTAGAAATAATATAATTGCAACAAATATAAAAATGAATTAAATGTCCAAAATTCTTAAATCTTATAGTGCCTAGAAATGAGATTAACATCCACTATAAAACAAGAGTAAACATAAGGTTTCTTAAAATTAATCCAAAGAAAAGTGTGTCAAATGTAAGTCAAATGGCAAAGTAACAAAACACACAACACAAAACTGATTACTATAGCAGCAGTAGTTGAGGCCATATAAACCTGTCAACGAAATTTGGTATAATCATTTCATACCGTAAGTAACCCCTACTAATGATGCCTGGACTCAAGATATTCCATTTCATATGCTCATTATTATTCGAACAAATGAAAATGAACAATTTTATCTTACAACCAATGCACCAACACTCGCTGAAGGATAAAAGCTACAAAGACCATATGCCTGGGTTTGTAACATTACCAAATGTTGGGCACCATATGTAATTAAGAGGGCAAATCTTCAAGCACTACACGTATGTAACTCTACACCAGTTTCTATTATAAACAAATAAAACAGAGTAAAGGGCGGCAGAATGTTTATGTTTACAACTGTTCTGGATGGAGGCATTTAGTACGTAACATCCTGAACATGGTGACATGTACTGGGAACAAGAAATTCATCATTGTGATATATATTAAATTGAGCAAAGATCAGTAGCTATTTGTACGCATCAATTATATAAGCTGATAAAAGTAAAAGGACACCAGCTACTTCTAGTTACGCATATAAAAAATAATACCAACGATTGTATAAGAAGCTTGGCATAAATCCAGGAACAATCCAGAGTGACTTGTACCAGATTTTGATGTTAACAATAACCGAGAAATCGGGGGGCTGTTTGGTTTGTGCCCCAACATGTCCTGCCAAAATCTTGGCATAGCCAAAGCGAGGGCATGACAATTTTTTTGGTGTGGTAGTGTTGTTTGGATTATAGCCGTAGCATCTACCAATTTTTGGGCAAAATGATTGGGTTGCTGTTTGGTTTCTAGCCAATTAACATGCCACCAGTACTGCATGCCACCTATCTGTATCTGATTGTCTTTTCTTTTTCTTTAGCAAACGAGCATTTGAGGTCCTCACTTGAAATCTTTATATAAGGAGCCAATAAATCACGATGACCAAACAGAAAACGGGCATAAAAAAGGTTCAATGAAGCAGCATGCACGCATGTTTGCCGAGTGAAACACACACGTACTAGCCGGCTGGATCGATACGATCCATGGAGGCGTAAGCATACAGGCTAGCTAATTAATTTTCTGGCTCATGTAACAGCCAAGCAAAGTACGTGGGGATGCTAGCAGTAAGGCCAGCTTTGGCTCAAAACAAATCAAACCCCAGAATACATAGTCGTCAGTTATTTTGGCTTCCCCTTTTTCTTCAAGTAGTGTTTTTCTTCCAAAGGGAAATGTCTTTCATAAAAAAAGATACAAAAAAACAACACGTATATTTGCAGATAACAAATGTGATCAACCAAGAATTCCATGGCAACGAGCACCACCATCATCTCGGTACAATAGCATGAAAATTCATGTGGCATAAATTGGAAATCAATATGATGGCTATTTTCACCACATAATAGAGAAGCAACGTAATAGCAGGCCTAGTTAACAAACAATCTACTCTTGGTCAATGGATTCAGTGAGATAAATGAATTACTTTCCCCCCATAAACAAGAAAATTCCAAGGGACCAACAGGAACATCTTATTAAACTAGTAGTCTCTTAACTAACTAGCAGATCTCACAAATCTTACACTGCTAGACTCGCACGGTCAGAGAAGAAAAAATAAAATAGCCAGAAGCGCTAGTCTATCGTTGGCTGTAACATGCGGGTATCAGGAAAGAAAGTGACCACGTTTTCTGCGTCAGGTCTAGTCCAAGAAAATTTGAGAGCCCCTGGGGAACTATGCTAGAGCAGAGCAGTCATCACTTGGAAAGAAAAGAAAAACAGAGTGAGAGGGTCAACCTTCTTGTTCTGTGCACAATCATGGTGGGCGGCGCGGACGACCTCGCTGTCCAGCTCGCCCAGCTCGTCGGGCTCGAGCGTGGGATCCCAGTCGTCGCCGTCCATGGAACTGGAGAGGCAGAGAGCTCCTGTTCTTCTAAATCGAAACAAAAAAAAAATCGATTGGGGATGAGAGAGACAGAATGAAGGAATCAAGGAGATGAGACGAGGGGGAAAGTAGGGAGGGACCTTGTGCGGGGGATGGTCGTCGCCGGCGAGGTCGAGCTCGGGCCTCCCGTAGGTCATGGTCGTCGTCCTCTGCTAGTCTGTCGCTTGCTGCTCTAAATCTCCAGATGGCGAGGCAGCTTCGGGGCCTGGGAGACGGAGGAGGGAAGCCCATGGTGAGATCCATGGTTGGCCGCCGCTTCCATGGGGCCGCTGCAACCGCCGTCGCCATGGATCTCGGGCCGCCATAATCGGTTGGAGGCGGGGAGGTGGAGGCGGAGGACGGGATGAGGAGGCGAGGCGTGGCGGAGGACAGGGATGAGTAGAGGCAACGTGTGGCGGCGGTGGATGGAGAAAGAGACTGGGGACGGGGAAGTGTGTTAGGGTTAGCTTTTATACGGGGAAAAGTTTAGGGCTTTAGGCGGGCTTTTCGCGGGCTTGCGGAGCTGTAGTGGGCCGTTCATGACGGTTTTCAAAACTGTCAACAGAAATCCGTCATGCATTAACAGGTTTCTTGTAGTGAAAGGATAAACAAATTGGATTTTTCAAACAAAACCTGCACCTGCACAAGTGGCTCACTCTTAACTTTTTGACAAAAAACTTCCGAATAGCAATCTTGGTGAGTGATCTCGACCAGGTTCGATCGGCATGGCGTGTCGTTCCTCCAGGAGTGGGTGCTGAGAGGAAGGATGTCGAACCTCCATTGTCAATCGGCCGGAGCTACATCGTCATTTGGATCAGAGCATGGACGAAATCGAGATGGTAGAGGTTGAGGAATTTGTAGGACGTGAGGGTTTAGGGTGGGCATCACGAGAACTCACCCATATCTTGGGAGAGGCGGCAGACCGAGGTGCGATCGTGTTCGTGCCGAGGGGCTGCCACGTGCTGTCCTCGCCGCCATCGCTGTCGATGCCACTTCAGCGCCACGAGCATGGGACCGAGGGACGAAGGGAAGAGAAGGGAAGGAAGCGAGCTAATGACGTACCTATGTTTGGTATGTAATACCCTCCATTAAGAGTAGATATTTTCTTAAAATTGGTTATTTTGTTTCCTAATTAATGTGATTGAGCAATTTAAGGTAAGGTTAATTAATTTAGATTTGATATTTAGAGATTGATCGTGATTGATTCTTTCACATAAAGACATTACTAAAAATAACTTGCGCCGGCATGGAAAGTTATGATCCGTTAAATTTTTTTTCGTTGTGTGAGAGGGTGACGCGAAACTAAAGCGGGGGGTGGGGGAGGGACGAAAAAAAACCAGCGAAATAAAACGGTTGAAAGTGGTGGGACGAAAATAAACCGTACGAGGCTACCAACTGCTCCATTAGGAGTCTCTACTCTCGATCGCGGGGTTTTTCTTGGTTTTTCACAGCTGAGGAGGAGGTGGGAGGAAGTACCAAAGAAGTACCAAAAAAGACCGGATGAGGTGGGATGAAAATAAAACCCGGAACGCGACCTACCAACTGAGACATTAGGAGTAGAGACTACCAATGGCGGAGCTACGACAAGGCCGAATCCCGCCCAGCCCATGCGATTTTCCTGCAGTATATATGTATTTTTGACCAATGAAACACAACCCCTAGAGTAATTTTCTACAGCCAGCCCACCTAGATTTCTGGGCCAAGCTCCACCACTGACTACTACTATTGTTTTTGGTAAGCAACCATGTGCTCTTCGTATCGATATGTATCGTCAGTGAGCAATTATTTTTGCTGTAGTTATTTGCCCTTTTTCTCTGTTTCTAAAACACAAGTGTGATCTAGACGCCCGCACACATACATTAAACACATTAAGGCGCCGTAGAAAGGTGACCAACCACCTACACGACGTGACGCATGCTGAGCCCTTCGGGAGGACCCTCAAATAGCTCCTCGGACAGAAGATCGAACCTACGACCTGTCTACTGGGTTGCACACATACGGTGTCAGCTATCCGGCAGAGCTTCGCCGTCTAAAACTAGTTCCCGCCGGAACCCAAACAACTTTTCAGCTCTACGAAACTATTTTGTGGGAGGAAGAGAAGAAAAGCCAGATCATGCACGGCATTTGTATATGAGAGAATTCCTGTATTTGGAGAGCCCTCCCCACCTTTATTTATAGGGTGAGCAAGAGATAGAGACCATGGACATGAAAATACCAAAAGGGGCTTGGATATTTCACGATGCCACATAAGGAGGGCTTGATCTTCTCCACCAAATGGTGGAACGAAGCCCCATGGGGGCCCTCCCAAGCCATGAACGAAATTGGCTACCCCCTTGGGGGCCCACCACCTTTTCATCTACTTTTTTCTCTATCCAAAATAGGAAATCCTTCTAGAAGGAAACCCCATTAAAACCAACCCATAAAGTACTTTTCCCTATTTATGATCACATTTTTCTACGTCCGTTAAATCCAAAAATATTTTTGTTGTGCCTTTTTTGAAAATTTGTCCATGACAACAAATATGTTATCCTTCCTCTTCTTTGTTCGAGGTAAACTTAAAACAAAGTCCACAAATATGTCCATCCATAGAACACTAGGCACATGTGAAGGCATATAAACCATGATAATTAAGTCGTGACTTAGCTTTTTGACGATGCTGACCTCGCTTAAAAATTACAGGTTCTTCCATTATCAACATATATTTACATAAAGTAGATAACTAGTAGTAGCTTTTGAAAGGCGGCATCCAAAGGAGGCGTACCATTTCATATCCAGGGCTCTATCGATCGGTGGTATGACATGAAGTGATGTGGTACGGTTCAAGGAGACGAATCGTGCTGCTACTATGGTGATCATCCAACCAATGCTGCTACGCACCCATCTCATCAGCCATCCAAATCATGATCTATTGACACATGGAACCTGAGTAATAACCCTGCATATATATGGCAGGCTTCGATGCACGGTAGCTCTTTTCGTATTGTCTGTAGTAAGTAAAATCACTAAGAACAACTCCAACACGCCGACTAAACGGACACACCCTTTGTTTGTTTTTAGTCCGTTTGGGCCGGCAACCTGCTCGTCGTCTGCCCCCGTTTGTGTCGGCCATGCGCCGAACGCGTACACCCATTTCATGTCCGTATAAAATTTTAAAAAGGTCTGCGACCATAGATCATGCCAGCGGCCATGCCATCGCCCAGAGTTCATGTCGGCCCTATGTCTGCCATACATGCCAGCCTCCAAAAAACCACTACACAGTTCATGCTGACGCCCTTGCCAGCGGCCGGCATACATGCCAGCACACAAAAAAGGGACGGGAGTTCAACCACGCCATCTCGGTTGTGGTCATGCCAACGGGCATTTCCTCTGGCCTCCGAAGGATGATCCACGCGTCGCAGGTGTGGCATTGAGGTCGATGGCCATGCGCGCGAGCGTGGACGGCACCACCATGCTCACCGTAGGTGAGCATTCCCCGGAGAAAACAGGAGGCTTGCGGATAGGGATGAAAGCCGGGAATCGGAGGCGTGGCGAGCGTCTTGTGGCGACTGGAAGTGCCACACGAGGAAAGGCCGACGAGCCCTTGCTAGCCGCGGCCACAACGGCACTGACGAGCCCGTGCTAGCTTGGGTTTAACCCTAGGAAGAGCAGGGCCTGACTCGTTGCCGCGCCAACTCTGACATTGTTTTCCTCTTCTTGTGCGCCTGCGGACGCGGCTTCAGGCTTGCGGTCCTTCGTGTGCCTCTGATCCTTCCTCTTGGCCAATTGCACGGCCCCGCTGCTCAGGCGTCAATGGCTTCTTCTTGAGCGGTGCTGCCATCTTGTGGGTGGCGTGAGGCTTGCCTTTGGCGGTGGCGACAGAGGTGAGGCCGGAGGCGAGGCCGACGGCAGTGTCGAGGATCGGCATGTCGTCCATGGCGAGTGGCAAGGAGTTTTTTTGGGAAAGAGGGGGAAATGGGGGTGTTTGTGCCGCCGACTGGCGGGCCGGGGGAGGAATAGGCGGGCGTCGCACGCGTCCATTTCGTGTTCACACCGACGCAAATGAGGCTCAAATAATTTGGGTCGGGAATGGATCGGTAGGCAGACAAAAAGGGGACGAGCGTCCGTTTGGGTCGGCGCGTTGGGCCGACTTTTCTGTTCGTTTCGATCCAAACAAACACGCGCGAAAGAAATGTGTCAACGCGTTGGAGTTGCTCTAATGCATGCATAGCAACTTGTACCATGCATGAACAAACCATTACGGACCTACGCATAGACGGGGTCAAACCTGGGTTTGACCAAGAAAAACTACTACGAGGGACCAAGCTTATCCGGTAAAAATTTGCAAAGATTAATTTTGAAAAAGAATCTAATATGCACTATATTTTCGGACAGAGGGAATAGCAAAACAGGCAAATTTATCTAAAAAAAGGCGCAAAGAGGGAAAATCATGGCAAAGATAAGAGAACCAGCATCACAGGAAAGATGGAGAAAAAAAATACAGTAAACTGAACATGCAGAATTAAAATTCCTATAAATTTCTTGTGGGAAGGCTGCCGTTGTAAAGGAATTTTCAATAAAAATTAAGTCCAACATCATGGAAAAGTTTCTGTTTCTCTTGCACAATTCTTAACACGAGGAAAAGTTTCCTTCTCACTTCCGGAAATTCCAGCATCATGGAAAACTAGGTCCAAACTCGTGAAAGAAAAGATCGTTCTGTACCAACATTAGGTCCAACATCACGGAAGTTTCAGGAACTTCTCCCTATATTTCTGCAAAATCCATGAAATTCCCACAGAAACATTATGTTGTTCCTGTAGGATTGCACAATGCATGCCCTACAGTACAACCAGCATATATCTTCAGTAAAAGCCTCGCCGTGGCCGCTCCTTGGCAACCTCCACTAGCAGGGTACGCCCCTCAAGAATCTGCACAAAATTCAAAGTGAAAACCAGATCTCTGAACTGAATGGCGACTCAAACTGGCAGTCGACACTTGAACACTAACCTGTTTGTTCAGAGCATAAACAGCGTCATAAGTTTCCTCCTCTGTCGCCATCGTGACAAAACCAAAACCCCGCGAACGCCAGGTCCCTCCTCTGCGCTCGTACACGATTCTTGCATCAAACACATCGCCGTGCTCACTGAACAGCTCCTCCAACCAAGAGTCGTCCACCTGCCACGGCAGATTTCCCACGTAGATTCCGAACCGATGCCAAGATCGGCGCCGAGGAGTTTGCACCCTTGATGATCTTGGTGTCGCTGCCTTGTTTGCGGAATGACGGCAAGGGGTGTCCACTCGGAAGCCTCTGGATTTAGGAGTTGCATTGTTCTTGTTCACTGATCGACGGCGAGGGGTGTCCATTCGGAAACCTCTTGATCCAGGAGTTGCATTGTCGTTCAAAGATCGACGTGGAGTTTCCACCCTTGCACCTCTAGTTCTATGAGCTGCCTTATGCACGGTCAGACGCCTGCCGTACACTTCCTGTCCACATGAAAGATTAGTCAGAAAAGATTCAGTTTCCATGTTCTTTAGCACGAGCTTAGATGTGGATGTGCATACACGGCTGGCCCTAGTCCATTGCAAAAGGTGCGGCGGCTTAAGGCCCATCGTAAATAAGGGCCCAATATATTTACATATTTAAATAAATTACGAAAAAATGATTTACAAGACAAAAAATAAACATGGAAACCGAGAGCAGCTCATTTTCATGTATACAAGCAGATTAATTGCTAACTCTTAACTAAATTCAGAAAATATAAGGGAACTCCCCCACAAAAGAAAAAGGAAATATATCGGAACTAGACCTATCAAGATATAGAGTACACTTACATAGCGATGGAACATCACCACAGCCCTCTCAGACTCCTCAACTGTACTCATGGTGACAAACCCAAATCCACGACTCTGGTCTGTGTTCCTTTTGCAAACGACCTGCACAAACACAAAGTTGAAAATGACCTCATCACCAACTCTAAGATAATTTTGTTGAGCACTTGTGGGCACTTCACGGCGGTTGATTCATGCACTTTTATCATGTTTTATTTGGATTATTACTTCATTTGAATTTAAAAGTTTAAATTCAAAAATATGAATTTGAAATATTGTTTAAGTATATGCATCAGACATATCAAGTTCTGAATTAATGTGTTGTGCATACGTAGCTAAAATGGAGTTTGTATGCAAAAAGATGGAAGAAAAAAGAAAAGATGTGCACAATAGCCGCGATCAGGCCATAGCGGACCTGGCCATAGCGGACCGGCTTAATTGTCGGCTGGGTTCTTTCCCCACTACTTACCTGGGGATCCTCATTAGTGACTCGCGCCTCACCGTGGCGGATCTCCGCCCCACGGTGACCCGTATGCAACATCGCGCTGAACCCTGGAAAGGGTGTTGGTTGTCGAAGGCTGCTCGCGTGATCCTTATCAACTCTTCGCTTGCCAGCCTTCGGTGGTTCCTCATGAGCTTCTATAGCCTCCATGAGACCCTCCATCAGGAGATCGCCAAGTACCAATCCAGATTCTTCTGGGCTGGGGAGGGGGATAAGCAGAAGTACCATATGGTTAGCTGGCCCGATATCTGCAAACCCAAAGACCAGGGAGGTCTTGGGATCCTGTCCTCCCGCCGCATGAACTTAGCCCTCCTGACCCGTTGGCTCTGGCGCATTGCTAATGGCGATGGAGGTCTCTGGCTCACCATCATCCAGAACAAGTACCTTCGAGGACAACCCCTTGCATTCTGTCAGCGCTCGGGCGGCTCTCAGTTTTGGCAGGCCGTCGTCCAGCTGTTTCCTGTGCTTCGCATTGGCACATCCATCTCGGTTGGTACCGGGTCCTCGACCCTGTTCTAGTTTGATCGGTGGATTGGCAACTCCCCCCTGGCCGCGCGATTTCCGAAACTCTTCGCCATTGCAGTTGACCCTCGCGTCTCTGTTGAGACGGCCCTTATTGACTTAGGGCGCCTCGTTTTCCGCCGCCCCTTTGGCTCCCCTGAAGTTGCTGCCTGGGACGCCCTTCTTTAGGACATCGCCCTCCTCCCTATGGACGGCGTCGATACCCCGGATGCCACCTCTTGGCGTCTTGAGCCTTTCGGCTGCTTCTCCACCAAATCCCTCTACGCGGCCATCGCCCCCTCGGCGGCCCCCGAGCCCTTTAGTTTGATTTGGGACATCCGCTTGCCCCTGAAGATCAGGATCTTCCCGTGGCAATGGATCCGCGGCCGCCTCCCGTCCGGCGTGGAGGTCCTTAAGTGTAATGGACCTGGGAACGGATGTGCCCCTTGTGTGACACGGTGGAGGATGCTAACCACATCTTCTTCTCGTGCTCTACGGCTCAGTTCCTTTGGTCCTGTTTCCTCGAGACGGTTGGGTGCCAGTGGTGTAACACCAACTTCCCTGACCTGCTTGCCGAAATTCACGCCTCCCCCCCCCCCCCCTCGCTACCGCCATATTAGATGGCTATGCGTTGGGGTCCTTGCCTGGATGCTTTGGACCGTTCGTAATAAGCTTGTCATTCAGAAGGTCCCTCTTCGACGTGCTACTGACGCCATCTTTAAAATATGTGGATACTTGCAGCTCTGGCGGCCGCTTAGCCGCCTCCAGGATCGGGACGTCATCAACAACCTCATCGCCGATCTTCGATCGATGGCCTTCCGCTTGGCGCTCCGCTCCCGCCGCCACCCCCGGAGCCCGACTAGATGCTTTGCCGCAACCCGCGTGTGCGTGCTTTTTTATATTTTTCAGGGCTTGTTGAGTTGTGCCCTCAGCATTAACCCTTTGATTACTCGTTTGTGCTGGACCTTGGTGTGTGTATGTGAATCTTATTGGGTGTTTGGCTTGGGCAGAAGCAAGGCAAAAGCCTTTTTCGGTAATAGTCGGGATCAGAAGCATCGGGAAAAGGGTGGCAGAATGTTGCTATCAATTCATTCAGTTCCTTGAACCTATTCTGCAGTAGTACTTTATCATCCATTCAATCATGCGTTTCGGATGGATCACGCTGAGGCACAGAATATGTCCGTCCTATTTATCAAACCATTTGGTACGTTACGGACTTCCATGTCTGAACTTATCAACGATTTGCCGTGGAGAACATGCAACTAGCCGGTGTTCCCAACTGTCAACTGAAGTAGATCAGTATATAAAGTGTACCCTGCAGCTCACTAACCACGCAAAAACAAACCAGTGTAGCAGCAACCACGAAGAAGAGGGTTAAAGTTCAAGAGTTTTGAGTAGCTAAGATGGCCACCGCAAGAGCTCTAGCCACCATGGCAATCTTCCTGCTGGTGGCGCTCTCCACCTCCCACATCGCGTCCTCGCTCCGCCAGGGTCTCGGCGTCTGCCGTGCAAGTGGCTATCTTCCAGGAAAGTCGGGCAACTGCGAGAAGAGCAATGACCCGGACTGTTGCGAGGACGGCAAGAGGTACCCGCAGTACCACTGCTCGCCCCCGGTCACCGCGATCACCAAGGCCGTCTTGACGCTCAACAGCTTCGAGAAGGGCAAGGACGGCGGCGGCCCATCGGAGTGTGACAACGCCTACCATAGCGACGAGGAGATGGTCGTCGCGCTCTCCACTGGCTGGTTCAAGAACATGGCCCGTTGCGGGCACCGTATCAAGATCAGTGCCAATGGAAACTCCGTGTACGCCAAGGTGGTGGACGAGTGCGACTCCGTGTATGGCTGCGACGAGGACCACAACTACGAGCCACCCTGTGCCAACAACATTGTCGACGCGTCTCCGGCGGTGTGGAACGCGTTGGGGCTCGACCAGAACGTCGGCATGGAGGGCATCACCTGGTCTGACGAGTGAGCACCTTCGTTTTCTAAACAAAGGTGAGCGCAGGTTGCTGGCTTGTGCTCGTACCACTTTGTCCGTCAGAGTGTCATGTACATAATTTTCATTGTCAGAGAGGAGCCCAGTTATACCGATCCTATAGCGGGAGGTCAGATTATGTATATGATTGTGTGATTTTATAAAATAAACAGTGCAGCCTAGCTATGGTTTAGCACTGATGAGAAGTTCTTGTGTGTGACCTTCTAACTGCCTCTCAACCGCACAAACTGACGACAAATAGTGTAAATAAACAACTGCACCCCTATAGCAGATTAATAAGTAACATGACATATCCAAATAATAAGTAACTGGAAAAACTGAATTTTCTAGATGTGTATACATTATTAAGGAGTCAGACATGGGTATTGGATAATGAGAGCTAAAAAGCTCACCTTGGAGTCTTCAACGATCCCGGCATACTCGAAGAGTTCCGCGAGATACAGGCTGTCAATGTCGTAGTGTAGGTTCCCGACATACACCTTGGCTTCCTCGACCAGCTCGTCGTTGTCCTCATACATACACTCCTCATCCACTTCGTGCTGGTATGGCTCTTGTCGCTGGGGGGTGGCGCCTCTAGGAGCTGCCTTGCGCACAATCAGACGTCTGCCGTACACTTCCTGCCCACATTGAAGGCCAGTCAGAAAAGCATGAGAGAGAATTCTACATTCTTTACCACAGGCTTACATCTCATATGAATTAACCATGATAACTGCACGAAGTGAACTAGATTTAAGAACACTCTCATGTGCATTTCATACTAATGAATGAAACAAAGTTATTATAGAATGGAGAGGCTAGTGATTAAGCTGGTGTCAGAATAAGGTGTGAGAATGATAGACCAATACCAGCCCATCCAATGGGTATTGCAAGCATGTAAATTACTAGCTCAACTGTGAGCACTATAGCTAAGATAGGAGAATTAATGGGCTCCCCATAACTCCTTTTGGTCAAGTGAGCCCTGGCACCAAAAGTTAACATGTTTCAGTAGATTAGGAAATACTCCCTATGTCTCAAAATATAAGATGTTTTTTGTTAGTACCGTAGTACATAAATATGTGTTACTATTTTTATGTGGTGTTGCAATATTTCGTGTAAGGTGTTGCATTTTTGTGAAATAAATTAGATGCATATTCGTTTGTCATTTTGGCCCCTGTTCCTCACTCCATTTGTGCAGTCCACAAAAACATTTCTCCACTATTTTTTGCATGTTAGTTATACAAACCAATAGGTACTACTCCCTCCGTATCAAAATCTAAGACGTTTTTTTACACTAGACATTTTTTTTCACTAACTTTTAAAATAATTCTTAGAGTTCCTTTTTAAATTTTAAATGAACATAGTGGTGCACGAGCTCCAAAAATCCACTATCAACAGATTCGCTTGAACTAAAGTCGGAAAATAAGTAAATCAGGCCCACCGAATTAGAACAATGTACTCACATAGCCATGGTAGATCCTCACAGCCCTGTCAGCCTCTTGAACAGTACTCATGGTGACAAACCCAAATCCACGGCTCTGGCATGTTTCTCTGTTATAAATGACCTGCAAATCCCAACAGTAGATATATAGCTGCATTTTACAACAGAGAACGATAGAGAAAACATACATATCCTAACACCTATCGTCTGAGTGTATGCTTATGAAATTCTCTGAAAAAAAGGAGTGCCAATGAAACATATCAGCTAACAATATAATGAGTAGTGATCAATCTGAGTGGCAAGACCTAAATACAACTGCAACCTACACATATTATACAAGATCATTACAAACCAGCCAACTGACTCTAGCAGCTTCTACTGTGCATAAATCCATTCATGCTGCTTAGGGATTTGAGGCCTTTTTCACATATCGATGAGTGGATAAGGAAAATTAAAAGCTATAAGGCTCACCTTCGAGGACAGAACGGTGCCAGCATGCTCGAAGCTCAACGCGAGGGCCCTGTTGCTAATGTTGTAAGGTAGGTTCCCAACATACACCTTTGTGCCATCTCGCGCGTATTCCTCCTCTGTCATGTACTCCCCATCCTCTTCATGCTGGTCTGGCTCTGGTTGGTAGTTGAAGGCGGTGGCAGGGTATCTAATTTCAGAAGTATGAGCACTGCTAACATGTCTTGCAGCTCTCGTTACAGTGTTTTCTCTTGGACTCAAGCCCCTCAATCGCTGGATCTGCTGGCCCGGCCGCGCCTCGCTCCTTCCGGGCCGTGCTCTGCGAGGAGCCCCTCGTGTCCTCCGAGGGGGACTCGCAGCCCCTGCCACGCCCCGGGCCGAGATCCGAGGTTCACCGCGTCAGCCACGAGGCGCCCTGGGAGTCCGCGCGTGGCCGCAAGCGCCCTCGCCGCTGCTCCCCTCGTTGCCACCGGGCGGATCCAGCCCCTCTGCGGCGCTCCCTTCCCGCGGCTGCGCCCGGCGAGTGCCTGCGCTACTACAACACCGGCCACCCCGCTCGGAGTGCCGCCGGGCCATCTGCTGCCGCCGCTGCAGGTTCCCGGGCCACGTCGCACGCGACTGCCCTAACCCGCGCTCTCCGGGCCCCTCTACCGAGCCGCCATCCAAGCGTCGATGCGGCTCCCCTCCGCGGCCTTGCCTTCCCCAGCTTCGTCCTCCGCGCACGGCCAGGCTGGTTGCCACCGAGACGGAGCTGCGGGAGCGCGCCCTCACGGCCACCGTCGCTGGCAACCGCTCGGGCATCGGTCACGAGGAGGTTGCTGGGCTGCTGCGCGAAAGATTCCGCCTTGCCGACGACGAGTTCTCCGTCCACAGCCGTGGCCACGACGAGTTCCTCCTCAAGTTCTCCTCGACCGAGGCACATGCGAGGTGGCCTGCGCCGGTGCGCTTCGCCAGCGCAGACTCATCATCCACCCATGGAGTCACTCGGCCGGCTGCGAGCCGGTGCAGCTGCGTTTCCGGGTGGAGGTCGAGCTCGCCGGCCTCCC
This sequence comes from Aegilops bicornis, assembly GCA_021605145.1. Taxonomy (NCBI): domain Eukaryota; kingdom Viridiplantae; phylum Streptophyta; class Magnoliopsida; order Poales; family Poaceae; genus Aegilops; species Aegilops bicornis. Next base: position 650,830,768 of record CM038672.1, read on the forward strand.
TGACCAGGCGTGGCACCGCTCCTCCGTCGAGTTCATGCTCTCCCCGTTTCTCGAGATTGAGCACCTCCCCCCATCCACCCGCGACGGCAGCGACATGTCCAGATTCAGGTTCTCGGCATGGACTGCGAACCCCGACGCCATCCCGCGTTCAACCGACCGCCGCTTTGCTCCGGAGCGACGCGCCGACGCCGACGCCGACCCGACCGCCGGCGCTTTGTCCGGCGACGCTCCGCAAGCGGTTGCAGATCCCGGTCACCGCCTCGGAGGATTTCCGCTGCCGGTGCCCCCGCCAAAGACGCGTTCACGGACGGGCGCCAACGACGGTGACGCGAACCCCCCGCCCCCCTGCTCCCTCCATGCTGGCCCCGGCGAAACGAGTTCCCGCCGCGCTCCTCTTGGGCGTCACCGCCCAGCACCCGGCAAGCTGGGACCACCGACCAAGGCCAACGTCGCCGCCGGGGTATGCGTCCTCCGTACCGCGGTTGGCGGGGCATCCTGGGGCCCCACCCGTCCACGGCCCCCGTCCCTGCTTGCGGGCCCGCGCTCCGCCAACGGATTGCTGCTACCACGACCGGGTCCTCGCCTGTCGGCTGCCAGTCGACCTCGGGCGCCCCAGTCAACGGGTTGACGCGGTCCCCGGTGCGCGACGGCCAAGCGCTGCCTCCCCAGGTCAGCCCTGGCAGGCACGGGCTTGCCACTTGTCAGCCTTCTGCGCCCGACCAGGCCCCGCTGTGCCCACCACGGGTGCCAGCCTCTGAGCCCGACTCCCCACGCTCCCCTGACAGGGCTGCCCGTGCCCATCCTGCCGCCGACAGGCCGGAGATTCCTGAAACCCTCTGCACCAATGCCATCTCAAAACCGGCCTGCGGCTTGCAGGCGCCGCAGCCCGGGTCCACCGTGGCGCAGACAAAGCCAGCCCCATCCCCCGCCCGCGTGCTACAGGCTGAGGCCTCCGCGGAGCCGGGCAGCGCTTTGCATGGGCCCGTGACGCAGCAGCCAACCCAGGCGCAGGACATGGTCTGCGAGCCCAATGCCTTCCAGGCCACAATTATTGCCCCATGCGCCACGGAAGGGATCCCGGCCGTCGATGGCCACGATCGCGTGTTGGGAGAGCGCTTGGAGCGGTTCGTCTCCTCGATACAGCGCCCCAACGTGCCTGTTCTCCCGCCCCCGCCACCGCGCCGCCGACGCAACACCGTCCCGTTGGATTTCACGCCTCGCCGCAGTGGACGCATTGCCAAGGCTGATCGCGGACTCGACTCTGAGATGAAAGCAAAGCGAGTGCTTCTACGCCGCCTCGGTCTGCTGCAGCATGACGAGCCAATTTCTGACTCCATACTCGAGAAATACGCACGCATGTTTGATCGCCCTCTGGCTGCCGACACGATCGCCGCTTTTCGCGGACTACCATGGGTGGGAGGTGCCGCCAACCCTCCGACTTCATTGCATGCTCCACGGTGCTCATCACCGAGGCCTAACTCCTGTTGCTACCCCCCACCGAGACATCATTAGTTTTCCAATGGAGCACAACCAAAGGGTTATATTTTGGAGCGATGCGGGGTCTCAACTTGACTAAGCATAGTGATGTACGCTCCGTCATCCGCTCGGCCACTCCGTGTATCGTGGTCCTTCAGGAAACAAAGATCGCTGCCGTCTCATCGTCCCTGGTGCGCGATACCTTTGGGCGCCCGTTTGCCGACTGCTTCTCCCTCCCGGCCACGGAGACGCGCGGTGGCATCCTCCTTGCATGGCAGAACGACATCGTCTCCCTCTCCGACCCCACCATCGCCGACCACTTCATCAACGCGCTGGTGACACCACGCGACGGCAGCCCACACTGGTGGGTGACGGGGGTGTACGGACCCCAAGAGGAGTCAGACAAGATTACCTTCCTCTACATCACCGCACGACCACGAGATCTTGCTGCGCGGACCTTGGCTTGTTGGGGCGACTTCAACATGATCGTGTGCGCCGAGGACAAGAACAACGGGAACCTGCACCGGGCCACCATGCGCCGCTTCAAAAACTTCATCGCCGACGAGGAGCTCCAGGATATCTACCTCCACGGCCGACGCTACACCTGGTCGAACGAGCGCGAGGCGCCGACCCTTGAGCGCATTGACCGCGTCCTCTGCACTGCCGGCTGGGTGACCGATCACCCTAGCTGCATGTTGCGCTGCTTGTCATCCGCGGCATCTGACCACGCGCCGCTAATCATCGACTCCCTCCCGCGCTCCTGCAAACCAAGGCGATTCCACTTCGAACGGTTCTGGCCCTGGCTCCCGGGCTACCACGAGGTGGTCGCGCACGCTTGGAACTCTACACCCCATGAGCCAGACCCGTTCCGTCGCATCTTCACGAGGCTACGTGCCACTGCCAAGTGCCTGCAGCGGTGGAGCTCCAAGACGGTGGGAGACGTCTACGCTGCGGTATCCGTCGCCCGTGAGCTGATTGCGGCGCTTGACGGCGCAAAGGCGGAGAACGCTCTCCCGGCCGAGGCACAGCTCCGTCTGACGGCTCAAAGCCGCGTGCACTGGGTTAGCTTCCTGGGCGATCCTCGCACGGCAACGTACGAGACTGAGCTTCCTCAAAGCTGGTGATACGGGCCCCGCCTTCTTCCGGCTCCATGCCGCCCAACGTGCCCGCAAGAACCACATCTTCCAACTTCAGGCCGGTGACAGCCACATCCATGACCAGGCGGCGATTGCTCAAGCCGCATTCGACCACTTCACGGCGATCCTCGGCACCGGCGTCGAACGCGCATCAACCATCGACCTGGACGCCCTAGACTCGCGCTCCTTCCAGCTGCTCGACCTCGAGCTCCCCTTCTCTGAGAATGAGATATGGGAGGCCGTTCGGCGGCTCCCGAAGGGACGGGCGCCCGGCCCGGACGGCTTTACGTCAGAATTTCTCTGTGCTTCTTGGGCGACCATCAAAGATGACTTTCTGGCGGCATTCGACAAGTTATACCACCTCAACGGCCAAGGGTTCCAGCGGCTAAATGAGGCGCTACTCATCCTCCTACCCAAGAAGCAAGACGCCGCATCTCTCTCGGACTATCGGCCGATTAGCCTGATTCACATCGTCGCCAAGCTCTTCGCCAAGGTGCTCTCGCTCCGCCTCGCGCCACGCCTCAATGACACGATCTCCGCCAATCAAAGCGCCTTCATCGTCGGCCGATGCATACACGACAACTTCTTGCTCGTGCAGCAAACAGCGAGGCAACTCCACGACCTGAAGAACCCACGAGTCATGCTTAAGCTTGATATCACACACGCTTTCGACTCCGTGTCCTGGGCTTTCCTGCTGGAGACTTTACGTCACCTCGGATTCGGTCACCGGTGGTGCGAGTGGATATGCATACTCTCGGCACGGCCGACACGAAGTCCTCACCAACGGCGTCCCGGACCACCCATCCCGGCACCGCTGTGGGCTGCGGCGAGGATCTGTATCCCCATGCTCTTCCTCACGGTCATCGACACCCTCAACAACCTCATAGCCGTGCGGCCAGTGAGGGGGTGCTGCAATGCCTCACTGCGCGTCATATGTCCTCAAGCGTCTCCATCTACGCCGACGACATCATTGTCTTCTGCCGACCGGACGTGCACGACCTAGCTGCCGTCCGCGAGCTGCTACGGGTATTCGGGGCAGCCTCTGGGTTGCACACCAACTATGCCAAATGCGCGGCCTCCCCCATCCAGTGCACCGATGCGGACCGGGCCATGATCACCGCGAACCTTGCCTGCCCGCTGCAAGACTTCCCCACCACCTACCTCGGGTTGCCGCTGTCGATCCGCAAAGTTAGCTCCACCGCTCTTCGACCAATCATCGACAATTTGGGCGCGGACTTTCGCCGTGGTGGGCATCCACGATGTCGAGGCGACCGGCTCGCCTGTGCCGTCATGTTCTCGGCCATGCCAACTCACATCATGATTGCGATGGCCATCAACCCGCCATCCTAAAGCGCATCAATCGCTTGATACGCAACTTCCTGCAATGCGGCGGAAGGACGCGAGTGGAGGCCACTGCAAGGTCAATTGGCGCCGGGTATGTAGACCAACCTCCCTCGGCGGCCTCGGGATTCCAGACCTCCAGCGCGTCGGAATCTCGCTGCGTACCCGGTGGCTGTGGCTGCAAAGGTCCGATGCCTCGCGCCCGTGGCAACACCTGCAAATCGGCCACTGCCCGGAGGTCAGGGCCATCTTCCGGGCTTCAACCTCCTGGTGCGTTGGCAACGGCGAGTCCTGCTTGTTCTGGGAGGATCACTGGTTGGACGGGAAAAGCATCTCCGAGATTGCTCCCTTGGTCTACTGCAGGGTGCCCAAACGCCGGCGCAAGACACGCTCGATCATGACGGCCTGCTCAACCAGGCGTGGATTGCCGACATTCACGGCGCCATGGGCGTGGCCATGACCGTGCGATGCGTCACGCTCTGGCGGCGCCTCGGGCATATGAACCTGCGGCGATCGAGATCGGTTGTCGTGGCGATGGGTGAATCAGGGATCTACTCGCCAACTCCTGCTATCGAGGCTCTTTTCGCGGCTCCATCACCGATCCGCATTGGCGTATCACTTGGAGACCATGGGCTTCGCTCGCATCAAATTCTTCGTACGGCTTGCTCACGATGGGCGGTCTTTGGATCGCGACCGTCACACGGCACGGCATGGCCTTCCCCACGAGCCTCGCTGCACGCTATGTGATCAAGAACCGGAATCCATGCAGCATATCTGACGGGCTGCTCCTTCTCACCGCCAAATCTGGCATGAGGTGCTCTCGTGGTGCCGATTCACCACCGCGATCCCAGACGCGACGACGAAGTTCGCCACCGGTGGCTCTCTACGGCCATCTCCAACACCTCGGCTACTCTTCGCGCGGCCTAGCCTCCATTGCCGTCCTCACCGCATGGCACCTTTGGAAACACCGGAGCAGGTGTCTATTCGACGGCGACCACTGCCGTGGGGACGCGATGCATATGATCCAGAGGAGGCGGCTATGGGCGCGCGCGGCGTAAGGGCATGGCCCTCATCCTACCGGAGACGTAGGCTAGGTGCGATCGGGCGGCACACCCGTCGTCAGTGCGCCAAGGCTACCGATGTCGGCCATCATTGCGCACGAGCTAGTTAGCCTATCCTTCATCTTGTAAGACTTCCATATATTGCTACTCTATCTATCAATGCAAAGATACGCAAAGCTTTTGCGTATTCGCGAAAAAAATAACCATTACTTGTATCTCTTGCAGCTCTTGCTGCATGGTTTGCTCTTGGTGCACCGGCAGTTGGATCTACAGGTTGAGTGATTTGAGCAGTGTGAGCATTGCTTGCAACTCTTCCAGCTCTTATCGCAGGGTGTGGCATTGGTGCGCTGACCGTTGGTTCTAAAGGGCGAGTTACTTGAGCGGTGTGAGCATTGCTTGTACCACTTGCAGCTCTTATCGCGGAGTGTGGCTTTGGTGCACTGATAGTTGGCTCTACTAGGTGAGTAACTTGAGCAGTGTGAGCATTGCTTGCTCTTGTCGCAGGGCTTGGTGCACTGGCAGTTCGCTGTACATTCAGTCGGGCTCTAACTGAAATATGACTTCCTTGGTTTTGGTTCACAACATTCCGAAGAGGACTTCGATTGGCAAGTGAAAGGCGGCTGAAAACTGAAGTCACTGTTGGGTGCACCATTATAGGGTATACATGGTTTTCCTTTTCTGGATGAGATGCTGGAAGATTTTTGCACTTGAATTCCTGCCTCAGTGTTCGCCACTTCGTTTCCTTATCCGTAGCATGACAATGATCATCAATCGAGAGACCTTTACCCCAATAAGCGCATGGAGCCAGGGTGTCGCATACAAAACAGTAGCACTGCATTTTGGAAACAACGATGAATTCGCATTGTATCGAATTGCCAACAGGATCAGTGGGTGAAAATGCTTGCAACTCACCATGGCACAGTGCTTCTCGTGAGAGGTAGCGCCGAAGGGCATATTAGAACATAAATGGCGCGAGTGAGGGAAGTCGCGGCATGCTACCTGCAGAGCAAAAACAGAGCCAATAATGAAGGAATGCTAGCGCAGTTAAACAATAGTACTACATGTTCTCCATAAAAGAAATATATAATGGGCGACTATGTAACAATTTTTTCCTTTTCTGAAATGCGCATCTAAATGGGCGTTATTTTGTATTAGAAGAACAAGCCCAAATATCGAAAAAATATAATGTTATCAGTAGTGACCACGAACGCCCAACCAAGTTATATTTTGCAATGAAAAACTTAGCAGCCTGCTCTAAGACAAATACAAGGAAATAAAAAATAATAGGCTAAAGTAGATAATTGCACAATAGTCAGGTACTCAGGTGGGCCAAGTATGGAAGGGCAGAAACCATGTTACAGGTTGAATAATGCATCTTTCACATTATTTGGAATCATAAGTTGTGTTCTGCAGCAGTGACTGAACACACGATAGACTCTTAAATTTTTGGCTCCTGTTTTCTGTAAAGAAATCCACATGCTCTCGGAATGACCTTTGCAACTCGATTCTGAAGACAAACACACATACATGTCCAATAAATCAGGACTAGGTATGCACACCACTGCTCGTACGGTATTTGCGGGATCAAAATGCAATTCTACGGATCAAAATGGAGGGAAACAAAATAGCTTGCCTTCCTCAGTAACTACCTGTCAATGCGCCCCCCCCCCCCCTCTCCCTCGCGCTGCCCTCCCCGGGGCGGCTCGAGGGCGTCTAGGGTTTCCCCGGCGCCGCCCCTCTCCATCCTCCCTCCCTCCCTTGCCGTCACCCGAGGCGGTCGCTGGGTAGCGCCTGTGCGGCTGTTAATGACAGTGGCGGCGAGGTCTCCGTCGCTTCTCTCTCGAAGGACTCCGGATCCAGGGTGGCGGCCCTTGGCGGCGAGGCGGCGCCGTCTCCGGCTGGCGGCGTGCGCAGGAGGTGCGGGCCGGCTTCCTCGGGTGCTCGGGCGGCGAGGAGCAGGCGGATTGCGGCCGTGGGGCGGCGAGGTTATCCTTCCTCCGCTCCAGATCTGAAGGCCAGGCTCCCCCTCTCTGCTCTCTTACTCCGTTGGCTCGTTCGATTTGGGGCCTCTGGCCGCTGGATCCGGTGCCGGCGGGGTGCTCCCCAAACTGGTGGTGTCGAAGAGCCCGGGGGAACCCCCTGTTTGGTATTTTCCAGCATGGCGGCGGCGGCGCCTTTTGGCGTCGTTCTACTCCCTGGAGTCGCCGTTGTGGGCTCCCATCCACACCCCGGCCAATGTTCCCGGGCGAAAGCTCGAATCCCTGCTGGATGGGCGGCGGCGGCGCCAGGTGCGTCGTGTCCTTCTTGGAGGCGCCGCCTGGGGAAGATTGGTGCTTTGGGGTTGCGTGCAGCAGCTTGTAGGTGGGCGGCTGGTGTCTATCGAGTCTCTGTGGCTCGGTAGCTCCTTCACTTAGGCAACTCTTCCGGCGGCTTACCCTCTACGATTGGCCGCCTTCGGTGTCTGCGGTGTTGCTGTTGTGTGTGTGCTCCGACTTGTGGTCGTGCTCCGTGGCAGGCCCAGTCTCGAGACCAACCTTTTCTCAAGCTCTCGGGTGAGCGTCTCTTCATTCGACGGTGCGGCGCCTTCGAGCCTAGGCGAGGGAAGGGATCCCCTTCGATGTTAGAGAGGGCAGGTGTTGGGTCATCTCCTCTGCTGGTTTCCAGTCCTGTGTTCGATTCCTCTGCCGGTGCTGATCCTCGAGGCTGCACTCGTAGTCATATTGGTGCCTTGCTATAGTGGGCTTATCCTCAACTAGCAATTCTTCATAGTTAATCTTCTGTTTGTTGGTTGTAGGTGTAGCATTGTAAGCTGTTCTTGCAGCCCCCTTGTATCGTTTGGCCGATGTTGTGTGGTGTTCTTGTTCTTGTACTCCTGGCCGGTTAATGACTTTGTTAATTTAAAGCCGGGCTTTTCTTGAGCCTTCGTTCTAAAAAAAAACTACATGTCAATGTAAATAACAAATGAATGACACTGCAGGCAGTGTCGGAGCTATGCATGCTTGGGGGGGGGGGGGGCTGTGGCCCCCAAGCCTTGGGAATATGTGTGAAGGAATTTTTTTGAGAGGGCTCAGATGAGAAGAAAAATAGTATTAGGCCTGGTACAGCTTTTACCCAAAAACTTGTTGTTTAGACAAAACCCCTTATATGCAATTTTCTGCAGACTAATCCCTTGTTTACCTGTCATTCTTTCTGGGTCTACATCAGGAAATCTACAAGGCCTGACGGCTTTTATTTTGATCCCTGATTTAGTTTCGTGCATATTTTTGGGGGCGTCATTAAATGACCCCCACCTCTCCTCGCTGCCGCCAACCCTAGCCGCTTGACCCTCACTCCACCCCTCTCTCGCCGCCGCCAGAGCGGTCTCCGGCAAGTCCGGCGCCGCCAAGGAAGGTGGCGGGGCTAACATTCTCTGCTTCATGAGGTCTTGGATCTGGGGCGGCCCTACATGAGGCACCACCGGCTTAGCGGCGGTGGTGCGGGCGTTGAATTCGGCGTTCTTGGCATGGCGGCGGAATCTCGGAGGACGAGGGCGACGGCGCCAGATCTGGCGCCCCTCCACCCTGTACGGCGTGTTCTTCCCCATCCGGCCTGCCCGTGTTCCATGGGACGCCGGTCTTTGGTGGTGCTAGTGGTGGGCAATCCGGTCCGGGCGAAGCCATGGCCGACCATGGTAATTTGCATCGGCAACGACGCTTTGAGGGCGCCGTGTCCTCCTTGAGGCGTCGACAGTTCGATCCTCCGCTCCCCCTTCCCTAGTTCTCTGGGCGAAAAGCCCCAACTTTGTCGGGCGGCGGCGCCATCGGCGTCAGATCCTTCTTGAAGGCGCCGTTTAGGGAGCTTAGTGGTCGGTGGTATTTGTTGGGGTGCGAGGGGTGGCGGCGGTAGTACCCTCCTCATCCTAGCTCTTGCTTTCCATCGCCATTGTATCTTTCCGCTCTGCAAAGCGGTGGCGTATCTGGCGCCATGGTGGCGTTGACAGATTGACACAGTAAGGTCTTTGCGTCGATGCTGCTCTGGAGATGGTTATGTGGATGGCGGCGGTAGCCTCGGTGAAGTCTTGCGCCGGACGGTGTGTGACCCATTCCCGGCATGTGGCTGGGATGGGACATCCGGCTTTAGATGTTAGGTTTTGGTGCAATGTCTGTTTGGTATTAGGCTCGGACATTCGGCACCCCTGCATCAAGGGGATAGGAGTAGCGACAGGTGTCGCCAGGATGGTGGTTCCAGGCTTATACTGATGTAATGCTTTGTAAGGTCTTTGAGAATAATTAATAAAATGGCTGCATGCATCGATCAGATGCAGAGGCCGGGGGAGATCCTCCTTTTCTAAAAAAAATGAACACAGAAAGTTAAAATTAATACATCATCTCTAAAGTCTATACGACGTTTGCAACTCGATTCTGAAGTTAAGTCATGCACGCGTAGATGTCCAATCAGATCAGGCCCGATACGTTACGTAGTCTATATATGGCACAGTGCAAAAACATATCATCTCCATACGTAGTCTCCAATTTTTGCAAGGTGCTTCTGTTCTATGGCACACACAGAATGAATGCAGTGTTATGGATCGAATTACCTGGCCTTTCTCTGCAACTATCTGCAACTCATCCGAGCTGCCATCGCTCCCCGCAGCCCCCTCCTCGTCCGCAACGGCGACAGCCCCATCGGGGTCGCCGTCCAGAACCACGCAGTCGCCGTCGTTCTCGCCAACACCGTCGGCACCACCGGACTCGCCCTTCTTCACCACGAGATCGCAGACCCCGCCATCAGCAGCATCCTCAAAACGCAGCTTCCTGGCCACGGGTGGAGATCCGTCCTCCTCCTCCTCCTCCTCCTCCTCCTCATCGGAGCTGATCTCCACAACGTCCGGCGCCGGGGGCCCCGGCCTACCGGCCCCAGAATCCTTGGCTCGACTAGGCGGAGGCCTCCGAGAAATCAGGAAACCGTGAGCGAGTCCACAGTATCCCGCCATGGACGTACGAATCCCGGACCACGGAGGCTGCCGCTGCTACTGCCAAGAAACGGATTTTATGGGATCGCTCGTAGAAATGCAGCAGATCTTGGCTTGATCGGTGGCGCTCGCCTCTACCGCCGGTGAAGTCGGCGTCGATTGGGGGCACCTCTGTTCTGCTGTGCGTATGGGCGGTTCGGTTTTTCGAAAATTTGGCTTCCAATCCCCCCACGTAGCCGTTTCGTAAAAGCGGCGTGGGCCGGGCCGGTGGGAAAATATTGCCTAGGCCGGTTATCATTGGCTCCAGTACCAACACCTGCAATACAAATTACTCGAAAAAAAAACAGCTGCAATACAATTTCTCAAAAAAAAACCTGCAATACATTTTTTTTTACTCCGCACAAAACAAAATTGGGCATGGAAGAGCTGCAATACATGACAGATATACAATGGTGGCGTTCTTTCACCAGCACGCCTCCTACCGGAAGCAGAAGACGGTGATATATAGCCTTAATTATGGTTGGCTAAAGCATATATGATACGCATGCTTGTGTGTATTCTAGAAAAATGGTCGATGAAAGCAGTGCCAAAATCCTAAAAGGTTTCATGTGAGTGGGTAGAGTAGCTGCTTTCATCACAAGAATTTCCAACTCAAGAAAATGCCTTGAAAGAAGAGCACGTTCTTGACATGGAAGATGAGGGCTTTGGTTGAGCCAACTCCATATACGGCAGGGAGGGGAGCAAATTACACTACGAAAGAAAACAAGTTGTTGTGTGACGCATGGAAGAAAATTGGTCTTGATCCGGTCATTGATGTTGAGCAACAAATTTCAAGTTATTTGGAGTGTATCTATGAGTACTTCAAGCCCGACAATAAGGGCGCCATCCATCGATCACAAGTCTCGTGCCCTGTCAAAAGTGGTCGGCATGCTTGACATATGTTGAGAGTCTCGATCCAAGTGGTACAAATGCCTATAATAAGGTGATTGTTTGTTTGCATTGATCAATTTTTCTTCATCTCTTGTATGCATTGGTGGCCAACTTCTTTTCATAGTTGTGGTATGTAGCTCAACATTGCTCAAGAATTGTACAAGGGCAAAGCAAAGAAAGGCAATGCATTCGGTTTACACCATTGCTGGATGGACCTTTGCAATGTGGAGAAGAAGAAGAACTGCCTCATCAACAAAAATCCGAATAAGAAGAAGCCGCATAGCTCGGTTGGAGATGCTTTACAAATTGACACCGATGATGATGCATCAAGTGTCAAGGAGGGAAAAGGAAGCCCCACTTCCAACTCGGATGCTACCAGGAATCAAGAGCTCAATGGGAGGAAGAAAGGCAAGAAGAAGTTGAAGGGAGGAGACAATGACTACAAGGAATCATTGGGCAACATCATAGCAATAAGAAAGGATATGGCTGTTTAAAGGGCGACATTGGAGATCAAAGAAATGAAGGAGAGGAGGGCGGCAGCCGATGAGAGGAGGGCGGAGGTTGGGGAGAGGAAGGTGGCCTATGATGAAAGAATCAAGAGCTTGGAAGCATCGAAACACGATCATCTTTCACAGTGCACAACTTGTCTTAGCTCGCTTACTTGACACATTTAAGTCTGCATGCCACGGAATGGATGATGACGCGCGCGAGGGGTATGGTGGTGTTGCTTCCGGTGGTGGCAATTTCTAGCACCGGGAGGCATCAAGTTGTAATTTGTAGTTACGGAACATTTCTTTCAATCAATGTATCTAGACGCAAGGCTTTTGCACTTTCTTGAAGAAAAAAACAAGAGAGGGAAAACGTGACAAGGATGGCAGTATGTAACCCAACATCACATGGAAGCCAGTTTGAACCCCGATGGGAGACGGAGGAAATTTGGAACCTCCGGAAAAGTGTTACCTATGCAATGCCATTTTAACTTTCAGTTCAAGGTAATACACTTCAGGATTCCTATGCATGCCCTACTTGAAATGAGTTTTGGAGGATAACAAACAATCCCTCCTTGGTGGCTGACTGCGCTCATGGTCACGCCCGACCCCATATTCGCAATATAAGGCAAAGATGGTATTTGAAGCATCTCCATAAAATATCATGATTTTATTAGAATGTGACTGGATATATTTAAGAACTTAAATAGAAAGTAAATGGAACTAACTTTGATTGAAAAATATTGTACTGGACATGGCATTTTTTGTATATATGTAGTTTATATGCATAGAGGAGCATCTAGGATTTCTCGCAAAAAAGAGAGGAGCTTCTAGGGTTTCTGTTATAGAATTTATCACAAGTGGATATGAGGGTTTGTTTGTAAATTCAAGACTAGAGTTTGTTATTTTAATAAACTAGATCATCGATGGTCTATTCTTTTATTTAAATGCTATGAATATTCATAGAATTTAGATACAAATCGAGTTGTTTGTAGTATAAGGCAACACCTGATCGGACTTTCTAGATTAACAGAATAGAGAACATGTAATTGTTCTTAGGGGGATAATACGATGAAACATATAGTATCTGCAAACGACTTGGTGTATAGGGTGAGTTCTTTCCAAGTACTGCTCATCCACAACAGCCATCGTGTTTTTCTTTAAAATGGTTCCAGCTTTTTACCTCATTAAACAGAATCTTCCTCGGCATACATCCAGCCATCATGACAGCTTCAATACAAATTATCTAGTTAGAACAAGACTTGAGGCTCTATTTCTGAAAATATCATGCAATACAAAAGCATCGGATACCCAAGATGCGATCACCAGCTAGGACACTGTTATAAGTACATGATTATTGACCTACTGCAGGAGGTGATGTTTGAATTTGTATGCAAGGTCAAATGCTTCATCCATTCAATAATATAGTCACTTTTGCAACATTACACTGAAACTTTGCCGTAATGCCTTCTTATGATCCCAGTCTTAATTCATACGATAGCTTCAAATTTGTATTAGCTTTGGTACTTTATTTCATCTATGTCATGCAGGTTTTAAACTGGCTATGTTCGTAGGCTGTTCTTTAGATAAGCCTTACACAGGTCATGAAGTAATGAACATTTCTTAAGACGAAATTGTGACACTAGATAGGTTAATTGACCTATCACTTGATTCGCTAAAAAAGATCAAACACTAGATTCACTTCAACATATACACCAAAAGTTATTCTGCGTCCAAGCAAGTTCGAGGCCGAGGTAAGAGTATTTAGGTTTCATGACGTTCTGCAGGTTCAGTTTGACCCTTCTATGCATTACTCGACCAGTAGTAATAACCACATACTGTTCTCGAACTAGCTCACAAGGAGCACACAAGTATGCTTGTCGAATCAAAATTAGTTAAGAACCTTACTTCACCACAAATCAAGCTTTGAAATTTTGGCTTATGTGCCTTGAGTGTACCAGGATCTCACTAGAGGGAATCTCTGATATTGCACTATTCGCTATGCTAAAACTAGAAAATGGTGCATCGCATGTTCCTTTCCTAGACTACATTCAGCCCTATTTTGCACAAAGAGATACAGATAGTTCAAGGTTCAAGATGAATGTGCATCATGAACTGGTTGGGCACAGGACTACTGTTGTATCAGCACAGATTTGAGATTCGGATACCAAGCTTTCCGACTGGCACTCCTAAATTCTCAATGTGAACATCAATAGAATTATGAAACAACTTACCAGCAAGCTTGACCGGTGGGAGTGTGTGCTTGGGCATTTCCTTGCAGGGCCATGTATAGTACTGTTGCTATTTACTCCTACATTGCCACTGATCCTTTGTAAGTGTGAAGAATGGGCTAACCAAGCACATTGGTGTGGATGCTTCTTTAAAACGTTCTCAGTGCCAACAATAAACAATTTGTCTCCAATATGTTCCATCACAAGTTGCATATTTCTTCACCAAGGCTCGAACTCAGAACAGCATTGGCTTCATGTTCTCAAACTCAATAATTTAAGTAGGCTCGAGGTCCATGTATATCCTTGCATATGTGTAGCTGAGCAATACAGAGAAGACTGATTTGGCCATTCGTGTTTCCGCGAGGGCAACAAGGAACTGAGGACAAATATACTGGCTTCCAAAGATGTAGCTGAACCGGACACTGGCATGGGAGTATGGTGCTTGAGGGCCGGCAGAGTTCCGAGTGGAGGGAAGTGACATGTCCTGGTCCTGGGTCCATGACCACTAGAATACTACGTGCGTGTATAGAGATGATGTATAGGCATTGTGGCTCATATAGCAACAATTTGGGCAGAAGAACAAAGGTCAATCAACTAGGGGGAGGTACCATCCTATATTCACCCGGCCTTGATGAACTGACAGTGGGATCTAGTCGGTGAGTAACTTGAGCAGTGGAAGCATTGCTTGTACTACTTCTAGCTCCTGTTGCACGGTATGCACTTGGCGCACTGACAGTTGGCGCTATATTCAGCGAGGCTCCAACCGAAGTATGTGCGTGTTGGTTTTGACTGTTCTGAGGAGGAATCCGGTTGCTAAGAGGGAGGCAGCCTCGGTCTGCCCGCTCCCTTGCAACCTTCACTCCCAGGGCATTTCCCTCCAGAATCTGCAGAAATGCAGAGTGAGAACCAGATCCCCAAACGGAGACTCAAGTTGACACTGAAAACCAACCAACCGTTACACTGACCTGCTTGTTGAGGGCACGTATCGCCTTGTACGACTCCTCGTCGGTCGCCATTGTGACAAAACCAAATCCCCTCGAGCACGAGGCCCCTTCTCGGCGCTCGTAGACAACTCTTGCATCAACCACTTTGCCATGCTTGCTGAACAGCTCCTCCAGCCGAGAGTTGTCCACTTGACTCGGTAGATTGCACACGAATATTCTGAGTGGGGAACCAGATTGACGCCGAGGGGCGTCCACCCGGGCGCCTCCTCTAGGGGCTGCGATTTTTACAGTCAGAGGCCTGCCATACATCCCCTGTACGTAATGTCCACACGAAAGGTTAATCAGCGAGGCCCAATGCATAATATTTCTAGTATTTAGCATATGAACAAAACAACGCATGGCACATTTCTACAGGCTCATCAAAACAACAATTTAGATTAAAGAACACTCTCATGTACTTGCTGCATAGCACCTACGAATGAATGAGCTAGTATACAAGACTCACAAAATGAGAAAAGGATGATTAAGCTGGCTTGAATTAAAAGTTATAAACTAGCCCCATCAAGTTGCACAATATACTCACAGAGCCATGATAGATCCTCACAGCCTTCTCAGCCTCCTGAACGGTATTCATGGTGACAAACCCAAATCCACGGCTCTGGCCTGTTTCTCTGTCGTAAATGACCTGCACATTTCATGCATTTTAGAACAAAAGAGAGAGAGAAAACATAACCTACAAGCTGCGTCCCAACAGTAATGATGAGAAGCCGATGGAACAGATTGCCTAACAAATAGATGAGTAATGATCCACAGAGCTTGTAATCAGCAACCTCTCCACCCAGCACAAGCATCCATTGAAAATTAAAATAATAGTACCATAGAGCAGCAGAGTGTAATCTAAAGATATCATACAGGAACGTTACAAAGCAGCCAATTAGACTCCAGCAGCTTCACCCCTTGAGCTTCAACTATGCATAAGTCTAGTCATGCTGGTGGTGAGCTAAAAAAAGCTCACCTTTGAGAACAGGACGACCCCAGCACGTTGGAAGCTTAGCTTGAGTCTCTCATTGTCAATCTGGTAGGGTAGGTTCCCGACGTACACCGTGGCCCCCTCCGGCGCATCAGGCTCCGGCAGATAGCCACCTGCAGTGGCGGGGTAAGTAATTTGAGCAGAGTGATCATTGCTTGAAGCTCCTGCCGCAGGGTATACTCTTGGTGCAATGACAGTTTGCTCCACGGGGCGAGTAATTTGAGCAGACTGAGCATTGCTAGTACCTCTTCCAGTTCTTGCTGCAGAGTATGCTCTTGCTGCACTGACAGTTGGCTCTACTGGGTGGGTAATTTGAGCAGTGTGAGTGCTGCTTGTACCTCTTCCAGCTCCTGCTGCAGGCTGTGGCCTTGGTGAACTGACAGTTGGCTGTACTATGCGAGTAACTTGAGCACTGTGGGCATTGCTTGTACCACTTCTTCCAACTCCTGTTGCAGAGGATGCTCTTGGCGCAGAAATTTGAGCAGCGTGAGCGTTGCTTGTACCTCTTCCAGCTCCGGCCACAGGGTATGCCCTTGGTGCACTGACAGTTGGCTCTCCTAGGCGAGCAACTTGAGCAGTGTGAGCACTGCTTGTACCACTTCCCTCTCTTGGCGCATTGACACTCGGTGCTACACTCAGTGAGGCTCTAACTGAAGTATGTGTGTTTTGGTTTTGGGTCACAACATCCTGAAGAGAAATCTGATTGCTAAGAAAAAGGCGGCCGAGTGACACCATTGCTGGGTGCACAGCGGTTTCTGTTTCTGGATGAGACGCTGGAAGATTTTTGCACCTGAATGCCTCCCTCAGCATTTTCCATTTGGTTTCCTTATCCGTAGCATGACAATGATCGCCAACCGAGAGACCCTTACCCCAATAACTGCATGGAGCTGGGGCGTCGCATACAAAACAGTAGCACTGCATTTGGAAAACGGCAAAAAAATGCCATTAAAACAAATCTACTGTCTACTCAGCTAATATAATCATTATGTATCACATCGCCAGCAGCATCAGGGAGTGGAAATGTTCATGACTCACCATGGCACAATGCTTCTCGTGAGAGGTAGTGCCGAAGGGCATATTGGAACATAAATGGCGCGAGTGAGGGAAGTCACGGCATGCCACCTGCAGAAGCATAACCAATAATGAAAATAGGACACTGCAGGTAAACAGAAGTAGCCCTAAACTCTGAAATGTCTTTGTCAAATTTGATGTCAACTAAAACATACCACAGATATTCCTAGGCAGTACCAGCAGACAAGCATGGAAGAATTATGTTACAAGTTGAATAATGCATCTTTAACAACTTGCAAAAAATTCAGTTATGCTTATCACCAAATTCAGATTACGGTGTGCTCTCCAAATCACTTTGCAAATCCATCATGTCATATCTCTACCAAAAATGTCCTGAAGTATAACAAGGAGGTACTGCTTCTATTGTATCCACAAAATCAAATTGCAATTCCAGAGATCAAAATGCAAGCAAGCCAATACCTTGCCTTTCTCCGCGACTATCTGCAGCTCCTCATCTGAGCCGCCGTCCTTCTCATCATTCACGGCGACCGCGCTGAAAGGATCACTGTCTAGAATCACGCAGTCGTCATCGTCTTCAACGCCACCGGCCATGCCCTTCGGCTGCGGTGGCGCCACCGCCGGCGAATTCCTGGCCACCGGGAGAGAATACTCCATGTCCATCATGATCTCCATATCCCACGATGTCAACCCAACCATAGAAGAACACGAGCACGGATCGCCCGCCACATCCCGAGACGACCCCGTGCTCCCAACCATAGAAGAAGAACTCGAGCACAAATCGCCCGCCACCGCCGGCGAGTTCCTGGCCACGGGGGACAGGTCCTCCTCCTGGTCATCAAAACGCAGCTCCCTGTCCACTGGGGGAGACTCCTCCATGTCGGAGCTGACTTCCACATCCCGCGGCGACCCCGTTCTCCAAAGCTGAGAAGAACTCGTGCACAGATCGCCCGCCGCCGGCGGCGGGTTCCTGGCAACGCGGGGCAGGTCCTCCTCCTGATAATAAGAGAAAAGCAGCTCCCTGGCCACTTGGGGAGAGTACTCCATGTCGGAGATGATCTCCGTATCCCGCGGCGACCCCGTCCTCCCAACCTGAGAAGAACTCGAGCACAGATCGCCGGACCTCCTGGCGAGGACTCCAGCAGACGGACGCCCCCGAGGAGCCAGGAATACCTGAGCGAGGCCGCAGAAACCCTCAACAAGGCCGCCGCAGCAGCCCAAGCTGTCGCCGCCCGCCATGGATCCGGAACCCCCAAAGGCCGCGCTACCAGGGAACGCCTCCAGGAGCACGCACACCGAGCCCGTCGGGGTTGCTTAATGGCTTCTTACCGAGCGGAATTCGGGGGCGATTGGGGGCGAGGAGGTCGGCCTGCGGCGCCACCATGGCCGGCA
This sequence comes from Aegilops bicornis, assembly GCA_021605145.1. Lineage (NCBI taxonomy): Eukaryota > Viridiplantae > Streptophyta > Magnoliopsida > Poales > Poaceae > Aegilops > Aegilops bicornis. The sequence goes on from CM038672.1 coordinate 650,848,777, forward strand.
CCGTCTCTAGCAGACTGACTCCCAGCAAGATTGTAAACGGAGTACTGTACTGAGCAACGCATTTGCTGTTCCTCAGTCGATTGAAAACAAGAAAGATTTGTTCAGTCGATTAATGGAAGACAGAGCAGCAGCTCGCCGAGGAAGGGGGCTGGGGGTTTAGAGGGATGACCGGCGGCTCCGTGGAGGTGACGGCGGGGCAGCGACACCGGTCACGGGCGGCGGGAACGGCGGTTAGGCCGGCGTCGGAAGTGACGCCGTAGAGAGGAGGACGACGAAGGCCACGGAAGGAGGACACAGGGGAAAGTGACTTGACTTTGAATAAAAAAATTCAGGTAAATGCCGTAGGTGCTCCTATGATTGATTTGGTTTGATGCCACAGATGCTAAATATTGGCTATTGGCCAGTGATTTGGTTGATTACCAACTTCTCTTATATCAAACTCACAAAAAGTTGCTAAATTTTAGCAATTATAACTTTATCAGATGTTAATTTGCTAAATAATCAAATGCCGAGCAATACATAGTCAAATGTATGAGTACGGTCTTGCCACTTCCCGAAGGGCTCGGACGTGGGTAAACTCGTTGTCTCATGATTTACCATATCAATCCATCACTCGCTCGCATGCCCCATCAAAAATATGTCGTCCTCGACGGCACTACAAGTTGCAAAACACCGACAATTGACACGTCAGGTAGGGGTCAATGCTCGCTGACCATTGGAGCGGATTGGGATGGCTTCCTCAACCCACGTCGACAACAGCGTGATGGGTCAAGAGCTCTTACTCTCCCCCCTCCACCTCATCTCCAACACGACAAAGGGATGGATCTGCCCTATCCTCTTTCCTGAGGGTCAGGTCTTTTGCTTCAGCGCCATGGATATAAAATAAGTTAATAATTATAAAAAGTAGTAAAGATAGTAGATATTAAGAGGAGCCCTCCTTTAGATGGTTCATGTTTGTCAAAAGAGAACACACACAATCGAGGGAGAGGACCAGGAGGGAGTCAGGGAGACTGCCAGACAAAAAGAGGACGGACTTATCGGTGAGTCCTATTTGCCGCTCATTGCGGTAAACTGTCGGCGAAACACACATGTAACAAAATGAAGAAGTAAATGCTCTGGCCCATTTGTAGCTAGCACAGCTGACTACAGTACCCAGTTTTGGAAGCCTTCTAGAAAGGTCCTCGCCTGTTTTGGAAACCTTCCAGAAGGTTCCTGAATTTTTTATCTTTTGTTGTTTTCTATACCATGTTTTAGGTTTTTTTGTTTTTTTATTATTTTCAGTGTTCTGTTTCTTTTTTGTTTTATTTTCAACTCAAAAAGTTCAAAAAAGTCCCCTTTTCAAAATTTGTTCATAAATTCAAAACATTTTCAAAAAATGTTTAAGATTTTTTTTAAAAGTTTCATTTGAAAACATGTTCACAAATTTAAAAAATGTTTAGAATGGTAAAAAAATGTTCACAAAATTTAAATTAGTTTGTGCATTTCGAAAAATGTTTAAAAGATTTGAAACAGGTCATATTTTTCAAAAAAGTTTTTTTATTTTCAAAACAATATCAAAATCTTAAAAAGAAATGTTCGCTATAGTACGGCACACTATTGTGACGTCCCCGATTCGACCGTACACTAATCATACACGCAAATGTGTACGATCAAGATCAGGAACTCACGGGAAGATATCACAACACAACTCTAGTCACAAATCAAAATAATACAAGCTTTATATTACAAGCCAGGAGCCTCGAGGGCTCGAATACATAAGCTCCAAGCACAAGCGTCGGCGGAAGCAACAATATCTGAGTACAGACATAAGTTAAACAAGGATGCCTTAAGAAGGCAAGCACAAACATCAACGGTCGAAGAGGCAAGGCCTCCTGCCGTGGGACCTCCTAACTACTCTTGGTCTTCGGGGGCCTCCATGTAAAAGTATCCGTCGGCGGTGGCATCTGGCTCCAGGGATCCACCATCTGGTTGCATCAACCGGAAAGAGGAAAGAAGGGGGAAAAGGGGTAGCAAATCAACCGTGAGTACTCATCCAAAGTACTCGCAAGCATCAGATTTATACTAAATATGCATTGGTATCAAAAGAAAGGGTTGTATCTGTGGACTGAACTGTAGAATGCCAGAATAGAGGGGAAGGCCTACCTTATCAAAGACTAGCATCTTCAAGCAGCTCCAAGCATCTTGCAACATTCAGAAGAGTACATAATAGCATTTTAGTTAACAAGCATGTTGTAACATTAATGCCCAGAGATCCTTCCTCGACTCCCTGTGAGAAAGCAATCTCGGAGCCAACATATCCATCACATATCTCAAGTATCCATTTCTAGTTATATTAACTCAGGATACAAGTCCGAACGTCCATTACCGAGGACACGGCTATCCGAATAGATTACTTCCCTGCAGGGGTGCACCATGTTACCCAACACGCTTGATTACTCTGGTCGGACACACTTTTCTGGGTCAATACCCGGCCTCGAAAGATCAACACGTCGCAGCCCTACCTAGGCTCAACAGAGAGGTCCCTGCCGGTCTACATCCTAAGCACTCCGGGGTCTTGGGCCCATCGCCCGTTGCACTCCGGATCGTTATGCGACGAGCCGGGACGAGCACCACCTCATCATGGATGTTACTGGCCCGACAGGCCCACGATGCTGAACTGGATGTCTAACAAAGCTTCGGCTGATATTGCGACGCCGAGGCCCATAACTATTCTCGCGTGGTGGTTAGAACGTAAAGGCCAGAGGCCAACTCGGAACAAATACCCAAACCATTAGTGTATTAGGGGCTTGCGGAGACGAGCAGAGACTCAAAATTGATGTGACCCCGTCGCCCCGTCTCGTGGACTTACGGCAAGGGCCCAAAATGCCCGGTTGTGCCACGTAACTATCTTCGGGTGCTCTCCGGGCCCGCCTAACTTTCACCAAGGTCTCAAGTAAAGTTAAGGTAACCATGTGTCCAAACATCAAGGGGGAAGCCCCGAGGAATCACCCTCGGGGGATTCCACTCGATGTAATCGTCAAGCTGAACTTAGGAGGAATCACCCTCGAGGTTCACACTTGAGGTGTTGCACGACATAGTCATATCAGGAGTGGTGAAAGAGGAATCACCCTCGATGACCACAACCGAATAGCTACACTACAGGGTCATCATCAAGAGTGCGTTACGAGGTATCACCCTCGGCACATCATAGTAGCTCTGTAGAGTCGAACAACAAATGGGGCGTGATGTGATGTGATGTGAGGTGTCGGGTCTGGTCGTCGATCACGTTGATCGAGTCGTCAATGATGAAGCAAGGGCAACAAGGACAAGGTGGGGGTCACTGAAGGATCACCAACCAACCTATACTAAGCAGTTTAGGATAAAAATAGCAGGTACAAAAGTAGGCTATGCATTAGAATAGGAGCAATCAAATACAGTAGCAAAATCTAATGCAAGCATGAGAGAATGGAATGGGCGATATCGGGATGATCAAAGGGGGGGCTTGCCTGGAAGCTACTCTGAAAGGGAAGAAGAGTCGTTGATGACGTAGTCGATAACAAGGACATCAACAGCGGTCTCGGGGTCTACCGAAGAAGAAGAGGGGGAAGAAACAGTAAATACAGAGCAAACAGATGCACATAATTATCTTTCGGACAGATGAACCGGAGGGGGAAGGTTGCAGGTTCGCTATGCTAGAGACGTGTGGCGGATGTACAGATTGCGCATTCTGATTCGTCTCGTCGTTCTGAGCAATTTTCATGTATAAAGTATGTTTATCCGAGTTGCGATTTATTTTATATGATTTTTTAAAGTTTAAACATTTTCCAAATTTTTCTAAATTAACAGAAATGATGTCGGAGTAATTGGCCACGGGTACCCTAAAGACGGCGAGACAATAATTCAAGACACCAGGGCTAGCAAAGCCTCTCGATCCATTGCGCCCGCTCGATCGGCTCCTGTCCCCTTTCTGCCCGGTCATTGCCGGTTGCCGTGAGCCGATCGGCCATTGCACCAAGCCACCCTGACCAGCTGCCAAGCTAGCTCGACTCGACACCGACAAGACATCAACGAGACGGCCATACTGCGACGTCATCTACAGTGTACCGGTCCCCTTGGCACTATTTTATAAAGTGCCCAGGGGACCAGCATGACATGCACCACACCTCTCATGGGCATGGTGCCCCATGCCCACTTGCCCCCACGCCACCCACCTAGCTTAGGAAATAAGCTAGCCATGCCTATATAAGCTAGCTTCATCCATCCATCAGGGGGGACACTCACGCACACACACACAAGCAAGCTAGCTAGCAAGAGAGCTAGCCAGCCAGCCACACACCCACGCATGAGCACCCAAGCTCACTCACAGCCACGCATGGCCACTAGTCCATACGTGGCCACTAGTCCATACGGCCACCCGGCCATGGGCACGCATGCCCGCGATACAGCTTCAGAAGCACTCTGTACCAGATATACATACCAGATACACTCAGACATGCAGCAGTAGGAGTATTATCTCTCCGGAGAGCTCTGAAGCTGGGTAAACCACCGCGTGCTACCCGCATACCCGCTCCCGGTCCAATCAGCAGCAGTCTTGCCCTCACACGAAGCCACCTTGTGGCATATGTCGTCTTGCACCACCCGTGAGAATACCACGACAAATGAGCATCAGCATGACATCAGCATGAGGTCGACGGGTCAACCAAAGCTTTTCCCTGTCAAACCTGGCAGCTGGGTCCCACCTGTCATAGACAGTGGGGCTAAAAGCAGTTTTATTTAGCTAAACAGAGTTAATTAGTGGTTGGGCCCCACATGTCAATGACTAATTAAATTAACTAATTAATTTTATTTATAAAAACGTTTTAATTAACTAAATATGCGGTGTGGCCCGCATGTCAGTGACACTGGGCTGCCCAATCAGCACGTTGGCTGGATCAACACAGTTAACGGGGCCCGGGGGCCCACTGGCAATGGCCCAGAGGTGGGGCCCGGCCAGCCACATTGGCGGCGGCTGATGAAGCTATGTACCTAGGGTAGGGTCATGGACCTGTCCAAACTACCCTACCCAAGGACATATCTAGAAGAAACCACTTGTCAATCGACTCAGAAGTGTTCCACTCGACAGACTCGAAGACACTCGACCATGAAGCCAACTACTCGACCATGAAGCCAACCACTCGACAGTGAGGAGACCTAAAGTCACTCTGCACGCAAACGGTCGGTCATTAAATAGCTTTTATGGTTATCATAGCACTTTATTTGTAGCGTTACCAGTAACGCTCGATCTTAATGTATCTTAAACCTGCATAATCGAGGTAGGAGGGTGCAGCAAACTCTATATAAGCCACCCCTCCTCGGTGTAAAGGGTTCGCACCTATAACTCATACACACATAATCCAATGATCGGCCGCCTCGGGCTCCGAGACGTAGGGCTGTTACTTCCTCCGAGAAGGGCCTGAACTCGTAAAACCCTTGCGTATACAACTACTCCATAGCTAGGATCTTGCCTCTCCATACCTACCCCCTACACTACTGTCAGACTTAGAACCACGACAGTCGGCGCCCACCTTGGGGCAGGTGTCTTAGCGACTTGTTGGAGAAGTTGCGATTTTTTCCGATCTCCTTCATCATGGTTTCAGGCGGAGTTTTGGTTGAGGGTCATGAGATCCGTCTCGGCGCTCACGTTCATCGCCGACGACTCTGCTTGGCCGGGAGGCTCCGCTCGACATCGACGCGCTCCCGATCAGCGGAGCGACGCACTTCAGCAGCGTCGTCCATGGCGTCCTCCTGTGGCAACCGTCGACCCAGTATCGGTCGGTCTTTGTGTCGTCCTCCCTCCCTGTTTCCCGCCGGTGCAAGCGCTCCGATCGGTCGAGGCTTCAGCGGTGGGTGAGGCACGCGGCGGCTCGCCAGTCGGCCACCCCCCAAGTCGAGGCAATCGAGCCCGACGAATCTCTCTATGGCCTGTTCGACTGGCTCCGCAGAGACTGCATCCAAGTGCGACAGTAGTGATCCAGCGGCGGAGGTTCTGATGGTCGATGGACCACGCGGTCCTCCCGTTTTTCCCCGCACCGACGGAGGCGACGACGGAGGCGATCCGTCGCATGCCCATGAAGAGTATCTCCCCAAGCCCCTCACTTCGCTGCAGGGGGAAGAACTTCGCCGCCGGAACATGGATGCGCTGCACACTCCTATCATTGGAGAAACCCCCGAGGCCCGTGCCTTAGAGGACGCCACAGGCAACAGCGACTTGGCTGGCGCACTCGACCGAGAACCTTCAGCGAGCACTCTATGAGCGTCGCGAGGCAACGGGTTCGAATCGATCGGCGTCAACTATTTCCACCACCGACTCGGTATATCGAACTCCGATTCAGAATTTAGCAGGCGTCTGTATAGCAGAGTCAATTCAGCCTTCCCAGTCAGAGGCTGGCAGAGGCTTGTTGCAGATAAGAGATTTACTCCGGGCAGCAGGAGATCAAAATTTAGCTGTATCGCAGTCGCGGAATAGGATTCACAGCAGATCCGTAGCTGCAAATACAGTCCAGTCGGCTCATAGCCCCAGATCGCCCCCGAGGCGTGAGGGGCGTGGAGACCGGCATGATTAGTACAAGAACCGTGAGCAGTATGATCACCGAATCGATCGCGATGATCGACATCGAGTGCCCACTCCTCCCCAAGGGATGGATCGTACGCGCCTCGACAACAGGATGGTAGACGCCATCACAGTGTTGGGCGAAGGATTCCAGTCGACCCCAGGGAACCATGCTTTGATGCGAGATCAATTATCGTTCAAGGTTTGGTCGACAGGAAAAGAGCTCACCGAGAAGGTCACGACAGAGATGTACCCACTAGTAGCAGAATGCACGTCTCAGGACCAGAGTGTTTCAGCAGAGCCATCAGGGCCGCGGTGATTCCTCCCAACTTCAGGTTGGCGACTGGAGTCGAGAAGTTCCTTTGGTGAGTCCAAGCACGATACTTGGCTTGAAGACTACCGAGTGGCTGTTCAGATTGGCGGCGGCAATGATGAGGTGGCCATGAAACACCGCCTCTTATGTTGGAGGGCTCGGCTAGAGCGTGGTTGAATCGATTAGCACCAAGAAAGCATTTACACTTGGGAAGATCTTGCCCGAGTGTTTGTCAGAACGTTTGAAGGAACTTGCAAGCGACCAGCAGCACTGACAGAGCTGCAATATTGTGTGCATAAGTCGAATGAAACTTTGAGAGATTACATCTAGAGATGGATCACATTGCATCACACGGTAGAGAATGTGTCTGATCACCATGCAGTATGTGCCTTCAAGGAAGGCGTTAAGTACAGAGAGCTAAACCTGAAATTTGGTCGAACCGGAGACATGTCCCTGAGTCGAATGATGGAGATAGCCACCAAGTATGCCAATGGTGAAGAAGAGGATCGGCTCCGGAGTGGCAAGCACAAGTCGATCGCCCAATAAACCGGAGGAGGAACTCGATCGGAAGCGAAGCGGAAAGCCGAGCCACCGCTTCCTGGAGAAGCCTTGGCCGTGACTCAAGGAAAGTTTAAAGGGAAGCCCAAAGGGTCTTGGAACCCTAAGAAGGTGAAAGACAAGGAAGGAAATGACGTGATGGATTTGCCTTGCCACATCCACACGAAGAAAGATGAGGAGGGTAAATTCATTTACCCGAAACATACCACCCGACAGTGTCGGCTCTTGATCCAGCAATTCCAGGGGAAACAACCCAAAGATAAGGAAAAGGAGTCGGACAAAGTTGAGGACAAAGAGGATAGTGATGATGGGTATCCCTGTGTCAATTCCACCACGATGATTTTCTTTGACGTTGAAAGCAAAAGTCGATTGAAAGTTATCAACCGAGAAGTGAATATGGTTGCTCGCGACACCCGATTATCTGAAATGGTCTCATACCGCCATCACATTCGACCGGTCGATCACCGACACACATAGCCACCCACGGGAGGCAAGCTCAGGTGGTCGACCCGGTCGTCGAAGGCACTCGGTGACTAAAGTTTTGATGGATGGGGCGTGCTTTGAATATACTATCTGTGAGAGACATTGAAAGGTGTTGGGAACGTTGCGTAAAATTAAAATTTTTCCTACGGTTTCACCAAGATCCATCTATGAGTTCATCTAAGCAACGAGTCATGGGAGAGAGATTGCATCTACATACCACTTATAGATCGCGTGCGGAAGCGTTCACTAGAACGTGGATGATGGAGTCGTACTCGCCGTGATCCAAATCACCGATGACCGAGTGGCGAACGGACGGCACCTCCGCGTTCAACACACGTACGGAGCGGATGACGTCTCCTCCTTCTTGATCCAGCAAGGGGGAGGAGAGGTTGAGGACGATGGCTCCAGCAGCAAAGACGACGGCGTGGTGTTGGTGGAGAAGCAAGACTCGGGCTTCGCCAAGCCCGTGATGGAGGAGGAGAGGTGTAGCGAGGGAGAGGGAGGCGCGAGAACTTGGTGCGGCTGCCACCTCCCTCCCTTTATATAGGCCCAGGGGCGCCCCTGGAGATCTAATCTCCTGTGGGGCGGCCAAGGGGGTGGAGTGCCCCCAAGGCAAGTGGGGCGCCCCCCCACCCTAGGGTTTCAACCCTAGGCGCAGGGGTTGGGCCAAGGGGGCGCACCAGCCCACTATGGGCTGGTTCCCCTCCCCACTTCAGCCCATGGGGCCCTCCGGGATAGGTGGCCCCACCCGGTGGACCCCGGACCCTTCCGGTGGTCCCGATTACAATCTGGGTGACCTCGAAACTTTCCCGATGGCCGAAACAACACTTCCTATACATAATTCTTTACCTCCGGACCATTCAGGAACTCTTCGTGACGTCCGGGATCTCATCCGGGACTCCGAACAACATTCGTTTTACTGCATACTCATATTCATACAACCCTAGCGTCACCGAACCTTAAGTGTGTAGACCCTACGGGTTCGGGAGACATGTAGACATGACCGAGACGGCTCTCGGGCAATAACCAACAGCGGGATCTGGATACCCATGTTGGCTCCCACATGCTCCTCGATGATCTCATCGGATGAACCACGATGTCGAGGATTCAAACAACCCCGTATACAATTCCCTTTGTCAATCGGTATGTTGCCCGAGATTCGATCGTCGGTATCCTATCCTAATACCTCGTTCAATCTCGTTACGGCAAGTCACTTTACTAAATCAGTAATGCATGATCCCATGACCAGACACTTGGTCACTTTGAGCTCATTATGATGATGCACTACCGAGTGGGCCCAGTGATACCTCTCCGTAACACGGAGTGACAAATCCAAGTCTCGATCCGTGTCAACCCAACAGACACTTTCGGAGATACCTGTAGTGCACCTTTATAGTCACCCAGTTACGTTGTGACGTTTGGTACACCCAAAGCACTCCTACGGTCTCCGGGAGTTACACGATCTCAGGGTCTAAGGAAGAGATACTTGACATTGGAAAAGCTCTAGCAAAAGCGAACTACACGATCTTATGCTATGCTTAGGATTGGGTCTTGTCCATCACATCATTCTCCTAATGATGTGATCCCGTTATCAATGACATCCAATGTCCATAGTCGAAACCATGACTATCTATTGATCAACGAGCTAGTCAACTAGAGGCTCACTAGGGACATATTGTGGTCTATGTATTCACACGTGTATTACGATTTCCGGATAACACAATTATAGCATGAATAAAAGACAATTATCATGAACAAGGAAATATAATAATAATCCTTTTATTATTGCCTCTAGGTCATATTTCCAACAAAAGGGATGGGCATTCCGATGTCCAGACTCAGTACCAGCAACATGAGTTTCTATGGAGTCATTTCTGGAAAGAAGGTTGCGTCACTCGGTCAGATTGCTCTTGATGTAGTTTTCGGTGATTCCAAAAATTACCGCAAAGAAAAGTTGACATTTGAAGTTGTGGATTTCCAGAGTGCCTATTACGCTATTTTGGCAGGCCAGCTTATGCACGTTTTATGGCTCGACCATGTTACGTGTACCTCAAATTGAAGATGCCTGGCCCCAAAGGTGTGATCACTATTACTGGCAATTGGAAGAAGGCGGAAGAGTGCTTTCAGAAAGGCTCAAAGATCGCCGATGCTCAGATGGCAGCGGAAGAGTGGCAGGAATACCAGAAAACTGCAGACCCGAGTGATTTGTTGCGAGCTAAGAAGCCTGCCACGGAATCAGCATTTCAGTCATCTGGTGAGACAAAACCAATTCACATTCACCCGACCGACCCGAGTGATGCTCCGACTCATATCTCTACAACGCTCGACTCCAAATAGGAAGAAGCGCTCATCCAGTTCCTCCGTGAGAACTGGGACATCTTCGCATGGAAACCTTCTGACATGCCGGGTGTTCCTGTGGGCTGGTGAGCACCGATCTCTGAGTCGACTCAAAAGTGAAACCTGTCAAAGAACATCTTCGACGGTCCGCCGTCCAGAAAAGAAAGGCCATTGGCGAGGAGGTGGCTCGGCTCTTAGCAACAGAGTTTATCCGAGAAATTTATCACTCTGAGCGGCTCGCCAATGTTGTCATGGTCCCCAAGAAGGACAAGTCGCTTCGCATGTGCATTGACTTCAAACATATCAATCGGGCATGCCCGAAAGATCATTTTCCTCTCCCCCGCATCGACCAAATAGTCGACTCAAGCTGCGGATACGGCGCCTGTCTTTTTAGACGCCTATTCGGTTACCATCGATCCGTGCATATGGACCCGACGAGATCAAAACAGCTTTCATCACCCCATTCGGGTGCTACATTATGTCACCATGCCATTCAGCCTCAAGAATGCCGGAGCCACGTTCATGAGGATGATTGAAGTGTTTGCTCACTCAAATCGGTCGGAATGTGGAAGCGTACATGGATGATATTGTGGTCAAGTCACGGAAAGGTTCCGAATTGGCCGACCGACCTTCTGGAGACATTTGCCAACGTCAGGAGGTATGATATCAAGCTTAATCCATCAAAGTGCACATTCGGAGTTCCTGGCGGAAAGTTACTCAGTTTTCTCGTTTCCGAACGAGGAATCGACGCCAATCCAGAAGAAGTTGGTACTATACTCCGAATGAAATGACCTGTGCGTGTGCATGATGTTCAGAAGCTTACTGGTTGCTTGGCCGCTTTAAGTCGATTCATCTCTCATCTCGGTGAAAAGGCATTGCCTCTTTACTGATTGATGAAGAAGCCAGACAAGTTCGAGTGGACTCCTGAAGCTGATGCAACGTTTGCAGAGCTAAAAGCCCTGCTTTCCACCCAGCCGGTGCTTGCTGCTCCGATCAGCAAAGAGCCTTTACTGCTTTACATTGCAGCCACAGGACAAGTCGTCGATGCAAGATTTACGGTCGGCGGGAAGAAGAAGGAAAAGCCTTTAAAGTTCAGCTCAAAGACATTATATTTCAAGTTTTGACCCCATCAAAGCAAAGATACCCCCATTATCAGAAGCTTGTATATGGGATTTATATGACTACGAAGAAGGTTGCTCATTACTTCTCTGACCATTCCATTCTGATGGTCGTGATGCTCCATTGTCGGAGATTACGCTGTGAGAGATGCAACTGGTCGAGTGGCAAAATGGGCGATTGAACTCCTTCCCCTAGATATCAGATTTGAGGCAAAGAAAGCCATCAAGTCCCAAGCAATAGCAGATTTCATCGCCGAGTGGACAACAGCAACTGTCGACTCAAGTTCACTCGAAGCACTGGACCATGTTCTTTGATGGTTCTAAGATGCTGAATGGTTTCGGTGCTGGGGTAGTCTTAGTTTCCCCCCCGAGGAGATAAGCTCAGATATGTGCTCCAGATTCACTTTGATTCCTCCAATAACGGGCGAATCTGAAGCACTTTTGTATGGGTTGCGTATGGCCATTTCACTTTCGGCGTCCGTCGCCTCATGGTCTAAGGCGACTCGATTTGGTGGTTAACCAAGTGATGAAGGAGTGGGATGTCGTAAGCCCAGCCATATTTGATTCTTGCAATGTTGAGAAAGCTAGAGAAGAAATTCGAGGGTTAGAGCTTCATCATATACCCATTGAAAAATCAAGCGGTGATGATTTGGCAAAAATAGGTTCCAAGAGAGAAGCCATTCCCAGTAATGTGTTTTTGGAACACATCCACACATCGTCGGTTCAAGAGGATCCTTTCACCGAAGAAGCCCCGCAGCCAAAGAGTGCTACGGATCCGACTGAAGTTGAGGTCCCAGCTGTGGTCGACCTGATCATGGAAGTTTTGGTTATCACTCCCCGGACGGTCTTTGTACATCGCGTATATCCTAAGGAAAGAGCTCCCATAGAATGAAGAAGAGGCTCGACAGATCGTCCGTCGATCCAAGGCCTTCACTGTGATAAAGGGACAGTTGTACAGGGAAAGCGCGATTGGAGCCAGTCAGAAATGTACAACGCCAGAAGAAGGTCGGATAATTCTTGACGATATCCACTCGGGGACCTGTGGCCATCATGCGTCCTCTTGGACTATTGTGGCTAAAGCATACCGGCGGGTTTCTTGGCCCGAGCAAATGAAATGGCGAAAGAAATAGTCGACAAGTGTGAAGGATGTCAGTTCTATTCCAATATGTCACACAAGCCCGCCTCAGCCTTGAAGACCATTCCACTCGTCTGGCCCTTTGTTGTTTGGGGATTAGATATGGTTGGACCACTGAGAACTGGCAGGAGCGGCTTCACCCATGTACTGGTGGCAGTCGACAAGTTCACCAAGTGGATCGAAGCCAAGCCTATCAGGAATCTTGATTAAGACGCGCTATCAGCTTCATCAGAGAGTTGATATTCAGATATGGAGTTCCGCATAGCATCATCACTGATAATGGGTCAAACTTCGATTCCGACCAATTCAAAGCCTTTTGCGCTTCTCAAGGCACGCGGGTTGACTACGCTTCCGTCGCTCACCCCCAGTCGAATGGAGAAGCAAAAGAGCAAATGGCCTAATTCTCAAAGGACTGAAACCCTGATTGATGCGTGATCTCAAACAAGCAGCAGGCGCGTGGGTCGACGAACTTCCATCAGTTCTTTGGGGATTGAGGACTACTCCTAATCGGTCGACTGGGCGAACTCCATTCTTTCTGGTCTATGGAGCTGAAGCAGTTCTGCCAAGTGACCTGCTTGACAACGCACCCCGAGTCGAGCTCTACTCTGAAGATGAAGCAGAACAAGCCCGGCAGGACGTAGTCGAACTTCTAGAAGAAGAAAGAGAGATGGCCTTGATCCGATCGACCATCTATCAGCAGGACTTGCGTCGATTCCATGCCAGAAACGTAAGGAGTCGAGCCTTCCAAGAAGGAGACTTGGTCCTCCGAGTAGACCAACAGAAGCCACACAAACTCGCCCCTACTTGGGAAGGCCCCTTCATCGTCACCAAAGTTCTCCACAATGGAGCATACCATCTTTACAATGTCGGTCGCCAGATTGATGAGCCACGAGCTTGGAATGCGGAGCTGCTCCGCCCCTTTTACAATTAAGTACTCACTTGGATGAGATGTAATAAAAAGTATTCCTGTAGTTTGTTTATCAAAGATAATAGCGTTATCATTTTCCCATTGATTGTTGTTGCTTTTGTTTATGTGAGAAATCCCCCAGTGGGTGGCTTAGCTGCGAATCCGTTTCGCCTAAGTTTGTAAAAAAAATCCTACCGAGTGCCGAGCAAGCCTCTCACTCGGAGGCTTAGCTGCGAATCCGTTTCGCCTAAGTATTTGAAAATCCTACCAAGTGACGAGCAAGCCTCTCACTCGGAGGCTTAGCTGCGAACCCGTTTCGCCTAAGTATTTGAAAATCCTACCGAGTGGAGAGCAAACTTCCCACTCGGGGGCTTAGCTGCAGTCCAGTACTCGCCTAAGTATTTGAAATTCCTACCGAGTGGGGAGCAAACCTCCCACTCGGGGGCTTAGTTGCAGTCCAGTACTCGCCTAAGTATTTGAAAATCCTATAGAGTGGAGAACAACCCTCCCACTCGGGGGCTTAGCTGCAGTCCAGTACTCTCCTAAGTATTTGAAAATCCTACCGAGTGGAGAGCAAACCTCCCACTCGGGGGGGCTTAGCTGCAATCCAGTACTCGCCTAAGTATTTGAAAATCCTACCGAGTGGGGAGCAAACCTCCCACTCGGGGGCTTAGCTGCAGTCCAGTACTCGCCTAAGTATTTGAAAATCCTACAGAGTGGGGAGCAAACCTCCCACTCGGGGGCTTAGCTGCAGTCCAATACTCGACTAAGTATTTGAAAATCCTACCGAGTGGAGAGCAAACCTCCCACTCGGGGGCTTAGCTGCAGTCCAGTACTCACCTAAGTATTTGAAAATCCTACCGAGTGGAGACCAAACCTCCCACTCGGAGGCTTAGCAGCAGTTCAAAGATTTGACTAAGTATTTGAAAATCCCACCGAGTGGAGAGCAAACCTCCCACTCGTCGGCTTAGCTGCACTCCAGTACTCGCCTAAGTATTTGAAAATCCTACCGAGTGGAGAGCAAACCTCCCACTCGGAGGCTTAGCTGCAGTCCAGTACTAGCCTAAGTATTTGAAAATCCTACCGAGTGGAGAGCAAACCTCCCACTCGGGGGCTTAGCTGCAGTCCAGTACTCACCTAAGTATTTGAAAATCCTACCGAGTGGAGAGCAAACCTCCCACTCGGAGGCTTAGTTGCAGTCCAGTACTCACCTAAGTATCTGAAAATCCTACCGAGTGGAGAGCAAACCTCCCACTCGGGAGGCTTAGCTGCAGTCCAGTACTCGCCTAAGTATTTGAAAATCCTACCGAGTGGAGAGCAAACCTCCCACTCGGGGGCTTAGTTGCAGTCCAGTACTCACCTAAGTATTTGAAAATCCTACCGAGTGGAGAGCAAACGTCCCACTCAGAGGCTTAGCTGCAGTCCAGTGCTCGCCTAAGTATTTGAAAATCCTACCGAGTGGAGAGCAAACCTCCCACTCGGAGGCTTAGCTGCAGTCCAGTACTCGCCTAAGTATTTGAAAATCCTACCGAGTGGAGAGCAAACCTCCCACTCGGAGGCTTACTGCAGTCCAGTACTCGCCTAAGTATTTGAAAATCCTACCGAGTGGAGAGCAAACCTCCCACTCGGAGGCTTAGCTGCAGTCAAGTACTCGTCTAAGTATTTGAACATCCTACCGAGTGGAGAGCAAACCTCCCACTCGGAGGCTTAGCTGCAGTCCAAATCGCTCGCCTAAGTATGAAATCCAACGTGCGCTCTGCAAGGACGACGAGGTGCAGGTCGACTGCTACCTTCTCCTTCGGAGCTACGTCACAAATACAATGTGCGCTCTGCAAGGACGACGAGGTGCAGGTCGACTGCTACCTTCTCCTTCGGAGCTACGCCACAAATACAATGTGCGCTCTGCAAGGACGACGAGGTGCAGGTCGACTGCTACCTTCTCCTCCGGAGCTACGCCACAAATACAATGTGTGCTCTGAAAGGACGACGAGGTGCAGGTCGACTGCTACCTTCTCCTTCGGAGCTACACCACAAATACAACGTGCGCTCTACAAAGACGAAGGTCGACTACAATCGGTGCTCCATCCTTACCTGCAAGAGCGATGAGGTGCGGGTCGACTGGATCCTCCACCTCGGAGCTGCGTCACAAGCGCCAAAGTATATTCCGAGTGAAGAACAAAGCTCACTCGAAGGCAAATGCAAGCATATTCAACGATAAGCCAAGTTCAGATAACATCCTATGGATTCAGAAGTGCTCAAGCATCAAGCCTGTAAAAGTTTATCGGTTACAAAATCACTCGGCATTCCGAGGCAAATTTAAGGCAAAGCACATAAGTTTTTCTTACTCCTCGGGTGGAGGACTAGAAGGCGCGACAAACTGGTCCAGGTCGATTCCATCAGCGATCCGAGTGGCAGCAGCAATGAAGGTCTCCATGAAAGATTGGAAGTCATGCTTCTTGTTATTGGCCACTTTGAGGGACGCCAGCTTGTCCTCTCGCGCATCCTTGCAGTGAACACGGACCAGGGACAGAGCATCATCAGCACCACACCGGCGAAGACTTCTTCCATTCTTGCACTCGACCTGGAACTTCATTCAGTCGAGTCATTAGAGACTCGAGGTCATTCTGAAGCGTCTCTCCCGGCCAGAGTGTCGTGTCGATTCGCGACGCCGCAACTTTCAGTCGAGCAAGGTAGTCAACCACTCCAGCAACGCGAGACTCCAGTCGGAGCACGTTCATAGCAGCTTCGTCCTTCACAAGAGAGTTAACGGGGTCCAAGCCTGTCTCCACTCGACTGGTCTCCTCCTCGAAGTTTTGGCAGAATTCTGTAAACACAACTCAAAGATAAATCAGCAGTTCTATGATAAGTCGGTGATTACAAGTCAGTCGGGTAGGAGAGATTACCCTCAAGCATGATGAATAACTTCTTGGCGAGCCCTCCCAGATAAGCCTCCAGATCGTTCTTCTTCCTCACCAGTTCACTAGCCTTGTCACTCAGAGCTATCTTGTCATTCTTCAGACGGCTAACTTCCTTGTTGGCCGCATCGAGAGCAGCTTTCAGATTGGCGTTCTCCTCTTCAAGTTTACCGACTGAAGGCAGTTTCTCTTCCGCAAGCTTCGTTTTCTCCAAAGCCGCCTTCTGCGCGTCGGCAAGTTCATGGTCCTTCTTCTTCAGAGCCTCTTTCATTTTATCTGCAAAATGACAATGAGATCAGAATCAAGAATGGGCAGAAAGATAAAGACAGTTGTCAAGTTCTCACCAATCATACCTTTTGCTTCGTCCTTCGCCTTCTGGAAGTTCTCCTGAACAAGCTTCAAGTCAAGGTCGAGCTGGATATGTTTGTTTTCCAACTCAGTATAGCGAGCCACAAGCTCGCAAGATTTCTGCGAAGAGTCAGTCGACAGACATCAAAGAGAGGTCGCTTTCGAGTGACTAAGAGAAAAACCGTAACATTTCTAAGACTACAGTCGAATCAAAATATTCGACAGTAGTCTCGGGGACTACACCCAGTGGGTGCACTCAGCGTGCCCCCACTAGTCCTATCGACTTGGTCCGATCAGTCGACCGAAAGGAACAAAGAGATTATGGTCCCAAAACCATAGCTAACTGCCAGCAGTCAGCCATGGTCTCATCATGATCTATCAAAAAAAAAGAAAAAAGAAAGGGGTTCTTCAGACTATAGTCGACTGCCAGCAGTCCACTATAGTCTCGGGGACTACACCCAGTGGGTGCACTCAGCGTGCCCCCACCGGTTCCAAGATTCCATTCGACATGGTCCAACCAGACCGAGTGAAGAAGTTAGAGTGAAGAAATTTCAAATATGAAGACTACAGTCGACTGCCAGCAGTCCACCATAGTTCGGGGACTACACCCAGTGGGTGCACTCAGCGTGCCCCCACCAATCCAAAAATTCAATCGACACACCCAGTGGGTACACAGATACAAAGATCTTCGGAAAGAAGGTCTTTGGATAGCATATCCTAACAGAACAAGCGGCGACCAACTAACCTGGACGTTGCTCTGAAGGGCTGAGCTAGCATCATAGGCCGCTTGGCTGGCTTCCCGGATCGCCTTCACTGCTCCATCATGATCCCTTTGGCGTATAGCCTCCTTAGCAGCACCCGCTTGGTCCTCTGGGACGTGGTGCGTGGCGAAAAAAGGGAGGGCGGGTCTGATCGGCGACGAAGGCGGACACTCATCACCGCACAAATGAAGGACACAGAGTGTCGAGTGACATCGCCACCCTCTTGAATCGATATCTCAGGCACTGGTGCAATCGGAGTGGTCTTGCCAGCCGGCGCCTTCTTATTCTTCCTCGCCCTCAGTGGCACCTCGTTGTCATCATCAGGGAGATCAATGACATGAGGGAGAGCTACAGGAAAAATCCAAAGTTACAAACGGAATCCAATCGACCAAAAGTGAAACTATAGAGAGCGTACCAAGGTTGGAGGTGGCAGCGTCATCCATTTCCTGGTCGCCGTCCTTGGCGGAGGTCTCGGAGGTAGCAGCACTGCGGATTTCAGAAACCAGTAGGTTAATCAATGAGTCGACCGAGAGTTCGTCCGTGCTAAACGAGAAGACACAAGTTCTGCTGTTACCCGGGAATGGTGGGAATGGCCATTCTCATCTTGGGCAAGCCTTCGGCGGCTTTGATGGCGCCGCTCGTGGATGCTTCGGCGCTTTTTCAGTCGGCGCCGGAGAAGCCGCCCGAGGGCGCTTTGACGATTGCACAATGGGCGCAACCGCTTTGCCGCGCTCGCTTGCGGGGTCGTGGGCAAGCTTGGACCGCCTTTCCGTGCGAGGAGGATCGACTTCCTCCTCCTCCTCTTCGCTGGAGCCGTCGTCATCCTCTTCCCCCTCACCATCAGATTGCCACTCCTCCTCACTTTCACCTCCGCTCGCCTCCCCCTCCTCGGCTTGTTCTTGCGCCCCGTTGGGCATCGAGTACATCTCAGTCGTGGCCTAGAAGACAACAACAAGACAAAAGTCAGTCGACTAATTTTAAGCAAACAAAATGAAGAAAGCAGGATCACAGTCCGAGATGCAGAATGGGACCTTGTCTACTTCGTATGATTGGTCGAGTGGAGGAATCCTCCTGGCTTCTCGGGGGTTATCTTTGTTCCCTGTGATGCTCGCCAGCCACCTCTCCAGCGTGGCATCGTCAATCTCCTCCGGGTGGATCTGAGTGGTATCCTCAGTACCAGAATACAACCACATCGGATGGTCTCGGGCTTGAAGCGGCTGAATGCGTCATCGGAGGAAGATCTCCAAGAGGTCCATGTCGGTCACCCCGTCACGGATAAGCTGGACGACACGCTCGACCAACACCTTAACCTGCGCCTTCTCTTCCGGGATCACCTTCAAAGAGGAAGGCTTCCTCACTCGTTCCATGGAAAAAGGAGGGAGTCCGGTCGACTGCCCTGGCGTCGGTTGGTCTTTGCAGCAGAACGAGGTCGACTGCCATCCACGGACCGAGTCGGGAAGGATCATGGCCGGGAAAGAGCTTTTTCCTCTCATTTGAACCCCAAGACCCCCACACATCTGAATCACTCGTGTTCTCTCGTCACTCGGATTGGCCTTTTTCACCGTCTGGGAGCGACATGTGAAGATGTGCTTGAAAAGACCCCAATGAGGCCGACAACCCAAGAAATTCTCGCACAAAGACACGTAAGCAGCGAGGTACACGATGGTGTTGGGTGTGAAGTGATGGAGTTGTGCCCCAAAGAAATTCAGAAATCCCCGAAAGAAAGGGTGAGGCGGCAAAGAAAACCCACGGTCGACATGGGTGGCCAAGAGAACGCACTCACCCTCCTGAGGCTGCGGCTCGGACTCCTTCCCCGGGAGCCGCGCCGATCCATGGGGGATCAGTCCTCTGTCGGCCAGGTCGTCAAGATCTGCTTGACGAATCATCGAGCGGATCCAGTCGCCCTGGATCCAGCCCTGCGGCAGGCCGGCCCTCGATGAAGATCCGCCTCGACTGGTCGCTCTTCCCTTCACCTTCGCCGTCGCTTTCTTCGCCCGCTCCAGGGCCGCCGTCTTCTCTTTCACCATCGTCACCGGCGAGACGTGCACGGGGCAGCGGCGCAGAGGCGGAAGCGAACACGGTGGGTAAGTAAGGAGAAGAGAGGAGGAAATGAGAACGCACTATTCAAAAAACCCCGTCCGGCGCCTTATATGAGGTTACTTCCGAGTGAGTGACTTGTAGGCCCGGGCGATCCTGTCAAATCCCATCCTTATATTCAAGTCCGGCGCCTTATAGTCATGCGCGCGATACGTGGCGAAAAAGGTGGCGCGGAGATCGAGGGTCCCTGCCTTATCCCATCCGATTACTGCGGCCTCGTCCGCCCCGCACGCTTCCCTATATTCAAATCCCGCTAAATCCGCGAGTTGCAGTACAACTCGTCAGACGAAAGATCTCCTCCGCTCTGTCGCTCGGAGCTCTTCAAGTAAAAACTTCACTCGACGGATACAAAGAATGGATCAAGGCGACTGAAAAAGAAGTTGGTGTCGTCACCTAAAGTTCATTGATCCAGAACAAGGCATACGCATAACACGGAAATGGGTCGGAAGAGTTCTCAACTCCTTCCCCACTCGAACCTTGATCCATTCGAGGGCTAATGATGAAGCTATGTACCTAGGGTAGGGTCATGGACCTGTCCAAACTACCCTACCAAGGACATCTCTAGAAGAAACCACTTGTCAATCGACTCAGAAGTGTTCCACTCAACAGACTCGAAGACACTCGACCATGAAGCCAACTACTCGACCATGAAGCCAACCACTCGACAGCGAGGAGACCTAAAGTCACTCTGCACGCAAACGGCCGATCATTAAGTAGCTTTTATGGTTATCATAGCACTTTATTTGTAGCGTTACCAGTAACGCCCAATCTTAATGTATCTTAAACCCTGCATAACTGAGGGCCGGATGGGTCTGGCGAACTCTATATAAGCCACCCCCCTCCTTAGTGTAAAGAGTTCGCACCCCTGTAACTCATACACACATAATCCAGTCGACCGCCTTCGGGCTCCGAGACGTAGGGCTGTTACTTCCTCCGAGAAGGGCCTGAACTCGTAAAACCCTTGCGTATACAACTACTCCATAGCTAGGATCTTGCCTCTCCATACCTACCCCCCCTACACTACTGTCAGACTTAGAACCACGACAGCGGCCGGCGGCTCAACGCCGGCGATGCCATAACGCAGCGGAGGCACGAGCGCACGGTGGATTTCGTCTACAGGCCACCAAATTGGTCGGGGCCGGTTGCGTTCGAACAGCCACTCGACGACGCGTCGAGTGGTGGCTGTGGCATCGCCGGACCTGGCCGGTAATGGCGCCAGAGTTTGGGCTCGAGCGGGTTCGGCGTTAGAGCGTGCGGGCGGCCAAATTAACCCGCTAGGATGGGTCTACGACGCACGAGGAGCACGCCAGGGTAGTCGGCCGAGCTCCTAGCGGCTCGGGAGCATGACAACGACAGAAATGGCGGTGGCCGGAGCACGGTTGTGGTGCCGGTCGCACACGGGGCCGAAGGTGAGCAGAAAGAGGAGGGAGGAGAGGCGGAGCTCACCGTGCGGGCGCAAGAAGGCCCCCCGGGTGATCTGTAGCACAGAGGGAGGCCGCAATCGGAGGCAGACCTCGTCGAAGCCGAGGAGGAAGAATAGGTTGGGGGCGGCGTTGCAGGGCGTCCAGCGTCCAGCGGCTCGTCATAGAGGCGTAGTCGCGGGAGGCGGAGCGGGTGGACTTGACGGAGGAGCGCGGGGAAGATGGTCGCCGCGATGGTGCAGCCGCGACGGCGACGGGCACGTTGGCGATGGATTTGGAGGTGGGAGGTGAGTGCGTGGGCGAGAGAGAAAGCGAGGGGGAAGTGGAGAGGGGCAAGTGGGAGAGAGGAGACAAGGGGAGCCCGAGGCGTCGCCCTTATCCCCTCCCAGCGTCGACGCCGGCGAGGTGGTCGGGGGCGACCCATCCCCTGTAGCGACGCGGTCGGAGGAATAGGGGAGGTGGGCGCTGGGCAGGTGGGCCGGCCTGGCGGTCCTGCTGGGCCGTTTGGCCCGAGGGGTTCTTTTCATTTTTTATTTGTCTTATTTTGCCTTTTTTTTCCTTTTTAAATAGTTTCTGTTTGCATATAGTTTTATTTTATTTTTAGGCTTTATAAACTATAACACTAGCCCTAAATTAGTGTTAATAGTTAGACCACTACCACAATTATCTTGGCACTAAAATAAATTAGTTTAGAGTTTTTTTGTATAAATTAGAAGCATTTATATAATTGTTTTGGCCCATGTTTTATTCATTAAAGGGCATTTAAATACTTTATAAAATACATGTTTCAACATGACAAATAACCAGGGATTATTTGCCACAATTTGAACATTTTCATTTTTATGTTTGAGAATTTCGACTTTTGGACTTTAATTTGAATTGGAATTTGAATAGTGATTTGGATCAAGTGATGATTAGCAACAGTAATGTGATGACATGGCACCATTAATATGGGATTACTGTAGCTTAATTATCTGGGCGTCACAATTCTCCTCCACTACAAGAAATCTCATCCCGAGATTTAGGAGGTAGAAGGAAACAAAGCGGGGTATTCTTCACTCAAGCGATCCTCGCGTTCCCAAGTGGCTTCGTCTCCAGAGTGATGCAACCACTGAACCTTGAGGAACTTGATCGCCTTTTGACGTGTGCGGCGTTGTGCTTGGTCGAGAATGCGAACTAGATGCTCTTTTATGGGAGAGGTCTTGTTGCAATTCAAGCACTTCATGATCCACTGCTCGAATTGGGTCCTTGAAGAAGCGGCGGAGTTGTGACACGTGGAACACATCGTGAACCTGTGACAGGTTCGACGGAAGGTAGCCTACACACACCTCTTCAAAGTGGGCTTTGTCAACATTTTACAAGGGTGTTATCATCACCACTTCTCACCATGCGTCATCGCAATCCCTAATCTCGAGCAAGCGACTCCGACTTCGTCGTGGATGATCGTCGACCCAACCACTATGTATAGGTCGTGCAGAGTCACATGAAGATCCATGCCAGAACTTAGCCACCTGCGACAAGGACAACGCAATCCCAACTCTGACAGAGAGCTACGAAGGACTATGCAAGGTTGGAGCCGCGAAAGACATTGAACATACCATATGTTGCTCGTCACCGTCGCCACCAGGACCCGCCACCGCTGCTCCAACTTTGCAACAACCAACAAACCAAGGCAATCCCGCGGACACGCTGAAAAAAGAGCCAACTAACACAACCATGACGCCTCCCCGACATTGCTCTCCCTCGTCATTATCGTCACAGAAGCCTTGACACCATTGCGACCATAGCGACAACTTTCCATCATGATGCATCCACCATTTGCACAACCGTCCAAGAATGATGCCTGTAGAGGAGCATTCCTTTGGGTAGTAGTAGTAGATTGTAGATATTAAAGGGGAGCCCTCATTTGGAGAGCTCATGTTTGCTAAAAAAATAGAAACACACAATTGAGGGAGATGACTAGGAGGTAAACTGCCAAACAAACAAAACGACGGACTTATTGGTGAATCCTATTTGCCACTCATTGCGGCAAATTGTCGGCGAAACAAATAGGTAATTAAACGAACGAGTAAATGGGCCGACCTATTTGTAGCTAGTATAGCTAACTTCGATAGCCAGTTTTGAAACCTTCTAGAAGGTTCCTAAATCGGTTTTCTTTCTTTCTGTTATTTTATTTACTAGTTCTTTTGTTTTTTTTTCGTTTTTTTGCTTCTTTTTTGTTTTTCTAATTCAAAATTTTCCAAAAAGGTTCCCCTTCTCAAAATTTGTTCAAAAAAATTAAAAATATGTGCATTTTTAAAAAAGAACTTTAAAAAATGATTCATTTTAAAATTTATTCACAAATACAGAAATTGTCCGTGATTCACAGAATATTCCTAATTTTCCGAAAAATGTTCATAATTTCGAATTTTTTCGTGCTTTCCAAAGAATATTCAAAAGATTCGAATTTTTACCTATTTTTCGAAAAAGATTTGTGATTTCATAAAAATATATCGAAACCTTTAAAAAAGATTAGACGCCCACTTTGTACATCAGGGGGCAAAACTCATAGGTCGCGCTGCTGGGCCGACCCATTCGCCTAGTACTGTAGCAACCCGGTAGCGAGGGATATTTCTTTGATGTCGTACTGTCTTTAGTGTTTTTTCATTTTCATTATGTTTTTTGTCGATTTTTTGAAACAATAATATGTAAAGCTTACTAACTTCAGAAGTGAACATTTTTAAAAAAAATTACGCATTTTTCTAAATCATAAGAAAATTTCAAGTATTTTTTTATCTTCGATAATATTTTCCCAATTCGAACATTTTTGGTTTTTTTGTAATTGTTTTTTGAATGTGTGAACTTTTTTGTGGTTTGGACAACAAGTTTTCAAATTCGAACATTTTGTTATATTTACAAACTTTTTTGAGTTATATAACATTTTGGAAACCATGAACGTTTTTTGAATTTATAAACCAATTGTTGAAAATTTATAATATATTTAAAAAAATATTCTAACTGTTATTATCATTATTTTCAAATTCCATTTTTTTCAAAACCCAAACTCTTTAGAACTATTTATTTGAATTCTTTTATAAAGTAATTTGAAACGAAAATCCATAAAAAAAACAAACTGGAATCTTCTTAATTCTTTTTGAGAAATTTCGCTTGGCTTTATTGAATAATAGAAATGTTCAAGGGTACAAGCTGGTCATGGGGAGTACCCGGCCATAAAGGACGACCTATATCTAGTCTAGAGCAGTGGCGGAGCTTGGGCTGAATTTATGGAGGGGCAAGAAACATGCTTTTGGGCTGATTTTAACTCGACATATGGGCTGAATACTAGGGAATATTTGCTAAGTTTCTCATGGGTTGGGGGGGGGGGGGCAATGGCCCCGGTTGCTCTCCACAAAGCTCCGCCACTGGTCTAGAGGCCAACTTTGCGACATTATGGGCTGAAAAGATGAAGCTTCTAAGATCGTCAATAAAAACACAAGACTGGAAAAGATTCGAACGATCAACAATTTTCGCTATGATGGCTCTATTTCCTCCTCCAAATCGTTGATGAATACCGTTGATTACTCCTAAGTTATCTGATGGAATATGTAAACGATCAAGATTCAGATCCTCGGCTAGTGCAAGTGCTTCCCGGACAACAAAAGACTCCAACAGTGTAGGGTCGGTCACATGAAATACTACCACTGACGAGCCCATGTATGCTCCAGCTTGGTCACGTCATATCATAGCAACTGCTCCATGCTTACCATTGCGGGCGACGGGCCCATCAACAGTAAACTTTGAGTATTTGCGGCTGGTGGGAGCCAACGTACAACTTCATCAGCTTCGGGCTTGGAGACAGGGCTGGCTTGCTGGATTTGCACTCGCCATGAGATCATGTAGAAAGGAATTAATGAATGCGTTTGTTTGTTGGGGACTTTGGAAAGTCGATTCATATATTGCTTTCCTTCTTGCGTATCAGATGAACCATAGGGTGACCACTAGCCGCGTGAATTGTTCATGGCTGGAACTTTATTGAGGGTTCCTAAAACCGGAAACCCCATACCTGAGCCTAGCATTATTGGGCCAGCCCATAATATGTCGCACGGTGAGATGATATATATCACTTGTAGCGATCAGCCATCCATTAGCATTGCCGAGCGCTATAAATGGACAGGGCCAAGCGCGTGTTGAGAGTGCGTCTACCAAAAATTTCCCTGGTTTTTAAGTTGGTTGGTTTTATTATATCAAAGATTTATCTGGGTTTGATTTTTTTCAAAAATATGAAAAAAATTGATCTCAGATATGGAAAATTATCACTTACTCCAAAAAATGTTCTTGGAATTTTAAAATTATTCGTAAATTACAAAAACTTGAATTTAAAAAAACACAGTGTCTAAATGTTCATGAATTTGAAAAGAGTCTAGAAATTAAAAACAAAATTAAAAAGGAAAAGATATAAATCAAAAAACAAACTGAAAGAAAATAAGGAACGGTAAAAAAAGTTCTGGAATCTTCGCAAAATCGCGTAGAAGGTTCCAAATGCTTCTAAGAACCGACTGAAACTTCCTCCTAGAGAACGATAGCCTCCGCTTCTGGGTATGCCCGAAGAGATAGCGCTAGTGGGCGATTTCTATCAAAGCATATCATTTCCTCAAAATAAAAATAACTTGTGCCCGCGCTCCTACTACTCCCACTACTAATGGACCGGCCCCGTCGGGAAATCTATAAGCGCTCGCTGCGCTATAGGTTTGCAACGGGCGATATATCACATTTTGGCGCGTGATACGAGTTTTGCGGGCCTTCATATTTTTTTATACTATATACAATGGGCCGTGGTACTACATGTAACATACCTTGGAGGGGTGTTCTTGTTGTGTTGGTCTCCAACCATCTTGCAGTACTGTGCTGCCGCACATCGATGTGATATTCTCCAATTTGTTGTTTACATGCACCAGCTTGTCCGGAGCCGCGCTGTAGTGACTGCTTCGTGCGTCTTTGCTGAGTGCGGGAGAAATCCTCACCGGAGTTCAATTTTTATTGTACGTACCGCTTCCTATTTCATTGAACACCTTGTGTTTTCTTTTGTGAGGCATTGAACGTCTTATTGACGGATGTTCTCATTGTTTTTAGGAAAATATCCAAACGTTTAGGAGGTCCGCGGGAAAAATGCCGACGGAGTCAGCCATATGCACCCGAAACTCAGACGGTGTGGTCCCACTTTGCAGGTTTTAAGTAGGGTGGGTAAAGTGCACCCACCACACAAATTTTTGTGACCATGGGTGCCATTTGGAGATCGCAACGGCTTAATTTGGCCAGGAGAAAAACAATTAGAGGGTGCTTGGATACGTTTTAGTCCCATGACTAAAAATAGTGGGACTAAAACTTGTTAGTCTCACCCATGCTTGTATACAAATACTAAATAGACTAAAATCGAGTTAATGAGCATTTATTATCCTTCAAACCCTCCAATCCAGAACTCTCATGTTTTAAAGGAGAGGAGTTAAATGAGGAGAGAGATGACTAATCCACATTTTAGTAGGGTTCCCCTGACTAAATTTTTTTAGTCTCAAGACTAGTTTAGTCTCTCTTTAGTCAAGAGTGATTGGAACTTTAGCCTCTAAAAAGGACTAGTTTTAGTCAGACTAAAAATAGTTCCTTGGATCCAAGCATGCCCTTAATCTTGTTGTGGTTGCTAGACTAATGCTCGGCCAGTCATCTTACTTGACAGATACTAGCAGAGACCGAGAACGCACCCTCGGCGGCCAATGGGTGATAGACACGACGCCAGGCCTACTCGTCGTCTCGACACCTATTGCCCAAATGTGACGTGCCTATCAGACAAGTATAAGTTGTGCGGACACCATTTTTTTTCGCACGACAGAAGAGGCGTCCCTCAAGGTACTCAGGTAGATTAGACAGTCGCTGCACTTTCTAGCCTAGCTAAGCTAGAAAGATGGGCTGGCCCCGTTCAATCCGATCGATCGACGGGCAGCCGGGCATATTCCGAGCATGGCTAGAAGCGGCCAACTACTTTCCTGTGCACGGGCGCACGCTAGCTCCATGGATGAATCGGCCTTTCAGCGCCTCATCATACGGGTGCCGGCCACCGCCCAAAGCCTAGCTAGCTAGGCAGATAGTATTCCATGGTACTAGTCCGATGCTCCGATAGCCATGCCCGGATCCGCCGCAAAGGCCGCACGGTGGGCGGTGAATCGGACGAGCACTCCATCATCATACGGCCTCCCAGGCTCCCCCCTGCTCGAACGATCATGCCGCGGCCGGCCGGCCGGCACGCCGGCAGCGGCAGCCTGGCCCCGCGCTTTGTGTCCCGCCCCTGCCGGCCGGCCGGCCGGCGCTATCCCCGCGTCCTCGGCCGATCTCCTGCACGGGCCACTCGAGCGGTTGGTTGGCTCCCCTTCCCTATGCGCGCACGCCCGCACTCACTCACCTTCCGTCCACATCTCCTCCACCTTTGCTTCTTATCCGCTTCGCCTTGCACTCACGCGCCACTCAAGCGCTCGCTTGGCTCCTCCCTACTCCTCCGACCTGACCGTGTTACAGCGTTGCCTCAGGTGAAAGTGGAACCAACCGGATAGGGGCATGTGGGTTGACAAGTCGCTGGACGGAAAGCTTACCTGAAATGATGGACGGACGGTCGAGGGCGGCAGTGGCAGTCACTGGCCGAGCAGCGAGCACGAGCACCCATATCCATCCGGCGAGTGGGAGCAGAAAAGCTCGATCCACATGCACCGCACGTAGTATGTCCGCCCGGGATCCACGCGCCGCCGCTCCGTTGGCCTAGCAACGCCGGTCGCGGGAAGAGAAATGTCATCGTGTGGTTTGACGGACTCCATCACGTAGTACTGCGTGTGGAAGAAACCAACGGGAAAAATAATGCCACTAGCTAGCTTTCTGCACGTACGTGCGATGGATAAAGAAGAAGAAATCGGTGGACGGAGGTGGAGTACAAGAACAATTGCATTACTGAAAACAACCACGTGCGTGCATGCACTTGATCACTTAGGGTACACGAACAAAACCATCCACGAAAGTTCTACCACTGAAAACAAGCACCGGACGAGGTCGATGGCGCACGTACGTGGTAACTCGTGTGGCTTAGTTGCACCACCATGCATGGTTCGTTGTCGTTGGTTGGTTGGTGTTGGTGTGTGGGTAGGAACTATAGCTAGGAGCTGAGGAAGCAGCAGGATGGATGAGGCAGTATCATGGATCTCTGTCGCGTCAGGCTTTGGTTCGTGTCGACGATCGTGTCGTGTGTTCATGCGGTTCCCGTAGGATAGGAGGACAATCAAACATGCATGCACACCTGGACTGCATGCCCATCGATTGGTCTGCCCGCTGGTTCGCACTATCGACCCACCGGTTAGTTGGATATAGACAGACGGATGGATATGATGTACTAGCTGGCTGCAAATCACTTTACTTCGCTCATGTCACTTAACTGGGACTCGAAAGATGGGTGATGTCATTAAATTAAGTAGACACTTACAATTATAAACATTATTTTTGGCTAAACAAGATTGCCATTTGCCACTAAGAAAATTTGCAAAATGCACTTTTTGCAAAGAAAATCTATACTCCCTCTGTTCCTAAATATTTGTCTTTTTAGATATTTCAAATGGACTATCACATACGGTTGTATATAGACATATTTTGGAGTATAGATTTACTCATTTTGCTCCGTATGTAGTCACTTGTTGAAATCTCTAAAAAAACAAATATTTAGAAACGGAGGGAGTAGATAATAAGTTATGTAATTCGTACCTTCTGTACATAACCCACTTCGTGTTTTTCTTACTGTTTCTCTCGAAGATGCTCGTAGGAGCAGGGTGTGTCTGCGTGTATTCATAGAGGTGAGTATATGTGTGTGTGAGCTTCTGCTTTTGCACTGTGTTTCTTAAAAACAAACCTAAATTGACAACAGAAGGATCTACTTCAAGGGTGTATATGGAAGGAGAGAAACAATAAATACTTCAGGAGTGCGCCCCCAACTTTTGAATCCTGGTGGGCTAGATTTAAGGAGTGCTTTGCCCTACTCCAACACAGAAGCAAGAAAAGCCTAGTTCGATTCATTACTTCTTTTGTGGACTCTTCTGTCTAGTGTACCCTTTGTATTCCTTGTGGCACCTTGTGTTGCACTGCTCTGCTCCTCCTCTTAGAGCCATATATGACTGGGAAGCCTTAAAACCCGTTTGCATTGCCCTCCTCCTCCTCTTAGAGCATCTACATCCGGACATAACAAATATGACCCCTTAAACGCCCGCGGACGCACTCGGTCAGTAACCGGGCATGTCCGTTTTAAGCCCCTATTTATCCGCCCGCGCAGCCATAGTCCTCATTTTTTCTCTCATATGTCCGGTCACTTACACGTGATTGGTGGAGATGAAGAGAGAAAAATAAAAGAATGAATGACGAAAGAGAAAATGTGGTCCGGGGTGAGGCCATGTCCTACGTGGTGGAGGGCCCGGGCGCGTCTGCGAGCCTTCATATCCTTCCCATATTTGAGATGGATATGAGGGTTCGCGGACAGCCCGGACGTATATGGATGATATGAGGAGTCTGTCTGGGTCACGTTTTTCCTTCTCTCTCCTGTCCGATCACTGACCGGACGTGTCTGCGGGTGTATGATGGATGGTTTGAGACGTCCGAGTGTAGATGTTCTTAGAGCCATATATGGCTGGGGAGCCTTAAAACCCAATTGTAAATCTGTAAATATTTTTTGGTTAATATAAGTCAGTTGTAGCCTCTCCTGCTGCCATTCATAGTTTAAAAAACAAACAGGATCTACTCGACATCTACATAAGTATATTCTTTTGTAAATGTTCAAATCAAAATGTGTAACTTTTGCTAACTTCGACAAAATTTGTTCATATGTACAGAAGTTCCAAAAACTCTCTTCGCATACGCTTTTTTTTATTTTTTGCGGGGAACCATCTACTCCGTCTGAAAGTTGTTATAGAGTTGCCTCATTTAATTTGGATTGGGGGGGGGGGGGGGGGAGGGGGGGGGGTACCTACTTTGCTGTTAGGCGCGTGAGAAATGTACTTATAAGTATTTTTCCCTTGTTTCGATTAAAATTGAAGTTAAGAAATGCCACTATTCCAGCTGTTGTACATAAAACCATGTCTTTTCTTATCCCTCGCAAAAATATAGTATCAAACTGACAGGCGAAACGCCGATGAAAAGGTACGACGTAGAATATAGGGCCGTTTGCCCTTTACCCTCACATTCTTCTCTTTCAACGCAGCTATCATTTGGTTATAGTACGTATCTCTTGTGTTGATGTAATAACATCTACCTGCCCCCGTTGGAGAAGGACAAGAACAAGTCTGCTTGTGGTCATGTTTTTTCTGCCCTATTAACATGTTTGTCCTGCCTCCTTAACCATGGAAAAAATTGTGGTAACATCATTTTACTTGACAATATAATTAGAAATTTTGTGTAGGTCAAGGTTTAGATATATTCACACCAGGCATGTATATTCTAGTTGAAATGGACCTAACCTTTTTTGTTGTATCTGTTTGACACTCGGGTAAAGAATTAATAAAATACTTTCATGTTTCTAAATGATCGAGTGCCCGAAAAGTCTCCTGATGACAGAATCTTCGATGAATTCATTCGTTATCAGGTTACTAGCTGCGTTAGAAGAGACACGGGCAAGATGATGCCAGTGTATTGTAGAGGCGAAATGAAGATGCGCACCTTGCATGTTTGGTGAAGATGATATATTTCTACACTATATATTTTGCTCGGATCATGTGGATGGAAGATTTTTTGTTGTCGTGTTCTCATTTATGCATTTTCAATCTAGCATTAGGTGGTTTGCCTAGTTAACAAACCTCCCAAAATTAAATTTTGAGACGATCATGAATAAAACAAAAGGTGTCACTTTACAAGAAAGAGATGTGTCCAATTTAAATATTGAACTATGAGGCCAGGTCAGATTTAAACCCCGGACTATGAAGCCATTCATATATAAACCTTGAACTTATTAATTAATTAATTTCATCCATGTCTTGATTTTAGATAGTGTTTTTTGCATTTCGTATTGTCAAAACTTGCAAATTTGCTCCTCTCTAAAAAAGCTTGCAGAGTCATATCTCCCAAAAAAAAAACTTGCCAATTTGTATCTCTCTAAAAGATCTTGCAAATTCGTAAATTTTCCGTGAAAAAATGGAACTATGTGTCAGCCCAACACCCATTCGTATATATATTTACGGATGGGTGTTGGGCTGCCAATTAACGTTGCGTACTTGGCTACTGCCACGGGTGCATGCACCTGTTTTCAGACTGGCCATAGTGGGAATAACTTTAAGAGTAACATACTTCCTCTGTTCGGTAAAGAGTGTAGATTTGGCTTTACAATTTGTCCACAAAAGAGTGTACTTCTATCTTTTCAATGCACTTTAAAATAGAAAAAAAATGTTTCTCTCTCATCACACAATAATCAAGACCAATAACATTCTACACATGGTTTTTTTAATTTTTACATGCACTTAGCTCATTGGGGTTTGAGTAATTAAAGAGGAGAGAGATGGTGGCTTGCACGTTTCCAATTCATTTTTTTTACTCTACTCCATAATTTGTCCTAAAATTTCTATATGTACATTTCCACCGGACGGAGGGAGCAAGTTCCAACTAAGCAAAATTGTCTATGTGGCATTGAGTTAATGAGAAGAGAGGCAAATTGAGTAACTCAGCTAGTTAGTGTAACATCACATACCCCAATACAATATGAGTTTATAACCTAATAGATGAAGATTTGAATGACACTACTACCAACTATGAAGGTAGTAACATAGCCTAGGATAATGTGTATGTTACTCTTGAAGTTAGTCTCCACTATGGCTACTCTCATATGGCATTGTACATAGTTACTGCAAATAATCGATGTGCGTGTCTTGGGGTTGCTAGGCTGCCTGGCTTTTGCACCCAATACTTGGTGGGTAGGCAAAGCACTTACTTCCTCCGGTCCTTTTTAGTTTGCATATAAGTTTCGTCCGAAGTCAAAATAACTCTACTTTGACCAAACTTATAGGAAAAAAGTATCAATATTACAATACCAAATCAATATTGTTAGATTCATTACAAAATGTAGTTTCATACTCACATCTATTTATTTTTGGAGTAGTATATATATATTTATTGATTCGCATAGTAGTATATTGTAGATATTGATATTTTTTAATATAAATTTGGTAAAACTTTGTAAAGTTTCACTTGACACAAATCTAATATGCAGAGTAAAAAGGACTGAAGAGAGTAACTAAGGACTATTAATTCATAAATAAATCATGATGATAGCAGAAACAATATTAATTTCCTAATTATATTTGAACATGTGAGCACATACTAAGCACAAAACTGTAAATTATATGAAACATCATGTACTAAACATACAGAACTATAACATCTATGAATATATGAAAACAGTAAGTATGGCTAATATGTGAACCAATTAAATAGGGGATGAATTGACATATGTCTAAGCTTGGCTCGCGTTCAACAAACACGGAGTGAGGTAGCCGGTGGCGTAGAAGCGTGCGGGAACTAGTCCTTCTCTCAAGTTCCAATAGCATGTGGGAAAAATCACTTATAAGGAGGTCCCAACTCTTCTCCACTCCCGGGTGGCACTAAACTTCCCACCATATCATTACACCCCACATGGGGCTTTGAGATTTTTCAGGGAATTATTTCATTTATGGTGCCAAGGCTAGTCTATAATTCAACAATTAAGACATAGTCGTTGGATGGGGGACAAGTGATGGACGATGGATAAGGGGTAGTGCAGTACACCGGTCGCTCCCGATGGACTACTCAGAATAAAACATAGATGTAAAGAGCCTTACGAGATTTTTTTTCGGAAATAAAGATTGTTAGGAGTTTTTTTTTTAAAATCATAATTCATATACAAAATTAAAAAATCAGTAAAAAACTAAGATTCTTAGTGTCATGTGGAAAACGAAAAATATACAAGCATGCATTTCTTGTCATTTTGTATTGAAGGTAAGTTATCAGTTTTATTCTTTGCGGATTATCAATCAATAACATTCCCTTCATTCATGGTATTTTATTATATTTTAAACTTTTTTGTGAAAAAGGCATCCAGATCTCTTGCAAAGGTTCATCAGAAGTACAAAGCATCCTAAACATAATAAAAAAATTACATCGAGATACTTAGACCACCAAACAACCAATACTTAAAACAACCGCCATGAGGTTTGGAGGGTGTGGCGAATTATATAAAGCAATGACAAAATATATCATCAACCAATATGACTCTATTGCGCGGATGACATAAATAGTCATTACTGTTTCTGAAATTCTGCATACAGGTCCATCTAATTACTATTTTTGCATACAGTTCATAGCCTTCAAAACATCAGAGTATATTTGAAGGCTGCAAGTACGATTACATTTTAACGGTTTTATGAAGTTTAGCATTCAAGTCAAGCTGACTACAATAGTTCACATATAAAATTCGCTTTTCTTGTCATCAAGATTTCCTTTTTACCTTTCTCTTGCAAAAGACAGGGCAATATACCATTACCAATACCAGTACCCAACACTCTGCACAGTCGTTTCATATCTCTCTCTCTCTCTCTCTCTCCAGCCCGCACCTTTATATAAGGGATAGGTGGCGCACTGAGAGGAATTGCGAGCCGTTGTGCACCACACCCAAGCAAAGAAAACAGCACAACACACACCAGACCAGAGGAAGAGGGAAAGAGAGAGGGAGAAGGATGAGGCAGGCGAGCAGGTTCAAGAGGATGTGCGTCTTCTGCGGCAGCAGCCAGGGCAACAAGAGCAGCTACCACGACGCCGCCATCGACCTCGCCAACCAGCTCGTACGTACCACTCATGCATCCATCTCATCCCGATTAGCTAGCACAGTTAAGCTCCTGATCCTCGATTGATCGCAAAGGGGTTATGGGAACGACGTTCCTAGCTTGTTCAGTTGCTGAATGATTCTGCGCCCTAGCTAGAGCAAAGCGGGGAGACTTTTAGCGCACTAATTGCTGCATGATTAAGCAGCTAGTCTGTCTGTTGGTCTGCTGGGCCTTGATGAGATGATTAAGAAACTTGTACTGGTACATGCGCACCTGCTGCACATGCATGGGCGGCCTTCTCTCCTCGCTCGTTGACATTGATCTCCTTAACTTGCACAGATTAATGACATGTGAAATTTGTTTGCATTCAGGCTGCGCAAGTTCTTTTTAGATCGATAGATAGATAGACACCGTGTCGAAACTACATACTGTTCTCTTTTACAGTACGTGAGATCGATCATTCATCTTACTTGCCAGCAGCTCTCAATACGTACAACACTGGTAGTGGTAGGCCAGAGCTGCTTACTCGTGTCGACCGGTAAATTAATTATATGCTCCGCTACGTACCCAAGTTGAAGGAGCTGTAGCCAATTAATTACGTGTCCGGTCCGGTCTGATGGCACCCGCAGATTAAAGCACTGGATCGTCAGCTTCAGTTCTCCTCCTGTAGTATCGCGCGGTGCATGCATCACCAGGCAGTACAGCTACAGTATTGCGTACGTACGTACGTACGTACGTACTACTAGTACACTAGTATCCCCACCGCATTCAACATGTGTAGGTTATTTCACTCGCTACGTACGACGCGTCTTGTCTACTAGTATTACTGTACAAGGAATTCACTCTCGATCACGTACGTACGTACGTACTGCTGGACCAGCTTGGTGAACATGCGTACTTGTTGCCAGTCAGATCTCAAATGTACTTACGTACGTACGGTGGTAGTACGTAGCTAGGAGCTAGCTGACCAACGTTGGGTGCAGGTGGGCGGGGGCATCGACCTGGTGTACGGCGGCGGCAGCATCGGGCTGATGGGGCTCGTCTCTCAGGCCGTCTACCACGGCGGCAGGCACGTCATCGGGTAAGTTGCAGTTGCACCATGCAAGCTTGCATTCTGGTTTCAGCCAGGTACTCCCTCCGTTCCAAAATAGATGACCCAACTTTATACTAACTATTGTATAAAGTTGGGTCATCTATTTTGAAACGAAGGGAATAGTATGGTAGGCAGTTCAGATCATTATAATCCCGTCTCATCTTGGTGCCTGCCTTGTATTGTATGCGCGTGCAGGGTCATTCCCAAGACTCTGATGACCCCCGAGGTATGCACTGCACTGCTTGTCTCCTATACTCAACTTATTACAGTACTAGTATTTCATCGGAACAGAAAGAAGCATGTCATGCTCATACATTCCGAGCCTCGATCATGACACTACCACCTCACTGAATCTTTGGAATGCTCACCTGTAGTAGTAGCTCCTACTAGCTAGGACTAACTAATTAGTCTATTCGCACGAATGTTTCCTTGTCCTAAGGCTCGTCACAATGAAAAGTATCATTATTACTCATATGATATTATTGTATGATGCTACCTTCACAATGCATAGTATCATTGTTTAGTAACATAGTAACCTCGTTTGTTGTCATGCATGACACATACTGATACAGTATCGTATCATGATACAGCGCATGCAATTCTCTTCTTCCCTTTTTGTGTCACACCTGTTAAAAATGTCTAATTGACATGTATGGTACTCACTCCATTCCTAAATATATGTCTTTTCAGAGATTTCACTATGGACTACATACGAATGTACATAGATGCATTTTAGAGCATAGATTCATTCATTTTGCTCTGTATGTAGTTTATAATAGAATCTTTACAAAGACTTATATTTAGAAACGGAGGGAGTACTATCTATGATACTCTCGTTGTGACTAGCCTGATCCTAGGAAACACAACACACCCAGAACAGAGCTAGACGTTGTTCCGCATAAATAAAATTGAGAAAACAATGCACAGAATCACCAAACCCCACGTACGGTACGGGAGCACCCGCAGATCCAAGCCGGGCGTGAGCATAAACAACGGGAGCAGCCGCAGCTTTGCGTGCGATTGCGTGATGATTCCGTTCCCCGGCCAGAACAAGCAGACAGACAAACATGTATGCTTCCCTTGGAATCTAAATATCTACAGGCCGAGAGAGACATGCTCCTCGATCGGACGAACGTTCTTAAACTGAGATTTTCTCGGTGTGTCATGCTTAGCCCCGTACAGACACAGACAGGCGTGCTAATCACTCGCTCGCTCACTGTCAACAGCTGATCCGGGCACCCTGGACTCTCACTCACTCACTGTCCAGCTGAGCGCATTCACTAGCTTATCATGTGCACTGCAGAGCACAGACACGGTACTGCTCTGCTTGGACGTGTCTGGTCTGGTACTCGGCAGCGTCTCAGCTCGATCGTGGAGTTTTTAACAGCGGCGCGACAACGCTCTGCTAACATGGACTAGCTGCTGCTTACTATAGTAGGCCCCGTGCTGTTACTAACACCTCTGCGGGCTGCAATGCATGCAGTGCAACTTGCACGCCGCGCAGCGTTGGCTGTAGTATTAGTAGTAGCAGATGCCTGTCAGAACGTCGTGACCGCACCCACACCCAGAACCGCACAGAACAGGAGTAATGTCGTCGACTTCCTTCTCCCGCGCGCCCGGCAACGGCAAGCAATCCATCTTTGTCCTGTTGCGTGCCGACATGCGCAATGACGCGCCATCATCATACGCACGCACAATTAAGCTCTGCATGCATCTGCATTTTTCTGCTGCATGCTGCGTTTGCGCCAGCCAATGGATAAATCAAATCGATGGTCCTTGATTGTCTTTGTGGCAGATCGTCGGGGAGATGGTGGGGGAGGTGAGGCCGGTGGGCGACATGCACCAGCGCAAGGCCCAGATGGCCAGCCTCTCCGACGCCTTCATAGCCCTGCCCGGTACGTACTACGTGATCATTGCTTCGTTGATTACCGCACTGCATTGCATCTCCTCAGCCTGTCGGTCACGTCAGACATCTGGCCCCCAAATTCATGGGCTCTGTACGTAGTAATCCTAAATGCTTCTCTGGCATGTTTGTTAGTTGACGGATGCAGCTTAAATCTGATGTGTTTTGCGGTTGATTAAGGTGGGTACGGGACGCTGGAGGAGCTGCTGGAGGTGATCACCTGGGCGCAGCTAGGGATCCATCACAAGCCGGTACGTATGCGCGCCAACTGACAGACTCAACATGCATGCATGCATGATAGCTGAGGCTAAATTTAGCATCGTGGAGGGGTGAAATCAATGAAGCTGTGCTGATTGTTTCTTCAGGTCGGCCTGTTGAACGTGGAGGGGTACTACGACTCGCTGCTCACCTTCATCGACCAGGCCGTGGAGGAGGGCTTCATCAACCCCGCCGCCCGCCGCATCATCGTATCCGCCCCCACCGCCCACCAGCTCATGGACAAATTGGAGGTGCGTGCAAC
This sequence comes from Aegilops bicornis, assembly GCA_021605145.1. Classification (NCBI taxonomy): domain Eukaryota; kingdom Viridiplantae; phylum Streptophyta; class Magnoliopsida; order Poales; family Poaceae; genus Aegilops; species Aegilops bicornis. The sequence continues at coordinate 650,886,084 of CM038672.1, forward strand.
TGAAACTTAACCGCATGCAGAAATTCAGAAACATTCTACAGCCAATTTAAGTGTCTTGGATTATATCTGATTGCCATCTAATAGTACTTGTGCATTATTAATCCCCTGCCAGGAGTACGTTCCTTACTACGAAATGGTCGCGGCCGGGCTGGACTGGGAGGCGGATCGCCCAGACTTCTGATCGTCGAGCAGGCATTCGCCATTTCTGTCAGCGTGTGGCATGCGGATCGAACGAACGGTGTGCTAAAGATTAGCCTAAGATAATAGCTAGTTCAGTTGTACTCGATCGGTCTCGATGGCCTATATATGGGCTTCTTCATGTTAGGGCGTGGTCAATATGAACTTCCCGCCGGTAGCAGGTAGCTAGTGCCCAACCTTTATCTGTCTCATTAAGTCAGTCATCAGTATTAGTTCTGAAGATCCAGCAGCCGAGATTCACTGAAGCAGAGTGCACTTCTTGGCAATGAATAATAGTAATCTGTATCGGTAGAAATTAAACCCAAAGATTATTCGGTTATTTGAAGGCAGTTGTTTCATCTTTTTTTTCTTGAGAAAGCAAGTTTAAGTTGTAAGTTAGCTGAAGCTGATGTACCCAAAAACGAGAGCAACTAACCAATGAGTACTCCTTCGGGAGCCCCCGCAATGGTCACTTTGGGTGGGCTGGGAGCGAGCCACTTGGTGCGCACTCAGCCGCCACCACTAGTCATGCTCTGGGTGCTTCCTCCGTTTTTTTATTTTTGTTTACAAGTTTTCGGCTTTTAAATTATTTTTTTGGCTTTTCAGGTTTCACTTTATTTTTCTTAGGTTTTGAAAAAAAATCCGCGCAAAAAACGTGTGTTTTGCCCTTCCACGAGAGGCATAGATTTATTTCTCGCGGAAGCACGTATTTACTTCCGTGAGAGGCCTCGTCGTGCGTGCCTCTTGGAAAAGAGAAAAAACATGTTTTTCTTTTCCCCCTTCCTTTTCCGAGGGGCACGACTGTGCCCCTCGCGAAAGCAAATCCGTGCCTTCACAGAAAAAAAAAAAATCCTTGCCTCTTGCGAAAGAAAACAAAACAGTTTCTTTTTCCTTCCACAAGAGGCACGGATTTGCTTCCGCGAGAGGAAAAAAAAGTGTGTTTCTTTTCCTTCCGCGAGAGGCAGGGATTTACTTTTGTGGAGGCACGAATTTGTTTTCGCGATGTGCCTCTCGGAAAAGGAAAAAAAGGCGTTTTAATATATTTTTTCTTCCGTGAGAGGAACCGATATACTTCTCGTGGAGGCACGGATTTGTTTCCGCGATAGGCACAGTCGTGTCCCTCGAAAGAGAAAAAAGTTTTTTTTTAATTTTCCTTCCACGAGAGGCATAGATTTACTTCTCGTGGAGACACGAATTTACTTCCATGAGACACACAGTTGTTCCTCTTCGGAATGGGAAAAAAGTGCACCTGGTTCGATATTTTCATCCAGTTTTGTTCACGATAATAAAAAGTTCTTCGAAACCTATCAATATGGATCTAATTTTGAAGACCACAATATGAGAAATCCAATGTTGAAAACGATTCGATATTTGGACGAATGGTTTAAGAGATAAAACATTTTGAATAAACAAATCAGTAAAAAAAGCTCTCAGATTGCGACAAGTGACGCGCATGCAGTACGTACTTGTCGCAATATGAGAAGGTGAGAGTGGCATCTGCATAGAGTACTCTTTAATTATTATGTTCGCGCAAAAACAATCCCGAGTAAGTTTTACTCCAGGATTAAGCCCATATGAGCCCAGAAAACTTTGCCACTGGTGCATGGAATTTGATCCAAACAAACTTCGAATTGGGATTTCTTATTGGATCAGGAATCCCATTGCATTTTCATCATTTTCCATCTTTGCCGACTGGCTTTATCTTTTTTTTAGAACACTATGAATGATGCCTCGTACTACCGGGCGGTGCTGCAAAAAAAAAAAAAATCACACACGTGACAAGTGTGGGAAACAAAAGGCGACCACATCGTTGATCCAAAAAGAAGAACATTATTTAAGAAAAAAAAACAAGAACAACACTCAATCGACTTCAAGCACTAACCTTAAGCAGAAACCAGAACATTTAACTAGTCGAGATGGAGACAATTCCTAACATAAGAATTCATGGTATCACTAGTAGAAAAACGGGCTATAGTCCGGTTCGTAAGACCCTTTTAGTGCCGGTTCTAGAACAGGCATTAAAGGGTGGGGACTAAATCTCCCCCCACTAGTCCGGTTCAGCACGAACCGGCACTAACGGCCCACCATGTGGAACGCGCCCGCGCCGGGGGCTGGGGGACCTTTAGTCCCGGTTGGTTTTAATTTTTTAATTTTTTTAGATTGATTTTTTTCTTTCCGATTTTCAAATTTCCAAATTATTTGACGATTTAATCTCTAATCACCCATCATCATTGCTCAAATGTCACTAATCACATTTCATTATTTCAAATCGTCTAACTTCCTGGCTGATCACCCATTCTCTCACTAATCCAGCCTGAGCACGCTTAACTTTCGAGTTCTATTCCCCCTAGTTTCCAAGTCTGCACTTGTTGTTTACCTAACAATAGTAAGCTGCCAATCCTATTAACCCTCAGGTGTTTAGCTTGAGCATGAAGTCACACGTTTCACCGTTTGAGTTTGAAACTATTATTCTAAAAAACAATAATTATTTAGTAACACTAATATTTCTTGAATAAGTAGTTTGACCATGGTTTGAGTACAGTTTGACCAGATTTGACCATAGTTTGACCAAAATTTAAAAAATAAAATAATTATTTAGTAACACTAATATTTCTTGAATAAGTAGTTTGATCACAGTTTGACCAGATTTAACCAAAATTCAAAAAAACTGAAATTTGAGCATAACTTTTTTTTCTTTAAGAATTTGAGAATTCTAAAATTTGCAAAACGGCCTATGGCAGTCGAAATCGGATGCGGATTTTCGTGCTGATTTTTTTGATATATTATGCGTTTGTTTCGACATCCTATGCAAAAGATATGGTTGTTTTACTTTTTCATAACACTTTTTTTGCAAAACATGTCGAAATTTATGTTTTTAAATTTTCCTAACTACTAGGTGTAGTAACATAACTACATCTTGAAGGATTTTAATTTTTGAAGTTTTTCTCATTTTCTTTTGTTTTTTTAAAACTGAAAAGGCGATACGAGGGGCAGTAGAGTTTGAAAATTGCCCTTTAGTCTCGGTTTGTGTCTCCAACCGGGACTAAAGGTTAGACCCCTTTAGTCTTGGTTTGTGATACAAACCGGGACTATAGGTTGGCCCTTTGGTCCCAGTTTGTGTCACAAACCGGGACTAAAGGGGCTCATGGGGCCCCGGTCTGACGCCAGCCTGCCACCACCCCTTTAGTCCCGGTCTGTGACACAAACCAGGACTATAGGTCACAAATGAACCAGCACTAATACATAGCCGTTCGAACCGACATTAATGGTCACATTAGTGCCGGTTAATTTACAAACCGGGACTAAAGGGCTGAACATTAGGCCCTTTTTCTACTAGTGTATCCACCATGACCATTTTCCCCAAAAAACACCATGCCTGTCGCTTCAACCACGACTCTCGTTGCCGCGTGCCATCTAGAGATTTGGCTGGGTCGCGGAAAAAGGAAAGGAATTGGAGGAAGAAGGTGAAGCTTGGGAGATTTCTTGGCAATGTTGGATTCACGAGGAGGAAGAAAAAGTGTCACATCCCTAGTTCTGGTATGCTCGAGGCTAGCTAGTCATGTGTGCATCATGTTTAAATTCCATTTAAATTTGAAATGGGGATTTGTGAAACCCTCAGAATCATTTTAGGAAATGATCCAAATAAAAATTGCTCCAAAAAGGTCCAAGAAAATGCTCATGATGCCTCTGAAAATACTGGACAGAGATAAAAATCAAACCAATGTTTTTGGGAGCTCATAAGTATTTATTTTGGGCATTTGGAATTAATGCATAAATATTTGCATTGGATATATATTTGTTATATATATAATATATGTCTAAAAATTATGCCATTTGTTGAGGAGCTCTGGAATAATACCACTAGTTCCTACAAAAAGTGGCATAAGTAAACAAAATGATTTATTATTATTATTAAATCAAACATGTGTAGGAGTTGATTGAAGCCATTGTTGTGTTCCTACCATGCCATGCCTGCTATTGCTTAGAGTGTGTCAGGCCTGATTCATTGGGAATGAATTGGAGTACAGTGCTTTATGTTCTGATGCTGAGAGTGAACGTGTGAACACGATTTGGTAAAGGTAGCGGTGAGAGGCCATGTAGGAGTAGATGGTGGTTTGTCTCACTGGAACCGTCCTTAAGAACTAAGTTCTATGTATGTTGTCCAATGACTCGATACTACCACACATTGGGTTCCGGTAACTCGGCCCCTCTCGACTTATTTACCAACTTGGTCTCTGTCCAGGAGTCGCAACTAGTTTCTGGTGTTTGTAGGTAGTGTTAGTAGTCTACCAAGTGGCACCCGGCCAGGTGGGCTTGGGACAGACTAGGCACAGTGGCACAGTGTACCAAGTGGCACCCGGATGGTGGGCTTGGGAACCCTGCTCACATCGTTTGGGGCTGTGAGCGACACCCCGGTCGGATCTCCTTGCGGATGGAACCCGAATAGGCAATAAACCTGGACTAGAGTCTTGTGTGGTTAGTCAGGTCGTGGCCGACTCCCTCGCCAGGCTTCCGCTTGAAGGTTGCCGAGATACACGACGTGTACATGGTGGTAAGTGGCGAGAGCGTGTGTGAAGAAGTACACCCTGCAGGGGTTAACATGATCTATTCGAATAGCCAGGTCCGCGGTTATGGACTTCTTGGATGCTTACGTGGTACATAGACAACTTGAAGTGGATACTCTAAAATGCTCAAGACAAGTGTGAGTGCTATGGATGGCCTTCTCGTAGGGAGACGGGGACGAATCCATAGTAGTGTATTGTGAGGTGGTTAGTGGACTCGTGTGCGCCATCTCACCTAAAAGAAGTTTCTCGTAGTCGTAGAACAGGATAGCCACTGAGTCAAAGCTGGCTTGCTGCAACTAAACCCCACATTACCCTCTTGATACAAATGCATGTACGATAGGATCTGATGTAATTCTTGCTGAGTACCTTTGTACTCATGTTGCTTTATTTATGTTTTTGCAGCGGAGACTTCGGTCTTACTAGTGTTCTCGTGGGCTTCGACAAGTAGCTTGTACCTCAGCTACGATCTTGATTGGTTGTTGTATATAGTCAGGCTCTTCAGCCTTTTTCATTTGTAGATGTCTGTACTCAGACATGTAATGCTTCCGCTTGTTGCTTGTTTGCTCTGAATGTTGGGTCATGTGACCCCTGTTTGTAATGCTATGATGGCCCTTTGAGCCTTATCTATATGAGTTGTTGAGTTATGCTGTGATGCCTTGTTGTACAACACATACTTGCATGTTATGTGTACGTGTAATGTGTATTGCTATGTGTGGGATCTGACTATCTAGTTGTTTATCCTTAGTAGCCTCTCTTACCGGGAAATGTCTCCTAGTGCTTCCACTGAGCCCTGGTAGTTTGCTACTGCTCCGGAACACTTAGGCTGGCCGGCATGTGTCCTTCTTCGTTCCCGTGTCTGTCCCTTCGGGGAAATGTCACGCGGTGTCTACCGGAGTCCTGTTAGCTTGCTACAGCCCGGTTTACCGGAGTCGTGCTAGCCCAGCTGCTACAACCCGGATTCACTCGCTGATGACCGACACGTTCGATGCTGGGTTATGTATGCCTGTCCCTATAAGTTAGTGCCACTTCGGGTTCACGACTAGCCATGTCAGCCCGGGTTCTTGTCATATGGATGCTAGCGACACCATCATATACGTGTGCCAAAAGGCGCCAACGGTCCCAGGCATGGTAAGGCGACACCCGTGGGAATACCGTGCGTGAGGCCGCAAAGTGATATGAGGTGTTACATGCTAGACCGGTGTGGCATAGAATCGGGGTCCTGACAAGAAGTCAAAGGGAAAAGCTATGAAATGGGGAAGAAATCCCCAAGAGACGGCTCCCTACCCTTCATAACCGCACTAGATGCTAAGCAACGGCTTCGGTGCAACTCCACATGCCCCACTTCCTCTACGAGGTTTCCCACTGAAAGTGAAAATTAAAAATAAAAAAGAAAAGAAAATAACTTTTGCACCCCAACTCGGCAAATAGGAAAAAATACAAACAACATGAAATAAAGCATTAAATTAGGATGGTGTTTGACTCACCACTACAAGAGCCACAACTGAGGGCTATTGCAGTGATCTTTGGGAAGGCAATCCCTCTCAACTTAAGCAACGAGATGGAGAGATCTGAGTCAGTCATGGTCCAGTAGGATGCTGACTGGCGGCACATGAGTCTCACTTCTCGATGTCGTGTGACGCGATGGAGTTGGTGTGCTGGAATGTAAGAGGCCTTAACAGTCCAGCCAAAAGAAAGGCGCTCCGAGAATTCATAGATACGGTGCGGGTGGCGATCATTTGTATCCTAGAAACTAAGCTTAAGTATGTAGATCAATTTGTAATCCTACTTGCCTGTGTCTGACACGAGGGGTGGGATCTTCGTGGCATGGGATTCCACTAAGGTACAACTGACAAATTTTGCCAATGATACAAACTTCATTACTGGTTTTGTATCACCTAAGAAGGGCACCCCTTGGTGGCTATCGGCGGTCTACGGGCCACAGGAAGACGAGCATAAGATTAACTTTCTATAGGAGCTCTTGGAGCATAGGATGTTATGCCCTGGGCCGTTGTTGGTCATTGGGGATTTCAATCTCATCTTATACGCGGTAGACAAAAACATTTCGACACTGGACCGTCGGATGACGGGGAAGTTCAAGCGCTTAGTGGACAATAATGCGCTAAAAGAGCTGTTCCTGCATGGTCGGAGATTTACGTGGAGTAATGAACGGGAGGCGCCCACGCTCACCAAAATTGATCGCGCTTTCGTTTCAATGGACTCGAGTTGGATCACCAAGATTGTTTACTGCAAGCGCTCTCATCCTCGACTTCTAATCATTGGCCGCTTCATCTCGCCTTAGCAAAGCACTTGCAGTCCGAAAGGCGGTTTCGTTTTGAGAAATTTTGGGTCAATATGGAGGGGTTTATGAACGTCATGAAGGAGGCATGGGTTTGCGAGGCTAACATCACAGACCCCTTTTTGAGACTAAATACTCTTCTCAGGAACACTGCATGCGCACTTGCCATTTGGGGACAGAAGAAAGTGGGCAACATTAAACTGCAAATTGCTATTGCAAACATTGTGATCTTGAGATTTGATTGTGCTCAGGAATCGCGAATCCTGTCGGCTGAGGAGAACTGGCTCAGGAAAACCCTCAAGCATCTCGTTTTGGCTCTAGCTTCCCTTGAAAGAATGATCCCGAGACAGAGATCTAGGATCACGTGGCTTCGGGAAGGAGATGCGAACACGGAACTATTTCATCTAGTGTCTAACGGGAGGCGTATGAAGAATTATATCTCTTCTATCCAAGTTGATGGAAGGGTCATTACCGATCAACAAGGAAAAGAGGATGATTTTCACAAGGCCAATAAGGATCTGTTGGGTAAGGATGTTGCTCATGACTTTACGCTCGACCTGGATGCTCTTGGTATTGCGCCAGTTGATCTCTTGGAGCAAGATTGTATTTTCCAGGAGAAGGAAATTTGGGCGGTCATTAAGGACTTGCTGTCCGACCGAGCACCTGGGCCGGATGGCTTTATTGGACTCTTTTTCCAAAAAGCTTGGGAGATTGTGAAGGTGGACCTAATTGCTGCAGTGCAAAAGCTTTTAATTCGGAATGGTTGGGGTTTTGGCTTACTTAATAAGGCTTGATCACCCTATTCCCAAATCTGCGGAGGCACGCTCGGTTTTTGACTTACGCTCAATCAGCCTAATACATAGCCTACCAAAGTTTGCTTCGAAGCTTTTATATACTGGCACTGCAGGAAAGCTAAAGGAGTGCTCCTCAAGTTAGACATCTCCAAAGCGTTTGACTCCCTATCCTGGCCCTTCCTCTTTAAGGTGTTGCGTGCTAAGGGATTCTCGGACAGGTGGATATCATGGATTGCTACTTTGCTCACTTAGGCCAGCTCGAGAGTGGTGGTCAATGGTTCTGCAGGAGTGAAGTTCATGCATGTGAAAGGTCTCAGAAAAGGGGACTCGATCTCCCCCTTGCTCTTCGTGATTGCCATGGACATGCTTACGAAGATAGTCGTCAAAGCACACGACAATGGAGTGTTGAGTACCATGCACAGATACACACCGCTGCAAAGACTCTCCTTATATGCGGATGACGTTGTGTTATTCATCAAACCAACCTTGTCAGACCTGCACTTCGTGAAAGAGGCCAACGCCTTGTTTGGGTTGGCTTCCAGCTTAAAGGTGAATTATGCCATCTTCGGCCATCATGATCCAATCAGAGACAAGGGATGAGGAGCTCATCAAAAGTGTGTTGCCTTGGAACACCGGAGCCTTCCCTTGCAAGTATCTCGGATTACAACTAAGTATCAAAGAAGTAAGAAGATCCGAGTGGCAGCCAATTTTTGATATGGCGCTGCACATCCTACCCGACTGGCAGAGAGGCTTAGTTACTAGACCTGGACGTCTCATCCTTGTGAACCAAGTCATGAGAGCGCGCGCTACCCATCATCTGATGATTGCAGAGGCTTCAAAATGGGCTTTGGAGCGTGTCAACAAGGGTTGTCGCGCATTCTTTTGGGCTGGTACCGAGGAGGTTCATGGTGGGAAGTGTGTGGTATCTTGGAGACGGGTATGTCGCCCGAAGCAGCTAGGAGGGCTGGGTGTTATAGACCTATACAAACATGGATTGCTTTAAGATTGTGATGGGAGTGGTTGAGGCGCACGAATAGGATGAGGCCTTGGCAAGGTCTCAATTTGGTTATGGACAAAAATGTGACTGCAACATTTGCGAGCCTTGTCAAATGGCAGATTGGTGTGGGAGAGCAAATCTTGTTCTGGAAGGACAGATGGATTAACGGCGCCACGATAAAAGACGTTGCAGCTCTGGTGGTAGCTCGGGTAAGGATGCAAGTGCTCAACCGGAGAAGGATTCTAGATGCCCTAAACTCACATGACTAGACAAATGACATCATTCGCGAGCTATGTACGGAGGGACTAGCCCAATTCATCATCCTCTGGGGATTCTCATGGACAACTAGATCCGGATATGGAAGATAAGCCAATTTGGGCTTGGAACAACAATGGAGTATACACAACGTCCTCTGCTTATAAGATGCTCTGTGAAGGTGGGATCCGGTTTCACTTCTTTACAGCAATATGGAAATGCCGCTTGCATGCAAGATTTTCATGTGGCTTGCTGTACAGTACCGTCTGTGGACCGTTGATAGGAGAGTTCACCATGGTTTGCAAGACCAAACTTCTGCATGCTATTTGTGCGACCAGGAGGAAGACACGGTGGACCATATCTTGTTGCAGTGTGTGTTCGTGTGACAAGTCTGGTACCTTTGCATGTACGGGATGAACATGGACCCATAGCTATGCCCTAATGCCTAGGATAGTTTGGTGCCATGGTGGTCGGCGACTAGGAAACAAATCTCTAAAAGGTCCCGGAAAGGATTCAATGCGTTTGTCATGCTCATATGCTGGAGTTTATGGAAGAAACACAATGGTAGAGTGTTTGTGAACCGTACCATCCTGAACGAGTGGGGCACGACCGAGCTGATCTTTGATGAGTTTAGGAACTGGATCACAACAGGAGCTTTCGAAGATCAAGTAGTTAGTGAGTAATAGTGTTAGGCCTTGGGAGTGGATGTTTGGCTGTGTTAGGATCGACGTGTGATGCCTAACTATCTATCTTGTAATTCCCTTGTACATACTTTCTTTCTCCTATAAAGCTATGGTACGCCTTTGGCGTACCCTCGAAAAAATATAATATAAAGACTTTTGCCCGGTACCCCACTCATCAAACAGGAAAATAAAGAAACAAATAAAAGATAAAAAATGATTATGGCGCAACGTATTTTCCAAGTATAGAACCCAGCAAGGTAGCCATCGACGTTGGCTCGGCTGTTCGAAACTATGCTCCCCGAGAGAAGGATGGCTCTCGTGTCCCCTTCCCCTCCTCCTCCCCCCGTGCTGCCCTCGCCCCCCTTCCCCTTCCCCATCCCCATCCTCCCCTTGCCCCTCTCTGGCATTCCGTGCTTCCTCGGTGGCTGGTGCGGTCAGTCTGCTCGCCCTGCCGACGTCGATTGTGGTGCCTCGTGCTGGTCGCTTCTGGGCCTTGGTGGGGGAGGGATCAGATTCTAAGGAGGAGCCTTCCGATGCCTGTGCTGCACCTGCGGCTCCGACGACCATGGTGCAGGCGGTATCTCCCTGGCATCGTTGTTTTGCGCCTGGGGGTCACGGGGGTGCGTGGCGGGCGGCGGCGCCTGCTGGCCGGCCCGAGCCAGGCTGGGACGTGGTTGTTTCTCGCCGGCCGCGCAGGTCGGGTCGATTCACTCGCCGCTTCCTGGACGCTGGTGTCCTTGGCTCGAGTCCCCTGTCCCCCTTTGCCCTGCATCATCGTCCACTCTGCCGTCCTCCCCTCCCTTGTTGGTGCCGTCTTCCCGTGCTCTGGTGTTGCCGCTGCCCGACGCGCGTTCGGTGACGGCGTCGGAGGCGTCCGAAACCCTAGATCTGGAGGTAGGTGTCGGTGTCAAAACCAACAGATCTCGGGTAGGGGACCCAAGTTGTGCGTGTAAGGATGGATGGTAACAATGGATGAAGGGACACAATGTTTACCCAGGTCCGGGCCCTCTTAAAGGAGGTAAAACCCTATGTCCTGCTTGATTGTATTCGATGAGTATATGAGTTACTAGAGTTGATATACCTCGAGATCGTAATGGCTAAACTCTAGCTTGTCTAGCCTATGAATATTATGATCGCCTCTACTGACTAAGCCCTCCGATTTATATAGGCACCAGACGGCCCTAGGGTTGTACAGAGTCGGTTTACAGGGAAAGGAAATAGCATATCCGGACCCTAGTCTTTCCGTTCATGCATATAGGAGTCCAGTCCGGATATGGGAGGTGGTCTTCTTCCTTTATCTTCACGGCCCATCAGTCTGGCCCATATCAAATAGACCGAACTCCCAAGGACCCCCTAGTCCATGACTCACTCAGTAGCCCTTGAACCAGTCTTCAATGATGACGTGTTTGGCACATGGATTGTCTTCGGCACTGCGAGGCGGGTTCCTCCTCTTGAATATCATGAATCAGCTCCCCTTAAAAAAGAACTGTATCCGGCTCTGTATAGTCAATACAACCCTTAGCCACGAAGGCAAGATATAAAAATAGAAATAGTGTCTTTACTGACAACTTTTTTTGGCAAAGCGTCACACTTGACTCTTCAGTATTTTGAATCGTTTTCACACTCCTCGTTTCGTGTTTCGAGGTCGAGCCCCTTTTGGCACGTCTTACCAAAATAGAGATCGTGCCCACTTATTACAGGATTCTCATCAATGGGATTTGGGTAACCCAACCGCTCCTGGCGCACGCTCTCGTCGGGAATAGGCGAGGTTTAAGGCTTAAGTGTGGGGACGGTTGGCATTTTCACCGCCTATAAGAGGGCAAAGATTCCTCTTTTCTTCCCCACGCCTTCCTTCAGCCTCTGTCTTCCAATCTCCCAAGCTCCAGCGCCCAAAAAAGCTGCCATCCTCCTCACCGCCATCACCCTCTCCAGCCATGGCCAGGTTAGGCTCCAAGGGCAAGTGGGAGGCCTCCTATGTCACTGAGAAGGACGTGAAGGAAATCCGGAGCACGGGGTACCTGTCCGCGAACATTGCGCACATGCTTCCTAACAAGGACCAAGTCATCCCCACTCCGGCGCCCGGCGAAAGGGTTGTCTTCCTCCCCCATTTCCTCAGGGGCTAGGGTTTCCCCTCCACCCTTTCGTCCGTGGCCTTATGTTCTACTACGGGCTAGATTTCCATGATCTAGCCCCGAATTCTTTCCTCCACATATCAGCGTTCGTCGTCGTGTGTGAGGCTCTGCTCCGCATCCCACCACACTTTGGCCTGTGGCTTAAGGTCTTCAATTTGAAGCCGAAGGTGGTCGACAGACAGCATGCGGACTGCAGCAGGGCCATGGTAAGGAAGTTTCCGAACGCCACATGGACCAAAGGGGCTTTCATCGAGTCCGTCATGGTCTGGCAGCAGGAGTGGTTCTACATCACCGAACCCTGCCACGCCAATTGGGTGGCATCTTTGGAGTTTAGATACAGACCCCCCACGAGGCTCACCTCATGAACCACTAAGGGCATCGATTGGGGGTCCCAAATTGAGGTGCAAATGCGGCAGAAGCGCATCACCAATGTGTTGGGCTAAAATGTCGGCCTCACCAATGTGGTGCAGATCATGCTCTTCCGCCGCATCCTCCCATGCCAACGGCGAGCCTCCCCCATGTGGGAGTTCAATTCGGAGGAGCCACGGACCCTGAAGTGCTTCTTGGGCACTACACACAAAGAGATATGGAAGCTGCTCTTGAAGGCCCAGAAGAGCTGGCCCATGAAGACCGAGGACATCGGGATCGACATCGAGAATCCGGCCTCAGAGGTAATTATTTAGTTTTTCCGAAGACCTATTCGGTCAATGCCTTAACCAATAGAAATCTTATCAGCTTCCTTCCTCACAGGGCTGGACATCAAAGGTGGAGCATATCGACAGTACGGCTCCACTGCCGAAGAACCCATCCACCCCCAGCTAACGGAGATGCTAGTCCCGGCGCCTTATCAGGCGGCGAAGAAGAAGGGCAAGAAGAAGGGAAAGGAGCCCAAGGGCGGCCCCTGCCGCAGTGTCCGTTCGGACGCTGTGTGTGGAGAGACCGAGATCATCTCCTCTCATGAGGGAGACGAGGAAGAAGAGGAGGAGGACGAGGTGGAAAGCGATCCCCCCCCCCCCCCCCCCCGCAAGGGGAGGAGGAAGAAGAGGAAGGCCTCCGAAGGCTCGGAGGTGGTGGCGCCAAAGAGGGTGAAGATAACCCTTTAGGATGGTTCAAACTCAAAGTCCGAACACATCCCCAAAAGACCTCCCGAGGTGAAGCCCATGGCCGAATCATAAGTATTTGTAATCTTACTGTTTAGTTTCCGCTTACCTGCCGCTGTTATGTAAGTTATATTTTTATTTTCTTTTCAGCCCTCCCCGCGAGATTCTGAACGCCCTCTCATCGGAGGGGAACTCCCTGCCGCCTGAGCACGAGGAGAGCGACACACCGTCGTGAGCCCCATCGCCTACTGCCATGGAGGACAACGAGGTGTTGTCCCGAAGAACTTCTCCTGGCCGAGGAGGGGCGGACGAGGACACCGAGAAGGCACCTGAGGTTGACACCTCGGTCGCCGAAGACCTGGGGGGAGGAGACTCCCATGACAACCAACAACGGGGAGCCCCATCAGTCCGGGCCCTCGTCGCACACCATTCCGGAGGCCAATGCGGCTCCGGGAAGGGATGTGCAACCCTCTTTGAGAGAGGGGGGAGGAGCAGCAGCTCCATCAGCGGCCTCCACTAATCCAGAGGCTGCTCATGCTCTGGATGAAGCTCTGCAACGTGCTTCCATCATGGAGGAGCACCGCACCCTAATGGGTGCGGTTATGGAGAAAGTTCAATCTGCAAAAAGCAAACTGAACGAAGCCTACAATAGCCTACTAACAGGCTTTGAGGTATGCGACGTAGTTCTCTAAAAGACTTTTCACATGAAAGGATAAACCCATGTATAGATAGTAGCCCCTGAGACTTTGTCCGGATTAGAACAATCCGAACGGGGGATCATATGACAATTCAGACATTAATATACTGTGCTAATGTGTGTAACAGGCATCCATGTTGGCGGCTACCGCCCAGGCCCCAGAGGTTTCTGAGCTTAATCGGAAGCTGCGAGTGGCTGATGCGGAGCTCGACCGCATCAACAAGCGGTTCGAGGAGACGCAAGCTATGTGGAAGTTATAAATCAGAAGGGATATGTATAGTGAGTTTTTTTAACTCATTGGATTTTGTGATTATGATCACAGTTGATGCAGCCGAGGTCGAATCCCTCAAAGGCACGCTTTCCCAAGCCAAGAGGGAGGCGGAGGCAAACAAGGTAGACGCTGACAAGGTGGCTAAGGAGCTGGAGGCAGAGCAAACTGCCTGCCGCCAACATGAAGCTCGGGTGGCTGAAGTCGAGCAAGAGCTCAAGGACGCCATCACCAAGTGTGAGTCCTTGGAGTAGAAGACTTCAGACCAAGCGTCCGAACTTACCAAGGCTCTCCAGGATGCCAAAGACGCCCGGGTTGAGTCTCAGAGCACTCGTGGGGAGATCCAGCAAGCGAGGCAGAGAGCGGCTGTTAAGGCCTATCTTCTGCAGAGTAAATTTGGAAGTAAGAGGTATATCTTGCTGACCCGAGTTTGGAATTCTCCAAGCGCGTTTGCTGATCTACCGAGGAGTGTCGGCGACGCCGTGTAGTTCTTCCGAGCCCAGGAGGGGAGCTCGACCGAGAAGCTGTTCTGGTTGCAGTATCTTGCGCCAGAGCATCCGACGCCTCTGAGCGACCAGTTGAAGCAGCTGACCAAGCCGCATAGGGTGGCTGGTTTGGCCATGAACGATTTAATAGTCCAGCTTTGGCCAGCCGAGCCCATGCCCAGTAGCTACTTTGGCCTCATGAAGCGGCTTGTCAACGCGCATCCTCGGATCGACACCATAAAGCAGTTGGCCTGCATAGAAGGTGCCCGGATGGCCTTCGCCCGCGTCAAGATGCAATGGGCGAAGATGAAGGCAACCGAAGTGGCGACCGTAGGTCCGCCCGAGGCAAAGATCCTCGGAAGCCGGAGAGGTACTTTGAAGATGTCCTAGAAGGGGCCCGAATAGTAGAGGGCCAGTGTTTCAAAGGACGTTATGTTCGAGTAGATGTACTTGGGTTAAAAAACTATGTTATGAATCCGCGCTATGATTGCGCCTTTTATGTTAATTTATCCTCCTGTGCAGTCGTTTATTGTTTATATTTTTGAAGGTTGCGAGTCGTCGACTTCTACCCCCATGTAAATGTTACATCGGTGTTCATAACGCATATCCGCACTTTATCCAACGTCTTGTTTCGTAGAGGAGGCGTTCGCCAGGTGAACTATGCAATCAGACTATGCAGCTTTATTACCTTCACTTAGCCATAGGAGTCCATTGGTGGGGCTAAGTACTGGCCCTTGTTGCATTATGCAGCCATCCGGATTACGATGCCTTTGCAACATGGCTGGTCGAAGCCCAGCCCCTCGTGTGACATGGCAAGAATCACTAACAATTTGTAGTATAATACTAAGTCACCGGATCACTGACCAGCTCTCGCTTATCATGACGGTCAGTTTTCGGCTTTCTCCATTGAGGTACTTAACCAGACGAACTAGAAATACAATCGCAGTAGTCCTCCCTTTACTACCTTAGCCGAACTAGATGACCGTAAGGTGGTAAGCACAGGAGCCGTTCAACCCAACTATAGATCAAAGACATGATTCGGAACCAATGCATATAATGCAATATCCGGGACGCCGAAGAGCTCCCTATAGGTGTTCAGACTTTCGAATGTGCAAGGACGAATATATCCCCCGGCGTGATGGCTGGGATAAAGCACATATATAAATCAAAAATAAGGAGGGAATACGGATGATAGTAGAACGTGGGTACCGAACAAAAAGTGGTGATCATCTGCTTCCTTTATATACTTATTAATACGTCGAGATGTATTTCGACAGATGATGCCATGAATATTGAGGTCATATTACATGCCAAAAAAATTATATAAGGGAAACGTTTACACATGGCCTAAAACGTAGTGGTTTGAAGATCCCAGTGATGCCCTGCCACACGTCTGCGACGTTTCTCCTTAGTAGTGAATCCTTTGAGAGGAAGATTAGATGGTTGTCTGTAAAGAAGAGAAAGAGGGACCGAAGAGGGAGCCCTCATGCAACCATACAGACGGTAGGTTTTCGAATGAACCTACAATGAAAGAAAGAGAAAAAAGGTATGTGGGGTCCGCATAGGGTCGAACCGTACTATGTGAAGGAAATATGCCCTAGAGGCAATAATAAAGTAGTTATTTAATATTTTCGTATATCATGATAAATGTTTATTATTCATGCTAGGATTGTATTAACCGGAAACTTAATACATGTGTGGATACATAGACAAAACACCGTGTCCCTAGTGTGCCTCTACTTGACTAGCTCGTTAATCAAAGATGGTTAAGTTTCCTAGCCATAGAGATGTGTTGTCATTTGATGAACGGGATCACATCATTAGGAGAATGATGTGATGGACAAGACCCATCCGTTAGCTTAGCATAATGATTGTTCAGTTTTATTGCTACTGCTTTCTTCATGTCAAATACATATTCCTCCGACTATGAGATTATGCAACTCCCGGACATCGGAGAATGCCTTGTGTGATATCAAATGTCACAACGTAACTGGGTGATTATAAAGATGCTTTATAGGTTTCTCCGAAGGTGTTTGTTTGGTTGGCATAGATCGAGATTAGGATTTGTCACTCCGAGTATCGGAGAGGTATCTTTGGTCCCTCTCGATAATGCACATCATATGAAGCCTTGCAAGGAATGTGACTAATGAGTTAGTTGTGGGATGATGTACTACGGAACGAGAAAATAGACTTGCCGGTAACGAGATTGAACTAGGTATGAAGATACCAATGATCGAATCTGGGGCAAGTAACATACCAATGACAAAGGGAATAACGTATGTTGACATAACGGTTCGACCGATAAAGATCTTCGTAGAATATGTGGGAACCAATATGAGCATCCAGGTTCCGCTAGTGGTTATTGAACGGAGGGGTGTCTCGGTCATCTCTACATAGTTCTCGAACCCGTAGGGTCCACACAGTTAACATTCGATGATGATATGTATTAAATGAGTTTTGTGTTTTGGTGACCGAAGGTTCTTCAGAGTCCTGGATGAGGTCACGGACATGACGAGGAGTCTCGAAATGGTCGATAGGTAAAGATTGATATATTGGAAGGCAATATTCAGACATCGGGAGGGTTCCAGAATGTATCGGGTATATACCAGAGTACCGGAGGGGTTACCGGAACACCCCGGGGAAACATATGGGTCATATGGGCCATTGGAGGGAGGCTAACCAGCCCACAAGGTGCTTGCGCGCCCCCCACAAGGGAGGAGGTCGAATTGGACTAGGGAAGGGGGCGGCGCCACACTTTCTTTCTCCTACTCCCTCTCTAGTAAAAGGAAGGGGGAGGCCGAATCCTACTAGGAGCCCAAGTGGGACTCCTCCCACTTGGAGCGCGCCTAGGGCCGGCCTCCTATCCCTCCCTCCTTTATATATGGGGGCACCCCTAGGAGACACACCAATTGCTCCAAGCCGTGTGCGGCACCCCTCTCCACTGTTTACGCCTCCGGTCATATTCTCGCGGTGCTTAGGCGAAGCCCTGCGCGGATCACATCACCATCACTGTCACCATGCCGTCGTGCCGGCGGAACTCATCGACTTCCTTGACCCTCTTCTAGATCAAGATCTCGAGGGACGTCATCACGCTGAACGTGTGCAGAACTCGGAGGTGTCATAAGTACGTTTGGTACTCGATCGGTCGGAACGAGAAGACGTTCGACTACATCAACCGCGTTAAGCAAACACTTCCACTTTCGGTCTACGAGGGTACGTGGACACACTCTCCCCCTCTCCTTGCTATGCATCTCCTAGATAGATCTTGCGTGAGCGTAGGAAAAGTTTTGAATTGCATGCTATATTTCCCAACAGTGGCATCCGAGCTAGGTCTATGCGTAGATGATATGCACGAGTAGGACACGAAGAGTTGTGTTAGGTGATCTTCATACTGCTTACCACCAATGTCTTATTTTGATTCGGTGGTATTGTTGGATGAAACGGCCCGGACCAACCTTACATGACCACGTTCATGAGACCGGTTCCACCGACAGTCATGCAACTAGTTTTGCATAAAGGTGGTTGGCTGGTGTCTGTTTCTCCTACTTTAGTTGAATCGAATTTGACTACGGCCGGTCCTTGTGAAGGTTAAATAGAAAACTTGATAAATCACCATTGTGGTGTTTGTGCTGTAGGTAAGAACGGTTCTTGCTAGAAGCCCATAGCAGCCACGTAAAACTTTGAAGAACAAACTAGATGACGTCTAACTTGTTTTTGCACGACATGTTATGATTGGATGTGGTCAAGACATGATGTGATATACGTTGTTATATGAGATGATCATATTTTTTAAAAGTTCTTGCCAACTGGCAGTAGCCTTATGGTTGTCTATTTATTGTATGAAATACAAACACCATGTAATTACTTTAATTTATCACTAAGCGGTAGCGATATTCGTAGAAGAAATAGTGGGCGAGACGACCACGACGCTACGATGGATATCAAGGTGTCAAGCCAGTGACGACTGAGATCATGACGTTGCTTTGGTGATGGAGATCAAAAGCGCAAGATGATGATGGCCATATCATGTGACATATTTTGATTGCATGTGATGTTTATTTTTATGCATCTTATTTTGCTTAGTACGGCGGTAGCATATAAGATGATCCCTTACTAAAATTTCAAGATATAAGTGTTCTCCCCGAGTATGCACCATTGCGAAAGTTCTTCATGCCGAGACACCATGTGATGATCGGGTGTGACAAGCTCTACATTCAAATACAATGGGTGCAAGCCAGTTTTGCACATGCGGAATACTCGGGTTAAACTTGAAGAGCCTAGCATGTACAGACATGGCCTCAGAACACTGGAGACAGAAAGGTCGAACATGAATCATATAGTGGATATGATGAACACAGAGATGTTCACCATTGATGACTACTCCATCTCACGTGATGATCGGACATGGTTTACTTGATTTGGATCATGTATCATTTAGATGACTTGAGGGATGTCTATCTAAGTGGGAGTTCTTAAGTAATTTGATTAACTGAACTTAATTTATCATGAACTTAGTCCCGATAGTTTTTGCAAAGTATGTTGTAGATCAATAGCTTGAGTTGTAGCTTGCTACGTCTTGAGCTTGCGTTGGTTTTCCTTGAAGAGGAAAGGGTGATGCAGCACAATAGCGTAAGTATTTCCCTCAGTTTTTGAGAACCAAGGTATCAATCCAGTAGGAGGCTCCTCACAAGTCCCACGAACCTACACAACCAAACAAAGAACTCGCAACCAACTCGATAAAGGGGTTGTCAATCCCTTCACGGCCACTTGCGAAAGTGAGATCTGATAGAGATAATATGATAAGATAAATATATTTTTGGTATTTTATGATATAGATTGGAAAAGTAAAGATGCAAATAAAAGTAGATTGAAAGCTTATATGATAAAAGATAGACCCGGGGGCCATAGGTTTCACTAGATGCTTCTCTCAAGATAGCATAAGTATTACGGTGGGTGTACAAATTACTGTCGAGCAATTGATAGAAAAGCGAATAATTATGAGATTATCTAGGCATGATCATGTATATAGGCATCACGTCCATAACAAGTAGTGACTCCTGCCTGCATCTACTACTATTACTCCACACATCGACCGCTATCCAGCATGCATCTAGATTATTAAGTTCATAAGAACAGAGTAACGCTTTAAGAAAGATGACATGATGTAGAGGGATAAACTCATGCAATATGATATAAACCCCATCTTGTTATCCTCGATGGCAACAATACAATACGTGCCTTGCTGCCCTCACGCCACTGGCAAAGGACACCGCAAGATTGAACCCAAAGCTAAGCACTTCTCCCATGGCAAGAAAGATCAATCTAGTAGGCCAAACCAAACCAATAATTCGAAGAGACTTGCAAAGATAACTCAATCACACATAAAAGAATTCAGAATAGATTCAAATATTTCTCATAGATAAACTTGATCATAAACCCACAATTCATCGGTTCTCGACAAACACACCGCAAAAAGAGTTACATCAAATAGATCTCCACAAGAGAGGGGGAGAACATGGTATTGAGATCCAAAAAGAGAGAAGAAGCCATCTAGCTAATAACTATGGACCCGAAGGTCTGTGGTAAACTATTCAAAACTCATCGGAAGGGCTATGGTGTTGATGTAGAAGCCCTCCGTGGTGGATTCCCCCTCCGGCAGAACACCGGCGACGACTCCAAGATGGGATCTCGCGGATACAGAAGGTTACGGTGGCGGAAATATTTCTTCAGTGGCTCCCCTAATGGTTTTGGGGTATATGGGTATATATAGGAGGAAGAAGTACGTAGGTGGGTGCCCGAGGGGCCCACGAGACAGGGAGCGCGCCCTATAGGGGGGGGGGGCCCTGCACCCTCGTGGCCGCCTCGGGAGCTTCTTGACTTGCACTCCAAGTCCCCTGGATCACGTTTGTTCCAAAAATCACGCTCCCGAAGGTTTCATTCCGTTTGGACTCCGTTTGATATTCCTTTTCTTTGATATACTGAAATAGGCAAAAAAACAGCAATACAGGCTGGGCCTCCGGTTAGTAGGTTAGTTCCAAAAATGATATAAAAGTGTAAAGTAAAGCCCACAAACATCCAAAACAGGTAATATAATAGCATGAAACAATCAAAAATTATAGATACGTTGGAGACGTATCAAGCATCCCCAAGCTTAATTCCTGCTCGTCCTTGAGTAGGTAAATGATAAAAACAGAATTTTTGATGTGGAATGCCACCTAGCATAATTCTCAATGTATTTCTCTTTAGTGTTGCATGAATGTTCAGATCCAAATGATTCAAAATAAAAGTTCATATTGACATAAGAAATAATAATACTTCAAGCATACTAATCAAAGCAATCATGTCTTCTCAAAATAACATGGATAAAGAAAGTTCATCCCTACAAAATCATATAGTTAGGTTATGTTTCATTTTCATCACACAAAAATACTCCCATCAAGCACAACTCCGTTTTCAGCCATGCAATTGTTTCATACTTTAGCAATCTCAAACTTTTTTCAACTTTCACGCAATACATGAGCGTGAGCCATGGACATAGCACTATGAGTGGAATAGAATATAATGATGGGGATTGTGTGGAAAAGACTAAAAAGGAGAAAGTCTCATATTGACGAGGATAATCAACGGGCTATGGAGATGCCCAACAATTGATGTGAACATGAAGAGCAGGGATTGCCATGCAACGGATGCACTAGAGCTATAAATGTATGAAAGCTCAACAAACGAAACTAGTGGGTGTGCATCCAACTTGCTTGCTCACGAAGACCTAGGGCATTTGAGGAAGCCCATCGTAGGAATATACAAGCCAAGTTCTATAATGAAAAATTCCCACTAGTATATGAAAGTGACAACATATGAGAATCGCTATATGAAGAACATGGTGCTACTTTGAAGCACAAGTGTGGAAAAAGATAGTAACATTGCCCCCTTTTTTTCCTTTTTTTCTTCTTATTATTATTTTCTCCTTTTTTTCTTTGGCCTTTCTTTTTTCTCTTTTTGGCCTTTCCCCCTTTTTTTCTTTGGCCTTTCTTTCTTTTTCTTTTTGGCCTTTCCTTTTTTTTCTTTAGGGACAATGCTCTAATAATGATGGTCATCACACTTCTATATATTTACAACTCATGAATTACAACTCGAAACTAGAACAAGATATGACTCTATATGAATGCCTCCGGCAGTGTACCGAGATGGGAAATGAATCAAGAGTGACATGTATGAAAGGATTATGCATGGTGGCTTTGCCACATATACGATGTCAACTACACGATTATGCAAGGCAATATGACAATAGTAATGTATGTCATGATGATGAACGAAACGGTGGAAAGTTGCATGGCAATATATCTCGGAATGGCTATGGAAATGCCATAAATAGGTAGGTATGGTGGCTGTTTTGAGGAAGATATAAGGAGGTTTATGTGTGATAGAGCATATCGTATCACGGGGTTTGGATGCACCAGCGAAGTTTGCACCAACTCTCAAGGTGAGAAAGGGCAATGAACGGTACCGAAGAGGCTAGCAATGATGGAAAGGTAAAAGTGCGTATAATCCATGGACTCAACATTAGTCATAAAGAACTCACATACTTATTGCAAAAATCTACAATTCATCAAAAACCAAGCACTACGCGCATGCTCCTAGGGGGGAGGTTGGTAGGAGTTAAGCATCGCGCGCCCCCGACCTCTACACAAGGGAAGGCAATCAAAAGAGCACCTCATGCAATAAATTTGTTACACAACTTTTACTATACGTGCATGCTACGGGACTTGCTAACTTCAACACAAGCATTCTTTAAATTCATAATCACCCAACTAGCATGACTCTAATATCATTACCTCCATATCTCAAAACAATTATCAAGTATCAAATTGATCATAGCATCCAATTCACTTTTTATGATAGTTTTTATTATACCCAACTTGGATGCCTACCATTCTAGGACCAATTTTATAACCATAGCAAATACCATGCTGTTCTAAGAGACTCTCAAAATAATATAAGTGAATCATGAGAGATCAACAATTTCTTCAAAATTAATCCACCGCCGTGCTCTAAAAGATATAAGTGAAGCACTAGAGCAAAAATTATCTAGCTCAAAAGACATAAGTGAAGCACATAGAGTATTCTAATAAATTCCAATCAAGTAGGCTTCTCCCAAAAGGTGTGTTACAGCAAGGATGATTGTGGTAAACTAACAAGAAAAGACTAATATAATACACGACACTCCAAGTAAAACACATATCATGTGGCAAATAAAAATATAGCTCCAAGTAAAGTTGCCAATGAACAAAGACGAAAGAGGGGATGCCTTACGGGGGCATCCCCAAGCTTAGGATTTTGGCTATTATTGAATATCTTGGGGTGCCATGGGCATCCCCAAGCTTAGGCTTTTGCCACTCCTTATTCCATAGTCCATCAAATCTTTACCCAAAACTTGAAAACTTCACAACACAAAACTCAACAGGAAATCTCATAAGCTCCGTTAGTGAAAGAAAGAAAAACCACCACATAAGGTACTGTAATGAACTCATTCTTTATTTATATTGGTGTTAAACCTAATGTATTGCAAGTTCTCTATGGTTCATACCCTTACATACTAGCCATAGATGCATCAAAATAAGCAAACAACACATGAAATGCAGAATCTGTCAAAAACAGAACAGTCTGTAGCAATCTGTAACTCTCGGTTACTTCTGGAACTCCAAAAATCCTACCAAAATAGGAAGTCCTAAAAAATTTGTCTATCGATCTACAGCAAAAGGAATCAATGCAAAAAACACGTTTCTGTGATTTATTGAATTTTTTCTCGTGAGCGCAAAGTTTCAGTTTTTTCAGCAGAATCAAATTAACTCATATCGTAGGTTATCCTATAGGTTCTACTTGGCACAAAAACTAAATAAAACCAGAAAAGACATCTAAATGGAATGTAGATGCAAGATTTATTACTAAACAGGAACAAAAACAAGGAACACAAATAAAAATTGGGTTGCCTCCCAATTAGCGCTATTGTTTTACGCCCCAAGCTAGGCATAAAAGCAAGGATAGATCTAACTAGTGCCATCTTTGACACTTGATTCATAAGTAGCTCGCATGATATATTCGTAGGGTAATTTGATTTTCTTTCTTGGAAAGTGTTCCATGCATTTCTTTAATGGAAATTGGAATCTAATATTCCCTTCCTTCATATCAATTATCGCGCCAATCGTTTTAAGGAAATGTCTACCAAGAATAATAGGGCAAGAAAGATTGCAATCTATATCAAGAACGATAAAATCTACGGGCACCAAATTTCTATTAGCAACAATGAGAACATCACTGATCCTTCCCATTGGTTTTTTAATGGTGGAATCCGCAAGGTGCAAATTTAAAGAGCAATCATCAAGATCATGGAGTGCTAGGATTGCAAGGCATGGGGCAAGTAAACCTCAGCAGGTGCTCATTCGAAGGCTCTGCTTGGCGCATGAGGGGGAAGTCATTTCAGATGAAGCTCTCAACATGTACATGGAGTTGTTCTCTCGCCCGCTGTCGGATGTGCACATTGCGGCCGTGCTGGCCCTGTTTGGGTGGGAGTCGCCGGCGGCACCTGGTCTGGAGGTGGCTCCCGTGGAGGCCATGGTGGCTTAGGTAGGGAGCGCGGGTGGATCAGGTAGGGCGTTGTGATGTGCGCTACCCATGAAAGTTATCGTGTGGAACGTATGCGAGGGTTGAATGCCCCCACGCCAGAGAAATGCAAAGTGCACCAAGTTGTGGTTGCGGCGAGTCCGGGAATTGTTTGCCTCCAGGAAACAAAGTTGCAGGAGATATCCCTATCGATTGTACAACAATGCCTTGGGAATAAATTTGGAAACTTTTTTTATGTTTTTCGGCGATGGGAACGCGTGGTGGAATTTTATTGGCTTGGGATGAGACCGTGACAAGGGTTATCCAATCCACACTTCCAGAGTAACTCGCTCACGGCATTGGTAAAATCACCGGTGCTTTGGAGTGGTGGATGACATGTGTGTATGGCCCTCAAGAGGATGGGGCAAAGGTGGAGTTCTTACAAGAGCTATGCGGACATCGTGGAGTTGCACGCAGGCCGTGGCTGATCGCGGAGACTTCAACTTAATAGCAAAGCAGGAAGACAAGAGCAATGACCGTATTAATGAAGGATGTTGGCAAGGTTTGGTCGAGGATGAATAGGCTTGAGATGAAGGAGCTGTATCTCAATGGGCGCCAGTACACGTGGTCTAATGAGAGGCAGAATGCAACCCTCGAGAAGATCGATCATGTCTTTGTTTCCAATGAGTGGGATGCTGCGTTCCCGGCATGTTTCCTTTCTGCCCTTGGGACGGCGATCTCGGACCATTGCCCTCTTATGTTGGATATGAATGTGGAGATTGGTATGCATAAGCGCTTCAAGTTCGAAGCATTCTGGGTCAGAGCGCCGAGTTTTTTGGAGACGGTGCAGAAGGCATGGGACTCAGCGCCGGCAGCTACCAATGACTATGTCACGCTGCACAATAAATTGATAGCGACGGCAAAGGCCCTGCAAAGTTTGAGTGATCGGTGGATTGGCAATGTCAAGCTGCAGGTTGCCATTGCCATGGAGGTGATCTTAAGGCTGGATGTGGCAATGGATTCGAGGAACCTTTCGGATGAGGAAAGGGAGCTGAGGAAGACGTTGAAGCAAAAACTCCTGGGGCTATGTTCGTTGGAAAGGTCAACTGCAAGGCAGCGGTCGAGATTGTTACAGCTAAAGGAGGGAGATGGGAACACAAGATTGTTTCATCTGCAGGCGAGTCATAGGCAAAGGAAAAAAGTGATGCGCTCGGTTAGATACAATGGGAGGTTGTACACGGGGCAGGAGGAGGTCGCATCCGCGGTGGATGCGTACTACGGGCAGGCCTTTGGGTGTTGTAATCAGCGGGAGTTGCGACAGCTTGGATTCAGTTCAGTGGCCGTTTTTGCTGGAGGTCTTGCAACAGCTTGGATTTGGTGCCAAGTGGAGGGCTTGGATCTGTGGAATATTAGCAACTTCAACTACAAAAGTGATGGTGAATGGAGAACCAGGAGAAACAATCTATAATTGCAAGGGGATGAGGCAGGGAGACTCCCTCTCACTGATGTTGTTCATACTCACCATGGAACCACTGTAGAGGTTGTTTGAAGTGGCGGTAGACAGAGGTATTTTGGCACCTTTGGGCACGAGAGGAATGAAACAAAGGCTGTCAATATATGCGGATGATGTGGTCTTGTTCGTCAAGCCGAGGTTGGTGGACTTGCAAGCTTGTAGGGCAATCTTGGCCCTGTTTGGCGAAGCCCCCGGATTACACATTAACATGACAAAATCGGCAGCTCTACCGATTAGGTGCACGGAGGAGGAGATTGAGTTGGCCGTGAATGAGCTCGGGTGCCCGGTTGGTTCCTTTCCGATCAAGTATCTTGGTCTGCCGCTTGCATTGAGGAAACAGTCCGCGGCGCAGCTGCAATACCTTGTGGACAGCATGGCGAGCCGCTTGCCTAAATGGAAGGCCGCATTAATGCCAAAGAGTGGAAGACTGACGCTTGTCTTGTTAGTGTTATGTGCAATGCCGATACATGCGATGATGGCTTTGGATTTACCTATAAAAACGATTAAGGCCATGAACAAAGTTTGCAGAGGATTCCTTTGGTGCAAAAAGGAGAAGGCCAACGGTGGCAATTGTTCCGTTGCCTGGGAAACTATCTATGCACCCAAGTGGGCGGGTGGCCTGGGCATCCCCAACTTGCGCTGGATGAATCTGGCGATGCAAGCGCGATGGCCGTGGCTGCAACGTGTTGATGGGAGCAGGCCATGGAGCGAATTCAGTATTCAGGTGCCGGACGAGTCACTACAACTATGCCAAGCTGCTTTGAGAGTCAACGCAAGGAGTGGGGAATCCACTCTGTTCTGGGAAGACAGATGGTTGGACGGATTGAGAATGCAAGAGCTGGCCTGTCAGAGTAATTGGACACGGATACCCCGAAGACGGCAAGACGATATTTCAAGACATCGGGGCTAGCAAAGCCCTCGCCCAACTATCCGCCGGCCAGCCGATCATTGGCTGCCGACTGCACCACCAGGCCGACTGCTGGCTGCCGACTGCACCACCAGGCCGACTGCTGGCTGCCGACTGCGCCACCAGGCCGACTGCTGGCTGCCGACTCCCCGGCCGCCCAGGCCGACTGTTGGCTGCCGACTGCGCCAACCAGCCGGCTGCCGACTACGCCAACCAGCCGACTGCCGACTGCAGCCCGACGCGACCCCGACGTGACGACCGTACCCGGCACTGTTCACGTGACGCCCCACCATCATGTACAGTGTCACTTGTCCCCTGGCACTATTTATGAAGTGACCCAGGGGACAAGGATGACACCCCACCATGCCACTAGCTAGCTAGCTACCATGCCTACATGGCTTACATCCTAAGCTAACTCCCCCTATATATATGAGCATCCATCCATTCATCCAGGATGGACACTCACGCATACACACAAGCAAGCTAGCTAGCAAGAGAGCTAGCTAGCCAGCCACACACTCACGCATGCATGCTCAGGCATATGCGGCCATACATGCATATACGATGCCAGATACCTATGGCACTGAGCTCAGATACAACTCTAGGAGCAACTCTGTACCAGATATATCAGATACACTCAGACATGCATCAGTAGGAGTATTATCTCTCTAGAGAGCTCCGAAGCTGGGTAAACTACCGCGTGCTATTCGCATACCCGCTCCCGGGCCTATCAGCAACAGTCTTGCCCTCACCCGAAGCCACCTTGTGGCATATGTCGTCTTGCACCCCCCGTGAGAATACCACGACATTTGGCGCCCACCGTGGGACGGTACTATGCTACCGCGCTGCTGCTGGTTTCGCAGTCCGGGCGGGACCCTTTTCATCATCACCGCCGGGGCGTCGCGCCGTCTCTCCGGTAGCGCTCGGGGGCTCGACTTCGACATGCCCCCGGAGCGGCCGCGCGGGACGGCGCATCCTCAACATCGGCCTTGCCGCCTTCGTCATCAACACCACCGCAACGCCGTCCGTCCGGGCGCGCGGGGCCTCGCTTCGGTCGGCCGTGTCCATCCACACGCCGCTCGCGCTTGCTCCCCTCCGTGTTGCGCCTTGCTCCGGCTGAAACACACGTTCGCTACTCCATTTATGCTCTGTACAAGCTAGCTAGATGCAAGTCAATGGTCAAGCCATGACCATACACTTCCAAAACGCAGCCAGGCACTATCAGTATATTGGCCGGATGCAAGTCAAACACTACCTGTACGCCGGCTGGTCCGTCCGCGGTCCTGCGTCCGCTCCACCATGCATGCCAACCTCCGCTCTGCCGCCGCTGCTGCTTCGTCCGGCGACACCCCATCGCTGGCATCGCTGCTCCGCGTTGTGGCTCCATCCTCCGCGCCCTGTTCCACCCAGCGCCGAAGCCCTGTGGCGAGGCCAAGCCCCCTTTGCTCCGGCCTGCCCGACACCTGCTTCCGCGTCCGAGGTCCTGGATGCCACAGCGGCCGTGCGCCCGCTCCTCCGGCCCGGCCCCGTGCGGCTGCGTCAGCGGTCAGCTCTGTCCGGCGGCCGTCGGCATCCTCGCCTTGCCGCCCAGCAGCGCCCGGGCAGGTCGCCCGGCTGGGCTCACGCGCCCGCCCGGCCGCCTCGTTGCGTCGCGCGCCTCGGCCCGTGCGGCCGGCCGACTCCTCCAGCGACCCGGCGGCCAGCGAGCCCCGCGGCTCCGCCCCTCGCGCTGGCCAACCCGTCTCGTTCGTCGCGCGCTCCGGCCCGTGCCGGCGGCCGACTCCTCCAGCGACCGGCGGCTTGGCGCGCCCGCCCGGCTCCGCCCCTTGCGGCTAACCCCTCGCGCCCGCTGACTTGGCCCGTGCCCGGCCGACCGACTCCTCCAGCGCGACCCGGCCGGCAGCGCGCCCGCCGCTCCGCCCGTGCCCGGCCGGCCGACTCCTCCAGCGACCAGCCCGCTCCAGCGCCCGCCCGGCCTCCGCCCCTCGCGCTGCCAGCCCCTCGCGCCCGTGACCCGGCCCGTGCCCGGCCGGCCGACTCCTCCTGCGCCCGTCGGCTCCCGGCGCCGGCTGTTGCCTCGGTGGCCTCCCAGACTGCTGAGGCGGGCCTCCTGCGCCGAACGGCCCGGCTCCCAGCGCTGGGCCGCTGCCCGCGCCGACTTGAGTGTCCGCCTCGTGACCGGCCGTGTCCGCTCTCCGCCGCATCCGGCTTCTGACGGCGGGTCCGCCCGCCTTCCCGCAACTCCGGCGCGGCTGCTGCCGCCTCCGGACGCCGCCTGCTCCACCACCTGCCGCGTCCGGCTGCTTCCCGCGGGTTCGCAGGCCGGCTGGAGACGAGAAAAGAAAAAGAAGAAGCAGGGCTGGCTGAAAAAGGCAAAGAGTATAGTGCCTAGCCGGCTGGAAAAAAAAAAGAAATGTGCGTCCGACCTCTGGCTGCACGGCGGCTGCAAAAGCCCGGCTAACTGTGAGTCCAGTCCAAATTGGTGAGAAAAAGAGAACAAAGACAAAGTAGTCGCCGGAAATCCGGCCTGTTTCGGCGATCGCCCGAATCTCGGGGCTACACCCGGTGGTCTTGTTCGCCAAGAAGACAAAGTAGTTACCGGGAGATCCGGCCTGACTGCTCAAGCAGTCAGCCCGAATCTCGAGGGCTACACCCAGCGGGTGCGCTGGCGCGCCCCCGCAAAGATTGCAGACAAGAGAAGAAGAAGGGCGTTGCAAGACGCCTCGCCGCCTGGCCGGTCGAGCCTGACCGGCCGGGGCCCCGCTTCGAGCACCCGGGGCTCGAAGGCCACACCAATGAGTGCCGGCGCGTTCCATAGCGCCGAGCCGCGCCGGCTGTCTTAGGCAAACTCCGCCTCGGCTACACGAAAAGCAATGTGAGCTCCTCACCCGCATATTTTTTGCATCACGCAGCACGGATAACCCCGAGCGATGCTCGGAGGGCTATCTCCGCATTTCATTACAGTTGCATCACTGTTCGCCCTGGCGCCAGCCAGAGTTGGCCCGGGGGCTGGCCGCTTGGCCCGAGATGTTAGTTCCGGCAGACGGCTTAGTAGCGTGCGCAGTACCAAAGGCCCACTCTTAGTCACAGACCGCATAGCGGCTGTCCGGCTAGCAAGAGTGAACGCTGGAGGCCACCCACGTGAAAAACGTCCGGGAAGAGAAACGGTTCGGGCGACCCGACCATTTCCTTTACAAGTATCTACTCTGTTGAATCTGCTCCCAGACTCTGAGTACTGTACACTCCACTTCGCGGCCCACTCTCAGCCACAGACCGCAGAGCGGCTGTCCGGCAAGCAAGAGCACAAGCCAAAAAGCGGAGGGAACACGAAAAAGATTAAGGGGGCTCGGACGAAACCGAGTCGGCACCCTCCGCATAAAACTTGCAATGCTAAAAGCAAACATTTGATATATCTGCGTGGTCTAACTTTGTCTTTTCCATGATCATTTCCATGAACACTCGCCAAAAAACCTCCGCCCAACTTTGCCAAGTTGCCCGGAGGCTTGGGGGCTACTGTCGGAGTAATTGGACACGGATACCCCGAAGACGGCAAGACGATATTTCAAGACATCGGGGCTAGCAAAGCCCCTCAGTCCAACTACTGACTACCGGCCGACCACTGGTCATTCTTGTTGCCGATTGCACCACCAGCCGATCATTGGCTGCCGATCGCACCACCAGGCCGATCACGACGCCGATGCGCCACCAGGCCGGCTGCCGACCGCCACCAGGCCGATTGCTGGCTGCCGACTCCCGGCCGCCCAGTCGACTGTTATGTCATTGCGCTTAACCGGTCATTTGTCGATCGCCAACCAGCATTGCGCAACTGACGCGACCCGACGTGACGACCGTACCGGCCTTTATTCACGTGGACGCTTGACCATCATGTACAGTGTCACTTGTCCCCTGGCACTATTTATGAAGTGACCCAGGGGACAAGGATGACACCCCACCATGCCACTAGCTAGCTAGCTACCATGCCTACATGGCTTACATCTTAAGCTAACTCCCCCTATATATATGAGCATCCATCCATCCATCCAGGATGGACACTCACGCATACACACAAGCAAGCTAGCTAGCAAGAGAGCTAGCTAGCCAGCCACACACTCACGCATGCATGCTCAGGAATATGCGGCCATACATGCATATACGATGCCAGATGCCTATGGCACTGAGCTCAGATACAGCTCTAGGAGCAACTCTGTATCAGATATATCAGATACACTCAGACATGCAGCAGTAGGAGTATTATCTCTCTGGAGAGCTCCGAAGCTGGGTAAACTACCGCGTGCTATTCGCATACCCGCTCCCGGGCCTATCAGCAGCAGTCTTGCCCTCACCCGAAGCCACCTTGTGGCATATGTCGTCTTGCACCCCCCGTGAGAATACCACGACATGGCCCCGGACATATACAGTAGGATCCCAATGCGGGTTCGGCAGTCTATGATGGTTGGGCAGGTGGTAGCCGATGGGCAGTGGGCATTGGACATCGGCCCAGATATGGATGCGGCAGCTCTACATCAGTTTCTCCAGATTTGGCAGCGGGTCACGACATGGGAACAAATGCCCGGTGAGCAGGATGAGTTCTTGTGGTCCTGGGATGCGAGTGGGAAGTTCTCGGTGCGCCAGCGTATGCAGCCAGGTTTTGGGGTCGGGAAGTGGTACCCACGGCAAGGTTAACACGAAATGCAGGGCGCCGTCGCAATGCCGCTTCTTTGCATGGTTAGCCGAAAAACAGGTGCTGGACTTCGATAGGCTTGCGAGGAGAGGTTTACCGCACCAATCAGCATGCCCGATTACGTGATCGGGAACCGGAGACTATAAACCATGTGCTGCTCACGTGCGTTTTGCGAGACAGTGTGGGCGGTGGTGGGAGAGGCCACAGGGTAAAACTGGTTGGGGGCCGAGCAATGACGATGAGCTTGGGGCTGGATGTGTGCCAAGAAAGGAAAGCGGCTACCTAGGCAACAAGGACATACATACCATGTTATTGCTGGTCTTGTGGGAGCTATGGAAACATCGCAATGCAATTGTCTTTGACGGCGCGACACCCTCGGTGGAGAGGCTCATTGACAAGATCAAAGGCTGAAAGCGTTGTGCGTAATGGCGGGGCTGTTCAAAGGGAGGTTGGACGAGTTCCTAAGTGGATTACATAGGTGGAGGATTGGGGAGGGTAGGATGTGTGGGCGTGTGTGGAGTGTGTACGTGTTGTAAGGCCGTACATGCGTGTAATGTAACTGTGGAGGCATACTTTGCCTTTCTTCTTTAATATATGATATGCACACTCGTGCATATTCGAGAAAAAAAAAGAATATCACATAAAGTTTTCGGAATTGTGGAAACACTAGCACCCAAATCACATAAAGCAAAACACTCATAATATTTAATTTTAATCTTTATAGTAGGTTCCCACTCATCGTTAAGTTTTCTAGGTATAGAAACTTCCAAATTAAGTTTTTCATCAAAGGATTGCATAAAAGCATCAACAATATGTTTTGTAAAGGCCTTCTTTTGGCTATAAACATGAGGAGAGTTCACAACAGATTGCAACAAGGAGATACAACCTTCTAAAGAACAATCATCATAATTAAATTCCTTGAAATCCGAGATAGTGGGTTCAATGCTACTTAAAGTTTTGACCTCTTCAATCCCACTTTTACCAAATTTAGCATCAGGATCTAAAAACTCCAAATTATTGGGACGCCTTTTAACTAAGGTTGACTCATCTCCAGTCCCATCATTATTAAGATTCATATTGCAAAACAAATATCTAGTAGGGGATACATGAATAACTTTAAGATCTTCATCATTATTTTCATGGAACTTTTCTGGTTTCGCAGCTATGTTATTGACCAAGGTGGCTTGCTTGTCAGAAATTTGGGCAATTGACTTTTCAAGGCAAGCAATTTGAGAGTTCAAACCGTAAAGCTCTTTAGACATATCATCAAGTTCTTTGTTCATAAACTCCATAAAGCTCGTTTGTTCTCTAAGCTCTTTTCTGAAGAAACTATTGTGCTCAAATTGCAAGGTCATAAAGCTTCTAATATTCAATTCAATATCATTCAACCTTTTAAGATAGAGATCAACGTTTTTAGGAGAAGCCATGAGAGAAGAAAGGCACACAAACGGCAAGCGAAAGAGAGGGAGAAGAAGGCAAGCGGAAAAGAGAGGAGATTGGGAAAGAGAGGGCGAATAAAACGACAAGGGTGAAGTGGGGGAGAGAAAAACGAGAGGCAAATGGCAAATAATGTAAATGCGAGGGAGATGAGTTTGTGGTGGGTACTTGGTATGTCTTGACTTGAGCGAAGACCTCCCCGGAAACGACGCCAGAAATCCTTCTTGCTACGTCTTGAGCTTGCGTTGGTTTTCCTTGAAGAGGAAATGGTGATGCAGCACAGTAGCGTAAGTATTTTCCTCAGTTTTTGAGAACCAAGGTATCAATCCAGTAGGAGGCTCCTCACAAGTCCTACGAACCTACACATACAAACAAACAACACGCAACCAACACGATAAAGGGGTTGTCAATCCCTTCACGGCCACTTGCGAAAGTGAGATCTGATAGAGATAATATGATAAGATAAATATCTTTTTGGTATTTTATGATATAGATTGGAAAGTAAAGATGCAAATAAAAGTAGATTGAAAGCTTATATGATAAAAGATAGACCCGGGGGCCATAGGTTTCACTAGAGGCTTCTCTCAAGAAAGCATAAGTATTACGGTGGGTGAACAAATTACTGTCGAGCAATTGATAGAAAAGAGAATAATTATGAGATTATCTAGGCATGATCATGTATATAGGTATCACGTCCATAACAAGTAGACCGACTCCTGCCTGCATCTACTACTATTACTGCACACATCGACCGCTATCCAGCATGCATCTTGAGTATTAAGTTCATAAGAACAGAGTAACGCTTTAAGAAAGATGACATGATGTAGAGGGATAAACTCATGCAATATGATATAAACCCCATCTTGTTATCCTCGATGGCAACAATACAATCGTGCCTTGCTGCCCTCACATCCTTTGGGAGAGGACACATAAGATTGAACCCAAAGCTAAGCACTTCTCCCATGGCAAGAAAGATCAATCTAGTAGGCCAAACCGAACCGATAATTCAAAGAGACTTGCAAAGATAACTCAATCACACATAAAAGAATTCAGAATAGATTCAAATATTTCTCATAGATAAACTTGATCATAAACCCACAATTCATCGGTTCTCGACAAACACACAACAAAAAGAGTTACATCAAATAGATCTCCACAAGAGAGGGGGAGAACATGGTATTGAGATCCAAAAAGAGAGAAGAAGCCATCTAGCTAATAACTATGGACGCGAAGGTCTATGGTAAACTACTCACAACTCATTGGAAGGGCTATGGTGTTGATGTAGAAGCCCTCCATGGTGGATTCCTCCTCCGTGAGCATGACGACGGCTCCAAGATGGGATCTCGCGGATCTGAGAAGGTTCTGATGGCGGAAATATTTCTTCGGTGGTTCCCCTGATGGTTTTGGGGTATATGGGTATATATAGGAGGAGGAAGTACGTCGGTGGGTGCCCGAGGGGCCCACGAGACAGGCGGCGTGCCCTATATGGGGGGGGGGCGCCCCCCACCCTCGTGGCCGCCTCGGGAGCTTCTTGACTTGCACTCCAAGTCCCCTGGATCACGTTTTTTCCAAAAATCACGCTCCCGAAGGTTTCATTCTGTTTGGACTCCGTTTGATATTCCTTTTCTTCAATATACTGAATTAGGCAAAAAAAACAACAATACAGGCTGGGTCTCCGGTTAGTAGGTTAGCCCCAAAAATGATATAAAAGTGTAAAGTAAAGCCCATAAACATCCAAAACAGGTAATATAATAGCATGAAACAATCAAGAATTATAGATACGTTGGAGACGTATCATAGCTCCCCTATGTTTTTTGATATGTTCCTAGAGAAAACTAAGTTGAAAGATGAAAGTAGCAATGATGCGGACTGGGTCCGTGATTGAGGTTTATGCTCATTGCTGCACAAAATAATTATGTCTTTGATGCACCGCTAGGTGACAGACCTATTGCAGGAGCAGATGCAGACGTTATGAACGTTTGGCTAGCTCAACATAATGACTACTTGATAGTTTAGGACACCATGCTTTACGACTTAGAACCAGGACTTCAAAAAAGTTTTGAACGCCACGGAGCATATTAGATGTTCCAAGAGCTGAAATTGGTATTTCAGACTCATGCCCGTGTCGAGAGGTATGAGACCTCTGACAAGTACTTCGCCTAAAAGATGGAGGAGAATAGCTCAGCTAGTGAGCATGTGCTCAGAATGTCTGGGTACTACAATCGCTTGAATCAAGTGGGAGTTAATCTTCCAGATAAGATAGTGATTGACAGAGTTCTCTAGACACCATCACCAAGTTACTAGAACTTCGTGATAAACTATAATATGCAAGGGATGACGGAAGCGATTCCCGAGCTCTTCATGATGCTGAAATCAACGAAGGTAGAAATCAAGAAAAAACATCAACTGTTGATGATTAAGCAAGACCACTAGTTTCGATAAAAGGGAAAAGGGAAGGAAAGGGAACTTCAAGAAGAATGGAAAGCAAGTTGTCACTCCCGTGAAGAAGCCCAAAGCTGGACCTAAGCCTGAAACCGAGTGCTTCTACTGCAAAGGAAATGATCACTAGAAGCGGAACTACCCCAAGTATTTGGCGGATAAGAAGGATGGAAAAGTGAACAAAGGTATATTTGATATACATGTTGTTGATGTGTATCTTACTAGTGCTCATAGTAGCCCCTGGGTACTTGATACCTGTTCGGTTGCTAAGATTAGTAACTCGAAACATGAGTTGCAGAATAAATAGAGACTAGTTGAGGGTGAAGTGATGATGTGTGTTGGAAGTAGTTCCAAGATTGATATGATCATCATCACACACTCCCCATACTTTTAGGATTAGTGTTCAACCTAAATAAATGTTATTTGATGTTTGCATTGAGCATGAATATGATTAGATCATGTTTATGGCAATACGGTTATTCATTTAATACAAAGAATAATTGTTATTCTGTTTACATGAATAATGTCGGATTTCGGGTTCTGGCAGACCCTTGAGGTTCGAACTCTGGGGTGCGCGCGGAGATCACTCCTCTACCAACTCACGTCTCGTCGCCTCGCAAAGGATCTAGGCTACACGAAGAACACCATAAGGGACGCAAGGTTTATACTGGTTCGGGCCACCGTTGTGGTGTAATACCCTACTCCAGTGTGTGGTGTGTGGATTGCCTCAGGGGCTGATGATGAACAATACAAAGGAAGAACAACCTCGCAAGGGGAGGAGTTCTTGCGTTGGTATGGGTGGTTCTAGCTAAGGTTCGATTGGTCGATCCCCTGCCTCGAGAATGGCTAGTCCTATTTATAGAGCGAGGCCCTGGTCCTCTTCCCAAATATTGAGCGGGAAGGGCGCCAACAATTGGCCATTTTGAAGGGGAACATCTAGTACATTTATCCCGACTAAAGTTGGTCCTCGCCTGCCAAAGACTCTGACGATGACGCCTTCATGGGCTCCACGATGACCTCCATCCTGCCGTTCTGCTGGTCTTGGTCTTGTTGCACTGAAACGGTAACCTTTGCCTGATGCCTTGGCCTGTGCTTGCCCCCTTTGCACCGAAGGGGAAACAAGGACACTGCGCAGAGGCCGGGCGCCCGCTGGCTTACGTCATGGCTTGCGTCACGGGCACCTCGTGAGGTACCCGCCTTGATCTCTCCGCCTCGCCAGCGAGCCAGCGGCGACGAGGCTGCGCCTGAGGAAGCTTCCTGTTGCGCGCCCCGTGAGGCTTGGCCCTTCGCGAGGGTCTTGAGCTTGTGTTGACGAAGGTGGGCCGTACTGGGCCACTCCTTGAGCCACGCTGCAGGCCGCAGGCAGGCAAGTCTGGGTACCCCTGTTCCCAGAACGCTGACAGTAGCTCCCGGGCCCAAGGCGCGCCCAGACTTGGCTTAGCAGAGAAGCGAAGGGGCAAGTGCGAAGCGCTGCGGGCCCCAACAGCCTGCGGCCTTGGGCGCCGCGTGATGGTTGATTGGACGTGGGCATCCCCGTTTCCCCACGCCCCTCATTACGCGCCCGGTTAGGCGGACCCGTGGTTGCACACAGTCATTCCCCTTTTCGCTGTTCGCGCATCTCCTGTTCTTCCTCCCCCTTGAGCTCCAACCTCTGCTTCCAATCCAATCTCTAACTCTTCCCCCTTCCCGTCGCCATGGCGCCAACGAAGAAGGAGAGGGCGAAGAAGCCCGCGCCTTCGCCCCGCTCGCTGCCGTCGGCGGCTCCTGCCGTCGATCGGTCAATCATACTGAACCTAGAAGCTGTGGGCAAGGTCGGCTCTGCTCTAGCCACCGTATTTAATGAATGCGGGATGACGACGGTCTGGCCTGCATCCCATTCATCCTTCAACAGGGTTGTTACAGAGGTCTGATTCTTCGCTGACGCCTTGTGGGCGGGTCTGGTTCCCCCCTTTTCCGCTTTCTACAATGCCGTGCTCTCCCATTACCAGATCCACATGATGCACCTGGGTCCTGAATCCATTACTCTCCTTGCCGTTTTGCCTTCATTTGTGAGGCCATGGTGGGAATTCCTCCTTCCGTTGCCCTTCTGCACCACTTCTTCTCTTTGCGCTTGAGCGACCCCACTCAATGCTCGATGTGCGTGAGCTTCCTTTCCGTGCCAGAGACAGCTGCCTCGGGGATCGATTTCAGCCTTCCTCCTCCCGCGGCTAGGTTCTGAGAGCGGTGGTTGTACGTGGATGTCGGAGTGCCCAGACCCCTGCTCTCGCACCCAACCTTTCCCGCTGTCCCCAACTCAGGCTGGGGTCATGAGGCGCTCACAAGCCCCAAGCTCGCTTTCTTCTGGCATCGCCTCCAGGGTTTGAGGGCGCTCGATGTGAAGGCGCCAAAGGTGGTGAAGGAGTTCCTTCAACGCTGCATTGCTCCCCTTCAGCACCATTCCCGTCGGATGTGGGCCTTTGCGGGGTATGAAGACCGCATGAGGCTCCAGGAGGAAGATCTGGCGCCTGAAGTGCTGAGGAAGGTCCTCATGATCCTGACTGGCGATCCTTCCCCATGCAGCCTTCGGCAAGGGGCTGCCCTATTGTATCTTTGCTCGGGCAGGGCCGACTTTGTGAAGCAGATTCCCAGCTTTGATGAATGGGGGCCGCGCCCAGCCGGCCTCACGGGGCCTCGCGAGAACCCGGTTGATGTGGTTGCCCTTCCGGTTGCGGCGGTCCTTCCTCAAGTGGTGGAGCCGGGAGGCGAGGGCCGCCGGGGTCTGAGGGGGCTGCTGCCGAGATACTGACGCCGCGCGGAGCTCCTGAGGTGGT
Organism: Aegilops bicornis; assembly: GCA_021605145.1. Lineage (NCBI taxonomy): Eukaryota > Viridiplantae > Streptophyta > Magnoliopsida > Poales > Poaceae > Aegilops > Aegilops bicornis. Next base: position 650,923,917 of record CM038672.1, read on the forward strand.
ATCTCCTGAAGCCTACCTTGGAGCAGCGGCAGGCGTGGAGTTGCGGCCTGCAGCTCCTGTGGCCGAGGCTCCCGAGGCTCCGGCCATCCTCCACGAGGCGACGCCTGGCGGTGTGCTCCAGGCCAATGCCTCCGACGCCGATCACCTTGATGCCTCTTCCTCGCTGCAGACAGACCCTTGCGTCGAGCTCCTAGGCCGCTTCCGCGTAGACTTCAAGGCCCTCCGAAAGAGGAAGAAAGCCTTGGGTGGTGATCATTACCCCTGCAGCCTATTGAAGCGCAGGAAGTACTTTGCCATCGACGAGTAAGTCTTCTCCTTTCTTGTTCCCTTACTTTCCCGTTGCTTCAGCTGACCATTGCCTTTCAGGGCCCTTCCTGCCGAGTTCATGGAGGCGGCTGAGGAGCCATCCCCTCAAGCTTTGCCCTCTCCACCGATTTTGAGCGGCCCGAGCTCGAGTACCGCTCTTGCCGTGGGGCTAGTCAGAGAAGTGAGTCATCCAGCGGAGCATCTTGATCCTGCGCGCCTCATGCCCCTCCTTCGCGAGCTCTCCTGGGGCACAACCAGCTTGCCCCGAGCTCCTTCCTTGGTCGTGGATGGTGACTGGCTGAGGTCCGTCTTGAGTTCCTCTTCTGGGAGTGGACCGGCGCCAGGTTGGATTCCTGGCAGGGCCCGTCCGGCGATTGCTGGGGCGCTAACCCCCAGCCCCTCACGGGAAGGGGGCACGCCGCCTCAGGGCCCTTCGCGTTCGCCAGCGGCGGAGGACGACACCGGAGACGTGCTCGGGTGCGCTCGGGAGCGCCGCGCCCTTCGCCAAGAGTTTCTTCAGAGGGTGGCTGATGCAGTGAGCCAGCTCAGCGCGGAGCTTGCCGGCGAGGACGCGCGCCTTGAGGCCGAAGGCCTGCGCCTTGCTGAGGACAGGCGCAAGCTGAAGGTAGCCGTCGCCCTTGCGCGTCATCAACATGACCTTGACAACGCGAAGGCCGAAGCGTCACTGGCGGCCTCGCGGGAGGCCTGTTCCCAAGCTGTCGAGGAGGCTCGGGAGGCAGACCGACGGCGCAAGGCTGCAGAGGAGCGCGCATGGGAGCTCCAAGCCTGGAGCAACTCTCTAGAGCAGCAAGTGGAGCTGCGTTAGGCGGCCCTTGTTTCGCTGAAGGGGGCTTCCGTCGACCAGGCGGAGCTCCAGAGGCGCGAGGAGGCGCTGTCGCTGGAGGCCGTTGAGCGCACCCTTGACCTCGAGCGATTGGAGACGAGGGAGCGCCTGGTGACTCAGGCGGAGGATGATGTCGTTGCGCAGGAAGCCCGAGTCCAAGAGATGTTTGACCGTCGCGTGGCGGAGGCTCGCTCGGATCTTGAACGCGAGTATGGAGGAAGGCTAGATCTTATCAGGGACGAAGCGGAGGGCAGGATTGCCGCCCTTAGGGCCAAGCTGAATGAAGTGACATGGCATGCAGATGCCTCCGCATCCGCCCTTGACGCAGCGCAGGCGGGGCTGGCTTCTTCCCGCGCCGAGCTGCTTCTTCTCCAACAGAGGGTTGATGGCGCCGAGGCCGTTGCGCGGCGGAATGAGGATGAGATCCGCCAGCGGCAGACCTTGGAGCATGAGCATGGCCGCATGCTCCAAAGGCTCAGGGAAAGGCCAACGCCGCCCTGGGCAACATCTGCGAGGCGGCCGTCGCGGAGCCTCGCGTGATCAACTATGCTGGCAATCTCCGGTTCTTCACAAACGTGGTGACGCAGCTGGAGACTTGTGACGCCCGAATAATTAAGCTACAGTAATCTCCTAGTAATGATGCCAGGTCATCACTCTTAATGTTACTAATCCTCATTTGATCTGAAGCATAATTCAAATTCAATTCAAATTAAAGTCCAAAATTCAAGTTTGTCAAACATGCAAAATAAAATGTTCAAAGTGCGGCAAATAATCCCTTGATATTTGTCAGGTTGGAACCAACCTCTTTTGAATTCCCAAAATGCCCCACGAGAGTTAATTTTGCTCGGTGAAGAAATTAAATGGCCTTTGAAAAATAAATAATTATTTATTTAACTCCAATTGCCTCCAAACTTTATGTGCCACCCCAAAATATTGCGTTGGAATATTGTGCCAAATTTCAAGCTCAACTAAATTCATTTGCTTTGGTAACTAAATAGGAATCAGTAACTAAAAAGGAGAAAAGCCCCCCCTCTCAACTGGGCCGACTGGCCAGCTGGCCCCCATGCCCCTCCTTGGGCCTCAACCTACCAGACCGGCCCACCACCTGCCTACACCTAACCCTCCACCGTGACCTAGTCACAGAAAATATCTGCCCACGCTCCACCACACCCCCACGATCCCCATCTCTCCCTGGTCTCTCTCTCTCTCTCTCTCTCTCTCTCTCTCTCTCTCTCGATCCCATCTGGATCGAGCCCGCATGCCCCCTCCCCTGCTTGATCTGGGCGCCTGCCCTCGCTCAAGGGCCCGGCCCGTGCCTCGACGCCATTCCGGCGCCACCCGCCACCTCATCCCGTCATTTGGACCTCGCCGTACGCCACCATCACCGCACGAAGGCCTCGCCGTCGCCGGACCTCCCCACCAGACCTCCTCATCTCCTCCCCGTCGGACTGCCTCCCCGCCACCATTGCCGAACCATCCCCGTCCTCCTCCCCGCCGGACCACATCGAGCCTCGCCGCCACCTCTGCTCGCCAACGCCGGTGAGGGCCGCACCCTCCTCGTCTCCTCTCTACCCCGTGTGCCACGACCTCGTCCGTCGCTCGGCGTTGCTACCTGACCCACGCGCCGTATGCACCCAGTGCATGCGCCCGCGCCCGCCGGCGGTGCTCACATCGTCTTGTTGCGGCCAGCGCCTTGCTGCGCCCCACCTCGGCGCCTCGCCCGCGGACATCTCCGCCTTCCTCGCCGGGGGGCTGTGCCTTCGCCACCGCGCGCGCCCAGCGCCCGTGCCTCTCGCACGCTCGCCCGTTCCCCTGCCTGCGACGCCCTACGCGGCCGCCATCGGCCGAGGCCATGGCCTCGACGACCCTGCTGGGCGAGCGCCCGTGCCCCCGCCCGATAACCCGTGCCCGCTAGGCCTATGGGCCCTTGACAGCGGGGCCCACACCCCCTTTCCTGTAAAAAAAGAAATAAATATATAATAAAATTATTATTTATTTATTTATTTAATTGATTACTTAATTAATTATGTTTAACTAAACTAATTAAAATTAGTTAATCTAATCTTTTAGTTAAAACTAATTAACCTTGCTTAATTACTCTGAGCCTATGACGAATGGGACCCACGCGGTAGTTTGACTGGTCAACGGTCAACATTGACCGTTGATGTCGTGCTGACATCATGATGACACAGTAATTCTTTTTGATTTAGCTAAATAATAATAATCCTAGAAAATGATTAAAACTTTAGAAAATCATAAAAATAAAGCGTAGCTTCGGATGAAAAACTTTTCTACATGAAAGTTGCTCGAGCAGCGACGAGACGAACCGCATACGCAGCCCGTTCGTCCGCCACGCACCCTAACATATCAAACTCGCAACTTTCCCCTCGGCTCCTCTGCTGAAAACCACGAAACAAGGGATACTTTCCCGGATGTTTTCCCCTTTTCACCGGTAACACCTACTGCCGCGTTAGGGCACACCTAGCACCGCGTATTGCCATGTTACGCTTTGTCATGCTTTGATTGCTCTGTTATTTATTGTGTTCCCCCCTCGTTACTTCTTTCCAGAGACCCGTGGCGATCTTTGATGCCTGTGGTCGACTACGTCACCGACGACCCTCCTTGTCACGAGCAACCAGGCAAGCCCCCTTTGATCACCGGATATCGCCTACTCTTCTCTATCTTGCTTGCATTAGAAATCTGTAGCATGTTCTTGCTTTCGATTAATCCTATCTTGCTGCATAGCTTTGTCCTTGCTACTCTTGTTGTTACCTTTACCTGCTATCCTCTTGCTTAGTATAGGGTGCTAGTGTTCCATCGGTGGCCCTACATTCTTGTCCGTACGCCATGCTATACTCTTTGGGCTGCGATCACTTCGGGAGGTGATCACGGGCATATACTATATACTTTGCCTTTGTTACATTACGTGAATCTTTGTTAGGAGATGAAATTTGAAAGGACGGTGGCTCCATCCGGTGAGAGGTGGGCCTGGGTTCCCGATGGCCCCGATCATTACTTTGTGGCGGAGCGGCAGGCGGCAGGATGAGACTACTGGGTGAGAGGTGGGCACAGCCTGGTCAGCGTTCGCGGATACTTAACACGCTTAACGAGATCTTGGTATTTGATCCGAGTCGGCAATTTGGTCTATACGCACTAACCATCTACGTGGGAGTAGTTATGGGTATCCGGCGTCGTGGTAATAGAAGCACTTCGTGACGTCGCGGCGGCGGTAGCGTGCCCACTAGGCTAGGTCTGCCTTCCGCCCGCCACGCATAGCGTGCGGTGTGCTTTCGAGGCGATGGGCCCCAGACCCTGTGCGCTTAGGTTTAGAACGGCGTCTTGACCTCTCTGTTGAGCCTAGGTGGGGCTGCGGCGTGTTGATCTTCAGCGGCGGGCATGACCCAGAAAGTGTGTCGGCCAAAGCAGGATCAAGCGTGTTGGGTTATGTGGTGCACCCTGCAGGAAGTTTAATCTATTCGAATAGCCGTGATCTTGATAGCAGGGCGACTTGGAGTTGTACCTTGACCTTATGACAACTAGAACCGGATACTTAATAAAACACACCCTTCCAAGTGCGAGATATAACCGGTGGTCGCTCTCTCTCGGGGTTACGAGGAGGGATCGCCGGGTAGGATTATTGCTATGTGATGCTACTTGGAGGACTTGATCTACTCTACGCTACATCTTTGCAAGGCGGAGGCTGCGAGCGTAGTCTTGACATGATTAGCTATCCCCCTCTTATTACGGCATTACGCGATTCGGTCCGCGATATGGCCCTTTACACATATATCCATGCATATGTAGTGTAGCTCCTTGCTTGCGAGTACTTTGGATGAGTACTCACGGTTGCCTTGTTCCCCTTTTCCCCCTATCTCTACTCGATTGCTGCGAGCGAACGATGGAGCCTGTGAGCTAGACGCCACCGTCGATGGCGACTACTACCCGGAGGTGCCTACTACTACGTGCAGCCAGCTGGCGGCGACACAGAGTAGTTTAGGAGGATCGAGCGGGAGGCCTGCGCCTCTTCGATCTGTATCCCGGTTTGTGCTAGCCTTCTTAAGGCAATCTTGTTTTAACTTATATACGTACTCAGGTATTGTTGCTTCCGCTGACTTCGTCTATGATCGAGCACTTGTATTCGAGCCCTCGAGGTCCACGGCTTGTATTATGATGCTTGTATGACTTATTTATGTTTTAGAGTTGTGTTGTGATATCTTCCCGTGAGTCCCTGATCTTGATCGTACACATTTGCGTGCATGATTAGTGTATGATTGAATCGGGGGCATCACAAGTTGGTATCAGAGCCGACTGCCTGTAGGAATCCCCCTTCCTAACTCCTTGGCCGAAGTCGAGTCTAGACATTACAAAACTTTTACTAACATGGCTGTGTGCCTTACGAGCCCACGTCGCCATTGGGTGGTATTAGGATCTTTTATTCCTTGTCTATACTCTGGGACTCTGATCTCTCTTCTATTCGGGTTAAATGATTTTGCTAAAAACAAAACTAACTTTAGGTTCTCGCAAGTTCTTTCTCCCGGAGAGCCCCTTGTTACCAATGACCGCCTGCTGCACCAGAAGATTCCGAAGATACTCTACGATGTGCTCTCGAGACTATGTGTCATCACTATTGCAATTCACTTCCATCGATAAATCCCTCTGGATAACTACTTACACCTATCGTTCATATTGTCATCCCCAGTTGCTGTCGTTGTTACAAGATGTCCTGAAATACTCTTCGATATTCCGAGAATTATTTATGCTTACTGCCTTGCTGTTCTTTGTCACCTGAATACCCCTACGGATAATTCTCGCACTTATCGAGTATCCGCTCATCCCAAGTTGATTCATGTATTTCACAAAAGTCTTCGAAATGCCATTCGATCTTCCGAAAATCCCGAGCAGCCTATTCCTCTTGAAATTCTTGCTTGCTTGCATTATGGTTAATCCCATAAGTCTCGTAGTCTTATTGGCATCCCTTGTCATTATCATTACGAGTCGATGACTCGGTATGTTTCTTGAATACGCATAATCATCATTGATCCTTATGAATTACCTTTCGGTGAGCCGCCATTCTTTTAAGCTGGAATTGGTTCCCGACCAATCCAATTGTCGATTGATTGTACCCTAAGGCTATTCCACTTATCCATCCCTAATCGTAGCATTGCTTACGGTCCCTTGATTTGGAAATCTTAATTCCTTTGCATTTGAGATTTGAGTTAGTCAGTTGTTTCTATAATCTGATCTCCTTGCATTCTTCTTCCTCTAGTTAAGTACTGATGCTCACGTCAGACCCCTTGTGGACCATCAGGTCCATTATTGGATTTTACCCGTCAGCATCCTTCATATTCAATAACTTTGTGAGACCTTCCCCTGATACATAATGCCTTTGGTAAATTGTATCCTCTGCTTTGTCAACCATGCTCTACCTCCGAGCTTGAGTTATTTACCCCTGAAGTTGATGGTATACGTTCCTAAGATGCCTTGATGGGTTGAACCTATGCCCTCCTTAATATGTGTGAACTCGAAAATTTACACGAGTCATACTCTTCCAGTGTTTTGCTGGATAAATTTTAAACATTACAACTTCTCCGAAAAATGAGAAGTGAATGGAAGGTTATGCATTGAGGAAGTGGGAGTCGACCTTGAAGTGTTCATGCCCATGGACACGATGTAGATCCTATCATGGAAGCTTCTTGAAATAATAACTATTCCCTTGGTATAAGTTCATCTTATATACGGATTTGATCATTTATGATCGTGGTTTCCGACCATGTTCTCCTTTAAATACCATTTCTCGTGCAAGTTTAAGCACTTGTTTTCTACAGAGTAATACCCCAGTCCAACCTCTACTTTTATTTGTCATCGAGTATTACCCCCCCTGGTATCTCAAGATTATCACGGAACTGCATAACTTCTTATGAGTTCTTCATCAAGTGCTACATTCTCATTGTTTCCAATTTTTCACGGGCTCTGAGTTATTTAACACTCAAAGACACCGATAACTGACTCGATTCCGCATCGCGATTAATCAACTCTTGGTAACCTTCATTACTTACGAGTTTTGAACTCAATCACGTCATTCCTAGCCTGTTTGGCTATATCCTTGTCGTCTTGGAATTTTAAGCATGCTACCTGGTCCTCTTCCCGAGCATAATTTTTGACGATAAGCTAAGCTTACGTCGATCTTCCTCATCATATCATTTCGCTTTGGACAACAAGCTTGATTTTGAGTTTGTGTCGTACGCATGGTTCCAATAACCTTTTGCTTCATAATTCCTTTGACTTGATCTTATCGCCGATCGATTACATCTTCATAAAATCTCTCGACAAATGTGTCGTGATCATCATCAGCATTCCGAGCTTTTCCAGGATATCAATTGAATTCATGATGAGAAATACCATCCTTGCCCCTCGATGGTTTGTATTATCATCGGCAACGTTAATGCCCTCCCTCCAACACAAACCTGCTCATGTTTTGTGTATTACCTTGAGTTCCTTCCTACCCCACTTGTGTTATGTTCTACTTTGGAATATTGCCATCTTTTATGTCAAGGATGTCGTGGGAGTTTCACCACCTCTTAAAAATTCTTGGTATGGTGATATTTCTCACCATCACCATTCTTCCTTGGTCCCCGTGTTGTTTTTAACCAGCATACCAATAGATGCTGTTTGAGTTCTGTACTTCTAGCAACCCTATTGCTTTGAAGTTAACGATCGATAGTTCGTTCTTAGACCGTTGACTATTGAATCGTCCCTCTAACATTGATCTTGCCGCCTAAGGTCATATTTCGGGCGCACCTTTCAACCAATGTTTAATTGTGTATGTTTTCCTCGAGCATACTTCCTTATATCATTTGATCTGACAAATGTTATCTCCTTGTTCACTTAATTATGGAAATCCATCTTTTGGAAATCTCGATGAATTGCCGTTGAGTTCACCAGACACCTCCTTGTCCTCTCCTTGGGTTAATGATGGACTCTTGTTAACGGAAATCACTTCATAGTTCATTTCCCCGAGAATCTTACAATGTTTTCTTGACTATTTGTGTCGCACCCTTTTCTTCTCAGGCATCCTGAGTCTGAGGTATCATGACACCAATGGGATCTGAATCTTGGTCAGATATGATGGTTGGGACCTATTTCCAAGAGTTGTAATATTGATCTCTACGTAACCCGGTAAGGTGGTGTCTTTGCTTAGCACCCTTGGCCAGAGGACCTATTGTTATAAATTTCCTTTTTAGCAATGTTAACCATTCTTCCAAGAGGAAATTGAAAGACTTATTCTATAAGCTGTTCCTGATGAATCCATTGAGTATCTAAAGTCCGACCTTTGCTTGAAGACCATGTCAATGCTATCTCGAAGCACGTCTGTGGTACTCCGATTTTCAACAAGAACATTTGAAGCCCAATGCTAAATGTTTCTTGCTCAATTATCCAAACACCGATGTATGGGTAATGTCATGAAAATTCTCTCCCCTACCTAAAGAGTTTTCTACATTATATCCTGTCATGGATATCATGCTCTGCTTATCCTTGGGAAGGATATACCCCTGAAATATGTGTTTAAACACAATTTCCTTTCCATTGTTCTGTTTAATCCGAGAATCTCATTTTCGTTTCCATTGGTTTTCTTAACCCTTCTTGTGATCTATATGTAAAACACCTTGGTGTACAAACCGTGTCAGTAAGACCGTGTTTCTATTGTTGATGACATTCCAGTAACCACGGATGGATGAGGACTTTGCCTATTGGTCCGCCTCGTTCAACGAGCAGGAAAATGGCTCTCTTCGTCCCTCGCCTTTGGTATCAACGTTGTTGCCCACATAACTGACAGTCTATGCTCTAACATGCCTTGATATCAGCGCCCTTCCTACCTTTAACCCACATGGTGGGCCCATAACCCATAGTTCCACAAGATCGAAACCTGACTCTCCTATACATCCCTGTTTTCTAAGTTATCCCTCGTGCTTGGCTTCATATGTAATTAGCGAGCCACCTTCGTAGTGATTTATTCTGGTATCAGGCGCAATATTTATTCCCATTGCTCTGACCCCTTTCACCCTCTGTTTCAGGCAACGAACGGTTACCTACCCGCTTGAAGCTTCTTATGGCACCTTCTTACCTTACTCTCAATGACTTTCTTAAATTTCAACTCGAGAGATGCCTCTATGCCACATTCATTGAGATAGTCCCCATGTACCTATCTTGTGTTGAGCTCCATCCTACCTGAGTCTTTCCCCTTACTCCACCCCTTAAATCTCGGGACGAGATTTCTTGTAGTGGAGGAGAATTGTGACGCTCGGATAATTAAGCTACAGTAATCTCCTAGTAATGATGCCAGGTCATCACTCTTAATGTTACTAATCCTCATTTGATCTGAAGCATAATTCAAATTCAATTCAAATTAAAGTCCAAAATTCAAGTTTGTCAAACATGCAAAATAAAATGTTCAAAGTGCGGCAAATAATCCCTCGATATTTGTCAGGTTGGAACCAACCTCTTTTGAATTCCCAAAATGCCCCTGAGAGTTAATTTTTGCTCCAGCAGTAAATTAAATGGCCTTTGAAAAATAAATAATTATTTATTTAACTCCAATTGCCTCCAAACTTTATGTGCCACCCCAAAATATTGCGTTGGAATATTGTGCCAAATTTCAAGCTCAACTAAATTCATTTGCTTTGGTAACTAAATAGGAATCAATAACTAAAAGGAGAAAAGCCCCCCCTCTCAAGCTGGGCGGTGGCGGTGGCCCCATGCCCCTCCTTGGGCCTCAACCTACCAGACGGCCCACCACCTGACTACACCTAACCCTCTACCGTGATATAGTCACAGAAAATATCTGCCCACGCTCCACCACACCCCCCCGATCCCCATCTCTCCCTTGTCTCTCTCTCTCTCTCTCTCTCTCTCTCTCTCTCTCTCTCTCTCTCGATCCCATCTGGATCGAGCCCATACGCCTCCCCTCCCACCTTGATCTGGGCGCCTGCCCTCGCTCAAGGGCCCGGCCCGTGCCCCCAGCGCCATTCCGGCGCCACCCCACCACCTCATCACCGTCGGCTGGACCTCGGCCAGACGCCACCATCACCGCACGAAGGCCTCGCCCGTCGCGGACCTCCCCACCGGACCTCCTCATCTCCTCCCGTCGGACTGCCTCCCGCCACCGTTGCCGAACCGTCCCGTCCTCCTCCCGCGGACCACATCGAGCCTCGCCGCCACCTCTGCCGCCAACGCCGGTGAGGGCCGCACCCTCCTCGTCTCCTCTCTACCCGTGTGCCACGACCTCGTCCCGTTGCTCGGCGTTGCCACCTGACCCACGGCGGATGCACCCGGTGCATGCGCCCGCGCCCTTGGCGGTGCTTCGTCCATTCTTTGTTGCGGCCCGCTACTGCGCCCACCTCGGCGCCTCGCCCAGCGGCCATCTCCGCCTTCCTCTCGCTGGCCGGGCTGCGCCTTCGCCACCGCCGCGCCCAGCGCCCGTGCCTCTACACGCCGCCGCCCCATTCCCCATACGCCGCCCTGTCTATGCGGCCGCCATCGGCCGAGGCCATGGCCTCGGCGACCCTCTTTGGCGGCGCCCGTGCCCCCGCCCGATAACCCGTGCCCGCTATGGCCTATGGGCCCTTGACAGCGGGGCCCCACACCCCCTTTCCTGTAAAAAAAAGAAATAAATATATAATAAAATTATTATTTATTTATTTATTTAATTGATTACTTAATTAATTATGTTTAACTAAACTAATTAAAATTAGTTAATCTAATCTTTTAGTCAAAACTAATTAACCTTGCTTAATTACTTTGAGCCTATGACGAACGGGACCCACGCGTTAGTTTGACTGGTCAACGGTCAACATTGACCGTTGATGTCGTGCTGACATCATGATGACACAGTAATTCTTTTTGATTTAGCTAAATAATAATAATCCTAGAAAATGATTAAAACTTTAGAAAATCATAAAAAATAAACTGTAGCTCGGATGAAAAACTTTTCTATATGAAAGTTGCTCAGAACGACGAGACGAACCCGGACACGCAGCCCGTTCGTCCGCCACGCACCCCTAACATATCAAACTCGCAACTTTCCCCCTCCGGCTCCTCTGCCCGAAAACACGAAACACCGGGGATACTTTCCCGGATGTTTCCCCCTTTTCGCCGGTAACACCTACTGCCGCGTTAGGGCACACCTAGCACCGCGTATTGCCATGTTACGCTTTGTGATGCTTTGATTGCTGTGTTATTTATTGTATTCCCCCTCCACTTCTTTCCGGTAGACCCCGTGACGATGCTGATGCCCCTGTGGTCGACTACGTCACCGACGACCCCTCCTTGTCTGAGCAACCAGGCAAGCCCCCCTTTGATCACCAGATATCGCCTACTCTTCTCTATACTGCTTGCATTAGAGTAGTGTAGCATGTTACTGCTTTCGGTTAATCCTATTCTGCATAGCCTTTGTCCTTGCTACTCTTTATTGTTACCTTTACACTATCCTCTTGCTTAGTATAGGGTGCTAGTGTTCCATCGGTGGCCCTACATTCTTGTCCGTCTGCCATGCTATACTCTTTGGCTGTGATCACTTGGGAGGTGATCACGGGCATATCTATATACTTTGCACTTTGTTACATTACCTGTGATACTTGTTAGGAGATGGGGGCTGAAAGGACAGGTGGCTCCATCCGGTAGAGGTGGGCACGGGTTCCCGACGGCCCCATTTGTTACTTTGTGGCGGGCGGCAGGGCAGGATGAGACTACAGGGTGAGAGGTGGGCACAGCCCTGGTCGGCGTTCACGGATACTTAACACGCTTAACGAGATCTTGGTATTTGATCCGAGTCCGGCCATTTGGTCTATACGCACTAACCATCTACGTGGGAGTAGTTATGGGTATCGGCGTCGTGGTATCGGCGAAACGCCGTGACGTCGGCGGCGTAGCGGCGCTCCCACTAGGCTAGATGCGCTTCCGGCCGCCCACACAACGTCTTGGTGTGCTCGAGGCGATGGGCCCGGACCCTGTGCGCTTAGGTTTAGACCGGCGTCTTGACCTCTCTGTTGAGCCTAGGTGGGGCTGCGGCGTGTTGATCTTCATGACGTGCATGACCCAGGAAAGTGTGTCCGGCCAAAGCGGTATCAAGCGTGTTGGGTTATGTGGTGCACCCTGCAGTGAAGTTAATCTATTCGAATAGCCGTGATCTTCGATAACAGGACGACTTGGAGTTGTACCTTGACCTTATGGCAACTAGAACCGGATACTTAATAAAACACACCCTTCCAAGTGCCAGATATAACCCGGTGGTCGCTCTCTCTCAGGGTTACGAGGAGGGGATCGCCGGGTAGGATTATTGCTATGCGATGCTACTTGGAGGACTTGATCTACTCTACGCTACATCTTTGCAAGGCGGAGGCTGCGAAGCGTAGTCTTCGACATGATTAGCTATCCCCTCTTATTACGGCATTCTGCGATTCGGTCCTTGATATGGCCCTTTACACATATATCCATGCATATGTAGTGTAGCTTCTTACTTGCGAGTACTTTGGATGAGTACTCACGGTTGCCTTGTTCCCCCTTTTTCCCCCTATCTCTACTCGATTGCTGCGAGCAGACGATGGAGCCCAGGAGCCAGACGCCACCGTCGATGACGACTACTACCCCGGAGGTGCCTACTACTACGTGCAGCCCGCTGGCGGCGACACAGGTAGTTTAGGAGGATCCCGAGGCGGAGGCCTGCGCCTCTTCGATCTGTATCCCAGTTTGTGCTAGCCTTCTTAAGGCAATCTTGTTTTAACTTATGTTTGTACTCAGATATTGTTGCTTCCGCTGACTCGTCTATGATCGAGCACTTGTATTCGAGCCCTCGAGGCCCTGGCTTGTATTATGATGCTTGTATGACTTATTTATGTTTTAGAGTTGTGTTGTGATATCTTCCCGTGAGTCCCTGATCTTGATCGTACACATTTGCGTGCATGATTAGTGTACGATTGAATCGGGGGCGTCACAAGACTCGGTCGGGCAGGGCCGATAGGCTTGTTGAGGAGAGGAGCCATGCCGTGCTTGGACGTGCTTTCTCTCGCGTCTTCAGTTATCTTTAGGACAGGGACCCCCACTTCGATTTCGACGCCGCCATTGCACCGGTGCCCGTGGCCATCCGGGGCAATCTGGCGAAGTGGGTGGAAGACAATGTGGACGCCCTTGTTAGGGCCTTCACCACTGATGACGACGGCGTGGTCATGGCTGCCGATGAAGGCAACATGGTGAACGATCCGGATGTCGATGACGGCGACGGCAGGGGTGATGGTGAGGCCAACGACACCAGTGATGACCCCGGAGGTGCCCCTGAAGATGCATTGGGGGATTTGTCTGATTGATCGCGCGTCTCCTCCGCTATTTACCCTGCATGAAAACAGTCGGGCTTGGCCCTGAAGGTTGTAAGAGCATTTTGGGAGGGGGAGCCCCTCGTGTAAAGGTTTGCTGTTGGCGTCCTTGTAGACATAACGCCGCATGCACGCTTATGCTGAGCCATTGGCCCTACGATGGGACAGTTGACTTGTTTACCTTTGGCTCGGACAGGTCCCGAGCGATCCTGCGGGGGTCGCGGTGCCTCGAGTGTCTCCTGAGTGGACCCACTGATCATGTGATGAGAACCTCCTGAGAGAGCGCAGTGACAGCAGTCCGGGCTGCATACGTGCCTGGCCTGGACCGACTCGCGAGGGGCTCGCAAGGGGAGGCAGCTGATGCTGACTGGATGCAAAGCGGCAACCAAAACGCGAGAGATTGCTCGAACGAGACTAAACACCCCTTCCCCGAACACACGCGAGTCTCAAGCTCAAATCCAACTTAAATTCAAACTGAGGAAACTCGACAACCCAGAGAAAAGGCAAAAAAGCAAAAAAGCCGCGTCCGGCACCTAGCCTTGGCTTCGACGTCTTCTCACCAGCGCGGAGCTAAGTGCTGCCACTGGGCGTGGGTGGGAGCCCCCGAGGCCCGAGGGCGGCTCTCCGGAGACTTCGGGGCGTGCACAGCCCCACTCATTATTACGTGAGAGTGTCACGGGGCGGCGAGCTTCACAGGCACTGGGCCTTCTTCACAAGTACCGGCCTTGCTTCATATCGCCAGATGAGGGCCCCGCCTTGCGCCACACTCTATTGCCACCGATGACGGCCGGAGACCGAGGACGCCACCGATGGGATAGAGCGGTCGCCAGCGGTTCCCCCGACGACCACGGGTCCTCCGCCGGGGCAGGCCACAGGGCACCTCCCCGGCAGAGGGCCTACCTCCTGAGGACGCCTTGCTCCGAGCGCCGCGGGTTGAGGCCGGATCTCGGCTCCTCTCCGGCAGCCCCCGGTGCCCTCCTCCTGAGGGGTAGGGAGCTGCTGGATTGGGGCAGCCATCTACCGCGGCGACCTGTACCTCCTGTGACCCATGATTAGCGTAAGCTTGCTTCTGAGGAATTAGCGGTACTCGATAGTTGCTGCCACCAGCGCGGTCTTCGAGGCTCTCCTGGGGTTCCCGAAAGAGCTCAGCTTCCGGCGTCTCTTCCCCCCAGCCTGGGTCAAGGAACGAGCCATGGTCTTTTTCCAGCGCGCGCCCTTGATCTACCATGTGGGGCACATAAGCTTCCGGGGCCGCCGCCCCGAATGCCTCATTGTAGTGCCCCACGTGCCACGCAGTCCTGCTCGAAGTGCTGTCTTGGGGGTGGTAGCGTGGCGGCCCGCCGGGGCCGTGGGCTGCAGCGAATGCCCCTTCGCTGGTCGGAGGCGGAGCCGACACTGCTGGTCGCCCGGTGCTGACGGCCAGGTTAGCGCTGGGGAGGCCATGGAACCCGCTCGGAGCTGCGCGGGCACGTATGGGGCCTCCATACGGTCCGCCCTGGACCTGGGGTGGCAGCTGGGCGCAGAAGGGATGAGCCCCCGAGGCGGCGGAGCCCAGGAGCTCTGCCACCCGCTCCAGTAGCACGTCGTGGCCGCCCTCCAGCAGCCTGCATCATAGTAGTTCTCGGGCCACCGTGAGCGCGGCCTTGAATTCGCCTGCTCCCATCGGGTGTATGGCACTGTGGCCGCGGCGTGGCTTGAAGCCCTTGCTGCTGACCGCACCTGCCGCAGCGTGAGAGCAGGCGGTGCCTGGCCGCGCCGCCCGTGGCCCGCAGCGCCCTGCGGAGCGGGCTGCTGGGGCACAAGGTTGAGGTCGCCACAGGCGGTGGAGTCTTGAGCGGGCAGGCCGCCCAGGGGTAGGGGTTGCCCGTCGGGTCGCTGGACATGAGGATGACGACGCGACGGAACGCGAGGCGGCGGAAGAAGGATTCCGGCGCACCCCTACCTGGCACGCCAAATGTTGGATTTTGGGTTCCGGCAGACCCTTGAGGTTCGAACTCTGGGTGCGCGCGGAGATCACTCCTCTCCCAACTCACGTCTCGTCGCCTAGCAAAGGATCTAGGCTACACGAAGAACAACACAAGGGACGCAAGGTTTATACTGGTTCGGGCCACCGTTGTGGTGTAATACCCTACTCCAGTGTGTGGTGTGTGGATTGCCTCGGTGATGATGAACAATACAAAGGAAGAACAGCCTCGCGAGGAGGAGTTCTTGTGTTGGTATGGGTGGTTACGGCTAAGTTCGATTGGTCGATCCCCTGCCTCGAGAATGGCTAGTCCTATTTATAGAGCGAGGCCCTGGTCCTCTTCCCAAATATTGAGCGGGAAGGGCGCCAACAATTGGCCATTTTGAAGGGGAACATCTAGTACACTTATCCTGACTAAAGTTGGTCCTTGCCTGCCAAAGACTCTTACGATGACGCCTTCCTGGGCTCCACGATGACCTCCATCCTGCCATTATGCTGGTCTTGGTCTTGTTGCACCGAAACGGTAACCTTTGCCTGATGCCTTGGCCTGTGCTTGCCCCCTTTGCACCGAAGGGGAAACAAGGACACTACACAGGCCGGCGCCCGCCTGGCTTCGGTCGTCATGGCTTGCGTCACGGGCACCTCGTGAGGTACCTCGCCTTGATCTCTCCACCTCCTCGCGAGCCAGCCTGACGAGGCTGCGCCTGAGGAAGCTTCCTGTCGCCCGCCCCGGGAGACTTGGCCCCTCGCAAGGGTCTTGAGCTTGTGTTGACAAAGGTGGGCCGTACTGGGCCACTCCTTGAGCCACGCTGCAGGCCGCAGACAGGCAAGTCTGAGTACCCCCGTTCCCAGAACACCGACAAATAACACCTTCTATGGTCATACACCAATATTAATGGTTTATTGAATCTCGATCGTAGTCATACACATATTCATAATATTGGTGCCAAAAGATGCAAATTTGATAATGATAGTGCAACTTATTTGTTGCACTACCGTTTAGGTCATATCGGTGTAAAGCGCATGAAGAAACTCCATGGAGATGGACTTTTGGAATCACTTGATTATGAATCATTTGATACTTGCGAACCGTGCCTTATGGCAAGATGACTAAAACTCCATTTTCCGGAACAATGGAATGATCCAATGACTTATGGTTATTTTCTGACCTTCACAGATGATTTGAGCAGATATGGGTATATCTACTTAATGAAACACAAGTCTGAAACATTTGAAAAGTTCAAAGAATTTCAGAGTGAAGTGGAGAATCATCGTAACAAGAAAATAAATTTTCTACGATCTGATCGTGGAGGTGAATATTTGAGTTACGAGTTTGGCTTTCATTTAGAAAAAACAATGTGGAATAGTTTCACAACTCATGCCACCTGGAACACCACAGTGTAATGGTGTGTCTGAACGTCATAAACGCACTTTATTAGATATGGTGCGATCTATGATGTCTCTTACCGATTTACCACTATCATTTTGGCGTTATGCATTAGAGACAACTGCATTCACGTTAATCATGGCACCATCAAAATCCATTGAGACGACATCGTATGAACTGTGGTTTGGCAATAAACCTAAGCTGTCGTTTCTTAAAGTTTGGGGATGCGATGCTTATGTCAAAAGGCTTCAGCCTGATAAGCTCGAACCCAAATCGGAGAAGTGAGTCTTCATAGGATACCCTAAGGAAACAATTGGGTACACCTTCTACCACAGATCCGAAGGCCAGATCTTTGTTGCCAAGAACGGAACCTTTCTAGAGAAGGAGTTTCTCTCGAAAGAAGTGAGTGGGAGGAAAGTAGAACTTGATGAGGTAATTGTACCTTCTCTCAATTTGGAAATTAGCTCATCCAAGAAATACGTTCCCGTGATGCCTACACCAACGGGAGAAGAAGCTAATGATAATGATCATGAAACTTTAGATCAAGTTGCTGCAGAACCTCGTAGGTCAACTAGAGCACGATCTGCATGAGAGTGGTACATTAATCCTGTTCTGGAAGTCATGTTACTTGACCATGATTAACCTACAAACTATGAAGAAGAGATAATGAGACCAGATTCTGGTAAATGGCTTGAGGCCATGAAATCTGAGATAGGATCCATGTATGAGAACAAAGTGTGGACTTTGGTTGACTTGCTCGATGATCAGCAAGCCATAGAAAGTAAATGGATCTTCAAGAGGAAGATAGACGGTGATAGTAGTGTTACTATCTGCAAAGCTCGACTTGTCGAAAAAGGTTTCTGACAAGTTCAAGGTGTTGACTACGATGAGATTTTCTCACGCGTATCGATGCTTAACTCTGTCCGAATCATGTTAGCAATTTCCGCATTTTATGAAATCTGGCAAATGGATATCAAAACTACACTCCTTAATGGATTTATTAAAAAAGAGTTGTATATGATGCAACCATAAGGTTTTGTCAATCCTAAAGGTGCGAACAAAATGTGCAAGCTCGAGCGATCCATCTATGGACTGCTGCAAGCATCTCAGAGTTGGAATATACGCTTTGATGAGTTGATCAAAAGCATATAGTTTTATACAGACTTGCGGTGAAGCCTGTATTTACAAGAAAGTGAGTGGGAGCACTATAGCCTTTATGATAAGTATATGTGAATGACATATTGTTGATTGGAAATGATGTAGAATTTTCTGGAAAGCATAAAAGATAATTTGAAAGGAGTTTTTCAAAGAAAGACCTCAGTGAAGCTGCTTAAATATTGGGCATCAAGATCTATAGAGATAGATCAAGACGCTTGATAAGATTTTTCAATGAGTACATACCTTGACAAGATTTTGAAGTAGTTCAAAATGGAACAGTCAAAGAAGGTGTTATTGCCAGTGTTGCAAGGTGTAAAGTTGAGTAAGACTCAAAACCCGACCACATCAAAAAATAAAAAGAGAATGAAAGTCATTCCCTATGCCTCAACCATAGGTTGTATAAAGTATATGCTGTGTACCATACCTATTGTGTACCTTATCATGAGTTTGGCAAGGGGGTACAATAGTGATCCAGGAGTGGATCACTGGACAACAGTCAAACTTATCCTTAGTTACCTAAGAGGACTAAGGAAATATTTCTCGGTTATGGAGGTGATAAAGAATTCGTCGTAAAGAGTTACGTCGATGCAAGCCTTTACACCGATACGGATGACTCTGAGTCTCAATCTGGATACATATTGAAAGTGGGAGAAATTAGCTAGAGTATCTCCATGCAGAGCATTGTAGACATACAAAATTTGCAAAATACATACGGCTCTGAATATGGAAGACTCGCTGACTAAACTTCTCTCACAAGCAAAACATGATCACACCTTAGTACTCTTTGGGTGTTAATCACATAGCGATGTGAACAAGATTATTGGCTCTAGTAAACCCTTTGGTTGTTGGTCACATGGCGATGTGAACTATGGGTGTTAATCACATACAGATGTGAACTATTGTTGTTAAATCACATGGCGATGTGAACTAGATTATTGACTCTAGTGCAAGTGGGAGACTGGAGGAAATATGCCCTAGAGGCAGTAATAAATTAGTAATTTTATATTTCCGTATATCATGATAAATGTTTATTATTCATGCTAGGATTGTATTAACCAAAAACTTAATACATGTGTGGATACATAGACAAAACACCGTGTCCCTAGTGTGCCTCTACTTGACTAGCTCGTTAATCAAAGATGGTTAAGTTTCCTAGCCATAGAGATGTGTTGTCATTTGATGAACATGATCACATCATTAGGAGAATGATGTGATGGACAAGACCCATCCGTTAGCTTAGCATAATGATCATTCAGTTTTATTGCTACTGCTTTCTTCATGTCAAATACATATTCCTCCGACTATGAGATTATGCAACTCCCGGACATCGGAGGAATGCCTTGTGTGATATCAAATGTCACAACGTAACTGGGTGATTATAAAGATGCTCTATAGGTTTCTCCGAAGGTGTTTGTTGGGTTGGCATAGATCGAGATTAGGATTTGTCACTCCGAGTATCGGAGAGGTATCTTTGGTCCCTCTCGATAATGCACATCATATGAAGCCTTGCAAGGAATGTGACTAATGAGTTAGTTGTGGGATGATGTACTACGGAACGAGAAAAGAGACTTGCCGGTAACGAGATTGAACTAGGTATGAAGATACCAATGATCGAATCTCGGGCAAGTAACATACCAATGACAAAGGGAATAATGTATGTTGACATAACGGTTCGACCGATAAAGATCTTCGTAGAATATGTGGGAACCAATATGAGCATCCAGGTTCCGCTAGTGGTTATTGAACGGAGGGGTGTCTCGGTCATGTCTACATAGTTCTCGAACCCGTAGGGTCCGCACGCTTAGCGTTCGATGATGATATGTATTATATGAGTTATATGTTTTGGTAACCGAAGGTTGTTCGGAGTCCCGGATGAGGTCACGGAGATGACGAGGAGTCTCGAAATGGTCGAGAGGTAAAGATTGATATATTGTAAGGTAGTATTCGGACACCGGAAGGGTACCGAAATGTATCGGGTACATACCGGAGTACCAGAGGGGTTACCGGAACCCCCCGAGGAAAGATATGGGCCATTGGAGGGAGGCTAACCAGCCCACAAGGGGCTAGCATGCCCCCCACAAGGGAGGAGGCCGAATTGGACTAGGGAAGGGGGCGGCGCCCCCCTTTCGTTCTCCTACTCCCTTTCCTTCCCCCCTTCCCCCTCCGGTAAAAGGAAGGGGCAGGCCGAATCCAACTAGGAGCCCAAGTGGGACTCCTCCCACTTGGGGCACTCCTAGGGCCGGACTCCTATCCCTCCCTCCTTTATATACGGGGGTGGCGCCCCTAGAAGACACACCAATTGCTCCAAGCCGTGTGCGGCGCCCCTCTACACAGTTTACGCCTCCGGTCATATTCTCACGGTGCTTAGGCGAAGCCCTACGCGGATCACATCACCATCACCGTCACCACGCCGTCGTTCTGACGGAACTCATCTACTTCCTCCAACCTCTGCCGGATCAAGAGCTCGAGGGATGTCATCACGCTGAACGTGTGCAGAACTCGGAGGTGCCGTACATTCTGTACTCGATCGGTCGGAACAAAAGACGTTTGACTACATCAACCGCATTACAGAAACACTTCCGCTTTCGGTCTACGAGGGTGCGTGGACACACTCTCCCCCCTCGTTGCTATGCATCTCCTAGATAGATCTTGCATGAGCGTAGGATTTAGTTTTGAAATTGAATGCTACGATTCCCAATACTATGGACCGTCTCAGAAGTGTGCCTACAGTGTTGCCCAAGGTATGTTAAGTGCGTAGTTATGTACGTGCGATACATATACCACAGCCTTATGGGGTAGTCGGCGGAAGCAAAACTGCTATTCGAGGTCCGGGTCCACCGAGCTATCTCCGTGAGGTGCGGACCGGACTCTTTTGGCAATGTCATTGGTCTTGGTGGCTGATGAAATATTCGGCTTGATGAGGCTGCCATGCACCTCGGCTGCTAGGGCCGTGGTGTGCTCTTCAGTACGGAGGGAGCGCTCCATATTTCCATTGACTGTGATGACGCCGTGCGGTCCGGGCATTTTAAGCTTCAAATAAGCATAGTGCGGGACCGCATTAAAACATGTGAAAGCAGTTCGTCCGAGCAATGCGTGATAACCACTGCGGAAGGGGACGATGTTGAAGATTAATTCTTCGCTTTGGAAGTTGTCTGGAGAGCCGAATACCACCTCCAGTGTTACGGAGCCCGTGCAGCGGGCCTCCACCCCGGGTATCACTCCTTATAAGGTAGTGTTACTAGGCTTGATTCTTGATGGGTCAATACCCATTTTACGGACAATATCTTGATAGATCAAGTTAAGACTGCTGCCACCGTCCATAAGGACTCTAGTGAGATGGTATCCGTCGATGATTGGATTGAGTACCAGGGTGGCCGAACCCCCGTGATGGATACTGGTTGGGTGATCCCTACGATCAAAGGTGATCGAACAAGCCAACCATGGGTTGAATTTTGGGGCGACATGCTCTATGGTGTAGAGGTTCCTTAGTGCGCGCTTACGCTCCCTCCTCGGACATAGATCATGTTCATTGTTTTTACCTCTAGAGGAAACTTCTTCTAACCCCAGGTGTTCGGCTGACGGGGCTCATAATCGTCTTCGCTTGGAGGTCCCTTCCCCTTATGTTCGGTATTTAACTTACCATCCTGTTTGAAAACCCAGCAATTTCTATTGGTGTGATTGGCAGGCTTGTCGAGAGTGCCATGAATCTTACAAGGCCTCTCAAGGATTTTATCCAAATTGGATGGACCGTCCCTGTTGCCCTTAAAAGGTATTTTTCACTGACCGGGTTTAGAGCCACTGAATCTGGCATTGACTGTTTTGTCTTCTGTGTCATTGTTATTGTTCCGGCGCTTGTTTTTATTGCAGCGTGGCCTGCCATTGCCGTCCCTGTCCTCAGAGGTGCCGGGGTTTCTAGAACTATTGCTTATATGAGCTAGCTAGCTATCTTCGCCCGCGCAGAAGCGGGTCATAAGTGTTGTAAGGGCTGCCTTGGTTTTCGGATTTTCCTGCCCGACGTGTCGGGCGAGCCATTTGTCAGGGACACCGTGTTTAAAGGCCGCTAAGGCTTCGACATCTGGACAGCCCACGATTTGGTTCTTTTAATGAGGAACCAATTCCAAAGTTTGTGAGATGACTCTCCGCGCTGCTGGACTATGTGACTTAGGTCATCAGCGTCCGGTGGCCGGATATAGGTGCCCTGGAAGTTGGCCCGGAAAGCATCTTCTAAATCTTTCTAGTTCCCAATGGAGTTCTCTGGGAGGCTATTCTACCAGTGCCGTGCTGGTCCCTTCAACTTCAGGGGAAGGTATTTCATGGCGTGGAGGTCATCTCCACTCTCCATATGAATATGGAGAAGAAAGTCCTCAATCCAGACAGCAGGGTCTGTCGTTCCATCGTACTGTTCGATGTTGACGGGTTTAAATGCTTCCGGAAATTGGTGCTGCATTACTTCATCAGTAAAGCACATAGGGTGTGCGGCACCTCTGTACCTGGCCACATCGCGACGGAATTCGGATGACATCTTTGTTCAGTGCTGACCTCGAACTTGATGATGTTCATCGCGCCAGGTTTGGTGGCTGTCATCTCATGCTGGAGCATGTCCTCTGGATCCGTAGATCGATCTAGTCTGGCCGACTTTATTGGCCAGGTCCTGACGTAAGTCATAAGTGTAATCCGGCGCCGCTATGTCCTTGCCTATACGTCGAGGTGTTGCGGACTAGTGTTCGGCGTGATAGGCTGTCAGTCTAGTTGATCAGCATAATTGTATTTTGACGGAATTGGCTCGAGGGCTTCATCGTCAAATTGTGGCAGCAGCCTACGCTTGGGGTAACTCTTTACTGGTCGCTCAAGGTTGTACTCTTTGGCAGCTAGAACCTTGGTCCATCTATCATTGAGCGTGTCCTGTTTAGCTTGAAGCTGATGATGTTTCTTTTTCAGGCTCCGCGCAGTGGTGATGATTTGTCGCTTGAAGCATTCTTGTTCGAGGGGTTCCTCTAGGACGATGAAATCTTCGTCACCGAGGCTCACATCCTCTTCGGAGGCATGTAAGTAGTTGTTATCTTTCGAGTCCTCGTGATCAACGTGTTCGGGGCTGTACTAACCCTCCTCCCTATCGTCCTGTTCGGACGTGGGCTCGACAGGGTGGTCGCGGTCTTCGGCGCTATCCGGAGTGTCCTTATCTCCAGTGCCGGTGTTGCTATCCTTTGCCTGACGCGATCATGAGCAGCGCCGCTGACGCCGGTGCTTTGGTGGTTCATCGATGGGCTTGTCCTTACCTGGATCTTGGATGCCATCGTCATCCTTCTTCTCAGCAGTGTCCACTATGTATACATCGCAGGTAGAAGTGGTCATCCAACGCCCAGTGATAGGTGGGTTTTGGCTTTGCTCGGCGTCAACATCATCGTACATTCCATTGATGTCTTCAGAGGCGTAGTCTAGCATGTCGGTTAAATCCTCGACATTGGCTATTAAGTGGGTCGTGGGTGGGGTGTAAAATTCCCTGATCTCAGCCCCCAGCCTAAGCTGGGTGTAGTTCGGAGGCAAGGCTTCCGTAATGGTGAGAGATTGTATTAAGCCCAGTGCTTCGTCTAAGAGTGAAAGCTGGATAGGAGTTTGTAGACCTCCGGGGCCGGGCACTTGATCGAGCCTGATGGACGCAGACCTCGAAAGTTCGGAGTTGTCGTCCAGAGGCGAGTCCGGATCTCCGATGAATGGGAGAGTCCCGTATGACTCCAGGTTTACCAACGACGTGATCGCATTTGGGTCTCCGGTTGAGAGCTGCATGATAGGAGAGAGTCCGGCGGGGTCGATCCTCTCGTCTTTGGACGACATGATCTGCCCCGGATCTAAGGCCGAGGCAGGTGTGAACATTAACCCCTGGACGGGATCTGGTAGCGGATCCGAAGGGCCTTATTCATGAGGGTGGGGAGCGGCAATCGGAGCCGCGGACCCCTTAAAGTTCAGATCTCCTCGGATATCAGCGCCGTAATTCAGGTTCCCAAACCTGATGTGGTGATCGGGGGAGTAACTTTCGACCTGCTCAGGGTGGCCGGTCAAGTCGGCACGTAGCACAAAGCCGTCGAACATGAAGACCTGTCCAGGGAGAAAAGTCTCCCTGGACATGGCATCATCGTTGATGAAGAGGTGCACCATCATTCCTTCTGTTTGACAATGCAGCAGAGCTCTCAATGAAAGGACCAATGTCGGTGTCAAAATGGGCAGATCTCGGGTAGGGGGCCCAAGCTGTGCGTCTAAGGATCGATGATAACAATGGATGAAGGGACACAATGTTTCCCCAGGTTTGGTCCCTCTTAAAGGAGGTAAAACCCTACGTCCTACTTGATTTTATTTGATGAGTATAGGAGTTACAAGAGTTGATCTACCTCGAGATCGTAATGGCTAAACCCTTGTCTAGCGTATGAATATTATGATCGCCTCTACAGATTAAGCCCTTCGGTTTATATAGGCTCCGGAGGGCCCTAGGGTTGTACAGAGACGGTTTACAGGGAAAGGAAATAGCATATCCAAACCCTAGTCTTGCCGTTCACGCATATAGGAGTCCAGTCCAGACACGGGAGGTGGTCTTCTTCCTTTATCTTCATGGCCCATCAGTCCAGCCCATATAAAATAGACCGAACGCCCGAGGACCCCTCCAGGACTCCCTCGGTAGGCCCAACTGGCTCTTCGCTCGCGGGCCCGGCCTCACATCGTTGCTTGGGCCAGGTGGGCCGCGGCCCATGTCCTGTGGGGTCGTGGAGTTTCCCGGGCCCTCTTTTCCCCCGCTCCCCCCGCCTCTGGGCCCGTCAGCTGGCCTAGCTCTTGGCCCCTCTCCTGCTGGGCCGGGCCCGTTCCTCGCTCGGCCTAGGCCTTGGGGTCTCTGGTGGGGGCTTAAAAGGTGCCCCAACCAGTGACTAGGGTTTCCTGAGTCCGTGCGTGACCTCTCCAGATCCAGATCACGCCCTCGCCCTGTGTCCTGCTACGTCTTGAGCTTGCATTGGTTTTCCTCGAAGAGGAGAGGGTGATGCAGCAATAGTAGCGTAAGTATTTCCCTTAGTTTTTGAGAACCAAGGTATCAATCCAGTAGGAGGCTCCTCAACAAGTCCCACGAACCTACACAAACAAACAAAGAACTCGCAACCAACGCGACAAAGGGGTTGTCAATCCCTTCACGGCCACTTGCGAAAGTGAGATCTGATAGAGATAGTATGATAAGATAAATATATTTTTGGTATTTTATAGTATAGATGCAGAAAATAAAGATGCAAATAAAAGTAGATTGAAAGCAAATATGATAAGAGATAGACCCGGGGGCCATAGGCTTCACTAGAGGCTTATCTCGAGAGCATAAGTATTACGGTGGATGAACAAATTACTGTCGAGCAATTGATAGAAAAGCGAATAATTATGACGTTATCTAGGCATGATCATGTATATAGGCATCACGTCCATAAGAAGTAGACCGACTCCTGGCTGCATCTACTACTATTACTCCACACATCGACCGCTATCCAGCATGCATCGAGAGTATTAAATTCATAAGAACAGAGTAACGCATTAAGCAAGATGACATGATGTAGAGGGATAAACTCAAGCAATATGATATAAACCCCATCTTTTTATCCTCGATGGCAACAATGCAATACGTGTCTTGCAACCCTTTCTGTCACTGGGTAAGAACACCGCTAGATTGAACCCAAAGCTAAGAACTTCTCCCATGGCAAGAAAGATCAATCTAGTAGGCCAAACCAAACCGATAATTCGAAGATACTTGCAAAGATAACTCAATCATATAAAAGAATTCAGAGAAGATTCAATTATTATCCATAGATAAATCTGATCATAAACCCACAATTCATCGGATCTCGACAAACACATCGCAAAAAGAGATTACATCGAATAGTTCTCCACAAGGGAGGGGGAGAACATTGTATTGAGATCCAAAAAGAGAGAAGAAGCCATCTAGATAATAACTATGGTCCCGTAGGTCTGTGGTAAACTACTCACAACTCATCGGAGAGGCAAGGATGTTGATGTAGAAGCCATCCATGGTCGATTCCCCCTCCGGTAGAGTGCCGGTGAAGGCTCCAAGATGGGATCTCGCGGATACAGAAGGTTACGGTGGTGGAAATTGTGTTTCGTCCTGCCCCTGGATGTTTCCGGGGTCCGTAGGCTTATATAGGAGGAAGAAGTACGTCGGTGGCCGCCCTAGGGGCCCACGAGACAGGGGGGCGCGCCCTACAGGGGGGCCCCTCCTCTCTCCTGGGAGCCTCGGCTGCTTCTTGACTTGCACTCCAAGTCCTCTGGACCACGTTCGTTCCAAAAATCACGCTCCCAAAGGTTTCATTCCGACTCCGTTTGATATTCCTTTTCTTCGAAATACTAAAATAGGCAAAAAAAACAGCAATACGGGCTGGGCCTCCGGTTAGTAGGTTAGTCCAAAAAATGATATAAATGTGTAAAATAAAGCCCATAAACATCCAAAAGGGGTAATATAATAGCATGGAACAATCAAAAATTATAGATACGTTGGAGACTTATCAAGCATCCCCAAGCTTAATTCCTACTCTTCCTCGAGTACGTAAATGATAAAAAACAAATTTTTGATGTGGAATGCTACCTAGCATAATTCTCAGTGTAATTTTCTTTAATATGGCATGAATGTTCAGATCCAAATGATTCAAGATAAAAGCTTATAAAACATAAAAATAATAATGCTTCAAAGCATACTAACAAATAATCATGTCCTATCAAAATAGCATAGCCAAAGAAAGCTTATCCCTACAAAATCATATAGTTAGGCCATGCTTCATTTTCATTACACAAAATACTCCCACATGTACAACCCCGATGACGAGCTGAGCAATTGGTTCATACTTTTTAACGCGCTTCAACTTTTTCAACTCTTACGCAATACATGAGCGCAAGCCATGGACATAGCACTATGGTGGTAAATGGTGGTGGTTGTAAGGACAAAAGTGGGAGAAGATAGGCTCACATCAACTAGGCGTATCAACGGGCTATGGAGATGCCCATCAATAGATATCAATGTGAGTGAGTAGGGATTGCCATGCAACGGATGCACTAGAGCTATAATTTTATGAAAGCTCAACAAAAGAAACTAAGTGGGTGTGCATCCAACTTGCTTGCTCACGAATACCTAGGGCACTTTGAGGAAGCCCATCATTGGAATATACAAGCCAAGTTCTATAATGAAAAATTCCCACTAGTATATGAAAGTGACAACATATGAGACTCTCTATCATGAAGATCATGGTGCTATTTTTGAAGCACAAGTGTGGAAAAAGAGATAGTAGCAATTGTCCCTTCTCTCCTTTTCTCTCTTTTTATTTCTCCTTTTTTTTCTTCTCCCTTTTTTTTCTTTTTTTCTTTTTGGTGGGCTTCTTTGGCCTCTTTTATTTTTATAAAGTCCAAAGTCTCATCCCGGCTTGTGGGGGAATCATAGTCTTCATCATCCTTTCCTCACTAGGACAATGCTCTAATAATGAAGATCATCACACTTTTATGGATTTACAACTCAAGAATTACAACTCAAAGCTAGAAGAATATATGACTCTATGTGAATGCCTCCGGCGGTGTACCGGGATATGCAATGAATCAAGAGTGACATGTATGAAATTATGAAGGTGGCTTTGCCACAAATACGATGTCAACTACATGATCATGCAAAGAGCAATATGACAATGATGAAAACGTTCATAGTAAACTAAACGGTGGAAAGTTGCATGGCAATATATCTCGGAATGGCTATGGAAATGCCATAATAGGGAGGTATGGTTGCTGTTTTGAGGAAGGTAAATAATGGGTTCAATACCGGCGAGAGTTGTGCGGTAATAAGAAAATCTAGCAAAGTGGAAGGATGAGTGTGCGTATATCCATGGACTCACATTAGTCATAAAGAACTCATATACTTATTGCAAAAGTCTACTTAGCCCTCGAAGCAAAGTACTACTACGCATGCCCCAAGAGGGATAGATTGGTAGGAAAAAATTCCATCGCTCGTCCCCGACTGCCACTCATAAGGAAGACACTCCAAAGAGCACCTCATGCAACAAATTTGTCACACAACTTTTACCATACGTGCATGCTACGGGACTTGCCAACTTCAACAAAAGTATTTCTCAATTTCATAATTATCCACTAGCATGACCCTAACATTACTACCTTTATATCTCAAAACAATTATCAAGCAACAAATTGATCATTGCATCCAATTCAAGTTCTATGATAGTTTTTATTATACCCAACTTGGATGCTCATCATTCTAGGACCAAATTTGTAACCAAAGCAAATACCATGCTGTTCTAAAAGACTCTCAAAATAATATAAGTGAATCATGAGGGACTAGCAATTTCTCCGAAATTAAGACACCACCGTGCTCTAAAAGATATAAGTGAAGTACTAGAGCAAAAACTATCAAGCTCAAAAGATATAAGTGAAGCACATAGAGTATTCTAGCAAATTCTAATAAAATAGGCTTCTCCAAAAAGGTGTGTACAACAAGGATGATTGTGGTAAACTAAAAAGCAAAGACTAATATAATACACGACGCTCCAAGCAAAACACATATCATGTGGTGAATAAAAATATAGCTCCAAGTAAAGTTGCCAATGAACGAAGACGAAAGAGGGGATGCCTTAACGGGGCATCCCCAAGCTTAGGCTTTTGGCTATCCTTGAATATCTTGGGGTGCCTTGGGCATCCCCAAGCTTAGGCTCTTGCCACCCTTTATTCCATAGTCCATAAAAGCTTTACCCAAAACATGAAAACTTCACAACACAAAACTCAACAGGAAATCTTATAAGCTCCGTTAGTGAAAGAAATCAAAACCACCACATGAGGTGCTGTAATTAACTCATTCTTTATTTATTTTGGTGTTAAACCTACTGTATTCCAACTTCTTTATGGTTTATAAACTATTTTACTAGCCATAGATGCATCAAAATAAGCAAACAACACACGAAAAACAGAATCTGTCAAAAACAGAACAGTCTGTAGCAATCTGTAACTAACGCAAACTTCTGGAACTCTAAAAATACTACCAAAATAGGACGTACTGGACAATGTATTTATTGATCAGCAGCAAAAATAATCAATGCAAAAGCTCGTTTCTGTGATTTATTGAATGTTTTCTCTTGAGCGCAAAGTTTCTGTTTTTCAGCAGAATCAAATCAACTATCATCATAGTTTATCCTATAGGTTCTACTTGGCACAAACACTAACTAAAAGATAAAAACACATCTAAACAGAAATTAGAAACAAAAATTATCACTAAACAGGAACAAAAACAGAGAACACAAAGAAAATTGGGTTGCCTCCCAACTAGCGCTATCGTTTAACGCCCCTATCTAGGCATAAAAGCGAAGATAGATCTAAGTAGTGACATCTTTGGCACTTGATAAGGAAAAAGAGGATCTCCTTTCTATGGCATTCATCCTTCTATTCAGGGTAAGAACATTGCCATTAATGGATGAAGTAAGATTAAGCACGTTACGGAAATTTGCATCTAAGCTAGACTTCATTTCTTTGATAATTTCATTTTGATAAAAGCACAAGAGAGTAGTTGATTCAAATTTATCATTTAAAGGGTGCCCAAATATGGTTTTCATTTTTTCATAGGCATCTATAGCATCTCCTTCAAGAAAACCTTCTTCAAAAATAGAATCTAGAACTTGTTTGAAAGAAGTGGGTAAGCCAACATAGAAACTTTTTAAGTAAACATCAATTTGATATTGTGGCACATAGCTAGCCCGAATCCTTAATAACCTATCCCAAGCATCTTTTAGAGATTCATCAAGCAAAGAGCGAAAAATTCCGGAGTCATCTTCATCAAAATCATTTGAGCTCTCATTGATGACCCCGGTGGGTCTTTCCATAGTATTATTGTTTATGAGCTTAGAGAGGATAGAGGGGTTATCCAAGGCACTAGTACTCGGGAGAAATCCCTTAGTTCTTTTTGATTCGGCCATGGCAACGGGAAGGCAAACAAAAAGGTGAAGAGGAGAATGGGGAAGAGAAGGCGAATAAAACGACAAAGGTGAAGTGGGGGAGAGGAAAACGAGAGGCAAATGGCAAATAAAGTAAATGCGAGGGAGATGATTTGTGATGGGTACTTGGTATGTCTTGACTTGAGCGAAGACCTCCCCGGCAACGACGCCAAAAATCCTTCTTCCTACGTCTTGAGCTTGCGTTGGTTTTCCTCGAAGAGGAGAGGGTGATGCAGCAATAGTAGCTTAAGTATTTCCCTCAGTTTTTGAGAACCAAGGTATCAATCCAGTAGGAGGCTACTCAACAAGTCCCACGAACCTACACAAACAAACAAAGAACTCTCAACCAACGCGACAAAGGGGTTGTCAATCCCTTCACGGCCACTTCATGAAAGTGAGATCTGATAGAGATAGTATGATAAGATAAATATATTTTTGGTATTTTATAATATAGATGCGGAAAATGAAGATGCAAATAAAAGTAGATTGAAAGCAAATATGATAAGAGATAGACCCGGGGGCCATAGGTTTCACTAGAGGCTTCTCTCGAGAGCATAAGTATTACGGTGGGTGAACAAATTACTATCGAGCAATTGATAGAAAAGCGAATAATTATGACGTTATCTAGGCATGATCATGCATATAGGTATCACGTCCATAACAAGTAGAACGACTCCTGCCTGCATCTACTACTATTACTCCACACATCGACCGCTATCCAGCATGCATCTAGAGTATTAAGTTCATAAGAACAGACTAACGCATTAAGCAACATGACATGATGTAGAGGGATAAACTCAAGCAATATGATATAAACCCCATGTTTTTATCCTCGATGGCAACAATACAATACGTGTCTTGCAACCCTTTACATCCTTTGGGTAAGAACACCGCAAGATTGAACCCAAAGCTAAGAACTTCTCCCATGGCAAGAAAGATCAATCTAGTAGGCCAAACCAAACCGATAATTCAAAGAGACTTGCAAAGATAACTCAATCATATAAAAGGATTCAGAGAAGATTCAGTTATTATCCGTAGATAAATCTGACCATAAACCCACAATTCATAGGATCTCAACAAACACACCGCAAAAAGAGATTACCTCGAATAGTTCTCCACAAGAGAGGGGGAGAACATTGTATTGAGATCCAAAAAGAGAGAAGAAGCCATCTAGCTAATAACTATGGACCCGTAGGTCTGTGGTAAACTACTCACAACTCATCAGAGAGGCAAGGGTATTGATGTAGAAGCCCTCCATGGTCGATTCCCCCTTCGGCAGAGTGCCGGCGAAGGCTCCAAGATGGGATCTCGCGGATACAGAAGGTTACGGTGGTGGTAATTGTGTTTCGTCCGCCCCCTAGATGTTTTCGGGGTACATAGGCTTATATAGGAGGAAGAAGTACGTCGGTGGCCGCCCGAGGGGCCCACGAGACAGGGGGCACGCCCTACAGGGGGGCGCCCTCCTATTTCGTGGGAGCCTCGGCTGCTTCTTGACTTGCACTCCAAGTCCTTTGGATCACGTTCGTTCCAAAAATCACGCTCCCGAAGGTTTATTCCGTTTGGACTCCGTTTGATATTCCTTTTCTTCGAAATACTGAAATAGGCAAAAAAACAGCAATACAGGCTGGGCCTCCGTTTGTAGGTTAGTCCAAAAAATGATATAAATGTGTAAAATAAAGCCCATAAACATCCAAAAAGGGTAATATAATAGCATGGAACAATCAAAAATTATAGATACGTTGGAGACTTATCATGTCCCTCTGCCCTCCTTCCCCTCCCCTCGTTCGCTCATTTGCCTGGGTGGTCGCCATGGATCCCTCTCGCAGCTCCTCCAGCGACCACAACTCCAACGACAAGAGGCAGCTGGGGTCGCTGGAGGGCGACGAGGTCGACCTGCTTGCCTATGAGGCGGCGCTCCGCTCCAAGATCCAGTCTTCTCAGGAGGCGCGTGATCGGGGAGGTGTGGGCTTGGGCTTGGGGTTGGGCGCTGCTGGTTGGGGCTCCTCGTTCACCATCCCCGCTAATCCTTGGCAAGCGGCTGCCTCGGCAAGATCTGGGCAGGCCCATCCACCCCCCTCCCTAGTGACCAGATCTGGCTCTGGTGCCGGCCCGGAGCTCGGTGGCCCCTACCGGCCGCCGCCTCGCTGCAACTTTCAGGCTTTCCCCAACAAATCTCGCAAATTTTTGGTCTTACCTTAGGGCGATGGTATCCTGCCTCCTCTACCGCCCGGTGCCCCTCCTCATCTGCCATCCCCGCCCCGACCAACCCCTCCTCCTCTGTGGGCTTCCTTGCCTGCTTCGTCTGCCATCATCCTGGCCATTTCCAATCGCACTTCAAATTTCCCCCCTTCTGCCTCATCTGCCATCAACACGACACTACAAAAAAAAATACACTTCCGTGATGATACGTGTTTGTCATAGTAGGTCACGTTTTCTGTCATGCATGTACATCCATGACGATTTTATAACAGAATCAAGATAGTCATACTGTCTTTGTCAGAGAAGTGTTCCATGACATTAACAAAATTATCATCACGGAAGTGTCCACTTCCATGACGATAAATCGCGCGTCATAGAAGTGCTTTCGTCAAGGGTGACCGACAAATGTCATCCACCATAACGGGATGCCGTTAAGCTATAGGGTCCGGTTTTGGATCCGATAACCCACTAACAGCCACGACCAATGCCGATTTTCCACGTGTAAAATTCTCATTGGCCGACGGAACTACGTGTCAGCTCCGCGTTGGCACGGGTGTCACTCATCCAATGGGCGAGATGTGCCTATGATATGTTGACACGTGGACCGGCCCAAAAGTGTCCCATAAAGATTAAATGGGCCGACCCAACTAAAGGCCCGCAAGATTTTGCGGACCGTAATGGGCTGGCCCAGCTAAAGGCCCACAAGATTTTGCATACCATAATGGACCGGCCTAGCTAAAGGCCCAACATTCTCAGTTAAGGCCTGTACATCTAGTGTCAAATCGGCCCGTCAACGGCCCCCCTAAACTTGTCATCATCGCGGCCCATGGTCAATTCTGGCCCGTTAATAGTCTGCTAAGTATTTGGGCCGAATTACGTCCCGGTGTATTTCCGGCTTGTTAAAGCTCCTGCTTCATTTGGGCCCATTTACAGGCTATTAAAACTTTCGGCCCATAAACGACCGTGAAGGATTTGGGTCATATTCGGCCATGTGTGACATTCGGCCTGTTAGTGGCCCACTATAGATATGGGCCACTTTCAGCCTGTTGTGCTTTTCGGCCTGTTAACGTCGGACGAAATCCATGGGCCATATGTGGCCCAACGTCACATCGGGCCTATTAACGGCCCATATAAAAATGACACTAATCAAGCCCGACCAAACTTCCGGTCTGTTAAAGGCCCGTGTAGTAGGTCGGCGCATTTACGGCCCGTCCGAATTTTGGCCTGTGAACGATCCGCATAGTAAATGGGCCACCATTTCGGTGTGCTAAGACCAGTGGGTTATTTGGCACAATCAGGACCCAATCTCATTTTTGGCCTATTAAAGGCCCATGTTTTTGATGGGCTCGAGATATTTACACCTGTAAACGGCCTATTGTTACTGAGGGCCCAAATTATGTTTAGGCCTGTTAAAGTCCCACTATGGGCACAGGCCTACCAGAAAAATATGAAAGCTTATGCTGATTTAGGCCTAGATATTTTTAGTGGGCTACATGCAAATTTTGGCCCATAATCGTTTTTAGCCAAATTGGAATGGGCCCGATGAATGTTGGCATGTTGGGCTCCTACAAAGCTGTTGGCCGAATACATTACTAAGATAAACCTACACTATACAAAAATAGCGTCGTAATTACTGCAGCCTTTGGCAGCATCATAAATGTTGTATCACAACAAAATAAATTCCAACCATACAACAAAAGGCTTGTTGGCATAAAGTTTATAGTCCTTGCAGATAAAAGCACCATCTGATGTATAGAAGCACATATCGTTTGACCTGAGTGCTAATGTTTTAGGCTGTAGAATCTAATGGAGCAGCACAATCTTCACCTTTTTCTGCCATTGCTCGTAACAACGAAACGAATGTCTGATAGTCTAGTTTCAAAACCATTCATATCTTGACGACATTTGTCAACCACTATTCTTGTTCCCGACACGACGTCCATTAGGGATTGGACTTGTGTCTGGAGCACAGATATATCACTCTGTCTAGCCGGAAGATTTTGTTCGGTAGGCAATTTGGATGAGGTTACCTTGACAACCAACCCAAAATTATGCAGGAAGGTGCTTTTTGCACTGTTAGTGGAGAGATACCGACGACCGCAAAGAAGAGGTGACATTGTGCCTGTGGTAGCCTCGTCACCTTCAGGTGGTTGTGGCTGTTCAATCATTTGTTCCATAGCTTGCTGAAAATTTGAACTTGTAGATTAGTGTACCAGATGAGTTACTAATGAGACAAAAACAAACAAAGTAGGTTACACGTTTATACATAACTTATTTTGGTGAACTACTGTAATACATTAGCATGTATTATAGTGCCAACTACATAATAAAATCACTTTCGGAACATATGTCCATGTAGCATGCCTACTGTATTGTCTATTTCCTCACATTCATTCACATCTAAGGATAAAGAGACATGGTTTAAAGTAGGATGAACATAGTATGACATCATTCATATCATAGGCAAATAGATATAAAACAAACATGCTATTTTATCATTGTGTGCGAACGTGAACATCACAACTAGATTACAGATCAAGACCAAAAGAATATCCTCCATCTCTTTTAAAACATGTAAGGTGAAATGATACGTTAAGAAAACAGTGTATAAAAGTGAATAGAGTAACTGACATTGGCTGTAAACCAAGCAGTTAAATGAACACATCACAGTACCAATCAGTTCAAAGGCAGGATGAGTAAGGACTTATAATAGCGGCGTGAACTGGTGTGCTCATGCCCTTCATCTTACTGGTGTGGCAATCCTTGAAGATTTTCACTGCGTTCGGTTCAG
Organism: Aegilops bicornis; assembly: GCA_021605145.1. Classification (NCBI taxonomy): domain Eukaryota; kingdom Viridiplantae; phylum Streptophyta; class Magnoliopsida; order Poales; family Poaceae; genus Aegilops; species Aegilops bicornis. The sequence goes on from CM038672.1 coordinate 650,958,932, forward strand.
GTTCTTTTTGGTCCGCTCTGGCTTTCCTCTGTATTTGGAACAAGTCAATATAGATATGATAATATGGCACAGAAAAAAGAAGGAAGTAGCAACTATTTACAAGAGCCTTGGAGTGTGCAATATAGCTACAAGATCCTGTTGTCTGATGGAATTTCACTTTAGAACGGTTGGTCTTGTTCTTCAAATAGTTAGCCTAGAAGAAGATACACTTGTAAGGCACATACATAAATACAAGTTCAATATGTGGTCTGATCAAATATATATAGCCTACCTGATACTTTGGATCAGACCAGTGTTTAACAAGGGCTGTCCAGTCTTCATCTGTAATATATTCCACTGGAGATGTTGGGCAGTTTCATTGTTAGCCTTGCCTTCAAAGTGAGAATTTCTAAGGTGGTACCAATACTGTCGCAAAGCAGACTGAAAAACATGAGTGCATGCTTGTTTAGTTGCATCATCTTTGGGATCCAACTTGAACCTCATCTGTTGAAAAAAGAATGTGAGTCTTATTAGGAGGAAGCTAGAAAGTATGGGACAGAGAAAGACAATATTACTAATTGCAATGAAGAACATTACTTACGGATAAATGATCAAGGAAGGTGTTAAACTGGGTATTGTCTTTCTCATTCTTGCACTGGATCCACATTGGGAGGATAAGTGCATGACACCTAACGACAACGGCTGCCTCTGATACTAACTTGTCTGACTCTGTAGCATCACAGGCCTTTTTAAACCTGCCTCAAAATGGATCTCCATTCTTCCTCCTTTAGATTTTGTTAATCTGTCAAGCATTATCCCTGATGTCTTTTTCCGCTTGCGCCCTGGTGCTAGTTCAACAACGAATATGGAAAGTGTTAGTGTACATCAAACTTTGAGAGTACATATAAAGGACCATGCAACTGCAACTTGACTCGGTAAGGTACCGTCTTGGTGTTGATGCCCATGAGGTTCATCTGATCTTGCCAAGTCCTATTGTGTCAGCAGTGCTTCAGAAGTAGTGTTAGGTGTGAAGGCAGCTTGGGAACTGGCCAGTGCCGGAGCAAATGAACGAGTAACTCGTTGAGATGCTGGTACAGTTGAAGCGGATGCTGCAGCTAGTGGAGCAGGTGATACTGTGTTTGTAGATGTAGCTAGTGGACTTGGACCTTCTACTGCACTATAAGTACCAGCAAAATCTCGAGGGATATCCTTTTCCGTTTCTCTCGACAAGTAACACCATTCCCTACTATATTCTTTTCCTTGCTCTTTTTTGACTTTGCCATGTCAAGCCATACCCACAACACAAAAGAATAAAATCGCTCTTTAGAACTCATTGTGCATGATACATACAAGAAATACTTTGATGTAAGACAACCGTATGAGGATGGAATATGTATGAAAAATAGGACGACGTGACATATTCACAGCTACGATGTGTAAACCAAGCAGAAGGATTTTCAAGAAAATAGAAGTAATGCAAGCTAGACACCATATGAAAGATGCAACCAATATTACTCTGCCAAGCTAAAAGTGTCTTGTCATAAGTGGCAATTCAAAAAATTAGAAGTAGTACAACGTAGAAATGAGTGCAAGATGCAACCACTATCAAACTGCCATGTTAAAAGCATCCAATCATGAGTGACTGATGCAGGATACACAACAGCAGTACTTTGATGTAAGAACATGGTATGATAGATAGATGAAGTGTATTCTAGACACAGAAAGCCACGTCATATGCACATGTATAACATATAAACTCAAAGGTGCAATTTAGTCAAAATAGAAGAAATACAGTCTAGACAACATATGCAACATGAAACCATTTATCACACTGTCAACTTAGAGCAAGCACCCGCGACGGTGGAGTACGAGAGATGAACTCATCATGTATACTTGGGACGTCAACTTCATTAGAAGTAGCAGTGGGAAATCTAGAGAGTCTCTGTTTGCGTCGGTGCGGAGGACCACCAACATACCCCTAACTTAGTCTTTTCCTTCCTATTTTCTGATATTGCCTTGTGAAGTCAAAACCACAAGAAGATGAATAAAATTAGCTCTGCATAATGATGACCCACAAGTTTAGGGGATCCATCGTAGCCCTTCAGATAAGTAAGAGTGTCGAACCCAACGAGGAGCAGAAGGAAATTACAAGTGGTTTTCAGTAAGGTATTCTTTGCAAGCACTGAAATTGTAGGTAACAGATAGTTTTGTGATAAGATAATTTGTAACGGGTAACAAGCAATGAAAGTAAATAAAGTGCAGCAAGGTGGCCCAATCCTTTTAGTAGCAAAGGACAAGCCTGGACAAGTTCTTATATGAGAAAAGCGCTCCCGAGGACACATGGGAATTATCGTCAAGCTAGTTTTCATCACGTTCATATGATTCGCGTTCATTACTTTGATAACTTGATATGTGGGGGGACCGGTGCTTGGGTACTGCCCTTTCTTGGGCAAGCATCCCACTTATGATTAACCCCTACTGCAAGCATCCATAACTACAAAAGAAGTATTAAGGTAAACCTAACCATAGCATGAAACATGTGGATCCAAATCAGCCCCTTACGAAGCAACGCATAAACTAGGGTTTAAGCTTCTACCACTCTAGCAACCCATCATCTACTTATTACTTCCCAATGCCTTCCTATAAGCCCAAACAATGGTGAAGTGTCATGTAGTCGACGTTCGCATAACACCACTAGAGGATAGACAACACACATCTTATCAAAATATCGAACGAATACCAAATTCACATGACTACTTATAGCAAGCCTTCTCCCATGTCCTCAGGAACAAACGTACTACTCACAAATCATATTCATGTTCAAAATCAGAGGGGTATTGGTATGCATTAAGGATATGAACATATGATGTTCCACCAAATAAACCAACTAGCATCAATTACAAGGAGTAATCAACACTACTAGCAACCCACAGGTATCAATCTGAGGGGTTGATACAGAGATTGGATACAAGAGATGAACTAGGGTTTGAGAGGAGATGGTGCTGGTGAAGATGTTGATGGAGATTGACCCCCTGCCGATGAGAGTATCGTTGGTGATGATTTCCCCCTCCCGGAGGGAAGTTTCCCCGGCAGAACAGCTCCGCCGGAGCCCTAGATTGGTTCCGCCAAGGTTCCGCCTCCTGGCGGTGGAGTTTCGTCCCGTAAGCTTGCTTATGATTTTTTCCAGGGTAAAAGACCTCATATAGCAGAAGATGGGCACCAGAGGCCTGTCATGGGGCCCACGAGGCAGGGGGGCGCCCTAGGGGGTGGGGGTGGGCGCGCCCCCACCCTCGTGACCAGGGTGTGGGCCTCCTGACGCTGATTCCTTTGCCAGTATTTTTTATTAAATCCAAAAATGACTTTCGGGGAGTTTCAGGACTTTTGGAGCTGTGCATAATAGGTCTCTAATATTTGCTCCTTTTCTAGCCCAGAATTCCAGCTGCCAGCATTCTCCCTCTTCATGTAAACCTTGTAAAATAAGAGAGAATAGCCATAAGTATTATGACATAACGTGTAATAACAGTCCATAATGCAATAAATATTTATATAAAAGCATGATGCAAAATGGACGTATCAACTCCCCCAAGCTTAGACCTCGCTTGTCCTCAAGCGGAATCCGATATCGAAAAATATGCCCACATGTTTAGAGATAGAGGTGCCGATAAAAATAAAATACGGACATGCAGGCATCATGATCATTCTTATAACAACAACATATATATATATTTTGTCATATAATTTCTTATGCTCAGGTAACTATCTATTCACAATGTCAATTATGGTTCAGAAACTTTATTGAGAACTAACAAACTATAATCTCAGTCACTGAAGCAATTGCAATTTATCATAACGTAGGACAGAGTCAACATAAGAGCGTTTCAGCAAGTCTACATACTCAACTATCATTTAGTCTTTCATAATTGCTGACACTCACGCAATACTTGTGGTTATGAAGTTTTAATCGGACATAGAGAAAGATAGGGGCTTATAGTGTTGCCTCCCAATATTTTACCTCAAGGGTAATGTCAACAATAATAGTTCATGCTAATGAACATCCAATTGGATATATGTATCAGGATCTTTCCAACACGAGGTGCTTGCCAAAGGATAAAATAAAAAGGAAGGGTGAATATCACCTTGACTCTTGCATAAAGTAAAGGATAGGCCCTTCGAAGAGGGAAGCAGAGGTTGTCATGTGCTTTTATGGTTGGATGCACAAAATCTTAATGCGGAAGAACGTCATTTTATATTGCCACTTGTGATATGAACCTTTATTATGTAGTCCATTGCTTTTATTACTTCCATATCACACGATCATATAAAGCTTATTTTATCCACACTAATAAGTTATACATATTTAGAGAGCAATTTTTATTGCATGCGACATGACAACTTACTTGAAGGATCTTACTCAATCCATAGGTAGATATGGTGGACTCTCATGGTAAAACTGATTTGAGGGTATTTCAGAAGCACAAGTGATTCTCACTTAGTGCAAGGAATTTGGCTAGCATGAGGGGGATAGGCAAGCTCAACATGTTGGTCGATCCATGACAATACACTTTAACTAAGATGTGAGAAAGCATAACCCATTACATTGTCTTCCTTGTCCAACATCAACTCTTTTAGCATGTCATACTTTAATGAGTGCTCACAATTATAAAAGATGTCCAAGATAGTAGATTTGCATGTGAGAACCTCTCTTTCTTCATTACTTCCTATTAATTGCAACGATGACCAAAACTAAGTTTGCCAACCCTCAACATGTTTTATGCCTCATACTCTTTATGTGTGAAGTCATTACTATCCATAAGATCAACATGGTTTCTTCTGTTTCTTTTTATTCTTTCTATTTTTCTCAAGATCATAGCAAGATAGCAAAGCCCTTGACTCAACACTAATCTTTATTATAGATAGCTCACAGACTTGATTACATAGATGGATCACAAAGCAAAACTCGAACTAATCCATACCAAAACTTTATTCTACTAGATCAAGATATTACCAAAAGGATCGAACTAAGAAAAACTATAAAGATAGGAGTGTGATGGTGATACGATACCGGGGCAACTCCCCCAAGCTTGGCAGTTGCCAAGGGGAGTGCCCATACCCATGTGATTATGTCTCCTTTGCTGGTGAAGAAGGTGGTGTTGTTGACGATGTAGGCTTGTCCTCCATCTTCTAGAGCATAGGCTCCCCATTATAAAAAGATGATCGAGTCTCCAGGGTCCTCAAAACTGCAGCCAAACTCATCCTCTTGAATCTATATTCATACTCACAGTTTTGGTTTTGCAGGTCATAGATCTAGGCTTGGAGGTGCTCGATTTTCTCATGAAGCTTGAAGATGGCCTCCCCAATGTCCTTGGCATCCAGCTTGTGCTTGTTGGTGAACTCCTCAATCATCAATGGTTGGCGTTGAGTCCGCATTCCACCATCCCTTGGCACTTGAAAACTTGTTGATTCATTCCTTCAAGCCTTGTCTCCATGCTTCCGGTCCTCCTTGGTCCCTCAACATCGCGGATGTGCAACACCCCCTCATGCATCTCAATGGTTTGAGGGTGTTGCAGCACCTATGTGAGGTAGGGATTGATGACCTTCTCGAAGAACTTGTCCTTGGGGGCGCTTGAAGACATCATGGTGATCTAGATCTGTCAGAAAAACAAGCTCGAAACAAAGACAGAGGATATTTGCGTGATACGGTGGTCAAAACCTCCGCGGGATTATATAATGAATTTTTACCGACCAAAAGAAGTATTGTGCAAGAAAACGGAGTCCGGAGAGCACACGAGGTGCCCACGAGGCAGGGGGCGCGCCCAGCAGGGTAGGGCGTGCCCTCCACCCTCGTGAAGGCCTTGTGTCCTTCCCGAACTACTTATTTTCCTAATTTTTAAAATATTTCAAAACAGAGTAATACTGCTGTTAAAATCAATTTGGAGTCGGTTTACTTACCGTACCACACACCTATTCCTTTTCGGAGTCTGAAACATTCTGGAAGGCGTCCCTTATGTATTCCTCTGGGTTTACAGTTTCAATAGTGTTGGTTTCAACATTTATTGGGTTACCTGAGATATAATGTTTGATTCTTTGACCGTTCACCACCTTCGGATTTATGCCCTTGAAGTTGTTGATTTTTATGGCACCGGAATGATAGACTTCCTCGATAACGTAAGGGCCTTCCCATTTAGAGAGAAGTTTTCCTGCAAAAAATCTTAATCGAGAGTTGAAGAGCAACACATAGTCACCTACATTAAACTCACACTTTTGTATCCTTTTGTCATGCCATCTTTTAAATTTTTCTTTAAACAGTTTGGCATTTTCATAAGCTTGGGTTCTCCATTCATCAAGTGAGCTAATGTCAAATAACCTTTTCTCACCGGCAAGTTTGAAATCATAGTTAAGCTCTTTAATAGCCCAATATGCCTTATTTTCTAGTTTGAGAGGTAAGTGACAAGCTTTTCCATAAACCATTTTATATGGAGACATACCCATAGGATTTTTGTATGCAGTTCTATAAGCCCATAATGCATCATCAAGTTTCTTGGACCAATTCTTTCTAGATCTATTAACAGTCTTTTGCAAATTAATTTAAGTTCTCTGTTACTCAGCTCTACTTGTCCACTAGACTGTGGGTGATATGGAGATGCAATTGTATGATTAACATCATACTTAGCAAGCATTTTACGAAAAGCACCATGAATAAAATGAGAAACACCATCAGTCATTAAGTATCTAGGGACTCCAAACCTTGGAAAAATAACTTCTATAAGCATCTTAATAGAGGTGTTATGATCAGCACTACTAGTTGGAATAGCTTCTACCCACTTAGTAACATAATCAACATCAACTAAAATATGTGTATACCCATTAGAGGCAGGAAAAGGTCCCATATAATCAAAGCCCCAAACATCAAATGGTTCAATAACAAGAGAATAGTTCATAGGCATTTCTTGACATCTACTAATATTACCAATTCTTTGACATTCATCACAAGACAAGACAAACTTACGGGCATCTTTGAAGAGAGTAAGCCAATAAAAACTAGATTGCAATACCTTATGTGCAGTTCTATCTCCAGCGTGGTGTCCTCCATATGCCTCGGAGTGAAACTTGCGTAGGATCTGTTCCTGTTCATGCTCAGGTACACAACGTCTAATAACACCATCTACTGCTTCTTTATAAAGGTGTGGGTCATCCCAGAAGTAATGTCTTAAATCATAGAAGAACTTTTTCTTTCGTTGATATGTAAAATTAGGTGGTATGAATTTAGCAACAATGTAATTAGCATAATCTGCATACCATGGAGCAGTACGAGAAGCATTTATAACAGCTAATTGTTCATCAGGAAAGTTATCATTAATAGGTAGTGGGTCATCAAGAACATTCTCTAACCTAGACAAGTTGTCTGCAACAGGGTTCTCAGCTCCCTTTCTATCAATAATATGTAAATAAAATTCTTGTAGCAGGAGAACCCACCTAATAAGTCTAGGTTTAGCATCTTTCTTTTCCATAAGATATTTAATAGCAGCATGATCAGTGTGAATAGTTACTTTAGAATCAACAATATAAGGTCTGAATTTATCACAAGCAAATACAACTGCTAAAAATTCTTTTTCAGTAGTAGCATAATTTCTCTGGGCACTGTCTAGAGTTTTACTAGCATATTGAATAACATTTAGTTTCGTATCAACTCTTTGTCCTAGAACAGCACCTACAGCACAATCGCTAGCATCACACATAATTTCAAAGGGTAAATTCCAATCAGGAGGTTGAAGAATAGGTGAAGAAACTAAAGCTTTCTTAAGTATTTCAAATGCTTCTACACAATCATCATCGAAGACAAAAGGAATATCTTTTTGTAATAGATTAGTCAGAGGCCTAGAGATTTTAGAGAAGTCCTTAATGAACCTCCTATAAAAACCGGCATGACCAAGGAAACTTCTTATACCTTTTATGTCCTTGGGACATGGCATCTTTTCAATAGCATCAACTTTAGCTTTATCAACTTCAATACCTCTTTCAGAGATTTTATGCCCCAAGACAATGCCTTCATTAACCATAAAGTGACACTTCTCCCATTTCAAAACAACACTAGTATCTTCGCATCTCTACAAAACTCATTCAAGGTTGCTCAAGCAATCATCAAAAGAGGATCCATAAACGAAGAAATCATCCATGAATACCTCATAAATCTTTTCACAAAAGTCAGAGAATATAGCCATCATGCATCTTTGAAAAGTAGCAGGTGCATTACATAAACCAAAAGGCATACGTCTATAAGCAAAAGTACCGAAAGGGCAAGTAAAAGTGGTCTTGTCTTGATCATCCGCTGATACAGGTATTTGAGAGAAACCAGAATAACCATCTAGAAAGCAAAAATGTGTATGTTTGGATAGTCTTTCTAGTATTTGACCGATAAAAGGTAAAGGGTAATGATCCTTTTTAGTAGCTTTATTTAATTTGCAGAAATCAATTACCATCCTATAACCTGTAATAATTCTTTGTGGGATCAATTCATCTTTATCATTAGGAATAACAGTAATACCTCCCTTCTTCGGGACACAATGGACAGGACTTACCCACGTACTATCAGCAACGGGATGAATTATACCTGCCTCTAGGAGCTTTAGTATTTCTTTTCTTACCACTTCCTTCATCTTAGGATTTAACCGTCGTTGATGATCAATAACTGGGTTGGCATCTTCTTCCAACTTAATTTTGTGTGGCATAGAGTGGGACTAATGCCCTTAAGATCATCAAGAGTATATCCAATAGAAGCACAGTGCTTCTTCAGAGTTTTCAATAATCTTTCCTCTTCCTGCTCTGAAAGGTTAGCACTAATAATAACAGGATATATCTTCTTCTCATCAAGATAAGCATATTTAAGATTATCAGGCAATGGTTCAAGTTCGAACACCGGATCACCCTTGGGTGATGGAAGATCCCCTAGGATTTCAACAGGTAAGTTGTGTTTCAAAATAGGACCCTATTTAATGTATACTTCAACTATTTCCCTTCTTTCATTCATGAACATATCATTTTCATGATCTAGCAAATATTGTTCTAAAGGATCAGTAGGAGGCACAGCAATAGAAGCAAGACCAATAATTTCGTCCTTACTAGATAGTTCTTTATCATGTGGTTGTCTATGAAATTTAGCAAAATTAAACTCATGAGTCATATCATCCAAGCCAATCGTGACAACATCATTTTTACAATCAATTCTAGCTTTAACAATATTTAAGAAGGGTCTACCAAATATAATGGGACAAAAGTTATCTTGTGGGGAACCAAGAACGAGAAAATTAGCAGGATATTTAGCTTTCCCACACAAGACTTCAACATCTCTAACAACCGCAATTGGTGAAATAGTATCTCTATTAGCAAGCTTAATTGTAACATTAATATCTTCTATCTCAGCAGGTGCAATATCATGCATATTTTCTTGATATAAAGAGATAGGTATTGCACTAGCCCTAGCACCCATATCACATAAGCCATGATAACAATGATCTCCTAGTTTAACAGAAAAAACATGCATGCCTACAACTAGTCTATGTTTCTTAGCATCAGGTTTAGCAATTCTAGCAGCTTCATCACAGAAATAAATAACATGCCCATCAATATTATCAGCCAAGAGATATTTAACCACAACAACATTATGTTCAACTTGAATTTGCTCAGGGGGTTTATATGTCTTAATATTGCTTTTATTGACCACAGTTGAAGTTTTAGCATGATCCTTTATCCTAACAGGGAAACGAGGTTTCTCAATATAAGTAGTAGGGACAATAGGATCACTATAAGGGATAGTATTTTCTTCAACTTTAATAGGTGCAACTACTTTTACTTCAATGGGAGGATTATATTTAAACCACTTCTCCTTAGGGAGATCAACATGAGTAGCAAATGATTCACAGAAAGAAGCTACTCTCTCAGAGTCAAGTCCATATTTAGTGCTAAATCCATGAAAAGCATCGGTATCCATAAAAGATTTAACACAATCAAACTTAGGTGTCATACCTGACTCCTTATCATCGTCGGAATCCCAATCTTCAGTGTTGCGTTTAATTCTTTCCAATAAATTCCACTTGAATTCAATAGTCTTCATCATAAAAGATCCAGCACAAGAAGTATCAAGCATGGTGCGATTGTTGAGAGAAAGCCGAGCATAATTTTTTTGAATAATCATTTCTCTTGAGAGCTCATGATTGGGGCATGCATATAACATTGATTTAAGCCTCCCCCAAGCTTGAGCGATGCTTTCTCCTTCGCGAGGCCAAAAATTATATATGTAATTACGATCACGATGAACAAGATGCATAGGATAGAACTTCTGGTGAAATTCCAACTCCAATCGTTTATAGTTCCAGCATCCCATATCATCACATAGCCTATACCATGTCAATGCATCTCCCTTCAAAGATAAAGGGAAAACCTTCTTCTTGATAACATCCTTAGGCATACCTGCAAGCTTAAATAATCCACAAACTTCATCTACATAGATTAGGTGCAAGTGGGGATGCAATGTTCCATCTCCTGTAAAAGGATTAGCTAGCAGTTTCTCTACCATACCCGAAGGAATTTCAAAGTAAACATTTTCAGTAGGTTCTGTAGGTTGAGGAGCAACTCTTTGCTCTACTGGTCGGGGTGAAGATACCCCGAACAAGCCCCTGAAAGGATTAGTTTTCATAGTAACAAGTGACAGTAAATTTCAGCACACTATATAAATGTTTCCTTTCCAAGTTCCACTTACCAAAGGCGCTTCACTCCCTGACAACGGCGCCAGAAAAGAGTCTTGATGACCCACAAGTGTAGGGGATATATCATAGTCCTTTCGATAAGTAAGAGTGTCGAACCCAACAAGGAGTAGAAGGAAATGACAAGCGGTTTTCAGCAAGGTATTCTCTGCAAGCACTGAAATTGTAGGTAACAGATAGTTTCGTGATAAGATAATTTGTAACAGGTAACAAGCAATGAAAGTAAATAAAGTGCAGCAAGGTGGCCCAATCCTTTTAGTAGCAAAGGACAAGCCTGGACAAGTTCTTATATGAGAAAAGTGCTCCCGAGGACACATGGGAATTATCGTCAAGCTAGTTTTCATCACGTTCATATGATACACGTTCGTTACTTTGATAATTTGATATGTGGGTGGACCAGTGCTTGGGTACTGTCCTTTCTTGGACAAGTATCCCACTTATGATTAACCCCTATTGCAAGCATCCGAAACTACAAAATAAGTATTAAGATAAACCTAACCATAGCATGAAACATGTGGATCCAAATATGCCCCTTACGAAGCAACACATAAACTAGGGTTTAAGCTTCTGTCACTCTAGCAATCCATCATCTACTTATTACTTCCCAATGCCTTCCTCTAGGCCCAAACAATGGTGAAGTGTCATGTAGTCGACGTTCACATAACACCACTAGAGGATAGACAACATACATCTTATCAAAATATCGAACGAATACCAAATTCACATGACTACTTATAGCAAGACTTCTCCCATGTCCTCAGGAACAAACGTACTACTCACAAATAATATCCATGTTCAAAATCAGAGGGGTATTGATATGCATTAAGGATCTGAACATATGATGTTCCACCAAATAAACCAACTAGCATCAGCTACAAGGAGTAATCAACACTACTAGCAACCCACAGGTACCAATCTGAGGTTTTCATACGAAGATTGGATACAAGAGATGAACTAGGGTTTGAGAGGAGATGGTGTTGGTGAAGATGTTGATGGAGATTGACCCCCTCCCGATGAGAGGATCGTTGGTGATGATGATGGTGATGTTTTCCCTCCCGAGGGAAGTTTCCCAAGTATCAGCTCACGGGAGCCCTAGATTGGTTCCGCCTCGTGGCGGCAGAGTTTCGTCCCGTAAGCTTGCTTTTGATATTTTCCAGGGTAAGAGACCTCATATAGCAGAAGATGGGCACCAGAGGCCTGTCAGGGGTCCCACGAGGCAGGGGCGCGCCCTAGGGGGGTGGGCGCGCCCCCACCCTCGTGACCAGGGTGTGGGCCCCCTGACGCTGATTCCTTCACTAGTATTTTTATTAAATCCAAAAATGACTTTCGGGGAGTTTCAGGACTTTTGGAGCTGTGCAGAATAGGTCTCTAATATTTGCTCCTTTTCCAGCCAGAATTCCAAATAAGGCATTCTCCCTCTTCATGTAAACCTTGTAAAATAAGAGAGAATAGCCATAAGTATTGTGACATAACGTGTAATAACAGTCCATAATGCAATAAATATTGATATAAACGCATGATGCAAAATGGACGTATCACATAACTGGTTGATGCATGATACAGGCGAACACTACTTTGATGTAAGGCAAGCGCAGGATAGGAGGATGGAAAATATACAGAAAAAGACAGCATTGCATATTCACACGTACGATAGGAGGATGGAATATGTATGAAAAAACTGTAAGCAGAAGACATTTCAACAAAATTAGAAGAAATGAAAGCTAGGCACCATATGAACATGCAACCAATATAATTCTGTTGGGTAAAAAGTGTCTCGTTGTAAGTGCCATTTCAAGAAATTAGAAGCAGTACAAGCTAGAAGACAATGCAAGATGCAACCTACATCACAGTCCCAAGTTAAATGTGTCTTGTGGGTAAGTGTTCATTGCAGGTATAAGTTATAAACTACGCAAATGCAATTCAACATAATCAGAAGCAATACAAACTAGACATCATACAGAACACACAACCACATATAACAGTTCCAAGTTAGGGCAAGCACCTGTGATGGTGGAGTAGGGTAGATGTGCTCATCATGTACACATATGTTCTAGAAACAGGAACACGTGCCGTATTCACAGGCATTATGTGTAAAGTAAGAAGATGCAATTCAACAAAGTTAGAAGAAATACAAGCTAGACATCATAAGCAACATGCAACCACATATAATAGTGCCAAGTTAGAGCAAGCACCTATGATGGTGGAGTAGGGGAGATGTGCTCATCATCTACACAGCTACGTTGACATGTCCAGCCTTGTGTTGTCTTGGGAATCTTGTTGGGAGGATAGCGGACTAGAATCTGTAGAGACCCCCTGTTTGAGTTGCTCCAAAGGACCATCGTCATCCACTGCCGGACTAATTTCCTTCAAGTGTAATGATTTTGCATTGTGAAGTCAAACTGATAAGAAAAAGGAATAAAATTCGCTCTTCAGAACTCATTCATGCATGATACTGACGAACACTACTCGGATGAAAGGCAAACACATGATGCAAGGATGGAATATGTATGAAAAATAGGATGGCATGACATATTCACAACTATGATGTGGTAACTAAGCAGAAGGCATTTCAACAAATTAGAAGCACTACAAGCTAGACACCATATGAAAGATGCAACAAATATCACTTGCCAAGTTCAAACTATATGGCGTTTCAACAAATTAGAAGCAGTACATGCTAGAAATCATATGCAAGACACAACCAATATCACAGTGGCGACTTAAAGGTGCCTTATCATAAGTGACTGATGCGGGATATGCAAGAACAATAGTCTGGTGTAAGAACATGGTGTGATCAGATATAGTATGTTCTAGAAACAGGAACACATGTCATATTCACAGGCATTATGTGTAAAGTAAGCAGATGCAATTCAACAAAGTTAGAAGCAATACAAACTAGACATCATATGCAACATGCAACCGCATATAATAGTGCCAAGTTAGAGCAAGCACCTGTGATGGTGGAGTAGGGGAGATGTGCTCATCATCTACACAGCTATGTTGACTGTCTAGCCATGCGTTGTTTTACGAATCTTGTTGGGAGGATGGCAGAGTAGAATCATGGAGACGCTCTGTTTCATTTTCTCGGAAGGACCACCATCATCCAATGCCTTATCAATTTACTTCCGCTTTATTGATTTTGCATTGTGAAGTCAAATCGATAACAAAAAGGAATATAATTCGCTCTTCAGAACTCATTCATGCATGATACTGACGAACACTACTCTGATGAAAGGCAAAGTCATGATACGAGGATGGAATATGTATGAGAAATTGGACGACTTGACATATTCACACCTATGATGTGGTAACTAAGAAGAAGGCACTTCAACAAATTAGAAGCACTGCAAGCTAGACACCTATGGAAGGTGCAATCAATATCACTCTGCCAAGTTAAAACTGTCTCGTCATAGGTGGCGTTCATGAAACTATAAGCACTACATGCTAGAAATCATATGCATGACGCAAACCAACACATTGCCAACTTAAAAGGTGTCCCATCATAAATGATTGATGCATGATACACGAGAAGATTAGTTTCGTGTAAGAATATGGTGTGATAGACAAATATAATATGTACCAAAAACAGGAAAGTGTGTCATATTCACACGTATCATGTGTAAGCTAAGAAGATGCAATTACACTAATTAGGAGCAATACAAGCTAGACACCATATGCAACATGCAACCAGATATCACACTGCCAAGTTAGAGAAAGCACCTTGGATGGTGGAGTAGGGGAGCAGAGACTTGGGCCTTGTAATGCACTAGCAGTACAAGGAGAATCCGTACAGATGCTCTGTTTACGTTGCTGCAGAGGACCACCATCATCACCTTCCTTACTCTTTTCCTTCCTCTTTCTTGATTTTGCCTTGTCAAGTCAAACCCACAAGAAAAAGGAATAAAATTTGCTCTTCAGAACTCATTGATGCATGATACGGACAAACACTACTTTCATGTAAGCCAGTTGCATGATAGGAGGATGGAATATGTATGGAAAACATGACGGCGTGACATATTGACATGTATGATGTATAAAGTGTAAACTAAGCACAAGGTGTTTGAACTTGTTAGAAGCAATGCAAACTAGAAACCATATGAAAGATGAAACCGATATCACTCTGCCAAATTAAACGGGTGGCCTAACAAATCTATTTGACCAAATTAGAAGCAATACATGACAACAGGCTAGATATAATATGCAATATGCAACGAATAAAGGTGTCTCATCGTAAGTGATTGATGCAGGATACAGAAGAGAGGCAGTTTCATGTAAGAACATGGTTAACACATAGATGTAGTGTGTACCAAAAATAGGAAGGCATGCCATATTCACAGGTATAATGTGTAAACTAAGCAGATGCAATTTACCCTAATTAGAAGCATTACAAGCTAGACATCGTATGCAACATGCAACCACATATCACACTGCGAAGTTAGATCAAGCACCTGTGATGGTGGTGTAGGGGAAGTGCGGTCTTCAAGTAGAGAGCTACGTTCAATATCTTCATTTTGTCTTGCTGTTTCTTGAGAATCATGTGGAGAGGATGAAACTGCACTCTTTATAAGAGTAGCGCGTCTCATACTAACCCACATGCGTGACTGTCTCATCATAAGCGATAGATGCAGGATACACAAGAACAGTAGTTTGATGTAAGAACATGGTGTGATAGGAACAGATGTAGTATGTACCAAAAACAGGAAGGCGTGTCATATTCACATGTATAATGTGTAAGCTAATGAGATGCAATTTAACAAATTAGGAGCAATACAAGCTAGGCACCATATGCAACATGCAACCAGATATCACACTGCCATGTTAGAGGAAGCACCTGGGGTTGTGGAGTAGGGGAGATGAGATTTAGAACTTGCACTGCAATATGAGTAGCAGGAGAATCTGCATAGATCAACTGTTTCGGTTGCTCCAGAGGACCACCATCTTTTCGTGCCTTCGTCGTTTTAGATTTTGGCTTGTCAAGTAAACACACAAGAAAAAGGAATGAAACTCGCACTCCCAAATTCTTTGATGCATGATATTGACGAACACAACTTTTATGTATGGCAACCACATTGTAGGAGGATGGAATATGTATGAAAAATACTAAGCAGAAGGCATTTGAACAAATTGGAAGCAATGCAATCTAGACACCATATGAAAGATCCAACCAAAATCACTCTACCAAGTTAGATGTGTCTCATTATAAGTGGCACTTCAACAAATTAGAGGTAATACATGTTTGAAATGATATGCCAGATGCAACCAATATTACACTGTCAACTTGAAGGTGTATCGTCAGAAATGATTGATGAGGGATACACAAGAAAAGTAGTTTGATGTAAGAACGTGGTTAATAGAAAGACGTAGTAAGTTCCAAAAACAGGAAGGCATGTCATATTCACAGGTATAATGTGTTAACTAAGCAGATGCAATTTACCCTAATTAGAAGCATTACAAGGTAGACACCATATGCAACATGCAACCACATATCACACTGCCAAGTAAGAGCAAGCGCCTGCGATGGTGGTGTGGGGGAATTGCGGTCATCAACTAGAGAGCTACGTTGACTATCTTCATTTAGCCTTGATGTTTTTTGAGAATCATGTGGGGAGGATGACATTGTACTCTTTAAATGAGTAGCGCGTCTCACAGTAACCCACTGGGGTGACTGTCTCATCATACACTACTAGGGAAAAGCCTAGCAGCATCACGGGTTCTAGGTATATTAGTAGCGCGGGGTCCGGCGCTACTAATAAGGCGCTACAGCTAACCCGTAGCAGCAGTGCGTGCATGTAGCGACCCGACCCGAATGGGTCAAGTCTCTGTGCTTAAGTGTCATCCCTGGATCGGTATGCTGACACACACAGTACTCGAGGATTTATAACAGAGGTAAATCACATGTATGAATAACGTAAATACTATTACCTCAATCCAAATATAGCGGAAGCAACAAGGTTGTGGATTCCCATCAACACCAACGGCAAAGTTGAGTGTAGAAATCATAACCCTAACATATCACTTACTGGTAAATGCGAAAAGTCTCGCAACATGAAAAGTTGCAGCCTGAAACGGGCCAAAGACATGGAATATGCTGGCAATGTAACACATAGAGAGTAATGAAAGAATAAGCTATACTACATGCATATATGGCTGGTGGAAAGCTATATGGTTATAAGGTTTTGCGAAAAGCCAAATTTTCCCTACTACAAAGGAATAAATTTATTTAACTATCATGGTGGTTGTTGAACATTGAGAATGGTTGACAGCATCCTCAATCCCAATTAAAAGTACTCATTAAACCCAAACAAATTATATTAAGTAACGTGATGAGATCAACAGGATAATCCAAGAACTAGATACTCAAGATGTCCATAACCGGGGACACGGCTAATCATGATTAGTTTATACACTCTGCAGAGGTTTGCGACTTTTCCCCACAAGACTCGATCGCCTCCGTTTGGTTTCTCGTGACTACATGGTGTTTGAGAGACGGATGACCGAGACATAGTCTTTCAGAAGCACTAGCACCTTACATGTGGGTAGACCGTACCAACCTACAACCCCTACATCTGCTAGTCTACCCGTAAGAGTTCGCACAACTTAATCAACTATGCCAGAACCCATAATGGCTTGTGGCTGCACAAGGAAGTTTCTAGTTTGAATAATCTCATGATCCCTTTGAGCCTGGGTGGCGGACCGTAGGATGATCACACGGTATATCCCCGAGATCTCCTAGGACAACACTGGTATTTCCCCAGGTGTCCGGGCAAGTCCACTGGTATATCCCCAGGGTGCCCCTAGCAATCCACCCAGATGTGTATTAAAGTTGCCACCTTAAGTTGAACCATTAATTAACAATCTCACATCTGTCATGGATTTCGCTCACCCAAACCACGTCTACGAGCATAGCATAGCAATATAAGCAATACGTAGAAGTAACTCCCAAGGTTTGAATGCAGG
This sequence comes from Aegilops bicornis, assembly GCA_021605145.1. Classification (NCBI taxonomy): domain Eukaryota; kingdom Viridiplantae; phylum Streptophyta; class Magnoliopsida; order Poales; family Poaceae; genus Aegilops; species Aegilops bicornis. The sequence continues at coordinate 650,976,625 of CM038672.1, forward strand.
GTAATAGGTTCCTACCTCATCAACTACTTCCCAATACCCACATGTTATCAATCCTACTCATGCAATGTTTGAGGGTAGATCTAATGCATAAAAACTGGGTAGTAGAAAACGTATGATCAAAGTGTTACTTGCCTGCAAAGTTGATGAAGATGATTCACACTCATAACTCTTGATAGGTCTACTCATCACACTCCGGTCAATCTATCGTAATCAAGCAATAGTAGCCACACATAAGCAATCACTCAAAAGATCGGAGAGAACAAAAAAAAAACGATTCAAAAAACATCAAAACCAAGCAAATAACTCTTGCAACGTAAAACAATTTCTAATAGTACCAAAATTATGTGAATTTGGCCTTATCAGAAAGTTTAGGTCAAGGGCTTCCATTTGCAAAAAGAATCAACTAATTCGGAGTTACGAAACTTAAGTTATGATCAAACGAATTTCAAATTCAAATCTGATCTAATTCAAATTTTAAACTTTCAAAAACATGTTTGAGTTGGATTACTGGATAGAGGAGATCGTAACAAGAAGTGGGCGTTGGTTTCGTTGGATTTGGACAAACGGTGGAAAAGATGTGAGCGTTTGAAAACCAGGGGTTAAACTGAAAAAAAATACTACATCTAGGTCCCTGGCCACGTGTCAGATTGTTAGTGGCTGAAAAATGTTCGCTGCGTAGACTAAACAGCGAACGTCCACTACTTAGCGCATACCGGTTCGGAAGGAAAAAAAACTAGATCTAATCTTGGCCGCCGATTCTAGATCAGACGGAGGAGGCGGCGACGGCGACTTACTGCAGCGGCGGCGGCGTCGGTGGCGAAGGGCAACGTCGGCGGGGCATCGGGCTTGACCGGGGCGGCTGCTCCGGCTTCGGCGACGCCGGAGAAGGGAAGGGCGGCGCGGCGAGGCGAGGAAGATGGCGGCGTCGACGGTGGTCCACGGCAACGGGACGGAGCGGGATGAGGCGGCGGATCTCGCCGGCGGCGGCGGCTTCCGGCGAGTGCGGCGCATCGGCTGAGGGAGAGAGAGAGACCGGGGCCTTTTAAAGGCGGAGAGGAACCGCGTGGCTTGGAGGAGGGGACAGGCAGAGGTGGCGGCGGGAGTCCCAAGACGAACACGGGCGGGCGGGCGACTCGTGGAGGAGGCGGACTCACGAGTCGGGACGGGCGCGGGCGCGAGCTGGGCCTGGCCACTGGCCGCCCAACCTGGCGGAGAAACTTTTTTTTCTTTTAAAGAAAACATTTCCAGAAAACAAAATAGAATAAACCACCAAAATAAAAATATACTATAGGCATATAATATATCAGAATTTTCAGAAAAAGACTTTCTACCACATGAACATTTTTATAACATTAAATAAAATACACACAAATTCTAATAATTTAAACAGTGCTCCTGCTCTAATAAAATCCAATAAAAATCATTTTAAAAATACCAGAATTAATTCAAATTTATTTCTCTCCAATTTTCTGATGTAGGGAATCATGTTACCCTATTTTCTGTATATTTTATTTTCGGAGAAAAATAATTTGAATGAAACTCAAATAACTCCAAATTGAAAAATAAATTCAAAAGAACTTTGAATTTAATTCTTTGAAACTCCCAACTCATATTTCATATGTTTTGAAGAAGTCATTTTATCTTCGCTCGTGATAATCATTGAGTTGCATAAAGTTTCAGAATTGGAAATATTCTCAAATGAAATTCAAATATTTTCAACACCCCTTGTCATTTAAATAAATGGAAGAAGTCATGTCATCTTCTCTCCAGGGTTTCGTGGTGAAAAAGAATTTGAATTCACGGAGATCACGAATGCAAAAATGAATGTTTGGGAAAGTCCTTTTATTCTCTCTCATTTAACTTTCAAAAGTTTCAAAATCACTCAGTTTCAGTCAATCAATCAAACAATCAATCAAGACTATCTATTTATTATAACATTCCAAAATTTAGAATTTTGGGATGTTACAAAACTACCACCCTTAAAATGAATCTCGTCCTCGAGATTCGGAGAGGCTAGAAAGAAATAGGTTAGGGTAGGGGTCTTCTCAAAATCCATCGATCGTCTCCGGGGTCTCAGATGCTACCACCCTTAGAAGCATGGTTATGGTTCCATCAAAACTCAGATACTCCATCCTTATTACTGGCAGTGTCGGTCTTCTCAGATCGTAAGGTTAATTCCTTCTCTGGGCTCTTCTGGTAGTGGCATAACCTTTTTCCTCAATTCTTTTGTCCTTTCCTCTTGGTAAGGTTATTCCGAGATTGGGTCTTCATAGCTGATAGGTCTGGCGCCAATACTAATTAGCTATCGATATCTCATGGTGGTCAACGATTTATGGTTTGTCCTGCAGGAAATGGGTCTGGGTTGATCCTCACCGTATATCCTTCGATTGGCAACCACTGCCGTGTACAAGGGAAAATACTTATACCATTCTAAGGTTCAAACAAGGTTTTGATCGTCGTCTCTCTACTATAGGTAAGTCACTCAGATTCACCATCCCATATAGCAACGCGAATAATAAGAGTAAGTCGGTATGGCGATCAATCCATCCCGCACCCAAATCATTTCCGTGTACATGGTTTAGCGAATCTCGCATTCTAACACTCGGTCATCCTCACAAGCATTGCAGAATTTCTCTTGTCGACGAACCAAGTTCGGAAAATCCATTGATTCTGCAAGCCAAACAAACATCTATCATTTCTTCACAACTCTCGGGTTTTTCGTAAACTCCTATAAGATCTTCGGTCGATACAATCATAACTTCTTCCAGGGTTTCTCCTTCAACAAGAGTGTGCTTGCTTCTCGGCAGGTCCTGGGGACTGTGGGTTATGGCCCATCTCATCACTTATAATCCTTGAACTCATCATCACGGGTAACTGATCGTTACTCCAACATTCAACTTCCAGCTTCCTAGTATTCTTAAATCCATCCAATTTTATTGTCTTCCTTTCTTCTATTTGAACCAAACTAAGACGTGATTACTCAGACTCATCATGGAATTTCCATCGATCCATACTTCCAACATCATACCTCCTTTATATCCAATCGTAATTCATATCTTCATCCTCGTGGGATATCCCTCCTACCAAGATAAAAACTTGTACTTATGAAGTCCATACTCCACTTCGTGGAACATCATTATCCTTTCCAGGGTCAAGCGTCCTTACAGCGGAATATTGGCCGTCTCTGCATGGCACTTCTTCAACTGGGAAACGTGAAACGTGTCATGAACTCCTGACAGTCCTTCGGGTGACTCCAATTTGTTGGCCACTTCTCCCATATGCTCCAAAAGTCGGTATGGTCCTACAAATCTCGGGGCTAACTTTCCCTTAACTCCAAATCGTTCAAATCCTCGCAGAGGTGGCACACAAAGATATGCTCTGTCTCCGATTTCATAGACTACCTCCTTGCGTTATTGAGTATGCATAACTATTCTGCTTGGACTGAGCTACCTTCAGTCTATCTCGAATCAACTTAACATTCTCTTCTGACTCCTTGATCACATTTGGTCCAAACAACTGACGGTCTCGAACTTCATCCCACATCAAATGGTGTCTGGCTCCTTTTCCCATACAAAGCTTCAAAAGGGGTCATCTTCAAACTGACTGGGTAACTGTTGTTGTATGAGAATTCAGCGTAAGGTAGATTATCATCACTACTAGATCCATAACCTAACGCACACGCTCTCAACATGTCCTCCAAAATCTGATTGACTCTCTTGATTTATCCATCTGTCTGCGGATGAAAGGCTGTACTGAACTCTAGCCTAGTAACCAAAGTCTGGTGCAGCTGATTCCAAAACTTTGAGGTAAACTATGTTCCTCTACGATGGTCCTCGGAACTCCATGCAGACATACGATCCTTGTCAAATATATCTTGGCCAACTTCGCACTTGTATAGGTGGTTTTCACTGGGATAAACTGAGCCACTTTGGTCAAGCGAGTCAACTACTACCCAGATAGAATCATATCCCGATCGGGTTTTGGGAAATCCGGTAATGAAATCCATGCCAAGCTTATCCCTCTTCCATTCGGGTATCGACATAGGCTGTAGTAATCCCGCTGGCTTCTGATGCTCTGCTTTTACTTTCTCTGGCATACATCACTTATGACTACATACTCCGCAATATCCTTCTTCATACCAGTCCACAAGAACGCTCCTTTGAATCCAAATACATCTTGGTGTTTCCAGGGCGAATCGAGTATGGTGAGTCATGAGCCTCCTGAAGTATTTACTTCCTGATCTCTGCATTATTGGGTACATGTACACTATCCTCAAACCATAAGGTGTCGTGCTCATCCTTACAAAAACCTTCGGCCTTTCCTTTGCTCATCCTCTCTTTTACCTCAGCAATCTCTTTGTCATCCTCCTGAGCTTTACGGATCTTTCTCAACAATGTAGACTGAACTTCCATTGCTGCAACAAAACCTTTGGGAACAATCTCCAATCGAAGTTCCCTGAGATCCTCGGCTAACTCCTTTGGTAATCCTCCACTTATGAGGGTAATCATCCTGGTGTTCTTTATGGTTGTGTCCTATTTCTCCACAAAGCTTGTATGCACAAGGTTTCTTCGTATCCTTTCCATAAGGCCTCAATTTCTGGGACACTAGCCAAGACTTTAACAAAGTCCACTTAAATTCTTTCCAAGTGGTTATTCCTTGCCATCCATTGATGGTTTGGTACATCCTCCACCAAGTAGCAGCACCTCTTTCAAAACACTGGAGAGCATGCTGGGTCATATACTTTCCAGCTATAGTGTTATTTTTCATATGATCTTCCATGTTCTGAATCCATCGGTCTGTCTCCAATTGACTCACCAGTCCAGACAATACAAGCTCATCTCCATTCATCCTCTATGGGGTCCATGGGTTTGGGGTGGGATAAGAGAGATAGAGAGGGATACACACAATACAAACAACAGTTTTGAAAAGGGCATTTTAGTTGTGGCTGTCGGAAAACATCAAACAAATGACAGCTCACAATCGTCGCATCTAACGTAGGTATGTAACATGGGTTTGGTCTTCTAAAGGTCAAAGTTGTCAAACTCTTCAAGTCTTGGTCATGCCTCCGATGGCTCCTTCTGATCATGCTTGTCCTTCTCAAGTTCTTTTGCCAAATCATCTCTGTTGTCGCAAAGTCTATCATGACGTCCTTTAATATTTCTGGAGTTGCTTTCCAAATTTCTGGGTTTCAGCATCCTTGGCATAAACCATGATCCTACTGTCCTTCAGTTCCTGACGAGTCTCCTGTATCTCGAGGTTTTGCTCCTCCAGCTTGGCTACTTTCAGCTTCTGGTTCCGAGTGCTTCACGAATTTGCCTCCTTGTCAAATATACCTTCCTGCATATCCATATTAAACTTCTTGATGTAATACTCCAGATCCCGGTGTTACATCAGCTAAGGTTAAAACTTCACCTCTTGCTGATAGGTGCTCCATCAGCCTTCTACCATCCAATCCTTCCATGCATATGCATGCTTAACTCAGCACGGTGACAATAGCATAAATGGACGATAACATCATGGATAGCGTGTTTCTGCTCTTGTCATTTCCATGAGCTATCATTCCATAGTTGATATCTCCCGTCTTCGGGTTTTCTTGATAAAACTTTGAATTCCTAACTCTCCATGTACTAGTCTTTCTTCGATACACCCTAATCTCGGGTATTGACAACTTCCTTAGTCTGTCAAATTCCATAAGCGTAACCTTCCTAGGTCATAAAAATCTGGGAATTCTTCAGAGCCTTCAAAATCTCCTAGTCTTCGGACTCTTCAACAGTTGTAGTTTCCATTTACACGGTAAAATCCTCTTCATTCCAAATGGTCTTAGTTGTCCGATATCTTGTACTCCTTGGAGTGGTCTCATCAGTCGAATCTTCGAGTGGTCAAAAGGGAAAAGGGTATGGTCTCTCTAAAAGGGAATATTTGAATAAGCTCAAAAGAGAAGAGAGGCAAAAGATCTTTCTTGAAAAAAGAAAGTTGTAGAGAAAAATCTTTCCTATGGGCTTGTCAGTTTCTAGGGTCACGTCCTACAGTTAACATGTGCTCTGATACCATCTTGTAGCGACCCGACCCGAATGGGTCAAGTCTTTGTGCTTAAGTGTCATCCCTGGATCGATATACTGACACACACAGTACTCGAGGATTTATAACAGAGGTAAATCACATGTATGAATAACGTAAATACTATTACCTCAATCCAAATATAGAGGAAGCAACAAGGTTGTGGATTCCCATCAACACCAACGGCAAAGTTGAGTGTAGAAATTGTAACCCTAACGTATCACTTACTCGTCGTCTGAAAAGTCTCCAACATGAAAAGTTGCAGCCCGAAAACGGGTCAGCACATGGAATATGCTGGCAATGTAACACATAGAGAGTAATGAAAGAATAAGCTATACTACATGCATATATGGCTAGTGGAAAGCTCTAAGGTTATAAGGTTTTGCGAAAAGCCAATTTTTCCCTACTACAAAGGAATAAATTTATTTAACTATCATGGTGGTTGTTGAACATTGAGAATGGTTGACAGAATCCTCAATCCCAATTAAAAGTACTCATTAAACCCAAACAAATTATATTAAGTAACGTGATGAGATCAACAGGATAATCCAAGAACTAGATACTCAAGATGTCCATAACCGGGACACGGCTAATCATGATTAGTTTATACACTCTGCAGAGGTTTGCACTTTTCCCCACAAGACTCGATCGCCTCCGTTTGGTTTCTCGCACTACATGGTGTTTGAGAGACGGATGACCGAGACATAGTCTTTCAGAAGCACTAGCACCTTACATGTGGGTAGACCGTACCAACCTACAACCCCTACATCTGCTAGTCTACCCGTAAGAGTTCGCACAACTTAATTAACTATGCCAGAGCCCATAATGGCTTGTGGCTGCACCCGGAAGTTTTTTAGTTTGAATAATCTCATGATCCCTTTGAGCCTGGGTGGCGGACCGTAGGATGATCACACGGTATATCCCCGGGATCTCCTAGGACAACATTGGTATTTCCCCAAGTGTCCGGGCAAGTCCACTGGTATATCCCCAGGGTGCCCCTAGCAATCCATCCAGATGAGTATTAAAGTTGCCACCTTAAGTTGAACCATTAATTAACAATCTCACATCTGTCATGGATTTCACTCACCCAAACCACGTCTACGCGCATAGCATATCAATATAAGCAATACGTAGAAGTAACTCCCAAGGTTTGAATGCAGGGCAATAGGTTCCTACCTCATCAACTACTTCCCAATACCCAAATGTTATCAATCCTACTCATGCAATGTTTGAGGGTAGATCTAATGCATAAAAACTGGGTAGTAGAAAAGGTATGATCAAAGTGTTACTTGCCTGCAAAGTTGATGAAGATGATTCGCACTCATAACTCTTGATAGGTCTACTCGTCACACTCCGGTCAATCTATCGTAATCAAGCAATAGTAGCCACACATAAGCAATCACTCAAAAGATCGGAGAGAACGAAAAAAACGATTCGGAAAACATCAAAACCAAGCAAATAACTCTTGCTACGTAAAACAATTTCTAACAGTACCAAAATTATGTGAATTTGGACTTATCAGAAAGTTTAGGTCAAGGGCTTCGATTTGCAAAAAGAATCAATTAATTCAGAGTTACGAAACTTAAGTTATGATCAAACGAAGTTCAAATTGAAATCTGATCTAATTCAAATTTTAAACTTTCAAAAACATGTTTGAGTTGGATTACTGGATAGAGGAGATCGTAACGAAGAAGTGGGTGTTGGTTTCATTGGATTTGGACAAACGGTGTAAAAGATGTGAGCTTTTGAAAACCAGAGGTTAAACTGAAAAAAAATTACTACATCTAGGTCCCTGGCCACGTGTCAGATTGTTAGTGGCTGACAACTGTTCGCTGCGTAGACTAAAAAGCGAACGTCCGCTACTTTGCGCATACCGGTTCGGAAGGAAAAAAACTAGATCTAATCTTGGCCGCCGATTCTAGATCACACGGAGGAGGCGGCGACGGCGATTTCATCGCAGCGCCAAGGCCGGTGGCGGCGAAGGGCAACGGCGGCGGGCGTCGAGCTTGACCGCTGGCGGCTGCTCCGGCTCGCCGCGACGGTGGAGAAGGGAAGGGGCGGCGCGGCGAGGCGAGGAAGATGGCGGCGTCGGCGGTGGTCCACGGCGACGGGACGGAGCGGGACGAGGCGGCGGATCTCGCCGGCGGCGGCGGCTTCCGGCGAGTGCGGCGCATCGGCTGAGGGAGAGAGAGAGACCGGGGTCTCGCCTTTTAAAGGCCGAGAGGAAACACGTGGCTTGGAGGAGGGGACAGGCAGAGGCGGCGGCGGGAGTCCCGCATGGACACGGGCGGTGGCAGCGACTCGTGGAGGAGGCGGACTCCGACGGAGGCGGGGACGGGCGCGGGCGTAAGGGCCGCTGGGCTGGCGGGCGCGTGAGCTGGGCCTTGGCCTGGCTTCGGCGGGGCCGGCCTAGTCGGCGGAGAAACTTTTTTTTTCTTTTAAAGAAAACATTTCCAGAAAACAAAATAGAATAAACCACCAAAATAAAAATATACTATAGGCATATAATATATCGAAATTTTTGGAAAAAGATTTTCTACCACATGAACATTTTTATAACATTAAATAAAATACATACAAATTCTAATAATTCAAACAGTGCTCCTGCTCTAATAAAATCCAATAAAAATCATTTTAAAAATACCAGAATTAATTCAAATTTATTGCTCTCCAATTTTCTGATGTAGGGAATCATGTTACCCTATTTTCTGTATATTTTATTTTCGGAGAAAAGTAATTTGAATAAAACTCAAATAACTCCAAATTGAAAAATAAATTCAAAAGAACTTTGAATTTAATTCTTTGAAACTCCCAACTCATATTTCATATGTTTTGAAGAAGTCATTTTATCTTCGCTCGTGAAAATCATTGAGTTGCATAAAGTTTCAGAATTGGAAATATTCTCAAATGAAATTCAAATATTTTCAACACCCCTTGTCATTTAAATAAATGGAAGAAGTCATGTCATCTTCTCTCCAGGGTTTTGTGGTGAAAAAGAATTTGAATTCACGGAGATCACGAATGCAAAAAATGAAAGTTTGGGAAAGTCCTTTTATTCCCTCTCATTTAACTTTCAAAAGTTTCAAAATCATTCACTTTCAGTCAATCAATCAAACAATCAATCAAGACTATCTATTTATTATAACATTCCAAAATTTAGAATTTTGGGATGTTACAGTGCACCCCCGCGCTACTGCTATACAAGTGTAGCAGCAACGTGCTGCGTGGATGCTCGCTACTGCTAATAACTCTAGCGTGCTTTACCTGTATGCGCTACTGCTAACTTTTCTCCACTCGCTACTGCTAATTTCAGTAGTTTTTGAATTTTTTTTCTGCATATTTGTTTTGTATTTGAACAGGCTTTATACAAGAATCTTTAGCACATACAAATGTCATCATGATACACATACAAATGGCTGCGAGACCACAAATGTAATCATAGCATATACATACAAATAGTCTCATCATAATCATCATCCAACACAAAGTGGTATCTCGTCATCATCTTGAAAATAGCGATGCATGCAATTCTCGAATACTTGCAACTACAACGCGATCCATCTAAACAATGGTATACGCAAGAAGAGCTATCACTATGAGTGAGAGCGGAACTATGCAGTACATGAGGTGGCGTTTACGAGTCCTGTCTCGCGCTAGCGTGAACCTCAAGTAACTAGCTTCTCCTTCTTGTCTGCTTTTGAAGACTTTATGGCTAGCGCCCGAGGCCCCACTCACTTGCGCCTGACACTCCTGGCACTCGTTGTACACCCCCAAAACCTTCCTTTTGTACACGACATAGCACTGCCATCTCGCCATCAAGGAACTAGGTACCTGTTAGAGATGCATCTTCATGAAGAGGATGTACAATCATATGCAACAAAATATACTAGAGCAACACGAAAAAGAAAGGGTTAGCAACTAGATGCAACATACAGTACGCAAACTAATTAACTAGAGGTACGCAGGTCATCGTACGCAAACTAACAAAGTAGCGTTACGCAAGTTCGGCAGGGACCATGGACATCACAAAGTTTCATCGCTACAGAAAGTATACAAGTTCAACCGACACATATCATCATCATCGGCATCGTAAATCACTAGAAGTTCCATCCTTCCATACCATCAAGGATGGACCCTAGCTTCTTGAACGGCGTGAGGTCTAGACGTTGCATGCCTATGCGAGTTCGAACGTCAGCTCGCGATATAGGGCCGTGGTTGAACATCCCCTTCTCATCGACGACTTCTTTCATGATGATCGTCGCAATGTCCCTTTGGATGCGAAAGAAGTCATCTCTAAGTTTATAATCCGCTTCTCCATGAGATTCTAGCCACTTGTGGATATGATCATCATTTCTGCTTGTCATGCGAAGCTTTTGGTGATTCGTGCTGAACTCAATCATGAGATGGACAATGTAGAATCCATCATTCTTGCTTGGTTTTGGGACATGGATGCAGGAGAAGTTAGTTTTATGCGCGAAACCCATCTTCTTGTTCCTTTGTTTCCTGATCTACATGTGGCCACCTCTAATGCTGAAGCCTTGGAGAGCATCATCTAGAATATTCATTATGTGGGTGTAGTCCTTTTTCTCGTAGTAGTCTGGAAGGGTCAAAATACACAGTGTGGGAGACTCGCAAGAATGATAAGGACGGCGCGCCCGTTGCTGCGGGGAAAAGACACCTCAAATTATTCTCCATATGAGCGAGAAGGAATGATTGAAATGTACGAAAGGGTTATCCGGAACTGACAAACTTTGGATGATAAGGCAGGAGAACAATTTCTTGGTCCTTATTCTGTACCATGAAGTTTTGGAGGTAGTCCCTAGCAATTTCACGCTCAAAGTCGCCGAGACTCAAGAAAGACTCGTGCATGTAGTACGGATCCGCCACACAGATTTGCGAGACTTCTTCACTCTTCATGACGGAGCTCATATGTAGCGCAAAAAGGCGGACGATTGTAAAATCGAGCCGCCTTGTCAGAAACATCTCAAAGATATGGTCAAACCGCAGTAAGAACACCTTCGCGGGCCGTGTGTCGATGTAGCACTTCCCCTCAGGCACATGAGCCGCGTATGTCGGATATCCTGGATCCTTTGAGGCTAGTAGGCTTTTCTCAGTCGACAACACATGGTCGTGCAGTCTCCTGAGAACCCCTGATAGTGCCTCCACCAGTTTCGGCGGTAGCATCGGCTCGCCTGCGAGATGGAACATGTCCGCACCTTTCACGGGTACACGCTCTTCAGAATCCATCGTCTGGCTGCTATGTGCTCTGGCTTGTTTGGAGGAAGTTATCTTCCCTGATCTCTTCCTCTCCTTTTTCTTGGGCACACCTTCCAGACCCTTCCTTAACGCTTGCCCCAAGGTTCCCGGGCTAAGCACTGTACGACCCCCGGCTAGTTGATCCTGTGTTGAGGCGGCATCCTCAGGCGTGTCCTGTGAGGAATTCATGAAGAGAGACTTTTTGCATCCTTCCAACGACCTTCCTGCCCTGGCATATCATTCGTATCCTCATTAGCATGCTGATAGCCCGATTCGTCATATGGTTGACTCATCATATCTATGTCACAGTCATACGCGCTTGTATTGAGGAAACCCATAGGGTCAACCTCCATCTCATCATCCATTCTCTGTTCTACAGGACCGATTACATCAGCCAGTACTATTGCACCCCCTTCATCACGTCGTCCGCCGCTCTCACCCGACACTACAGGAGCTGGTAATTGCATAGGCGGGGTGGTGGTCTCCGCACATGCTTGTTGATCTGTGGTTATTGGTGTGCTCTCGGCCGGCTCCAGACGAATAAGATTCTTCGGCCATAGCAGCAGCCAACCCTTGCAGCTTACAATCCACGACGGGGTCTCGTCGTCCTCTCCCAGATACTATACTGGAGGAGGCAAAGCCTCGTGCCCCGATTTGACACTGGACAAGCTAACTTGAAGTGCCCAACCGGGATCGTCTGGTTGTGGAACGTGGGTTGCAAGGGGTTCATTATCATCCCCTTTCCCACGTCCACCTTCTGGCCTTTGATCAAGTAGAGTATGGTGCACGGGGTTTCTTCGCCCTGCAAACACATATGTCTGTGGCGTAAAACATCCGAAAGGCAACGGAATGGAATATTCTATATATATATATATAGGACAACACTATTCTAATCCTGGGATTAGAATAGTTATTTGGATCACAACGCCCTCTATATGGGGCGATGAACATGTTTCTGAACTTGCAAAACTGCTAAAAAGAACCACCCACCCCCGATCCCATCACCACCAACTTCCTGCCCCGGCCCAGATCCCCCTCCCCCGCGCAGCCGCGCGATCTCCCTGGATCCCCCGCCGCCTTGCGACCTTCCCGGATCCCCCGCCGCAGCGCGACCTCCCCGGAACCCGCGCCACCGGGCCTCCAACTGCCGGATCCCACCCTGCCGGACCCCTACGCACGGCTCTGCGCTACAACCGCTGCCGCCGAAGATCCCCCCACGGTCCTTGGCCGCCTGCCCACGCAGTTCACCGATTGCCGCAGAGTCGATACACTGCCCCGCCCACCGTCCCGCCCGACCACCTGAGCCATTGGCGCGCCGTCAGCTGGTCACCCAGCGCCGCCCTACACACCCAAGCACTATCGTGCGCGACCAGGGTGACCGACCAGCGCCTTTGGGGTTGCAGCTACCTCTGCCGCAGCCTCACGCCGCCGCTAAAGCACCTTCCTCACCGATTATTTTGGCTCGTTGCTTTGCTTTCCAAGATTCCTCTCGCCGCTCGCAGTACCTTGATCTATATGTATCCCCTTTGCTGTAAGTTTTAGTCTCATCAGTATGCTGTTAACTAATTATTATTTTAGATGGCATTTGTATGGCCAAACGAGATGAAATTTGTAGTGGTATATAGCAGTTGCCAATTACGCATCAATTGATGGATGGTTCTGATGGCTGCTGCAATAAACCTGCAGCACCAGATGGCAATGTTTTTTCCTTGACAGTTTGCAAACACACCACTAAGTCTAAGTGAACATGGTGTCAGAACTTCCCATATGATATGATTGTAATTAATCAATTGATGGAAAGCTAATTAAGAAGAGCAGCGACCTTCCCCCTATTGCTGCTTCCTCCTTACCCTCTTGGATGATTGAACCGCGTCACATGGTGCTCGTCCGAATTTACAGCAGCGGATCACACAGTAGGTTTTGAGGGAAGTTCAGAGTGAATGGGGATTAAGGTTCAGAGATGTATTTTTCAGTAGATTCAGAGAGGTTCTTCCCACCGTTTTCATTTCTTAGCTCCTTCGTAATTTATTAGATGAAATTCTGAGACCGACATTCCATTATCTAAAGTTTATGATCTCTTGTGCGTCACCAGTAGGCCGGCATCCTTGCGCGACGCCACCGTCGAAGACCGATCCTGGCAGCAGTAAGTCACCAGAAAAAGGCTCCAACCCATACCTGCCGGATCTCGCCACCACGACCACTCACCTCGTGCTGTCTCCGATCGAGCTACTACTATTTGTTTTGCTTGAACAACCAATTTAGGCATTACCAGGAAGAAGACAAAGCAAGAAAAATTATGGAGTGAAAGAGATAAAAGAGTAGTGTGCCTACTTGGTGTGGATATGAAACGTGTTGTGTGTGAGAGGATAAGGAATGTGTGTTACTATTCAGTGATAAAAACAATTTGTGGTTCAGAGAAAAAGCAATACTCTATTACCTAGTGCTCATGATTAGCTATAAAGCTTGTCTTTTTTAACTCCGATTCACACTGGAACATAAAAATATGAAATAATTCGACAATAAACAAGAAAAATAACATTCAAAAAAGCCAAAAACATCAATGAGATAAACAAGTATATATCATTTAGTCTCTCACTTCAAAGCACATGAGAAAAAAAACAAAGATTATATGTGTGACCATGCAATATGCTCTAGTGTCCTCGATTAGCTCCTGATAAATAATAGCTGTATGCGAGCATGTGGAAAAAATAACCCAATAAAAATATTGTTCACAAAAACAAAAAAGAAGACAAAAAAGACAAACCCAATAAATGTTCGTAGAAAAAATTACGAGAAGTTCGAATTGTTCAAATCTGGAAGCTCAAAATAATAAAATAAATCCAAAATTTTCTAGTACTCGCGTCCCACCTCTTTTGAGCAAAAAAATAGAAGGTCTCTCATGAAAACAAAAAAAAAAGGAATTTGACAAACAAATTGTATGAAAAACCTAGATATGTAGCAAAAAGGAAAAAATCATACGTGTTTAACTAAAAAATAAAAATCATGAAAAATTCCTTATAGGGTATAATGGATCAATTTTATTTCCCCCATTTCTCAAATAAATACATGGAAGTTCAAAATAAAAAAGCGGAGAAGTTCAAACTAAAATAATAGAGTAGTTTGCTGTTTAAAACAACTAAGATTTTTTTCATTACTAAATAATGAAAAGTGAGAAGTCCAAACAAAAAATAAAGCACTTTAAAATTTATAAAAAAGAAAGAAGTTCAAAAATTTTAAACAAAGAAATTTAAAAAACTTGATTTTCCTCGTTATTAAAGAATAAAACTAAGAAGTTCAAATTAAAATAAGAGAGAAGTTTAAAGTTTATAAAAGCCTCAGATTCTTGTTCTAAAGAATAACTCATAAGTTCAAATTAAAATAAGAGAACAACAAAAAAAGTTTTCAAAAAGATTTTCCTGATTTTTTTAGAAAAATCTGATTTTCCCTGATACTAAAGATTAAACCAAGAAGTTCAGGTTGTGTAACTCAGAAAGTTCAGGATTTTTCCCATTACTAAAAGAAATAAAACCAGGGAGTCCATATTAAAAAGATGGAGAAGTTCGATGATTATAGAAAACTCAGATTTTCCTCGTTATTATAGAATGAAAACGAGAAGTTAAAATAAAATAACAAGAAGTTCAACTTTTAAAAAATAGAATATTTCAAAATTTTCATAAAAAACATTAAGAAAAAATAAAACCAGGAAGTCCAATTTAAAAAGATGGAGAAGTTCGATGCTTATAGAAAAATCAGACTTTCCTCATTGTTAAAAAATGCAAATAAGAAGTTCAAAAATTAAACATCAAGAAGTTCAACTTTTAAAAATAGAGCGCTTCAAAATTTCATAAAAAAGATTAAGAAATAAAACCAGGGAGTCCATATTAAAAAGATGGAGAAGTATAGAAAACTCATATTTTCCTCGTTATTAAAGAATGAATACAAGAAGTTCAAAAATTAAATAACAAGAAGTTCAACTTTTAAAAATAGAGCGCTTCAAAATTTCTTAAAAAAGATTAAGAAATAAACCAGGAAGTCCATATTAAAATGATAGAGAAGTTCGATGATTATAGAAAAACTCAGATTTCCCTCGTTATTAAAGAATGGAAACAAGAAGTTCAAAAATAAAATAACAAGATGTTCAACTTTTAAAAAATAGAGCGCTTCAAAATTTCGAAAAAAAGTAAGAAATAAAACAAGGACGTCCAAATTAAAAAGATGCAGAAGTTTGATGATTATAGAAAACTCAGATTTGTCTCGTTATTAAAGAATGGAAACAAGAAGTTCAAAAATAAAATAACTTCTAAAAAATTTATTGCTAGAAGTTCAAGTGCTCTGTCCGGGGAAGTTCAAAAAATTCTTGTGAGAGAGGTTGAATAAAAATACATGACAGAAGTTCAAGATGAAAATAGCGGGAAGTTCAACTACTACACGAAATGTGTTTCGGATAGGAAAATAGAATATAAAACAAAAAACTTAAAATATTTTGTTGCTAGAAGTTCATGTGCTACTCCCGGTGAAGTTCGAGATCTCTAGTGTGAGACGTCCGACCTTCAGTTACATGTAAAAAACAGGCAAAAAAGACGTTGTTTTACGCATTAAAAAATATATTTTGAACCGTTGCGAGTATGAAAAACTCATAAACACAAAAAAGTTGCATGTTTTAATAGCTTTCCATCGGTATATCGTTTGCTCAATTACGGTAAGTGGTTTGAGAATCACGGGCGAAAAACATCACGTCAAAAAACAGAGTGAAGTTCAAACAGACATGCTCCAGAAGTTCAACTACTTCACGCAGTGCATTTCCGTTCATGTTGAACGCAGAAATCACGATCTCGCCATTTTCTAATTTACCATGAAACGACGGTAATATCATTTGTGTAAGTTCAAGTCCTTGGTCAGAGAAAGTTAAAAAAAATATTGTGAGAGACATTTGTACAAAAGGAATATTATTTGTGTAACACTTACGAATGGATGAGAAAATTAAAAACAAAAATACGTCCCAGAAGTTCAACGTGAAAACAGCAGGAAGTTCAACTACTACGCTAAATTAATTTCAGATGAAAAACAGGGAGTATGAAAAAATGATCAACATAGAAATGTTGTGTGTTTACAGCAGCTTTCCATCGGTATATCACCCGCTCAATTTCCGTGAGTGGAATGGAGAGCTACGAGCAGTGGATGAAGATCTACGAGCAAAAAACTCACGTGAAAAACAGAGTGAAGTTCAGGTACACGCACCGAGAAGTTCAGGTTCTTCACGCGATGCATTTTCGAAGAATCTGTTTCGCGGTAGAGGCAGAACATATGATCCCGCTGTTTTTGGAACTACTTGAAAATGTTTACGAATTAGAGAAAACCATCAACATGAAAAAGTTTCGCATTTTCTGTAGCTTTTCAACGGTATATTATTTTCCCAATTCCAATAAAGTTTGTAGAAATTACGGCAAAAATACGTTTTTGCCATTTTCAAGACTTAAAACCGTAAAGAATTGGGAGAAACAATGCATACCAAAAAGTTTCGCACTTGTTCAAGCTTTCCAACGCCATATCATCTGCTTCATTCGGACGCACGGTTAAAAAATTAGCTCAAAAATACGAACTCGGTAGGACTTGGACCATTTTCTAAATTACTCTTAAATCATTCAAAAATAGGAAAACACTTTTAAGATGAAAGTAGTGCATTTTCATAAGCTTTCCAACGCCATATCATATGCCTCCATTGGATTAGCCGTTTAGAAATGACATCAAAAAACGCACTCAGCTGTTCGGTTTACGAAATTTTACGTTTTTACAAATTACTCTTTAACCATAGGGAATTATAAAAAACTTTCAACATGTGGAAGGAGCGGTTTTGCAGCAGCTTTCCAACGCCATATTATATGCCTCATTCCAATAAACGGTTTAGAAATGCGATCGACATTACGATTCACGTTTTTTGTGTGAAGAAAAAACGGTTTTCAAAACTGCTCTTAAACCGCTTACATTTTGCGAAAAATTTAACTTGGGTCATGATACTCGTGTCCATAGCTTTCCAACGGTATATAGCAAGCCCTATTTGGGCAATGTTGCGGGAAGTTCAACTCGCATGTGGGGAAGTTCAGTCGAACAACTCAGCAAAGAAATCGCAAAAAACGCGAGTTCTTCACGACCCGAGTGCAAAATCCGCCTATCAGCGAGATTCCTATCTAAAACGAGTATTTAGTTGCTAAAAATCATTTGAAGATTACACTTACATCAGATGGAAGACGACTAACCAGAAAAATTCGCGGTAAAAGGCACGGTTGCGAAGATAGCCCGAAGGTCGGGTTCGTACAGAGAGAAGTTCACGCGCGTTACTCAGGTAGTTCAGGTTGTGATCATAATATTATTCTGATCCCGTGATCAGAATAGTGTTTATGTAATTACCGTGACGGCGTCGAGCTCAGCCAAAGACGAAGGCCCACCTAGCACGCCAGAGACTGAGGACGGGCTGCTGTGAGCGGGAGCGACTGCGAGAGGAGGCCCGGTTGCGTGAGCAATTGATGGTGCGGTGTTGTTGTTGTTCATGGAGTTGCTCCCGACGAAACTAGGCATCGGGAAATCATGTACCGCCTTATGCGGATTATCCTTCGTCCGATTGATGATAGCTGGAACCAAGTTAGTAGCAAAATCATTTCGCAGTGCGATTAGAGCTGCATTGAGTGCCTGCTGTAGCAACTCATTTTTCTCCTCGGCTGTTTTTTCGCGTCCTCAGCTGCTTTTTTCTCGACCGCAAGCTTCACCTTTGCGTCGATGTCCGCCTGACTAAACTTCTTTTTCTCCATCTTGGCCTCCGGGCCCTTGTTGTAAAACACCTTCCACGTGACACCATCTCCAGCACCGTGCACACGACCATATTGCGGCCGCTGGCCCAAAGGGAGTCCCTTAAGTTCGTTCAAGGCCCGGTTGAGAGGGGTGTCCCACTTGGGCCTCATCGGAGAAGTAGGGCTTTCGGCTGCAAGCTGGTGTTGCTTCTCCTGCAGAAGGAGCATGAACCGTTTAGGAATGTGTAGTCGACTAGATATGGATCTAAATGTAAGGTGGTAAAAGAATAATTACCAGTAGTCTAATCAATTTCCTCGTGATCTGGTCCATGTAAAAAACCTTTTTTCCTTGTCCCACTTGTAGCGGGCCCTTATGAAGTCACACTCCGAGGGGTTGGTGAACTTCGCGAAGGGGTTTGGGATACCCGCGGCTTCATGTTCCACGTCCTACTTATCCCATATGGGCCTTTTATCGAGGTGGCCACGGCTTCCGAGGCGATGCTTCCCCGTGTTCCTTTGCTGAAGGCTCCTGAATTTCGCAGCCTTAGCCTTGGCTGCCTCGGTAGCGCAAGTGTCCTTGAACTTTTTGAACTTCTCTTCCGGAAGTGTCGGATTTTCCTCTAGAATCTTGGACAGGGGTTCCTCAGCCTCAATAGCTCGTTTCACCCTCCCTTTCCGAGAGGCCAAATCATTGCTGAACATGCCCATGGCGTGATTGTTAATCTTTTTCATCTTCGGATCATCCCATGGTTGTTCTATGTTATCATCCCGGTCGGGGGACTTGAATCTCTTGTGCAACTTCGTCATGAGCAACTGCGTCAAATGTTCTTTACTCCTTAAGTCATCGTCGTTGATGCTCGCGCATTCCCGTAGGATGCATCCTACTTGGTTCCCATAGCACTTGCAAGGTTCTTCCGGCTCTAATGGCTCAAACTTGCCAGGTGCCATCTTTGTGATCACTAGTCGTCCAATCCCTAGTTTGTTAGGTTTTCGTATGCTCTGCTTCTTATGCTTCTTCTTCTCGGTAGCGGCATCTGCGCCAGTACCTTCCCTGCCGGTACCTTCCCCGCCGGTCTCGGCGCCACCATCGGTGCCGGTGCCGTCGGTGTCGATGTCGACATCAGTACCATCATCGAGGCCGACCTACAAACCTTGCTTAGCAGTCAAATAGTCGAGGTACTCTTGTTCAACCTCATAATCCATCTAAATGCGCATCTTGGTCAAGGCCCGGTTTCTTCGTTGTTTGACATGTTTCCTATGATTAAGTCTCCTCGTTTATTTCTAAAAGTATGAAAAAATGAGAAATGACATAAAAAAGAAATCTATGTGCCAGCACTTGATATGCCTACTATCTAGCACAAATCATGCCAAAATTCAAGGAAAAATTTGGCATGACCTTTGCTAAAAAATGGACATATCGAGCGCCTGAAATTCCCCGGAACGGAAATGACTCAACATTCCGGCGTAACATAGGCCACTCGGATCATTTACCAAAATTGAACCAAAACATCACATGTCCAAATGACATGTCCAAATTCCAAACATGACATGTCCACATATCACATGTCCAGTTCAAATTTGCAAATAAATTCAGCCTACCTAAATTCAGCCTACCTAAATTTGCTTTAATAAGGGATGTTGATTTGGACAATTGCTTAAATGCTGCCTTTTATTTTAACTACAATTGCTTAACCCTAAATTTCTGTCCTATTTTAAAACCTAGCTAAATTCATAACTAAATAGATAACCTAATTAACCTACTGCCCTAACTAAAACCTAAGTAAATTAACCGAAGAACCCTAGCTAGCAGAGAGAGGGGGGGTTACAGAGGGTGCAGGGGCGAGGAGGCAGGCCCAACGACGACCGAGGTTGGAGGGGAGGAAGCAGAGGAGGGAGGCGTGGCGCTGTGGTCGGGCGAGCGCTGGTCGGGGCGAGGCCAAGGCGGCAGCATTTGAGGGAAGAGAGTGGGGATTTGGGGGGGAAAGAGGCGGGATGAAGCAGAGAGAGTGAGAATTTTGGGTTAAGTGGACGTAGTAGTAGTGCGTATAGACCAAACGCACTACTACTATTACAAGCAGCTATAGCGGTTTTATACGGAAACCGCTAATGCTACCTTGACTAGCTGTAGCTCTGTTTCAGTAAACCGCTACTACTATTACCAGTTTTCCTTTTTATTTTCCTTTATTTTCTCTCACTTTTTTTTCCGAGAGCATTGAACGAAGGGAAGGCGATATATATTGCATCATTTTACGGTTATAAATATGTATACAAAATAGGTACATATATATTACATCATTGGACCCATGCATAATAATGGCTAAGTATGTATACAAAATAGGAACATATATATATATATATATATATACATATATATATATATATATATATATATATATTCTCATTTGACCGATAACATACGGTTCCTCAGCGTTGACGTTTTTGTTTTTGAGTCAGCTTCTTTCCCTTCTTGTTCATCAAAGAATAATTGAGCCCCTCATTGTGACTTTGCCTTTTCCATGGAGTATGATTTTTCTTAGGTAATGTAGTATTGATTCTTCTTTTGACGTATACTTCATCATCATCGTCATCTTCCCTCATTGGGTTGCCGTACTGATCGTAGTCTTCCTCGTTGGCGACTCCATCCATTCCAATGATGTTCCTTTTGCCTCTCCTCACGACAACACGGTTGGGATTGCATGGGTCGGTTATGAAGAAGCATTGTGTCACGTGCTTAGCGTGTATCCATGGCTCGTTTTTTGCGATAGCGTTCACGGTAGCGCTCTTTGCATCAGGTATAGTCATGGTAGTGAAATTCCGGTTTTTTCTTTCGACATTCTTAGCCCATTTGACACGGAACATTGTCGTGTTGTGCAGTCCAGCGTAGTCAAGCTCCCAGATCTCCTCGACCCTTCCGTAAAATCTTTCAGTTGCGCCGTTGTCACTGCCGGTCATGCATTCCATCGTCACCCCTGAGTTCTGATCAGCACTATCCATATCTTTGGCCTCCGTGTAGAACGTGTATCCGTTGATATCGTATGCCGGATAGGTTACGAGGTTGGGCGAGGGGCCATGTGCTAAGGCGTATATGAGCGATCCATCCTTAGAGCCCTCCTCCAGGGGATTACCAATAATATGCTCTTTGAACCAATGCAGGAAAGTGGAGTTGTGCTCTCTAGTAACTTCGGTGCCCGTCCTGCATAACCCCCGGTCACGATACTTCTTTGCGATAATTTCTTTGTGCAGTGCCACGAAAGGATCAACCTCGTCTAGGTGTTGTAGCACTACCAAGTTTGCTCTGTCAAAGTCTTTGCGTCGATCTGAGTATGCCACGTGCAGTTCCCTCCGACCGTTGGAGTGACCTTCTCCTTCGAGCCTCCCATCGTGCTTGGTTAACGGGCAAACCAACACTAACACCAAAGCGGCCGCAGTGCATGCCATATAGAAAATTCTCGCAGAAGAGATGCACTCTTGTGTCGAGATAGCCTCGACGATGCTTCCATCTGGACGGGACATGTTACGAATGAATCCTTTGATGATCCCATTCGTCCTCTCAAACGACATCATGTTATGCAGAAATGACGGCCCAGGTCTATTATGTCGTCCACAATATGGACACACAGATGCACAATCACGTCAAAGAACACGGGCGGGAAGTACATCTCAAGCTCATTCAGTATCACAACGATCTCTTCCTGTAGCCTTCGGAGCTGCATCACACTGATCGACTTTCGAGAGATGACGTCGAAAAAGTTGCAGAGACCAATAAGCGTGTCACGGATGTGCTTGTCCATTATCCCTCTAAGGGCAACAGGTAGTATCTGCGTCATCATCACATGACAGTCATGGGACTTCATCCCGCTGAACCTTTTCTTGTCCGTGTCTAGATATACGCTTATCTTGCCACAAGAATCGGAACTAACTTTGACTCCGGTAAGGCACTTAAAGAATTGATCGGTCTCAGCCTGACTTAAGGTGAAGCAAGAAGGGGGGCAATAATCCTCTTTCTTTATTTTCTTGCCCTTCTTCTCCCATGCCTCTGTCTTCATCTCTGTCCCGTCTGACATTTTATGGGGCGGCATGTGCAGATCTTCCCTAATTTTCAAATCTTGCAAGTCTTTTCTTGGCTTCGGCCCATCCTTGGTCTTATCCGACATGTTCATCAGTGTTGCGACCAAGCTCTCAAGGACATTCTTACAGATATGCATTTGATCAAGGCAATTAGGTGTATCGAGTTTGTGCCAGTACTCCAAGTCCTAGAACACAGACCTCATCTTCCATACCTTCAGCAGCGGCTCCAGCGCCTTTCTCATCGTCTTTCCTGGCGCGGGGCACTCCTTCCAGTTTTTCAATAGCTCATCGGTTTCGGCACCGCTCCGCTTACGTGGTGGCCCTCGATGGTCAGTGTGACCATTGAATATATCTCCACGGTTTGTCCATGGGTTGTCCTGTTCAAGCCATCTTCGATGCCCCATGTACACTATTTTCCCCAGACCCGCCATCTTTCCTTGACGTTAGCTGCTGAGACGTCGTATCATCCATGCACCGCATGCATCCGCAATATCCATGGCACACTTGGCCTGCGTCATATCCGTAACCGAGATAGCCGTGCACCGTCGTGATCAGCGCGACTCTCATGTAGAAATACTCGCCTTTGCTGGCGTCCCATGTCTTGGCCGGTGTTTTCCATAACGTGTCTAACTCCTCTTGAAGTAGCCCCAGATACAAATTAATATTATTTCCTAGGTTTTTAGGCCCTTGAATAAGCATGCTCAGGTGAATGTACTTCGACTTCATGCACAACCAAGGGGGAGGTTGTACATCCATACAAACACGGGCCATGTGCTATGTTGGTGCTCTGGTTGCCAAACGGGTTCATGCCATCGGTACACGTGCTGAGCACGATGTTCCTTGCATCACATTCGAAATACCGATAGAAGCTGTTCAACACTCTTCACTGGCTTCCATCCTTGACGTGTCTCAGCTTTGGATCATCTCCATCGTCGGGCTTCTTCCTCTCCGCATGCTAGCGCATTAGCTTTGCTTCCTTGGGATATACAAAATACCGCTGGAGATGGGGAGTGATCGGTAACTACCATACAACTTTTTGGGGACATTTCTTCCCGGCCTTCTTGTATCGAGAAGCATTGCACACCGGACAACTTATTTTTTCTGCGTGCTCCTTCCGATAAATTATGCAATCGTTGATGCATGCATGGTATCTAACGCGTGGTAGATCAAGAGGGCACACGATCTTCTTGGCCTCATCAACACTAGTAGGACATAGATTCACCACGGGAAGAACATCCTTTAGGTACTTGAGATGCTCATCGAGGATAGTGTCGGTCCATTTGTTTTTAGCCTTCGTCTTCAGGAGTTGGAGCGTGAAACTCAAGCGGGTCACCTCAGGATTGCAACCATCATATAATGGAGTGTTCGAGTCTACCACCAGTTGCTCCAGCTTAGCCTCCTCTCTAGAAGCAGCTCTCTCTCAGTACTCGTCTCCTTGCGAAGCAATGCTTGAACATGAGGTTCCTGCACGATTGAACTTAGTACCGACGAACTCTACCGCGTGGAGTCCATGTCGTTCTCTCTGCCGCCATGTCCGGCCCCTTCTCCTCCGCCATGTCCGGCCCCTTCTCAGCCACCATGTCCGGCCTCTTCCCCGCCGCCATTATCGATCATCTCTTCGTCTTGCCCCGTGTCATCATTGCCTGCCCTGTCGGCGTCCTCAACATCGTCATCCTCATCTTCAATTATCCACCGAGTATAGCCATCCATGAAACCAGTCATGAGCAGGTGCGCTTCGACACGACCAGCGTCATAGGGGTCGAGCCAAACTATTCCTTTGCATTTTTGACACGTACATAAAACCTCTGTCCGGTTATTTTCTTTCATGTCCTGCACTGCCGACCGCAACCACCTGTCCACCATCGTTCCACTGACCATCATGAACGTCTGCATGGTAATAAAAAACAAATTGATTATAAAAATGCGTGCATGCATCAAAGTAATACAAAAATTCGGCATGACCTTCCCTAAAAATAGGACATATATAGATCTAGAGTTTGCCTGGAATTCGCCGAAACGGAAATAAATCGACATTTCGGCAAAACGTAGGCAACTCAAAAGCACAATTTGGCGTTAAATCATGCCACACACACAATTCCATAATATTGCCCAATTATCATATCACACACACATACACATATTTCCATTTTGCAAAAGCATGAAATTTTAATCACCTCTATCTCGAGATCAAGCACACGGTGGAGATGATGATGTAAGGAGATCAAAAGTGCACAAAGCTCTTCTTGACGAAGATAGATCTAGTTAGGGGGCAAATAGGTCACTTTAATAAATGCTACATCTACCTAGCTAGCTAATTTGGGAGGAGACAACTTCAACTAGTGGAGGGAAGGAAAAAGATAAAGGAGATGCATTAATGGAGGTGGTGTAGTTAGCTAGGAGTAATGAAGAGAGAGAAAGGTAGGTAGAAGAGGGAGTGTAATGGGGGAGATGTCTTGAGGAAGAAGAAGAGTGAGAGAGGGAGGATGTGGGAGGTAGGGGAAAGGGAGGAGAGGAGATGAGGGAGGGGAGGGGAGGACAGGTGGGGAAAAGGTGGTGGGCTGCTGCGCCTTATCAGTAGCGCGGGAGGAAAAGAGCGCTACTACTAAGGGTTTAGCAGCAGCGCGCTATAAAAACACGCGCTACTGCTAAACGGGCCAACCGAGAGGACAATTTCAAAATTAGCAGCAGCGACGTGACAAAAAAGCGCGCTACTACTATTGCTTTAGCAGTAGCGCGCATCACGCCACCGCGCTGTTGGTAAACTGAGGTTGTTGGGTTCTGTCGGTACATTTTTGTAGCAGAGAGGTTTATCCATCAAGCGCTACTGCTAAATTTTCATCAGCATCACGCTTTTCTGAAGATCGCTACTGATAAGTAGCAGTAGCGCCTCTTTTTGAGCCGCGCTGCTGCTAAGATTCTGTGTATAAGGTTTTCCCTAGTAGTGATAAGTGATTGATGAGGGATGCAAAAGAGCATTAGTTTGATGTACGAACATGGTTAATAGACATATGTAGTAAACATGAAGGCATGTCATTATCAAAGGTATAATGTGTAAAGTAAGCAGATGCAATTTAACAAAATTGGAAGCAATACAAGCTACACACTATATGCAACATGCAACCACATTTGACAGCGCGAAGTTAAACAAGCACCTAGGATGGTTGTGTGTGGCAATTGAGATCATCAACTGCAGAGCTACATTTACTGTCTCCATCTGCTGACACTACACCCTTTAGAGCGCTGAAACGCTTAGTGCTTATCTTCGAATTACACTGGAGCGACTTCTATCTATTCTTTTTTGTATTCATCAACACTGCGTCAGAGTATGAAATATCCATAGATAAAAAAAAACAATAGTGTGAGTATGGGTGAAGTGTGTGCACAAGTAGTACAGTGTAAAGGTAGTAGATAGCAGGTCGGTGAGAAATAAATGACGGGAGACATATGATAGCTCTACAACATGCATGGCACACAGAATTACTACATGATTCTATGAAAATAACAGTCGACTGAAAACAAATAGGTGAGTCCATTTTTTCTGCATCGTCCGATGTACAAAGAACGGGAAGATCGCCTTCATCTACCTCGAGCTAGTCAGTGTTATGATCTTCCTCGAAACTCTAGTGACCACCGGACCAATCCCTGCCTCTGCCCTCCCCTCGACCTCACCACACCACCGTGCTTGGCACCGCCCCCCGGCCATCCCTTGAAGCCCCGCCGACCTCCAGATCAGGCGCAAGCAGCTCCTGCGCCCCACACCTCTATGATAGACACCGATGCGCCGCTTCCCCGGCGAACATGCGGACTAGGTGGTCCGCGCGCCTAAGTGGGTGTTGTTTCTTTTAATTGCGGTTTGACTGACCCTGAATTGAAATCCAGGCGGGCTACTGACCTCTAGCAAAGGTGAAATAGTAAATTGGAGGAAACCTTGTGCATTTAGTATCACGAAGAAGATGCAGTAAGAAGCGCTCAACTAGTTTCTTTCATGGGATGAATACGGTGTGAGCAGAGACATAAGACTTGCACGAATAAGGGAAGAGGAGTACCTCTTTCTGCTGGCAGTGTTGTGTCCTCCTTCTGTTTTTCCAAGGATCTTCTTGTGGTTCGTTGGAGACGAGAAGTTGTGGAGGACGGTGGAGCCTTGGACAAACCCATGGCCAAGTTTTTGAGTGTGGTGCGGTGGCCGTCTGTCGGCGGCGAGGAACCAGATCCGAGGCGGCGAACGACGGCGTAGCGGGAACAACTCCGGTGCGGTGGACGGTTGCGACAGTGGAGCAGCAATGGTGATGCGCAGGACGGTGTGGTCGAAGTGGTTCTGGTTCGGCGCACGTGGCATCGGCATCGTGGAGGCAGCTCTGCCTCGGCTTCAGCTGCTAAGTCCTTGAGGGTGTTGCGGTTGCGGTTGTGTTGTACGACAATGTCGGGGTTCCGGCTCCGGCGTGATAGAGGGGGTGGCAGTGGATTGGCCGTTATGGGGTGGAGGACAGGGGAGGCTGGGGTTTCGCAACTGGTGGAGAGGGCGTTTTGGCGCCCACGGAGTATGAATGGGGAAACGGAGGGAGGGGGAACTAAGGGGGAACAATGTTTCGGTCTGGGACGCGCTTGCTTGAAATTTGGGGAAAG
Organism: Aegilops bicornis; assembly: GCA_021605145.1. NCBI lineage: Eukaryota > Viridiplantae > Streptophyta > Magnoliopsida > Poales > Poaceae > Aegilops > Aegilops bicornis. Next base: position 651,003,411 of record CM038672.1, read on the forward strand.
CTACAAACTTTGCCCCCATCTAAAATTTCAGACATATTGGGGGTTGGGGGTACACTACTGCAGGATACTGCTAACGTGACAGTACGATCAGAGACCCTTCGAGAAACGGTGTGCGATGCTATAATCGCAAACCGTGGTGTTAGAGAACCATCAAAATGTCCGAAACGTTTGCGATGACTGATGCATCAAACACGGTTCCGATTTTAGTTGCGTGTGCGATGAAGGGCATACGGTTGATCCAGCAGAACTATTTGTGATGAGGAAGAACAGTAGAAACGGACAGCCATATCAATGTGTGTGCGATATACGGCATACAGCTTGCTCCGATGAACTGTGTGCCATTAGGGAATGCAATAGAAACGGTCAGCCAGATCATGGTGTGTGTGATATACATCATACGGTTCACTCGGACAAACTGTTTTTGATCAGGCAAGAGAACGAAAACGGTTCACCTTAACAAGATGTGTGTGTTATGCGGCAAACATCCCACTCGGATGAACTGTTAGCGATGAGAAATTATAACACAGACGGTTACTATAGTAAGTTCGTGTGCGATTCTATTCGGACAAAAAACTTCCAAAAAATGCAAACTAGTTGCTTGTGTATCAACAATTATCAAAAAGTAACGACATAGACCTTCTTCAAGCCAATCAACATGTGTTCAAAAAACAAAAAAAATTCAAAATTACAAAACAAAGACCTCGATATTAACTAGATGGATGGATCATTTCATAGGTTTATAATAAACCTTTGAAATTACCCATCCAACTAGTTAATATCGAGTCCACTTCCTATTGGGTCACCCATCTCATGACTACTCCAGCCTCAGCACACTTAACTTGGGAGTTCTGTTAGATGAGCTATCGGTAGGGAAGCTGGTCCTTGCTACTGTAGATCCTTCTTTGCAGCCTTTATTGCACAACACAATGGATACGGTTCAACTGAGAAATATGTGTGTGAGATGCGGCAAACAGGCATGTGACCAGAAATGTGTGCGAAGACCAATAATAACACAGACGATTGCTGCTAATAAGCCGTGTGATTTTCTCTGTCTACAGAAGAATAACATGTACTCCCTCCTTTTTTATTTACTTTGCATATTAGTTTTGACTAAAGTCAAACTTCATAAAGTTTGACTAAGTTTATAGAAAAAAATATAAACATTTACCATAACAAATCTGTATGATATGAAAGTACATTCAAGAATGAAACTAATGAAAATAATTTGTTATTGTATATGTTAATATTTTTGTTTATAAACTTTGTCAAAGTTTACAAAGCTTGACTTTGACCAAAGCTAATACATTAAAGTACATATTACATGCATGATTAACTAGAATAAACGATCATCTGATCATCATCTACTTCTTGTGACGCTTGCTCTGCTTGTCGCTCGATCCGGGCTCGTCGATTTGGGTAACGAGGCACTTCCTCATGTCAACGATCCGCTTGTGCATCTCGTAGCATGTGTACACACTCTTGGCCGTGAACCTGAGATGAGGTTCATCCAGTCGCCGCATCCAGGCCCTATGCCAGGATACGACACTTGATCTCTGGGCATCCTGCTTCATCTTTTCGTAGTAGGGGTCGATGATGGCCGAGGCGAGTTCGACCAGGGAGTCCTTCTTCCTGCTGCCCCAGACCTTGTAGTGGTCACGATTTTCGACAAGGTTCTGGCAGGCCAAGCCTGTAACACCGAGCACTTTTACATCGTCGGTGGTTTCCACCGTCGCAAACTTGTAGTCGGTGTTGTTGACAAACCTATTGAAACGGTCACAAGGTTCTCTGGCCATGTAGTAGTGTCGGTGTACAAAAGTGTGGGTACTTCTGTACCCCTTACTTGTGCACGGGCGATCGTAGCCGCACCCACGGCAGGGCTTGGCGAGGCAGAGGAGGATGGTAGAAGACAAGACAAGACGTGAAGACCACCAAGACAGATGCTCAAGACAACAAGCAACAGAAGGCTAGCAGGGTCACGCCCGGCAACTTACCGGGGCAGCTTGCGAAGAGACCAGCATGGCCACCACCTTTGGGGTTGAGAGCTCTGACACCATCGACAATGTTAATGCCAAGGTTTGGGAACACATGCATGCAGATCCTCATAAAGATTGACAACCCACAGATCCACGTGGGACCAGAAGACGAAGACTTCCGGCAAGGCCCTTGTCAGGGACGACTCCAAGGCCCCAGGAAAGCCTTGCAGGGGATGATCGCTGGGCCGTAGTCAGACACACACCCAGCAAGTTTGGCCACCTCACCATCGCTCCAGTGCGTTGATAGGCGTGCCAACTAAGCAGGCGCCTGCGTGGCGGCATGCAGATCTTCGTGGAAGCTTACCATTGTGATAACGCAAAGCTAGTTAGCCAGCGTGGTGCTGCATGCCTTATCAGCCTGGATGCGTGTCGGAGCAAGGAGCGGCGAAGGACGGGATGGCTTCTACTGCCGTCCCCGATAAAGTAGAAGGCGACGTAGGCAACGCATTAAATGCGCCTGTCCTACATGGACCAAGTTATAAGCTTGATCATCGTAGCTTGGCACCTCCTGTGTGCTGCTATGGCAACCCCTTTGTGTATAAAAGGAGGCCCAAGGTGTACAGAGAGAGGATTCATGTTGGATATATGCCCTAGAGGCAATCATGTATGATGATATTTCCTATGTGTTTATGAATAAAGATAGTCCTTGGACTATATCAATGATGTGTATCAGCAAGTACATGACTTGTTTGTGGGACTATGCATTGTATGATGACTGTCCTAATAGGTCCCTAGTCGAAAGTGCTGTGAGGACGCACATCCAACTAGACTAGCATATGACACGGTCGATGGCTTGGTCTCACTAGCCATGGAGCATTGGATGCTAACCGGATAATATGGACTTGGAAAGGTCTGGTCGGATTCGACGTAGTCGGATCCGAGTCGAGATAAGGTCCGAGTCGGACAGACCCAACTATGAGACGCAGCGATATGACATCTATGAGTCTGTAGTACAACATACGTTCTATGTCCTAAGACCTGAGCTGACTCATGTGCTCGGGATTGTGACAGACCTGCTTTGGGCCGACCAAACACTACTCCATAACTGGGTAGTTACAAAGGTAGGTTTTGGGCTTGGCCGGACCCATGTTGCGAGACATGGTCGAGCAAGATGTGATTTGCCCCTCCGATTAGGAGAGATGTACTCTGGGCCTCGTGTGATCCGACAAGGATAAGCATGGCCATGCGACAAGGATTATGAGATAATCCAGATAGTGGTCGGTGATACCTCTCCAACATATCTATAATTTATGAAGCATTCATCCTATTATATTATCTGTTTTGAATGATTATGGGCTTTATTATACACTTTTATATTACTTTTGGGACTAACCTACTAACTGGAGGCCCAGCCCATATTGCTGTTTTATTGCCTGTTTTAGTATTTCGAAGAAAAGGAATATCAAACGGAGTCCAAACGGAATGAAACCTTCGGGAGCGTTATTTTTGGGAAGAATATGATCCGGGAGACTTGGAGTTCACGTCAGAAGAGCCTCGAGGAGGCCAGGAGATAGGAGGGTGCGCCCCCCTCCTGGGCGCGCCTCGCCTCTGGGCCCTCAAGCACCCCCCGACCGACTTCCTTCACCTATATATGTCCACGTACCCTAAAAACATCGATAACGAAGATAGATCGAGAGTTCCGCCGCCGCAAGCCTCTGTAGCCACCAAAGGTCAATCAGGGCCATATTCCGGCACCCTGCCGGAGGGGGATCCCTCACCGGTGGCCATCTTCATCATCATCCCGATGCTCTCCATGACGAGGAGGGAGTAGTTCACCCTCGAGGCTAAGGGTATGTACCAGTAGCTATGTGTTTGATCTCTCTCTCTCTCTCTCTCTCTCTCTCTCTCTCTCTCTCTCGTGTTCTCTCTCGTGTTCTCTCTATGGCATGATCTTGATGTATCGCGAGCTTTGCTATTATAGTTGGATCTTATGATGTTTTTCCCCCCTGTACTCTCTTGTGATGAATTGAGTTTTCCCTTTGAAGTTTTCTTATCGGATTGAGTCTTTAATGATTTGAGAACACTTGATGTATGTCTTGCCGTGCTTATATGTGGTGACAACGGGATATTCAAATGATCAGCTTGATGTATGTTTTTGTGATCAACTTGCGGGTTCCGTGACCTTGGGAATCTATGCATAGGGGTTAGCACACGTTTTCGTCTTGACTCTCCGGTAGAAACTTTGGGACACCCTTTGAAGTACTTTGTGTTGGTTGAATAGATGAATCTAAGATTGTGTGATGCATATCGTATAATCATGCCCACGGATACTTGAGGTGGCAATGGAGTATCTAGGTGACATTAGGGTTTTGATAGATTTGTGTCTTAAGGTGTTATTCTAGTATGAACTCTATGATAGATTGAACGGAAAGAATAGCTTCATGCTATTTTACTACGGACTCTTGAATAGATAGATCAAAAAGGATAACTTTGAGGTTGTTTCGTACCCTACCATAATCTCTTCATTTGTTCTCCTCTATTAGTGGCTTTGGAGTGATTCTTTGTTGCATGTTGAGGGATTGTTATGTCATCCAATTATGTTATTATTGTTGAAAGAACTTGCACTAGTGAAAGTATGAACCTTAGGCCTTGTTTCCTACCATTGCAATACCGTTTACACTCACTTTTATCACTTGTTACCTTGCTGTTTTTATAATTTCAGATTACAAATACTCTTATCTACCATCCATATTGCACTTATATCACCATCTCTTCGCCGAACTAGTGCACCTATACAATTTACCATTGTATTGGGTGTGTTGGGGACACAAGAGACTCTTTGTTATTTGGTTGCAGTGTTGTTTGAGAGAGACCATCTTCATCCTACGCCTCCCACGGATGGATAAACCTTAGTTCATCCACTTGAGGGAATTTTGCTACTGTCCTACAAACCTCTGCACTTGGAGGCCCAACAACGTCTACAAGAAGAAGGTTGTGTAGTAGACATCAAGCTCTTTTCTGGCACCGTTGCCGGGGAGGTGAGTGCTTGAAGGTATATATTTAGATCTTGCAATCGAATCTTTTTGTTTCTTGTTTTATCACTAGTTTAATCTATAAAAGAAAACTAAAAAAATGGAATTGAGTTTGTCTCATATGCTTCATCTTTTTAATATCTTTCGTGAGAATGATGGTAAGGAAAATTGTGCTCAAGTGCTAGAAGAAGAAATCTATAAAATGTTTGATACTAAATCTTTGAATGATGAGCATGATTGCAATGTTGTTAGTATGAATTCCTTCAATATCCATGATGCTAATGAAATGCAAAGCCACAAGCTTGGGGATGCTATGTTTGATGAATATGATATTTTTTGTCCCCCAAGTTTTGATGAGAAAATTTATTATGATGAAAGCATGCCTCCTATTTTTATGATGATTATATTGATGAAAGTGGGTTTGGAAGGATGTCAACTTTAGGTAGTATTTATCCCACTATTCTGGAGGATGTTGAATCTTATTGTGATGAATATGAAAGTGGATTTTGAAGAGTGTCAACTTTATTTAGTGATGATTCCACTATTTCGGAAGAGGTTCCAATTGATTATGAGAGCAAAGTTGCTATCTATGATGATTATTGTGATGACTTGTATGCTATTAAGAATAAAAATAACCATGAAACTTGTCATCATGATTTTAGTTTTCAATTGGATTATGCCTCACATGATTGTTATTTTGTTGAGTTTGCTCCCACTACTATTCATGAGAAGAAATTTGCTTATGTGGAGAGTAATAAAAAATCTATGCTTGTAGATCATGAAGAGAATGGTTTATGTGCAGGATATATTGTTGAATTAATTCATGATGCTACTGAATATTATTATGAGAGAGGAACATATGCTTGTAGGAATTGCAATAATATCAAGTTTCCTCTCTATGTGTTGAAAATTTTGAAGATTTGCTTGTTTTACCTTCCTATGCTAATTGATTATTGTTCCCATAAGTTGTTTGCTCACAAAATCCCTATGCATAGGAAGTGGGTTAGACTTAAATGTGCTAGTAATATGCTTCATGATGCTCCCGTTATGTTTCAACTCTTATCTTTTATGTGAGCATCATTGTCATCATCATGCCTAGCTAGAAAGGCATTAAAGAAAAGCGCTTGTTGGAAGACAACCCAATATTTACCCCTACTGTTTTTGTGTGTCCACATGATTATTCTACTGGAGTAATCATGGTTTATAGCTTTTGTTTCAATAAAGTGCCAAGTAGAGCCTTTGGGCAGACTTGCGTGGAGTCTTTATGATCTTTCTGTAAAAAACAGAAACTTTAGCGCTCACGAGAATAGCTGCCATTTTTTACTGAAGAGTCATTTTATATTAATTATTTTTGAAGATTATTAATAGACAAATGCCTCAGGTCCACCAATTTATTTCAGAATTTTTGGAGTTCCAGAAGTATACGTTTGATACAGATTACTACAGACTGTTCTGTTTTTGACAAATTCCGTTTTCTATGTGTTGTTTGCTTACTTTGATGAATCTATGAGTAGTATCGGAGGGTATGAACCAGAGATAAGTTGGAGTACAGTAGATATTACACCAGTGTGAATTAAGAATGAGTTCATTAAAGTACCTTATGTGGTGTTTTTTCTTTCTTGCACTAACGGAGCTTACGAGTTTTGTTTTGAATTTTGTGTTGTGAAGTTTTCAAGTTTTGGGTAAAGATTCGATGGACTATGGAATAAGGAGTGGCAAGAGCCTAAGCTTGGGGATGCACAAGGTACCCCAAGGTAATATCCAAGGACAACCAAGAGCCTAAGCTTGGGGATGCCGGAAGGCATCCCTCTTTAAATCTTTGTTCATCGGTAACTTTAGTTAGAGCTATATTTTTATTCGCCACATGATATGTGTTTTGCTTGGAGAGTCATTTTATTTTATTAGTATTTGCTTGCTGTTATTTAGAATAATGTTTTGCATCCTTATTTTCAATAAAAATGTCAAGGATAGCCTTTACCATGCTTATTTTGCAAGTATACATGCTGCTGTTTCAAAACAGAAAGTTTACTGCTATTGCAAAAATTCCCTAGAAAAGTCAGGGAGTGATATAATTTTGAATCTTTTTGAATAATTAGATCTGATAAATCTTCTACATCTTAGTATTTTTCTTATAATTTTTGGATTTAGGGAAGTATGATGAATCTTGCATTCTTTACAGACTATACTGTTTTGGGAGATTGCTGTTATGTTTGCATTGTTTCCCTATGCTTGCTTGTTTAATGATTCTCTTTGACGATAGGAGTATTAAATATGCAGAGACATTTAGTATTAAATGTTGAATAATAATCTTAGTGATTTGGTACAGTAGAAGATGGTAAGGTTTTTGCATTGGTTTATACTAACTTATCTCACGAGTTCTTGTTGAGTTTGGTGTGAATGAAGCTTTTGAGATTTAGGAAACCAAGATATACAAGGAATTAATGAGACACAAAAGCTCAAGCTTGGGGATGCCGAAGGCACCCCAAGATAATATTCCAAGAAGTCTCAAGCATCTAAGATTGGGGATTCCCCGCTAGGCATCCCGCCTTTCTTCTTCAACAATTAACGGTTAATATCGGTTGAACCTAAGTTTTTGCTTCTTCACATGAGTTGTGCTATCCTTTCAATGTCATTTTATTTTGCTTTGCTTGCTGTTTAAATAAAATACCAAGATCTGAAATACTTAAATGAGAGAGAGTCTTCTCATATCTACATAATTATTTAACAACTCATTGATCTTCACTTATATCTTTTTGAGAGTAGTTTGTCATTTACTCGTGTGCTTCACTTATATCCTATGAGTAAATGGTTGAATGAGTTGAATGTCATAAATCTGAAATTATATATGCTTCATATGCTTACGCTATGGGGAGTAATGACTTAACATATAAGAAGTAGAGGTTGTAAATTTATTGAAGGTTAGCAAGCATTGTATTGGTCATTTGAACAATTCATGAAAGAATATTGAAGGAAGCGAGATTTCACATATAAATATACTATCTTAGAGATCTTTTATAATTGTGAGCACTCGTTAAGTATGACATGCTGAAGAGTTGATGTTGGACAAGGAAGACAACATAATGGGTTATGTTTTCTCACATCTCAGTTAAAATATATTGTCATGGATCATTCAAACATGTTGAGTTCACCTTTCCCCCTCATGCTAGCCAAAAATTCCTAGCACCAAGTAGAGATACTACTTGTGCTTCCAAATATCCTTAAACCCAGTTTTGCCATGAGAGTCCACCATACCTACCTATGGATTGAGTAAGATCCTTCAAGTAAGTTGTTATCGGTGCAAGCAATTAAAATTTCTCTCTAAATATGCATGACTTATTAGTGTGGAGAAAATAAGCTTTGTACGATCTTGTTATGGAAGCAATAAAAGCGAAGGACTGCATAATAAAGGTCCATATACAAGTGGCAATATAAAGTGCCGTTCTTTCGCATTAAGAAATTGTGTATCCAACCCTAAAAGCGCATGGCAACCTCTGCTTCCCTTTGCGAAGGGCCTATCTTTTACTTTATGCCTTTTACTTTTATGCAAGAGTCAAGGTGATCTTCACCTTTCCCTTTTTCATTTTATCCTTTGGCAAGCATTTTGTGTTGGGGTGATCACGATATATATATATATATATATATATATGTATATATATATATATATATATATATATATATATATCCAATTGGATGTAAGTTAGAATGAACTATTATTGTTGACATCACCCAAAGGTGAATACGTTGGGAGGCAACACTATAAGCCCCTATCTTTCTCAGTGTTCGATTACAACTTCATAACCACAAGTATTGCGTGAGTGTTAGCAATTGTACAAGACTATATGATATTTGAGTATGTGGAGCTTGCTAAATCAAAGCTCTGACATAGACCCTTCCTGAAAATAAGATGAATTGCAATTGCTTGATGACTAAGAATGAAGTTTGCTAGTTTTCAAGAAAGTTTATGGTCTATGATTTAACATGTGAATAGTTTGTTACTTGATCGTGAGAAGTTTTATGAGATGAACTACTGTTATGACATATAAACATGCTAGAAAAGGTGATTTAAATTATCATTGATCAAACTTGTGCACCTGCTAGCATTCACGCTTCATACATTCTTTCTTTTATCATTTACCTACTCGGGACGAGCAGGAATTAAGCTTGGGGATGCTGATACCTCTCCAATGTATCTATAATTTATGAAGCATTCATGCTATTATATATTCTGTTTTGAATGATTACGGGCTTTATTATACACTTTTATATTACTTTTGGGACTAACCTACTAATCGGAGGCCAAGCCCATATTGCTGTTTTATTGCCTGTTTCAGTATTTCAAAGAAAAGTAATATTAAACGGAGTCCAAATAGAATGAAACCTTTGGGAGCATGACTTTTGGGAAGAATATGATCCGGGAGACTTGGAGTTCACGTCAGAAGAGCCTCGAGGAGGCCAGGAGATAGGAGGGCACCCCCCTACTGGGCGCGCCCCTGTCTCCTGGGCCCCTCGAGCACCCCCCGACCGACTTCCTTCACCTATATAAGTCCACGTACCCTAAAAACATCGATAACGAAGATAAATCGGGAGTTCCGCCGCTGCAAGCCTCTGTAGCCACCAAAAGTCAATCAGGGCCCTGTTCCGGCACCCTGCCGGAGGGGAGATCCCTCACCGGTTGCCATCTTCATCATCATCCCGGCGCTCTCCATGACGAGGAGGGAGTAGTTCACCCTCGAGGCTGAGGGTATGTACCAGTAGCTATGTGTTTGATCTCACTCTCTCATGTTCTCTCTATGGCACGATCTTGATGTATCGCGAGCTTTGCTATTATAGTTGGATCTTATGATGTTTCTCCCCCTCTACTCTCTTGTGATGAATTGAGTTTTCCCTTTGAAGTTGTCTTATCGGATTGAGTCTTTAATTATTTGAGAACACTTGATGTATGTCTTGCCGTGCTTATCTGTGGTGACAATGGGATATTCACGTGGTCAACTTGATGTATGTTTTGGTGATCAACTTGCGGGTTCCGTGACCTTGGGAATCTATGCATAAGGTTTGGCACACGTTTTCGTCTTGACTCTCCGGTAGAAGCTTTGGGGCACTGTTTGAAGTACTTTGTGTTGGTTGAATTGATGAATCTAAGATTGTGTGATGCATATCGTATAATCATGCCCACGAATACTTGAGGTGACAATGGAGTATCTAGGTGACATTAGGGTTTTGGTTGATTTGTGTCTTAAGGTGTTATTCTAGTATGAACTCTATGATAGATTGAACGGAAAGAATAGCTTCATGTTATTTTACTACGCACTCTTGAATAGATAGATCAAAAAGGATAACTTTGAGGTGGTTTCGTACCCTACCATAATCTCTTTGTTTGTTCTCCTCTATTAGTGGCTTTGGAGTGACTCTCTGTTGCATGTTGAGGGATTGTTATGTGATCCAATTATGTTATTATTGTTGAGAGAACTTGCACTAGTGAAAGTATGAACCTTAGGGCTTGTTTCCTACCATTGCAATACCATTTACGCTCACTTTTATCACTTGTTACCTTGCTGTTTTTATAATTTAAGATTACAAATACTCTTATCTACCATCCATATCGCACTTGTATCACCATCTCTTCGCCGAACTAGTGCACCTATACAATTTACCATTCTATTGGGTGTGTTGGGGACACAAGAGACTCTTTGTTATTTGGTTGCAGGATTGTTTGAGAGAGACCATCTTCATCCTACGCCTCCCACGGATTGATAGACCTTAGGTCATCCACTTGAGGGAAATTTGTTACTCTCCTACAAACCTCTGCACTTGGAGGCCCAACAACGTCTACAAGAATAAGGTTGTGTAGTAGACATCAGTCGGCATCACTGGAATGTGAAAGAGGTCGGGCTAGCACAAGGATGACAATCTCGCCTTGAGCCTGACAACATATATCATGAGGCAAAGGGAACAGAAGTGTGACATGTTGTACAGGTTCGCCTAACTAGCTTCATAGTCTGCTTGGTGTTCGGCATGCCTTGCTAGAGGCCGCTACCAACCGTGTAGTTTGGAGGTGATCCGAACTACGACCAAGCCGACTTGAACCTAAGGGGTCGCGCGCTTAAGGGAAGGAACCTATGAGGTTGGATCCGAGGACACTGGTTGGATGTGATTCGAACTGTATTTGGATTTTGCGTTGGGATCTATGGTAGGGTGCGTCGACTGCAAATTAAAATTCCTACACGCAGAACATCCATGAACATGCTATGGGAGATGGATCACAGGTCGTTACCACTAGATGCGTAGTGCCATGCAGTGGAAGTAGAGTTGAGGCAGCGCGTCCCCGGAGCCGTCTCCTCCTTGGCGGTCTCCCATGTAGTCGATCAGATCCCGCAAACATGTTCGCCGGAGCGGCACAAGTGCACCGCCTCTAACGGTATTCGCATGTGCAGGAGGAATGTCGTGCGGTGGACTGCTAGGTCCGAACACACAACCGGCGGCTAGTGGAGGTGGCTAGTTGCAACACATGCAAAGCCCTATTGACGTCGCCGAAGCGATCAACCTTTTGAGTGTGCCGCACCTCCACTTTATATAGGCCTCCGTCGCGGGCTCAACACTTGGGCCTCGCATGGACCCTAAAGCCCACAAGCCTACTCGGCCATAATCCGAATACAGTTCGGATCACATCCGACCAGTGTCTTCGGATCCGAGCTCGTAGGTTCCTTCCCTTAAGCGCGCGACCCCTTAGGTTCAAGTCGGCTTGGTCACAGTTCGGATCACATCCGACCAGTGTCTTCGGATCTGACCTTGTAGGTTCCTTCCCTTAAACGTGTGACCCCTTAGATTCAAGTCGGCTTGGTCACAGTTCGGATCACCTCCGAACTACATAGTTGGTAGCGGCCTCTAGCAAGGCATGCCGAACACCAAGCATACTATGAAGCTAGTTAGGCGAACCTGTACAAGGTGTCACACTTCTGTTCCCTTTGCTTCACGATATATGTTGTCGGGCTCAAGGAGAGATTGTCATCCTTGTGCTAGCCCGACCTCTTTCTCGTTCCAGTGATTCCGACCTCAATCCGGATTATCTGATAATCCTTGTCACATGGACATGCCTATCCGGGTCGGATCACACGAGGGGCCCCGAGTATATCTCTCCTAATTGGAGGGGCAAATCACATCTTGCTCGACCATGTCTCGCAACATGGGACTGGACAAACCCGAAACCTACATTTGTAACTACCCAGTCATGGAGTAGCGTTTGGTGGGCCCAAATCAAGTCCGTCACCATCCCGAGTACATGCGTCAGCTCAGGTCTTAGTACATAGAACGTATGTTGTACTAGAGACTCACAGATGACATATGGATGCGTCTCATAGTTGGGTCTGTCCGACTCGGACCTTATCTCGACTCGGATCCGGCTACGTCGAATCCGACCAGACCTTTCCAAGTCCATATTATCCGATTAGCAACCAATGCTCCATGGCTAGTGAGACCAAGCCATCGACCGTGTCGAATGCTAGTCTAGTCGGCTGCGCGTCCACACAGCCCTTTCGACTAGGGACCTTTTAGGATAGTCATCATACAATGCATAGTCCCACAAACAAGTCACGTACTTGCTGATACACATCATTGATAATGTCCAAGGACTATCTTTATTCATAAACACATAGGAAATATCATCATACATGATTGCCTCTAGGGCATATCTCCAACATTGTGGCCGAGTAGACTTGTGGGCTTTAGGGTCCATGCGAGGCCCAAGTGTTGAGCCCGCGACAGACGCCTATATAAAGTGGAGGTGCGGCACACTGATGTGGTTGATCGCTTCGGCGCTGTCACCAGGGTTTGCATGTGTTGCGAATAGCCACCTCCACTCGCTGTCGGTTGTGTGATCGGACCTAGCAGTCCGCCGCACGATGTTCCTCCTGCACGCGCGGATACCATTAGAGGTGGTGCACTTGCGCCGCTCCGGTGAACCTGTTCGCGGGATCCAATCAGATACATGGGAGACCGGCAAAGAGGAGGACTCCGGGAACGCGAGGTGACTCCGGGAACACGCTGCCCCAACTCTACTTCCGCTGCACGGCACTGCGCATCTAGTGGTAACGAACTGTGATCCATCTCCCATTAGCATGTTCCTGGATGTTCTGCACGTAGGAATTTTTAATTTGCAGTCGACGCACCCTACTATAGATCCCAAAAATTCAGACTTTTGAAAAAAGCATGCATCATAGCTAGTTCAAAGGCTCAAGAACACAGATATCCAGACAAGTAGGAATAGGGTATTACACATCTCTGCGGCCCGAACCTGGGTAAAAATCACCCCCGTGTGCTAACTAGCTCGACCTGCTCTTTGTGTAGCTGATCCCCCCAGCGAACGTAGAAGGGATTCCTATGGTCCCATAGGTGCTCAGTTTCCTCGACATCTTTGGCGTGCCAAGCAGGGGGATTTAGTTGTGAGAATCTGGTCTGTTGGTTAGTGTTGTAGATCTTCATCGCCATGGCTCCAAGGAATAAGATAATCGCGGCAACCGGCCCGTCTGGAGCCGCTCCACCCGTGCCCATCCTGGTGTGAGACGCCGGGCAAGCGGCGTCATCCGCAGCTGTGAGGATGACCCGCACAGTAATTAAGAGATAAGTCATGCCAAACCATGAGTACTTCTCCTTTTTTGTGAGGATATCTCCCTCGATGGTTTCGATCCTTGTATGGAGAGCCTGCATGCAAAAGGAACCCTTCCGCGATTAGCTACACCCCTATTCTATTTCGAGTCCGCTCAACAGCTCGGGTGCTGCGTTTTGCTAAGAGCAGCGGGGGTGCCTTGACGTAATCAAGAGCGCCCCTGTTCTGTTCGAGTCCGCTCGATGGCTCAGGTGACTGCGCCAAGAGCGGCAAGGAAAACTTGCTAGCATCGATGCCCTCTGCAGGCTGCTAAGGATCTGTCCTTCTAGCACCTACGGCAAAGGGCGCACGCTCCGGCAGGCTTATCCAATGATGCGTAGGGTGCAGAAAATACAAGGATGAATCAGACAGGGAAATAACATGCAATAAGTTCAAAGCACAAGAAAAGTTATATATTACATCTAAAGGTTGCCGTGATTCTAACTTAAGATAATTTGTCTTGGGTGCATACTCTCAGTGGCAACAAGGAACAAAGCAGCTAATCCCGGTGCTGGCCCTCCAGCCTCGTGTCTCTGCTGACGCAGCTGATGATGGGCTTGATCCGCTCCTCGAGCGCCCGACAGTCGACGCCCTCCGGCATGCTGTCAAGCACCTGAGCAAAATCGGCTCTGGAGTTCCAGTGCACCACCTTGGTGTGCACCTTGGTCAAGGCGCCCCGGCAAAGTTGTCGGGACTCCTCGGCCAGGTAGGCTGCCCTGGTGGGTTGGAGTGGCTTCAGGGCGTCCAGGACACGCTCAAAGAACAGAGACAGCCTGGCACTGTCAGCCACATTCGCCTCATGGGAGAACCTGAAGTTTGGCATGCCCATGGCGGTTAGCTGCGTAGTGAGCTTCTCAGCGACATCCACAAGGTGGCTGGTCCAAAGCTTCATGCTCTCCACGAGCTTGTTGTGGGAAGAAACGGTAGTTCGCAGCAGCTGCTGCTTGTCCCCAAGATCCATGGCCAGGGTCTGCTCACGGGCCTGGGACTCCAAGAGCAACTTCTCCTGAGACTCCAGCTTTAACTTCAAATCATCAATGGACTCATTGGCAGTAGTGAGCAGTTTGGTCTTGTCGTAGATGGCCACTTGTAGCTCCGCCAAGGTGTGGACAGTCATGTCCCTGTCCTCCTTCAGCTTCAAGGTCTCCTCCCTTAGCCCCGTCGGCTCCAACTCCAGCTTATTCACCTTGCCGGCCAGCTCATCCCTGGTGGCCCTTGCAGCCTCGGCGCCATTGAGGGCCTCCTTGAGCTTGCCAGAGTGATCCAGGGCTAGTGCATCAAGCGCCTCTTTGTGCCTCTGCTCCAGCTCCTGGGTCTGCTGCGCGACCAGCTTGTCGATCTCCTCGTCCTTGGCATGGAGTTGGCGGCAAGCGCCTCTTCACGGGTAGCTAGCTCTTCCTCCTGAGAGTCAAGTGAAGCTTGGCGCTGCCGCTGCTCAGCTTCATACTTGGCGGCCTGTGCCTTAGCTGCGTCCTGGGCCTTCTCAATATCGGCCTGCTTCAGGAGAAGCTCTCACTAGCGCTCTTCTTGCTGAATTTGGGTGGCCCTCGGATCCACCCGGGCCTCGGCAAACCAGCCCTGCATCTGGGCGACGCGCTCCTGGAAGTCCACCTCGGCCTTGTCCACGGCGGCCATCCTGGAGTCCACTTTCTCCTTGCGAGCCCGATGGAGAGCTTGGACCTTGTGGCAGTTGGCGCTCATAGCCTGAAGGAGTTGGTCCTCTTTGGAGCCACCGCTGCTAATGCTCGGTTCATCAACAACCTAGAGCCCGACAGCGGTGAGGATCTCCTCATCAAAGACCTCCCACTCGATTGGCGCTCTGGTGCCTGCTGCTCCTGGGATGCTGACGAAAAGGTCATCGTGAACCTTCAAGTATCTGCTCGGGGAAGAGGCTGAGGAGGAGGAAGGTTGGTCGTTGACCACCTCCTCCCGGGCAGGATCCTTGCCGGCTCTCCAGTGGTGGCCTCACCGGCCTCTCCGGCAGGCCCCATGGCAGTCTCCTCGGCAGCAGCCTTGCTAGCCCCTCCGGTAGGATCCTCGGCCACCTCCTCCCTGACAGGATTCTGTTGGAAATATGCCCTAGAGGCAATAATAAAAGCATTATTATTATATTTCCTTGTTCATGATAATTGTCTTTTATTCATGCTATAACTGTATTATCCGGAAATCGTAATACACGTGTGAATACATAGACCACAATACGTCCCTAGTGAGCCTCTAGTTGACTAGCTCGTTGGTCGACAGATAGTCATGGTTTCCTGACTATGGACATCAGATGTCATTGACAACGGGATCACGTCATTAGGAGAATGACGTGATGGACAAGACCCAATCCCAAGCATGGCACAAGATCGTGTAGTTCGTTTTGCTAGAGCTTTTCCAATGTCAAGTATCTCTTCCTTAAACCGTGAGATCGTGTAACTCCCGGATACCGTAGGAATGCTTTGGGTGTATCAAACGTCACAACGTAACTGGGTGACTATAAAGGTGCACTACAGGTATCTCCGAAAGTGTACATTGGGTTGACACGGATCGAGACAGGGATTTCTAACTCCGTAAGAAGTAGAGGTATCACTGGGCCCACATCGGTAACGCATCATCATAATGAGCTCAAAGTGATCAAGTGTCCGGTCACGGGATCATGCATTACGATGCGAGTAAAGTGACTTGCCGTGCTTGAGACTAAACGAGGTATTGGGATACCGACGATCGAGTCTCGGGCAAGTAACATACCGTCTGACAAAGGGAATAGCATACGGGGTTGCATGAACCCTCGACATCGTGGTTCATCCGATGACAACTTCGAGGAGCGTGTGGGAACCAACATGGGTATCCAGATCCCGCTATTGGTTATTGACCGTAGAGCGTCTCGGTTATGTCTGCATGTCTCCCGAACCCGTAGGGTCTACACACTTAAGGTTCGGTGACGCTAGGGTTAATAGGAAGACTTGTATGTGATTACCGAATGTTGTTGAGTCCGGATGAGATCACGGACGTCACGAGGAGTTAGGAATGGTCCGGAGGTAAAGATTTATATATGGGAAGTCGTCAAGCGGACACCGGAAAAGTTTGGTCATATCGGTATTATGGAGGGTCCACCGGAAAGGTTACGGAGGACCACCGGGAGAGGCCACCCTTTTGGGGGGCCACTTGGGCTGCGTGGGAGGCAGCCAGCCCACAGTGGGCTGGGCGCACCTCCCCTTGGCCCATGCGCCTAGGGGTTGAGGGAACCCTAAAGGGGCGCCTTGCTTGGGGGCAAGCCCCCTCCCCTTAACCGCCCCCCCTCAAGATGCATCTAGAGGGGGCCGGCCCCCTCCTCCCTTCCCCTATAAATAGAGGGGTGAGGGGAGGGCTGCAAACACCATTGAAGGCGCAGCTCCTCCCCTCCCCAACACCTCTCCTCCTCCGCGTAAGCTTGGCGAAGCCTGCCGGGAGAACAGCCACTCCATCCGCATCACGCCCGTCGTGCTGCCATTGGAGTTGTCTTCCTCAACCTCTCCTTCCTCCTTGCTGGATCAAGGCAGAAGGAGGCGCCGTAAATCCCGTACGTGTGTTGAACGCGGAGGTGCTGTTCGTTCAACACTTGGTCATCGGTGATCGGAATCACGTTGGGAACGTCTTCATCATCACCACTCCCTCGAACGCTTCCGTACTCGATCTACAAGTGGTATGTAGATGCAAACTCTCTCTCTTGACTCGTTGCTTAGATGAACTCATAGATAGATCTTGGTGAAACCATAGGAAAATTTTAATTTTCTGCAACGTTCACCAACAGTGGCATCATGAGCTAGGTCTATGCGTAGTTCTCTATTGCACGAGTAGAACACAATTTAGTTGTGGGCGTGGATCTTGTCAATTTACTGGCCGCTACTAGTCTTATCTTGCTTCCGCGGTATTGTGGGATGAAGCAGCCGGACCAACCTTACAGTGCGCTTACGTGAGACCGGTTCCACCGACTAACATGCACTAGTTGCATAAGGTGGCTGGCGGGTGTCTGTCTCTCCTACTTTAGTTGGAGCGGATTCGATGAAAAGGGTCCTTATGAAGGGTAAATAGAAGTTGACAAGATCACGTTGTGGTTATTCGTAGGTAAGAAAACGTTCTTGCTAGAACCCAATTGCAGCCACGTAAAAGATGCAACAACAATTAGAGGACGTCTAACTTGTTTTTGCAGCAATTGTCATGTGATGTGATATGGCCAAGTTGTGATGAATGATGAATGACACATTGTGATGTATGAGATCATGTTCTTGTAATAGGAATCACGACTTGCATATCGATGAGTATGACAACCGGCAGGAGCCATAGGAGTTGTCTTTATTTTGTATGACCTGCGTGTCATTGAAGAACGCCATGTAACTTACTTTACTTTATTGCTAAACGCGTTAGCCATAGAAGTAGAAGTAGTCGTTGGCGTGACAACTTCATGGAGGCACAATGATGGAGATCATGATGATGGAGATCATGGTGTCATGCCGGTGACAAGATGATCATGGAGCCTCGAAGATGGAGATCAATGGAGCTTCATGATATTGGCCATATCATGTCACTACTATATATAATTGCATGTGATGTTTATTATGTTTATACATCTTGTTTACTTAGAACGACGGTAGTAAATAAGATGATCCCTTACAACAATTTCAAGAAGTGTTTCCCCTAATTGTGCACCGTTGCTAAAGTTCGTCGCTTCTAAGCACCACGTGATGATCGGGTGTGATGGATTCTTAAGTTCACATACAACGGGTGTAAGACAGATTTACACACGCGAAAACACTTAGGGTTTACTTGACGAGCCTAGCATGTACAGACATGGCCTCGGAACACGGAGACCGAAAGGTCGAACACGAGTCGTATAGAAGATACGATCAACATAAGAATGTTCACCGATGATGACTAGTCCGTCTCACGTGATGATCGGACACGGCCTAGTCGACTCGGATCGTGTAACACTTAGATGACTAGAGGGATGCCTAATCTGAGTGGGAGTTCATTGAAATAATTTGATTAGATGAACTTAATTATCATGAACTTAGTCTAAAACTTTTGCATAATATGTCTTGTATATCAAATGGCCAACGCTCATGTCAACTTGAACTTCAACGCGTTCCTAGAGAAAACCAAGCTGAAAGATGACCGCAACAACTTATACGGACTGTGTCCGAACCCGAGGATCATCCTCATAGCTGCCAGAAACAATATGTCCTAGAAGGACCGCTAGGTGACGCCTCCGTCGAGAGAACCAAGACACTATGAATGCTTGGCAAACTTCGCCGATGATTACTCCCTCGTTCGATGCGGCATGCTTTACGACTTAGAACCGGGGCTCCAAAAGCGTTTTGAGCATCACGGAGCATATGAGATGTTCGAGGAGCTGAAACTTGTTTTCCAAGCTCACGCCGGGTCGAGAGATATGACATCTCCGACAAGTTCTATAGTTGTAAGATGGAGGAAAACAGTTACATCGGTGAGCACATCTTGAAGATATGCAGGTTGCACAACCGTATGACCGGTGAATATTAACCTCCACGATGAGGCGGTCATTGACAGAATCCTCGATCGCTCCCACCAAGCTACAAGAGCTTTGTGATGAACTACAACATGCAGGGGATGGTAAAGACCATTCCTGAAGTGTTCTCTATGCTTTGAAGTCACCGAGGTTGAAATCAAGAAAGAACATCAAGTGTTGATGGTCAATAAGACCACTAAGTTCAAGAAGGGCAAGGGTAAGAAGAACTTCAAGAAGGACGGCAAGGAGGTTGCCGCTACCGTAAGAAAGTTGCCGGGAAGAAGTCAAAGAATGGACCCAAACCCGAGACTGAGTGCTTTTATTGCAAGGGGAAGGGTCACTGGAAGCGGAACTGCCCCAAATACTTAGCGGATAAGAAGGCCGGCAATACCAAAGGTATATTTGATATACATGTAATTGATGTGTACCTTACCAGTACTCGTAGTAACTCCTAGGTATTTGATACCGGTGCCATTGCTCATATTTTTAACTCACAGCAGGAGCTGCGGAATAAGCGGAGACTGGCGAAGGACGAGGTGACGATCTTGGCGTCGGGAATGGTTCCAGTCGATGTGATCGCCGTCCGACGCTACCTCTTCATTTACCTACGGGATTAGTTTTGAACCTTAATAATTTTTATTTGGTGCCAAGTTTGAGCATGAACATTGTATCCGGATCTCGTTTAATGCGAGATGGCTACTCATTTAAATCCGAGAATAATGGTTGTTCTATTTATATGAGAGACATGTTTTATGGTCATGCTCCGATGGTCAATGGTTTATTCTTAATGAATCTCGAGCGTAATGTTACACATATTCATAGCGTGAATACCAAAAGATGTAAAGTTGATAACGATAGTCCCACATACTTGTGGCACTGCCGCCTTTGGTCACATTGGTGTCAAGCGCATGAAGAAGCTCCATCTTGATGGACTTTTGGAGTCTTTAGATTATGAATCATTTGACACATGCGAACCATGCCTCATGGGCAAGATGACCAAGACTCCGTTCTCCGGAACAATGGAGCGAGCAACCAACTTGTTGGAAATCATACATACCGATGTGTGCGGTCCAATGAGCGTTGAGGCTCGCGGAGGATATCGTTATGTTCTCACTCTCACAGATGACTTGAGTAGATATGGGTATGTCTACTTGATGAAACACAAGTCCGAGACCTTTGAAAAGTTCAAAGAATTTCAGAATGAAGTAGAGAATCAACGTGACCGAAAGATAAAATTCTTACGATCGATCGTGGAGGAGAATATTTAAGTCACAATTTGGTACACACTTAAGAAAATGTGGAATCGTTTCACAACTAACGCCGCTGGAACACCTCGGTAATAATGGTGTGTCCGAACGTCGTAATCGCACTCTATTGGATATGGTGCGGTCTATGATGTCTCTTACCGATTTACCGCTATCATTTTGGGGATACGCTCTAGAGACAGCTACATTCACTTTAAATAGGGCACCGTCTAAGTCCGTTGAGACGACACCGTATGAATTATGGTTTGGGAAGAAACCTAAGTTGTCGCTTTCTAAAAGTTTGGGGATGCGATGCTTATGTCAAGAAACTTCAACCTGAAAAGCTCGAACCCAAGTCGGAAAAATGCGTCTTCATAGGATACCCCAAAGAAACCATTGGGTATACCTTCTACTTAAGATCCGAGGGCAAGATTTTTGTTGCCAAGAACGGAACCTTTCTGGAAAAAGAGTTTCTCTCGAAAGAAGTAAGTGGGAGGAAAGTAGAACTCGATGAAGTACTACCTCTTGAACAGGATAGTAGTGCAGCTCAGGAAAGTGTTCTGTGATGCCTACACCAACCGAAGAGGAAATTAATGATGCTGATCAAGGTACTTCGGATCAAGTTGCTCTTGAACCTCGTAGGTCCACAAGGACACGTTCCGCACTGCAGTGGTAATGCAACCCTGTCCTGGAAATCATGTTGTTAGACAACGGTGAACCTTCAAACTATGAAGAAGCGATGGCAGGCCCAGATTCCAACAAATGGCTAGAAGCCATGAAGTCCGAGATAGAATCCATGTATGAAAACAAAGTGTGGACTTTGACTGACTTGCCCGATGATCGTGACGATAGAAAACAAATGGATTTTTAAGAAGAAGACGGACGCGGATGGTAATGTCACCATCTATAAAGCTCGACTTGTCGCTAAGGGTTATCGGCAAGTTCAAGGGATTGACTACGATGAGACTTTCTCTCCCGTAGCGAAGCTTAAGTCTGTCCGAATCATGTTAGCAATTGCCGCATACTATGATTATGAGATATGGCAGATGTACGTCAAAACAGCGTTCCTTAACGGATATCTTAAGGAAGAGCTGTATATGATGCAGCCGGAAGGTTTTGTCGATCCTAAGAATGCTAACAAAGTATGCAAGCTCCAGCGATCCATTTATGGGCTGGTGCAAGCATCTCGGAGTTGGAACATTCGCTTTGATGAGATGATCAAAGCGTTTCTCATATTATATGTAGATGACATACTTTTGATGGGAAATGATATAGAATTCTTGGACAGAATTAAGGCCTACTTGAATAAGTGTTTTTCAATGAAGGACCTTGGAGAAGCTGCTTATATATTAGGCATCAAGATCTATAGGGATAGATCGAGACGCCTCATAAGTCTTTCACAAAGCACATACCTTGATAAGATTTTGAAGAAGTTCAAAATGGATCAGTCCAAGAAGGGGTTCTTGCACGTGTTGCAAGGTGTGAGATTGAGCTCAGCTCAATGCCCGACCACGGCAAAAGATAAAGAAGAGATGAGTGTCATCCCTATGCCTCAGCCATAGGATCTATTATGTATGCCATGCTGTGTACGGACCTGATGTAAACCTTGCCGTAAGTTTGGTAGGAAGGTACCAAAGTAATCCCGGCAAGAACACTGGACAGCGGTCAAGAATATCCTGAAGTACCTGAAAAGGACAAAGGACATGTTTCTCGTTTATGGAGGTGACGAAGAGCTCGCCGTAAAGGGTTACGTCGACGCTAGCTTCGACACAGATCTGGATGACTCTAAGTCACAAACCCGGATATGTGTATATGTTGAATGGTGGAAGCGATGGCTGGTGCAGCTGCAAGCAAAGCGTCGTGGCGGGATCTACATGTGAAGCGGAATACATGGCAGCCTCGGAGGCAACGCATGAAGCAATTTGGGTGAAGGAGTTCATCATCGACCTAGGAGTCATACCCAATGCGTCGGGGCCGATCAAACTCTTCTGTGACAACACTGGAGCTATTGCCCTTGCCAAGGAGCCCAGGTTTCACAAGAAGACCAGGCACATCAAGCGTCGCTTCAACTCCATCCGTGAAAATGTTCAAGATGGAGACAAAGAAATTTGTAAAGTGCACATGGATCTGAATGTCGCAGATCCGTTGACTAAACCTCTCTCGCGGGCAAAACATGATCAACACCAGAACTCTATGGGTGTTCGATTCATCACAATGTAAACTAGATTATTGACTCTAGTGCAAGTGGGAGACTGTTGGAAATATGCCCTAGAGGCGATAATAAAAGCATTATTATTATATTTCCTTGTTCATGATAATTGTCTTTTATTCATGCTATAACTGTATTATCCGGAAATCGTAATACACGTGTGAATACATAGACCACAATCGTCCCTAGTGAGCCTCTAGTTGACTAGCTCGTTGGTCGACCAGATAGTCATGGTTTCACGACTATGGACATCGGATGTCATTGACAACGGGATCACGTCATTAGGAGAATGATGTGATGGACAAGACCCAATCCTAAGCATGGCACAAGATCGTGTAGTTCGTTTTGCTAGAGCTTTTCCAATGTCAAGTATCTCTTCCTTAGACCGTGAGATCGTGTAACTCCCGGATCTGTAGGGAATGCTTTGGGTGTACCAAAGCGTCACAACGTGAATCGGGTGACTATAAAGGTGCACTACGGTATCTCCGAAAGTGTACATTGGGTTGACACGGATCGAGACAGGATTTGTCACTCCGTATGACGGAGAGGTATCCTTGGGCCCACTCGGTAATGCATCATCATAATGACCTCAAAGTGATCAAGTGTCCGGTCACGGGATCATGCATTACTGATGCGAGTAAAGTGACTTGCCGATAACGAGACTAAGCGAGGTATTGGGATACCGACGATCGAGTCTCGGGCAAGTAACATACCGTCGACAAAGGGAATAGCATACGGGTTGCATGAACCCTCGACATCGTGGTTCATCCGATGACAACCGAGGCGTGTAGGGAACCAACATGGGTATCCAGATCCCGCTGTTGGTTATTGACCGTAGAAGCGTCTCGGTCATGTCTGCATGTCTCCCGAACCCGTAGGGTCTACACACTTAAGGTTCGGTGACGCTTAGGGTTAATAGGAAGACTTGTATGTGATTACGAATGTTGTTGAGTCCGGATGAGATCCCGGACGTCACGAGGAGTTCGGAATGGTCCGGAGGTAAAGATTTATATATGGGAAGTCGTCAAGCGGACACGGAAAAGTTTGGTCATATCGGTATTATGGAGGGTCCAGGAAAGGTTCCGGAGGACCACCGGGAGGCCACCCCTTTTGGGGAACACTTGGGCTGCGTGGGAGGCAGCCAGCCCCTAGTGGGCTGGGCGCACCTCCCCTTGGCCCATGCGCCTAGGGTTGAGGGGGAACCCTAAAGGCGCCCCTTGCTTGGGGGCAAGCCCCCTCCCTGGCCGCCGCCCCCCTCTAGATGCATCTAGAGGGGGCCGGCCCCCTCCTCCCTTCCCCTATAAATAGAGGGGTGAGGGGAGGGCTGCAAACACCATTGAAGGCGCAGCCCCTCCCCTCCCCAACACCTCTCCTCCTCCGCGTAAGCTTGGCGAAGCCCTGCCGGAGAACAGCCACTCCATCTGCATCACGCCGTCGTGCTGCCATTGGAGTTGTCTTCCTCAACCTCTCCTTCCTCCTTGCTGGATCAAGGCAGAAGGAGACGCCATCAAATCCCGCACGTGTGTTGAACGCGGAGGTGCTGTTCATTCAGCACTTGGTCATCGGTGATCGGAATCACGTTGGGGAACGTCTTCATCATCACCACTCCCTCGAACGCTTCGATTTTCGATCTACAAGTGGTATGTAGATGCAAACTCTCTCTCTTGACTCGTTGCTTAGATGAACTCATAGATAGATCTTGGTGAAACCGTAGGAAAATTTTAATTTTCTGCAACGTTCACCAACAGATTCTTGCTGGCTTCCCTCGGGGACCCCGTGGCAGTCTCCTCGGCGGATCCCTTGGCGGCCTCCTCGGCAGCAATATTGGTGGCTTCGGCCTCGGCGTCCTTGGCAGTCTTCGTGATCACGGCGTTGACGTCCGCCTGGTTTGCCAAGGGAAGATCTGAAGCCAAGGAGGGGAGAAAGGCGAAGGCAAAATCAGAAAAGTTCAAGACAGGGAAAAGGAAAGAAATTAAAGCAACGACTGTGAAGAGCAGGAGTGAGTAAATTACCCGCAACAAGAGGGGAGGATGCATCCCCCTCCCCGACGATATCTGTTGCCGGGACGGGGTCACCAACACCTGTGCCTGCCTCCTCCTCCTCCTCCATGCGCATGGGCTCGTCAGCGGGTGTCCTTGGCGGGACGTCCTCTGGTCGGTTAGTCGATGGGGGCGGCGTGTCGGGGGTGGACCCTAGTGGCTCCTCCTCCTGCTGCTCTCCTCTTGCGGGCCCGACAAGATAATCAATAAGGCTGCATGTTCCGGCGCCCGCCAGCAAGAAACGAGAGATGAACTTACGCTAGGGGCTGGCGTGGGGGCTGCGCTCAGGGCTCGATTCCGGACTGATGAAGATCGTCCCTGGCGCACGAGGAGTGCTTGCCGAGGGCTCATCGCTCGACGAAGCTCTGGCCCTCTTCGCCACTCGCTGGGCCAGTGTCTCCAAGTCCCTGCAACGATGAGATCAAATCAAGGTGAAGCAACTCAAATGAGGAGTCAGAAAACAGATGGGGAAGCAAGGAGCTTACTCGTCTTCCTCCTCTGCCCTCCTCTTACTCCTCGGGCTGAAACACCCAAGGTCGTATTTGGCCGTCGGGATGGGGACCGTGGGAGAAGGGGACGGGGTCCTTGCACGCTTGGATGAGGAGGAGGCGCCAGTAGCCATGGTTTTCTTCACTGCCGCGGCCGTGGCCTTCTTTGCCACCTCAGTTTCTTTCTCCGCCGCAGCCGCACGCCTCGTCTGGCGCATGGGCTGCGCCTGAGCCTCTTGTCGGAGCGCAGCCCTGCCGGATTGGACTGGCTCGTTGGAACCGGCCCGCCGCAGGACACGCTTCTTCTTTGGGGCCGAGAGCTCGTTCGCCTCGGATGCCTCCTCGGCCAGCTCTTTAGCCAACTCTTCAGCAGGGGACCCTACCGGAGGCGCCGCTGGTCTCCCCGATAGGCCCCAACCATTCGAGGAATCTCCTCTCCTCCGCGGCCTCTTCTGCCTCGTTCTCCAGGGTGCCTAGGCTGCCGGCCTCTGCAGCGAGCGCTACCTCCTCTGCCCTGGCGGCAATATACGCCACCTCCACGTTGGTGGTGGGGCGGATAAGCTCTGGCTCGGTGCAGATGGGACCCTCCACCAACGTGTCGAAGAACTCCTGCACCAACTCTGCCTGTGGCTCATCCCAAGTCGGGTCCAGGCCATGAGCATTAAAGACTGGCATCACCGCAATGATTTCAGTCAGACGAGAATTGTTGCTCAGCGGGTGCACACCCGCCGGCAACCTAAATGGATTGCTGGTCTTGCGGGCCTTGGCAGCCTTGCCGGTCCTCTCAGCGTTGCCGGCCTCGTCGACCCTGAGCTGGAAGAGCCGCTGGCAGAGATGCGCGTGGTGGATCACGGTGAAGTTGTGATTCAGGCCAGGGCGGAGCCTCATGATATCAGTTGTGTTCTTGTAGTCCCACGCCGGCCTCCCCTTGTTGTGAAGAGGGGCAATGTGACGGCGGAGGAAATCAACACCGATCATCTCGAGCCTAAGCCCGACAGCGATGAGGCGGTGAATTCGGGTGGTCATGACCGTGAGCTTCTTATCGTTGGGGTCGAAATCACTCCAGTCATCGCCACAGACCGATGGAGTCTTGTGAACCTTGCAAAACAATTGTGGCTCCTCCTCCACAATCCAGCACCAACGGCCCCGCCATTCATCCCACCGCTACTTCTGGCCTCCCTCCGGGTATACACCCTTGCTCAAACCCCTGGGGATCCAAGCAATACATCCGGAGACAGCATCCCCTGGCGGGATACGGGGGGGTGAAGTAGTGGCGAAAGAGTGTTGTTTTGGGATGGATCCCGACAAAACCTTCGCAAAGATGGGCGAAGAGAGCCATGCACGCCACAACATTTGGCGTGAAATCTAGAAGACGGAAGCCAAATGTGTGCATGATGTCATTGAAGAAGTCGAAGAAGGAGGGCAGACACCGCAGGAAAAATAGTCAACAAAGAAATGGTAAGTTTTTGGACCATGCTTGGCAAAGGGGCGGGGATGAGCATCGTGGCGGGATGCCCCATTGTCTCCCTCCCCCACAGGCACCAGAACTGGTCCCTGATACGTCTCCGTCGTAACTACTTTTCCAAACACTTTTGCCCTTGTTTTGGACTCTAACTTGCATGATTTGAATGGAACTAACCCAGACTGACGTTGTTTTTAGCAGAACTGCCATGGTGTTATTTTGGTGCAGAAATAAAAGTTCTCGGAATGACCTGAAACTCCACAGAAGTTATTTTTGGAATTAATAAAAAATACTGGCGAAAGAATCAAGGCCAGGGGGCCCACACCTTGTCCACGAGGGTGGGGGGCGCCCCCCCTCCTAGGGCGCGCCTCCTGCCTCCTGGGTCCCCGGGAGCTCCACCGACCTCAACTCCAACTCCATATACTCACGTTCGGGGAGAAAAACATAAGAGAGAAGGATTCATCGCGTTTTACGATACGGAACCGCCGCCAAGCCCTAAACTCTCTCGGGAGGGCTGATCTGGAGTCCGCTTAGGGCTCCGGAGAGGGGAATCCGTCGCTGCCGTCATCATCAACCATCCTCCATCACTAATTTCATGATGCTCACCGCCGTGCGTGAGTAATTCCATCGTAGGCTTGCTGGATGGTGATGGGTTGGATGAGATTTACCATGTAATCGAGCTAGTTTGGTTAGGGTTTGGTCCCTAGTATCCACTATGTTCTGAGATTGATGTTGCTATGACTTTGCTATGCTTAATGCTTGTCACTAGGGCCCGATTGCCACGATTTCAGATCTGAACCTATTATGTTTTCATGAATATATGTGAGTTCTTGATCCTATCTTGCAAGTCTATAGTCACCTATTATGTTTTATGATCCGTTAACCCCGAAGTGACAATAATCGGGATACTTACCGGTGATGACCGTAGTTTGAGGAGTTCATGTCTTCACTAAGTGTTAATGCTTTGGTCCGGTACTCTATTAAAAGGGGGCCTTAATATCCCTTAGTTTCCAATAGGACCCCGCTGCCACGGGAGGGTAGGACAAAAGAT
The DNA here is from genome assembly GCA_021605145.1 of Aegilops bicornis. Lineage (NCBI taxonomy): Eukaryota > Viridiplantae > Streptophyta > Magnoliopsida > Poales > Poaceae > Aegilops > Aegilops bicornis. The sequence goes on from CM038672.1 coordinate 651,031,056, forward strand.
GTCATGCAAGTTCTTTTCCATAAGAACGTATGACTATATTCGGAATACATGCCTACATTACATTGATGAACTGGAGCTAGTTCTGTGTCAGCCTATGTTATAACTATTACATGAGGAATCGCAACTGACATAATTACCCATCACTGATCTAATGCCTACGAGCTTTTCACATATTGTTCTTTGTTTAGTTACTTTACCGTTGCCACTATTACAATTACTACAAAACTCCTGCTGTTACTTTTGCCATTGTTACTGTTACTTCCATACTACTTTGCTACTAAATACTTTGCTGCAGATATTAAGTTATCCAGGTGTGGTTGAATTGACAACTCAACTACTAATACTTGAGAATATACTTTGGCTCCCCTTGTGTCGAATCAATAAATTTGGGTTGAATACTCTACCCTCGAAAACTATTGCGATCCCCTATACTTGTGGGTCATCAAGACTATTTTCTGGCGCCGTTGCCGGGGAGCATAGCTCTATTCTTTGAGTCACTTGGGATTTATATCGGCTGATCACTATGAAGAACTTGAAAGAAGAAAGAACTAAGATTTATCCCTCAACTACGAGGGGAGGTAAGGAACTACCATCTAGCTCTGCACTTGATTCTCCTTCTGTTATGAGTAAACTTGCGGCATCTAACCTGCTTCTGCTATTAATTCTGATATGTCGCATGTCACTGATGATGCCACTTCTGCTATGCATGATACTTATGATGAAACTACTTCTATGCTTGATACTACTATGCCATTAGGTGAATTTCCAGATGAACAACTTGCTAGGACTAGAGAGAATGAAACTATTGAAACTGATAATATTGATGAAAGTGATGATGAAGGTTCTTCCCCTAAATATGAATTTCCTGTTGTTCCTGAGGGTTATGTTATGGATGAAGAAACTGCTAGAGATTCTCTTGCTTGCAATGATAGATCTGATCTTAAGAAATTATTAGATAAGCTGAAACAAAAGTCTCTGAATGCTAGAATGAAACATGACCCTGCTTTTGCTACTTCACGTATCTGTGTTACTGATAAGGATTATGATTTCTCTGTCGATCCTAAGATATTACCCTAGTTGAATCTGATCTTTTTATGGCAATGAATCTGAAACTGTTGTGGCACATCTTACTAAATTGAATGATATAGCCACCACTACAAAAAAATACACTTCCGTGATGATACGTGTTTGTCATAGTAGGTCGCGTTTTTTGTCATGCATGTACATCCATGACGATTTTATGACAGAATCAAGATAGTCATACCTGTGTTGTCATAGAAGTGTTCCATGACATTACCAAAATTATCATCACGGAAGTGTCCACTTCCATAACGATAAATCGCGCATCACAGAAGTGCTTTCGTCAAGGGTGACCGACACGTGAGCGGAACGCCGTTAAGCTATCGGGTCGGGTTTTGGATCCGATAACCCGTTAACAGCCCCGACCAATGGGGATTTTCCACGTGTAAAATCATCATTGGCTGGAGGAAACTGCGATGTCGGCTCATCGTTGGGACGGATGTCATCCACTCATTGGGCGTATAGGCGCCTATGATACGTCGACACGCGGCACTACCAACGATGGCCCATTCCTGTGAAAAGGCCGACCCGTTTGACTTGGTCAAAAGGTGGCGGGCCGGCCCATGGAAAGCCTGTTAACGGCCTATTCACGTATAGCCCATTTACAGCCCGCTAACCCAAGGCCCGTTACGCCCTATCCAAATTAGGCCCAGTAGCGTCATCTGGGCCATCCAATATGATTCTAGCCCATTTTCACTTCTGGCCCATGTATGGCCCATGACGTCTTTCGGCCCATATGAGGCCCTTTGTAACTATTGGCCCATTAACGGCCCCTGGTGAAACTGGCCCGTAATGAACAGTGTATCACTTTACACCCATAAATAGCCCGTGGTGAAACTGGCCCGTAATGAATAGTGTATCACTTTATACCCATTATCGGCCCGTTATTCCATTGGGCCGTTTCCAGCCCAAGTTATCTTTCGGCCTTCTAAGGGCCCATTTATTCTTGGGCTCATTTGCAGCATTCGGTTACTTATGGCCCGTTACTGTCATTTTCTGCTTGTGGGCCAAATTCAGCCCGTCGTTATAGTCGGCCCGTTTGTGGACCGTTAATCTCTGTTGGGCCATTTTCATAGGATCACCAAATACGGCCTATTAACGGCCCGTTATGGTCAGCCCATAAAACGTACGATTTCCATTAAAGGCCCGTCTATGGCCCATTAAAGGCCCGTACAATACCCATAAATGAGTCGGCCCTTACAAGGCCCGTGGATCCTACGAGACGTAGAAGGCCCATGGATCCTATGAGACGTAGAAGGCCCATGGATCCGACGGCCCATTGAAGGCCCATGGATCCGACGGCCCATGGGTCCCACGGCCCATGGATCCGACGGCCCGTACATGGCCCATGGATCGTACGGCCCGTGAAGGGCCATGGTCGGGCGAGTTGGCCCCCGTTAGAACGATACAGCATATTCAAAGAATTATCCTACTCAATACTATCACCTCTAAAAAGCATACACTATACAACAAAGAGATCAAGGCATAGAAAGGTAGAATAATCCTACACTATACAATAAAGAAATTATAGCCAATTATACCCACTGGGCATTATGGTTCGACACAGGTGTTAATAAAACATACACAGACAGCAAATTACATATACTGGGCAAATACAGCTCATACATCATGGACGCGCATCAACTTAACTCCATTTGAACTATAATCGATTGGCCGGATTCAGGTAGCACAAATTTCAGTCTGCAAAATCTCCAATTCCTTCATGGTTACCTTAGTGTCTTGTTTCATTTTTTGACTCCTGCATCTAATACCTGCATGTCCAGTCTCAACTTGTTGACTAAATGTTGACAATCATGTACACGTTGTCTTGCCACCTCTAGTTGATGCTCGAGAACATCAGCACATTCAAATTCCAATCCATAATCATTCGCTAATGGCCATGCCACACAGCTCGCAGATCTTTGTGTTGATGTGACTTCATCCTGAAATGTTTCTGTAAGTACACATGACTAGGGCAAAAAATAGTTACAACAGTGATGCGAGGCATAGTTAATTTTGTACTACATGGCAAAACAGGACTAACAATAATGTTACACATCATGAAGCATAAGCAGGTGATATTTTAAAAATTATAAGAAAGATAGTCTGTGCAGCCTACATACAGAAATCCCTCTTAGTTCACCAAAGGAGCATGATGTTGGGGCCCAATCGAAAACACAGACAAGTTACAAAATTAGACAGCACGTTGCGTATAAGCAAGCAGTTGGCCATTCTGTATCTCAATTAAAGTCTTAGGGAGCATAATGAACAGTAGAGGGTTTCATACAAACATACTACAGCAGGTAAAACTATGCAATCATTAGCGTAGTATAAACTAGATTGTGAGCCTCATGCAATAATAGTTGGTTAATAGACTTCAAAGCTTCAGGCACACTTCGTCAGAGTAATTAAATGGTAAGGCCTTTAATTATGTCAACTAATAGTTATACAAGTACTGAACATTAGGCATGATTATTTGGGAATCTCATTAACTGAGGACAAATAAAGCAATTGAAAAGAGCAAATTAACTATGCCTGAAACAAACAAGGAATTGAACTGTTGAGTTGCATACCTTAGCAGGTTGAAGAGGCTCAGCGCAGCTCCTACTTCTCTTGCAAGGCTCCTTCCTAACATCTTGTACTTGGAAATCCTCAATCTTATCTTCATTGCACGCCCTCTGCAAGGTGACACAAACTAGTTACTCGTCTCCTTGGAAGATAAATATGCATACTTTCCAGTCTGTGAACACAAAAGGATGAGATTATAACAGAACAGCACCACATAATGAAACATGCCGCATCTCTTGCACTTGAACACAATGAAATGAACATTTACTATGTCTGCACTATGTAAAAACTAGGCATACCTTCGAACTGGATCTCCAGGTACTCTTGGAGAGCCCTCTTGTAGTGTCTGACCAAACCTTTATGTCACGTATGAGTTAGACAAGGCCCCACTACAGCAGCCCTTAGTGTTTAAATCGTTGACAAGCTCTGTTAGAGTGTTAGGTCAAGAACAACAAGTAATCAAAGCAAATAGTCCTAGTATGGCTGGCTGATGCAAACAAGCAATTGAACAGATGTGTGAGCAAATCTTACATATCAAGAAAAGAAGTAAAGAAGGAGGCTTAAAGACCATCACTTGGTGACCAGATTTAAGGGCATTTAAACATCATGTGCAACGTGTGAACTAACATAAACATTGCATATTCCAGATTCTACAATGGAATGCACATGTATTAGGTTATGCCATGTATGATGATGCCTAAATGTACAGATAGCAGGCATGAGTGATTCATCATTGCACGCACAATTGAATTGCGGGTTAAGGGCCAGTTTGGTTCTGCCTTTTCAGGGCATATTGTCAAAATAAGCCATAAAAGATGTAAAGAAGTCAATTTTGAGTTATGGGCTTGGGCTTAACTAATTTAGCTTTGGAGGGGGTGTGTTTCGGGTAGAACCTCACTAAAAATTGAAGGGAAGGGGAATTGTGAAATGACTCTGTTGTCTGCCTATATTACACTCAACATGCAACTGCTGATGCCCGTGTCACACCTAACCCTCAAGTAAAAACAAACACGCAAGCATTCATTGCCTGCCCTCTTGCATCTCCTCTCCCCTTTCCCTCTACCTTGATCCCCTGCCTGCAGCACTAGGGTTCCTCCAGCGAGCCGTCGCCACTGGTCCCATCTGGCCTGGTCCTCGATGATGATATGTCCAGCTAGGCTAAATGGCCGGCGGGTAGGGGCAAATCTCCCTGGCTGCTCCTCCCTCTGGCGCCGCCCGTCATTCCCATGGTCTCCAGCAGCTGCTCCACTATGGTTCGTCCAACGCACTACTCCGGCGGGCGCTGCACAACTACGGCTGATGCCACACTCCGGCCGAAGGCAACTTATTCCCCCTCCCCTCCTCCCAGTCAATGGCCTTGAGGTGCTGTTGAAGGATGAGCTCATCCAACAAGGTGAGGATCTCCTCTGATTTTTTGCCAAATTTTCATTCTGATCACTATACGATGAATTGTTATGAGCTTCTTCTGCTGGTGCTATATGATGCATTGCTATGAGCTGCTCCTGCTGCTGCTATATGATGAATTGCTATGAGCTGCTGCTGCTATATGATGAGTTGCTATGAGCTGCTGCTGCTGCTATATGATGAATTGCTATGAGCTGCTGCTGCTATATGATGAGTTGCTATAAGCTGCTCCTGCTGCTGCTATATGATGAATTGCTATGAGCTGCTCCTGCTGCTGCTATATGATGAATTGCCACGAGCTGCTCCTGCTGCTGCTATATGATGAATTGCTATGAGCTGCTGCTGGTATATGATGAATTGCAGACTGCTGCTGCTGTATGATGAGTTGCTATGAGTCGATCTTGCCGCTATATGATGCTTTCAGGTTGTGCTGCTATATGATAATAACCAGCCACTTGGACCATCGAATTTCAATAAATAATTGTTCTTCATTTAAATGTGGGTCATGCGTTCTTTGTTTAAATTAGGCAATGGGATCTCTATGGAAAACATTGACCAAAGTAGATTGTGCCAAGTAGATGGTATCTTTGTATTTGCATTTTGAGCAAATAGTGATGGTACATTTTCCCATCATATTAATTACTGCACTTTGGGTTCAATTTGTGATGTTTGCAAGTCAAATTAATTTCCATATGGGCAGCAAAATGAAAAAATATATAATGCAATCTAGACTTTCCTTGATCATACCAAAGATAAGTGAAAACGCAATGAAAAGAACTGGTTGGCTTATTACATGAAGCTTATATTCACAGTGCTTATTTTCTTAGGATAACTTCGTAATAAGCATCCCTAAGAAACTTGGCTAATAGAACTGGCATACAAATAACTGCAACGGAGGAGTGACGTACCATAGCACACTGTATAGGCTCACCGTTGCCTCTCCTTTTTTTGCGATGTTCCATGAAATTGCCACATACATCTTATACTTTTTCATTGTGTAACCCTATCTGCAAGTTGACACGGCTAATTTCAGACATCTCTACATGATACTACATTGCATATCCCTTGAGAATATTTAAACCACCAATTAACGATTGTGTGCGTACCATAAACTAGCCATGACTCTGTATGCTGGACTAGTAGTGCACTGGAATTCCTACATGCCACCTACGATTTTGTGTAATGTACTGCCCCTGTTCCTAAATATATGTCTTTGTAGAGATTCCAGTATGGACCACATACAGATGTATATAGATGCATTTTCGAGTGTAGATTCACTCATTTTGCTCCGTATGTAGCCTATAGTGGAATCTCTAGAAAGACTTATATTTAGGAACGGTGGTACGAGGTAATATCATATATGACATCTACATATCTAATTTAGCAGCCAGTAGTAGAAATCATTGTATTCACAAAGGGATTACTGGTCGAAAATCCTAACAAACCACGCTGTCAGGCACAGAATAATACAAGAGAGAGATACACGCTTACAAGATCATAGCAATGCCTTAGTCCAGGATCTTGGTTGGCCAAGCTATTAGATCCTGAACAAACATCGTCCTTGTAGTTTTTGCCAGCTGCATATCAGGTAACCGTGGCGGATCTGCAGCCGTGGACGGGGCATCAGAAGCTGCTCCGGTGGTTGGGTTAAGGATGGTGTCCATGACGCGGATCTGCGGCCGTGGATGGGGCGTCAGAAGCTGCTCCAGTCGTTGGGTTAAGGGTGGTGTCGACGATGCGGATCTGCGGCCGTGGACGTGGCGTCAGAAGCTTCTCTGGTAGGTTGGATGAGGGTGCGAGGAAGCGGATCTGAGGCCGTGGACTTGTGAGTTGGAAAAGCGGCCCCGGTAGGGTTGAGAATGGTATATGCGAAGCTACTCCGTTAGGGTTGACGATGGTGTCGGCGAAGTGGCTCCGGTAGGGTTGAGGAAGGTGTCGGCAAAGCGGCTCCGGTAGGGTTGAGGAAGGTGTCGGCGAAGAGGATCAGAGGCCGTCAATGAGGGCGTCGGTGGGGCGGCTCCGAGGGGTGTGGACGAAGCGTCTCCAGTGGGGAGTATGAATGAGCCGTTGTAGATGTGCGGCGGTTGACACCATGGACAAGGCCGGCACTGAATGGGCTGTGGTACATTGCTGGATGAGCAGTCTACTTGTTTCTATGGGAGGTGGGAGGGGTAGATGCGGCCGCAGAAGCAGATCCGACGAGGTGGACACTGCTGGCAGTGAATGGGCTATGGTACGCCGGTGGATGAGCAATCTAGGGTTTCGAAAGGGGTGTGGAGAAAGGGCTATGAAGTACAGATGACGTGATGTAAGATGCTCTGGTGCTGTGGAGTTAGTCGTTTTTGCGGGAGGGGGAGAGGAAATGGGGGTGCCGTGTAGTGGGGGGAACCGGAAGTTACCAAAGCAGCCCCGAACTATCATGTAGCTGTATTGTAACTGTTGGTCTCCGTGCACCAAGGACAAAAGGGGGATTTCGCATGCTAAAGACTAAGGTGGCAGAAATTTTAGAAGGAGGCAGGAGATTTTGCCGCCCGCGGGATCGTTCGTATTTGGTTTCAACTAATTTTGGACCGTGTTAGCGGGAAGGTCATGCCAGACTGTGTACACGGGGCACACGTCAGCAGTTAATAACTGGTGTGAAGTCCACACCAGAAAAAAGACAATAACTCGGGATGATGCACCGATAACTTGGACGTTCACACGGGCGCGGCCAATCGTACGGGTGTAGTGGCGCGTTCACAAAAAGAGAGATCAAACGCTCAGCCTATGTATTTCTCGTGTAAATAGATAATTTAGTGCCATTGGTTATTTACTTTAAACATAATGCATTGATGTGTTAGTGTAGAGGCGCACAAAAAGAAATGGATATTGTAGTCAGCTACTTAAAAGTGTTACCTCATATTATTAAATAACCTCCATTTTCATAAATTGCGTACCCGTTGAATTCATATATGAATATTACATAAATTACTTCAAAATAGAAACTTAAATCATCCAAGACTAATGAATTTGAATGCAAGAGTAACAATGGTGCATGTACACGATAGCTACATTGGTTGTTTGAAGAAACATCAACGTAACTTTGGCATGCACAACTGAAACGGTTTATTTAAATAGAAAAATGTGATATGTGAGTGTCCAATCTTTATACCGTTGAATCGATATTGTACCTTTGGCCACGATCTGAAGTAGATGTTGACTTACGTTCAAGCGGCCTTGCGTCCACGATCGCTAGATAGTGATACGTGAATGAATTGTGCAATCTCTGTCACACACATACATATCTCATTTCCCTGTGGGCATCGGAATCACACACGCGCACTTCGTGTATTTCTCTCCCTCTGTCAGGGTTAAATTCATCTTTCTACCCCGTCCTACAAGTCTCTCACACAGAAACACACACACTCTCTATGTCTAACACGCCCACCCCTTTAATTCCGCCCACCCACAATCACTAATGTCTCAAAGTATAGTAATGTCTCTCACACATATGCTATCTACCTATCCCTTAATATAGCTAGATATGTGTCACACAAACTCCTTCTCCCTACTAGCAAGATGACCATGCGTTGCATGGAACATCAAGATGCATTTGTATGATAAGTTTATCTTGTGGGACAAAAGGATGAACGACGGAATGCCTTATTTGCAAATGCGGAGAGGGGTGTGGGTATCTTTTTGCAAAATTGCCATAGTTTCCTTCCTATCCGTGGATATAAATCGGATGGCCCATATTGCAGGATGGCACGAACACCATCATCACAAACTCTGTTTTTTATAAGAGTAGAGATATGTGAGTGTCACTGCCCCCCCCCCCCCCGCCCCCACATACACCCACACACCCACACTTCCCAACACCGAAAGAGTAGGGTGACACCTCGATCTTGATACTAATCTATCGACTGGCTTCTCTCTCAAACATACACACGCACACACTACCCGGCACCGAAGGAGTAGGGTGGCACATCGATCTTGATAATAATCTATCTACTCCTCTTTCAAACACACACACACACACACACACACACACACACGCGTGCGCTAGTTGTGCCTCTATGCCTACCGCGCACACTCTCGATACGTCTTTCTCTCCCCCCCAACAATGACAGCAGAAGGGTGACAACTCGATCTGATCATAATCTGTCAATTGGTTTCTCTCTCAAACATTGTGTCTCGGTGCCTCGCTCGGTACCCCCTCAATATGTAGACTTCTCGCGCGCGCACAGCTATAGTGACGATGATGCTGAACCCAGTGTGCCTTGTTTTTACCGGCCTGATGTGATAGTTTTGACCCTGTTTTCTGTTAATTAACAAGGCAACCTTTTCTTTGTTACTACTAGTGAATCTGAAATCATTCGGGGTAGACATAAAATATATCATTTCAACCGAATTATCGCAACAACTATTTTAGAAGAAATTAGCTAGCTGCCCGTGCGTTGCACGGAACATCAAGATGCATTTGTATGAGTAGTTTATCTTGAGAGAGAAAAGGCTGAATGAGGGAAGGCCTTATTTGTGAATGTGGAGAGACGTGTGGGTATATTTTTGCAAAATTGCCATAGTTTCTTTCCTATCCATTAGATATAAATCCGATGGCCTATATTGCAGGATGGCACACACACCATCATCACCAACTCCGTTTTCTACTCCCTCCGTCCGAAAATACTTGTCATCAAAATGGATAAAAAGAGATGTATCTAAAACTAAAATATGTCTAGATACATTTCCTTTTATCCATTTTGATGACAAGTATTTCCTGGACGAGGGAGTATTTGTCTTTTAGAGATTTCAACAAGTGACTATGACCAGACCTTACCAACATACTCAAAAAGTAGTCCATAATTTTGATGTTACCCTCTTTTCTTGGCGGTGCGGTGCCATCCGATACCTCATAAATAAATCAAGGACAAATCGGCCCCTTCACGAAAAAGACATACAGAGTAAAATGAGTGAATCTACACTCTAAAATATGTCTACATACACATCCGTATGTGGTAGTCCATTTGAAATCTGAAAAAGACAAATATTTAGGAGCGAAAGGAATATATATATATATATATATATATATATATATATATATATATATATATATATAAGAGTAGACATGGAGATATATCTCCAAAGATGTTCTACAACAAAAATGTTACGGGCTGGTTAGGGCGGATGCTATAACGCGATGACATGAGTTCAATTCTGTCTTTTAACTTCAGATTTTTATATTATATATTACTCTACTTATTTAATATATACTTCTTCGCATCTTGTCTTGTGAGTGGAACCCACAGTACATAGAATACAAGATTAAGGATGGACTTGTTTCTTTTTAACTTTCTGCGAAGGTTGTAGCCACCCTACAAGTCACGTGTACACTGTACATGCAATTAACTTTTTATAGAGGGACAATCATACACGCAATTAACTAAAATGGATTAAATGTCACTCTATTATTTCCAGCATAAAGAGCATCTCCAACGGCAGCCGACAAATTTCCTCCCGCTTCCTTCCACAGAGGACGACATCAAACGCCAGCGGCATATATTTTTACAACTCTAACCAACCAGATGAAATTCGTGCAAACACGGACTGATTTCATATAAGCATGAAGGATTTCGTATAAAAAGCCGGATCTTCATATAAACATGATGGATTTCATTACATTTACATGAACTAAGAGGTGCGAATCCGGCTCTCTTGTATAATTAATACTCCCTCTGTCCGGAAATACTTGTCCTAGAAATGGATGTATCTAGACTTATTTTAGTCCTAAATGGCCGCCCGCGGATCCCTTTGTCTTCCTCATGTCCGTGAGACACTTGCGGGGTCGACGAAGGTCCTCGGAAGAGACGAAGCAGCAAAGAAACCACCTGAATCCGCGGTCCTCGCCTCGGTGGTGGCCTTCATGGGTCCCAAGTGGCGGCGGCCTCCCGTGTTCTACTTCTCCTCGATGATGGCGGCGGAAACGGAGAAGCTGGCCACCGACTCGTCGCTCTCCACACACCCGGCTTCTGTCTCTGCCTACATGGTGCTGCCGCAGGCATGGGGGGCGCGCCCACAGACACGGGAGGCGTGGCCACCGCAAACACTAGTGGCATGGTACGACGCGGCAGCGACGGCGCCCGTACCGGCGTGCTCGCCGCCGTGCCGGCGTGGAGCAACTCGCCACCCCTCATCGAGCTGAACTGGAGTGGCAAGTTGCTGAACCATGCGCCTGCTTGGGGCGGCAACTGGCTCCGTCGGGCCAAGAGAGGTTGGTGAAGCACCGAGCGGCCCCGCCCGTATCCGGAGGGCTCGGTGGGCCACCCAGCCGGGTAATATGCCGGAGAATGGCTCATCATAAGCCATCAGAAGAGTGGAGAAAATGGTGAAGGAGGAGATGGGGGAGCGCCGGTGGGGTGCGATTCTTGCCCGCCGTCTGTCTGGCCTCGTGTAAATAGAGGACGGACGGTAGGAGCTTGGCCGGCGTCTGGCCTCCTTTCAACTGAGGGCGGACGGGAGGAGCTCGGCCGATGTTGCGTTTAATTCCGGCCCGCTCATGAACGGACGTGTGGCCGAAGTAGGATTCTCGATTTGCATGCGGGTTTAACGGAGGGGTTTAATGGAGGCGCCGGGCATGCAGCGGGCGGCGCAGTACTATTCGATTTGACAGTAGTAATGAGCCGTCAAATCACAAAGGCCCTCACCTCTCGTGAAACCGACCGAGCTAGACTGCCCCGCCCTCTAGCCTTTTAAAAAATGTATACTTTTGTACATAAGTAGTATAGATGGATTGCGCCATGGAGCAAAACTTGAAATTAATAAAGAGGTGGTACATATAGAGAGCGCACGTCGCCAAATTATGCATATAGTACTATTAAAAAGGCTAGTCACAATAATGGTGTCCAGCACAACCCACCCCTCAAATGAAACTAAGCATCCTGGAATTTTTTGACAAAACTAAGCACCCTGAAATTCTTTGACAACTAAACTGTTGGCTATATGATGTTGGCCATATATATTGTATGTATATAATGTGAAGAAACGAGTGGTAGACTATACCAACTAAAAGATGAAATGTAAGAAATACTAGTATGTACGTACTAAAGAATTAAAGTAACGAGAAGAAACATAACATAGTTCTGTTGGGGGCTCAGCACAACACACCCCTCAAATTAAATTAAGCACACCTGTAATTAAACTTTGCAACTATTCTGGAGACACTGCATTAGGCTGGCCATAGTGGGGGTAACATAAGTAGTATCATGCACTTGGGACTCGCAAACATGCTTATGTGGCAGGCAATTAAAGAAGAGAGAGATGGTTATAGTAACATAGGTAGATACTGTAACATAATAAATGTGATGCTACTATGTGTCATGCATGGCAATAAATGAGACCACCTATGATACTAATATATGATACTATGCACTATAGAGGTAGTAATATATGCATGTTACTAGTCTAAGTTACTATGATACTAATATATGCATGCTACTAGTGTAAGTTACTCCGCACTATGACCAGCCTTAGAACCACCATGAGCAACGACACTGCCGCCTTACTCGGAGTCCTCGTCCACGTCCTCGACTTCGTCCTTGTCCCTCTTCCTCTTGGCCGATACTTCTTTACTTGAACCGCACACTTGGCTCTTGCTCTTCATCCAACCCTTGTAGATATTGAAACAAAGGTAGCTATCCATTGCAGCGTAGTGGATGTGGTCTATATCTAGTACATTCTGATGCCATGCATAATGATGAAACATTTATGGAGGATTCTCCAGTTTACCGTCCGAAGGATGAACCATGGCTCCTGCCAGAGTCAGCATTGAAGGCTTACGAGAGGACACCAGCCGATTCTTCTGGAGGTCGAAGGTGTTTCCTACAACGAGGCCTATCCGACCCAGGACTTCTTTGTCGTTACCAAAGTCTATGATGTGAATTTGACTAGGTTGCTCTTGAGGAAGTCCTTAAAATCCGGGCATTCAACGTCGGCATGGCATATGTGGTAGACCAAGCATAAGTCATGCACGCATAAACCTGGATCATGGCGGGCTTCTTCCTCTCTTCGTCCTTTAGATCCTTCTCTCGTCCCAGGACTATGGTGTACTCAACATCTAGCCCAGCGACCCGCTCATCATTTGAGTCTTCGAACATGCGTCTGAAGCGAGAAAGGCATCCTTTCACCATAGCGGAAGAACGGGTGTAGATGACGTCGAACTCATCGCCGGTGATGGTTCAAACCTTGTACTCACCGCCTGTCACGGAGATTTGGGATGCCATGGATTTGGGAGGAGGGTTAGGATTAGTGGAACGGCCGTAATGTGAATGGACGGGACGACTAGGAGCAAACCGCCGTAGTATTGAAGGACGTGCGGGGACGAGTAGGAGCGAACTGCCAGCGTGCGAACGACAGGTCCATTCTCCCATGATACGGGCTTCCGAGAGCCCTTGGATCTGAGATTGAACGGTTGCATGGCGTGATTCTAGACCTATGGGTGAATATCCTATCCTGGAGGGTTATTCTGCAAATTTCCAGCAACTTAGCATGCGACCGTTTGATCTCAGATCCAAGGGCTGCCAGCAACCCGTATCATGGTCGCGCCTACCACGACCGTCGCGTCGCTCGCTTGTCAGCGCCGCCTTATGGAGATTTAACACGGTGCGTTAGGCTATCTGATGTTGTCATGTCATACATAGTCATCACTTAGTCACGCATACTACAACAAGGTTAGCTATAAGGTTTGCTATAAGTGTATTTATTGTTTTACTCCTCTCTATCTCTCTCTTCATACTCCCTTTGTCCCATAATATAAGAACGTTTTTGACTCTAGGACACATGGAGTACTAGTATTTATTGCATTTGCCAATGAGTGACCTCTTCGAATGAAATGGTGTTGCTAAGTTTGCTTCATTTAATTAGCTATAGACTCAAAATTGTCTTTTCACCTAGGTACACGCGCTTAGCACCGTTTCTTCCTTGGGTCACCAAACTAGTCTCTCTCTTCTTGATTAACTTGCCACATCGGACTTTATGCCTATGTGGCAAGCTTAGCACCTAATAGGAGCAAGTAAGGCAGCTTGTAATGGGAGTAGTATCATGCATGCCAACTATGCAATCTTGATGAGGTGACGTCGAATTAAATGAAAAAAAGAGAGAGTTGAGTATGATAATATGATACTGTAGTATCATATTAAATGATGTGCTACTATGTGTCATGCATGACAATAAAAAAACTATCCTATGATACCAACACATGATACTATGCATTACGGATGTAGTATCATACAAAGGTATCATATGCATGACACTAGTATATGAAACACTCCATTACGACCAATCTAAGTACAATAGTGCGCTTTACATGGCATTTTTGCATATGTGGAGGAAAGAGAGGCAAGGAAAAGTGGAGAAGTGGGATCTCATGCAAGATCCAGCCTCTACTACAGTCCACATGGTGGAGCATTGGGAGAAGCACCTGTATGGAGGTGGTCAGGAATCAGGAGACTCACGCCGGTCGTAGCGCCGCAGTTAAAATGATAATGGCAAGAAAAATCACGGGGCCCCACCTGTCCAGCAGTAACTTGATGTCAAATCACACAGCCCTTCGTTTGCAGCAGCCTACTCCCTCGTCTTCTCGCGTCTGTGTCGAACCGACTAGGCGGAACTGCCTCGCCTCGTACCGCACAGGAAAAGCCCGCGCCGTATACTCCCTCCGTCTAGGTGACCAAGGTGGAGAGGAAAAGGAGAGAACTTAATTGTCGGTGTCAAAACCGGCGGATCTCGGGTAGGGGGTCCCGAACTGTGCGTCTAGGCGGATGGTAACAGGAGACAAGGGACACGATGTTTTTACCCAGGTTCGGACCCTCTCGATGGAGGTAATACCCTACTCCTGCTTGATTAATATTGATGATATGTGTAGTACAAGAGTGGATCTACCACGAGATCAGAGAGGCTAAACCCTAGAAGCTAGCCTATGGTATGATTATTGTTCGTCCTACGGACTAAAACCCTCCGGTTTATATAGACATCGGACAGGGTTAGGGTTACACAGAGTCGGTTACAATGGTAGGAGATCTACATATCTGTATCACCAAGCTTGCCTTCCACGCCAAGGAAAGTCCCATCCGGACACGGGACGAAGTCTTCAATCTTGTATCTTCATAGTCCAGGAGTCCGGCCAACGGTGATAGTTCGGCTATCCGGACACCCCCTAATCCAGGACTCCCTCAGTAGCCCCCGAACCAGGCTTCAATGGCGATGAGTCTGGCGTGTAGATTATCTTCGGCATTGCAAGGCGGGTTCTTCTCCAAATTCCATATACTTGTCGAATAGTGTCCGGCTTCTGATAAATGATGCGCTCCTTGGCTTCCACGCCCAATAATGGCCATCTTCCACGTGTTTGAATGAATGCGAAAAGCCAGGGTATTTTTACACTTACCCCCCTAGCTGCGCAAATGAGCCGCCTATAAAAGGGACGAGGATCTAGATCTGATTCACATCATTCCCCCTCCGCAAGCTTTCATCGGAGCGCCTTTGACAAAAATCCATTCCATCATGGACAGTCGACACGGCTCCTCCTCTCGCGCTCCCAGCCCTCAGCCTGGAAATTGGGAGAGATGCGCAGTCCCGCATAGCGAGCTAGTGACACTCCAAACCAAAGGATTTCTTCCCACGGCCTTCATGGTTCCGGTTCGAGCGGACTCGCCACCTATAAGAGGCGGAAAGCAAGCGGAGAGTGTCCCGATCCCTCAAAGGAGAGCGGGTATGCTTTGTCTCTTATCTAGTAAGAGGACTCGGATTTCAGTTCATCCGTTTCTCCGGGGCTCTTGGAATTCTCGGCCTCGATTACACCACCTTCGCTTTGCCTCCGTTTTGCATATCGCGGGCTTCGTGGCCCTTTGCAAACTGTTCTTGGGCGTCGAGGCTCATTTTGCACTGTGGAAGAGATTATTCTGACTTGTACCCCGTTCTCATGAGGGGTCAATATATCAAGTGGGCGGAGCCGAACTATGGCGCATCGCAGGGAACGGATACCTATCCGGAACCCGAAGAAGGCGTTCAAGACTGGCCTTGAATGGTTTTATATAGAAGGCGTCCGCTGCGGATCCTGTTCGGATCGGCCTTAGGAGTTCAGCAATGCTCCTTTGAAGAAACGCCTCGAGTTGGCGCTGAGGAGCTCGGAGGGAAGGCAGACGAGGGGCGTCCTTTACGATGAGGCGAATAAGGTTGTTAGCTCATTCGGAATGACCATGATCGGTGTCATGGCCACATGTATTATGCGAAGTGCGGCCGCTCCAATATAGGGGCCACCCCATGTGGTATTTCAACGGGGAGGACGATGCCACCCGTCATGGCCGTAAGGGGCCGGGATCGGTCACCGATCTGGTGAAGACCTTATCCGCGCTGTACAAGGGAGAAGATGAAGATTTTCTCCGCGTCAGTCCATTGAACAGATTTTCTATGAACAACCCTCGAAGCTGGGTAAGCGGGCATTCCTTTTCTGCACATCCGATCCGTATTCCCATGGTTAGGTATCTCATTTTGTGATTTTGACGCAGGAACTGCGCCAGGCCGTGAAAGACATAAACAACCCGCCTCCACAACGCGAGGATCCGGAAAGGCTCCTCAATCCGGCCTCCCAAGAGGATCCGGATATATTGGTGGAGCTGATTGATGGGGTATATCACCAACTGAGCATCGATAATGCCTTGGTTGCCATTACGGCTGATTACCCCGGAATACTTCCAGCCTCACAGGTAACTGAGACCGAGGTCCCAATACCCTCATAATGACCCTTTCCTGCTTATTTTTGATCACCGTATACCAATGGTGTTTTGCAGGGGGTGCCTTTGAGGCAGGAGGCCGAGCCCGCGGCGGCTAGGCAACAAAGGCGTCTGACCCCTTGCAGCTAAACAAGTGCGGTCGGATCGAAACACCGCCGCATAGCGGTATGGCACGTCACCATATTCCCAGGATTGATTCCTGGAAGGCGATTAACGCTGGTGCTCTTTTAGGAAAAAAGCGCTTCATTGGGCCCGAGTCCGGAGAGGTTGCCAATCGAGCCTTCGCCATCCGGGCTCAAAAGCCGGGTCGAAGCGGAGGCGAAAGACGAGGCGTCGTCGGACGTTCCTCCGACGAGAGGATGCCGACAGATTGTCCGCCACCAACTCCGAGGTGGAGAGCGCCATGAATCACAGGCGCCGCCGAACAGTTCTTCGTGGCGCATGTTTCTCCCAAGAGGCATTGGATGCCTTCAATTCGGAGATCGCACCTCCGTGCCGCTCAAGATGGTCTAGTGAGCCACGGAGGCGATATATAAAGGACATACGGAGAGGAAATTTGGCGATTATATATGCGGTAGCCCCGAGACTTAAAATAGTTATAATAACTGATTTAAGGATCATTAGATTATCTGAGGATCTTACAAAAAGGAATACCCGACTGTCCCTGGAGCTTGAAGAATGCAAGGCCCAACTTGAGGCCGCACTAGCTGCTACAGGGGGAGCCACAGAGACCCCCTCTGGTAATATATGCTTCAAAAGATATATAGTTTGTGAAGTGCGGCGTGTGTGTAAATCTCACAATAATATTGCAGATGACGCGGACTAGATCCGGACAAGCAACAGCTCTTGCGCGGTTGAAGGCTGGCGAGAATGTGCTTACAAAGGGTGAGGCAAGAGAAAATAATCTCCAAGATGCCAACACCCGGCTGGGTGAGGAACTAAAGGATGTTCGTGCCCGGTATGCGACTCCGTGAAGGAGAATCGGCGACTTGGTAGCGGTATTTTTAGTAAGTGCTTGGCGAACTTTGAAAAAGAGTTCGGCGAGGAAGTCAATTAACGAGTTATATGCGTAGGTATGCTCACGGGTCGTCCTGAAGAGGAAATGCCCGGTTCTACGGGTGACCTTCTTCCCGAGCTATTGCAACTGCACAAACAAGTTCGGCAGGTGATGAAAGGCGTCGCCCAGGCCTTGTGGCCATCTATCTCCCTGCCCGAAGGCCTTGGAGAGCTTGCAGAGAAGCTCCAGGGAGCACGGCAGCGCTTCCGACTATGGAAGATATCGGCCTGTCGTCAAGGTGCCAGGGAGGCCTGGGCCTTGGTGAAGACGCCGTACACGAGTGTAGCGACCTGACCCGGATGGATCAAGTCTATGTGCTTAAGTGTCATCCCTGGATCGGTATGCTGACACACACAGTACTCGAGGATTTATAACCGAGGTAAATCACATGTATAAACTAACATAAATACTATTACCTCAATCCAAAATAGCGGAAGTAACAAGGTTGTGGATTCCCATCAACACCAACGGCAAAGTTGAGTGTAGAAATCGTAACCCTAACGTATCGATTACTCGTCAGAAGATCACGCAACATGAGACGTTGCAGCCACAAAGGGTCAGTACATTGAATGTACTGGCAAATTCACACTATAGAGCAATGCTGAAATATGGCTATGACTACATGCATATTTGGCTGGTGGAAAAGCTCTATGGTTACAGTTTTGCGTAAAGCCAATTTTTCCCTACTACAATGGAATAAATTTTATTTAACTATCATGGTGGTAGTTGAACATTGAGTATGGTTGACAGCATCCTCAATCCCAAATAAAAGTACTCATTAACAACCCAACAATATTAATTAGAGTAACATGATGAGATTCACATGATATCCAAGTACTAGATACTCAAGATGTCCATAACCGGGGACACGGCTAACCATGATTAGTTTGTACACTCTGAAGCGGTTTGTGCACTTTTCCCCACAAGACTCGATCTCCTCAGTTTGATTTCTCGCACTACATGGTGTTTAAGAAACGGATGACCGAGACATAGTCTTTCAGAAGCGCTAGCACCTTACGTATGGGTAGACCGTATCAACCTACAACCCCTACATCAGCTAGCCTACCCGTAAGAGTTCGCACAACTTAGTCAACTATGCTAGAGCCCATAGTAGCATGTGGCTGCACACGGAAGTTTCTAGCATGAATAATCTCATGATCCCTTTGAGCACGGGTGGCGGTCGAAGAAAAGCAGGCAAGTCACAGAGCAGGTACCTCAATCCACCCAGATGTGTGTTTAAGTTGCCACCTTAAATAAACCATTAATTTAACAATCTCACATCTGTCATGGATACACTCACCCAATCCACGTCTACTAGCTTAGCATGGCATAATAAGCAAACGTAGAAGTAACTCCCAAAGGTTCGATAATAAACAGGTAATAGGTACTACCTCATCTACTTCCCATCCCATAATTTAATTAGATCCTAATCATGCAATGTTTGAGGATTGATCTAATGCAATAAAACTGGGTAGTAGAAAAGGTATAGTCAAAGTGTGAACTTGCCTGCAATGTTGATGAAGATGATTCACACTCAAAACTCTTGATAGTTCTACTCGTCACACTCCGGTCAATCTATCGTAAGCAAGCAATAGTAACCACACATAAGCAATCACTCGAAAGATCGGAAGGAACAAAGAAAACAATTCAAAAACATCAAAACCAAGCAAATAACTCTTGCAACATAAAACAATTTCTAACAGTACCAAAATTATGTGAATTTGGCCTTATCAGAAAGTTTAGGTCAAGAGCTTCGATTTGCAAAAAGAATCAACTCAAAAGGAGTTATAAAACTCAAGTTACGATCAAACGAAGTTTGAATACAAATCTATTTGAATTCCAATTTTTAAACTTTCAAAAACATGTTTGAGTTGGATTACTGGATAGAGGGGATCATAACGAAGAAGTGGGCATTGGTTTCGTTGGATTTGGATAAACGGTTGAAAAGTAGTGATCGTTTGAAAAACAGGGGCCAATCTGTAAATAAAATATTCACGGATGGGTCCCTGGCCGAAATCTATTAATAAAAAGAAAACTCTACCGAGCGAACGTTCGCTACCGAACGCTAACGAACGAAACGTTCGCTGAAACTAGCTAAACAGAAGACGTTCGCTATTTATCAAAACCCTAAAAAATATATATACAACCAATCTAAAAGAATAAAAACCGAACTAAAAGAAAAACCGGCGGGTTTTCTCGGTTTATACCGGGTCGGTTGAGATGAACCGGCGGCGGCTCGGACCGGCTCCGGCAGATCGGGCGGCGGCGGAGGCTTTCTCCAACGAGGCGGGGCAGTGGCGGCCAGCGAGCTCACGTGTGGCAAGCTTGACGGCGAGGGCGGCGAGGTGGCGGGTGCTTGCAGTCGGGTCTGGGCTGACAACGGGCTGGCCAGGCTCTGAGCTCGGCGAGATGCGGAGAAAGCGCCTTGACGAAGAGAAGCAGGGTCGGGCGTCGGGACCCGCCTTTTAAAGGCCATGGGAGGCGGTGGCGTGGGCAAGGCAAGAGGCGTGAGTCCGGCCATGGGAAGGCGGCGGCGTCTTGGCTCGGGACTTAAATCTGAGCTCGGTGGCGAGGCAGACGGCGCAGGGGCCGGGCCGTGGCACAGCTGGGGCCGGCCGGTCGGGTCGAAGTTTTTTAAATAAACAGTTTACTAGGCAAACTAAAAATAATAAAACAAACTAAATAAATATATTATATATGCATATAATATATCAAAATTTCAGAAAAAGAATTCTCTGAGAATGAACATTATTCTAGTTTAAAATAAGATCCACAATAATTCTAATAATTCAAGCGATTACTCTTGGCCTATTTAAAACCCAATAAAATCATTTTAAAAATACCAAAATTTATTCAAATTTATTTCTCCCCAATTTTCTGATGTAGGGAATCATGTTACCCTATTTTCCATATATTTTATTTTTGGAGAAAAATAATTTGGATAAAACCCAAATAACTCCAAATTGAAAATAAATTCAAAAGAACTTTGAATTTAATTCTTTGAAACTCCCAACTCATATTTCATATGTTTTGAAGAAGTCATTTTATCTTCGCTCGTGAAAATCATTGAGTTGCATAAAGTTCAAGAATTGGAAATATTTTCCAAATGAAATTCAAATATTTTCAACACCCCTTGTCATTTAAATAAATGGAAGAAGTCATGTCATCTTCTCTCCAGGGTTTTGTGGTGAAAAGAATTTGAATTCATGAAGATCAGAAAAGAAAATGAAAGTTTGGGAAAGTCCTTTTATTCCCTCTCATTTAGCTTTGAAAAAGTTTCGAATTTCACTCAATTTCACACAATCAATCAAATCTATCTATTTAATATAACATTCCAAAATTTAGAATTTTGGGATGTTACAACGAGGGCGGACCCAAACCACATGGCCGAGGTCGGACCTGTGGGGCCCGACGAGAAGGAGATCCCTGTGAGCTTAGTGTACGGCCAAGTAGAGTTGGCCGCAAAGTATTCCCAGCAGGACTGTAAACAAGACAGCCTATTAGACGGCATTGAAGAGGAATACAATCAGTCAATTTGACTATGTAATTTAAAATGACATGTAAAATTCCTTCTAGCCGGATTGTAGATCGTTTGTCGTAGCGGACCTTTTCGCTTCAACCTCGGGACTCAATAGTGCAGGTGTGTGCGAATACCCTCGCGGTTATCTAAAACCAGGGCATGCGTGGAGACCGAGCGTAGGGGTCATGAGTGCTTTATCAGACAAGTGCCCAACTAGTTATGTTATATTACATGGTTAGTAAGAAACATCTTCCGGGAGAATAGTTCCGTTAGGGGTTCCTTTCCACAGGAGGCATGCCCTAAAGTGCATGTCGGACTGCGAAAAAGCGAAAAAGCATAAAGGGGCAGATAAATGAAAAATAAAAAATCATCTTTTAGTTCACCGGCGAATATTCCCTTAAACGCTAGCCTTGGCTTCATCCGATCTAAGGTACACGTCCGGGCTGACCGGTGGTAACAATCGCAGAGGTGCTCCCTTTACCACCTAGCCGAACAACCGGGAGCGTAGGGGTAAGCACAGAGCAGGCAACCCATCTTGGCCAAAACTTAAGTCATATCGATGCATATAATGGTGAATAAAAGGTACATGCGGAAGTGTGACACATGTGTTGGGCATAAAGCCCATATAAATAAGCACATTAAAGAAACCCCGGGTATAATGGTAGCGGATAAGCGCGTCAAGTGTGTGCAAATAATGCGCAAAAGAGCCTTTAACGGCTTCGGGAAAAAAGGGGGGGAGAAGGAGAGAACTAAAATACAGCTTAAAGTATAACATATAGACGGAGGAAGGAGACGAACTCAGAGTCCGGCGCTAGGCGTAGAATCTTTGGAGACGGGTTGCATTCCATCGGTTCGGAACGAGTCGGTTATCCGATGCGTTTCGCAGATGGTACGCTCCGCCGGTCAGGACTTGGTCGACGATGAAGGGACCCCCCCATTTGTGCTTGAGTTTGTCCTTTTTCTTGTCCGGCAGGCGTAGAACTAGTTCGCCAACATTGTAATCTTTGGCCCGTACTTCCCTGCTTTGATATCTTGAGCTTCTTTGTTGATAGAATGCGAGAATGAGCTTTTGCCATGTCACGCTCCTCCTCCAAAGGCGTCCAAGCCGTCCTGCCGATCGAGCTCGGCTTCTCTTTCTTCGTACATGCACCTTGAGGTGAGTCATGAATTATGTCATTGGGCAAAACTGCCTCTGCGTCGTATACCATAAAAATGGTGTGAATCCGGTAGTGCGATTTGGCGTGGTCCACAGCCCCAGTCTGGTCGAGCTCCTCAACCCGGTCGTGTTAGATTCCTTGAGGACCGCACTAGTCTGGGCTTAATTCCGCTCATGATTAGACCGTTTGCTCGCTCGACTTGACCGTTAGTGCGGGGTGATAGACTGAAGCGTGGTCGAGCTTGATGCCCATGTTTTTGCGAGAGTTTGACCTCGTCGGCCGTGAAGTTAAATGCCGTTATCGGTGATGATGCTATGGGGGGCCGTAATGGTGTACTACCCTGATATAAAGTCTATCACCGGTCCGGATTCGGCCGTCTTCTGAGCTTGGCCTCTATCCATTTAGTAAATTTATCCACCATGACCAATAGGTATTTTTGCTTGTGGGTTCCTCCTTTAAGGGGTCCAACCATCTCAAGCCCCTAGACGCCTTGAGGGCCAGGTGATGGGTATAGTTTTGAGGCGGTGGGTGGCATGTGGCTTTGATTGGCAAAGAGCTAGCAACCGGCATCGTTGGACTAAGTCTGAGCATCTGCCCGAGCCGTCGGCCAATAAAATCCTGTACGGAAGGCCTTGCCTACGAGGGCCCGGGCTGCGGCATGGTGCCCACCGAGTCCGGCATGAATTTCAGCCAGGAGATTCCGCCCTTCCTATTCCGAGATACACCTTTGAAGGACTCCGGTTGTGCTTTTCTTATAAAGCTCTCCCTCATGGACCTTGTAGGCTTTAGGCCGCCGCACTATGCAGCGGGCCTCGTTTTGGTCCTCGGGAAGTTCACGCCTAGTTAGGTAGGCTAGGAATGGTTACATCACGGGGCGATGGCGCCATTATTGCGTGGGCTGGCGGTGTTATTTCGTTGGCGGGACCACCAACTATGTCAGAATGTTCGGTGTGGGGCAGTGTGGTTGGGTCCGGGTTGTTATTTCCGGACTCTCCCTCCCATAGTACGGATGGCTTAAAAAGCCTCTCTAGGAAGATATTGGGGGGGACGGCATCGCGCTTTGCACCAATGCGTGCCAACACATCTGCTGCCTGGTTGTTATCCCGGGCTATGTGATGAAACTCGAGCCCCTCAAACCGAGCTGACATTTTTAGGACGGCATTGCGGTAAGCTGCCATTTTCGGATCCTTGGCCTCAAAGTCCCCATTTATTTGGGATATCGCGAGGTTCGAATCCCCGCGCACCTCTAGGCGTTGAATGCCCATGGAGACTGCCATCCGGAGACCATGTAGAAGGGCCTCATATTCGGCTGCGTTGTTGGAGTCCATGTACATTATTTGAAATGCGTATTGGACTATATCTCCGGTTGGGGACGTCGAGCAGCGCCAGCCCCAGGCAGCCAACATTTTGGACCCGTTGAAGTGCATGATCCGGTTGGAATATCGCCGTACTCTTTAGGGAGTTGACTTGATCCATTCGGCGATGAAGTCAGCCAAAACTTGCGACTTAATGGCTCGCCGTGGCTTGTAGGTTATGTCGAGCGGAGGAGCTCAATGGCCCATTTAGCAATCCGACCCGTTGCGTCATGATTGTTTATAATGTCATTAAGAGGTACTTGCCGGAGGCTCTTGTTATCGAACACTCTTGGAAGTAGTGTCGCAGCTTAGGGATGCCATGAACACAGCGTATGCTATCTTTGATAATGTGGGTACCGTGACTTGCATGGAGTTAGGGCGGTGGACACGTAGTAAACTGGTTTTGGAGAGGAACACTGTGCCGTCATTTCTCGTTCGACAACGAGCACCGCACTTACAACTTCATGGGTTGCTGCGATGTATAATAGCATTGGTTACGCCCATGTTGGCGCGGCCAGGACGGTTGTTGCCAATATGGCTTTTATTTCTTCGAGTCCGGCCGTGGCAGCATCCGTCCACTCGAAGTGTTGGTGCTTGCGGAGGCGCTAAAGGGGTAATGCCTTTTCTCCCAAGCGGGAGATAAAGCGGCTTAGAGCCGCCACACATCCAATCAAATTTTGTATTTGTTTGAGGTCTTTGGGGATGTCCAATTGTGACAGAGCTCGGATCTTGGCTGGGTTTGCTTCAATTCCTCTACCGGATACAATGAAGCCCAAGAGCTTTCTGGCTGGTACACCGAAAATGCATTTTTCCGGGTAGAGCTTGATGTCATATGTTCGGAGATTATCGAATGTGAGCCTCAAGTCGTCGACTAGGGTTTTGACATGCTTGGATTTGACGACCACATCGTCTACGTATGCCTCCACCATTTTGCCGATCTGGTTTGCGGACATATACGAATCATCTTGTTGATATGTTGCTTGGCGTTTTTAGCCCAAAGGGCATTGTGTTGAAGCGAATGGGCGTATGGAGTGATGAATGCCGTTGCGGCAGTGCAGCTCCGCCATCTTAATTTGGTGGTAGCCTGAGTATGCGTCGAGGAAACACAATGAATCGTGTCCTGCGGTAGAGTCGATAATTTGATCGATGCGGGGGAGAGGGAAGGGATCCTTTGGGCAGGCCTTGTTAAGGTCCTTAAAATCGACACATAGGCGCCAGGATTTGTCCTTCTTTGGTATCATTACCAGGTTTGCTAGCCAGTCCGGATGTTTAATATCTCTGATGAATCCGGCCTCCAATAGTTTAGCTAGCTCCTCTTCCATGGCCTGTCTCTTGGGTTTGGAGAAACGCTGAAGAGTTTGTTTGGCTGGCTTGAATCCTTTTAGGATATTTAGGCTGCTCTGCCGGCCCGGCGTGGGATTCTGGCATGTCTGAAGGGTGCCGAGCAAAAATGTCCCAATTTTCGTAGGAATTCTCGTAGTGCGGCCTTCCACATCAGGGTTTAATTGTGCCCGATGGAGGCCGTTTTGTAGGGTCCGTTGGATGGACTTGGAATTTGACTATTTAAATGCGCGGTTTAAAAGAGGTGGACTTGGATCTCTTATCGAGTATCACATCGTCCCTTTCCACCGGGGCGCAGCCTTGATGAGTTCCTCTGCCGCTAGGGCTTGGATAGTGCCTCAAGGGCAAGTGCGGCTGTTTTATTTTTGACGCGGGCGCTATGTCAGGGTCACTAAGCGAGTAATAATTTCGTTGGGTCCGGGCATTTTGAGCTTCATGTACCCGTAATGGGGTATAGCTTGAAAAATTGTGAATGCCTCTCGCCCTAATAGGCGTGGTATCCATTGCTGAGCAGGGGCCACTTGGAATGTGACCTCCTCGGACCTATAATTGTCCGGCGTGCCAAACACCACATCTAGTGTGATCTTTCCTGTATAGCATGCTTCCCGACTGGGGATTATTCCTCGAAAGGTTGTGCTGCTTCGCTCAATGCGGCTCCAGTCTATTTCCATTTTTCGAAGGGTTTCCTCATAGATGAGGTTTAATCCGCTGCCGCCATCCATGAGTGCCTTGGTAAGGCGAAAGCAAATCCACTATTGGGCCGAGGACCAATGCGGTGGTGCTCGAGTAGTTCGGAATTTAGGTTAAATCCTTGGCATTAAAGGTAATAGCCGTGTCCTCCATGGATTTATTGTTGCTATCTGGTAGACTTGACAAGGCTGCGAGTGTTCGTTTCCGCATATTATTTGATCACGAAAGTCTCGAAGACTGTTAATACCGTACTAGTATTGCTGGGCTGGTGCTCTGGAGCTAAGATCTCTTCGCCACTTTTGGCCACCTGTCGTAGTATCCAACATGCTCTAAGGCTATGAGTTGGAGTGGCGCCCTCTGTGCTATGAATTTTGCAGGGTCCATTGAGACAGCCCTCCAATACGGTTCCACGCCCTTTGGGGGTTTTGCTTTGGTATGTAATCCGGTGCACAGTGATGATGCACCCTTTTATTTCGGACTAGGGTCGTATTCGGGGCCGGATTATCCCAAATATTGATTTTGGTTTTCCAGGCGCTCTCCATCGCGCAGTACTTTTGTACTATGGACGCCAAGTCAGCGAAGCGTGTAATTTCACGGCGACTTATGGCGTTTAGGATTCCCTTGTCCGTGCACTTATTGCAGAAGAATGAGATTGCGTCCTCCTCACGGCAGTCCTTTATCATGTCCATAACCAGGAGGAATCTGGCCCAGTAATGATGTACTGTTTCACCAGGATCTTGTCGTATTTGGGATAGATCGCTTATGTTTGGGTGGGCGGGTGGAATTAAATTCCAAACCCCGTCCGATCTGAGATTCAGGGGCCAAGAAGTTTCCGAACTTGGAAGCTTGGGTTCTTGGAGGTTTTCCAATGAATCTAGCCCGCTGCCTGACTTTAAGTTCAGGGCTTGAGCAGTGTCCTCCCCTCCGCGGGAATCCGGCATGGAGTGGTCAGGAATCCGGACATAGCTAGTCCTTAAGGTAGAAGAAAAGTTGCCGTATTTTTCCTCTACCACAGCAACGTGGTGGGTAGCCTGGGGAGAGTTGATCTCTCTCAGATCGGTTTTAGGCCCAATCTGATGCGTAGTGCATGGCGACTCGAGGAGGCGTCACGATCAAACTCGTTTAAGGAAGAGAGCTCCATCGGATCTAGCTTTCGGCGAGTTCGAGCTAACGTGAAGATTGCTTTCGATGACCGAGAAGTCATCATCGTGGCGGCGAACATGCGGTCATAAGAAAACCGCCTAGCCGGAGAGTTTGGTCGGTGGCCAAAGCTCCTTTAACAGCAGTGCCGTCTGTAAAAGGCGGGATGAAACATCCTTCACGGCAATGACGGCAGAGGAACTCTTAATGAAAGCACCAATGTCGGTGTCAAAACCGGCGGATCTCGAGTAGGGGGTCCTGAACTGTGCATCTAGGCGGATGGTAACAGGAGACAAGGGACACGAAGTTTTTACCCAGGTTCGGGCCCTCACGATGGAGGTAATACCCTACTCCTGCTTGATTAATATTGATGATATGGGTAGTACAAGAGTGGATCTACCACGAGATCAGAGAGGCTAAACCCTAGAATCTAGCCTATGGTATGATTGTTGTTAGATCCTACGGACTAAAACCCTCCGGTTTATATAGACACCGGACAGGGTTAGGGTTACCTGAGTCGGTTACAATGGTAGGAGATCTACATATCTGTATCGCCAAGCTTGCCTTCCACTCCAAGGAAAGTCCCATCCGGACACGGGACGAAGTCTTCAATCTTGTATCTTCATAGTCCAGGAGTCCGGCCAACGGTGATAGTTTGGCTATCCGGACACCCCCTAATCCAGGACTCCCTCATTAATGCTTAGGGAGTATTTGCTAAGGCTGGTTGTAATGGTACTAGACTTAGCAATTTTGATGAGGTGTCATAGAATTAAATGAACAAAGAGAGAGAGTTGAGTACTGTGTGTCATACATGGCAATAAATAAATTACTACATGATACTAATATATGATACATGGCGCAGGAATACTAAGTATTATTAATACAGTTTTGCTAGAACTCATCTAGATGAGATATAATTTGGTATCATTCATCTTTTATAGCCATTGGATGTGATGCTATAAGAAGCATGTGTGCTGACGTGGGTTGTATTATTTGTTCTTGTGCAACGAACTGACCACTGCATGTCATGTTTGATAGTCTCAAGTCTTTAAAAGCATACAAGCCACACATCTCTTATTGGTTGATTCCTCTATTTATGTCAAAAAATAAGAAACAACGTGAGAGTTAATGCACCATGCCTATGTGTTTACTATTTGGTTTTAAGTAAGATGAATTAATGCTCACCTAGGCGAGAGGAGTATTCGATTTGGCAATGACGTCGCTTGATTCCCGATCTGGCTTTAATGCAGAGCGAGGGAGGAGTAAGCAGTTCCCAATATGTTGAACAACCAATGCATCCTCCTTCAATTAATGCATGAGGGAAGTAATGGGAGGAGGTCCAGGAAAAGAGGCTGCACGATGTGAATGCAATGCAGTTTGCCCTCATTGCCCTCATATAAAGGCGCTCCTCGATTCCAATGCATCTACCACATCGTACGCACCTAAGAATTTGCCTAGGCACCTACACTAAGAGCAAAAGAGCTCACTCCAGACCCATGGCGGTGATGTGCGTGAGCGGCCAGCGGCTGTGCCAGATGGTCCACGAAGCTGGCCTGCGGCATGGAGCCAAGGATCGTCTCTAGACGGTGTTGGAGATCGGCTGGTGGATGGCCGCCGTCGACGCCAACTACGACTCTCAGTTGGACCAGATGATCATTGCCACCAGCAAAAAGTTCACCGTCCACAAGAAGCTCGCGGATGACATCGCCGTACTCCTCCAGCCCGCGCGCCTGGGCTCCTCATTGCCTGCCACCCTGATCGGCCTCCATGGTCGGAACCTCTTTCAAGCACTGGTGGCCCTGCGACTGCCCGCCGAGGCCACGAAGAATGTCCACCTGGAGGTCACGCTGCTTGGCGGCTCCTCTGCAAGAATTCGTTGACCTACACATCCCGATGTCTGAGCAAATCGTGTACATAGGTATCTACAAGGACGGTGAGGGCCTTCTGACGTTGGCCTTCCTCAACCGGCTGGAAGCCTTGGATGCCTTTGCTGAGAAGCACCTCGACCTCGCCACAAAAGCCGCCGCTCCTTAGCCGCCGGTCGGTGGCCCGACGCACTAAGTTGAGTAGAGTAGGTCGTACGTCCATGGATCCATATTTCTTCTTGCCTTCTGTAACCACCACTGCGATAGCATCATCGTGACCTTAATTCTTATTGTGATGTTGCATTCTCGTTCCAGTCAATACCGACATGTGCGATCCCTTTGCTTAAATATATGCATCACTATAACTAGTAATCCATCCGTCAATTTATAAGTTGTGCTTACCTTTTCCATCAACTTCGTTCAACGCGTGGGCATCTTGCTAGAAACACTAGAATATGTCTATATAATCCGTATGTGATAGTCCATTTGAAATCTCAAAAAAGACAAATATTTAGGTATGGAGGGAGTAATATATTAGGAGTATATCTAAACCATAGTGATTTATTTCAAGTTTGTGAACAAATACTACTATTCTACTACTTTGGATCCGTCATAGCATAGCGGGCACATTACAAGTAAAAGGAAAAGGCACGCGGCGTTCGCGCCGCACCCCCACATGCCCGGGAATTGGGAGTACTCCACGGCCCGTCCGGCACGACACATAGCTTAGGGAAGGCATGTTTCCTTGCATTTTAACATTCATGTGGGACCGCCGTTGAGCAAACCGACACCCCGCCCGCCGCCGGGTTGGAAAACAGAAATGAGGGGAAGATCGAGCTGTAGCACGGAAGCCAAGAAATTTGGTGTCAGATGGGGCTCGTTGATAGAGTAGGAGCATTCCGTACTAGTAATACTCATACTAGTACCAAGTTTGTACTCCTAACTATATTACCAGTACTACCACTATACAACTACTTTAGTAGGTACGTGCACGGCACAACATTGTAGGAACGAAAAACGGGAAGATCTTGTTTTGGGTGATTTATCTTTTTTTCAATCAACGTAGTATGAATAATATGATGTGGGGGGCACCCATGAAGCTTATGTGGCTTGGTTGCATGTCTACGAAAGGTTAGAGAAAAATAAATAGATAATGTGTTTAGAGTGTACTCCACTAAATAGATATACTTTGGATCCATTGCAATGGACCGGCACATCTATGTCTATACCCCCTATATAGTGTGTGAAAAACTTTGAAAGTTGGTCGTTGGATGAAGCCAATCCGACGGTACAAAGATGGCAAATCCGAGCACTACTGGTCGTTGGATATCATCCACCAGATTCTGCCACATGTATAATCTAGAAGACTCCATGGTTGAACTTAAGGGGTTGTTTGGATTGTGACTATCTTTGCCATGTATTGCCACATGATTTTTGCCACACTTGCCTTAGTTGAGTTGCTCAAATTGTTAGCCACACTTTGGCTTGCCTAAGGGAATCTTGCCACACTTTTTATGTCTATGACATGTGGGGCTCACTGCTCATAAAAAAAATCCTTGCCTTAGGTGTGGGTAGAACCAAACACCTACCTAACTTGGTCAAACTTTCCTAAGGTTAGGTGTGGCAAGGTGTGGCTAGGAACCAAACAGCCCCTTAATTCATGACTAACTTTGCCACAACTAAGCTTAGGCAAAGTTATTAGTTCTTCAAAATGAGAGCCACAAGTTGGCAAGCCTAAGAGAATCTTGCCACATTTTTGTGTGTATGTCATGTGGGGCCTTAGTGTGGCTTGCCTAAGGTGTGGCTTGAACCAAACACTCACCTAAGTTAATCAAACTTACCTAACCTTACATTCCACAGATTTTTGCCACATGTTAGAATCCAGAAAACTCCACATGTAGAAGCATAATGCACAAACCACCAGAATCTCATGCGTGCAATGCACATGTACCTTACTAGTACTAGTTGTTAGTAGTAAGAAACAAATTCCAGTTTTGGCACGATCTTGTACCGTGGGAGCACCACAAGGCCTGCCGCAGGAGTTACATTTCCCTCTCGGGGCCCACGGGACCAAACTTCAGTGGCTTAGTGCCCGGCCTATGAGTCAATGACATGCGGACCTTAAATGCGGCTGGCCCACATGTCATTCTCATGGTGGTGGCGTGGTTCGCGACTCACTCGTTCGAGATGAACCGGCCGGTGGTGGCGTGGCCGTGGCGAGGTGCCACGGTGGGTGTCGAGGCGTTCTGAGGCATAGGCAGCCTGGCGGCGGGTACTACCTGTAGTACATAAGTACTCCAGCTAAGAATTCGATGGTGCGGTAGTATGGATCGAACCGCAGTGATGGAAGCGAGCAAACCCGCGTCAATCAGGTTTATGCGTGGTAGAAAGTTGATGGTCGCATGATTCGGTGGCCGCATGTCATGCACACAAAAGCGGAAAAGCGGTGTGGCGAGAGAGATGAGGGAACGCGTCCCGGGGGATGAGGATCACAGCGCGAACAATCCTACCATTACATCACTAACATGTGGGACCCATAAGCGTGGGTCCCACATCCTCGAAGGAAGCGAGGCAAAGCGGTGATAGCCACGTCGGAGGATCCATGTCCACGTCGGGGATGTCGTGCAGTGGGTTGGAAGCGGCGTCGTGGGAATCGGCGTGTGGGTGTGGCAATGGTAGAAACAAGAAGCGTGATGGTAAATGCGTGGTTCAACTTCCATGGACAAGCTGTCATGTCTGTTGACACATGTATATCAAAACTAGAGTGTTTATATTTCAAGCACGTGAACAAGTATTATTCTACTACTTTGGATCCATTTACAGCATGCAGACCCAACACATTGGTAGTAGTAGTGGCCATCTCTATCTCTAGAGGCCTTCCCTCGTTCATCCTTTTCTCTCACAAGATAAACTACTCATACAAATGCATCTTGATGTTCCGTGGACCGCACGAGGATGTTTCCTTGGGGGTCTCTCTAAGCGGCTTGGCGTGGCTGTAGTTGCAAGTTGGCGCCCCTTGAGATGCCGGCGTTGAGGGGCACTCGGATTTCCTCCGATGAGCGGGTAAGATGAGTTTGATCACGTAGTAAATGCATTCTAAAGACTACTTCCATGTCCATTTCCAAATTCTCCCCACGCCTTTGTTTCACGAGGTTAGGCTCGGTCTTGCAGTGGAGATTGGCTTGCATATGTGCGGGGAGGGTACCAACACCAATTTGCACAACATTTACAAGCGGTGACACCGTTCCGTAGAACCTTTGTCCAGCATTGGGATCAGCCATACAGCGGGCCACCACATGAATTGATGCGATGGAACCACGGTGATATTGAATAAGATAGCACGAACCTTGCACATGGCGGTCAAAGAGCGGACCATTACATCTGCGTCGATTTGTTCTTGCGTCTGAGTAGGGAAGACGATGTGCTCCTTTCTAACCGCATCTTCGCGGTGATAAACCAAGGGACTTAATTTGTATGGGACACATCCTACGATATACTCCCTCTCTCCCACTTTATTTGTTTTGAATCTTTTCATTTTATAAGTTTCAAATTCAAATTTAGAGCTCCCCATCACATGTTGAGATTACAATGTCCATTAAATCGTTGCATGCATGTATAGTAAAGAAACAAATCTCGAGGTTTGTACGAGTTAGTGCTGAGAGCACCACAAGCCTGGCGCAGGACTTATATTTCCCTCTCGGGGCCGTCGGGACTGAGCTTGGCATCTTTGAGTCAATAACATGTGGACCCGATGGGTGGTGGTCCACATGTAAAGCTCCGGCGGAGGAGGCGATGGGGCCAAGAGGGGTGAGCCTTGCAGTCGAGAGGGCGTGTGGTGTCATGGGTTCGGCACGTCGTGGGAATCGCGTGTGGCTGTGGTACAAACTTGATGCACGCCGCATTTTAGGTGGCCCACATGACAAGCACACAAAAGCGGAGGTCTTGGTGCAGCGACCAAGAGGGTGAGGCGCCGTCGGAGG
The DNA here is from genome assembly GCA_021605145.1 of Aegilops bicornis. Lineage (NCBI taxonomy): Eukaryota > Viridiplantae > Streptophyta > Magnoliopsida > Poales > Poaceae > Aegilops > Aegilops bicornis. The sequence continues at coordinate 651,063,972 of CM038672.1, forward strand.
CGATGGTCTTGAAGTGGGTTGGAGAGGCGAAGTGGGAATCGCGAGATGAAGCGTGATGGTCGTCGTAGTTGAACTTCCATGGACAAGTTGTCATGTCTACGGACACATGCACTACATACCGATCCTTTGGAAGGAGTAGCGAGAGAAAGCTATATATGCGGATAAATAGTTCCTTATAGTCAAGCGGACCCATGCTACTACTCTGTTCCAAAGACAAGCACACCGTCGAAATAGTCCATCTATTTCAATATACATCGAGAGGGAATATTTTTTTTACAAGAGAGGAAATAGTTCATCCATCCATAATGCCCTCCTGCTGGTGCAGCCTTTTCTTCTTCTTCTTCTTCTTCTTCTTCTTCTTCTTCTTCTTCTTCTTCTTCTTCTTCTTCTTCTTCTTCTTCTTCTTCTTCTTCTTCTTCTTCTTCTTCTTCTTCTTCTTCTTCTTCTTCTTCTTCTTCTTCTTCTTCTTCTTCTTCTTCTTCTTCTTCTTCTTCTTCTTCTTCTTCTTCTTCTTCTTCTTCTTCTTCTTCTTCTTCTTCTTCTTCTTCTTCTTCTTCTTCTTCTTCTTCTTCTTCTTCTTCTTCTTCTTCTTCTTCTTCTTCTTCTTCTTCTTCTTCTTCTTCTTCTTCTTCTTCTTCTTCTTCTTCTTCTTCTTCTTCTTCTTCTTCTTCTTCTTCTTCTTCTTCTTCTTCTTCTTCTTCTTCTTCTTCTTCTTCTTCTTCTTCTTCTTCTTCTTCTTCTTCTTCTTCTTCTTCTTCTTCTTCTTCTTCTTCTTCTTCTTCTTCTTCTTCTTTATTTCTTCTTCTTCTTCTTCTTCTTCTTCTTCTTCTTCTTCTTCTTCTTCTTCTTCTTCTTCTTCTTCTTCTTCTTCTTCTTCTTCTTCTTCTTCTTCTTCTTCTTCTTCTTCTTCTTCTTCTTCTTCTTCTTCTTCTTCTTCTTCTTCTTCTTCTTCTTCTTCTTCTTCTTCTTCTTCTTCTTCTTCTTCTTCTTCTTCTTCTTCTTCTTCTTCTTCTTCTTCTTCTTCTTCTTCTTCTTCTTCTTCTTCTTCTTCTTCTTCTTCTTCTTCTTCTTCTTCTTCTTCTTCTTCTTCTTCTTCTTCTTCTTCTTCTTCCTTCTTCTTCTTCTTCTTCTTCTTCTTCTTCTTCTTCTTCTTCTTCTTCTTCTTCTTCTTCTTCTTCTTCTTCTTCTTCTTCTTCTTCTTCTTCTTCTTCTTCTTCTTCTTCTTCTTCTTCTTCTTCTTCTTCTTCTTCTTCTTCTTCTTCTTCTTCTTCTTCTTCTTCTTCTTCTTCTTCTTCTTCTTCTTCTTCTTCTTCTTCTTCTTCTTCTTCTTCTTCTTCTTCTTCTTCTTCTTCTTCTTCTTCTTCTTCTTCTTCTTCTTCTTCTTCTTCTTCTTCTTCTTCTTCTTCTTCTTCTTCTTCTTCTTCTTCTTCTTCTTCTTCTTCTTCTTCTTCTTCTTCTTCTTCTTCTTCTTCTTCTTCTTCTTCTTCTTCTTCTTCTTCTTCTTCTTCTTCTTCTTCTTCTTCTTCTTCTTCTTCTTCTTCTTCTTCTTCTTCTTCTTCTTCTTCTTCTTCTTCTTCTTCTTCTTCTTCTTCTTCTTCTTCTTCTTCTTCTTCTTCTTCTTCTTCTTCTTCTTCTTCTTCTTCTTCTTCTTCTTCTTCTTCTTCTTCTTCTTCTTCTTCTTCTTCTTCTTCTTCTTCTTCTTCTTCTTCTCATTCTCTGTGGGAGACGGCTTCGCAACAAGCTCTTTGGACCTTGCAGCTATCTCGAAACTCACACGGGCATCGAGGGTGAGGGAGTCCTGGATTAGGGGGTGTCCGGATGGCCGGACTATGACCTTTGGCCGGACTCCTGGACTATGAAGATACAAGATTGAAGACTTCGTCCCGTGTCCGGATGGGACTTTCCTTGGCGTGGAAGGAAAGCTTGGCGATACGGATACATAGATCTCCTTCCATTGTAACCGACTCTGTGTAACCCTAACCCTCTCCGGTGTCTATTTAAACCGGAGGGTTTTAGTCCGTAGGACGAACAACAATCATACCATATGCTAGCTTCTAGGGTTTAGCCTCTCAGATCTCATGGTAGATATACTCTTGTACTACCCATATCATCAATATTAATCAAGCAGGAGTAGGGTTTTACCTCCATTGAGAGGGCCCGAACACAGGTAAAAAGCATCGTGTCCCTTGTCTCCTGTTACCATCCGCCTAGACACACGGTTCGGGACCCCCTACCGAGATCCGCGGTTTTGACACCGACATTGGTGCTTTCATTGAGAGTTCCTATGTGTCGTCACCTTTAGGCCCGATGGCTCCTTCGATCATCTACAGCAGCAGCGGTCGGGGTGAGACTTTTCTCCCGGACAGATCTTCGTGTTGAGGGCTTTGCCTTGAGCCAATTAAGCAGCCATCTGGAGCAGATTGAAAGCTATGCCCCTGGCCATCAGGTCAGATTTAGAAGTTTGAACTACACAGCCGACGTCCGCGGAGACTCGATCTTCGACGGGTTTGAGCCACAGCCAAGCATGCCGCACTGTTACGATGGGCATGATCTAGCTCTGCCGCCCAACAGTGTCCTGGAGGCCGCACCAGTGTCCGCTCCGACCCTTAGCTCGGAGCCGACTACGCCAATCGAGGATGGGTTGCTGGACACCGCCTCGCGGGCTGCAATCTCTATGGCAATCGAGCCGAACACCATACCCGTCCTTTGCGACGCTCGTGACTCCAAGGTGTCGGACTCCTTTCCGGACTCCGAACCTCCCGCGCCCCTGCCAATCGAATCCGACTGTGCGCCGATCGTGGGGTTCACTACCGCGGACATCTTTCAGCACTCGCCCTTTGGAGACATTCTGAATTCACTAAAGTCTCTCTCTTTATCAGGAGAGCCCTGGCCGGACTATGTCGGCAAGGTTGGGATGCGGACGACGAAGAAATTCAAAGCCCACCCACCACCCACTTCATAGCCACTGTCGATGATTTAACCGAAATGCTCGACTTCGACTCCGAAGACATCGACAGTATGGACGACGATGCAGGAGACGAACAAGAACCAGCGCCTACAGGGCACTGGAAGGCCACCTCGTCATATGACATATACATGGTGGACACCCCAAAAGAAGGGAATGGCGACGGAACAACGGAGGATGACCCCTCCAAGAAACAGCCTAAGCGTCGGTGTCAGTGGCGCCACTCTAAATCCCTCCACAGCAAAAACGGCGATTCCGGCACCGGAGACAATAACACCCCGGACAGTGCCGAAGACAACCCCCTCCAGCAGAATTCAGCACAGGAGGATGGAGAAGCCAGCCCTCATGAGAGAAGCGGCGAGACGGAGAGGTAGAGGGCGATAATTACATGCCTCCCTTGAAGGCGAGGCAAGCCTCGGCGACGGCAATTTATCGTGCTGAGGATCCCGTCCGAACAAGAGCGTTTCAACGCAGGCTCATAGCCACGGTGAGCAGCCTCAAGAAAAACAACAACAGCTTAGAGCTGACCAAGACTTGCTAGCCAAGCGGATGGACTGATGTCCTTGCGGCGAAAATCTGAACTTCGAGCGCCCTCCAAGAGCTACCTAAGCAAGCTGCTACCTCGATTAGAGGAGGAAGCACCTAGACCTACATCACCAGCGCATGATATGGCGATCGGCCACCTCGTGGCTTGTGACGAGAGGCCTCTCGGCCCTCCACTCAAGCCGCACCCCGGCGCCGCTCAAAGAATACCAAGGCACGGGGAAATGTGCCATACCTGCGAGATATATTGGAGGACAGGGCAAGGCAAACAAGATCAATCTATGGATCGCGTGGGCGCCCCACGACACGTGACGATAACCGTCATGCCGGATATAGTAAATCCGGCGGGCGAACTGGCAGACAAAGCTCATTTGAGCTACGTCGTGATATAGCCCAATACAGAGGCGCCGCACACCCACTATGCTTCACAGATGAAGTAATGGATCACCAAATCCCCGAGGGTTTCAAACCCGTAAACATCGAATCATACGATGGCACAATAGAGCCTGCGGTATGGATCGAGGACTATCTCCTTCATATCCACATGGCCCGCGGTGATGATCTACACGCCATCAAATACCTCCCACTCAATCTTAAAGGACCAGCTCGGCATGGGCTTAACAGCTTGCTAGCAGAATCAATTGGTTGTTGGGAGGACCTGGAAGCCGCATTCCTTGACAACTTCCAGGGCACCTATGTGCGACCACCAGACGCCGATGACCTAAGCCACATAATCCAGCAGCCAGAGGAATCGGCCAGGCAATTCTGGACACGGTTCCTAACAAAGAAAAATCGAATAGTCATTGTCCGGACGCAGAGGCCCTTGCAGCCTTCAAGCATAACATACATGTGACGAGTGGCTTGCCCGGCAACTAGGACAGGAAAAGCCGAAATCCATGGCAGCCCTCACGACACTCATGGCCCGCTTTTGCGCGGGAGAAGACAGCTGGCTAGCTTGTAGTAATAACATGACCAAGATCTCTGGTAATTCGGATACCTAGGACAGCATGGGCAGGTCGCGCCGCAACAAGCAAAAGTGCCGCATTAACGGCGACAATGCTGAGGATGCCACATTAATTCTCACTCTGCTCTCTCATAGAAACAAACAGAAGCATAGAGAGGCCTTACTTAAGTGGATTGATTTCCTCCCTCCTTGAGGGGAGTGCTTTTCTTGTATGATTGTATTTATTAGGTATAGTACACTTGTATAGCCTTTCTTAGAGTTTTGTTTTTCTTCCTCCTTTTTTCCTCATCTTGAGGAAATTTTGTATTGCCTCTGTTTCTCTTTTTATCATTAATAAAATGTTGTGGGGTGCAAGCCCTGCAGTCTTCAAGGTCAAAAAAAATGCCGGATTCAGAGGCTCTAAACCCGGTCAGCGGAAAAAGCCATTCAAAAGAAATACTCCGGGCCCCTCCAATTTGGACCCGAATACTTTCGATCGCTTCGTGCGGATACACGGCACCCCAAAAACCAGCCAACCACACCAACAGGGATTGTTGGGTGTTCAAGCAGCAGGCAAGTTAAACACCGAAAACAATGACAAGGGGCTGCATAGCGATGGCGAGGAGGAGCCCGGTCGCCCGAACAATAGGGGACAGAAGGGTTTCCCCCATAAGTGCGGACGGTGAACATGATATCATAACCCACATACCCAAAAGGGAGCGGAATCGTGCACTCTGGGACGTATATGCGTTGGAGCCAGGCGCCCCAAAGTTCAACCCATGGTCCTCCTGCCCGATCACTTTTTATCGAAGGGACCACCCCACTAGCATCCGCCATGGAGGATTTGCCGCATTGGTTTTAGACCCAATCATTGATGGATTTCACCTCACTAGAGTCCTTATGGACGGCGGCAGCAGCCTGAAGCTGTTTTATTAGGATTCAGTGCGAAAAATTTGCATAGATCCTTCAAGGATTAAACCCACAAAGACGACCTTTAAAGGCGTCATACCAGGTGTAGAGGCCAACTGTACAGGCTCAGTTACACTTGAGGTGGTCTTCGGATCCCCGGATAATTTCGAAGTGAGGAGTTAATCTTGACATAGTCCCGTTCGCGATGGCTATCACGCCTTTGCTTGGGCGAACCGCATTTGCAAAGTTCAATGCGGTGCCGCACCACGCATACCTCAAGCTCAAGATGCCAGGCCCTCGAGGAGTCATTACGGTCAATGGAAACACGAGCGCTCTCTCCGGACGGAGGAGCATCTGGCTGACCCTCGGCGGAAGTACAAAGCATCCTGTCAAGGCAATTCTCCAGTCCGGCCATTAAACGTCCGGACACCGTCAAGCGTGCCCGGAGTAACCTACAACAAGACTGCCTGGCACGTTCCGAGCACGCGTAGCAATGCGGCCATAACCCCAGCCCTCGCGAAATTGCGAAACCAATGCTGACTACGCTCTGGAAATACCATGGGCATAGGGGAGGGACACGACCACGGCACGCCCAAAATACGGCTCAACCGCACAAGGGGCTCCCGATTTTGTCAGTCCTTTTTTTCTTTCTTTCTTACTTCCAGGACTCCACTTTCCGGAAGGCCTATCTGGCAGCATAATCGCCGAACACACGATGCAACAGGCAGGGAGGCAGAAAGCTACGTCGAGTGTCCAGGTGGTCTCTATAACGAGCAGTATACTTGTTTCACATATAATCCCGCAGCTCGCCCCTGGAAGGGGGACATGTTAAATAGTCCCATCTCTTGCTTATCGCACTATTTGTATCGTTCTGCTTTTACCGCGGACTTTTTGAATAAACAATGCATAGCTTTTGTCTATTATTGCATTAACCTTTTTATATATAAAAATATGTTCAGTTATGACATTATGCAACCGTACGCTTTGGTACGGCCAATACAACAAGGGCTTACGCACCCCAGAATATGGTGTGAGAAGTCCTAACACTCTCATGAGTGCGGCACCCCGAACTTATAGCATTATATGCATCGGCTCCGAATCATGTCTTGGGTCAATAGTTGTGTTTGCCCGGCTCCCATGTTTTGGTACCTTACATTCCATTATATCGGCTAAGGTAGCCTTTGGGAGAACCACTGCGATTGTGCCCGGTTGAGCCAAATGAGCACCTTAGTGGAGAAAGCTAAAACTGACCCGTCATGATAGAGGCGAGAGCTGGTCGCTGTTCGAAAGGTTTTTAGTCCCTAAAGACTTATGCCGCTTAGAGCGAGGAGTCGGCTTTGTCCGGCCTAGGCGTGGATAGCACCCGAACTCGGTCTTAGAATACTAGGGGCTTCGCGAAATTTAAAATTATAGAATTCTATGGCTAAGTGAGAGTGTTCAAGCATTATAGTCTGATTGCCTTGTTCGTTGTGTTGAGCGCCTCCCTCGAAGGACCCAATAATGGGAAAAAAGCGCTCAAGTTTATCGAACACCCGGCACTCGGGGCATGGGGGCGAAGCCGACGACTTCGCCATCTCTCAATTTTGATAAGCGGCCGCCTGAAGGTAATATTTTAAATTCAAAAGTGTTGCTTAGCGCATATGAAACAAGTTTTCAGCATACAGGATTACAAATGCGATTTTACTAAAAAATTACATCTTTGGAGCACTCATCCGCTATACGGCGGGCATCCTTCAGGACACCCTCATAATACATCTCGGGCTTGCGATGCTCCTTGCCTGGCGGTGGTCCGTTCGTCACAAGCTTCTCAGTGTCCATCTTGCCCCAGTGCACTTTAGCATGGGCAAGGGCCCTCTGAGCACCTTGGTGCATCTGAGCGCTTGATGACTTCAAGCCTTGGACAGGCATCCACCAGCCGCCTTACGGCCCGAAGTAGCTTCGAGCATGGCTTCCCGAGCCACGGCGGACTGCGAGACCCTTCATGGCCTGTTCGGCCACCTTATGGAGCTTCGACCAGCTACTTCAGCTGGTCGCTCAAAAACTGCTTGGGTGTCCGGCCTCAGCATACTGAGACCAGAACACCTTCTCCGTCGAGCTTCCCTCCTCGGCTCGGTAGAATGCGGCTGCATCGGACACACTCCAGGGAAGATCTACGAATGCTCCTAGAGAGCTCCGGACTCGGGTAAGTAACAAGTAATTCACTTTCGCGTGCTTGATTTGCATAAAGAATGCCTTACCCGCCGCTATCTTCTTCATCGCCTCAATTTCTGGAGGGCTTTTGGGCTTGGCCTTGGCAGATGGGCGCTCTCAAGCGCCGAGGCGAGCTCGGACTCTCGAGTCTTCGAGTCACGCTCCAAACTCTCGTGTTTTTCCACGAGAGCCTGGAGCTCTTGCTGCAACGCCGCCACCCACGCCTCCTGCTTCTCCCGCTCGGTGTGCTCCACGGCCGCATTGTTTTCGGCCTTGGACAACGCTTCCTTCAGGGTCGCCACCTCGTTCGTGGCCCCTGCATACCCACGTTGATCCTGTCATTTTCTTTGCAACCACATCTTTTTATATATATATACTTACATAAGGTATTACTTACCTTCCTTGACCTCGAGCTGCTTCTTGGCAAGGCCGAGCTTGTCCTCGGACCGCTCGAGGCTCTGCTTCAATACATCGACCTCAGCAGTCAGTGCGGCAGAGGTCAGCAGCATAGCCTGCATTCCCATATTGACACCCTTATGTTAGACTCCTGCGTATATCTTTTTGATCCTCAGTTCAGCTTTTCTTTTCGAACACCAAACTGAGCATCAGGGGCTACTGTCTATGCGGTAATATTTTTACATATCTTAAATACGTACCTCAAAGCCTGTTAGGAGGTTGGCACAGGCTTCGGTCAGCCCGCTCTTAACGGAATGAACCTTCTGGATCACCGCACTCATAATAGTGCGGTGCTCCTCGTCGATGGAGGCGCCGTTAAGCACCTCCAGCAGATTATCCGGTGCCTCCGGTTAGACGGAGGTCACCAACGTCGTAGGCTTGCCCTACTTAGTAGGGGGGCGCCTGCCGGATGCCGGAACCGTTGAAGGTTCCGGTGCGGTGTCCGGACTAGGGCCGGACTTAGAACCCTTAGGGGTTTTATCCCCTTTTCGCCTGGAGTCCGAGAGGTCGCCTTGCGGCGCCTCCAGGACCACCTCCTCCTGGCTTGGCCCCTTTTGGGACGCCACCTCGGCATCATCCATGGCGCGAGGAGAGGAGGCTGTCGGAAGTGAAGTAATGTTCACATCCGACGAACCCAGGGAACCGCTCGACGAAGCGTCGAGCCCGGCCTTGGGCGGACTGCATGATTATACCCGACGTTAGAAGGTACTATGCAACAAAGGAACGCCATGAGTTATTCTGGTATCCGGAGACTTATGATTTCGTCAGGGGCTTGGCCCTGGGTGGCCAGTCTTCTTCGCCGGCGTCGGCGTTGGTGGAGTAATCCGGAGGGAGAGTCCTTCCCTTCTTAGACCCTCCGGCCTCCCTAGTTGGGGCGGCCTTCCTTTTCTTCTCCCCCCCCCCCACGCTGGGGGAGAGGCCTCTCTTTCCTCCTCCTCCTCGTCTCCACGGGAGGAGTCCGCCTTAGATGTTGGAAATATGCCCTAGTGGCAATAATAAATTAGTTATTATTATATTTCCTTGTTCATGATAATCGTTTATTATCCATGCTATAATTGTATTGATAGGAAACTCATATACATGTGTGGATACATAGACAACACCATGTCCCTAGTAAGCCTCTAGTTGACTAGCTCGTTGATCAATAGATGGTTACGGTTTCCTGACCGTGGACATTGGATGTCGTTGATAACGGGATCACATCATTGGAGAATGATGTGATGGACAAGACCCAATCCTAAGCCTAGCACAAAGATCGTAGTTCGTATGCTAAAGCTTTTCTAATGTCAAGTATCATTTCCTTAGACCATGAGATTGTGCAACTCCCGGATACCGTAGGAATGCTTTGGGTGTACCAAAGGTCACAACGTAACTGGGTGACTATAAAGGTGGACTCTGGTATCTCCGAAAGTGTCATTGGGTTGTACGAATCGAGACTGGGATTTGTCACTCCGATGTAAGCGGAGAGGTATCTCTGGGCCCACTTTCGGTAGGACATCATCATAATGTGCACAATGTGACCAAGGGGTTGATCACGGGATGATGTGTTACGGAGCGAGTAAAGAGACTTGCCGGAAGCGAGATTGAACAAGGTATCGGGATACCGGCGATCGAATCTCGGGCAAGTACAATACCGCTAGACAAAGGGAATTGTATACGGGATCGATTGAGTCCTTGACATCGTGGTTCATCCAATGAGATCATCGTGGAACATGTGGGAGCCAACATGGGTATCCAGATCCGCTGTTGGTTATTGACGGGAGAACGTCTCGGTCGTATGCGCATGGTTCCCGAACCCGTAGGGTCTACACATAAGGTTCGATGGCGCTAGGGTTATAAAGGAAGCTTGTATGTGGTTACGAATGTTGTTCGAGTCCGGATGAGATCCCGGACGTCACGAGGAGTTCCGGAATGGTCCGGAGGTAAAGATTTATATATGGGAAGTTCTGTTTTGGTAGCAGGAAAAGTTTGGGATTTATCGGTAACGTCTGGGACCACCGGGAGGTCGAGGGGTCCACCAAGTGGGGCCACATGCTCGAGAGGCATACATGGGCCAAGTATGAGAGGGAACCAGCCCCTAGGTGGGCTAGGCGCCTCCACCATGGCCCATGCGGCTAGAAGGGAGAGGGCAAACCCTAAGGCGAGATGGGCCCTAAGGCCCATGCTCCTGCGCCTCCCTCTCCTCCCCCCTTGTGGCCGCCACCCATAGATGGGTTTTGGGGGCTGCCGCCCCTCTAGGGGTGGGAACCCTAGAGGGGGCGCACCCTCCTCCCCTTCCCCGATATATATGAGGCCTAGGGGCTGCCCAAGACATGCGATTCGATCTCTCGTTGGTGCAGCCCTGCGTCTCTTCTTCCTCCTCCTCTCTTGTGATGCTTGGCGAAGCCCTGCAAGATTGCCACGCTCCTCCACCACCACCACGCCGTTGTGCTGCTGCTGGATGGAGTCTTCCTCAACCTCTCCCTCTCTCCTTGCTGGATCAAGGCGTGGGAGACGTCATCGGGCTGTACGTGTGTTGAACGCGGAGGTGCCGTCCGTTCGGCACTAGGATCTCCGGTGATTTGAATCACGACGAGTACGACTCCATCAACCCCGTTCACATGAACGCTTCCGCTTAGCGATCTACAAGGGTATGTAGATGCACTCTCCTTCCCTCGTTGCTAGAATCTCCATAGATTGATCTTGGTGATGCGTAGAAAATTTTGAATTTCTGTTACGTTCCCCAACAGTGGCATCATGAGCTAGGTCTATTGCGTAGATTCTTTGCACGAGTAGAACACAAAGTAGTTGTGGGCGTTGATTTTGTTCAATATGCTTACCGTTACTAGTCCAATCTTGTTTCGACGGTATTGTGGGATGAAGCGGCACGGACCGACCTTACACGTACTCTTACGTGAGACAGGTTCCACCGTGACATGCACTTGGTGCATAAGGTGGCTAGCGGGTGCCGCCTCTCCCACTTTAGTCGGAACGGATTCGATGAAAAGGGTCCTTATGAAGGGTAAATAGCAATTGGCATATCACGTTGTGGTTTTGCGTAGGTAAGAAACGTTCTTGCTAGAAACCCAAAGCAGCCACGTAAAACATGCAAACAACAATTAGAGGACGTCTAACTTGTTTTTGCAGGGTATGCTATGTGATGTGATATGGCCAAGAAGAATGTGATGAATGATATGTGATGTATGAGATTGATCATGTTCTTGTAATAGGATTCACGACTTGCATGTCGATGAGTATGACAACTGGCAGGAGCCATAGGAGTTGTCTTTATTTATTGTTTGACCTGCGAGTCATTAAACAACGCCATGTAATTACTTTACTTTATTGCTAACCGGTAGCCATAGTAGTAGAAGTAATAGTTGGCGAGACAACTTCATGAAGACACGATGATGGAGATCATGGTGTCATGCAGTGACGATGATGATCATGGATCCCGAAGATGGAGATCAATGGAGCTATATGATATTGGCCATATCATGTCACTACTATATAATTGCATGTGATGTTTATTATGTTTATGCATCTTGTTTACTTAGAACGACGGTAGTAAATAAGATGATCCCTTATAACAATTTCAAGAAGTGTTCTCCCCTAACTGTGCACCGTTTCCAAAAGTTCGTCGCTTCTAAGCACCACGTGATGATCGGGTGTGATGGATTCTTACGTTCACATACAACGGGTGTTGACGAGCCTAGCATGTCTGAGACATGGCCTCGGAACACACGCAATACACTTAGGGTTAACTTGGCGAGCCTAGCATGTACAGACATGGCCTCGGAACACGAGAGACCGAAAGGTCGAGCATGAGTCGTATAGTAGATACGATCAACATGAATATGTTCACCGATGATGACTAGTCCGTCTCACGTGATGATCGGACACGGCCTAGTTGACTCGGATCATGTAATCACTTAGATGACCAGAGGGATGTCTATTCGAGTGGGAGTTCATAAGATGAACTTAATTATCTTGAACATAGTCAAAAGACCTTTTGCAAATTATGTAAAGCTCGGCGCTTTAGTTCCACTATTTAGATATGTTCCGAGAGAAAATATAGTTGAAAGTTGTGATGAGCGATTATGCGACAAGAGAAAGCTTATGTCCTTAATGCACCACTCGGTGTGCTTTGAACCCCAAACATCGTTTGTGGATGTTCTGAACATCGGACATACACATTTTGATAACTACGTGATAGTTCGATTAAGCGGTTTAGAGTAGAGGCACCAAAGACGTTTTTCGAAACATCGCGGAACATATGAGATGTTTCGAGGGCTGAAATTGGGATTTCAGGCTCGTGCCCACGTCAAGAGGTATGAGACCTCCGACGAGTTTTCTTAGCCTGCAAACTAAGGGAGAAAAGCTCAATCGTTGAGCTTGTGCTCAGATTGTCTGAGTGCAACAATCACTTGAATCGAGTGGGAGTTGATCTTCCAGATGAGAAAGTGATGTTTCTCCAAAGTCATTACCACCAAGCTGCTAGAGTTTCGTGATGAACTATAACATATCAGGGATAGATATAATGATCCCTTGAGGTATTCGCGTTGTTTGACATCACGAAAGTAGAAGTCAAGAAGGAGCATCAATTGTTGATGGTTGGTGAAACCACTAGTTTCAAGAAGGGCAAGAAGGGATACTTCATGAAACGGCAAATCAGCTGCTGCTCTAGTGAAGAAACCCAAGGTTGAACCCAAACCCGAGACTAAGTGCTACGTAATAAGGGAACAGCCCTTTGGAGCAGCATTACCCTAGTTACTTGGTAGATAAGAAGGCTGGCAAGGTCGATAGAAGTATATTGGATATACATTATGTTAATGTGTACTTTACTAGTACTCCTAGTAGCACCAGGGTATTAAGATACGGTTCGGTTGCTAAGTGTTAGTAACTCGAAATAAAAGGCTACGGAATAAGCGGAGACTAGCTAAAGGTGAGTCGACGATATGTGTTGGAAGTGTTTCCAAGGTTGATGTGATCAAGCATCGCCGCTCCCTCTACCATCGAGATTGGTGTTAAACCTAAATAATTGTTATTTGGTGTTTGCGTTGAGCATATACATGATTGGATTATGTCTATACATAATACGGTTATTCATTTAAGGAGAATAATGGTTACTCTATTTATTTGAATAATACCTTCAATGGTCTTGCACCTAAAGAAATGGTTTATTGAATCTCGATCGTAGTGATACACATTTCCATGCCAAAAGATATAAGATAGTAATGATAGTACCACCTGCTTGTGTAATCGCCATTTGAGTCATATTGGTATAAAAGCATGAAGAAGCTCCATGTAGATGGATCTTTGGACTCACTTTCGTTTTGAAAAGTTTGAGACATGCGAACCATGTCTATTGGTATATACGCATGAAGAAACTCCATGCAGATGGACCGTTTGGACTCAATTGATTTTGAATCACTTGAGATATGCAAAACATACCACATGGGCAAGATGGTGAAAAGCCTCGGTTTTAGTAAGATGGAACAAGATAGCAACTTGTTGGAAGCAACACATTTTGATATGTGCAGTCCAATGAGTGCTTTGAGGCATCTGATGAATATCGTTATGTTACGACTTCACGGATGATTCGAGTAGATGTTGAGTATATTTACTTGATGAAACACAAATCTGAATTATTGAATGGTTCAAGTAATTTCAGAATGAAGTTTAAGATCTTCGTGACAAGAGGATAGAATGTCTATGATATGATCATAGAGATGAATATCTCGAGGATTCTGAGTTTTGGCACACAATTAAGACATTGTGCAAATTGTTTCACAATTAATACCGCTGAACGCCATAGTGTGATGGTGTGTCCGAACATCATAGTTGCACCCTATTGGATATGGTGCGTACCATGATGTCTCTTATCGAATTACCACTATCGTTCATGGGTTAGGCATTAGAGACAACCGCACTCACTTTAATAAGGTACCACGTAATTCCGTTGAGATGACACCGTATGAACTATGGTTTAGAGAAACCTAAGCTATCATTTCTTAAAGGTTTGGGGCCGTGATGCTTATGTGAAAAAGTTTCAGGTTGATAAGCTCGAACCCAAAGCGGATAAAATGCATCTTCATAGGACACCCAAAAACAGTTGGGTATACCTCCTAATTCAGATCCGAAAAGCAATAGGGATTGTTTCTTGAATCGGGTCCTTTCTCGAGGAAAAGTTCGTCTCGAAAAGTTGAGTGGGAGGATGGTGGAGACTTGATGATGTTATTGAACCATCACTTCAACTAGTGTGTAGCAGGGCACAGGAAGTTGTTCCCGTGGCACCTACACCAATTGAAGTAGAAGCTTATGATAGTGATCATGACGTTTCGGATCAAGTCACTGACGTACCTCGTAGGGTGACAAGGATGCGTACTACTTCAGAGAGGTACGCAATCCTGTCTTGAAGGTCATGTTGCTAGACAACAATGAACCTACGAGCTATGGAGAAGCAATGGTGGGCCCAAATTCCGATAAATGGTTAGAAGCCATGAAATCCGAGATAGGATCCATGTATCAGAACAAAGCATGGACTTTGGTGGACTTGCACGATGATCGGCAAGCCATTGAGATGAATGGATCTTTAAGAAGAAGACGGATGTGGACGGTAATATCACCGTCTATGAAGCTCGACTTGTGGCGAAGAGTTTTTCACAAGTTCAAGGAGTTGACTACGATGAGATTTTCTCATCTGTAGCGATGCTTAAGTCTGTCGGAATCATGTTAGCATAAGCTGCATTTATGAAATCTGGCAGATGGATGTCAAAACGAGTTTCCTTATCAGTTTACGTAAGGAAAGGTTGTATGTGATACAATCAGAAAGGTTTTGTCGATCCTAAGGATGCTAAAAGGTATGCTGGCTCCAGCAATCCTTTCTAAGGACTGGAGTAAGCATCTCGGAGTTGGAATGTGCGCTTTGATGAGATGATCAAAGATTTTGGGTTTATACAAAGTTTATGAGAAACTTGTATTTCCAAAGAAGTGAGTGGGAGCACAATGGAATTTACTGATAACAATATGTTGTTGACATATTGATGATCGAAATGATGTAGAAATTTCTAGACAGCATATAGGGATGTTTGAAAAGTGTTTTTCAATGGAAAACCTGGATTAAGCTACTTGAACATTGAGCATCAAGATCTATAAGGATAGATCAAAAATGCTTAATGGTACTTTCAAATGAGCATATACCTTGACATGATCTTGAAAGTGTTCAAGATGGATCAGTCAAAGAAGGAGTTCTTGCCTGAGATGTAAGGTATAAAGTTAAGACTTAAAGCTTGACCACGGCAGAAAAGAGAGAAAGGGCGAAGGTCGTCCCCTATGCTATAGACGTAGGCTCTACAGTATGCTATGCTGTGTACCGCACCTGATGTGTGCCTTGCTACATATCTGGCAAGAGAGAACAAAGGTGATCAAGGAGTGGATCACCCGGATAGCGGTCAAAATTATCCTTAGAGTAAATAAGGACATGTTTCTCGATTATGGAGGTGATAAAGAGTTCGATGTAAAGGGTTACGTCGATGCAAGCTTTAACACCTATCCGAATGACTCTGAATAGCTTCAAGTGGAGTGTGGAAGCAACATTTACAATATGACATAGAGAATTGCGAAGTACATACGGATCTGAATGTTACAGACCCGTTGACTAAAACCTCTCTCACAAGCAAAACATGATCAAACCCCAGAACTCATTGAGTCTTAATCACATGATGATGTGAACTAGTTTAATGACACTAGTAAACTCTTTGGGTGTTGGTCACATGGCGATGTGACCTATCAGTGTTAATCACATGACGATGTGAACTAGATTATTGACTCTAGTGCAAGTGGGAGACTGTTGGAAATATGCCCTAGAGGCAATAATAAATTAGTTATTATTATATTTCCTTGTTCATGATAATCGTTTATTATCCATGCTATAATTGTATTGATAGGAAACTCATATACATGTGTGGATACATAGACAACACCATGTCCCTAGTAAGCCTCTAGTTGACTAGCTCGTTGATCAATAGATGGTTACGGTTTCCTGACCATGGACATTGGATGTCGTTGATAACGGGATCACGTCATTGGAGAATGATGTGATGGACAAGACCCAATCCTAAGCCTAGCACAAAGATCATAGTTCGTATGCTAAAGCTTTTCTAATGTCAAGTATCATTTCCTTAGACCATGAGATTGTGCAACTCCCGGATACCGTAGGAATGCTTTGGGTGTACCAAAGGTCACAACGTAACTGGGTGACTATAAAGGTGCACTACAGGTATCTCCGAAAGTGTCTTTTGGGTTGGCACGAATCGAGACTGGGATTTGTCACTCCGTGTAAACGGAGAGGTATCTCGGGCCCACTCGGTAGGACATCATCATACTGTGCACAATGTGACCAAGGGGTTGATCACGGGATGATGTGTTACGGAGCGAGTAAAGAGACTTGCGGAAGCGAGATTGAACAAGGTATCGGGATACCGACGATCGAATCTCGGGCAAGTACAATACCGCTAGACAAAGGGAATTGTATACGGGATCGATTGAGTCCTTGACATCGTGGTTCATCCGATGAGATCATCGTGGAACATGTGGGAGCCAACATGGGTATCCAGATCCCGCTGTTGGTTATTGACCGGAGAACGTCTCGGTCATGTCTGCATGGTTCCCGAACTCGTAGGGTCTACACACTTAAGGTTCGATGACGCTAGGGTTATAAAGGAAGCTTGTATGTGGTCACTGAATGTTGTTCGGAGTCCCGGATGAGATCCCGGACGTCACGAGGAGTTCCGGAATGGTCCGGAGGTAAAGATTTATATATGGGAAGTTCTGTTTTGGTAACCGGAAAAGTTTCGGGGTTTATCGGTAACGTACCGGGACCACCGGGAGGGTCCCGGGGGTCCACCAAGTGGGGCCACATGCTCCAGAGGCATACATGGGCCAAGTATGAGAGGGCACCAGCCCCTAGGTGGGCTAGGGCGCCTCCCACCATGGCCCATGTGGCTAGAAGGGGAGGGCAAACCCTAAGGGGCAGATGGGCCCTAAGGCCCATGCTCCCTGCGCCTCCCTCTCCTCCCCCCTTGTGGCCGCCACCCATAGATGGGTTTTGGGGGCTGCCGCCCCTCTAGGGGTGGGAACCCTAGAGGGGGCGCACCCTCCTCCCCTTCCCCTATATATATGAGGCCTAGGGGCTGCCCAAGACACGCGATTCGATCTCTCGTTGGTGCAGCCCTGCGTCTCTTCTTCCTCCTCCTCCTCTCTTGTGATGCTTGGCGAAGCCCTGCAAGATTGCCATGCTCCTCCACCACCACCACGCCGTTGTGCTGCTGCTGGATGGAGTCTTCCTCAACCTCTCCCTCTCTCCTTGCTGGATCAAGGCGTGGGACGCCACCGGCTGTACGTGTGTTGAATGCGGAGGTGCCGTCCGTTCGGCACTAGGATCTCCGGTGATTTGAATCACGGCAGTACGACTCCATCAACCCCGTTCACATGAACGCTTCCGCTTAGCGATCTACAAGGGTATGTAGATGCACTCTCCTTCCCTCGTTGCTAGAATCTCCATAGATTGATCTTGGTGATGCGTAGAAAATTTTGAATTTCTGCTACGTTCCCCAACATTAGAGTCATCGGAGGATGAGTCTGACACCACCTGGCGCCGCAAACTCCTTCGAGTTCCCGTGGCCTTCTTCTTGGCCTTCTTCTCCGGCACCACATAAGGTGTCAGAACCAGCAGTCCCATCAAGCGGGCATCCGCTGGGTCTTCTGGCAAGGGAGCCGGACAGTCGATCCGCCCGGACGTCCTCTGCCAATCCTGTCAAAGGTAAGGGAGTTTAGATCCCGCATAGAGTCAAACTATGAAAACAAGTGTCCTATAAAGGGCAAAATAACTTACCGCGTTGGCTTGATGCTGCGCCTTTGAATCCGCGATCCTCGGTAGGCGGATGCGGAGCCTCGGCGCCCTTGAATAGCACCTTCCAGGCATCTTCGTACGTAGTGTCGAAGAGCCTGCTCAGCGTTTGGTGCTGTGCCGGATCAAACTCCCACAAGCTGAAAGCTCGTTGTTGGCACGGGAGGATCCGGCGGATGAGCATGACCTGGACTACATTGACAAGTTTGAGCTTCTTGCTCACCAGGTTTTGGACGCAGGTTTGGAGTCCGGACAGATCCTCCGAGTTACCCCACGACAAGCCCGTCTCTTTCCAGGAGGTGAGCCGTGTAGGGAAGCGGATCAGAATTGGGGCGCTGCCCATTCAGGGTCATGCGGCTCGGTGATGTAGAACCACCCCGATTGCCACCCCTTTATGGTCTCCACGAAGGAGCCCTCGAGCCATGTAACTTTGGGCATCTTGCCCACCATGGCGCCCTCAAGACTGCTTGTTGGCCGCCCACTACGTTCGGCTTGACACTAAAGGTCTTCAACCATAAACCGAAGTGGGGCTGGATGCAGAGGAAGGCCTCGCACACGACGATAAACGTCGAGATATTGAGGATGAAGTTTGGGGCCAGATCGTGGAAATCCAGGCCGTAGTAGAACATGAGTCCCCGGACAAATGGGTGAAGTGGGAAACCTAGTCCGCGGAAGAAGTGGGTGAGGGACACCACCCTCTCATGGGGCCTGGGGGTGGGGAGGAGCTTCCCCTTGTCTGGAAGCCGGTGCGCGATGTCATTAGACAAGTATCCAGCCTTCCTCAGCTTCTTGATGTGTCCCTCCGTGACGGAGGAAACCATCCACTTGCCTCCCGCTCCGGACATGGCTGGAGAAGGTTGAGGTGAGATGTGCGGACTTGGGCGCTGGAGCTCGAGTGCGCGAAAATGGATAAGCAAAGGAGGAAGAAGGCGTAGATGGAAAAGGTGGATCCTTATCCCCTTATATGGGCGGACGAAACTATGCGCCCCCACCATCCTGGTAAAACTCGCTTATCTCCCAAGCGCCATAAATTAATGACACGGTTGGGTTACCCACGTCCGTATTGATGAGAATCCCGGAATAAGGGGACACGATCTCTGCTTCAACAAGACGTGCCAAGGAAAAGCGCCTTCTCGCTAAGTCTTATTTGAGGTGGGACAAGAAAAGCGATTCGAGTAAAGGCACGGCGTGGTGTGATGACATCTTTGCGAAATCGCCAGTGATTAGATTTGTGTAAATATTGTTCTCTCGACGGTGGTATGTGGAAATTATTTTGCGAGCGGACACTATCCTTGTGTTCAAAATCTTCTATGAAGTATTCAGAGGAGGAACCCGCCTTGCAATGCCGAAGACAAACTGCGCGCCGGACTCGTCATCATTGAAGCCTGGTTCAGGGGCTACTGAGGGAGTCCTGGATTAGGGGGTGTCTGGATGGCCGGACTATGACCTTTGGCCGGACTCCTGGACTATGAAGTAACAAGATTGAAGACTTCGTCCCATGTCCGGATGGGACTTTCCTTGGCGTGGAAGGCAAGCTTGGCGATACGGATACGTAGATCTCCTTCCATTGTAACCGACTCTGTGTAACTCTAACCCTCTCCGATGTCTATATAAACCGGAGGGTTTTAGTCCGTAGGACGAACAACAATCATACCATAGGCTAGCTTCTAGGGTTTAGACTCTCTGATCTCGTGGTAGATCTACTCTTGTACTACCCATATCATCAATATTAATCAAGAAGGACTAGGGTTTTACCTCCATCGAGAGGGCCCGAACCTGGGTAAAAACATCGTGTCCCTTGTCTCCTGTTACCATCCGCCTAGACGCACAGTTCGGGACCCCCTACCCGAGATCCGCCGGTTTTGACACCGACAGAGGGCAACATATTTTATCCGCTTGTATGTCAATGGATAATTCTCCCATCCAGACGACCTTAATGCCACCATCTCGTCACCCTTCTGAAGATTTGTACCGAGCACAAATTTTTCTACGTCGAATAGGGATGGTGTCTGTTTATCACAATCTGCTACATGAATTTTGGTTCTGGTTTGTAGGTCAGCGATGCTTTTCAAATAAAGGTTGTAAGTACTCCATCTTCTGTTTGTCCCCTTCGATGGCTGCCCCACAGAAGTTTATGTCCTCCCGAGACAAGAAATCGTGAAGCTCACCTGGTATGGAGGGCGAGTGTATGATGTGGTACACCAAACATTGTCTTCGAGGCACAGCTGAAGGACGGCGGCGAGCTGGATCTTCCCAGGGGCACGCTCCGTGTACTCTGCGTAGAGACCGATGACCCTCGTCTCTACCTTTTCGAGGGAGTTGGATACATTGTTGATCCACTGCCGAACAACCCTTGGGTGGACGGTGATGGTGGCAACTATGTGCATCAATCCTTCGACGAGGACATGTTGGACGCTAAAAACCTGCATCTCGATCTCTTTCGCCATTTGGAACTGCTGGAATGGAGGGCTATGGTTTGGAGAATTAGGATTAGATGGCTAGTCTAACTAAAGTAGTATATGATTATTTAAAGAGGTTAAAACAATGTGAACGCAGTGGGGTTTGGATACAAACGAAGACGAAGGGGGGGTGAAGAAGCCGAGGAGAATCGGTTCCCGATGGAGAAGTAAATGGGAGAAGTGGCGTGCAGGCAGTTGATTAGACGGCTAGGTAGACTAAACGAAAAGGCTATGCGGGTAGACTGATGAGTCGTACCTGTTCGTGTACGTGCCCATCCTTCCTGATAGGTGGGACCTATGCAAACAGATAAAAAAATGTGTCGTAGCTTTTTTTTTGAGCGCGTGAGTGGGAGACACAACATTCTCTGGTTAAGGAATACTCCCTCCGTTTAGGTGAGTATAAGTCACCTTATGAAAATCAGGTTTTCCCAAAACCTTTAGGCGTGGAGCATTAACTTCCTGCTCGATCCCCTCCCAGCCTCGTTAGCCAGCGTTCTCTTCCTCTGCTGCCGCGTTCTACCTTTCCATTTTTCCTCTTCTCAAGTGTGGAACGATCTACATGCCCTCCTTGATGCACCAGAACGACCACTGCATGCATCGCATCAGGGCGTTAATTGGGCATGTAGGAGAATTTGGTTCTGCTCGCAATATGGATGATACCTGAACGATGAAGTGAACAGGCATGCTAGCACTGGAGACCTATTTCCGCTATACAATACTGGAGTACTCATGTTCCTACTACTAGTAGTAGTAGTACAACTGTGGTACACTTGATGGTCAAAATACTATTCATCCGGTCCTCACAGTGAAGTGACAACACCCTACGGCTGACACTAGTCCAGGCGGCGTGTTCCGGTTACCAAAGTCAGCCTCACGCTATGCATTGTGCAGTCTATCACCGCCGCTATACAGCACATTGGCGCCTCGCCTCGTCTCCCTCTCCGCTCCCATAGCACCATTCCATCTTCATCTCCTTCTCCGTCTCCGTCTCCATCTCACTGTGCCCCAGTGTACCGTCGCCTCACTCGCCTCTGCCAGTACCATTTTTCCCTTGCTAGCTGCTCCAGCACCGACAGCCTTCTCCACCGTAAATCAAGCCCCCCAAAATCCCCACCTTCCAAACTCCACCATGGCCGAACGCGAACCGCGCAGCATCCATATGAGCCGCGATTGGAGCAATCTCCACAGTGACATCCTCGACCTCTATTGTTCGTGTATGGATATGTTGAGCGCCTGTTTGGCTGCATGCTCGAGGGACATGCACACGGCCATCGTCGAAGCGAAGCCTAAGCTTTTCAAGACACCATGCTTGCTGCTATCTGGTCTTGCGAGATTGGCTCAGCTTGATACGGAGGCGTACATGATGCCCCTCGACTTCAATCCGATCTCCATTAGCCGAAACTTCTTTGCAGGTATGTAGTGGGTCGCCGTACATCATTTCCCTCGACATCGATCCGATCACCATCGCCTGAAACTTCTTGGCAGGTATGTACTGGGTCGGCATGAACTCCCACTGGATGGCTGCCTTCAGAGAAGACGGTAAAAAGTTGGTGCTCATGAACTTCCAGACCTCCCGTTAGATTATCCTTCCTCCGTTGGATTATATAGATATTACCATCGCGGTCCAAGTCATCTAGATTACCACGTCAGTTGGACGGACCTTGTTTTGCAGAAGATTGTAATCTGCCAAGTGCCCACACGACATGCGAATTACGCAGACTTCAAGCTAATTGCCTTGTTCGACCGCGGACTCGCCTATCTTTACGCCGGTGCCTTCTTTAGCTGGAGAGAACCCAGCTCGCAGTGGATCATCGTCAAAGCAGATGGCAGCATGTATTGCTAGGACGGCGCGTGTAAGTTGTTTCCTTCTCATGTTAATGATGACGACATGACACTGTTTGAACTTTTTGTGATGATTGGCATATCCATGTTTGAGCAGAATTTGAGTAGAACTATGGCAATGTATTAGAGACGCCGTAAATCAGCTATATTTGGAATGAGTTAATTCATGCAATTATGACCATGTCATTACAACCAATTTGTACCCTGAATAATCAAATGGTTAGCAATATATGGATATTATCCTTATTTTACAGTAATCTATATACTACTACTACTAAATATGAGTGTGTATCAATGGCCATGTTAGTTTCCTCATTTTCATGATGTAGAAACATGCACTACATTATTGGTTTCATCTAACCATACATTAGGGATGTAAATGTCCATATGGAGAACTCTATATTTGGAAGTAGTGAAATCCTGCAATGCCTACCATGTGTACATACCTATATTCGCCCTTCAGCAATCAATGGCTAGAATAATATCCTCACAATTTTTTTGCCCACAGAACACGAGTATATAACAATGCATGGTCTGTTAGTTACCTTGAAGAATTTGTTTGTGAGGACAGAACATGATTACATAACATGCATGACATGGTAGTTTCCTGTGAAGAATCGATTGCAAGATAACATGAGAATAACCATGCATGGCACTTCTAAATTTTTGAACCCAGTATACATTTCCCTATATTTTCCTCCCAGTTCCAACATGGACATATCAATGTTGTTTCTTGCATTATCCTACACATACTCTGAACAATGCTGATCTTACATAAACAATGCCTGTCCTTTTTGTTATGATGCAGTGTCCCTACAGTTACTGCCCTTTGTAATCACACCACCTTTGCCAAGAACAGGGAAGCACAACTGGTTCCTCTCTCAATCAGACGATGGCAAAAGACTGATGATCATTCGGACACATGAGCCGGAAACGTTATATTGCAAAAAACCCACTATATACAAGCACCGTGTAATACGTGAGTATCCGGACCGTGGTTGTTACGTCTATGAGAAGGATACCAGCTTGTTGGGGCCTTTAGGATTTTTTAGTTGGAGGTGGGTAAACAGCCTTGGTTCACACTCTCTGTTTCTCGGACTCAATTATCCGATTAAACAGGACATCACCGTCGGCAAGGACCTTGATGGCAGAGAGGCTCTGTTTGCTCTAGAAAACTGTGTCTACACGGCGAGCCCTAGGAGTTCGGGAGCAAACTCCCCTGATTGTCAATGATACAGCCTGCAGCCAAAAGAAGGTGAGAATGACAAAGGCATCCGGATTAACATTGCTCCTTGGATGTCTCAATTAAGACAGGCAGTGGTGTGGTTCAAACCTTCAGGTTGATAGGTAATTGGGCTGTTGCATCGAAAGGGTGGAGTACTAGTGTCTCCGGATCACTGGTCGCTGAAGCGGGGCTGCAAATTATGGTGGTCTTGGATCATCTCTTCGAATGACTTTGTTGTCTTTGCTGCTGGCTCTGGATGGGTAGTTCTTTCTTTTGTTATGCATATTCCTTATCATTTGGTCATCCTCGTCTATGTCACTCTTACTATGTAATAGTTTCTTCTGTTTAGAATGTCATTCTCGTCTGGATCACGAGAGTCCTGAGCTACCGCAGATGGGTGCGTTTTGGTGGTGTAGCAAGACTTCTTATGAACTATCATGTCTTGCTGTTTATGTCAGTAGTAGTCACTAGTCAGTATTTGAATGTTGTATATATCGTTGTTTCGATCTGTTTATTGTCTCGAACTACTGGTGGGCTAAATGAGGACATCACCATTCTCCAATGTTTAGAGTATATCTCCTTTTTTCAAGTTATATAATTTGAGCTCAGTGTCTTTTCGATGATGTACGCTTGTTTGGGCCAGTGAGGTGTTGTTGAATATGGGCCAAGTAGTAACGCAATGCCAAACAGGTCAATTATGACTCTTAGGCCGGGCTCTCAAAAGATCCTGAAAAAAAAGGCCGGGCTCTCCAAAAAAGAAAGAATAAGGACTCTTAGGCCGACATGTGGCGCCACCGGTGTTTTAAATGCGCTTCTTGCGCCGAGAAACATATTGGCGCGTGCTCGAAATTCATACTAACTTTTCATCCCCAGTCTCCCGCCCCTCCCCCACCTCTGGAATCTCGATTCCTACTCCAGTTCCCCCAAATCCCCCTCCTGTACTCCATGTAGTCAAGCGCACTATCATGTCACCGGTCAATGCGGATCTCTGAGCCGGAGATCCTGAGGTCCGTCCTGCCTTCGGTCACTGCGTGCTGTCGCTCAATAGTGGCATGGCGGCGCTTGACGACCAGTTTGCCGGCAAAGTGCTGATGGTAACCATCAACGGCGACCAGCCTCCCGTCTCACCGGACGACCTTGTCAAAGCTCTTGGCATTGCGCACGGCATCCAAATAAGTGACTTGCTCATCGAAGTCTGTCCGCCACCGGCTGATTTCTTCGTCAGGTTCCGGACAACTTTCGACTGTAGTCGTGTGTTCGAATATTCCCGGCGTTTGTTCTGCGATGGCGCGCTAGTGAGCTTTGATCGGTGGCACCCAGGATGGGGCTCGATGCCCTCTGAGCTTGAATTTTTAACAAAGCTTACCTTCCACGGCATGCCTCAACGTGCTTGGAACAGCAAGTCCATGAACGAGCTTATCAACGACCTTGGAGGTGAGCTCGTAAGTATGTTTGTTCCTCCGCATACCTGGGCTCACGGCGGTTATGGCATGGATAAAGAAGCCGTCCACCATACCGAAGGTGATTGGTGTTGAGATACCGGTGCAGGAACCGGGGTTGTACTATTCGTCGCCACCAAGGCCGCCGCAGACCACGTTAGGGATGTACCTGTATCGAGTGTTCGTGTATGTCAAAGAAGTGGTCAATCCATCAATCGAAGCCCTGCCGCCACGATGGTGCCAGGGTCCGTCGACGACGTCCATTACAGGAGTCAACGTCAGACTCTCCCCGTGTTGCTCGAAACGAAGGATGGCACAGGTCCTACTCCATCGCGCGGCGGAGGCCACTGCTTCTTTGGGAGAAGAGGCAGGGTTGGCTTCCTGGATGTGTTCTAATTTGAGGTAACAACCGAATCTTGTCAGATACTAGTTAAATTCGAGCTATGGGTGTGAAGCACTGATATGCCAGTACATTTGATTGTGACTTATTCTAATTTTGTACCTGAACTTTTTTTAGAAAGGGTTGTACGTCAACTTAATGTGCTAGCAGAACTTATTGTGTTGTATGTCTGTTTTCTTTGCACAACATTCAAGATATTTCCCCGTCATTGATAAAGACGATGAACCATAGTGTACGACCCGTTGGTTTCAAAATAGCCCTTCCGTAGCGATCCACCGCTTCCATCCTGATTGTGCCGCTGCGTGAAATTTTTGTATGCAAGTTCGATTGTGCTATGATGTTCTATATGATTGTGTCCACTATATAAGTTTTTACTAAGCATCGACAATGCATATAGCTGAAAGATGTATTCTGAGCATCGACCGATGGGTCTCTCTCTCTCTATCTCTCTCTCTCTCTCTCTCTCTCTCACACACACACACACGCACGCGCACACGCACAAGTGGGACCCGTTGAATTATTTATTTGCTCGTCACAGCTTTTAATTAGGTTCCACTGTAATCTAACTTTTTTCTTAACTTATTAATTGAGCTCAGTTACTTCAAAAAGTTGTACAGAAGCCTTGTTTGGGCCTTTCCGTCAGCTGAATGTGGGCTGAGTAACCATGTTAGGTTGTACTATACTACATGTGCCTTTTTTCAACATCGGCAATGCAATCGGGCCAACAGCTTGTACACAATATCCGGTCAACTTGTTATTCTCCGCTCACTGGCTGCAAACTTTCCTAGGAGGTATGCATTAGGCTTAACAACAAAATGGACTTTAAGAAATAATAAATGGAATGTAATTATAATAACTGGGCAGTAACTATGCACCAAACACGTAATTAGTTTAAAGATATATTATTTTTGGAATTTGAAAATTTTAATTTCATTACTTGTTGCGCGCGCAATATTTCGTTGGATTTTAATGTAATACAACTTTATTTTGAAATTATATTTAACCTGACTAGAAATTTTGGATAAAAATATTTCGGATCCCATCAAAATGTGGGATTTTTTTTTGAATTCTGTTATGAGCGGTTGTTTGAAATTACTAATCGTTGTCCTAGCTAGAAGTTGGGCTGTACTTTTAACAAACTGTAAATGGGTTGTAGTAAATTCCATTAGAATTAAAAAATGGGTTGTACATTCTTACAAATCGCAAATGGGATATATGTTCTCTGCCAAATCCGAGTTGTGGGCCTACTAAGTTGACGCGTACTAAGGGCTTTGTCTTTGCTAAAAAAAACCAAGGGCTTTGTCAACTTAGTCAATATAAACGATTCTAGCTGCAGTGATCGTACGATGTCCATCCAATGGCCGTAGTGCTTCTTCAACCTCTGGTCTTCTTGCTCCAGCCGCCCAAAGCAGCGCCGGTCGTGCCGCCTGCTCTCGCCTCTCGTGGCGGGTCAGGTCTTTGTGGAGGCATCACCGCCCCTACTATTCCCACGGCTGGCCAGGCCTGGCGCGACGGCAACCTCACACCGCAGCCGAACCGGTGAACCCTCGTACTCCTCTCGCTGGGCTTCCATCGTCGCATCTTCCCGGCTCCCTCGTGCGCCTTTCCTAGGCCTCGCCGTCGTCCACCACCGTGGTCAATGTGGTCAAGGAACGACTTCCATCGACGTGGATCAGACGTGGAGAGGCCGATACATGGGTCCACAGCCGCAGCAAGGAAGTGCCTCCTTATTACGCGGAAAATAATGATTCCTCCACCTGACAGCTGGGACCCACCGGACGGGCCACTGTATTTCACGAAAAAAATGTTTCCCCTTCACTGCTGGAACCTACCAGCTACATTTTCGCACGCAAGAAGTGCGTCCGAAAAAAACGATTCGCCCCTGACTGCTGGGACCCACCAGCTACATCTTCCCACGCAAGGAAGTGCCTGACAGTCGGGACCCACCTGGTCGAAGCGTACATAGCGTTGTCATTCTGGTCGCGAACGTGTACGTACATACTAGTTGTAGTAGAGGCGCGCACGCGTCGTAGTAGAGGCGCGCACGTGTCGTAATAGAGGCGCACACGTAGCATGTACACGTAAGTACAGCGGCCAGGGTGCAAGAAAGAAAATACGGCCACGTATGTGTACATCTGGGCGGGGTCTCAAACGCCTACTCGCGCATATATACTTACGGCCAGGGCTCGTGTACATTGGCTGGGTCGGAATGGAGAAACAGCATCATCGTCGTGTTCATGGGGAGCCAACAGGCTGGGTCGGAACGGAATGTGTGGTCGTGTTCATCGGGAGGGCTTGTACGGAACAGGCAATGGAACCGAGGCCTGGCGTACCGCAGAACGGAGGAAACGGCCTTGTGTTCAACCGGCCACGTTCGAAACGGGATCCTGTTCATCGGGAGGGGTTTGGCGTACCGCAAAACGGAGGAAACGGACGTCCTACTGTAGAAACGGGGTCCTGTTGATCGGGAGGGGTGTGGCGTACCGCAAAACGGACGAAACGGACCTCCTAAGGTCGAAACGGGGGTCCTGTTGATCGGGAGGGGTGTGACATACCGCAAAATGGACGAAACGGACTTGTGTTGGAGCGCTACGGTCGAAACGGGGGTTCTGTTCATCGGGAGGGGTGTGGCCTACCGCAAAACGGGACTCCATGGGATACTGTTCATCTCCACTATCGTCCTCCTCCAGCCTCCATGGGCTACTGTTCATCCACCGACGACCTCCTCCAGCCTCCACATGCGACTGTTCATCCACGTGCCCCTGTTCATCCAGCCTCCACCACGCGCTACTCCATCGGCTACTGTTCAACCACCCTCTCCACGGGCTCTTGTTCAACCACCCCTCCACGAGCTACTATTCATCCACCCCTCCCCCGTCTACTATTCATCCAGCCCTCCACGGGGTCGTCGTGTTCATCCAGCCCTCCACGGGGTCTTGTTCATCCAGCCCCAACCGGCTCGATCGATCGGGGTCCTGTTCATCCAGAGGCAACGCCACGGGTCTTGTTCATCCACCCCACCCCGCATAGCGCTCCTTGTTCATCTAGAGAGGCAGCATCGATCGGCTTGATTAGCGGCAGAGCGAAGAATCGATCGCCGGGTTGAACGCAGCGTAGCTGCAAAGGTAATCGCCGAGTTGATTAGAGCCCAAGGCCTCACTCGGGTTCAGTTAGAACCAAGGCCTCGCACACACGCACGTACGTGTACGAGATAAACGCGCATCGCTCGGCCCCTGACCACCCACCGTAACCGGGAACTCCCCGAAATTTTCCTCGCCCTTGCTTCAACCATGATTTTTTCCGTCATGGATGGCCCAAAGAATGTCATGCAGCTGCGTCTCCAGCCCGCCCAGGACAAAAAGCCCATTTTCTGTCATGATTTTTTGTCATAGAAGTAGGAGCCCACCACATCTATGATGATACCGGGTTTTGTCACGATTATCGTCATAGAAGTGTCATATGTATGACAGAAAAAATTTCGTTCGGCCCAAAATGTCACGGATGTGTCTTTTTTTTGTAGTGCACCCTGTTTACTAATGACGAGAAATCTCGCTACTACTATATCCTTAAAATATTTTCGTTCTCATTAAAGGGTGATGCTAAAACGTGATTTAATTCTCTTGATCCTGGTTGTGTGCGTAGTCCCCAGGATATGATTTATTACTTCTCTAATAAATATTTCCCTGCTCATAAGAAACAAGTTGCCTTGAGGGAAATATATAATTTTGTGCAAATTGAAGAAGAGAGTCTCCCAGAAACTTGGGGGAGGCTTCTCCGACTACTTAATGCTTTGCCTGATCATCCTCTTAAGAAAAATGAAATACTTGATATCTTTTATAATGGACTAACCAATGCTTCCAAAGACAACCTGGATAGTTGTGCTGGTTGTGTTTCCTAGGAAATAACAGTTGATCAAGCTGAATTTCTACTGAATAATATCTTGACAAATGAAAACAATTGGACACTTCCTGAGCCAACTCCTAAGTCAACTCCGAAGAAAAGAGGTGTTCTATTTCTCAGTCATGAAGATATGCAAGAGGCAAAGAAATCTGTGAAAGAGAAAGGTATAAAGCTGAAGATGTTAAGAATTTACCTCCTGTTGAAGAAATACATGGCCTTAATATACCACCTATTGATGAAATACACGGTCTTGATAACCCTACACAGGTTGTGAAGGTAAATTCTCTCTATAGATATGATAAAATTGAAATCTCGTCTACTAAGTTTGCTAGCCAATGCTTGGATGAATTTGATGACTTTATGGCTAAACAAGAGAATTTCAATGCTTATGTTGGTAGACAATTGAAAAGTAACACTTATATGATTGGACACTTGAGTGATTATATGTCTATAGTTAAGGGGGAACTTAAACTCACTAGTAAACATGCTTCTACGGTTACCACTCAAGTACAACAAGTGCTTAAGGCTCAGAATGATTTGCTCAATGAATTAAATGATAAGAGAAATGATAATGATGTTAGAGTTATGACTAGAGGTGGTAGAATGACTCAGGAACCTTTGTATCCTGAGGTCCACCCTAAGAGAATTGAGCAAGATTCTCAGGGAAATAATGCTGATGCACCTAGTCCTTATAAAAAGAAGAAGAAGAAAAATGATAGGACTTTGCATGCTTCTAATGAACCTGTTGTAGACACACCAGAGAATCCTAATGATATTTCTATCTTTGATGCTGAAACCCAATCTGGTGATGAACATGAACCTAGTGATAATGCTAATAATGATGCTCATGTAGATGCTCAAACTAGCAATAACAATGATGTAGAAATTGAACCTGCTATTGATCTTGATAACCCACAACCAAAGAATCAACATTATGATAAGAGAGACTTCGTTGCTAGGAAGCATGGTAGAGAAAGAGAACCATGGGTTCAGAAACCCAGGTCGTTTCCTCCTAAACCATCCAAGAAAAAGGATGATGAGGATTTTGAGCGCTTTGTTGAAATGATTAGACCTATCTTTTTGCGTATGCATTTGACTGATATGCTTAAGACGAATTCTTATGCTAAGTACATGAAAGACATTATTACAAATAAAAGAAAGATACCGGAAGAGGAAATTTCCACCATGCTTGCTAATTATACATTTAAGGGTGGAATACCTATGAAACTAGGAGATCCAGGAGTACCAACTATACCATGGTCCATTAAAAGAAACTATGTTGAAACTGCTTTATGTGACCTTGGAGCCGGTGTTAGTGTTATGCGTCTCTCTTTATATCGTAAACTTGAATTGAATAAATTGACACCTACTGAAATATCTTTGCAAATAGCCGATAAATCAACTGCTATACCTGTCGGTATTTGTGAGGATGTGCCTGTTGTGGTTGCAAACGTTACTATTTTGACGTACTTTGTTATTCTTGATATTCCCGAGGACGATAGTATGTCTATTATCCTTGGTAGACCCTTTTTGAATATTGTAGGGGCTGTTATAGATTGCAACAAAGGCAATGCCACTTTTCATGTTAATGGTAATGAGCAAACGATACACTTTCTGAGAAAACAACCTCATGTCCACAGTATAAATTCTATTGGAAAGATTCCAACTATTACTATTGGAGGTTTTGAATTTCCTCTTCCTACTGTCAAAAGGAAATATGATATTCTTATTATTGGGGATGTACATATCCCCGTTCAGGTAAACTAGTGTCATTTCGAAATTTCTCCGGTTTCATCCGATTCGGAATGAGTTTGTTAACAAGACTTGATCAACCTTGTTAGTGGATTCCTTTTGATGAGCATGAGATGGATGAAGTTAGAAGGCAGAACTCTCTATACCCTCCTTTTACTTTCTGGTATTTAGAATAAATGAAGTAAAAATAGTATTTTCTTTCTGTTTTCTGAAGTATCCATGTAATAAAAAATACCCCGAAAATAAAAGTTCTCCAAATGCCCTGCAAATTAAATATGATTTTTTTGGAATATTTGAGAATATTTGGCACTTAGAACACACCAAAGGGAGCCAGCACCTGGCCACGAGGGTCCAGGGCGCCCCCTGCCTCGTGGGCCCCTGGTTGCCCCCCTCCACTTATTCCTGCACCCACACACTTCTTCTTCCTCCCAAAAAATCACCAACCAGCTCAATCACGAGTTCTAGCTTAACTTGCTG
This sequence comes from Aegilops bicornis, assembly GCA_021605145.1. Taxonomy (NCBI): domain Eukaryota; kingdom Viridiplantae; phylum Streptophyta; class Magnoliopsida; order Poales; family Poaceae; genus Aegilops; species Aegilops bicornis. Next base: position 651,095,361 of record CM038672.1, read on the forward strand.
CCATTTTCGATCTCCTTGGTCAAAGCTCCATTCACGAAACTACTTTGAGAGATTGTTCTTTGGTATGTAACTCCTCCAATGGTACAATCAGTTTTTGTTCTAGTGCTTTATTCATTGCAATTTTTTGCTGCTAAGGTGACCCTGTTCTTGAGCTTGAATGTCAAATTTATTTGGTCCCAAGTAGTTCTAATGCATGATTTAGTCTCTAGGCACTTGTGGCAGTAGTTGCTATCAATTTTATTGAGTTTGCTTTACTTTTATTTTGAGTTACTAAAAATTTCAGAATTTTTTCAAAGAAAGAGAGATGTCTAGGAAAATGTACCAAGGTGGTTCTTCAAGGAAGCAAGGACCCAGGCTCGCAATAGGTGAGCAGGACGATGAACCGCCAAGGAAGCTTACGTGCGGCCTTGTGAATGGCCGTCAGAGTAGTTTTTGGTCAGAGCAGGCATCAAGGATGAATTCGATACATATGTGCATAATGCTGAGCTTGAGGAGTTCATGCAAGATAAGTGCCCTCAATACTACCATTTAACTGATTCCTTTGTGAGAAGGTTTAAATTGTCATCTTCGCGCAATTCTCACAATGTCTTGTTTAATCTTTATGATAAATCTTATACCATGGACTTAGAAGATTTTACTACTGCTTGTAAACTCCCGCAATGGGGTAGTGCTAGTGAACCTCACAAATCTGAATTTAAAGATTTTCTTGCTAGTATCACTGTGGGGGAATCCAAAGAAATAGTACAAGCTACCATAGGGAGCATTCATTTTCCTGCTATACATTATTTTGCTCTCTTTATAGGTAGATGCATAAATGGTAAGGACGAAACATGTCACATGTGTGTTCCTTATCTTAGTGTTCTCGGGAGTGCGGTGTTAAGAGATAAACAATATAACCTGGGGGCCATCGTTGCCCGTAGGTTGCATAATAATGGTTTATTTGGAACCCTGTTTGGTGGGATTTATGCAACCCGTATAGCTAATTTCCTTGAGATACCCATACATGAAAATGATGTGGAGTTGCTTCCTGCTTATCTAGATTATAATGCCACGGTTAGCCATCAATTTCTTGAGAGGAATGAACAGTTCGTCCAGTACCGAGTAATCTTCGACAGACGTCGCACTGTCCATATTGCTCTCCCTGCTACTGGTTTCTTTGACTTTCAGGCAAAAAATGAGATACTTTATAACCAGGGAGGAAGCGAACGAGTACGAGAGGAGAACGGAGGCAGCTCGCCACCAAGCTGCAGCTCATGAGGCAATAGCGGTTGCATCTCGGTACAGCCCCAGTTACGACTCTGACCCGTGGGCATAGACCAACTTAGGCCAAAAGCCTAAGCTTGGGGGAGTACGTATTTCTCACCAACATTACATTCACACACTCATTCCAGTTGTCAGTGCTCATACTTTTTCATTGTACTATCCATGCTAGTTTATTTTCTTTTCTTGCTTTCTTCTTGTGTGTTTGAATAACCTTAAGAAAAACAAAAAAATAGTAATATCTTTTAGCTAGTTTACTTTCCATGCTTGTAGTAGTAGTAATTAAAAGAAAACTCAAAAAGATTTCTCGTTCTTCTTTTGCTTGTTTGGAGCTTTCCCGTGTAAATAGTTTTATTTATTTTTCTTTTCTTTGGGGGTCAAGAGGAGAAGATCTTGATGAAAATGTTGACTGGCTCTCATATGCATTATTGTTGATTTAACCAAGAGCCAATATTACTTTGTCTTCTCCCTTGAATTGAATGCTTGCAGATTCCAGCTTAGTCCAATGCACGTGCACTATTATTATTATTATCCACACCGTTCGGTCATGCAAGTGAAAGGCAATAATGACGATATATGATGGACTGGTTGAGATGAGAGAAGCTAGTATGAACTCAACCTCTCTTGTTTTTGTAAATATGATTAGTTCATAGTTCCTGATTCAGCCTATTATGAATAAATATGTTTGCAATGACAATTAGAGATTATAGTTGCTTATGTCATGCTTAATTAGCTAGGAGTTTATAATGGTTTACCTTGTGTGCCAACATGTTATTAAAATGGTTGTGATGTGGTATAATAGGGTGGTATCCTCCTTTGAACGATTGAGTGGCTTGACTTGGCACATGTTCACGCATGTAGTTGAAACAAAATCAACATAGCCTCCATGATATTTATGTTCATGGTAGATTATATCCTACTCATGCTTGCACTCAGTGTCTACTAATTTTAGTGCATGTTCATGACTGTTGTCGCTCTCTAGTTGGTCGCTTCCAAGTCTTCTTCTAGCCTTCACTTGTACTAAGCGGGAATACTGCTTGTGCATCCACTTCCATGAACCCCAAAGTTATTCCATATGAGTCCACCATACCTTCCCTTATGTGGTATCTACCTTCCGTTCCAAGTAAATTTGTAGGTGCCAAACTCCAAACCTTCAAATGAAATTCTGTTTTGTATGCTCGAACAGCTCATGTATCAACTAGGGTTGTCTGTATCTTCCATGCTAGGCGGGTTATTCTCAAGAAGAGTGGACTCCGCTCCTCACTCATGAGAAAATAGCTAGTCACTGGGATACCCAGTCCCATGCTCAAATCAAATCAAAATAATTGCAAACAAAATTCCCCCAAGATTGTTGTTAGTTGGAGGCACCCGTTGTTTCGGGCAAGCGATGGATTGATGCTTGTTGGTGGAGGGGGAGTATAAACTTTACCATTCTGTTTGGGAACCGCCTATAATGTGTGTAGCATGGAAGATATCGAGATATCTTGGTTGTTATGTTGACAATAAAAGTATACCACCCAAAATACTATTATCTCTGTTTCAAAAATCGAGCTCTGGCACCTCTACAAATCCCTGCTTCCCTCTGCGAAGGGACTATTTATTTACTTTTATGTTGAGTCATCACCCTCTTATTTAAAAAGCACCACTTGGAGAGCACCTCTGTCATTTTGCATGCATTACTATTAGTTTATATTGGGTATGACTATGACTGGATCTCTTTTACCATGAATTACAATGTTTAGTCAGTCCTTGATCTTTAAAGGTGCTCTGCATTTGTGTTTTGTGGTCTCAGAAAGGGCTAGCGAGATACCATCTTGTTATATCATATTATGATTGTTTTGAGGAAGTGTTGTCATCCGAGTTTTATTATTATTACTCGCTAGTTGATTATGCCATTGATAGGAGTAAACATGAGACCTAAGTGTTATTGTGAATATGGTTAGTTCATAATCTTTGCTGAAAACTTGAATGCTAGCTTTACATATTTACAAACAACAAGAGCAAACAGAGTTTGTAAAAGTTTTTCTTTATCACTTTCAGTTTATCAACTGAATTGCTTGAGGACAAGCAAATGTTTAAGCTTGGGGGAGTTGATACGTCTCCGCCGTATCTACTTTTCCAAACACTTTTGCCCTTGTTTTGGACTATAACTTGCATGATTTGAATGGAACTAACCCGGACTGACGCTGTTTTCAGCAGAACTGCCATGGTGTTATTTTTGTGCAGAAATAAAAGTTCTCGGAATGACCTGAAACTCCACTGAAGTTATTTTTGGAATTAATAAAAAATACTGGCGAAAGAATCAAGGCCAGGGGGCCCATACCCTGTCCACGAGGGTGGGGGGCGCGCCCCCCCTAGGGCGCGCCCCCCTGACTCATGGGTCCCCTGGAACTCCACCGACCTCAACTCCAACTCCATATATTCACGTTCGGGGAGAAAAAATAAGAGAGAAGGATTCATCGCGTTTTACGACACGGAGCCGCCGCCAAGCCCTAAACTCTCTCGGGAGGGCTGATCTGGAGTCCGTTCGGGGCTCTCGAGAGGGGAATCCGTCGTTGTCATCATCATCAACCATCCTCCATCACCAATTTCATGATGTTCACTGCCGTGCGTGAGTAATTCCACCATAGGCTTGCTGGACGGTGACGGGTTGGATGAGATTTACCATGTAATCGAGTTAGTTTTGCTAGGGTTTGATCCCTAGTATCCACTATGTTCTAAGATTGATGTTGTTATGACTTTGCTATGCTTAATGCTTGTCACTAGGGCCCGAGTGCCATGATTTCAGATCTGAACCTATTATGTTTTCATGAATATATGTGAGTTCTTGATCCTATCTTGCAAGTCTATAGTCACCTATTATGTGTTATGATCAGTTAACCCCGAAGTGACAATAATCGGGATACTTACCAGTGATGACCGTAGTTTGAGGAGTTCATCTCTTCACTAAGTGTTAATGCTTTGGTCCAGTACTCTATTAAAAGGATGCCTTAATATCCCTTAGTTTCCAATAGGACACCGCTGCCACGGGAGGGTAGGACAAAAGATGCCATGCAAGTTCTTTTTTCCATAAGCACGTATGACTATATTCGGAATACATGCCTACATTGCATTGATGAACTGGTGCTAGCTCTGTGTCATCCTATGTTATAACTATTATATGAGGAATCGCATCCGACATAATTACCCATCACTGACACTACTAGAGAAAAGCTTACCAGTAGCGCTTGTTTTTGTGCTACCAGTAGCGCGGGGACCAGCATTACTACTATGGCGCTACAGCTATTTTGTAGCAGTAGCGCATTTCTAGATCAGCGCTACTGGTAAGTTCAACTACTAGTAGCACGTTTTTAGGCCAGCACTACTGCTAACATTTTTTTTAATATTTTGGCGTTGTACATGTTTAAACATATATATCTTTTATACAATAACAATTCATCATGAACTAGTCTGTTTAAATAGAAAATTCATTACCAGCAGTCATCACCACCAAACAATGTTCGTCAATGAGACATCATATATATAACAAGTTGGTCACTAGTCATAATCACAACTCCTCATCCTCCTCATCAACTCTAACACATTATAGCACATAATAACACAATGTACCTAGGACCTACTCCTCTCATAGGACCTACTCTACCCTCTCTTAGGTAAAATATCATAAAACAAGATAGGCATTGACTCTTCATTAAGGAAACTGAACTCTCCATAATGAAGAATGGACATCATCCTGTCTCCAAGTCTTGGCCTACGCACAATGTTGCTTCCAAGTAGCTCTCTACGATGGTTGAAACATTTTTTCCAATCATTTATAATCATGGATTCCTTGCTTTTAGAAATCCGGTATGGACAGGAGTGATGTGGATACTGTGGCTGACCTGGCCGCGGTGGCCGTAAGCTCATAACATCAACGCGACCTCTTGGCAACTTCAGATGAGGCACACAATCCATCGGGATTTTCTGTTCAAAAACATAGTAATAACTTTGTACTTAGCAATGTAGTTTAGTTTTAGAAAAATTTATGCAAAAGATGCACGGATGTCGTAATAGTAGAAAATCTACCATGCTATCTCCATTGATGTTAGCGTAGCACACCGCGTGCACTAGTGGCACATATTGACCATAGTTTTGAGGAATTCGATAATAGCTATTGTAATTCTCAATATCAGTAAAAAATGTGATAAGCCCATCTTTCTCTGTATAAGTTAATTGTGCTTCATCATTGTAGTAGTAGGTTCTGTCTACCATCTTCCGTACATTTTTTGAAGAATGAAAATAAGTTGTCAATGGAAATAAGCTGTCAAATATTTTGAAATAAACAATATAAATTACTTAGTAATATGTTTAAGAAACTCACACGACGGTAGAACTGGAAGTGTGTCAACAAGGACCCAAATGGTCATATCATTTTCGTCGATGTCAGGATCACCAAGATCGAAGGTGAGAAGCATACACTCATGAAAATCATACGCCTTGGAAAGGGCTTCCCAATTCGGGAAACCAAAATTGGATGAGTTCACAGAATTGTACTCCCTCCGTTCCTTGATATAAGGTGTATAGATTTTTGAGAAAAAGTCCGAAATATAAGGTGTATTGCCTTGCACCATTCGTTTGGATAACTTTTTAAGGGGTTTGATTACATTTCCTTACATAGGGAAAGCTCCTCTATTTTCTCATGTCAATTAGTCAGGTGTAGTCTCGCCCAAAACTTGTGAAATTTTCCCTCCATGTGCGTTCTTTAATTTCCGTGCCAAAAACTATACACCCTATATTTAGGAACGGAGGGAGTATAGTTTTACAACCAAATCATAACCATGATGGGTCCTTAGTTGAATTATCTTTGTCTCCGTGCTTTCATGATCTTCAAAACCCATCTTCTCCAAGACATAGCGTCTTGCATGGCATGGGATAAGCTAGTCGAATTGTAAAATACGGAAATTACACGTTGAAGAAGCAGAGAAGTCGTGCAAAAATAACAAAAAACACTTGTCATTGTTGCATACCGTATCAACATCGAAGGTCTCTTGGAGCTTGATGCTGAAGCGCCGACCTTCTACCAGGTGTGGCCTGTCGCACAGACCACGCTCATCTTCGCAGTAATCGCACATAGCGAATTCCCTATCATCGTCAGACATTTCCTAATAGGTAATTAATAATCCATCATGAATACATATGTAGTAGTTTGTAGCACAAACCGCGCTCATCTTTTGCATTAAATAAGAAAATAACTAATAGGTAATTAATAATCCATCATCGAATACATATATAGTAGTTCGTAGCAAAGATCATCATATAATATCACTAATACATCTCGAATAATAGCTCCTCTAGGTTCAGTGGGCCGCGGTGGACACCCAAAGAGAAGGAACCATCACCGGATCATAGCTCCGGTGAGATCCCCAAATAATCTGCCAGGTATTGGAGAACCGGTCGTTCGCCAACGCAACCAACCAGCACTGGACGTGCGCGTTCTCCTCCGTGACACGGTGTTGTACCACCTGCACGGGGGACTGAAGCCTCTCCACCGATGCAGGCCCACGTGACCGCCACCAAAGAAGCTCCGGGTCGACGACGGACTGGCTCCTCACTAAGCTGCGCTCACGGAAGGTAGCACAACCCAAAGATCAGCCCGGAGCCTGGTCCCCGGACATGGCCCCTCGGCTCAAACAGGAGTGCTCCTCCGAGTCGACGACGAGGATGCAGGATAGGCATCGTCGACGTCGAGAACAAAATGCTTAATTATGAAAACAAAATTAATAAACACTTAGCAAAATTTGGCATGACCTTTGCTAAAAACAGGACCAATCGAGCGCCTAAAATTTGCCAGAACGTAAACGAATCAACAATTCTGGCAAAACATAGGCCACTCAGAAAAATATGACATGTCCAAAATGTGACATGTTCAAAATATGACACGTCCACTGCAAATTTGCATATAACAGGAAAAATTGCTTTAACTAAAAAAATAACAACAATTGCTTTAACTAAAAAAATACCTAGAATTCTGTTAACTACACCTAAAACAACTAAAACACCTAAAATTCTGTTAACCACACCTAAAACTCTTTTAAATACACTTAAAACAAATTCAACATTATTCTAAGAACACCTACATTATTCTAAGAACCTACCTTTTTAACTAAAACACCTACAAATTTAACTAAAACACCTAAAAATTCAACTAAAACACCTACATTATTTAACTAAAACACCTACAAATTTAACTAAAACACCTAAAAATTAACTACTCTCTAATAACTATAACTAGGGAGGGAGGGAGGAGGAGGAAGGAGGGACGAGTACCTCTCGATGGAGGAGGGGATGGGGGGGCGACCATGGGGAGGATGGCCAAGTGGGGCGGCAGGGGAGGAGGGTCAGGGGGGGGGCAGGGGTCGGTGGGGAGGAGGGGCAGGGGGGCGGCCGGGAGGAGGGTCAAGGCTGGCGGGGAGGCCGAGTAGGACGCGGGGGCGGCGGCCGGATTGGGGAACGACTGAGGGATTCGATCTGGTGTGAGTGTGTGAGTGTGAGTGAGGGGAGGGGTGGTGCCCGGGCCGGCGCAGGAGGAAGCAGAGAGGTGGGCTTAGCGGCAGAGCAGGGTAGGCGGCCCAGCGCTATAGCTAAAGCTGCAACGGGGGCCCGAGAGCGTGTCCCATTAGCAGTAGCGCTGGCTGTGAAATCCAGCGCTACTGCTAACGTGTACTTGTAGCGCTTGTGCTGGCCGGCGCTACTGCTAAATAGCAGTAGCGATGGGTATCTAACCAACGCTACTGCTAAATCTCTACCTATAAGCATTTTCCTAGTAGTGTGATACAATGCCTACGAGCTTTTCACATATTGTTCTTTGTTTAGTTACTTTACCGTTGCCACTGTTACAATTACTACAAAACTGCTGATGTTACTTTTGCCACTGTTGCCGTTACTTCCATACTACTTTGCTACTAAATACTTTGCTGCAGATATTAATTTATCCAGGTGTGGTTGAATTGACAACTCAACTGCTAATACTTGAGAATATTCCTTGGCTCCCCTTGGGTCGAATCAGTAAATTTGGGTTGAATACTCTACCCTCAAAACTGTTGTGATCCCCTATACTTGTGGGTAATCGGTCACTGAGGGTGAGCGTGTTGATGGAGGAGACGAAGAGGGCGTGCTTCTTCTGCAGCCTCATCAGCTCGTTCTTCGATGCCTCCTTCCCCTCGGCAGCCTTGGATACAGCCTTGCCCTTGCCTGCCATGGGCGCCATGGCGGCTAGGAAGAAGCAAGGGATCTGAAAGCAGTGGAAGCATGACGGCGGCGAGCGGGAGCGAGAGCTCTGGTTCGGATTTGGGGAAGAAAAGGGAAACGGCGGTTCCGAGATTGGAAGAAGCTAAGAAAGTAAATGAGCAGCGCCCAGCGGGTTTTTCCTTTTTATGGGGAAGGCGCGGGCTGCCTCTTTACCATTTACTACGGGTGACGCATGCGTGCCACACCCATCCCACGCACGATCCACACGTCACACACTCAACGCGGGTCATGGGGAAACACAAACTGCCAGAAAGATCGTGGCGGTTCGTTTCTGCCACGCCCGCCCGCGCACTGCTTTGGGCCTGGCCCAACTACATCTTGCGCTTATATGTGGCCCAGGCCCGGGGGCTCCTGCTGGTGTACAAAAGTGTGGGTACTTCTGTACCCCTTACTTGTGCAGGGGCGGTCGTAGCCACACCCACGGGAGGGCTTGGCGAGGCAGAGGAGGATGGCATGAGGCAAGACAAGACGCGGAGACCACCAAGACAGATGTTCAAGACAACAAGCAACAGAAGGCTAGCAGGGTCACGCCCGACAACAAGCCTTGCCGGGGCGACCTGTGAGGTTCCCGGCAAGTCCTTGCCGGGGCAGCTTGCAAAGAGACCAGCAGGGCCGTCACCCTTGGGGTTGAGAGCTCTGACACCATCGACAACGTTAAGGCCAAGGTTTGGGAATGCATGCATGCAGATCCTCATAAAGATTGATAACCCACATATCCACATGGGACCAGAAGACGAAGACCCGGCAAGGCCCTTGCCAGGGACGACTCCAAGGCCCCCGGCAAGCCTTGCCGGGGACGATCGCTGGGCCATGGCCAGACCCGTGCCCGGCAAGTTTCGCAACCTCACCATCGCTCCAGTGCGATGATAAGCGTGCCAACTAAGCAGGCGCCCGCGTGGCGGCTTGCAGATCTTCATGGAAGCTTACCATTGCGCCAATGCAGCAGCTAGTTAGCCAGCGTGGCGCTGCATGCCTTATCAGCCTGGACGTGTGCCGGACCAAGGAGGAGGGGTGAAGGACGGGATGGCTTCTGCTTCCCTCCCCGATAAAGTAGAAGGACATGTAGGCAGTGCATTAAATGCGCATGTCCTACGTGGACCAAGTGATAAGCTTGATCATCGTAGCTTGCCACCTCCTGTGTGCCGCTGTGGCAACCCCTTTGTGTATAAAAGGAGGCCCAAGGCGTACAGAGGGAGGATTTAGACTTTTGAAAAAAGCACGCATTCTAGCTAGTTCAAAGGCTCAAGAACCATATATCCAGACAAGCAGGACTAGGTTATTACGCATCTCTGCGGCCCGAACCTGGGTAAAAATCGCCCCCATGTGCTAACTAGCTCGACCTGCTCTTTTGTGCAACTGATCCCCCCACCGGACGTAGAAGGGATTCATGTGGTCCCATAGGTGCTCGGTTTCCCCGATAATTAGTGGTAGATCAGGACATGATGTCGCACACACATCTGGGCGACGGCAACCTTCTGATCTATGCCGGGACGACCGGCGGTGTACTGGAGGTCGATGTCGACCACCTTGTACTTGTCTCCAGCAAGCAACTTCTCAACGGTGTTGATGTACTCGTCCACCATGGCCGGGTCGATGGTGTACACCACCGAGAGATCCGTCTCCCTCGCGTGGGTCTCCACTTTATGCTCGCCAAACTCCATTGGAGCGCCGCTAGACATCCCCTCTCTATGTGTTGAAGTGGGTCTGCTTGAGGTGTTGTGGGGCACGATTGAAATGTTGAAGAGACTAAGGCTATAATGGCCGCGGGAATTAAAGGGGAGGCTGGACGGCACGTCCTGATGGCAGTTCTAATTCGCAGCGTGTAACTCCATCATGCCGCACGTAACCGCATCGCGTGGAAACGCGTGTGGCGCAACCACATGCATATGGGGCCCCCGACGTGATCATGCGCATGCCCAACCGCAGGCAGAGCGCGCTCGGAGGGACGCGAGTAGAGCGCTCCGCGGCCGCCTCAATGGCGAGCAACCATATATATGCATATAGCAGTTGAACACGCAAGGAAAAGCTGTCCACAACCCGAGCGCGCCGACGGACGCGAGTAGAGCACGCCGCGGCGCCTAACGACGAGCACAACGCGCCGCAGCGCCTAATGGTTGAACTTATTGTATAGATTAAGCACGACTGCTTAATCTATGAATGAAATATATGCTTAATTACTGAATTTTAGTTGCAAAAATTAGATAGTGCTAGTGATTTTTAGCTGCATATTTTGACAAATCGCCATTGGAACCGCTGGATTTCCTCTTTGTATGTGTCGCCGTGGGTGTGCTTATTGTGTCTTGCGCTGGCCCCAAACATTGGCAGCACAACTTATAAATTGACAGGATGGAGTACTAGTTACAATGACGCATATAATTAAGCAAAGGGATCACACATGTCTGTATTGACTAGAACGAGAATGCAATAGCACAATAAGAATTAAGGGGGCAAGAAGACAGATGATGCCATCAACGTATGACCTCCTCCTCCTCAACTCAGTGCGCCGGGCCACCGACCGGCGGCTAAGGATCGGTGGCTTTTGTGGCGAGGTCAAGGTGCTTCTCAGCGAAGGCATCCGAGGCTTCCAGTCGGTTGAAGAAGGCCAACATCGTAGCATCCTCACTGGCCTTGTAGATACCTATGTACATGATTTGCTCGTACACGTGGATATGTAGGTCGGCGAATTCTTGCAGGGCGAGGCACCTCGTGGCAAGCGCGACCTCCAGGTGGACATTCTTCATGGCGTCGACGGGCAGTTGTAGGGCCACCAATGCTTGAAAGAGGTTCCGACCATGGAGGCCGATTAGGGTGGTAGGAAATGAGGAGCCCGGGCACGCGGGCTGGAGGAGTACGGCGATGTCGTCCGCGAGCTTCTTGACGATGGTGAACTTGGTGGTGGTGACAATGATCATCTGGTCCAACTGAGAGTCATAGTCGGTGTCGACGGCTGCCATCCACCAGCCGGTCACCAACACCGTCTGGAGACGATCCTCGGTGCCATGCCGCAGGCTGGTGTCGTGGACCGTCTGGCACAGCCGCTTGCCGCTCGCGCGCATCGCCTCCATGGGTCTGGAGTGAGCACTTTTGCGCTTAGTGTAGGTGCTTAGGCAAATGCTTAGGTGCGTACGATGTGGTAGATGCATTGGAATGGAGGGACACCTTTATATGAGTCCAAACTACGTTGCATTCACATCATGCTGCCTCTTTTCCTGGTCCTCCTCCCATTACTTCCCTCATGCATTCATGATGCTAATTTAAGGAGGATGCATCATTGGCCGATTCAACATTTCAGGAGCCGCTACCCTCTCCCACGTCTGAATTAAAGCCGTATCGGGAATCGCGACGCCCGCTGTCAAATCAAATACTACTGCACCACCCGCTGCACGCCCGGCTGAACACACCTCCTCGCCTCCATCTATGCTTAATTACTGAATTTTAGTTGCAAAACTTAGATACTGCTAGTGATTTTTAGCTTCATATTATGACAAATCGCAGTGTTACAAGGTTGACAAATGGCAATGTTACTAGATCAACAAATGTCAATCTTCTCCAGTTTGACAAATGGCAACATACCCAATATGACAGATGCAAATCTTACCAAATTGTTTGTAAAGTGGTTGCACACGGGTCATCCAAAACAACCGTTTGCGTTGAAGAGATGCACAAATCCTGCTCTCACTTTGCATACGGGTGTTCCTTCTAAAACGTTTGCGATCAAGAGCCATTAAAACATATAGCCATTAAAACCAAGACATGTGGCGTCACGTGAATGGTTAAAATTTGAATCAGGCACATAAATGCATATAAAAACTCAATTAATGCATAAAAATGTCCAAACGAACCCCAAAAAATCCCAAAAATTGACACAACACTCATATTGTTCTATGTTGACACGAGAATATTTTTAAAAACAATAAGAGGCAATGGAGATATTGTTTTGTCCCCAAAGGTGGGATGTTCCCTACCGAAATCATCAGGCTTGTTGTGAGAAGCTCTGGTTTGCGAGAAGCATATCCCCAAACCTGCCCCAAATGGGATAAAAAATTTACCACGACATGTTGATGCCGCTCCATGATAGCACGCATGCCTAGTTTCATGAATTTCAGACGAGCTTTGGATTTATACTAGAATTTAAAAACCCGGTATCTCAATGTTTGCGTCCGAGTGACGGTGGCAGGGTGTTTGATGACATTCATTCTCATTTCTTGCATGCACTACAAGAAATATGTCAACTAGTGACCTTCTGTCAGTGACCCTGGAAGAATTGGTCATAGATCTATGACCATTTCAGACCTATTGGTCAAAAGCTGTTCGGGGGGCTCCAAACCCTAAACCATTGCGACCATTTTGGTCAGAAAGGTCGTAATTTCCTTACACGAAATGGTCATACAGCAAACAATGATAGTCCGCTGCCTTATTTCTAGTTGTTAACGACCAATATAGATGGTCATAGCCTTGTAAATTGTGTTGGGTTGCTATGACTAGGCGCCACCTCATCAGTTTTGCCTATGTGTCATGTCCATGTGGCAGTTTTTGCCCTAGGTTGTGAAGCAACCTATAGTCATTCCCAAAATTCCCGAAAAAATCTCATAAATTCTTTGGGTCATATATTCGTCAGATATGTAAAAATATTCCTTGCCTAGTTCAAACATAATTCAAAAATATTCATTTTCCTATTCTGTTCAGAGTAACAGTTTGTGAAGGAAGTACCACTTTGGCATGTCCAAATAGTATCCATTTTCTACAGTGCTTTCCTAGGCCCAAATAACCATCCTCCACCAAATGCTAGCTCAATCCATTCATTATTTTGAGCCGAGCTTCAACATTCGTATTTATGTCCAGTGTGGTGGTTTGCAAAGCAAGTACCATCTAGGCTCCTCCTTTTGAGCTGAAAATTTGTGAAGAAGGTCTTCTTAGTAACTGATCATCCTCAGCCAAAACTCACGCCCATTAGCCATGTACATTTCCCGTACCGCTAATCAAACACTTGGCTGCTAATTCATGTTTGAGCATCGATCGGTCTCCTCGTGAGAATCATATGTTGTAATTTTCTTCCTAGCACCAACCTGGGGAGTGCCCAACCCACTAGACATGCCTAGGCCGCCCAGAACACATGGCAACGCCACGGTCACGAGGTGACCATGCGGCGGGCATGCGAGTTTGTGCGCTCTAGTGTTGGGGCCCTTGGCCACCGCCCAAACCTCGACGTATCGCCACCAAACCATGTATTTATGATTAAATAGGTCCTTATGTAACTAGAAATGATTTTTGGAAAAAATAAATAGCAAACTATGAGGCAACTGCAGTTCAAATTTGACCCGCTTCCAACTGAATCGGCGGAAATTTGTCTTTTTCACGAGAGGTGGATCAAAACATTTTACACCCAACCATTTTGTCAATTGTGCATTAAATATGGCCTAGTATTTTATAAAAATGATTTGGTGCAATTTTGCAACAATTATTTGGTAGTTCCTTCACAAAAAAACCTCCTTTCGGGCACTCGAAAAATGGAAAATGGTTTTTTCGTCCAACGAAAATGAGAACTTCCTTAGGAAACATTGTTTGCCATTCCAATATGCACCCTTATGCACAATATGAGATCATTTGAACAAACTATGCCATGAATGTGGCCATAAGATTGATCATTTGGCTTGAAAGCCATGAATCTTTAGAGGATGATAGCTCATTTCTGAGAACACTTTTTTAAAATAATTGTTGTATTACAAGTTTGTTATTTTTCCTGGGAACTTGGCCACATATAATGACACAATGCAAAGGTTTCCCAATTTTTTGATTTTTTTTGAATTTTTTATGCCCGTTTCAAAATGCGGTCAAAACGGCGGGAATGACCGTTCCTAGCTAATGGTTGAATCTTGGAATTTTTTTGGTGTTTGTCTGATTAAATAGATACTTATGTACCTAGAAATCATTTTTGGAAAAAATAAATAGCAAACTACAAGGCAGCTGCAGTACAAATTTGACCCGCTTCCAACTAAATCGGCAGAAATTTGTCTTTTTCACGAGAGGTGGATCAAAAAAATTTGCCCCCAACCATTTGGTTAATTGTGCATTAACTATGTCCTAGTATTTTAGAAAAATGATTTGGTCCAATTTTGCAACAATTATTTGGTGGGTCCTTCACAAAAAACCCTCCTTTTGGGAGCTCGAAAAATGAAAAATGGTTTTTTCGTTCAAAGAAAATGAAAACTCCCTTAGGCAACATTGTTTGCCATTCCAAGATGCACCCTTATGCATAATATGAGATCATTTGAACAAACTATGCCATGAATGTGGCCATAAGATTGATCATTTGGCTTGAAAGCCATTGATCTCCATACGTGATAGCTCGTTTCTGAGAACACTTTTTTAAAATAATTGGCTTATTACAGGTTTATTATTTTTCATGGAAACTTGGTCACATATGATGACACAATGCGATGGTTTTCCAATTTTTTGATTTTCTTTTGAACTTTTTATGCCCGTTTCAAAATGCGGTCAAAACGGCGGGCTTGACCGTTCCTAGCTAGTGGTTGAATCTTGGAAAAAAATTAGTGTTTCTCTGATTAAATACATACTTTTGTACCTAAAAATGATTTTTTAGAAAAATAAAGAGCAAACTACGAGGTAGCTACAGTTCAAATTTGACCCGCTTCCAAGTGAATCGGCGGAAATTTGTCTTTTTCACGAGAGGTGGATCACAACTTTTTACACCCAACCATTTTGGTCAATTGTTCATTAAATATGTCCTAGTATTTTAGAAAATTGATTTGGTACAATTTTGCAACAAATATATTATAGGTCCTTCACAAAAAAACTCATTTTGGGCACTCGAAAAATGGAAAATGAATTTTTCGTCCAAAGAAAATGAAAACTTCCTTAGGCAACATTGTCTGCCATTCCAAGATGCATCCTTGTGCATAATATGAGATCATTTGAACAAACTATGTCATGAATGTGGCCATAAGATTATTCATTTGGCTTGAAAGCCATGAATCTTCACACTTGATAGCTCGTTTCTGAGAACATTTTTTTAAATAATTGCCGTATTACAAGTTTATAATTTTTTCTGGTAACTTGGCCACATAAAACGAAACTATGTGAAGGTTTTCCAATTTTTGATTTTTTTATGCCCGTTTCAAAATGCGGTCAAAACGGCGGGAATAACCGTTCCTAGTTAGTGGTTGAATCTTGGAATTTTTTTGGCATTTCTCTGATTAAATAAATACTTATGTACCTAGAAATAATTTTTGGAAAAAATAAAGAGCAAACTACGAGGTAGCTACAGTTCAAATTTGACCCGCTTCCAACTGAATCAGCGAAAATTTGTCTTTTTCACGAGAGGTAGATCAAAACTTTTTACACCCAACCATTTGGTCAATTGTGCATTAAATATGTTCTAGTATTTTAGAAAATTAATTTGGTAAAAATTTGTAATAAATATATGATAGGTCCTTCACAAAACAACTCATTTTGGACACACGATAAATGAAAAAATGAATTAAAAAAGTCATTTCTCATAACTCTTTATAAAAATATTTGTCTTATTTCAATTTGTGATTATTCCTGAAAACTAAATTCAAATTTGCTGACACAATGCGAAGTTTTTTTTTTCAATTTTTCAGGTCATGATAAAATAGCTAACATGATTTAGCACCTTACTTTTAGTCGATTACGACCAATTTAAATGGTCAAAATATCATACCTGTATACTGCGTTTTGATTGGTCCAGAGGCCTCTCACGCGGATCGTGGATAATCACCGTCGGATGCTCCTGGATCCAACGGCCCGCACGTCGCCCGTCTCACCCACGTCCCGCACTCCTCCTCTCGCACCCTTCTCTCCCTCGCACTGACGCCCCTCTCTCCTCTCCCTCACTCTGATCTGATCTGAATCCACCACCGCCCACCATCGCCCACCCCCACCGCCGCCCACTGTCGCCCACCCCCTCCGCCGCCCACCCCCACCGCCGACGACCCTCACCATCAAGCTCACGCCCCGACCCGTGCCCTCTAGTACTCGCCCGCAACCCTCACCCGTGGCTAGGGTTTCGGCCGCCACCCCTAACTTCGTCGAGATCTGCCAAATCCGGCGACAGCGAGGCCAGAGGTGGCCGGATCTGGCACCGGTAAGCCCCTCCCCTCCTTATTCGTGCACTATCTCCTCCTCACCTCACCTCGTCTTGTGTTCCCTTTCGGCAGGTCAACATGGTTGTGGATGGGACGACGACGATGGCAGGAGGGGCGAACCTCCATGGGACGGGTCGCCACCAAGGAGATGGAGCTCTTTCTCCATCCAATTTGGCCATCTCCGGCCGCCTCCTCCAGATCCTCGCCGACCACGGGCCCCTCACTGTCGGCAACACCTGGAACCACGCCAAGGTACCCTCCTCGACCCACTCGGCTGTCCGTGCGTGTGTCAACGACCCCTAGCTCTTGAGCTCCATGTATTGCTGCGACTTTGTTCGTCCATGGCGGCCAAGAGATGCGGTGGTATTAAGAGCTGATGGAACTGGTGCCCGAAAGTAGTACAGCTTGGCCTCTGCACATGCATTTCCTTCTTTGATCGAGATGATGCTTAGACCAGGAAGATTGTAGCTCCTGCCCTCTTTTTAGTGCCTTAGCTTCTTGCATTTGGGGAGCAAATAAAGTGATAGTTTTACCCTTCTTCGCTACTTAGCCGCATTTCTTGTATGTCAATACCAGGTAGTCTATTACAGACTAGTGTCCTGTGATTAGATGCAATATGGTGTATATTGAACTCAGTGATTTCAGTCTGAGTATTTTGGTGCTAGTAGGAATTTTCTGCAATTAGGATTGTATATCAGGCATATTTTAGTCCGTTGTCACCGAATAAGCTGAATGTGTATGCTATGACAGACACCTGGTGGTGAGGTAAACAATTGATTCTTGTTCATGCCACTTCTTTTTTAGATGCTCAATGTGGTCACTACATCACTTTGTTATGCTATTTATTCAAAGTGTATGTATTCAATGTCCTCTGGACATGCAGTTAGTCTCAGATTCTATCTTAGCGAAGACACAAGAGAAGACTGTTACAACGATAGTATGTGCTACATTTGATCCCGGGTTGTATAACATATCTCATTACAGGTCACCCATCCTCGAGGAAGCGAAGGAGGGACGCATCTAGCTGGCCATCAAGGGCCTGCTCTGCTCCTCTTCTTCCTTGACCATCGGTACCACCACGTTCCCGGATTCCAAGGCGCGCCAAAGACACCGCCGCCATGCCTCTCTCGCTCTCCGTGCTCGGACCAATCCTCGACCCTTCAGTGCACGCACGCCTCTCGCTATTATCTCAACCCCTGTGAGTGCCAACTTGCCTCTTGCCTGCCAAGAGTGTTGACTGAATTGCTTCGATACATGTATGTGTGTTTGTGTGCAGCACAAGCCCTGCAGCAGCCGACGTGGGTTCAGGTGTCCCTCCCCGATGGCTATAAATCTACCATGCTCGCTAATTCTATGCAAGCACTATTAGGCATTCGCTTGTATTTGCAAATTAGCAGCAGCTTGCGAATATGTGTCGCCCAAAGCGTTGCCTTAATACAATCTGCGTATCATTAGCTGGTATCCATATGGAGATAGTTTAGCAGAGGAAGAAATAAACACCTATGTTTCTTGGTCCGTGAAATTGCATTGGAGAGATGGGTCTATTATATATAGGCGATACATTACACTAGTTGAATTTGACCACGCACCAACTCCAACAAGTGATACGTGCATGCTAATTTTTTATTAGCTTCAAAACCTAGTAAATGCCTTCTTGCACTAGGTACACCCCTGAATTTTTGTCCTTTACAACCTGATCAATGTACAACCTGTTTGCTTGAAAGTAATTTTAGTTGATTCTTTGATGGAGCACTAAGACTGCTACTATTGAGTACATTCTGTCAACTTGTGTGTCAGTAAGAACAAAAACTAATTATCTAAGGTCATGTTATTATTACCTATATATGACATTGCTACTGGATTGCCTAGTGCCCCTGTTCATGGTGGGCTAAACTTGTATTTGCTCCTGCTGCTGCGTTTTGATGATCATGAGTGTGATGCATTCTGATGATCTCCTTGTACCAGATGAGACGTCGATGAAGCGGCAGCGTCTCCTCTAGAGGGTGATGGTGGTGGCGGCGCCTGTGTGCGTCTTCGACTACAACCTCCTCTCCGGTGAGTCCTTCTCCTACCTATAGCTCCATCTCTGAGCTGATGTAATACCATGCTCTGTTTCATGGCCGTGGCTTATTTAGTCTGTGCTTGCTATGCCTTGTGTATTGGAGCCTAATTAGCTTCTATTAGGGGATAATCTAGTGGTTATACCAAGATTTTACATGAAATTTTGTTCTGCTTATTCTGCTAAGGTTGTTTGCAATGGTTATACATATGTTACACAATTTTTTCTGCTGGCTAATGAGCTTTAGAGATGGTAACATGGTGCTACACTCTCAGGACCATCTTATGACACACAATCAATTTTTGGTGTGCTCAAATTTTTAATTTTAGTGATAAGGAAATATCCCACCTAGTTTGCTAGCTCTCTCACTTGAGTTGGTTTAATAGTAGTGGCCTCCTGACTTGTACTTAGTTGGGTAGGTGCTGGCTGGGAGCAAAAGTTTATATGCATGGATAATGGACTTGCACTAAATGGACACAAATAAATGAGTTGAGTATTAAGTGAACTTGTTCTAACTGGAAACAATTTCTGTATGGTGTACATAAATATCGAGTTGATAGCTGATCTGTAGCAAATATAGTTGCGCATAACTTCTTTACTTTGTTCCTCTTTTACAGGAGCTCCAGGCCTAAGAAAGTTGGAAGTGCGAAGACGTGAAGAAAAGCGCGAAGCCGTGAAGTGCTACTCAGCAAAGAGTTGTCTGTTCTATTTGACTATAATATTGTAATAGCTGGTATACCTAGGTTGTAATAGTCTACAGAAATTGTAGTATGCTAATCTAGTGTCATTTGACGAGTTTCACATGTTCTCTTGTTTGGAATATTTGATTATGGATGTGATTTGATTGTGTGTGAGATGGGAACCTGACCAGTGCAACCCACTTATGAAATAATATGACTAGTTCGTAACTTTCTTATGTGTGGGATCAATATATGAGATTAACATGACTAGTGGGACCAGCTCCAAAATATATTTTCCAAAAATATATAATTAATAGACTGTAAAAGGCCAAAGCCCGGAGATAAAAAGGCTGAAATATTGGGCTTAGCCCATGTAGCCCAATAGAATTCGTAGGAATTATAATAATAATAAAATGTCGAATTGTTGGGCTAGGCCCATGTAGAAAACCGAATTTGACCGGGCTGAATCTTGTGCCACATCAGCTTGCCACGTTGGATGCCTACGTGGCCTGGGGACGTTGCTAGTGACCAAAACGCCACAGTAGGAATATTTTGGTCGTAAACGTCCACGACCTTCTCACAATGAAGGTCACTATAGTCAGTTTACGACCGCCAGCTTTTGAATTTCTGTTTTTGGGCAAAAAAAGGTCGCAAATGAAAAACAATGACCTTTCAGTGACCAATAGTCAAGGTCACAAGTTCACATATTTCTTGTAGTGATGGGACCTAATTAAGCATGCAACCAAGGACACAGATTTGAATTTTCAACCAATTTATATGCATTAGAGCATATGTGTGCATGTAGTTCAAATTTGAATTATGCACATGAATGCATAGAAAACTCAGTTAATGTATAAAAATGTCAAAGCGAACCCCCAAAAATCCCAAAAATTGACACAACACGCCTGTTGTTCTATGTTGACACTAGGAAAAAAAATGAAATCGAGAAGAGGCAATGCATATCGTTTCGTCCAGAAAGGTGAAACGTTCCCTACCGAAACCATCAGGCTTGTTGTGAGAAGCTCTGGTTTGTGAGAAGCATATCCCCAAACCTGCCCCAAATGGGACAAAAAATTTACCACGGCATGTTGATGCCGCTCCATGACAGCATGCCAAGTTTCATGAATTTTAGGCGAGCTTTAAATTTACTAGAATTTAAAAGCCATGTATATATATATATATATATATATATATATATATATATATATATATATATATATATATATATATCAATGTTTGCAGCCGAGTGACGGTGGCAAGGTGCTTGACATTCATTCTCGTTTCTTGCATGTGACCTAATTAAGCATGCGCAACCAAGGACACATATTTGAATTTTCAACCAATTTATATGCATTAGAGCATATGTGTGCATGTAGTTCAAAATTTGAATTATACACATGAATGCATAGAAAACTCAGTT
Source organism: Aegilops bicornis (assembly GCA_021605145.1). Lineage (NCBI taxonomy): Eukaryota > Viridiplantae > Streptophyta > Magnoliopsida > Poales > Poaceae > Aegilops > Aegilops bicornis. The sequence continues at coordinate 651,116,193 of CM038672.1, forward strand.
AATGTATAAATATGTCCATACGAACCCCCAAAAATCCCAAAAATTGACACAACACCCCTGTTCTTCTATGTTGACACTAGGAAAAAATTGAAATCGAGAAGAGGCAATGCATATCATTTCGTCCAGAAAGGTAAAACGTTCCCTACCGAAACCATCGGGCTTGTTGTGAGAAGCTCTGGTTTGTGAGAAGCATATCCCCAAACCTGCCCCAAATGGGACAAAAAAATTACCATGGCATGTTGATGCCACTCCATGACAACATGCCAAGTTTCATGAATTTCAGGCGAGCTTTAAATTTACTAGAATTTAAAAACCTTGTATATATATCTCAATGTTTGCAGCCGAGTGACGGTGGCAAGGTGTTTGACATTCATTCTCATTTCTTGCATGTGACCTAATTAAGCATGCGCAACCAAGGACACATATTTGAATTTTCAACCAATTTATATGCATTAGAGCATATGTGTGCATGTAGTTCAAAATTTGAATTATACACATGAATGCATAGAAAACTCAGTTAATGTATAAATATGTCCAGACGAACCCCCAAAAATCCCAAAAATTGACACAACACCCCTGTTGTTCTATGTTGACACTAGGATACAAATTGAAATCGAGAAAAGGCAATGCATATCGTTTCGTCCAGAAAGGTGAAACGTTCCCTACCGAAACCATCGGGCTTGTTGTGAGCTGCTCTGTTTTGTGAGAAGCATATCCCCAAACCTGCCCCAAATGGGACAAAAAGTTTACCACAGGATGTTGATGCCGCTCCATGACAGCATGCCAAGTTTCATGAATTTCATTTGAGCTTTAGATTTATTAGAATTTAAAAACCAGTTATATATATATCTCAATATTTGCGGCCGAGTGACAGTGGCAGGGTGTTTGACATTCATTCTCATTTCTTGCATGGGACCTTATTAAGCATGCAACAAAGGACACAGATTTGAATTTTCATCCAATTTATATGCATTAGAGCATATGTGTGCATGTACTTCAAAATTTGAATTATGCACATGAATGCATAGGAAACTCAGTTAATGTATAAAAATGTCTAGGCGAACCCCAAAAAATCACAAAAATTGACACAACACCCCTGTTTTTCTATGTATATACTAGGAAAAAAATTGAAACCGAGAAGAGGCAATGCATATCGTTTCGGCCAGAAAGGTGAAATGTTCCCTACCGAAACCATCGGGCTTGTTGTGAGTAGCTCTGGTTTGTGAGAAGCATATCCCCAAACCTGCCCCAAATGGGACAAAAAAATTACCACGACATGTTGATGCCGCTCCATGACAGCATGCCAAGTTTCATGAATTTCAGACGAGCTTTGGATTTACTAGAATTTTAAAACCAAGTATATATCTCAATGTTTGCGGCCAGGTGACGGTGGCAGGGTGTTTGACATTCATTCTCATTTCTTGCATGGGACCTAATTAAGCATGCAACCAAGGACACATATTTGAATTTTCAACTAATTTATATGCATTACAGCATGTGCATGTAGTTAAAATTTGAATTATGCACATGAATGCATAGAAAACTCAGTTAATGTATAAAAATGTCCAAGCGAACCCTGAAAAATCCCAAAAATTGACACAACACCCCTGTTGTTCTATGTTGACACTAGGAAAAAGTTGAAATTGAGAAGATGCAACGGATATCGTTTCGTCCAGAAAGGTGAAACGTTCCCTACCGAAACTATGATGCTTGTCGTGAGAGAAGCTCTGGTTTGCAAGAAGCTTATACCATAACCTGGCCCAAATGGGACAATATTTTTTACTCCAGCATCTTGATGGTGTTCCATGATAGCATGCCAAGGTTCATGAATTTCAGAAGAGTTTTGTATTTACTAGAATTACAAAAGAAAGCACCTCAACATTTGCCGGAGAGCCACGGTGCCGTGGTGTTTGAAATTCATCCACATTTCTTGAATGGAACGTAAGAATCAACCCATGGACACATATATCATTCTACAACCCATTTTGGTGCACCGGAGCATGTGCATGTCGTTTAATTTTGAATTGTGCACCTTAAATTCCTAGAAACCCAAGTTACCGTATACAAATGTCCAACCGAACCCTGAATAATTCCAATTTTTTTGACGACACACCTATAGTTGCATGTTCACTACAGATAGAAGTTCTAGCAATTCATACACCATCCTTTGAAGTTGTGAACCCATTATGTAATTCAAATCAAGATGAAAAATCAAGTAGAGTTTATTATCGCCAACTGTGTGAGATGCAGTACAAAATATTCTAGAGCACCGTCGGTGTATAGTACGCCTATCGCTTACTCGAGAAGTTTCGTCGGCTACAGACCACAGCCCGCTCTGAATAAGGGACCGGGTCTGACGACACTTTGCTCGCCAGTTTTTCGGCTGAAGAAATTCCAATTTTTCGGCTTCCGCGGAAATATCTACCTCCCCGCCCCCCCCCCTACCAAAAGCCACATTTCCCCTATTTCTGGCTTCCTTTCCAAGTTGAAACCTTCACTCCTTGCTAACAGTGCCGCCTCCTTGCCGGTGAACCTCCTTCACGCTGCTCGGCCTCGCCTATCTAGGCAGGTAATCCACACCCGAACCCCGTCCTCCTCCTCCTTCCACATCCCACATGCCCTTAATGCCGGCGCGAGCACGACACCTTCCACCCAAACCACCGACCCCTCCACCAAATAAGCGCCTTCCTAAGCCATGGCGCACGCAGTATAGCCAGGATCTCAAGGAGCATTTCGCAGCGGATAAGCAAATCGCGGCCGCACGCGTGGATGAGGTCGTGATGGCTGCCATTCGTGCCAACCCCCAGATCTTGGAGGAGCACCTCAGAGTCGAGGCCACCATCAACGCCTCGCGAGCCGACGCCGCGGTGCGGTTGGCTGCTTTAAACGACAGTTCGTGGTGTTTTCTCGAGGCCACCGTCGGTGCCTTCGACGAAGACTACAAGGTGTTTTATCAGCGTGCACGTGCTTACCTCATCTCGAGAGCCAGCAGGTTTATGCCCGGAGCGGCTCAGGCAACTCACCACTATGACAAGGGCACCCACGATGCGGAGGCCTCCAAGGATCCAATCGTCATCGATATCTCCGACAATGAGTAGCTTGTCTTATTAGCTCACTATAAGGACCCATGTTCAGTTTGCTAGCTACTGCATTTCCTTAATAAATTCTAGTGAATTGTGCTATCTACTTTTACCATACAATCTTCTGCTCTAGTGTATATGTTCTATATGTCGTGCAATGTGGTGTTCAGTTAACTGTTTGGTTCAATTCTGCAAATGTGATGTTCAATTATTTAGTGTGCAATTTTCCAAGTTGTCAAGCATGCTTGGTTTGGTTAACTGTCTGATCTTCTATTATGAGTATGTTATATTGTGCAATGTGGTGCTCAGTTAACGGTTGGTTCATTTGTTGTGGTGTTTAGTTAACTGTTTGGTTCAATTCTGCAATGTGATGTTCAATTGTTGTGTGTGCATTCTGTTATTGTATACCATGTGAGAAATAAATCGAATTTGGCTATACTAAATACATGAGAAACAAATACAATTGCTATATTTCCAAGTTGTTAAGCATGCTTGGTTTGGTTAACTGTCCGATCTTCTATTAGGAGTATGTTATATTTTTGCAATGTGGTGCTGAGTTAACGGTTGGTTCATTTGTTGTGGTGTTTAGCTAACTGCTTGGTTCAATTCTGCAATGCAATGTTCAATTGTTGTGGCTGCATTCTGTTATTGTATACCATGTGAGAAATAAATCTATATACATGAGAAACAAATAGAATTGCTATATTTCCAAGTTGTTAAGCATGCTTGTTTGGTTAACTGTCTGATCTTCTGTTAGGAGTATGTTATATTTGTGTAATGTGGTGCTCAGTTAACGGATGGTTCATTTGTTGTGGTGCTTAGTTAACTTCTTCGTTCAATTCTGCAACGCGATGTTCAACTGTTGTGGCTGCATTCTGTTATTGTATACTATTATACCTTGTCTTTTTTATTCCTGTGCCCCATTTCCAATATAGAGAAGTCATTTATGCACATCCTTGTTTTCAGGCCTTTCCAAAACAGTTCACTGATGATTACCTCTCAAACCACCTGTATGGACAGGAGGCGAGGAAGCTTTTCATACAACACCCATGGTTCAATATTGAAGTGTTCCTGAAGAGGACGAAGGATGGATGGTCAATCATCCACATGCACTGGCCTAAAGTTGCAAAGACCTTCAACATCAATGAAGGCTCAATATTCGCCTTCCGCTTCAGTAGTTTTCCCGATGAGATGCATCTGTCTATATACCGTCTATGATGCTAATTTCGAAAGGTTCTAGATGTTGCATGTGAAACTTGGTGCTGGTGCAGTTGTGTAATGGGGTAGCTGAGTCTTTGAAGCTATATCATGTTGTACTTTGATGTATTTCAATTATGAAATTCTGCTTCCTTAATATGGGAATGAAATATATTATGTGTTTAATATGAATGTCAATTAGATTAATAAATGTATTATTAATAATAGGGCAATTAGCCTGCTTATTGGTTTTTGCTATTGCAAACGGTTATTGAGAAAATACCGTGGGCGATGACCTAAGGCAACGCACACAGTTTCTTCTACGCACCATGTGTGATGCATTCAGTAATGCAAATGATAAAATTATTAATATTGTGTGCGATGGGAAGGCCATCACAAACAATTTAACGGGGAAAATTGTGTGTGATGTACCTACGAACAGAAACGTTTTCCTTGGAGCGACTATGTGGGATGTATGTATGAATGGAAACGTTTCGTGGGGACTGACTGCGTGGGATGAACTTACGACCAGAAATGATTACGCATGTATAATTGTATTTTTTAGCACTACTGTACGTATAACCGTATTTGCTCGCTTGTTGGTCGCACACAACCTCATTTTGCCGAGCGTGTGTGCGAGGAGGGCATTTCCCTGGCAGTTTCTAGGTCGTGTGGGAAGGACCCCCCCCCCCTGTCGGCCACACTCACTAGGTGACGGTTCCGAATGCCGTCGCGGAAAGGGGTTAAAAACCGTTTGTATAGCACCGACGTGTACCAGTGGTAGGACAGTAATCTCAGGTGTCCCAAATGGTGGGCGGGATAGATTTTGGCCGAGCGCATGGGTGTTTAGGCGCCCACGGCGTATGAATGCTTCTCGGAGGCGGTTGAGACTGGCATCTTGGTGAAGTTACAAACCTACCCTGGTTTAGACCTTTGGACATCGGGCCTATAGGCTACACGGCCAGAGTCAGGACAGTAATTTCCTACCACCAAACATTAGTCTCGCACGGTTTCGGGTGAGCAGAGGCTTATTTGGCGCTTCGTTCTATATTTGGGAGCAGAAGCATTAACGTTTTCGGTTTTCTTGAATTGAACTTTCAAGATTTGTCAAACTTTGCAAATATTTACTCTTGAAAATCCTAAAGCTACGATTATTTTGGAATGGAGGGGGTACATTTGAATATACATTGTACACGAGTATATATTAAAAAAATGCAACTAACCTCAGTTCATGCATGGTTCCAGATATAATCTCCTTGGTTGCAAAAAAAAAGTTAGACATGCGTATGAATATATAGCATGTTGAAATGCACAACAAAGATTGATGCCCCCTTTTAGATCTGATTTACAAATGCCATTATCTCGGGTTCAAATAGATGAATGCACTTCCTATGAATTCGAATCTTTGAAACCCCCTTTACATTGAATTCAACATGTATTCTATTTCATAGCTAGCAATTTGGAATGTATCCATGTAAGTGACAAATGTATAAAGTGCTTCACACTAACAACATGGAGTGCACTAATTAATGTTTAGATATGAATTGAAAAAGCAATGCATTGCCTGTGTTTCAAACCGCTCTCACTCTATGGATTGATAATATGAAATGAACACATGCACATGCTAGAATTCAATAGAGTATGGGTGTCTGATAGACCGATTTTTGTTCATGTGCAAATTGCACAATTCATGATCTCATCCAAAAATAATAATGTCATTTATATTTTAATTTAATGTGTAGAACCGCCTTTTACACGTAGATGCACTATGCCTTGGACCGTTCTCACAAATGCGCTATATATCTCTCTATCTAATGCATAAGTGCACACACTTTATATGCATCAGCATTTCTCTTTCACACATGCTCACAATCTCTCCCGGGGTGTCAGGGTGTCTCACGCACACGCTCTCTCTATATCTATCTCTTTCTGACTACTGTGTACCACTCTTTTCACTAATCTCAATTGGAAAACACTATTTCTCTCACATGCATATACACACACGCATGGTCTCTAGTAGCCCTCTATATGCACATATATGTGCCTACGTGTCTCCCGTACACACATTATCTTTAGGCCTCTCTCGCACACATTGCCCCCCACCCCCCACAGACACACCTCTCTCTTAGTAGTTGGCAGATATGATTCCATCAGATCATTTGGTGGGATATCCCTGACTGTTAGGCTGAATGGTAATACGAGGTAAAGTTTTACCCTAGTTCGGACCCTTGCAATTGAGGAAAAAGCATATTCTTGGTATTGTATATTAGTGATAGGGGTGTGTACAAAGTACACGTGAATACCAGGCATTGTGCGTGTGTGTATACTATCGACAAACTAGCCCCCGGGCTTCTATAACATACTTGGGGCCTTGGGCTACAAATCATATATAGTCGGCTTATCACCAGTGGGGATAGAGTCCCCCACGACTCTGGTAGCTTCGTGTTGTACGTTGAGTCCTCCACATGGGTCTTCGTATAATGCGTCTCGGTCCAACCTATGTGGCGCAGGATGGAACCGACCCATGAGTCCTCATGTTGACCCACCAAAACTAGAAACGATGTGCCCACCCCAACTAGAAATGATGTGCCCGCCGCACCACACACACAATCGTCCACTAAGAAAATAAGCATATACAATAGTACAATGTTATACTTGAAAGTTAATTGCATGGTGCATCCAAAAATATTTGTTCTGTATTGTGAATGTTTATATTTTCTCCTAAAGTATTAGTCACGGGAAAGAGAAACGAAGGGCATATCTCTCCTTGTATCCATCGGACACCCCCTCTTTCTACACCACTTTCACGTGCGCACACAAACTATCTCTCGGCCCTCTAAAAGTATGCATGCCCATGACACATTCACGTGTGATGGTCACTGTATTTCAAGCGAAAGCACTATATAGTCACTGGACTTCGGAGTATGTTCATTATGGTCACCGTATACATTCTCGTGGTGATCATACGGTATATAGCACACGATACGTCTCCGTATTTTGTAGATGACACTGATGGACTTTGTATTTGATGCGTGCTCCGTATTTTGTTGACTACACTTGCGGTCATTGTATTTGAAGTGAAAGCATGATATGATCACTGGACTTCAAAATAAGCTCATCACGGTCGCCACATACATTTTGTGGTGCTAACCAACCTATGGTTGGATGGTTAGGAGGACAGTGGTTTCTTGAGCCCACCAGGGTTAAAGTCCCGGTGCTCGCATTTATCCTGGGTTAATTTCAGTATTTTCTGGTGATGTGCGTTCAGTGGGAGGAGACGTTCCACTCGACTACGAGGCACCTATGGTGACTTGGTAAAAGCTCAAGATCATATGCTGGCTCACTCTCTCGAAGGTGCTCATAGGGGTAGGGTCTGCGTGTGTGCGCTTATAGCGGCGAGTGCTTGCGCGTATATATGAGCCCTTGCGTATGTACCGTTTTAAAAAATACATGTCGTGATTATACGGTCACTGGCTCACCCGTAACACTCCGTATTTTGTTGATGACACAATCAATTGACCAGTCAAACATTCCACGTGGCACGACTAGTGTTGCACCATCGGGGCGCATAACCGTGGGGCCCACCTGCCAGCGCGTATATGAAAGAAAGAAATGGTAGTTTGAGTCTGTACTATGTTAATAAAATAAATTTTAGGGTGATCATACGGTCACTCGCTCACCATACAGCTCCGTAATTTGTTGATGACACGATCAATTGACCAGTCAAACGGTCCACATTCAGCAACGCACATTACCATAGGGCCCACCCGTCAGCGCGTATATGAAGGACAGAAATGGTAATAAATTAGTGGTCGGTGGGGATTCGAAGTCGTGAGACCTCTGGTTGGCAGTCGCCGGCGGTGGGGGGCACGATGATTGGGCGGTGGCGTGGGGATCGCCGTAGAAAAAGCTTCGGCTGGGGCTAGAGGATGGCCGGGATGTGGCGGACGGCGATGGGGAGTGGTTTCAGAGCAGCGGGCGGCGGGGCAAGGGCCGGCCGCAGGCGGCGGGGGCCGGCAGATAGGCCGGTGGTGGCTGGCAGCTCAGTGGGCTGGAGGTTGAAGATAAATTGTAGGCCCTTGATTTCGTATCCAATGACTGGAAAATCTACTAACCAGAGATGAAAAAGTCAGTCGACTGACGTGTAGCCGCACCCCGCACGTACACATGCACGCACGCAACACTCGTACGAACACACGCACGCATGCAGGCGTGCAACACTAACACGCACACATAACAAACACACGCACGCATGCAGGCGTGCAACACTGACACGTACACATGCACTCACGAACGCACGCACATACGCACACATGCATGCAACATTAAAACGTACACATGCATGCACGCAACACTCGCACGCCTGCATGCACAAACCACACGACGTAAAACACACGTTCAACCTATACGTGCATGCAGCCTTTGTTAAGGACATGGATTGTTACGGATATTAATCAATCTTTTCTGTGATAAGCAGAACATTGATGTTTGCAGCGGTCTTTATGAATCACAATGTATCGAACGGGCTATCAACGTATATATGAAATTTTTTAAATTCTCTTACATTATATAGTAGGCTTATCTACATGAAATAGATGACATCACACTCAATGAACAATCATCGGTTTATGAAATACCCGCTTCGGACCGCCCTGGACCACCAAATGTTCCTCTGTCGTGCGCTGCCTGCGTTGGGTCACTAACATACTGGCCATGTACCCAAAGATCCCACACGTCAGGGGAAGAACGGCGCGGTGTCGTACGTCAGAGTTGAGGGCGCCAATCGCTGCATCCCCGGCTGAGCACGCCTCCTTGCCGCATTCAAACGCCTCCATGAAACCCGCCCGTGTGGAAGCCGAGAAACCCACTCTGGACACACGTCCGTTCATGACCGGGCCGGCATTAAATGCAACACCGGCCGAGCTCCTCCCATCCACCGTCTATTTAATCTCCTATTTAAACAAGGCCAAACGCCGGCCAAGAATCGCACACCTCCGTCGCTCCCCTATCTCCTCCTTCACCATTTTGTCCACTCTTACAATGGCTTACGAAGAGTAGTTATCCCGCATCCAAGCCGGCTGGGTGGCCCGCTGAGCCCGCCGGATACGATTATGCAGCTCGCTGATCCACCTCCCTCCCCTCGCCCGATAGAGCCAGTTGCCACCCCAAGGCGGTGTGCGGTTCAGCAACTCGCTGCTCCAGGCTAGCTCGACGAGGAGCGGCGCACGAGCGTCATCGTTGCCGTCCACGCCGCCGCCTCGTACCGCGCCTCCCATGTCTACGACTGCATCTCCCATTTCTGTGGCCGAGATTCCCATGCCAGCGGCCGCGCCATGCAAGCAGCGACAGAAGCCGGGTGCACGGAGTCCGACGAGTCGGTGGCCAGCGCCTCCGCGTCCACCGCCATCATCGAGGAGAAGTAGAACACGGGAGGCCACCGCCGCTTGGGTCCCATGAAGGTCACCACAGAGGCGACGCCGGCGTACACAACAAGTGTCTTGCCGGATCCTTTTGTTGCGAGGACCTTCGTCAACCCCGCATGGGCTCCAAGGAAGCGGAGAAGCCCCCTTCCACCATCATCTTGGGCATCAGCCAACGATATCAGTAGGACAGTGGGGAAGCGAGCCGTCCTTTGCGCTGAAGCATATACCCCGGGGCTCCCAGCAGTCCGGTAATCGTGCTGCCGCACATGAGGAACACAAATGGATCGTCGAGCGACCATTTATGCCAGGTATTATATACTTGTGCTGTCTAGAACTAGCACCGCGTAGTTCATTTGAATCTAATGAAATCCGTCATGTTTTGTATGAAAATTTGGTATTTTATATGATTTCCATCATTGTTTATATGAAATATCACTATGTTTGCATGAATTTCATCCGGTTGGTTGAGTTGCTGTCATAATGTGTGCGGCTACGGTTGGATGGCATAATTTGTGGGTCGCCGTCGGTCTGCGGCCCGCTCGGGCGGCGTGGTGGGACAAAAAAAGCACAGCTCGTGCGAGCTCGTCTCCAACGTGCGCGCTGGGAGGATTCATGAGCACCTGGGCCATTCCACGTTTATCGGTGGCAAAGGCACCGATGGACAAAAGGGTCGCCAATATTTTGGCTACCCCGGGAAAGATCCAAACAGCCCCTCCCAGCAGATTCAAATCCCTCGTTCGTCGTGAAATTTTGCCATGTGTTGTTTTCATGGACTAGCAAGATGCCCGTGCATTGCATGGAACATCAAGATGGATTTTTTACAAAACACCTCTTGTTATTGACCCATGCAGAAGTAATCTCATGTGTAAAAACTAATGATTCTCGAGAATTTTATCGAAAAAATGGTATCTCAAGAAATATGAGAGATAAGGTGAGGAGGAGTGGGGCGTGGTGGTGACTGGTGGTCAGACTAGGCGGAGGCATGGTGATGGACGGCGCGTTATGTCTAGGTTTGTATCTCTCTCACACACACACGTAGGTGGGGGATGTGCACGAAGATAAGAGGTGCACGCACGGCGCACGTACTCCCGTCTCTTTCCCAACCACACCCGCGCGGGTACACGGTGGAGCTCATTTCTGTACAAACAGGCAGCCCAGACGGTAATTTTACATGTGTACTAGTTGTCCACTTGATGGAGCATCATCTACCACGGGTGAACAAACAAATTGCGACTTGACGCGTTATGTTAAAAAAGAGGCAAAACATGTGGGGCCTACCTTAGAGGCAAGGCTCTATACACTGGAGTACTTTTGATGCGCCCTGTCAACTCGTAGAACGAGGAGAAGCTTGCTTAGTACGCCGTCTCCCCCGCCCATGGGTGCGGCGGCTCGCAATATGAGGTGAACCTTGCTTACTAGTACGCCTTACGCCCCTCCCTCGCCCATGCGCATGGTGGCTCGCAGAACGAGGAGAAATTTTTACTACTCCCTTTGTTTACTCCTCGTCCCTACCTTGATTAAAGAGATTATCATATTGTTTGGAATATATGTCCTTTAGAACTCCCCTCATTTACTTATACAAGGCCACTATAAAAAAATACATTTTGCATCTATACAAGGCCACAAATAGTAATCGAGACAAAAGTTACTACCCCCTCCTTTCCAGTTTACGGCTCAATTTCAAAATCTCTCCATCCAAGGTAGATGGTGAGTGGTGGAATTAATTCCGTAGTTTGCACAAGTAATTAGTACACTCGTTTTTCTCACGAAGTTATGTTTACCGAGGCATTAATTAGAATGAATGATGAATGACCACTAAATTTACATGAACTTCTACATGCATTGGTGAGTTTTCTCTTGACACTGCTTGCATCGGGTGCTTTAATGCACCTCGAAATCCAACATGTGATGGTACTACTACTACTAGTAGTAGAATTGAGACTTATAAAACAGAAAAAACGAATTTTTTTAGATGAGCCCTATAAACCGGAAAGGAGGGAGTAGTAAGTAGTAGGGCCTCCATAGTGGGTACGTACTCTGTAAAATCAGATTTTCCCCAAACTAAGTCGCTCAACCTCTATTTGCTTGTTTCCCTTCCTACCTCCTTGCCTCAAACAGACTTTGCCAAACTCCCCTGCATGCCGCACGGGAAAAGACCTGCCCTCGCATTTTTTTTAGTCCGGGTTCGTATCCATGGATCGTGCGAAGCAGCAAAAACCAAGCCGTGTCTTGTACTCCTCCGTCGACGCTCACTTTCATGAATTATGTACTTCCTCTTGCCGACATGTGGGACATATAGCAACCGGATCGACGTGTCATGCACCAAATAACAGTGCAGAACAGCAGGGGGACACACCCCAGTCGTACCGCCCCAGTAGTAGTAATGAGCAATGAGACCTCAAATCACAATGCCGCACCTTCCCAGACGGACGAAGCAACCATTATTTCACACTTTGCTTCGCCATCATCTCCTTCAAGAAAACCACGTAGTATTGCTTCTGCCATTGTTCTGCCTCAAGAGGGAGGACACGCGTCGCCTTGGAACATCATGACACGTGGGACTGCATGACAGGCCATGCTCGCCCGCCCATCGCTCGGTAAAATCACCTCATTTTTACTACTTCCTCTGTATCAGTTTACAGGGCATGCATGTTGTTCTAGGCTGAGAATTTAACTAGCTATATATGTGATGAACTATATGTTTTGAAACTACATCCGCTTAAGAATCCAATGATATACTTTTTGTGACATAGTAACTCATATTAAGTTAGTCAAATGGATGACCTAGAATTACGTGCACGCCCAATAAACTGAGACAGAGAGGGTAGTACAGTACATATCTTTTTAGATCAATATAGTCGGGATTCACCAAGGAGCCAAACCAAGTGGTAGGCTACTCCTATCATGTTGGCGTAGCAACTCAAGCAGGGTCAGTCCGCAACGAAATGGTGACACACTTAACAGGACCCCTTTGGCCGAAATGTGGCTCATCCACCGTCTTGTTCCATGTGCGATGCACCACTACAGTTCGGAGCAGCGGTTGGACTTGGAGGCACCCCGCTCGTAGCACCGCAGTAGTAGTAAATGAGCGATGAGGGGTCAAATCACAAAGCCCAACCTTTCCCGCATTAAGTTGGACGGACGAAGAGGCCATCATTTTATTCTAGGGCGCAAGAGCATAAAGAAAAGAGAAAACCAATGATGTGTGCGGCGGCTACCTACGACACCCTAGGGTAGGGGCCTCCACTACAAATCCTTTTTTTGGAAGTGCCTCCACTACAAATCCGCTTCTCCCTCGTCCTCTTGAAGAAAACCGATGATGCGTGCAGCGGTAGGGTTTGTAGGAGTACTATGGCGTGCGGGGCCACGTCGTAGTACAAGGGAGAGGGGTTGAGTTTGATTCGACGCCTTAATATGTGCAGGCTGCTTGGTTTTACGGGAACGAGGCAGCATTTTAGGTTTGGGGACCAGTGGAGATATACGTACAAAAAATTGTGGATGTAGGTTCGACCGAAAGGCAATGATGCATGGGCCGTGCATTTTGATATACCTGCGGCCGCGTGAAATTTTCTACTCTACTCAAAACTAGTAAGGTACACATGCATTGAAGCATGAGATTTGGAAACCAAATTATGAATAAATACACACAATAGCATGTAAACCTTTTAGTCATATATGCATGATGTAGATGTTCGTTTAGTTCTTATAGTTCATCTCATTCAAAATCAATTAGTTTAATAAAAATGTTCAGATTCATGGGCTTGCGCATTGTAAAGCATAAAATAAAAAACAAATAATGGCAATTCATTTAGAAAAAAAAGTTTGGGGAATTATGATACGGAAGATTCGAGAACAAAGGAGAATTGCTTGTGTTTTGAGGTTTGTGCATTGTGCTTAATTTCAACCATGGAGTCTTCTAAATTGTACATGTGGCAGAATCTGGTGGAATGTTGATGATATCCAACGTCCAGTAGTGCTTGGATTTGCCATCTCTGCACTATCGGATTAGCTTCATCCAGCGACCATGTTTCAAAGTTATTCGCACACTATATAGGGGTATAGATAATGCACAAAAGTTCCTCCAAACACATCTATAACTAAACAGAAAAAATGAATTGCAGTTAAAAGAATGACATTTCTAACAAAAATGTGAATGTGAACTACATATGTGTGCACGTGACCAGCACATATATTGTCAATACAAAATTTAATGCAAAGAAATAACTTATGAGTAACATGCACGAATTGATGATGTTGTGCTTGCATGCATAGAGTACAAAAACAATGTGATTTATGACTTGCATGCATGACGTGTTCTTGCGCCATAGTTGCATGTCTTGGAAAAAAACTACTAGTGGGTTGTACTAGCTATTTAGGAATAGAAGATGTATACATGGAAGTTGTAGGGAAAGAGATGACATGGAGTATCTCAATTCCTATGAGTAGGGATTGGAAAAGAGATGTCATTTGGTTCACATCATAAGAACTTTTCTATTGAATCTAGAGATGACATGTATCTCAATTCCTATGAGGAGGGATTAGAAAAGAGATGTCATTTGGCTCACATCATAGGAACTTTTCTATTGAATATACGCTAATGTTTATTTTCCTTTGAAATTATGGGAGTATAGGAATCCATTCATATGAACCAAGTGGCTCTAAAGCTATAAAAATGATATCATGTTTATTTCCTTTGAAATGTGGAGTATATGAATCTATTCCTATGAACCAATTGGCTCTGAAGGAAAAAATCCTATAAAAAGCATATCATATAGAGTTCCTATAAAAATCATATCATATAGAGTTCCTATAAAAATCACTTATTTCATATCCAACCAGGTTTATTACATATATACGTTCAACCACGAATGCATAATTTGATGCACAGGTACATATACTTAAGAACTACAGAAGCACCAAGTAAAGAATGATGAACCACAGTTGTACTAAAGACTGTAAAGAGAGGCGAAAGACATTCTGGTTGCTGGAGAAGCTGAAGCAGAATGCCCATATTGTGCCCTCCTCCATGCATAATGCGCGCACGACTCTAGGCCAACCCCTTGTGATGGCTGCCCGTCCATCCTTCACTGTCTTCATTACGACTTCTCGATGCTCATTGTAGTCTGGATGAAATACTTTAACCTTCATTGCATGTCCACCAATCATGTACTTTGCGAGGTAATCTTGAGTGAACTGCTTCGGGAACCACTGCGAACGAAAAAGATTCAGACATTGTTGTCTAACAACTCATTATGGGTAGTAAAAATAGAAGGCTACAAAGTTTGTTGTTACCATCCTACAGCTCACTGTTATGTTGGATAGAGCATAAACAAATAATTTGCTTGCCACCATTCATATCTTTTTGCTAATAATCCTTATCAGTTTCCTCACTTGATGCTTGTTCATGAATATCTCATTGGCCCATACACAAAAAGGGTTGATGCGTGGATCCTTGCCAAGGGCATATGTACCTACAAGCAACAAGTCAATATTAGAAGCTAACAAGTGTCCAGGCCTGGATCTATATGCACTATATTATGGAACAACGGGGGAGTACAAGTCGAGGGATGAAGCTAACCTCGGCGGAAAATGGTGGCCACTCCCGTTGTTGTCCTGCATAAGTAGAGGAAAGGCATGATAAGTACGGCAACCTTAACATCAAACAAATATAGCAAAGGTAAACAATATCATCTGCAAATGATAGCTTGAATGTGTTGGTTTCAGCATGTTGTTAAAGCATATATAAAATGGAAGGCAATGTCACCGACAGTAGGCTTAACAACCATCAAATATTGCAATTCAAACTGGTATTGTTCAAAATGAATAGAACGTAGGTAATGCTTAAACATCACTAGATAAATGTGTAAAAGAGAAATAAAGGGCATGTGTTAATTGTTAACTACACCAGGCATAACTGGAACCAAATATAGCCATTCAAACTGGTATTGATGCAGTCGAGCGGCACAATTCCGACTTGCACATAATGAACAACAAATTGTGAATGACTGAAATAAACAAGGCATAAATGATCAGTATAACAACCAAATATAGCCATTGAAAATCGGATGAGTCTCACTGGAACCAACCTAACAAGCAAATATAGATAAACAGGGCATATGCTTGAAAACTGGACAAATGTTCACTGCAACCAACCTAACAAGCAAATACAGATAAACAAGGCATCTGCTTGAAAACTGGACAAATGCTAAAAAAAGCAACCTAACAACCAAACTACAGATAAACAAGGCATATGCTTGATAACTGGACAACTGCTCACTGCAACCAAACTAAGACAAAATACATATAAACAAGGCATCAACTCGATAACTGGAAAATGCTTACTGCAACCAACCTAACAACCTAACACAGATAAACAAGGCACCTACTCACTGTAAACAACCAAATATAGCCATTCGTGAAACTGAAGTGGACAATTCATGCTTAAACATCACATAGCCCTATTGAACAATACATTTTTGCATAACTGAAATAATTAAACAGGGCATAGTTATAGCACCGCACAGCATATGCTACTACAACAAATGGTACGGGTTGGCAAGCTAGAAAAGGTAAGATTTGCTGATAGGATGTTGACTCACATTTCATGGACCGGATCCTTCCAGTTGGAAGAGAACAGACCCATGGTGGAAGAACCTTTGTGGGTGCCCTCCTCGTGATCGTGGTCGATGAGATCTGACTTGGCAATTGAGGATTCCAAGCCGCCGCCGTAGAACATGTCCTTCAGAAATGACAAAATGGGCTAGATGGCGTATAAGGATCACAAATCCTTGACCTCTTGGCGGAGGAGATCAGTGGCAAGGCCATCGAAGTGATCGACGGCGGTTGAACCAGAGGGGTTGGGGATGGACCACGTAACATGTGACATGGCCCGCGTGAAGCCGTCGCTGTCGACGAGCTTGATGTCATAGCCAGCTTTCCCAAGACAGTAATACGCAAGCCCGCTGGCATGAATCCTTCGACATGGCAACGTAGTCAACGTCTTCTCCGGCTTCCGTGGTGACGTGTTGCTCCGGGATCACTAGGTCAGGGCAAACGGCGGCCACCTCACCAACGTCCACCGGAGAGGCCATGATAAACCACTTCTTGGCCGAACGCTCGTCGGGCTCCCCAGGATACGTGGTCGAGCTTAGGCTGTGACATTCTGGAGCAGGGGATGTGGATCTGGAGGGGAGGGACACCGAATGGGCAGACCGGCAATGGTTGGCGGCGGCGCCACCGGCGTCCGCGAGATAGGGTTCCAGGGAGAGGGGGCGGGTGGGAGACTGTGGTGGTGGGGGCGTTGTGGTGTTTGAGGATATGTCACGGCTACTAAATTTTTTAGTAATGGTGGGCGGAGATGGTGGTGGACGAGGGAGGGTGAAGGTTCAAATGCCTCGGCTACTGCAATTTTACTATAAGGTCGGTGCTGGAGGAGTGTGGGCGACGTTTGAAGTATGGCGGCTACTAAAATTTGGGTAAAGGAATTGATGCGGGGCGGGAGTGGCCAAGATCGCGCAGTCGTGGTGATTTCATAGCGCACTTGCATCGCACACGGTTAAGCCAGAACCTGCACCATTTTTGTCGCGCTTGCGCAGTCGTGGTGATTTCACAGCGCACTTGCATCCCACACGGTTAAACCAGTACCTCCACCATTTGCTCGCACATGCGAGTCATGCTGATTTTACAACGCACTTGCATCACACACTGTTAAGATAGTACCTGCACCATTTTGCTCACACTGGTCACCCTATGGGACCTACTCCCTCCTATCACCCACATTTGTTCTTTTAGAAACTTTGTGCGATGGCTGATGTGTCACCGCCTAGCCTTCAATGAGCATTGACACTAGTAGCGGGAAACCGATGGGAGAAGAGGCGGGAAACCGACGAGAGGAGTGGCGGGAAACGGTAGCCTGTTTAGAAAACGTACAAGAGAAGGAAGCGTGAGCTAGACAACGCATGCGCACAGTGCTTACCCATGTACTGCATGTGCTGTCGAACTGGTCGAGGGTTGCCGTTCGATCTGGGAGCATCCAACGGTGCAGACGACGATCTGTGGGGTTTGGGTTCTGGCCAATCAGAATGCACGACTCAGATCGCGGGCGGCACATGGCTTTCGTTTGGCCTTTTTACTAATTGAGTTTCCTAGGCATTTAATGTCCATTATTCAAATCTGAACTTCAAATACATGCTCCAGTTCACCAAAATGGCTAGAAAAATTATACATGAAAGTTGGCATGGTGTCACGTCATGAAAGTTGGCATGGTGTCACGTCATAGCGCATATATGTCATGGTAAAAACATTGTCCAATTTGGGCCAAGCTTTATTACAAACCTCAAATGAACTCTGAAAAGGTTCAAAGTTGGCATAGTATCATCATTTCACCAACATAGCATGTTCTAAAAAGATGAGAGGGTTACAGCAAAAAATGGATGCACTTCGTATGCAGAATGGACAATCTCTTTCGAAGTATCAAAGTTTCGAACGAAAACTCATCTGTTACAAAGGAATTTCAATTTTTTGAACTTATTTGAACTCCAGACTTTTTGTGTGTTCAAAATGCACCATTCAAAGCCACAACATCTTTTCAACCCTTCCTGACTTCATTTGGTATTTTTCTAATTTTTTGAGCTAAATGACCCTGAGATTGAAAAGCACTTCAAATGAACTCTAAAATGGTTGAAAGTTGGAATGCTATATATATATCATCATTTCACACGCATAGCATGTTCTAAAAAGTTGAGAGGGTTAAGGCAAAAACTGGATGCACTTCGTGTGCAAAATGGACAATCTCTTTCGAAGGCATGGTGTCACGTCATGGCACATATGTGTGTTGGGGAACGCGGTAATTTCAAAAAAAAATCCTACGATCACGCAAGATCTATCACTAGGTGATGCATAGCAACGAGAGGGGAGAGTTTAATCTTCGTACCATCGTAGACCGAAAGCGGAAGCGCTATGACAACGCGGTTGATGTAGTCATACTTCTTCACGATCCAACCGATCCTAGCACCAAGGTACGACACCTCCGCAATCTGCCCATGTTCAGCTCGGTGACGTCCCACGAACTCTAGATCTAGCTGAGGTTGAGGGAGAGTTTCGTCAGCACGACGGCATGGTGACGGTGATGATGAAGTTACCAGCGCAGGGCTTCGCCTAAGTACTACGAAGATATGACCGAGGTGTGTAACTGTGGAGGGGGGCACCGCACACGGCTAAAACAATTGTCAACTTGTGTGTTCTAGGGTTCCCCCTTGCCCCTGTATATAAAGGAGCAAGGGGGAGGCCGGTCTGCCCTCATGGGGCGCGCCCCAAGTAGGATTCCTACTAGGAATCCTATTCCTAGTAGGTTTCCAACATGGGAAGAGAGGGGGGAAGGAGGAAGGACGAGGGGGAAGGGAAGGAAAGGGGGGGCGCCGCCCCCCTTCCCTTGTCCTATTCAGACTCAAGGGGGGCCGCCAGCCCCTCCTGGCCCTTCCTCTTCTCCCACTAAGGCCCATCTAGGCCCACTAGTTCCCCCGGGGGGTTCCGGTAACCTTCCGGGACTCCGGTTTTATCCGAAACTTCTTCAGAACACTTCCGGTGTCCCAATATAGTCGTCCAATATATCAATCTTTATGTCTTGACAATTTCGAGACTCCTCGTCATGTATGTGATCATATCCGGGACTCCAAACAATCTTCGGTACATCATATCACATAAACTCATAATATCAATCGTCATCGAACTTTAAGCGTGCGGACCCTACGGGTTCGAGAACTATGTAGACATGACCGAGACACATCTCCGGTCTATAACTAATAGTGTAACCTGGATGCTCATATTAGTTCCGACATATTCTACAAAGATCTTTATTGGTCAAACCGCATAACAACATGCGTTGTTCCCTTTGTCATCGGTATGTTACTTGCCCGAGATTCGATCGTCGGTATCATCATACCTAGTTCAATCTCATTACTGGCAAGTCTCTTTACTCATTACGTAACACTTCATCCCGCAACTAACTCATTAGTCACAATGCTTGCAAGGCTTATAGTGATGAGTATTACCGAGAGGGCCCAGAGATACCTCTCTGAAACACGGAGTGACAAATCCTAATATTGATCTATGCCAACCCAACAAACACCTTCAGAGACACCTGTAAAGCACATTTATAATCACCCATTTATGTTCTGACGTTTGGTAGCTAGCACACAAAGTGTTCCTCCGGTATTCGGGAGTTGCATAATCTCATAGTCTGAGGAACTTGTATAAGTCATGAAGAAAGCAGTAGCAATGAAACTGACACGATCATAATGCTAAGCTAACGATGGGTCATGTCCATCACATCATTCTCCTAATGATGTGATCTCGTTAATAAAATGACAACACATGTCAATGGTTAGGAAACATGACCATCTTTGGTTAACGATCTAGTCAAGTAGAGGCATACTAGGGAATATATGTTTTGTCTATGTATTCGCACATGTACTAAGTTTCCGGTTAATACAATTATAGCATGAATAATAAACATTTATCATGAATTAAGGAAATAATAATAACTTTATTATTGCCTCTAGGGCATATTTCCTTCAGCCTCCCACTTGTACTAGAGTCAATAATCTAGATTACATTGTAATGATTCTAACACCCATGGAGCTTTGGTGCTAATCATGTTTTGCTCGTGGAAGAGGCTTAGTCAACGGGTCTGTAACATTCATATCCGTGTGTATCTTGCAAATCTCCATGTCCCCTTCCGACACTTGATGACGGATGGAATTGAAGCGTCTCTTGATGTGCTTGGTCCTCTTGTGAAATCTGGATCCTTTGCCAAAGCAATTGCACCAGTATTGTCACAAAATATTTCCATTGGACCCATGCACTAGGTATGACACCTAGATCGGATATGAACTCCTTCATCCAAACTCCTTCATTCGCTGCTTCCGAAGCAGCAATGTACTCCGCTTCACACGTAGATCCCGACATGATGCTTTGCTTGGAACTGCACCAACTGACAACTCCTCCATTCAATAAAAATATGTATCCGGTTTGCGACTTAGAGTCATCCGGATCAGTGTCAAAGCTTGCATCGACGTAACCATTTACGACGAGCTCTTTTTCACCTCCATAAACGATAAACATATCCTTAGTCCTTTTCAGGTATTTCAAGATGTTCTAGACCGCTGTCCAGTGCTCCACTCCGGGATTGCTTTGGTATCTCCCTGCTATGCTTACAGCAAGACATATGTCAGGTCTGGTACACAGCATTTCATACATGATAGAACCTATGGCTGAAGCATAGGGAATAACTGTCATTTCCTCTCTATCTTCTGAAGTGGTCGGGCTTTGGGTCTGACTCAACTTCACACCTTGTAACTCAGGCAAGAACCCTTTCTTTGACTTATCCATTTTGAACTTCTTCAAAACTTTATCAAGGTATGTGCTTTGTGTAAGTCCAATTAAGCGTCTTGATCTATCTCTATAGATCTTGATGCCCAATATGTAAGAAGCTAATTCGAGGTCTTTCATAGAAATACTCTTATTCAGGTATCCCTTTATGCTATCCAGAAATTCTATATCATTTCCAATCAACAATATGTCATCCACATATAATATCAGAAATGCTACAGAGCTCCCACTCACTTTCTTGTAAATACATGCTTCTCCAAAAGTCTATATAAAACCATATGCTTTGATCACACTATCAAAGCATTTATTCCAACTCTTAGAGGCTTGCACCAGTCCATAAATGGATCGCTGGAGCTTGCACACTTTGTTAGCACCATTTGGATCGACAAAACCTTATGGTTGCATCATATACAACTCTTCTTCCAGAAATCCATTCAGGAATGCAGTTTTGACATCCATTTGCCAAATTTCATAATCATAAAATGCAGCAATTGCTAACATGATTCAGACAGACTTAAGCATCGCTATGGGTGAGAAAGTCTCATCGTAGTCAACTCCTTGAACTTGTCAAAAACCTTTTGCAACAAGTCGAGCTTTGTAAACAGTAACATTACCGTCTGCCTCGGTCTTCTTCTTAAAGATCCATTTTTTTTCTATGGCTTGACGATCATCGGGCAAGTCCACCAAAGTCCACACTTTGTTCTCATACATGGATCCCATCTCAGATTTCATGGCCTCAAGCCATTTCGCGGAATCTGGGCTCATCATCACTTCCTCATAGTTCATAGGTTCATCATGGTCTAGTAACATGACTTCCAGAATAGGATTACCGTACCACTCTGTTGCGGATCTTACTCTGGAAGACCTACGAGGTTTGGTAGTAACTTGATCTGAAGTTTCATGATCATCATCATTAACTTCCTCACTATTTGGTGTAGGAATCACTGGAACTGATTTCCCTGATGAACTACTTTCCAATAAGGGAGAAGGTACAATTACCTCATCAATTTCTACTTTTCTCCCACTCACTTCTTTCAAGAGAAACTCCTTCTCTAGAAAGGATCCATTCTTAGCAACAAATATTTTGCCTTCGGATCTATGATAGAAGGTGTCCAACAGTTTCCTTTGGGTATCCTATGAAGAAACACTTCTCCGATTTGGGTTCGAGCTTATCAGGTTGAAGCTCTTTCACATAAGCATCACAGCCCCAAACTTTAAGAAATGACAACTTTGGTTTCTTGCCAAACCACAGTTCATAAGGAGTCGTCTCAATGGATTTTGATGGTGCCCTATTTAAAGTGAATGCAGCCATCTCTAAAGCATAACCCCAAAATGATAACGGTAAATCAGTAAGAGACATCATAGATCGCCCCATATCCAATAAAGTACGGTTACGAATTTCGGACACACCATTTCGGTGTGGTGTGCCAGGTTGCGCGTTAATTGTAAAACTATCCCATGTTGTTTCAAATGAAGTCCAAACTCGTAACTCAAATATTCTCCTCCACGATCAGATTGTAGAAACTTTATTTTCTTGTTACGATGATTTTCCACTTCATTCTGAAATTATTTGAACTTTTCAAATATTTCAGACTTATGCTTCATTAAGTAGATATACCATATCTACTCAAATCATCTGTGAAGGTAAGAAAATAACGATACCCACTACGAGCCTCAATACTCATTGGACCGCATACATCGGTATGTATTATTTCCGACAAGTCAGTAGCTCGTTCCATTGTTCCGGAGAACGGAATTTTAGTCATCTTGCCAATAAGGCACGGTTCGCAAGCACCAAGTGATTCATAATCAAGTGATTCCAAAAGTCCATCAGCATGGAGTTTCTTCATGCGCTTTACACCGATATGACCCAAATGGCAGTGCCACAATTAAGTTGCACTATCATTATTAAACTTCAAACTTTCGGCTTCAACACTATGAATATGTGTATCACTGCTATCGAGATTCAACAAAAATAGACCACTCAGTAGGGGTGCATGACCATAAAAGATATTACTCATATAAATTGAACAACCATTATTCTCTAATTTAAATGAATACCCGTCTCGCGTTAAAAAATATCCAGATATAATGTTCATGCTCAACGCTGGCACCAAATAACAATTATTCAGGTCTAAAACTAATCTCGATGGTAGATGTAGAGGTAGCGTGCCGACCGCGATCACATCAACTTTGGAACCATTTCCCATGCACATCATCACCTCGTCCTTAGCCAATCTTCACTTAATCCGTAGCCCCTGTTTCGAGTTGCAAATATGAGCAACAGAACCAGTATCAAATACACATGCGCTACTGCGAGATTTAGTTAAGTACACATCAATAACATGTATATCAAATATACCTTTCACTTTGCCATCCTTCTTATCTGTCAAATATTTGGGGCAGTTCTGCTTCCAGTGACCAGTCCCTTTGCATTAGAAGCACTTCGATGTGCTTAGGTCCGGACTTGGGTTTCTTCTCTTGAGCAGCAACCTTTTTGCCGTTCTTCTTGAAGTTCCCTTTCTTCCCTTTGCCCTTTTTCTTGAAACTAGTGGTCTTATTGACCATCAACACTTGATGCTCCTTTTTGATTTCTACCTCTGCGGCCTTTAGCATCACGAAGAGCTCGGGAATAGTCTTGTTCATCCCTTGCATATTATAGTTGATCACGAAGCCTCTATAGCTTGGTGGTAGTGATTGAAGAACTTTGTCAATGACACAATCAACTGGAAGATCAACTCCCAGTTGAGTTAAGTGATTATGGTACCCAGACATTCTGAGTATGTGTTCACTGACAGAACTATTCTCCTCCATTTTGCATCTTTAGAACTTGTTGGAGACTTCATATCTCTCAATTCGGGCATTTGCTTGAAATATTAACTTCAACTCTTGGAACATCTCATATGCTCCATGACGTTCAAAACATCTTTGAAGTCCCGATTCTAAGTCGTAGAGCATGGCACGCTGAACTATCGAGTAGTCATCAACACGCGTCTGCCAGGCATTCACAATGTCTGCAGTTGCGGGCGCGGGTGGTACTCCTAATGGTGCTTCCAGGATATAATTCTTCTGAGCAGAAATGAGGATAATACTCAAGTTGCGGACCCAGTCCGTGTAGTTGCTGCCATCATCTTTCAACTTAGCTTTCTTTGGGAACGCATTAAAATTCAAAGGAACGACAGCACGGGCCATTGATCTACAATAACATAGACATGTAAAATACTATCAGGTACTAAGTTCATGACAAATTAAAGTTCAAACAATCATATTACTTAAGAACTCCCACTTAGATAGACATCCCTCTAATCATCTAAGTGATCACGTGATCCAAATCAACTAAACCATGTCCGATCATCACGTGAGATGGAGTAGTTTTCAATGGTGAACATCACTATGTTGATCATATCTACTATATGATTCACGCTCAACCTTTCGGTCTCGGTGTTCCGAGGCCATATCTGCATATGCTAGGCTCGTCAAGTTTAACCCGAGTATTCTGGACGTGCAAAACTGGCTTGCACCCGTTGTATGTGAACATAGAGCTTATCACACCCGATCATCACATGGTGTCTCGGCACGACGAACTGCAGCAACGATGCATACTCAGGGAGAACACTTGTACCTTGAAATTTTAGTAAGGGATCATCTTATAATGCTATGGATGTTTTAAGCAAAATAAGATGCATAAACAATAAACATCACATGCAATCAAAATATGTGACATGATATGGCCATCATCGTCTTGTGCTCATGATCTCCATCACTGAAGCATCATCATGATCTCCAACGTCACTAGCGCGACACCTTGATCTCCATCGTAGCATTGTTGTCATCTCGCCAACTATTGTTACTACGACTATCGCTACCGCTTAGTGATAAAGTAAAACAATTACATGGTGATTGCATTGCATATAATAAAGAGACACCCATATGGCTCCTACCAGTTGTGGATAACTTTGTTACAAAACATGATCATCTCATACAACAATTTATATCACATCATGCATTGACCATATCACATCACAGCAAGCCCTGCAAAAACAAGTTAGACGTCCTCTACTTTGTTGTTGCAAGTTTTACGTGGCTGCTACGGGCTTCTAGCAAGAATCGTTCTTACATACGCATCAAAACCACAACGATTTTTCATCAAGTGTGTTGTTTTAACCTTCAACAAGGACCGGGCGTAGCTACACTCGATTCAACTAAAGTTGGAGAAACAGACACTCACCAGCCACCTATGTGCAAAGCACGTCGGTAGAACCAGTCTCGCATAAGCGTACGCGTAATGTCGGTCTGAGCCGCTTCATCCAACAATACCACCGAATCAAAGTATGACATGCTGGTAAGCAGTATGTGAAAGGATCGAGATGGGCCTAGAGGGGGGGTGAATAGGTACAATTACAAATTTTAATTATTACTTAGCAATTTTAGGCAATAGTGCGGAATATGAAGGTGAGCCTAACAATTGCTAGTAAGTACGAAGTACTAGGCAAGTAACACAAGCATATAAGTGAGCAAGCACAATATGATGTAAGTAAGTGCAAACACAACAAGTGACCACAAGTATAGAGTTAGGGTTAGGAATAACTGCAACTCCGGGAGACGAGGATGTATGCCGATGTTCACTTCCTTGGAGGGAAGCTAGTCACCGTTAGAGAGGTGGATGTTACCACGAAGGCACACCAACGCCACGAAGGCTCACCCTATTCTCCCTTTGAGACAACACCACGAAGGCGTTTCTCAACCACTAGTGGTAGACCTTGGGGTGGTCTCCAAACCCTCACAAATTTATCCGGGGTAATCACAAATGTCGATTCCTCTCCGAAAGACTCCTACCGCCTAGGAGTCTCCAACCTCCAAGAGTAACAAGATCGATGGGGATTTGCTCAAGACTTGCTCAAATCACGAATTCCTTGGGTGCAAGGAAGGAGGAGAAGTGGATCTATCACTTGATCGGACAACTTCTTTCCAAAGCTCTCAAATCCCTTTGGGGATCTAAGATTTGGTGTGGAGAAATGAGAGAGAGTGTGAGAAGTGTTCTAGGGTTTGTTCAAAGTGAATGGTCAACTATCCCGTGGGGAAAGAAAGGCTATATATAGTGTTGGTGAAAAGCTAGCCGTTTGGCCACTTATGGCACAGGAGCTGCCGGACGTCCGGTGGGTACCGGACGACCGGTGACATAGATCGGACCGGACGTCCGGCCGGGCAACCGGTCGTCCGCTCGCTGGAGTATAAATCTGACCGTGAACACAGCACAGGTAGCGGACGTCCGGAGAGTAGCGGCCGACCGCTGACCGGACGTCCGGTGAGACCGGAAATCCGTTAATATGTGTTCTGTTTGGATGTAGCAGACGTCCGGAGAAACCGGAAGTCCGTTAATAAGTGTTCTGTTGAGATGTACCGGACGTCCGGTGTGCACCGGAAGTCCGGTCAGTTGTGAAGGCTAGTGCAGCAGGTTCACAAACACAAAATAGACCGTGCACACATGATGAAAACAAAAAAGATGATAGAAGAAGTGTTTTGTGTATTTTGAGCAAGTCTTTCACGTTACCCGACGGTCCCCTCTTAATAGTGCGGGATCCCTATACTCAAGAACAAATTGAAAAAAAGGGCCAAGGCCATTTGTCTTGTTTTCTCCGCTCTTGAGTAATATACCTCTTTGCTTGTAGTCATGATCCACACACATAGCACTTGAAACATAATCCTGAGATATACTTGATAACATGATTAGTTCCAAAAATGCATGTTGTCATCAACATCAAAATAAGTTTAAGGGCATGATTGCACTTTCAGTATGACTATTATCACCCACAACTCTTTGTATTCTACTCATGCATATAACATCTACGCATAGACCTGGCTCTGATACCACTGTTAGGAATGCGGTAATTTCAAAAAAATTCCTACGATCACGCAAGATCTATCACTAGGTGATGCATAGCAACGAGAGGGGAGAGTGTAATCTACGTACCCTCGTAGACCGAAAGCGGAAGCGTTATGACAACACGGTTGATGTAGTTGTACGTCTTCACGATCCGACCGATCCTAGCACCGAAGGTATGGCACCTCCGCGATCTGCACACGTTCAACTCGGTGACATCCCATGAACTCTAGATCCAGCTGAGGTCGAGGGAGAGTTTTTTTAGCACGACGGCGTGGTGATGGTGATGATGAAGTTACCAGCGCAGGGTTTCACCTAAGCACTACGATGATATGACCGAGGTGTGTAACTGTGGAGGGGGGCACCGCACACGGTTAAAACAATTGTCAACTTGTGTGTTCTAGGGTGCCCCCCTGCCCCTGTATATAAAGGAGCAAGGGCGGAGGCCGACCGACCCTCATGGGGCGCGCCCCAAGTAGGATTCCTACTAGGAATCCTATTCCTAGTAGGTTTCCAACAAGGGAAGAGAAGGGGGAAGGAGGAAGGAAGAGGGGGAAGGGAAGGAAAGGGGGGGCGCCGCCCCCCTTGTCATATTTGGACTCAAGGGGGGCGCGTAGCCAGCCCCTCCTGGCCCTTCCTCTTCTCCCACTAAGGCCCATTTAGGCCCATTAGTTCCCCCGGGGGGTTCCGGTAACCCTCTGGCACTCCGATATTATCCGAAACTTCTCCGGAACACTTCCGGTGTCCGGATATAGTCGTCCAATATATCAATCTTTATGTCTTGATTATTTCTAGACTCCTCGTCATGTCTGTGATCATATCCGGGACTCCGAAAAATCTTCGGTACATCATATAACATAAACTCATAATACCCATCGTCATCGAACGTTAAGCGTGCGGACCCTACGAGTTTGAGAACTATATAGACATGACCGAGACACGTCTCCGGTCTATAACCAATAGCAGAACCTAGATGCTCATATTGGTTCCTACATATTCTACGAAGATCTTTATCGGTCAAACCGCATAACAACATAAGTTGTTCCCTTTGTCATCATTATGTTACTTGCCCAAGATTCAATCATCGGTATCATCATACCTAGTTCAATCTCGTTACCGGAAAGTCTCTTTACTCGTTCCATAATACTTCATCCCGCAACTAACTCGCTAGTCACAATGCTTGCAAGGCTTATGTGATGAGTATTACCGAGAGGGCCCGGAGATACCTCTCCGAAACACAGAGTGACAAATCCTAATCTTGATCTATGCCAACCCAACAAACACCTTCGGAGACACCTGTAGAGCACCTTTATAATCACCCATTTACGTTGTGACGTTTGGTAGCACACAAAGTGTTCCTCCTGTATTCGGGAGTTGCATAATCTCATAGTCTAAGGTACTTGTATAAGTCATGAAGAAAGCAGTAGCAATGAAACTGACACGGTCATAATGCTAAGCTAACGGATGGGTCATGTCCATCACATCATTCTCCTAATGATGTGATCCCGTTAATCAAATGAAAATGTCTGTCAATGGTTAGGAAACATAACCATCTTTGATTAACGAGCTAGTCAAGTAGAGGCATACTAGGGACTATATGATTTGTCTATGTATTCACACATGTACTAAGTTTCTGGTTAATACAATTATAGCATGAATAATAAACATTTATCATGAATTAAGGAAATAAATAATAACTTTATTATTGCCTCTAGGGCATATTTCCTTGTATTTTCGAAACGTAATCATGGCCTCTTTTCGCCTTGTATTTTCTTCTACGGGCAACATGGGACTACATGATATCCATGCTAAAATTTAAACTTATTCAGGCTTCGTTTGGCCTTTTTATACACTAATTGAGTTTCCTAGACATTTAATGCCCATAATTGAAATCTGAACTACAAATACATGCTCAAGTTCACCAAAAAATTTACATGCATGTGTCCTTGGATCCATGTTTAATTAGGTCCCGCGCCAGGAATGTGAACGAATTACAACCGTATCGGTGTCCTGGCTCGTCCTCAAACATTTTAAATCCCCATAAAATCCAAAACTCACTAGAAAGTAATCAAAGGTGGCATGGTGTCACTTCATGGCACATATATGTCATGGTAAAAACATTGCCAATTTGGGCCAAGCTTTATTACAAACCTCTTACAAACCGGAGCTTCTCTCAAGGAAGCCTGATGGTTCCGATAGGGAAACGTGTTTCCCTTGTGGCGAAACATAGTCGCTCCCTCTTTTTGCCTTGTATTGCCTTCTACGGCAACATGGAATGACATGATATCCATGCTGAAATTTAAACTCATTCAGGGTTCGTTTGGCCTTTTTATACACTAATTGAGTTTCCTAGGCATTTAATGTCCATAATTCAAATCTGAAGTACAAATACATGCTCCAATTCACCAAAATGGCTAGAAAAATTATACATGCATGTGTCCTTGGGTGCATGTTTAGGTCCCATGCAAGGAACGAGAACGAATTACAACCTGACCGGGGTCTTGGCTCGTCCTCAAACATTTGGAATCTCGGTTTTAAAAACACATAAATCCAAAACTCACCAGAAAGTCATTAAAGCTGGCATAGTGTCACGTCATGGCACATATATGTCGTGGTAAAAACATTGCTAATTTGGGCGAAGCTTTATTACAAATTGGAGCCTGTCACAAGAACCCTCACAGTTTTGATAGGGAAATGTGTCCCCTTGTGGGCCAAACGATAATCGCTCCCTCTTCTAGCCTCGTATTTTTTTCTACACGCGTCACGTACGAAACAACGGGAGATTCGCTGAACTTTGAAATTATTCACGGTTCGATTGACCCTTTTTATTCATTACTTGAGTTTTCTAGGCATTTAATGTCCATAATCCAAATCCGAACTACAAATACATGCTCCAGTGCACCAAAATGGCTAGAAAAAACGTACATGTGTCCTTGGGTGCATGTTTAGGGTTAGTATGGCCATTGTATATATTACTAATTAAGTTTTCTACGCATTAAATGTAGTCCATAATTCAAATTTGAACTACAAGCACAAAATGGGTGGGAAATTGTACATGTGTCATTGGGTGCATGTTTAGGTCTCATTTAAGGAATGTGAATGAATTACAAACTTGTCGTTCTCCTGAAACATTGAGAATCTCGGTTTTTAAATCCTAGTAAATCAAAAACTCACCCAAAAAACATGAAACTTGGCATGGTTTCATGGCATGGCACATATATGTCGTGGTAAAAAAATCGTCCAGTTTGAGAAGAGGCGCACACATTAGTAGCCAATGAAGTCCTTTTTGAAACAATAAGCTGACACGTTAATATCACAAACGGTTGTATCATATGAACCATGTCAATATTTAACCATACTCAGTGGCATGCATGCAACTGTTTGATTAGAAGAGACAAGCGCGAGAAGTCCGGCGTGCAGGCTCGACGGGACGCGTGCGAGCAGTCCGCCGCGCATGCTCGACGGGACGCGTGCATCCTGTCCACCTCGCGGGCTCGACGGGACATGTGCAAGCAACAAGGACGCCCATACTCACCGGGAAGCGAGCTCTTTGACCTCCATGCACCAGACGCAGCCCGCCTCGCTCAAAACTTCACCATTAATGGGTTAATTAAAGCACCTGGACGAGGTTTTTTTAGGCGTGGACGGAGGGTGTTTGGTTGTGATCTGATGGCAGCATTTGCTTTGTTCATGTTTTCAACTCGTATTCCGACCTAATTTAAATTGCCAGATAGGGCAGCAGATAATACGACGACAAATAAAATGTCAACGGATAGTACGACGACAAATTTACAATGGCATAGATAATAATTGTCTTACATATTCTCGATAATTTTAAATGCCACATGCGGCAAAGTTCGGAAGACACGGGGGTAAGAGAAGAAGGAAATCGTAGACAATGATCTAGATCGCTACTGTATCAACTCTTCGATGGATCGCCGAGCGATGACATCCTCCAGCTCCTTCCTCAATTCATCATGGCTTTGCTTGAAAGCAGCCACGGATTCCTCCACCTCCTGCTCGCGCTCGATCCGGATCTTCCTCAAGTCACCCATTAATTCCTCGACGACCGCTGTCACACTACTAGGAAAAGGGCTATAGATGATATGGCCACTAATGGCGCACCAGACATGTGGTGCGCCATTACTATATTCTAATGACGCACCATGTGTCGGTGCGCCATTAGTAGTGTGTGGTGCGCCATTAGTAGTTTTGAAAAAAAAACATAAAAAAATTTGTTACTAATGGCGCACCGTTGTATAGTGCGACATTACTAGTTGACATAGTAATGGCGCACCACACCGGACGTGCGCCATTAGTAGTTTAAAAAAACTAAAAAATTTGTTAGTAATGTCGAGCCCCACCTCCCCTCGCCCCGTCGCCCCCCTCCCCTCGCCCCGTCGCCCCCCCTCCGCCCCGCCGCCACCCGCCACCGCCCCCGAATCCAGGCTCGCCGCTGCCCTGCGCCCGCGCCGCCCGAGCCAGGCTCGCCGTGGGCCCCCGCATCCGCCTCAAGCCCCCGCCCCCCGGAGCTCCGCCGTCATCCAATACTTCGTCTACCTCCACTGAACAAGCTAGGAGGCACCGTACGCTCGGGATCAAGTCGGTTTCTCCGCCACGGCCGCGACATCTCACCGTCGATCTCCACCACCGGCGCATCCCGGCCTCGCCGAGCTCGTCCACGGCCTCCTCGGGGTGAGCCTCCACCCGTTCCCCCCTCCCCCTATCTTACTCTCTCCCTGACGCCGTATGTCGCCACCCCCGCGCCTCCCGAGCTTCGGCCGTTGGCCGTGCCTCGCGCCACAGCGCCGTGCGCGCCTCGTCGCGCCCTTGGCCGCGACCAGCCGCGCGTTAGCTGTCCACTGGCCGCGTCCGGCCGCGCGTGCGTGCGCCCTCGCCACCCACTTCTCCCGCGCTCGCCCTGCCGCTGCTCCCCTGTTGTTGCTGCTGCCCCATGTCGCTGTGTGATGCTCGTGCTGCTTACCGCGTACTGCTGCTGTGCTGCTCCTGCTACTTGCTGCTGGCGAGCTGCTGCTGCTCCTCACTACTATTGAGTCGATTTAGGTTTAGATAATTAGAAGAAGAAGAAAGTTGAAAAAAAGAAGAAGAAGTAGAAGAAGAGGAAAAAGGAAATAATTCTGTCACTAGCGCCGCTCCGTTTTAGTTACTAGAGTTGGCCAATGCGACAAGCGCAACGATTCCAATCTACGGTGGGGCATTTGTTTTTGCTCAACTCTTTACTAGAGTCAGTGGTAGCACAATTTGGTGTTGGTAATTTGTTTGCATGTGTCGTCGTGGCTTATGAGTACTACTAGTAGATTCGGTGTTAATTTTGTAGACAAACACAACTCAATCAAAAATAAATAAATTTGTAGACTGACAGAGGGGGAGGACTGTCACCGGGGTCATCATCTCGGCTGCATTATTGGACCATCTGCCGTCTCTGGTACGCAAAGCCTTCGCACTTTCCTAGATTTTTCATTAGTTTAGTTTTCTTGGACAGAATTATTGCATGAATGTGGGGTATAATTGTTAGGATGTAACAATCATTAGTCTTCGAGAAGAATGATATTAAATAACATAGTGGCATGTGATGTATTTTCGTACTGAAAATGCATTTGGCACTAGTCCTCGTTTAACAACATCATGGGTGGGAAGCGGGAACTTCGGAAGTGCATTGGTGTAGTTAATTATCTTCTGCTCAAAATTTATGCCGCTATAATGTTGTATGATAATGTTGTAAGGGTACTAATTGGTCTCTTCTGCTACTTATCAGAGATGGGGGGAAGCAGCCACCGCCGCTCTGCCTCACCGGAGTACGAGTTGGATGCTTTCGAGTTCTTCAGTATCATACTTGGGACTTCAGTATCAGCCACGAGGCAGGTATATAAAACGAGAGATCTCCCCTTCACCCATCTCATTATGATAACTCTGTTGTTTGCTACATCACTCCTTGTCCCAAATTGCAGAGGCTGCCTGACAATTTTATGAACATGCTGGGCGAAGATCCGCCAGATAATGTGAAGCTCCGACAGGCCGGCAGCGGGGTTCGCAGGCTGTGGGACATGGAGTTGGTGATCAAGGAGGGCCACATGTACCTGTGCCGTGGCTGGGAGAAGTTCTACAGTGCCTACGACCTGCGGACCGGGTACTTTCTTCTCTTCAGGTACGACGATGACGCCATAATGCTCATCGTGAAGGTTTTCAACACGACTATGTGTCGCATGCGCTACGCTGACGATGAAGATGCCAGTGCGTTCTGCCTCTTCTTATTCCTCTACATTTGGCTTTGTCTCACATCGATTGTTAACGGTCATTGTTGCATTTGGACAGTAATGGGAGCAAGAAGAATGACATCGCTACAGCCAAAGCAGCAGCGATTATGGCTGTAGCAAAAGCAACAGCGATTCTGGCTTTAGCGAAAGCAACAGCGATTCTGGCAGCAGCAAAGACAAGAAGGATGATCCGGACTGGAGTGGGGGAGAAGAGGGGCAGAGTGGGGATGAGGAGCTACAGGATGACGATGGGCATCAGGCTGATGATGACCTAGCGCTGGTGGTGGCTGACCAAGGGCAAGAGATGGTGGTGGCTGACAATGGGCGAGAGATGGTGGTGGCTGACCATGGGCAAGAGATGGTGGTGGCTGAGGATGACCTAGCGACGGTCGAGCCCGTCCTGCCTGAAGGTGGCCTCGCGATGGTAGTGGTGCCTGACAATGACCACGCACCGGTGGTGGCGCCGGCGATCCCACAGCTGGGCGACATGACCACGCCAATTGTGGTAGAAGACTACATCCCGCTGCCTCCACCGCCTCGCCGCTCTTGGCGCATCAGGCTGAGGAAGGAGAAGGAGAAGAACAATGAGAACTGAACTATGTCAGGTATGTCAGATCTCCAAAATGATATATATATATATATATATATATATATATATATATATATATACTTAGTTACCTATGTTATCTCTAATATGCTTAGTTTCCTATAGGTTAGCTCCAAAATTACTTATGTTAGCACAAAATGATCAAGTTTACATAATAAGCTTATAGTCTTTTTCTTATTCTTCTTATTTTTCTTCTTTTCCAAAATGACATAGGTTAGCTTCATTTTACCTAAGTTGGCTCTAATATGCTAACTTAGAGAGCTTATATGCTTAGTTTCCTATAGGTTAGCTCCAAAATAACTTATGTTAGCACAAAATGATCAAGTTTACATAATAAGCTTATAGTCTTTTTCTTATTCTTCTTATTCTTCTTCTAGTATTCTTCTAGTGTTCTTCTTCTTCTAGTATTCTTCTAGTCTTCTTCTTCTTCTCTTCTTCTTCTTCTTCTACTTCTTCTAACTTCTTGTTTATCATTTTGCAGATTTGATTTAATTCACGGAAGCTTCATGGATGGAGTGCTTCTTTTCCATTTGTGTTTTTATTTTGTATCAATGTGAAACTTTTGTGAATTGATGCATAACGGTGTTGGATGAACAATGTGAAACTTTTGTAATATGTAACGATGGAACTATGTGTTGGCTATGTATGTATATATGATGAAACTTGTGTGTTGGATATGATTGTTATATGCATGCTTGTTGTATATATATGTGTTGGATATCTCATATGTGAAATAGTGACCTGAGATTAAGAAAAAACGAGAAAAAAATTTAAAAAATTGTTACTAATGGCGCACTTCCATGTGGTGCACCATTAGTATACCAGATACTAATGGCGCACCCGTGGGATACTAATGGCGCACCTGTGGTGCGCCATTACTAAAATATTCTAATGGCGTGATGCTAGTGGCGCACGAGTAGTGCGCCATTAGTAGGCAAAACTGGTGCGCCACTAGCATGCCTTTTCCTAGTAGTGTCAGTGTCATCCTCGATGCACTGCTCCTCCTTCTCGGTGAGCACCTTGAGGAGCTTCGCTTTGTCACCCATGAGTTGCTCGACGAGGCCGGTCGCCTTGTCAACCGAGGCATCGCTAATCTTGAGCAGCTTCATCAAGCCCTCGACCATCTCCTTCTGCTTAATGAGGCCAGCGAGAATGTCATCATCGCCGGCCAAGGACATCAGCAACGTCAGCTCGTCGCAATCGCCGATGCGGCGAGTGCGCTTGTGAGAGCCCCCGCGTGCCCGTGAGAGATCGATCGAGGGCTCAGCGGTGCGCCGGGACATCTCTGTTGTGACTGCAGCTGCCGCTTCACGGCGGGACCTCTCTGCTGCGACCGCCGCTTTGCGGCGGAACCTCTAGTGCTTCAGCGGCCTTGGTATTTGCTACCTGGTTATATGCCCACCCGAAACTCCTCCTACCGGTCATGGCGGAACGACTTGACAGGAAAGACCAGTTTTGTAGGTGATGAGGAGAGGAAATGTGAAGTAACTTTCGAGTGGGTAGCTTTTATAGCCCGGTGCTAAGTGTGAACACATATAAGTTTGATCTGTGTGAACAGATTTGCAATAACTTATTGCGTTGTAATCTGCAATGTGAGGAGAAACAAAGTCAAGATTTATTGATGGTTCTGGGCCCACAAAGCCTCGTTTTTGTTGTTCTGTCTCATTGCAAATAGTTCTTTTGGATCAATCGTATGCCACGCATCGGAAGCCCGAAATGTGGGCCCTTGTTCTCGGATGTACATGTACGTGTCTGCCCACTATCACACACGAACTTACTATAGTAACCGTCTGTGTTATAATTTCTCATCCCAAACAGTTCATCCGAGTGGGCTGTTTGCTGCGTATCACACACATCTGGTTTACACGAATCCTTTGTGTTCTTTCGGCTGGTCGCAAATGCCGCATATCACACACATCTTGTTAAGACGAACCGTTTCCATTCTCTTGCCTAATCGAAAATAGTTTGTCCGAGTGAACCGTATGCCATATATCACACACACCTTGATCTGGCTGACCGTTTATGTTGCATTCCCTAATAGCACACAATTCATCGGAGGGAACTGTATGCCATATATCGCACACACATTGATATGGATGCCCGTTTCTGTTGTTCTTCCTCATCACAAATAGTTCTGCTAAATCAACCATATGCCCTGCATCGCACACGCAACTAAAATCTGAACCGTGTTTGATGCATCAGTCATCGCAAATGTTTTGGACATTTTTGACGGTTCTCTGACACCACCATTTGCGATTATTGCATCGCACACAGTTTCTCGAAGGGTCTCTGATCATAGTGTCGCATTAGCAGCATCATGCAGTAGTGATGGTTGATTTATAGAATGCTCATTGCACTTCACTTATATCTTTTGAGTATGGCTTTATAGAATGCTTCATGTGCTTCACTTATATCATTTGAAGTTTGGATTGCCTGTTTCTCTTCACATAGAAAATCGATATTCGTAGAATGCTCTTTTGCTTCACTTATATTTGTTTGAGCATGGTCTTTTGTAGAAAGAATTAAACTCTCATGCTTCACTTATATCTATTTAGAGAGACAAACGGAATTGGTCAATTTCATGGTTATTCATAAAATCCTACATAAAAATTATGGATCACTGAATATGATATGTTTGATTCCTTGCAATAGTTTTGCGATATAGAGATTGAATATGTGGGAAGTACTAGTAAATGGTTGTGGTTAGTAAGAATATTGTGTTAAGGTTTGTGATTTCTGAAGCATGCACGTATAGTCTCTCGTTATGCTATGAAGTTGGAGCATGATTTATTAATGATTGTCCTCCTTATGAGTGGCGGCTGGGGAGAAGCGATGGTCTTTTCCTACCAATCTATCCCCCTAGGGGTATGCGAAGTAGTACTTTGCTTCGAGGGCTAATAAACTTTTGCAATAAGTATATGAGTTCTTTATAACTAGTGTGAGTCCATGGATTATACACACTCTTACCTTTTCGCAATTTGCTAGCCTCTACGGTACCGTGCATTGCCCTTTCTCACCTCGAGATGTGGTGCAAACTTCGCAAGTGCATTCAAACCCCGTGATATGATACGCTCTATCACACATAAGCCTTATTATATCTTCCTCAAAACAGCCACCATACCTACCTATTATGGCATTTCCATAGCCATTCCAAGATATATTGCCATGCAACTTGCACTGCCTATGTTTTGATGACTTGAGTATTCATTTTCATATTGCTTTGCATGATCGTAAGATAGATAGCATGATATTTCCATGGCTTGTCCGTTTTTTGATATCGTTGTCATGCTAGATCATTGCACATCCAGGTACACTACCAGAGGCATTCATATAGAGTCAGATTTTGTTCTAGATATCGAGTTGTAACTTTTATTTCTTTTGAGTAATAAGTAAATAGAAGTGTGATGATCATCATTATTCATTATTAGAGCATGTCCCAGTGAGGAAAGGATGATGGAGACTATGATCCCCCCACAAGTCAGGATGAGACTCCGGACAATGAGAGAAAAAAGGAAAAAAAGAAGAGAAGGGGCATTGTTACTATCTTTTTACCACACTTGTGCTTCAAAGTAGCACCATGTTATTCATATAGAGAGTCTCATATTTAGTCACTTTCATATACTAGTGGGAATTTTTCATTATATAACTTGGCTTGTATATTCTGATGATGGGCTTCCTCAAATGCCCGAGCAAGCAAGTTGGATGCACACCCACTTAGTTTTCATATTGAGCTTTCATACACTTATAGCTCTTAGTGCATCCATTGCATAGCAATCCCTGCTCCTCACATTGATATCAATTGATGGGCATCTCCCATAGCCCATTGGTTAGCCACGTCGATGTGAGACTTTCTTATTTTTTTGTCTTCTCTATATTTACCCCTGTCATCATACTATATTCCACCTATAGTGCTATATCCATGGCTTGCGCTCATGCATTGCGTGGGAGTTGAAAAAGCTAAAACGCGTTAAAAAGTATGAACCAATTGCTCGGCTTGTCATCGCGGTTGTGCATGATAAATACTTTGTGTTAAGAAGATAAAGCATGACAATATTATATGACTTTTTAGGGATAGATTTCTTTAGCATTGATATTTTGAAAGACATGATTGTTTGTTGGGATGCCCGAGTATTAATGTCTTTATGTCAAATTATAGACTATTGCTTTGAATTACTTATGTCTTAATATTCATGCCATGATTAGATATATGATCAAGTTTATGCTAGCTAGCATTCCACATCAAAAATTATC
The DNA here is from genome assembly GCA_021605145.1 of Aegilops bicornis. Lineage (NCBI taxonomy): Eukaryota > Viridiplantae > Streptophyta > Magnoliopsida > Poales > Poaceae > Aegilops > Aegilops bicornis. The sequence goes on from CM038672.1 coordinate 651,154,295, forward strand.
TTTTTTTCATTTACCTGCTCGAGGACGAGCAGGAATTAAGCTTGGGGATGTTGATACATCTCCGTCGTATCTATAAATTTTGATTGTTTCATGCCAATATTATACAACTTTTGTACACTTTTTACAACATTTTATATGATTTATTTGGACTAACATATTGATCCAGTGCGCAGTGCTAGTTCCTGTTTGTTGCATGTTTTTGTTTCGTAGAAAATCCATATCAAACAAAGTCCAAATGCAATAAAATTTTACAGAGAACTATTTTGGAATATTTGTGATTTTTGGGAGTTGGAATCATTAGAAGAGGGGGCCCATAGTGACCACAACCCACCAGGGCGCACCTGGGGGCCGAGGCACGCCCAGGTGTCCTATGCCACCTCGTATGTCGGTTGGAGCTCTACTTCGGGCGCAAGGAAGCTTATATCCGAAAAAACGTGTTAAAATTTCAATGCAATCGGAGTTACGGATCTCCCGGAATATAAGAAACGGTTTTTGGCCAGATCTAGAAAATACGAAATAGAACAAAACAGAGAGGGAGATCCAATCTCGGAGGGGCTCCCGCCCCTCCCCGGCCATGGAGTCCATGGACCAGAGGGGGAGTCTCCTCCCATCTAGGGGGGGAGGCCAAGGAAGAAGAAGAAGGAGGGGGTCTCTCCCCCTCTCTCCTGGTGGCGCCGGAGTGCCGCCAGGGCAAGGATCGTGATGGCGATCTACATCAACAATCTTGCTACCGTCAACACCAACTCTCTTCCCCTCTATGCAGCGGTGTAACACCTCTTCTCCCCGTTGTAATCTCTACTTAAACATAGTGCTCAACTCCATATATTATTCCCCAATGATATTTGGCTATCCTATGATGTTTGAGTAGATCCATTTTGTCCTATGGGTTAATCGTGATCTTGATTGGTATGATTGTATATTTTATTTATGGTGCTGTCCTACAGTGCCCTTTGTCTCGCGCAAAAGTGAGGGACCCCCGATGTAGGGTGTTGCAATATGTTCATGGTTTTCTTATTGTCGGTGTTGCAGGGGTGACAGCAGCCTAAACGCGGATAAGTGGGTTATGGCGTATGGTTGGGTTTCGCGACCTTAATGATCTTTAGTAGTTTCGGATGCTTGCTAGGGGTCCAATCATAAGTGCATATGATCCAAGTAGAGAAAGTATGTTAGTTCATGCCTCTCCCTCATATAAAATTGCGAGAATGATTACTGATACTTGTTATTGATTGCGTAGGGACAAATGACTTTCTTGTTGACAAAAGCTATCCACTTTTATTACCTTGCAATGTATTCATAGTTTTATTCTCGCAAAGTACTCATAGTTTTATTCTTGCAAAATAGTTTCATACTTGTTTTAGGTAAAGCAAACATCAAGTGTGCGTAGAGTTGTATCGGTGGTCGATAGAACTTGAGGGAATATTTGTTCTACCTTTAGCTCCTCGTTGGGTTCGACACTCTTATTTATCAAAGAAGGCTACAAATGATCCCCTACACTTGTGGGTTATCAAGACCTTTTTCTGGCGTCGTTGCCGGGGAGGCGGGGAGCAATAGCCTGGGTATAGTGGATATCTCTAGATTTAATTATGCGGTTATTTCTCTTCTCCCCAAAGTTAAAGGAGTGGATTCGATCAAACTCTTCAAACCAATTGCTCTTATCAATAATATCACCAAATTCCCCTCTAAGGGCTTTGCTAACCGCTTCTCTCCGGTGGCTCATAAGGTGATTGGCCACCAACAATCTGCCTCCATCAAAGGCCGCATCATTCTTGATGGTTTTCTGAGTCTACATGAGATTATTCACGATATCAATTCTGATGGTGTTAATGCGGTAGTGCTAAAGTTAGACTTCAAAAAATCCTATGACTCGGTTAATTGGGCCTTCCTCCGCGTTGTTCTATTAGCCAAGGGTTTCGACTCTGCTTACGTGCATCGTATTATGCAACTTGTCAGCGACGGCCATACCGCTATCTTGGTGAATGGCTCGGTTACGCCATATTTCAAAAATGGAAAGGGCCTTAGGCAGGGGACCTTATTTCTCCCCTTCTGTTCAATTTCGTGGCCGGTGCTTTCTCCTGCATCCTTAACTGGGCCGCCTCTGCGGGCCATATCCTCCCTGTCTGTTCTAACACATCTTACCGGCTGGGATTTCCCACTTGCAATACGCTGATGATACTATTATCCTGGTTCAGAATGACGATCGATGCCTGGCTAACCTGAAATTCTTACTCCTTTGCTTCCAAGAGATGTCGAGCCTCCGTATTAATTTTCTGAAAAGTGAGGTGCTCGTTCTTGGGGCGGCGCCTGATGAGACTCATAGAGTTGCCGACCTTCTTAACTGCTCCCTTGGTGCTTTTCCTTTCAAATACCTTGGTCTCCCTATTTCCCCTCAGGAACTTCTGGCTAAGGATTTCCTGTTTCCAGTTTCTAAGGTGGGTAACAGGGTGCTTCCATGGAGGGGCAGATATAACTCCTCGGCTGGTAGAGTGTCTTTGATTAATGTGTGTCTATCGTCCCTTCTGATGTTCTTAATGGGTTTCTATCATCCCCCGGAAGGGATTCACGCTGGGTTTGATAAGCACAGGAGTGGTTTCTACTGGAACACTGCGGATAATAAAAATACCTATAGGCTTGTCAAGTGGAAGCTTATGTGCAAGCCTAAAGACTTGGGGGCATGGGAATTTTAAACACCTCCATTATGAACAAATGCATGATCCTCAAATAGTGGTGGCGACTTTACACTTTGATCCTGATACTCTCTGGCTGCGCATCCTGAAAGCCAAGTACTTCCCTGCCTCCCATTCCCTTGTGGTTTCTCCGGGCTCTGGGCCTGGTCGCCTGGGATCTCAGTTCTGGCGGCAACTCCTGCTTGTGCATGATGAGTTCAAATCTCTGGTGAAGTTCTCTATTGGTAACGGTTGTGAGGTGCGATTTTCGCTAGACTAGTGGGTGGGTGATGGTCCCCTTGCTCTTTCGTTTCATGTGTTGTTTTCTTTTGTGGCTTCTCCTTCCATCTCCATCGCAGAGGTGGCGGCTGCGGGTTGGGATCTGGGCTTTTGTCAGGTCTTGTCTCCTGTAGAGTTGGAGGATTGGCATCGCCTTGCTGCCCTCTTCCCCGTGCTCTCGCAGGCCCAGGATGTGGTCTCTTGGCCCCATTCTGCTTCCGGGCGTTTCTCCGTTAAGTCCTGCTATTGTGTTTTGTCCTGTGGTCCTAGGATGTCTAAGTTTAAGCCCATCTGGACCGCTCGTGTGTCCCCGAAAATCTGAATCTTTATGTGGCAGGCTATGAGTGGTTGCTTGTCGCCTGCGGATCAATTAAGAAGCAGCATGGGCCGGGCTCTCACCTCTGCTCTCTATGTGGGAGCCCCGAAGACACGGGCCATATTCTTTTCTGCTGCCCTTTGGCCTTGCTGCTCTAGAGTTGTCTTAGGGATTGGATGGGCGTGTCCTGGGCCCCTACTGATTTTGCTGCCCTCCATCCCCTTGTGGCCACTCTTTCGGGCCTTACCAAAAGGCTTTTCTGATTCGGCTTCTCGACTATGTGATGGGCCTTGTGGACCACCAGAAACAAGTTTACCATTGAAAAGATGTTTCCTAGCTCGACGCTAATGTTATCGTCAAATTATCCATGTTTTTGCAGCAGTGAAAATCTCTGATTAAGGAGGTGGACAAGGAAGCGGCAGTGAACCTCATCGATCGTGTTCCTGCGACAGCTTTCTCTTTATCTAGAATGGACCAGGCCAGGATGATCTAGCTTTTGTTTCACCTCTATGCGGCGTTCCATAGTCTAGCTTGCCCGTTGAGCTCCCTCGGGCCTGCGTGCCATGTTGCCGGTTGTGCCCGTTGCTTTGCTCTTTTGTTGATACTCTTGCTATTATGTGGTTGTTCATGTTCTGTTGTTGCTTGCGACTATTGGTGCCTTATGGCTATTAATTTGAAGTCGGAAATTAGCATTTTCTCTAAAAAAGTATGGAACCCGACAAGGACTAGGGCGTCGTCAATGTTCCGTCGACCGCTGGAACCAGGTACACTTGTCCAACCATTTGCCAAGTTCTATAGTTTTGCCTATTGTTGCATTGAGCAAAGAGGTCTTTTGTCGAGTTTCCCCCCTTAGAGCATCTCTAGCCGCGCCCCAACGTGCCCCCAAAGGCCCTTTTTTGTCGCCGACGTAAAAAATTCAGCCCAGTCGCGCCCCCAGAAGCCCAATTTTCGCCGGTTAGGGCCGAATTTAGTGCCGGCGGAAACAGACCGAACCCGGTGCGCTGGGGGTCGCCCGGGGGCGCCGGGGGAAACGTTTTTGGCGCGAAAAGGAGTGGGTCTGGCGAGTCAGCGACTCGCCACCTTCGCCGTCCTCATCGCCTCGGTTCCCGCGGGAATCAACACTGAGGCTGCCGTGCTACCATGTCGGCCAGCCTTCCATTGATGCCTCATGGGCGGCGCAGTGAAGGCGCGGCGATGCGCGTCCTTCCCGCTCCCACCACGCGGCACACAGTGGCAGCTCTCCCACCGCCCATCAGAAGCTATAAAAGCCGTCCTCCGTTGACGTTGAACGCACAAGCTCTCGCGACCGACGCCCTTCTCTCCACCTCTCGCCGCCGGCGCCCCTCTCTCCCACTCTCTCCCTCGCCGACAAGAATGACCGAGCGCTTTCCAGGTGATGGCGCGGTGGTGAACGGCTTCGGCCGCTGCCATCTGCACGAAGATGAGGCACACCTCCTCTACGAGGCCGACTACCCGGTGCCCCGGACATGCGGGTGCCGGGCACCTGGAGGCTCAGTGCCGACGGCGTCCCGGTGCCGCCCGCGCCCACCTGAGCTGCTCGGCGCATCGAAATCGCATGCATCCGTTCTTCGCTCTCGGAGCCGCAGCGGAACCAGCTGAGGTGCGCTCCCAACAGCAACACGCTGTGGACGGCGTACTTCGAGTGGCGCCACGAGGAACAGATTGCCACCACCAACGGCGCCGAGCCCCGTGGCCGCCTCAACTCCGAGGGGCGGCGCCAATGTTGGGGCGTCCCAGGCCGCACTCTCGAGGCCTTCCTCGAGCACATCGAGGCTAGCAACACGCCGCGCCTGGAGAACCCGGCGCCCCCCTCATTCTCTCGTTGCCGTGGCAGCTCCTGGACGCCATGGCGAATGGAGACGCTCTGACCTCGTATTTATCGAGCTCTGGCTTTCTTTCCTCCGGTTCACCGGCGCTCCGCCCCGTCAAGTCGGAGCCATAGGAGACGACATTTGGGCGCCGCACCCGCGGTGGCGCCCTCGTCATCAACGAGGGTGACCGCCCGTCTCCTTCTTCCTACCGCCTCGTCGGGCCGAAGACCGAGCCGAATTTGCTCCCCGTGAAGGAGCACGAGGCCATGGCCGCCGCCGACGAGACCGCCCTCAAGTGGGCGAAGGCGGACTACGTTCGCGAGCAGATGGAGTGCCAACGCCCGGCCTTCGAGGAGATCGCCACTCGGCGCCATCCTCGACAGCATCGACAAGGAAGAGCTCGGGCCCGTCCAACCCCCTGCGCATCGGCGGCGCTGGTCAGGGGTGCAGCAGGGACGGCAGCGGCACCCAGCACGGCGACGGCGACTACACCCGGTTCTACAGGCTCCTCGGCATGTAGAAGGAGGGAGGCGGCGATGGCTAGGCGTAGTTGCAGTTTTAGTTTGTGTTTTAAATTTGTGATTTTAAGTTTTTGTACAAACATCAATGAAATCGTCTAGTTTGGACGAAATTGAGTCGTTGTTTGGCCGATTTTATGTTTCAATAACGGCGTCTAGGGGCCGACCTGGGGGGCGATAGCTGGGAACCCGATCGGCCTCATGCTGAAATTATCACCGGTTCGCTGTCAGGCGGCGCTATCTCAAGCTTCTGGGGGGGCGAACGGCTGGAGATGCTCTTAGGCACTCGGCTTTCGTTAGCTTTGCTGAGTTTTTATAAAAGGAACTCGGCAAACAGTGCGCACTGGGCAAGTTGCTGGTTCTGGTAGTGTCCTCTCCTTCATTTGACAGGAGTTCGTTTAGGATCTTTGCCTTTATTTGTGAAGGAACCGTTGAGGTTTTCCTATTTGATGTTCCCCCTTTGATAGCTTGAAATATTATCCGTCGTCCTACTGTGTAAATCATCTCAAGCTTGCCTCCACTGAAGGCTAGACAAAATAAGAAACAAAAACTAAAACTGAAGCATCAGCCAGAACAAGGCGATGCCTATTTCCCTCACACAAAAAAGGAGATGCATATTCTTCTCCAGTGCAAAACCAAGAGCGGTTGGCCAAATTGTGGGCTTTACACTCTTTGCAAGCAAGAACAAGAATCTGGAATGCATCTCTTCTTCAATTGTCGATTTGTGCTTAGACTTTGAAGGATGGTCATCAATAAATTTCATCTTGGGGGCATGGACACTTAAGATGGCACTTGGAGGAAACCGTCATGACACGGTGGGCCGACACGAGCACTCCCAATAGTTAGGCAATGTCATCACTAACCATGTTGGTCTCTTTAACCATGTGGAATGAGAGAAACACTAGGGTATTCCGCAACAAAAACGTTCCACCGCCAATTTTGCTAAACAACATCATGTCGGAGCAAACATGTGGATCACAGCGGGTGCCTAACAACTAGGGATGATAATTTTATGTGGGTAATCATTCATGTCGTGTAATAAGGGGCACTTGTAAAAACTCTCTCTTCTCTCCTAAATTGATTGATGAGGCAAATCTTTTACCTCCATTTTAAAAGAAAAAAAGCCAAAGTAGATGAACGACGTCAACAGCACATATATTTGCTTTCTAATAAAATACTTCCTCTGTAAACTAATGCGTTTAGTTAAACGCTTTTATATTAGTTTACGAAGGGAGTAGTATTCAACAACATTTGCTCTGTAAAATGGAGCAAGTGCCTTTGGACACCCTAACAGACACATGGTAGGTACACAAAGTGCGTGTATATGGATATTTTATGAAGCACACTTGTAGAATATTACACGCCCATGTGCCCATGAGTAAATAATGGAGAATGGAGAAACTGCACACGGTTCTCTGGCCTTACTTTTCTTTTGAATGCAAAGGTAAAAGATTTGCCTCATTCATTAATTAAGGGAGGAGATAAGGTTTAAGTCGAAGCCACATGAGGCCCACTCAATACAAAGTTATTACTCTCGTGGCATCAAATTACTCAGGCGTTTCGCCCCCGCTAGCACCCAGAGCCTAGCTTCCTCCTTCAAGTTTCGCAAGATGATTTGGGGGCGTTGATTTCTTCTGGAAGACCCTTGCATATCTCTCACTCCAAATGGTCCAGGTGGTGAGCAAGGTGAGGGTCGCCATCGCCTTGCTGCGCCTGGCCATATGAGTCCACCAACTACTGAGAGAGTGATGAGCCGCCCACTGGTTGGTGTTGATATCGCCAATTTACAACCAATCTCTAATCAGCCTCCACAACCGCCTAGTGTACCGACATCTGTAGAAAAGGTGAGCGGCGGACTCGAACTCCCTCGAACTCCCTCTTGCATAACGGGCAGAGACCATAATTTTGCAACCCGCGCCGCTCTAGGCGGTCAGCCGTCCACACCTTATTTTGGATGGCTAGCCATGCGAAGAATTTGACCTTGGGGAGTAGGGCCTTGCACGATGATGCGTGGATCAAGGCCATCGACATGCATTGTGAGCTGACTTGGAATCATGTGACTCAATTTGTCGAACTGTGGTCTCTGCTCTCTCATATAAACATCTCTTAAGATGTCCATGACACCATCATTTGAAAGCTCTCCCCTAATGGGGAATACTCGGCCAAATCAGCATATAAGGCGCAATTCATGGGAGCTATCCTCTGGCCTCACTTTGAGAGGTTGAAGATATCCTCCTCACCTCTCATATCTCAAGCTTGAGTTTCCTTCTCCGTCGTCCAGATTATACCTGAACTCAACTCAAGCTCGCGTCGACTTACATTACGGGGATTCGCCAGGTAATTTCCTCGCCTTGAGACGAGCTTCTGCAGATTCGTTCTTTTCTTTGACCCAGCATGTTCTCCAGATCCAGTTTGTTCTAGTTGCCTACGGCTGTGGTCACTGAATCACCCGCATACAGGGAGGTGATTTGTGTGATTCTTCTGCTAATAGAAACTGCAACCAGAGCTACCGTATTACAGCCGTGCTTTGCCAGGTAATTTCCTTGAGACCATCTTCTCCAGATTCTTTCTTTTTTAACACAGGATCTTTCTCCGGACCCATCGCTCAATCACCTGCATATAAGTGATCTTTGTGCTCTTTTACTAACTGATACAAGAGAGGAAGTGTAAACAATGATCTTACATTTTGGGATGGAGGGAGTACGTATTTAAGGTTCAAATTCCCTGATCGTCCGAATGGACTGCATCAGCTTTTTAGTACACACAAAGTCCAAACAAGACCCGGGACAATACGAGTCCTGCTCTGCAACTTTTTCTATTGCAAAGAACTGCGGAGTACTCTTATCGTTGTGTACTTCCTCGGTCCCAAATAAGGATCGCTGATTTAGTACAACTTTAGTGCAAAATTGTACCAAGTCAGCGACACTTATTTTGGGATACAGGGAGTATTATTTAGGCCTTTCATGATTATCTACAGTAACTTTCGTAATTGGTATAGCTGCGCCTAGTAGCCTCACAAATGATGCACTTCTTCTATTTTCAGGTTACTGTGCATTGTTATCGTAAATGGATCACCAATCTGTTATTACACCATGGGACCTGGAGTGCATGCTATGTGATGAAACGGCAGAGCCGAAGGCCTTGCCCCTATCGCTTCTGAAAAATATTACAGATGATTTCTCTGATGAGCAGGCAATTGGCAGAGGCGGATTCGCGGTGGTTTATAAGGTACAGTAACTCTCAGCTACCCCAGTCTTGATCAAAGATCATCTGACAACTGAACTGGTTGCTGACAATGCTCACTGCAGGGAATGCTTGAGAATAGGACTGTGGCCGTCAAGAGAATGTCGAATATGTAAATGTACGAGAAGGAGTTCCAGCGAGAAGTTGAATGTCTCATGATAGCGAAGCACAAAAATGTAGTACAGTTTCTAGGATATTGTGCTGACACACAAGGGAATATGGCAAGGTATGAAGGAAAATTCGTCATGGCAGATGTCCAGCAAAGGTTGCTATGTTTCGAGTATCTTCCTAAAGGGAGTCTTCATGAGTATATCACTGGTAAGATCATGTGGCACCCAAATTTTCCATTCAGTTCTTAAGACCATGTGATTCGGTATCCCGCATTTAGTACCCACCCTTTCTATACATTCTAATATTACACACTTGGAGTATGTCAAGTAATACTAAACTTGCTTTATTCTCTCCCCATAGATATGTCTTGTGGACTTCGGTGGAGAGACCGCTATCAGATTATCACGGGAATTTGTCAAGGGTTACATTATCTTCATCATAAACATATTGTCCACTTAGATCTAAAGCCCGCAAATATATTGTTGGATGATAATTGGGTACCAAAAATTACCGATTTCGGCATATCAAGGTGCTTTCATGAAATGCAAAGCCAAGTTATTACTAAGATAGCTGGAACGCCGTAAGTTTGCTAACCCTTTCGAAAGTTCAGTATTCTACTATTATTTACACCAATATTTTGTTACCTTGCTCATTAACCAATCACACCGGCATATATTTATGCAGCGGATATTTGGCACCAGAATCTTATAACCATACTAAAGTCACATACCGGCATTCGTACCGGCTTGATATCTACAGTCTTGGTATAGTAATCATAGAGATACTCACTGGAAATAAGGGGTATCACGATGTTGACAAGGTAAGAATGATCTAGGTCTTCTTTTGAAATAAAAGGTTGTACTTCAGAACCAATGCATTACTTATTTCTCTTTCGTATGTATAATAATATCACTATAAAATCCACCATGACTGAAAGATTTAGAGATCCTATGATATGTAAGTATGAAAATTTGGATTTGAACCTCTGATCGGTCAAAGGCTTCCGTCCACAACTAACCACATTTAAACAAGAGGGGGTTCAACCATATATATGGAAAAGAAAGACGTTATTCTCTTTTGTAACTGTGTTTGAAGTATTCTCATGTTTCGCCGATATTTAGCACTTCGAAATCCCACAAATCAGCAGTTAAACCAGATTAAGATCATGATTTACTGTAAACATTCGTACAATATGGAACATCTTTAAAAGCATGGTTCAATTCAACATGTGAGCTGCGAGTCGGGAAGACGTAGTTGCCGGTGAAAACCGAGCCGACGGCGGGCGATGGCGGCGTTCCACGTCGTTACCTTGATGAAGACATCGTTATGTGACTACCGTCGACCCAATCGTATTGCTCCGAGGGAAACCCTAGGATCTGGTGTTCCAGACCGGACGATGGCGGCACTACGGTGTCGTTTCTCTCTTGGGAGCATTGTTTTGTGGAGCAGTGCTGAAAGTCAGAGACAGGAGGTGGAGCGGCTTCGTCTTGCACGGAGCTTCGGTGGAGATGTCAAGTCATGCCTGACCGACAGGTGCTACGCTTGGTCATGCCTGGTCGGCAGGTGCTACGCACGACATATCCTCCAAGGGCTTCAAGCTGTGTCGGCTGGTGGTACTTGGCAGCATGGCGCTGAGGTGTATCAGTGGCGACCGCGACGTGTTCAGCTGTTTGCGCGCAGGGAGGAGGTGCCGTTGGGCGCCGTGGTGGCGTCGACGATAGCTGGACCGAGCAAGGTTGATGCATCAGTACAGTTCTGAAGATGGAGTAGTGGCAGTTGGCGGCGGCGGCCTCTGAGAGCACGCCGGACCAATGTGTGCCCCATACCCGGCAAGTGGCTAGGTTGGGGTCTCAGGTCTTAGATGTTAGGCTTGGCTGCGATGTCTGTTTAGTATTAGGCCCAGGCTATCTGCGCCCCTTCATCAACTGGATAGGTGTAGCGACAGTTTGTTGTTTAGACGGCGGCTTTAGTCTTACTGTTGTATGACTTTGTAAGGTCATGTGAGAATAATTAATAAAATGGCCGTATGCATCGCCTAGATGCAGAGGCCGGGGGTCATCCTCCTTTTCTAAAAAAAATGAAACAAATGGTGCATGACCAAATCTACCTTTCAATGTTAATGTTTCCTACTATAATTATTGGCAACACATCGAATGATAGAAAGCAAAACTTGGTTACACAAGTATCAAACAACAGTTTTCGACCTTCCAAGCATCAGAATAACACTGAGATCTACAAATAGAACAAAACTGAGCATGCTCCTTACAGAGACACCAGCAGTACCCAAAAAATATTGAAAGTGAAAATAGAAGGCATAAAAACATATATATTTGATGAGTACTTCTCAAAAAAAAATTCTATACATGTTTGTTTTGATGAATGAGGAAATGTAAATTTACATGGCCCTATATGTGAGAACGAAAGAAAATAGGCGTCCATTCTCATTACCTATGTCCAAGCTATCTCATATCTCAGTTTTGGTGCATATTTTTTCTTGATTGAACTGATACATGGTTTCTTCTGGTATCTGAGAAGAAACTAGGCGTGCATTCTCATTTATTTTTTATGGAATTTTTATTTTGTTTGAAGTTTTGATTGGTGTATTTTGATGTAAGATGTTAACACAATGCATCTATACATAGCTAGTTTCACATTTTAAAAGATGGTGCTTCTTTTCATAATTCACAAATTCAATTCGTAGGTAGTTGAAAGTTGGAGTAACATGTTGGAGCAATCACAGAGCGAGGTACAGAAGAAACAAATACGAGTATGTGCTCAGATAGGAATAGAGTGCACAAACTTTGACGCGGCGAAGCGACCGGATACACTACATATAATTAGTAGACTCGATGAAACCGAAAGTATGGGCGGATATATCAAAACAGGCATGATTACTTCACAACAGGTAAGATCAATCCCGCAACATCCATGACATCCACCCATCAAACTTAGTCTTGAGCAGTTGTTGTACATCTCCACTTGCATTTTTGTTGCTCTAAGCCACCAGACGATGTTAAGTGTCCTTAATTGGTTACTTGAACAGGTCGGAGATGTTCTGAATAAACTGCATCAAGATGCACCTAGCACGCCAAGAGAATCAAGCTCAGAGGTGAGTTCTCATCTGAAAGAACCTGTAACTATTGATAATATTGATAAATTCCAGATAAATATATCTGTGTCTGAAAGATAGAATAGACACTTGACTGGCATACTCACTTAAAATTTTACTCCTTGCAGGAGAATGCCACTGTAGTTACAGTGGCAGGGACAAACAAACATGGCAGTTTTTGGAGAAATATGGCAAACCTTGACATGTTCAATGAGACCATACATAGTCTTGATCCAGACATCAAGCGATGCTTTGAATATTGCAGTATTTTTCCCAGAGGATCCAAGTTGAGAATGGTCGAGTTAGTTCACCTGTGGATAGCGCAAGGGTTTGTCAAGATCAGTTGTGCAACAGAAGACATGGAAGAAGTAGCTGAGGGCTACTTTCAAGAGTTAGTGTCGCGCTCATTTCTGCAACCAGAAGAAAGTAGTTATGATGCCGGTTGCTTCACAATTCATGACGCCCTGCTTGATTTATTCGACAAAGTTTCTGGAGATTGCTTCAGAATCGAGAATGGCCATAGAGGAGATGGCTCGGAAGGAGATATCCGTCGAGATATCCAGCATCTTTTAATTCGTTATTATGATGGCAAATTGATTACTGAGAAGATCCTTGAATTGGAAAATTTGCTCACTCTCATCGTTTATAAAGTTGACGCAGCACCAGTTGAGGAAAGAGTGATCGAGAGTATATGCAAGAGACTGCCGAAATTGCGGGTACTGGCCATGCCTTTCATCCTAGAACGTTATCCGGGGATGGAACCAAATGAGTTGTCTGTCCCAGGATCCATTACCCAGTTAAAGCACCTACGCTATCTTGCTTTCAGGACAAATAGAGCATGCATGTTAAGCATACCAAGAGCACTAAATAAACTTCACCGTGTCCAGGTGCTAGATTTTGGTGATGGCAAATTGGATGAGTTTAACTGTGTTGACCTTATCAACCTGCGCCACATAAATTCCGGCTCATCGCAGTTCCCATTTCGTAACATAAGCAGGTTGACCTCACTCCAAACGATAGCATGTGCATTCGGAATAAGGGATGCACCAGGATATGAGGTAAAGCAGCTGAGGGACCTAAACAAGCTTCGCGGCAGTGTGGAGATAAATGGTCTTGAAATTGTTAAAAGCAAGGAGGAAGCTCTTGAATCCAAACTAGCTGCCAAGGAACGGCTCAGCGAACTGAAACTGCAGTGGCGGCACAGTTCGCCAGAAGTCCAAGCAGAGGTACTTGAGGGCCTGTGCCCTCCCGTCCTGTGGGACTTCAAACACTGGAACTGCATTGCTACAAAGGCTCGAGGTACCCAGATTGGATGGTTGGTAAGCAGGACGGTGGCCCAAAGGACCTGCAAACACTTTCGTTCTGGTGTTGCTCCCAGCTAGAGCATGCTCCTGAGGCTTTCCCTCGTCTGCGTGTGCTCAACCTTGCATACTGTAATTGGGACGCCTTACCAGGCAATATGGTGTGCCTCACATCACTCGAGAAACTCAAGATCGAGTGGTGCTCTGAAATCCGGTCGCTTCCAACACTGCCCCAGTCTCTTGAGGAGTTTTGTGTTGAGTGGTGCAATGATGGGTTTATGAAGTCTTGTCAAATATTCAGACACCCAAACTGGCAAAAGATTGAGCACATCCCCAGGAAAACAATCCAAGGCCTAGCACGTAAGACTATAATCTCTCTTCGATGTCCTCTTTTCCCATTGTGCGTCTGTAACCCATGTTCTGCTACGTACTGACGCTGCTTGTGTTTGGCCTCCTTTGGACCCGGTAGCTATACAGGATGTGGGAATCAAGATTCGGTCCGGCATCAATCTCCTGACAAGCTTTTGGCATCGCCAGAAAGTATGAAGGGCGTTCCAAAACTGCTGCCTCCCGATGCGATGGTGGCATCTGATTTGTAATATAATTAATGTTGGGAGAACTGTCGAATTTGATTCCTGGCTGCTAGCTACTCGCCACGTCCCATAATATAAGAGCAGTTTTTTACACTGGTGTCTTATATTGTGGGACCGAGGGAGTATTTGTTTCTCGCCTTTGTTGTGTTTGTGTATGTGTGAAGGATCAGTTTGCATCTTGTTTGAAAAGTTCTAACCTTACTGCCATGCATATACATCAGTGCGGCTGTTTTGCTTGGCATAAAAGTATACATAGTACATCTCATGTTCGTCACGCAAAATGTGTATTGTTTGTCTATTTGGTCACTAACACTGCTTAATTGATTTGGGTGTTTCTCCTGATAATACAATTGCAACCCAGCTAATTCAAATTAGGATGCAGCTTAGCATGTATTATGTTCTGTTTTCTTAATGTTTGTGCTCTGGACTGGAGACTCTTTGTTGAAGGCAGACTCTGGTTCAAAGGAGTCTGCGGTCCTTATTGTTCTGTTGAATGTACAAACAAATTCTTATCGTGCTAAACATCGGAATGTTCATCGGTTCGTTCTTTGTTACTTCCATGAGGGCATCTTCAATGTCAACTCGTAAATTTTTTACCACGTCCGTCCGCGGACAGGGGGACCAGTCCACGGACACGGATATGGAAGAACGCCATCCAATATTGCTCGCATACATTGCAAACACTTGTTCAATAAACCGGATAAAATTCATGCAAACACAGCGGATTTCATATAAATCGGATGAAATTAATTACATTTTGAACATATTTTAACTAAAATAGCTAAAACTATGTGCACGTCCGGTCACGCGGAGCTCCATTCCCACGACACGGATACACTGCGCTAGTCTACGGCCGGCCGCGGCGGATCCCTTGTCTTCCCCATGTCCGGCAGCCCCGGAGGTATATTCTTTTCCCGTATCTTCCCTATGCCTGGCTGTGTCGCTCATCGGAGTGGCAAAGGGGGTGCTTCAGCCGGAGAGGGTTGGGGGCTTCGCATCCGTGAAGCCTAGGCGGGGGCTGACGATGGCAACGCTGCTCATTGGAGTGGAACCCCCGCGATGTGCTTCAGCTGGAGGGGAAGGGGATGACAATGGCCTGCGACCGGGCTAGACACCGGTTGTGTACGCTGGCGTCGCCTCGACAGTGACCTTCATTGGACCCAAGCGGCGGCGGCATCCCGTGTTCTACAACTCCTTGATGACCTCGGCGGCGGGTGAGGACGTGCTGGACGCCGCATCGTCGCCGACCTCTGCTGGCAGGACGTGTGGCCCGAGTAGGTTCCTCGGCACACGCGCGAGTTTCAATGGAGGAAGGCGGGTAGTATGCAGCCGTTTGAATGTGGCGTGGAGGCATGTTCGGCCGGGCGAGCAGCGGGCGGTGCTCTCTCGGTCGGCGCGCCGGTTCATTGCCGGCAGTGAGAGGTCGTGTCGTCAGCACCGTCCTCCGATCCGGTCAAATCGCAGGCATCAACGTTGGTCGCTGCATGCTCTGGGCCGGCATGAATGCGGCGCGACGCGTGGGACGGAAAGCGCGGGAGGGGCGAGGGAGGGGGTCTGGATGGGCCAGAGCGGTGAGAAGCAGACGTGGCAATGGTCCGAATTCCCGCAAAGCCCCCTCCCCTACGTTTGTCTCCAGTTTGCAAGAGAAAACACGTCTGGACCACCATGTAGACCAATATAGCCCCGCGTTGAATCACTACTAGGGAAATGCTTATAGGTAGAAATGTAGTAGTAGCGTTGGTTATGGGCACAATGCTACTGATACTTAATAGTAGCGTTGTTTAACAATGAGCGCTACAGGTACAACAATAGCAGTAGCGCTGGGACCCCTTGCAGCACTACTGCTAAGTAGTCCCATGGCCACCGACAGGGGCTACACGTAGTAGTAGCGGTCGGCTGGAACCCACACTACTACTAGAGACATAGCAGTAGCGCTGGGCCACCAGCCAACCGCTACCACTAAGTCTGCACGGTTGGCTCAACTTAGCAGTAGCGCTTGTCGACGAACCAGCGCTACTACTAATGCTACCTTATCCACTCCCGCCAGCCCGATCACTCTCTCTCTCACACACTCTCATCGTCCAACCACCCCTGTCGCCGCCAGCTGCCGTCGTCGCGCCGCCGCCGTCGCCCACTGCCGGCGTTGACGCCTCCTTCCTCGTAGGTAAGCCGCCTCCCTCCTCCCCTCCTCCCCTCCTCCCCTCCTTCCCTCCTCCTGCTCTCTCCTTTCTCCTCCTCTCCTCCCCTTCTTCCCTCCTCCTCTCTCCTTTCTCCTCCCTCCTCTCCCTCCTCAGCCGGCCGCCCTCCTCCTCTCCTCCCTCCCTCCCTCCTTCCTCCTCTCTCTCTCCTCCCTCCCTCCCTCCTCCCTCCTCCCTCTGTTCTTATAGATTGTAGTTTTTTTAGTGTTTTTCAAATAGAATAGAATGTAGATAGATGGATGGATGGATGGATAGATGGATGGATGGATGGATGGATGGACAGATGTTAGGGCTAGAACTAGGGTATTTTTAGTAAATGTATAGGTCTTTTCAATTTTTAGGGTTAGAACAAGGTATTTTTAGTAAATGTTAGGGCTAGAACTAGGATGTTTTTTAGTAAGTGTTTAATAGAAATAGTTTATTTAGGAAGTGGTTAATAGAACTAGCTTATTTATAGTAAGTGGTTAATAGAACTAGTTTATTTATAGTAAGTGGTTAATAGAGAGTTTATTTATAGTAAGTGCTTGATAGAACTAGTTTATTTATAGTAAGTGCTTAATAGACTAGTGAATAGGTTTTTTGAATATAAAAAAGTTTTTTGCAGACTAAGGCATAGCCTAGTGGTGGGAAGGGGCTGATGCCTTCCCACCCACCCAGGTTCAAGGCATGGTACTTGCAATTTGGGGTTGTTGCACCAATTATACTGTAGGGGGTTCCCTTACAGTCTTTCTGTCAAAAAAATTAAAAAGTTTTAGTAATAGAAAATTTTAGTAATATAATTTTTTAGGTATAGAAAATTTTCAATTATAGAAATCTATTGGAATGCTATATGAGAAATTTTTAGGTATCAAATTTAGTAATAAAAATTTTTAGTAAGAAAAATTAGGTATAAAATTTTTTTGTAATTTTGTTTTTCAATATAGAAATGTATTGGAAAATTTAATTATTTTTATGTCATTATCACTTTGTCATCAAAGAATGCTATATACGATTTGATGATCTAAAATTTTACTTGGTGGAATATGCAGGCTTTGTAGAGTCATGACTCCTTGGAGTGATCGTCATCCGAGCTACCTCTACTTCCTATACACCCGAGTCGGTGAGCTAAAAGTCCACCTCCTCCCTACTCCTCGGTGTTGAATAGAGTAGAACTAGGGTATTTAGTTATGCTTCTTAACCAAATGAAATGTTTGGGTTATAAGATATATTGAAATTTTTTGTCAATATTGAACTATTGAAATGCATCATTGTATGTGTATGGACATCTTTGTATCGCGGGGAGAATCCGAGTGGCCTATGTTTTGCCGGAGTGTTGATTCATTTTCGTTCCGGTAAATTTCAGGTGCTCGATATGTCCTATTTTAGCAAAGGTCATGCCGGATTTTTCAGTGAATTTAAGCATGACTTGTGCTAGAATATGTAGGAAATATCGAGTGCCCCCGATTTGCTAGAAAGAGAATTAAATGACATTTCGAGTTGACTTTAAGTCTGTCGGGGCTCCATACATGACAGTCAAAAAATCAGTGAGGAAGAGTCTCCACCATATATGAGAGAATAAGAATGTCGACTGTTGTCGTGGGGGTCGCTACTCCTTCTTCTCTTTGTGCTAGACCTTTGTTATGCACTAGGGGAAGAAGGAGTAGCGACCATCATCGACTGTCGAAAGCCGGTAAGGGAGTGTCCACCATATATGAGAGAAGAAGAATGCCCACTGTTGTCGTGGGGGTCGCTTCTCCTTCTTTTCCTTGTGCTAGATATTGGTAATGCACTAGGGAAAGTAGGGTAGCGACCATCACCAACGGTCGCAATATCAGAGAGGGAGTGCCCACCATATACGTGAGATGAGAGTTTAGGAAGGAAGACTCGACAGACCTAAAGTCAACCCGTTGCATATTGAGTAATAGTGATCTGTGTGTTGAGTTTTCTGGTAGTTGCCTTTGATCAATTTTCAATTAATGTTTCAACTATGAACATAGGAAATGTCTGACGATGAAAGGGAATTCGTTATGTGCGAATACTGCAAAGACAAGCGCGGCTTGTGCGACAGGCCTCACCTAGTTGGTGGTAGGCGCTTCAGCATCATGCTGGATGAGAACTTTGAAGTGGATACAGTAAGTCACAACGACAAGTCTTTTTTCGTAATTAAGCATGACTTCTGCTTTTTTTTGCTTCAACTTGTAATTTTAATTTTTTTACAATTCTACTAGCGTATCCCCTGCCATGCAAGAATTTATGTCTTGGATAAGATCGGTTTCAGTACTATGGAAAGTATGGAGGTAAAGAGAGTTCACTTGAGGACCGAGCATGGTTATACTTTTGCCGTAAAATTATACAATGCAGACACCTACTCCAATTTTGAATGCAAAAATTGGAGAGGACTATGCCAGGCTTATGCATTTGAGCCTAATATGCTTATCACCTTTGATATTCGTCCGGAAGATGAAATTGAAGGTAATATCGACATCTGGGTCGATGTGCAGACGCCTCCAGTTCTACCATTATGTGAGTTTCTCAACCATATTTATTAAGTAATTTATATTGTTTATTTTAAAATAGTTGACAACTAATTTCTATTGACAGCTTATTTTCATTCAAGCAAACATGTACGGCGCTTTGTAGACAGCACCTACTACTGTCCCGGGGCTGAACTAAACTGTGAGGAGATAAGTCATTATATTTCATGGCTTGAGGATCTTGATACTGTCAAGACAGGTTATTTTCCTGGACTTCGAAATATTAGTACTCCAAACGTGCGACCACTAGTGTGCGCATTGAACTACGGTCACATCTATTTAGGAAAGATGGTAAGATTTTTACTATTTGTCCTCAGTGCATCTTTTACATACATTATTTTCTAAGCTAAACTTCATTGTTAAGTATGTTACTACGATGTTCTTCAACAGGGACTCCCGGTGAATGTTGTGCCTCGTTAGATCGAGCCTAAAGGTCGCATGACAATGGTTAGCTTACGGCCAAGACATCCTACATTGCACATGAGTGCATTCATGATTTCTCAAAGCGAGCAAGTCTTAATAGTCAAAGACTGAAGCAAAATTGTGAAGGATCACAACAGA
This sequence comes from Aegilops bicornis, assembly GCA_021605145.1. Lineage (NCBI taxonomy): Eukaryota > Viridiplantae > Streptophyta > Magnoliopsida > Poales > Poaceae > Aegilops > Aegilops bicornis. The sequence continues at coordinate 651,173,532 of CM038672.1, forward strand.
GAAATACTAGGGGGCACCAATCAGAAGCGCAACCCATAATTAGGAAACCGGTTCATCTGCATTCTCCAATATGATGAAGAAGGAGTTCTACACATGTTTTATGCTATTTTACCTGAGAGTGAGCAGCAGGAGTGATTAGCTAGCTAGAATGAATTTGAAGATGATGATGTGCTACAGTATGACTATGATGATTAAATAGCTAGTGTTGGTGGTAATGACTATGATGATTATTATTAGCTAGTGTTGGTGATGATTAGATAGTACACTATGACTATGTTGATTAAATAGTGTTGGTGGTAATGACTATGATGATTATTAGCTAGTGTTGTTGGTGATGATATGATGCAAGAGTTTTTATATTAACATGACGATGATGTTGATCATGATAGAATGTGGATTAGGTTCCAGTGGAGGCAACATGTGATGCATGTCGAAAGTACTACTAATCCAAAATAGATCATCTGTCACACTATTTGCTTTCATGGTTAATTTGTTGTCTTTTGTACAGTTTCAGAAATTTTCTACTTATCATCTCCAAGAAGCCGAATGGTCACACGAGAATCACAAGCCAAGTGATACGTCCAATTTTCATCATGCTTTTATATCGATATTTATTGCATTATGGGCTGTTATTACATATTATGTCACAATACTTATGCATATTCTCTCTTATTTTACAAGGTTTACACGAAGAGGGAGAATGCCGGCAGCTGGAATTATAAATTTGGAAAAGGAGCAAATATTCAGATCTATTCTGCACAGCTCCAAAAGTCCCGAAACTTCACGGAGGCAGTTTTGGAATTAATAAAATATACTGGAAAAACATTCAACCAGAGGGGGGCACCCACCATCCACAAGGGTGGGGGGCGCGCCCTACCCCCCTGGGCATGCCCCCTGCCTCATGGGCCCCCTGGCAGGCCTCCGGTGCCCATCTTCTGCTATATGAAGTCTTTCACCCTATAAAAAATCAGAAGGAAGCTTTCGGGATGAAACACCGCCGCCACGAGGCGGAACCTTGGCGGAACCAATCTAGGGCTCCGGCGGAACTATTCTGCCGGGGAAACATCCCTCCGGGAGGGGGAAATCATCATCATCGTCATCACCATCGATCCTCTCATCGGGAGGGGGTCAATCTCCATCAACATCTTCACCAGCACCATCTCCTCTCAAACCCTAGTTCATCTCTTGTATCCAATCTTTGTCCCAAAACCTCAAATTGGTACCGTGGGTTGCTAGTAGTGTTGATTACTCCTTGTAGTTGATGCTAGTTGGTTTATTTGGTGGAAGATCATATGTTCAGATCCTTTATGCATATTAATACCCTCTGATTATGAACATGAATATGATTTGTGAGTAGTTATATGCATTCACGAGGACATGGGAGAAGTCTTGCTATAAGTAGTCATGTGAATTTGCTATTCGTTCGATATTTTGGTGAGATGTATGTTGTCTTTCCTCTTGTGGTGTTATGTGAACGTCGACTACATGACACTTCACCATTGTTTGGGCCTAGAGGAAGGCATTGGGAAGTAATAAGTAGATGATGGGTTGCTAGAGTGATGTAAGCTTAAACCCTAGTTTATGCGTTGCTTCGTAAGGGGCTAATTTGGATCCATATGTTTCATGCTATGGTTAGGTTTACCTTAATACTTCTTTTGTAGTTACGGATGCTTGCAATAGGGGTCAATCATAAGTGGGATGCTTGTTGTGACGCCCGGATAATTAGGCTACAGTAATCCCGCGTTAACGATGCCACGTCACCTCGATTGTTGTTGCTAACCTCGTGTTAGTTTGAAACCGATTCGAATTCAAATTCAAAATCAATCAAACAATAAAAGTTTTCAAACATTAAAACTAAAATGTTCAAGCTAGGATAGATAAATTCTAAATAATAAAGGTGGAGAAACCACACTTGTATAAAATATGTAAATACTCAAAATGAATAAAATAGTAGCAAAAACAATTAGTTAAATGATTATAAAATAATAAACAATTACAAATGATTTTATATTAGGTGCCAAGTTAATTGTGGTAGTGGCATAAGTATTAAAAATATTTTAGGTACAACTTGGGTTTTTCATAAACACCGAAATTTAATAAAACAGAAAAGAAGAAAAGAAATAAAATAGAAAAACAAACTAACAGAAAACTAAACTAAAACAAAAGAGAACCCCCCCCCCCACTGGACCCCTTGGCCCAACTGGGCCATGGCCCAGCCGGCCGCCCCCTGGCCTATAGGCCACCCCACACCCCAGAAACCCTAACCCCCACTCCTCTCGATCCCACTCCTCTCACCCCCTCCCACGATCTGGGTCGGGCCACCGCGTTGGTTTCGCAGGGCGCCGTGCTCCAGCCCCCCCCCCCTCGCCCGACGACCCTGCTACGGTGGACGCGCCGCCCCGCGGTGATGAACCCCTTCGCACTCATGCCACTGCCTCCTCGCGCCGGCGCTTGAAGCCCGGCGTCGTCGCAGTGCTGCCTCGCGGACTACCTCATCCCCGCCGCCCGTCCTCATCCCCTCCCGAGTGCTTCCCGACTCCTCCCGAGCACGCCTCGCTCAACTTCTGAGGCGCTGTGAGCCCTCTCCCTTTCCCCTTTCCCTCACGATGGATTCGCCATCGTGGCCCGTTCCGTCCTCGCTTGCTGCCAGCAGCTGTTACTCGTTCGTCGGCGCGCAAGCCCCACGTCCCACACGCCCGTGGATGCGCTCACCGCGCTACACGGCGCCCGCGCCGCCTCGACCTCGCTGCCTCGCCGCCGCCGGCGCCCGTGATGCTCATGCGGGCAAGAGCCATGGCCACGGTCCACCCACCTCGAATGTGTGCGGCCTCGGCCGATGGCGCTACAACGCCGCCCGGTCCAGCGCCCGTGCACCCACACCCGATAGCCCACCCGTTTCCCCCGTGTGCCATTGACAACTGGGCCCCACCTCCAAAAAAAGGAAGAAGTAAAAAAACAAAACTAAAATAAAATAAATTAATAATTAATTCTTTTATTAATTAATTAAGTTAATTAATTCTTTTATTAATTAATTAAGTTAATTAATTCTTTTATTAATTAATTAGTGAATTAATTAAGTTAACTAATTCTGTTAACTAAACTAATTGAATCTAGTTAACCTAATCTTTTAGTTAAGCTGATTAACTTTGATTACTTAAACTCTGTGAATGACAGTGGGACCTAGCTGTCAGTTTGACTAGTCAACAGTTAGAATTGACCGCTGATGTCATGATGACGTCATAAACGATTTTCAATTAAATTAATTCTGCTAATTCTAAAAATCATTTAAAACTTTGAAAATTAATATAAAATAAACCTTAACTCAGATGAAAATACTTTCTACATGAAAGTTGCTCAGAACGACGAGACGAATCCGGATACGCAACCCGTTCGTCCGCCACACATCCCTAGCATAGCAAACACGCAACTTTCCCCCTCCGGTTCATCTGTCCGAAAACGCGAAACACCGGGAATACTTTCCCGGATGTTTTCCCCATTCGTCGGTATCACCTACTACCGCGATTGGGCGCACCTAGCATCGTTACTTGTCATGTCATGCATCGATATGCATCTGTTTGCATGGTATTCATTGTTTCTTCCCCCTCTTCTCTTGGTAGACTACTGAGACCGGCTACTGCTTTGCCCGGTTCGACTACGATGTTGGCGACCCCTCCTTCTTGCCCGAGCAACCAGGCAAGCCCCCTTTGATCACCGAGATATCGCCTACTCTTCTCTATACTGCTTGCATTAGAGTAGTGTAGCATGTTCTCGCTTCGATTAATCCTATCTTTCTGCATAGCTTTGTCCTTGCTACTCTTTATTGTTACCTTTACCGCTATCCTCATCGCTTAGTATAGGACGCTAGTGTTCCATCGGTGACCCTACACTCTTGTCCGTACGCCATGCTATACTCTTTGGGCTGTGATCACTTCGGAGGTGATCACGGGCATATACTATATACTTTACACTTTGTTACATTACGTGATCTTGTTAGGAGATGGGGGCTGAAGGGGCAGGTGGCTTCATCCCGGTAGAGGTGGGCCTGGGTTCCCGATGGCCCTGACTGTTACTTTGTGGCGGAGCGACAGGGCAGGTTGAGACCACCTAGGAGATAGGTGGGCCTGGCCCTGGTCGGCATTCGAGGATACTTAACACGCTTAACGAGATCTTGGTATTTGATCTGAGTGCAGCTCTTGGCCTATATGCACTAACCAACTACGCGGGGAGCGATTATGGGCACTCGGCGTCGTGGTATCGGCCAAGCATTTCGTGACGTCGGCGACCGGCGGCGTGGCGCGGATTGGACTGAACGCCTAGGCTAGGTGCGCTTCGGACGCGTCACATAGCGTGCAGAGTGTGCTAAGGCGATGGGCCTGCACCCTGGCGCTTAGGTTTAGACCGGCGTGCTGACATCTCTGTTATGCCTAGGTGGGGCTGTGACGTGTTGATCGTCCGAGGCCGGGCATGACCCAGGAAAGTGTGTCCGGCCAAATAGGATCAAGCGTGTTGGGTTATGTGGTGCACCCCTGCAGGGAAGTTAATCTACTCAAATAGCCGTGATCTTGATAACAGGGCGACTTGGAGTTGTACCTTGACCTTATGACAACTAGAACTGGATACTTAATAAAACACACCGTTCCAAGTGCGGATACAACCCGGTGGTCGCTCTCTAACAGGGCATTGAGGAGGGATCGCGGGTAGGATTATGCTATGCGATGCTACTTGGAGGACTTCAATCTACTCTCTTCTACATCTTTGCAAGGCGGAGGCTGTCGAGCGTAGTCTTGACGAGGATTAGCTATCCCCTCTTATTACGGCATTCTGCGATTCGGTCCATCGATATGGCCCTTTACACATATACCTATGCATATGTAGTGTAGCTCCTTGCTTGTAGTACTTTGGATGAGTACTCACGGTTGCCTTGTTCCCCTTTTTCCCCTTTCTTTACTCGATTGTCGCAACTGCAGACGATGGAGCCCAGGAGCGACGCCACCGTCGGCGACTCCTCCTACTACACCGGAGGTGCCTACTACCGTGCAGCCCGCTAACGACCGAGGAGTAGTTAGGAGGATCCGGGCATGAGGCCCGCACCTCTTTCGATCTGTATCCCAGTTTGTGCTAGCCATCTTATGGCAACTTGTTTAACTTATGTCTGTACTCAGATATTGTGGCTTCCGCTGACTCGTCTATGATTGAGCACTTGTATTCGAGCCCTCGAGGCCCCTGGCTTGTATTATGATGCTTGTATGACTTATTTATGTTTTAGAGTTGTGTTGTGATATCATCCCGTGAGTCCCTGATCTTGATCGTACACGTTTGCATGTATGATTAGTGTACGATTGAATCGGGGGCGTCACACTTGTCCAAGGAAGGGCAGTACCCAAGCGCCGGTCCACCCACATATCAAATTATCAAAATAACGAACGCGAATCATATGAGCTTGATGAAAACTAGCTTGACGATAATTCCCATGTGTCCTCGGGAGCGTTTTCTTTCATATAAGAGTTTGTCCAGGCTTGTCCTTTGCTACAAAAAGGATTGGCCATCTTTCTGCACCTTATTTACTTTCATTACTTGTTACTCGTTACAAATTACCTTATCACAAAACTATATGTTACCGATAATTTCAGTGTTTGCAGAGAATACCTTACTGAGAACCGCTTGTCATTTCCTTCTGCTCCTCGTTGGGTTCGGCACTCTTACTTATCGAAAGGACTATGATAGATCCCCTACACTTGTGGGTCATCAAGACTCTTTCCTGGCGCCGTTGCCGGGGAGTGAAGCGCCTTTCGTAGGTGGAATTTGGTAAGGAAAAATTTATATAGTGTGCTGAAATTTACTGTCACTTGTTACTATGGAAAGTAATCCTTTGAGGGGCTTGTTTGGGGTATCTTCACCCCGACCAGTAGAGCAAAGAGTTGCTCCTCAACCTACTGAACCTACTGAAAATGTTTACTTTGAAATTCCTTTGGGTATAATAGAGAAACTGCTAGCTAATCCTTTTACAGGAGATGGAACATTGCATCCCGATTTACACCTAATCTATGTGGATGAAGTTTGTGGATTATTTAAGCTTGCAGGTATGCCTGATGATGTTATCAAGAAGAAGGTCTTCCCTTTATCTTTGAAGTGAAAGGCATAGACATGGTTTAGGCTATGTGATGATATGGGATCATGGAACTACAACCGATTGAAATTGGAATTTCATCAGAAGTTTTATCCTATGCATCTTGGTCATCGTGATCATAATTATATATATATTTTTTTGCCTCGCGAAGGAGAAAGCATCGCTCAAGAGTGGGGGAGGCTTAATTCAATGTTATATTCATGCCACAATCATGAGCTCTCAAGAGAAATTATTATTCAAAAATTTTATGCTCGGCTTTCTCTCAATAATCGCTCCATGCTCGATACTTCTTGTACTGGTTCTTTTATGATGAATACTATTGAATTCAAACGTGATTTATTGGAGAGAACTAAATGCAACTCTGAAGATTGGGATCTCGATGAAGGTAAGGAGTCAGGTATAACACCTAAGTTTGATTGTGTTAAATCTTTTATGAATACCGATGTTTTCCGTGAATTTAGCACTAAATATGGACTTGACTCTGAGATAGTAGCTTCTTTCTGTGAATCTTTTGCTACTCATGTAGATCTCCCTAAGGAGAAGTGGTTTAAATATAATCCTCCCATTGAAGTAAAAGTAGTTGCACCTATTAAAGTTGAAGAAAAGACTATCACTTATAATATTGATCCTATTGTTCCTACTGCTTATATTGAGAAACCACCTTTCCCTGTTAGAATAAAGGATCATGTTGAAGCTTCAACTGCGGTTCTTAAGAGTAATACTAGAACACCTACACTCCCTGAGCAAATTAAAGTTGAAGCTAGTATTGCTATGGTTAAAGATCTCTTGGCCGATAATATTGATGGGCATATTATTTACTTCTGTGATGAAGCTGCTAGAATTGCTAGACATGATACTAAAAATAAACATAGACCTGTTGTAGGCATGCCTGTTATTTCTATTGAAATAGGAGATCATTGTTATCATGGCTTGTGTGATATGGGTGCTAGTGCAAGTGCAATACCTCATTTCTTATACAAAGAAATTATCATGATATTGCACCCTCTGAGATAGAGGAGATTGATGTTACAATTAAGCTTGCCAATAGAGACACTATTTCACCAGTTGGGATTGTTAGAGATGTTGAAGTCTTGTGTGGGAAAGTTAAATATCCTACTAATTTTCTTGTTCTTGGTTCCCCACAAGATGACTTCTGTCCCATTATATTTGGTAAACCCTTCTTGAATACTGTTAATGCTAAGATAGATTGCAAAAAGGATGTTGTTACTATTGGTTTAGGGGATATGTCTCATGATTTTAATTTTACTAAATTCCGTAGACAACCCCATGATAAAGAATTGCCTAGTAAAGATGAAATTATTGGTCTTGCTTCTATTGCCGTGCCTCCTAATGATCCTTTAGAACAATACTTGCTAGACCATGAAAATGATATGTTTATGCATGAAAGAAGGGAAATAGATGAAGTATTCTTTAAACAGGGACCTATTTTGAAACACAACTTGCCTATTGAAATCCTAGGGGATCCTCCCCACCCAAGGGTGATCCCGTGTTTGAGCTTAAACCATTACCTGATACTCTTAAATATGCTTATCTTGATGAGAAAAAGATATATCATGTTATTATTAGTGCTAACCTTTCAGAGCATGAAGAAAAGAAATTATTGAAAACTACGAAGAAGCACCGTCTTTGCTATTGGATATACTCTTGATGATCTTAAGGGCATTAGTCCCACTCTATGCCAGCACAAAATAAAATTGGAGAAAGACACTAAACTGGTTGTTGATCACCAACGACGGTTAAATCCTAAGATGAAAGAAGTGGTAAGAAAAGAAATACTAAAGCTTCTGGAGGTAGGTATAATTTATCCCGTTGCTGATAGTCAGTGGGTAAGTCTTGTCCATTGTGTCCCTAAGAAGGGAGGTATTACTGTAGTCCCTAATGATAAAGATGAATTGATCCCACAAAGAATTGTTACAGGTTATAGAATGGTAATTGACTTCCACAAACTAAGTAAAGCTACTAAAAAGGATCATTACCCTTTACCTTTTATTGATCAAATGCTAGAAAGATTATCCAAACATACACATTTCTGCTTTCTAGATGGTTATTCTGGTTTCTCTCAAATACCTGTGTCAAAAGAGGATCAAGAAAAGACCACTTTTACTTGCCCTTTTTGTACCTTTGCTTATAGACGTATGCCTTTTGGTTTATGCAATGCACCTGCTACCTTTCAAAGATGCATGATGGCTATATTCTCTGATTTTTGTGAAAAGATTGTTGAGGTTTTCATGCATGATTTCTCCGTTTATGGATCTTCTTTTGATGATTGCTTCAGCAACCTTGAACGAGTTTTGCAGAGATGTGAAGTAACTAATCTTGTCTTGAATTGGGAGAAGTGCCACTTTATGGTTAATGAAGGTATTGTCTTGGGGCATAAAATTTCTGAAAGAGGTATTGAAGTTGATAAAGCTAAAGTTGATGCTATTGAAAAGATGTCGTGTCCTAAGGACATTAAAGGTATAAGAAGTTTCCTTGGTCATGCCGGTTTTTATAGGAGGTTCATTAAGGACTTCTCTAAAATTTCTAGGCCTCTGACTAATATCTTACAAAAAGATGTTACTTTTGTCTTTGATGATGATCGTGTAGAAGCATTTGAAATATTTAAGAAAGCCTTGATTTCTGCACCTATTGTCAGCCACCTGATTGGAATTTACCCTTTGAAATTATGTGTGATGCTAGTGATTATGTTGTAGGTGTTATTCTAGGACAAAGAGTTGATAAGAAATTAAATGTTATCCAATATGCTAGTAAAACTCTAGACAGTGCCCGGAGAAATTATGCTACTACTGAAAAAGAATTGTTAGCAGTTGTATTTTCTTGTGATAAGTTCAGACCTTATATTGTTGATTCCAAAGTAACTGTTCACACTGGTCATGCTACTATTAAATATCTTATGGAAAAGAAAGATGTTAAACCTAGACTTATTAGGTGGGTTCTCCTATTACAAGAATTTTATTTGCATATTATTGATAGAAAGGGAGCTGAGAACCCCGTTGCAGACAACTTGTCTAGGTTAGAGAATGTTCTTAATGACCCACTACCTATTGATGATAGTTTTCCTGATGAACAATTAGCTGTCATAAATGCTTCCTGTACTGCTCCATGGTATGCTGATTATGCTAATTACATTGTTGCTAAATTTATACCACCTAGTTTCACATACCAGCAAAAGAAAAAGTTTTTCTATGATTTAAGACATTACTTCTGGGATGACCCACACCTTTATAAAGAAGGAGTAGATGGTGTTATTAGACGTTGTGTAACTGAGCATGAACAGGAACAGATCCTACGCAAGTGTCACTCTGAGGCTTATGGAGGACACCACGCTGGAGACAGAACTGCACATAAGGTATTGCAATCCGGTTTTTATAGGCCCACTCTCTTCAAGGATGCCCGTAAGTTTGTCTTGTCTTGTAATGAATGTCAAAGAATTGGTAATATTAGTAGACGTCAAGAAATGCCTATGAACTATTCACTTGTTATTGAACCATTTGATGTTTGTGGCTTTGATTATATGGGACCGTTTCCTTCCTCTAATGGGTATACACATATTTTAGTTGCTGTTGATTACGTTACTAAGTCGGTAGAAACTATTCCAACGAGTAGTGTTGATCATAACACCTCTATTAAGATGCTTAAAGAAGTTATTTTTCCAAGGATTGGAGTCCCTAGATACTTAATGACTGATGGTGGTTCACATTTTATTCATGGTGCCTTTCGTAAAATGCTTGCGAAGTATGACGTTAATCATAGAATTGCATCTCCTTACCACCCACGATCTAGTGGCCAGGTAGAATTGAGTAATAGAGAGATCAAACTAATTTTGCAAACGACTATTAATAGATCTAGGAAGAATTGGTCCAAGAAACTTGATGATGCATTATGGGCCTATAGAACTGCGTATAAAAATCCTATGGGTATGTCTCCGTATAAAATGGCTTATGGAAAAGCATATCACTTACGTCTCGAACTAGAACATAAGGCATATTGGGCCATTAAATATCTCAATTATGATTTCAAACTTGCCGGTGAGAAGAGGCTATTTGACATTAGCTCACTTGATGAATGGAGAAGTCGAGCCTATGAGAATGCCAAACTGTTTAAAGAAAAAGTTATAACATGGCATGACAAAAGGATACAAAAGCGTGAGTTTAATGTAGGTGATTATGTGTTTCTATTCAACTCGCGTTTATGATTTTTTGTAGGAAAGCTTCTCTCTAAATGGGAAGGTCCTTACGTTATCGAGGAGGTCTATCGTTCCGGTGCCATAAAAATCAACAACTTCGAAGGCACAAATCCGAAGGTGGTGAATGGTCAAAGAATCAAACATTATATCTCAAATAATCCTATAAATATTGAAACTAATTTTATTGAGACCGTAACCCCGGAGGAGTACATAAGGGACACCTTCCAGAACGTTTCAGACTCCGAAGAGGAATAGGTATCTGGTATGGTAAGTAAACCGACTCCAAAACATTTCTAATGGCAATTTTTCTCCGTTTTGGAATATTTAAGAAAATAGGAAAATAAGAAGTAGTCCGGGAAGGACACGAGGCATCCACGAGGGTGGAGGGCGTGCCCTACCCCCATGGGCGCGCCCCCTGCCTCGTGGGCACCTCGTGGGCACCTCGTGTGCTCTCCGGACTCCGTTTTCTTGCACGATACTTCTTTTGGTCGGTAAAAATTCATTATATAATCTCCCGAAGGTTTTGACCCTTGTATCACGCAAATATCCTCTGCTTTTGTTTCGAGCTATTTTCTGCCAGAGTTGTCAAGGCCAGGCATCATGTCGTCCCCCTCCTCCAACAATGAGGGCAACGATGCTTGGCTAATGAAGATAGAGCTGAAGAGAGAAGAACCCAGGGAGATCAACAAGGATGATGGGATCAAGAAGGCCATGGAGGATCAAGCTTCGGTAGCAGAAGAAGAAGAAGACATCCTTCAACCTCATTACGATCTTCTTACCCCAACGGAGATTGATGCTTTCAAGATGATTGAGTTAGCTCGTATACAAAACAAGTATCTCACACGTGAAAATATTTTGTTGAAGGAGCATATCACCGCGCTCAAGGGCATTATCCACAAATTGGAGGATCTCCTACGCTCGTTGTGCGACTATCCATCATCACCACCATCTTCTTCGCCAGCAAAGGAGAACTTAGTATCTGGTATGGGCACTCCCCTTGGCAACTGCCAAGCTTGGGGGAGGTACCCCGGTATCGTATCACCATCACACTCCTATCTTTAGCATTTTTCTTAGTTCGATCCTTTTGGTAATATCTTGATCTAGTAGAATAAAGTTTATTATGATCTAGTTTTGAGCTTTGCTTTATGATCCTTCTATGTAATCGAGTCCGTGAGCTATATATAATAAGATTAGTTTTGAATCAAAGGCTTGATTATCTTGCTATGATCGTGAGGGAATAAAATAAAAAGAAATAATAGAAAGAAATAAAGAGATCATAATGATCTTATGAAGAGTAATGACTTCACATATAAAAGAGTATGATGAATAAAAGTTGTTGAGAGTTGACAAACATAGTTTTGGTCATCGTTGCAATTAATAGGAAGTAATAAAGAAGGAGAGGTTTTCACATATAAATATACTCTTGGACATCTTTTATGATTGTGAGCACTCACTAAAACATGACATGCTAAAAAGTTGATGTTGGACAAGGAACACAACGTAATGGGTTATGTTTTCTTATATCCAAAATAAAGTATATTGTCATGGATCATCCAACATGTTGAGCTTGCCTTTCCCCCTCATGCTAGCCAAATTCTTTGCACCAAGTAGAGATACTACTTGTGTTTCCGAGTATCCTTAAACCCAGTTTTGCCGTGAGAGTCCACCATATCTACCTATGGATTGAGTAAGATCCTTCAAGTAAGTTGTCATTGTTGCATGCAATAAAAATTGCTCTCTAAATATGTATGATTTATTAGTGTGGAGAAAATAAGCTTTATACGATCTTGTGATGTGGAAGAAATAAAAGCGATGGACTGCATAATAAAGGTCCATATCACAAGTGGCAATATAAAGTGACGTTCTTTTCGCATTAAGATTTTGTGCATCCAACCATAAAAGCACATGACAACCTTTTGCTTCCCTCTCTGAAGGGCCTATCTTTTTCTTGTCTTATACCTTATACAAGAGTCATGGTGATCTTCACCTTTCCTTTTTACATTTTATCCTTTGGCAAGCACATTGTGTTGGAAAGATCCTGATATATATATCCAATTGGATGTAAGTTAGCATGAACTATTATGGTTGACATTACCCTCGAGGTAAAAGGTTGGGAGGCAACACTATAAGCCCCTATCTTTCTTTGTGTCCGATTAAAATTCCATAACCATAAGTATTGCGTGAGTGTTAGCAATTGTGAAAGACTAAATGATAGTTGAGTATGTGGACTTGCTGAAAAGCTCTTATATTGACTCTTTCCAATGTTATGATAAATTGCAATTGCTTCAATGACCGAGATTATAGTTTGTTAGTTTTCAATGAAGTTTCTGATTCATACTTTTTACATTGTGAATAGATTGTTACTTGAGCATAAGAAATCATATGACAATATATATATATATGTTGCTGTTATAAGAATGATCATGATGCCCTCATGTCCGTATTTTATTTTATCGACACCTCTATCTCTAAACATGTGGACATATTTTTCGTTATCGGTTTCCACTTGAGGACAAGCGAGGTCTAAGCTTGGGGAGTTGATACGTCCATTTTGCATCATGCTTTTATATCGATATTTATTGCATTATGGGCTGTTATTACATATTATGTCACAACACTTATGCCTATTCTCACTTATTTTACAAGGTTTACACGAAGAGGGAGAATGCCGGCACTGGAATTAAATTTGGAAAAGGAGCAAATATTAGAGACCTATTCTCAAGACAGCTCCAAAAGTCCTGAAACTTCACGGAGGCAGTTTTGGTATTAATAAAAAATACTGGCAAAAGAATCAACCCGTGGGGGGCACCCACCATCCACAAGGGTGGGGGGCGCCCTACCCCCCCCCCCCCCCCCCGGGCGTGCCCCCTGCCTCATGGGCCCCCTGGCAGGCCTCCAGTGCCCATCTTCTACTATATGAAGTCTTTCACCCTGGAAAAAAATCAGAAGGAAGCTCTCGGGACGAAACACCGCCGCCACGAGGCGAAACCTTGGCGGAACCAATCTAGGGCTCCGGCGGAGCTGTGCTGCCGGGGAAACATCCCTACGGGAGGGGGAAATCATCATCATCGTCATCACCATCGATCCTCTCATAGGGAGGGGGTCAATCTCCATCAACATCTTCACCAGCACCATCTCCTCTCAAACCCTAGTTCATCACTTGTATCCAATCTTTGTCCCAAAACCTCAGATTGGTACCTGTGGGTTGCTAGTAGTGTTGATTACTCCTTGTAGTTGATGCTAGTTGGTTTATTTGGTGGAAGATCATATGTTCAGATCCTTTATGCATATTAATACCCCTCTGATTATGAACATGAATATGATTTGTGAGTAGTTACGTTTGTTCCTGAGGACATGGGAAAAGTCTTGCTATAAGTAGTCATGTGAATTTGGTATTCGTTCGATATTTTGATGAGATGTATGTTGTCTTTCCTCTAGTGGTATTATGTGAACGTCGACTACATGACACTTCAGCATTGTTTGGGCCTAGAGGAAGGCATTGGAAAGTAATAAGTAGACGATGGGTTGCTAGAGTGACAGAAGCTTATACCCAAGTATATGCGTTGCTTCCTAAGGGGCTGATTTGGATCCATAGGTTTCATGCTATGGTTAGGTTTACCTTAATACTTCTTTTGTAGTTGCGGATGCTTGCAATAGGGGTTAATCATAAGTGGGATGCTTGTCCAAGGAAGGGCAGTACCTAAGCGCCGGTCCAGCAACATATCAAATTATCAAAATAACGAACGTGAATCATATGAGCGTGATGAAAACTAGCTTTATGATAATTCCCATGTGTCCTCGGGAGCATTTTCTTTCATATAAGAGTTTGTCCAGGCTTGTCCTTTGCTACAAAAAGGATTGGGCCATCTTTCTGCACCTTATTTACTTTCATTACTTGTTACCCGTTACAAATTACCTTATCACAAAACTATATTTTACCGATAATTTCGGTGCTTGCAGAGAATACCTTACTGAAAACCGCTTGTCATTTCCTTCTGCTCCTCGTTGTGTTCGACACTCTTACTTATCGAAAGGACTACGATAGATCCCCTACACTTGTGGGTCATCACCAAGCTTTGAAGATTTCCTGAATTTATCATCCATGTCCGTAGGTTTAGCGGGTCTGTCTGTAGTTTTGATGGTTGGCATGGGTGATGAAGTAACTAAGGAAGCATTTGAGTGGGCAACAAGTTGCCCTAATATCATTATAGCAGGCGGGAAGATATTGCGTATATTTGATGACATTGCTGCATTTAAAGTATGTCTTTTTTTGGCTTTTGTCCCAACTATAACCTTTTACCGCATTTACCATTCAAAGGTAATGTATCAAAGCAATAATGTTGTATAAAATTTGTAGGGCGAGAAGGCCAAGGCTGATGTGGCAACCTGTTTGGAGTCTTACATGGTCGAGCATAGGGTCACAAGTGAGGTTGCTATTGCCCAGAATCCATTCACTGATTGAAGATGAATGGAAAACAATAAATGAAGCTCGCTTTGAGGTCAGTGGCTCGAGGCAGAGGTCAATGGAAAATCAGTGGCACGCGCTGGGGAGGTGAGACACGCCCCGGCGTGTGAAGAGAGGCGTGAGCTCGCCGTCGTGTGCTACCCGGGCACAGCGTCCACCCAGAAAGCTAGGAGGCGTGAGCTCGCCGCCATCTGCTAGTCCGGCGTCGGCGTCCACCAAACCGTCGTGTTTCTTTCAGGCTCGACGTCCACCCACCCAGAGCTCCGCCGCACAGCTTGAGGTTTTGGTCCAGATCAGCGGCGCCTTCATCCTCTCTTCAACTGGTCTTCTGGTCTCCAGGTCAGTCCTTGTAGTGCAAGGTTTTGAACTGCAGCCAACTTTGATGCATGCTTGCCTCTCCGGCGTCTTGCTGCTCTCTTTTAGGTCCAGCTCTAGGGTTCTCTGGGGTTCTCTGGCTTGTTCCATGGATGGTTCTAGGTTTGAGGATGCCATGATGTCCAAGTATGGCTGCGGCGCCGTTTCGACGGTGGCTGGTCGCTGCCGGCCGGCCGATGTGCTCGTCGTTGTTCTCAACGACGGCATCTCGTTCTCGCCCACTGCTTTTGCTTCCCTCCTGGTCACCTGGTCCGGGGGTTGTGCTAACGGCTACCATGTCAGGCGTTGTCAGGGGGGTCTTTTCTTTTTTAGGTGGCTCATGAGAGCATTGCTAAAGAGATCGTGCTCCGCGATCCATGGAGGTCAGGGTTTATCTCGGTTGGCATGTCCCTTTCCTCTTTGGGCCTTTCTGTACGTCGTGAGCCGGAGGACACGTGTGCATGGGCGCATGCACGTAGGAGTAGGTGGGCGGCCAACTCCATCTTGCCGTCTATCCTCGGTCCTTGTCCCCCGTGCGTTTCGTCCCTGCCGCAGGATTGCAACCCCTCGACTGTCACGACTCCGCGTGCCCTGGATTCGGGGGATCTTGCGACACGCTTGCCCGTGAGGCACGCTGTTTCATGCAAAAACACGACAACTTGTAATCGATTAGCTCCGCGCTTACCCTCCTCAGTCCCTTGCATTACGGTGCTGCCACCTGCTGCTAGCCAATCGCTAGCCGGTCCGTGCGCGGATTCCTCCGCTTATGTTGGCGGCGCTCTAGCTGCCCGTTTTGGTCAGCCTACCCAGCCGGCCATGCCTAGCTGCACCCCCTACAGAGATGCGCTGCTCTCCCCTCAGCTGTTTCAGCTGCAGCTAATCTCTCGGTTGTCGTACCGTATCCCCGGTTATGGGCTGGAAAGCCTAAGGACTTGCACCGTCGCTGTTTCCGATGCCTTTCCTATAGCCACCGGCGACGGGATTGTAGGGACCCTGTGGTCTGCTGGCTGTGCCGCTTGGTTGG
Source organism: Aegilops bicornis (assembly GCA_021605145.1). Lineage (NCBI taxonomy): Eukaryota > Viridiplantae > Streptophyta > Magnoliopsida > Poales > Poaceae > Aegilops > Aegilops bicornis. Next base: position 651,189,709 of record CM038672.1, read on the forward strand.
CCACACTCGTTCTCAATGCAGCCATAGGTTCATCTACCGTCCATTTCGGCACGCCCATGTACCTTTAAGTACGGGTGCTGGGGAGTCGTCCCCTCCCACACAATCTTCACCTTCCTCACTCCCTCCGAGCCAAGGCCTCCCACCTTTCCTCTCTATGGAGCCGGTCGTGCATGGTCGCCCTTCCTCTCTCGATGTCCACTACGAACTGGTTTCTGACCAGAACTTGCTAGCATGACTCGTCACTATCTCTCCTCCAAAATCTTCTTTCCTTCCCTGGCTCCGTAGGGCTTTTCGAAACCTTCTTGGCATCACCGCGGTACGGTTCGCCGGATCCACTGTTGGCACGGCTTTCGTCGTGTTCCAGCGTGAGTCTGAGCAAGTCGCTGCCTTGCGTGCTAGTCCGTTGGAAGTGGGCGACCGCACCGTTTGGATCCTACCTAACAACGCCGGGGACAACGCGTTCCGGCTCGCCTACCGCCACGTCGTGAGCCTTTCGCTCGAGAAGATGCCGTTGGAGTTATGGAACCGGAAAGGGGTGGCGGCGAGCGTTGCTGGCTTTGCTAGCCTCTTCCGTCTGGAGCACGCCTGCCTCCACGGCAGCGAGTTCTCCAATATCTTCGTCCTCGTCAAAGTGGAAGCTCTGCACCACATCCCCCACCATATCACTTTCCATCGTGTCGACGGCAACGGCATCTACGCCAATGTCATCATCAACGAAATTTGGGATGTCGCCCATTCCCTTGGCGGCCCCACGGTCACGCCACGCCCGCCCGGGCGGTATGACGGACATGACGGGGATGCTGCTGCCCATCGCCCTCCTGCCCCTCTCGAGCCTCGGCGGGGGCATGCTCTCCCTGGGTCCTCTTCGGCCCAAGGGCGTGTGGATGGCGGGGAGGGCATGGCGGACTGTGCCTTTCGTGCCTTCCTGCACCCGGAGACGGCTGCGCTGGGTGACTTCCTGGCCATGCTCAAGCTGGCGGCTAAGCCCAAGCTCATTAGAGGCCGTGCCTTTTCCTTGCCCACCGAAGCTCAAATCTTGCATGAGGACGAGCTCAGGATCTGCCTCAACTCGTCACTCTGGGCGGTGGACATATGCAAGCCGTGCGTCTCGGTCTCCTTCAACACTGAATATCTCAGCTTCACCTTCAAACTCGAGATCAACAATAGTAGGGTGGCTACGGGTGTGATCTCGGTCCGCCTGCTCTCACTGGATGATGGTTTCTTCCCATGTTTCGATTACACCAAGGGGAAGCTTTCGCGGGAAAGCTCTCGCTCCCTCTTCTTCAACTTTTGGCCCAAGATGCTGGATGGGGGGCTTTGCTCTTGCACGCTCCCGCTGCTTCCGTCTGTAGAATGCAGACACCCGCCTAAGGCTAATGTGCATGTTTGGCTGCTTCCTGCTGTTGGGCCCGCGCTTGCTTTCTCACCTAGCTGCTTGCCAATGGAGACGCAGTTTCCAGCCCAGCAACACTATCGAGCCCACCAGATTCTGGTGGCACGGCCCATCTGCTCCAGGCCTTTCCACCGCATCCCTCGTCCTGAGCCCGGGATCCTGTTGAGTGGTCAACCATCCCCAGTCATCTCCACTAATCTGCTGCACGGGGCTTGCGCCGCGCTCCCTCCCCAGGTGGCCACCGCTCTCTGCAGTTGCCGCCTGCCACCACGCGAGCCCCCCGCTGGTGATCTCCTGCCCACGGCTGCACTGCAGCTCTTCCCCCCTCCCCCTCTGGGTGTAGGGGTGGCGGCCTCGGCCGTCCCTGCGGCCTTCGACCTCAACGAGGCGGCGGAGATCCAGGCTCCGGTGCTGGCTGCTCTGGGGGGCCTGGAGGCGGCCAGGGCTCCTGATCTTGATCTTGGTCAACTGGCGGAGGAGGAGGCGCCGCCGCCAGTGCTCACTGCTTCGCCTAGGCACAGTCCACGCATCAGGCGCGCCTACGACGGTGCGCGCATGGGATCTGTCGAGCGCGCTGCTAAGAGGAAGGCGGTGGCAACGGGATCCGACTCCAGCTCTGGACCATCCCGCCGCTCTGGAACCTCTTCTCGCCGCAAGAAGGCCAAGACGGCAGTTGTGGCTAGCCTTCTCGAGTTACCACTGCTGAACACGCCGTCGCCGCTCACTCGGGGTAAGCTGAAGCAGATCGCTCAGTGTTGCGACCTCAATTCCAATGCCATCCTGGAACAAGCCAAGAACAGAGCCGTCCCCGTCTCCTCGGATGACGCCTCTGATTCTGCCAGTGCTTCTACTGGCTCTCCTGCATGTGTCTTCAACTCCTTCAATGGTTAGGACCGGTGTCTTCCATGTAGGCCTTCGGGCAGTGCTACTTTTAGTGGTTTGGATCGAGAGTTTACCTTTGTTAGTACTCTGCAGTTATCTGTTGTTCTTTCTAGTTCTTCGGGTTTCAGTCTGTCAGAGTCAGTCTCTCTTCAGAGTTAGTTGGTGTTGTTCGTCTGTCAGTCTAGAGTCTGTATGTTGCTCTTCTAGCATTTTTGTCCCAGTGCTTTGCACCATTTGCATTATTATCATGATCATGCTTTATATGGTTCCTAGCCCTTTGGTTCCTGGCTGTGTGTTCTTTACTGCATTATGAGGATTCTAAACTGGAATGTCCGTGGGCTCGGCGAGGATGACAAGTGCTCGTTGGTCCGCGACACTATAACCTCTTGATGTCCTAGTGTTGTTTGCTTGCAGGAAACCAAGCTCTCCTCTGTCTCTCCTTTCAAATTGCGGGCTTTCTTGCCTCTGCACCTCAAAGAGCATGCTGTCACTCGCTCTGACGGCGCGGCCGAGGGAATTTTGGTGGCCTGGGACCCTGGTGTGGTTCTGGGACAAGTGGTTGCGCTGCATAAGTTTCATGTTACTATCAGGATGTCCTCCACGTCAACAAATACCTCCTTCTTGCTTACGGCGGTTTATGCTCCATGTCTGAACTGTGAGAGACCAAGTTTTTTTGATGCAGTCAGCTCTGTTGTTGGATCACCTGATCTCCCTTGGGTGGTTCTGGGTGACTTCAACATGTATAGATACGCTCATGAGAAGTCTCGTGGCCAGATAAATTGGAATATGATGGAATGCTTCAACGCTTGGATCAGAGGGCATGGTTTGGACGATGTGCAGATTGACAACAGGATTTTTACCTGGTCTAACAAACGAGATCTTCCTACTCTCGTTCGCTTAGACCGGGTACTTGTCAATGCAGCTTGGAACCTCAGTTTTTTACAATCAACTGCTTCTTGCATTGCCTCAACCACTTCAGATCATGCGCCTGTTCTTCTGTCCTTCTCTACGGATACACATGTCATCAAGCTGTTCCGTATGGAGAATTACTGGCTAGAGATGGAGGAGCCTAGAAACATCATCATTGAGGCTTGGGGTCGAGGCACACGAGGAATCCGTTCTTCTGCATCCATGATCAGTTTCAAAATGAGGCGCGTTCGGGCGGCCTTGTGGCATTGGTGTCGTATGAAGCCTAGTCTGCGGATTCTCTTGGACAACAACAAGCATGCCGTCTCTTATTTTAATGCACTTGAAGAGAAGAGGTCGCTACTTGATATTGAAGTGGTGCTCAGAGCTTTTGCTAACGCCAAGGCCAAACAGCTGATACTCTGGCAGACTGCATTTTGGCGGCGCCGAGCCAAGGTGTGATGGTATGTCTCTGGGGATGAGTACACTCAGTTTTTTCATGCTGCGGCCAACTGTCAGGCCCGGCGCAATAAGGTTAAAGTGCTTGTTCACAACAGGGTGGAGCATTTTCAGAATGGTCAAAAACTCAGTCTGGCCATGGATTACTTTAAGGCAATCTTGGGTCAGCCAGCCCCCTCCATGAACATGGTGGATGTGCATTCCCTATACACTCCGCTTGATCTATCTGACCTGACGGTACAGTTTTCCTGGGCAGAAATCATGCAGGCCATCAGTTGCTCACCCAATAACAGAAGCCCGAGCCCTGACGGTTTCACCAATGAGTTTTACAAGGCTTTCAAGTTGCTGCTAAAGGACGACCTGCTCAGTTTTTTTGATGATTTCCACAAAAATGAAGTTGATCTTGCTGGCATTAACTCTGCTCTAATCACCCTACTGCCTAAAAAGGATACGCCCCTGGAAATGCGGGACTTCAGACCAATTTCTCTCGTTCATAGTATACCCAAACTGGTTTCTAAGGTTCTAGCATGTAGGCTGAAAGCATGGATCCCCCTCTTGATTCACTCTCTCCAGTCTGGCTTCTTGCGGGGCCGATCGATTATCGAGAACTTTACCCTGGCTGCTGAAATTATCCAATATACACACAAACGGAAAATGCTAGTCATTGCTTTGAAGTTGGACTTTCACAAAGCTTTTGACAGCGTCAGTTGGTCCTGTTTGCACAAAGTTCTTGAAGCCAAAGGGTTTTCTCAACTGTGGATTAGTTGGATTCATACGCTTTTGTCAACTGGCAGCTCTAAAGTCCTTCTTAATGGCGAGCTGGGTGCCCTCATCCGGGCTAAGCGCGGGTTTCGGCAAGGCGATTCCTTATCCCCATATCTCTTCATTCTTGTTGCAGACGTGCTACAGAGAATGTGTTGCCAACTGTTCCAAGATGGTTCTTTGCTGCACCCACTCGGTTCGGACAGTTTCTTCCCGGCTCTGCAATACGCAGATGACACGCTGATTCTTTTTCAAGGCACTACGCAGCAGGCGGCCGTTGTTAAGTTAGCCCTCACAGCTTTCTCTGCTTTTTCTGGGCTCACCATAAATTTCCACAAGAGCACTCTCGTACCTATTGCCGTGGAGTCCAGCACTGCTTCGGCCATTGCCCAGATCCTAGGCTGCCCCATTTCATCCTTTCCATGTAACTACCTGGGTCTGCCTCTCTCTCTGCACAAAATTACGCATGGTATGTTACTGCCTGTCATACACAAGGTTGACCGTCGTCTTTCGGGCTGGCTAGCTACTTTCTTATCCTTAGGGGGTAGATTGACCCTCATCAACTCAGTGCTCGCTGGTATCCCAAGTTATTTCATGTCTTGCTTTGCCTGGACCAAGGAGTCTCTCGGGAAATTGGAAAGTCTCTTACGTGCTTTTTTTTGGCAAGGCAAGAACAAGGTCAAGGGTGGCCAATGCTTGGTGGCTTGGGATACAGTCTCGTTGCCTCGTATCAATGGTGGTTTGGGTATCCGTCAGCTGCATGCTCACAACCAAGCTATGATGTGCAAGTTTGTCTCCAAGTCCTACAGGGTTCGGACATACCATGTTATAAATGGTTCGCCACACATTACTGTCGGGCTATTCTTCCACATAGTGCTAGTAGCAGAGACACTGCCATCTGGAAAGGGTTCAAAGATCTCATTCCTATGGTCATCAACTCTTCTAGGTGTGTTCTTGGGTCTGGTCTTTTGATTTCCTTCTGGAAGGATCAATGGCTTGAAGTGGGCCGTTTATACCTGATGTTTCCCGCGCTGTATTCCATCGTGATCCAGCCAGCTTGCTCCGTGCACTCACAACATTCCAATGGTTCATGGGCTGTTCAGCTACACCCTAATCTCTCTCAAACGGCCTCAACTGAGCTAGTTGCCCTGCATGGTCTGTTGTTAGGCATTGCTCCGAACTTACTGTATGAGGACAAGCGGTTTGCTTCTGTGAGCTCTGGACAACTTTGCACTGGATACTTCTACAGGCTACTCACCTTCCGGGGGGTTTTGACAACTCTTGACACCTGGGTTTGGGATGCTTTGATCCCCCTCAAACACAGAATCTTCCTATGGCTTGCTTTCCGTGGGCGCCTAAACACTAAGGATAATATGGTAAAGAAGGGCTGGTCTGAGGCTTCCCCGTTTGCGCATTGTGACACTTGCCCCGCCGTTGAGTCAGTCGATCACTTGATACTACGATGTGCATCCGCCAATGTTCTTTGGGGCAAGTTGGAGCTGGACGCTTTGGCTTGCTCGGCTACTAACGTTCTATCCTTTGTGGAGCAAGCGCAATACCAGCTCAGCTTCAAGCACAAATGGAATGTTGCTTTCGCGGCTTGTGCTATCACCCTGTGGCATGCTAGGAATGACAGAGTCTTCAACTCAAAAGTTTGGTCTGTAACATACACTTGTTTATATGCAGCAGACATGCTCCGTCTTTGGAGTTTCAGAACTCAAAGCCAGTGCACCAGGGAGGTTCTACAGGTTTGGAGACAAAAGCTGCTGCATAGTTTGTAGACGCCTGATGCAATCTTCCCCTCCTCTCTTCCTTCTTTCCTTCTTTTCTCATTTCGATCTGCTTGTGCTTTGCACCTTGGTGCACCAAACAAGCTGTATTTGTAACTGTTACTTCATCAGGCTCTGGCCCGTTTTGAAATATAAGGTCGGCAGTCTGCCACCTTCTTTGTTTCAAAAAAAAACCGCTTTGAACATGGGGCACCGCTCCCGGTGGTGAAGCGGATTTTAAACTTGATTAATAAAGTGGGACCATATACTATGCGGTTCAGAAAGATGGATTCACCTTTGGCATGCATCTTCAAAAGACTATTGAGAGCCTCTTCGTCTACCCTATTCCCATGTAGTAGGTTCCAATGGTGGCGTTGACAATTTGCATATGCCACTTCAAATAAGTATTTGTGCAATATGCAATTGTATTCATAATTATTGGATATGATATCACATTTAATTATACGTCTACATGTTGTCGTGCAAGTTTATTTTTGTGTCAAATATCTATATTTTCACCATGGGTCTTTGTTTTTGTGTCAAATATCTATATTTTCTCCATGGGTCTTTGTCACTGCCGGGCACTCCCGGAACCGGCAAGCCACTGTAAGATCTTATTTCAAACAATACTTGCGACGGCACAGCCAACGAAGAGGTGATCACACTTCGCCGGCGCAGAGTTGCACATTACACACAAGAGAGGCATTAAGAGCATCTTCAGTCGCGCCCCCAACAGGCCCCCACCAGGCCACTTTTTCGGCGCCGGCGCCAAAATAACGCTCCAGTCGCGCTTCCAGGACGCCGAAAAGCGCCGGTTCGGCCCTTTTTTCCGCCCGGCGGTCATAGGCCGAACCCGGCGCACTGGGGGCGATCGGGGGCTCCGGCGCAAGGGAAAAGCTGTAGGTGAAAAGTCAAGATTTTCTTCCCCGACTCGCCTCCCACCCCCCGCGCCCTCGGCCGCCACTAGCTATATCCCGGCGCCGCCCGCCGCCCTTCACCGCTAGATAGCCATTCCCCGCCAGAAAAATAGCAGAGGTTCTCCGCGGCAACCCCTCCAACAGCAGTTGGGCGTTTCCGGCCGCGGAGGGCAGTTTAGCGGCGGGTACACGCCCACCGGGCGCAAGGTGTTTGGCGATTTGCCTGCCTCGGCGATGGACTCAGATGACGAGGAAGCGCTCGCCGCGCTGCTGGAGGAGGAAGCCGAGGCCGACATCCAGGAAGAAGAGCATCTCATGGTGCTCACTGCCCTCGCCCAGCTGCTGGCGAGCAATGAAAAGCCGCGGCGAGGTGGCTCGGCACCGTGGCGGGTGAAAGCAAAGACCCGACATCGTCTCGAAGGCTACTGCATGCTCTACTCCGACTACTTCGCCGATGCTCCACTTCACGGTGACAAAACATTTCGGCGCCGTTATCGGATGAGCCGAAAGCTCTTCCTCAGGATTGTGAATTCCATCCGGGAGTTCGACAACTACTTCAAGTGCAAGATGGATTGCACCGGCAAACTTGGATTCACCTCGATCCAGAAGTGCACGATAGCGATGAGGATGCTTGCATACGGAGCTCTCGGTGATTCTCTCGACGACTATAGGCGCATGGCCGAGTCCACCAGCATAGAGTGTTTCTACAAGTTCTGTCGGGCAATGGTGGCAGTGTTTGGACTGCAATACTTGAGAACACCCAATGCGGAAGACACTGCTCGGATCCTAGCACAAAATGCAAAAAGAGGATTTCCTGGATGCTTGGAAGCATCGACTGCATGCATTGGAAATGAAAGAATTGCCCATTTGCTTGGCAGGGCATGTACAAAGGCGCCAAAGGCGGTTGCTGTGTGGTACTTGAGGCGGTGGCCACACAGGACGTCTGGATTTGGCACTCCTTTGGTATGCCAGGAACTCACAATGACATCAACGTGCTGCAGTGTTTCCTGTCTTTGCCAAACTTGTTGAAGGTCATTCTCCTCCGGTGAACTTCGAGATCAATGGGCGGCACTACAACAAGGGGTACTATCTAGCTGATGGCATCTATCCGAGATGGTCGACATTTGTGAAGACCATCTCAAACCATGTGCCAGGAGGCAAGAACGCCTGGTTTGCGAAGATTTAGGAGGCTTGCAGGAAGGATGTCGAGCGGGCATTTGGTGTGCTCCAATCTCGATTTGCTGTTGTCCGGTACCCTTTCGGACCTGGTCGAAAGATCAAATGTGGGAGATCATGACTTGTTGTGTCATCTTGCACAACATGATCATCAGCGAGCAAGAAGACCCGGCGTTTGACACTAAACCATACTACGAGCAAGGCCCTCTGGCGAAGTTAATCACCCGACTACCGGCAACTGGACTGCCTACCTCGGTATCGTCGGAGATCCGAGACCCACAAGTGCATCATCAGCTGCAGCATGATCTGGTGGAGCACCTATGGAGGCTCAAGGGCGACGCCGGGCGCGACGTGTGATGAAATATGAGTTTTTATTTGTTGAACTATATAATTTGTATTGAACTATTTTGTTGAACTATTTAATTTTTCTGTGATGAACTATGTGATAAAAAATATTTATGTTTATAATTCAACGCCGAGCCACGGCGAACCATGCCGAATATGGGCCTATTCTCGCCCTTATGAGCCCTTTATCCGCCAAAAGTGGGCCAAAAAGTGGGCCAATTTCAGCGCCTAGGGGCGACGATGGGTGCAAAACCGCCCGCAGCGCCGATTGTATCACCGGCTCGATTTATATGCGTCCTGGGGAGGCCAACGGCTGGAGATGCTCTAAGCCACCCCAAGTGCCCAAACACAAATGCACCGCATCACTACATGCATGCACGCGCAAAGGTAAGCTTCTTATTCTGATTGCTGCCGTTTCATCAAAACATCCATCATCCATGACACTGACATACAGTACATTTTTTCGCCGACAAGCGGCTCAACTCCCCCTACAAGGTGTAAAAGAAAAGCTACAGATATGGAAAAATAAATGTAGCCACCATTGCAGCTTGAAAACAGATCATGGTTTGCCGAGCTCCATGGAGGGTGTTTCCGCCATTAGCGCAGATGCTGTCAGTTCTTCGGCGGGGGTGACTTCGGCCTGAGCCCCTCGATCTCCGGAGTCGTCACGATCAGGTGCGGAGCACCAGGGGGAGGGTTCCGACCGCCGCCTCCCTGCCACACCTTCCCATCGCTGTCCGCAAAGTTCTTGTTATACGCCTGTAAGAGTGAAATTTCTTAGCAGAGATGACATTGATTGTAGAGGTCGTGGCAATGCATAACACTGTGCATGAGCATAAAAGTTGAATATCCAGCTTTCTACCTCTTTGTTGAAGTTGGAGTATGATAAGTCTTTCCCAAGAGTAAGCCAGCCAGGCCGAATGTTATGATCCTCGCCAAAGAGTTCAAGGCGCCTCTTTCCAAGAGCAAAATGCTCGATGATCCTGTACATGTCATCAGGTTTCTTCGTTGAACCTGTAAAAGAAGACATATACTTGTAGGCATCACAAACGAATATTATGCTTCAATGGATGTGTTCTCTCTTTTTTTAAAGCTATACTTCAAAAAACAATGTAAACACAAGGAATTCTGAAATACACTCCAAGCTGTCAACAAATAGATAACTAGATATCTGTACCATGAACATAGAAGAGAAAGTAGTAAGACCTTCCCTAGTAACTTCACCAAAATATGTGTTTTTCTTTCAAGCATACCAAAATGAAAATGACCAAGGCATAGCTATTCTGCAAAAGGCTATCACGCAAGGATAAATAGTACGATTATTTACACGAGTCAAAAACATCTGCTCATCTTCCACATCCCATTACCTTTATGCCAAGAATCAACAGTACAACACATGAAATCTCTAACATCTCCTTTTAAATGTGCACACTCATGCATTTTAGGAAATCTAAAAACATTTCACATGAATAAATGTTTCTCTAATCTTGGACATACTTTGATGGTTGCCATGAGATTATTATGCAGAAAATGCATGCATAGTGGCGCACTTGCTACAGCTGCTTCAGGATAATCAACGCCATATTGTTTTGTTTGAGTTTCAAAATTAGCGTTACAAGGATCATATTCAGAGTTCAAGCTTCATATGGGCAGGTCAACAAGAAAATAGCAGCAACAAAGATGTACTACCTCTGTTCACTAATGTAATACGTTTTGGCAGTTCAAATTGAACTGCCAAAACGTCTTATACCCCCTCTGTTCCTAAATACCTAAATATATGACGTTTGGGAACAGAGGTAATACAATTTTCTTCAAACCAGTTGTAATAAACCAATCCTTCCACAAGCCAGATGCAATATGATTGTATCAACAAGTCAATTTCTTTAAAAATCATACTCCACTTATGGGCCAAACCATAAAATTCATACCATGACAACAACAATGACAAAACAGTGAATTTAATTTCCTACAGGAACAAGACAGGAAAGGAAAAGTGGCCTCAGCACAGTTTAGAAGACAGATATCATACACGAAGAATGATAATACGAATTAACAATGGCAGCTACGAGATAGATACCATCAGTGGGTTCTTCAGCTATTATTATATCAGTGTCAATATTCGCGTGGATGACATGACCATCAGTGCTACGGCGTACCGTTCCTTTTATACCCATCAAACAATGCTCCTGCACAAAGAAAGATGGATACTTCACAAGAATCCCAGAGACATGGGGAAATTGCAAAGTAAAAACAGAAAATAATGCTATAAAACATATAATACTTAATAACAGCACTACCTTTGAATGCTGCAACAATGTACGAGAATCATGTCGCAGACCTGATGATGCATTTTTCTTGTTGGTTTTCACCCAGCAAACATCCTCACACCTACGAAATCCCCACTGGACAAAAAAGATGTTTCAGCTAGCTTCATCTATTATTACGTTTCATCATTCAGCTGGAAACTGTATGACAGATCTAAATTAAATAAAACATTGCCTACATCTTTCGAAACAGATGAATACATTCGAAAGAGTGCGAGATTTATGCAGATTAGAGTTTGACTGCAACTAAACGGAATGGCAATGACAGAAACATGATCAAAACGCATTGTGGTTATAATGTTTTGGGGAGGACACATGAGACTGGATGGCCTTCTGTAAGCTGGCACCATGCCATTGCCCAGAAAATTTGACAACAAAGCAGAACGTAAAACTGCATGTGTTAGATTACTGAAAGAGAAAGCTGTCTCACCTTCTTCAAACATTGACGGCCTTGTTCAAGACCTACGCCATCACCAACCCAAAGGAAGAAAAGAGGGGTATCAGCTATAGCCTGTTGATTCAAACAATTCACGGAAGTATATTAATAATTCTGTGGCATAAAATGAACACCCTTAAAAAGGATGAAACAACCAGACAAGAACAACAACCTCAATCTTCAAATTCATAATCTCCTCAGCGTTCCAGTATTCAATATGATCTGTTATTCCTGGTGCACGATGAACATACTCTTCCCATGGTGGATCCACAAGAATAACATCAAACTTTGTACCAAAAAATTCTGGAGAAAGAACATGTTGCCGTAGATCACACTTAAAATACATCGGTGGTGAAGCAGCGTTAGTAACAATTTCGTCCTTCCTCTGTATGAGTTCTCTCAATTTTGGATAGTCCTCCGCTACACTTGTAAGATCCAGTTCTCTAATGAAGTTTTGAGGTCGCATGCCAGTGTCCACAAAGTTCTGAGAGTAATCATTCTGTTCACCCCTTGAAGGAGCTTTTCTGATCGGTGCACCATGCCTATGTGGCACCCAACCACCAGATGGCTTATCATGTGTCATTTCACGATTTTGTGTGCTCATCTGGTTAAAACCCAATCCTGACATATTCGTTGGAGTACCCATTCCTGGGCCCATTTGATTTAAGTGAACATTATGAACAGGTCCAGCTCCCATACTTGGAGTGAACCTATGCTCGCCAGCAACTGGAGGAGGGATGTGAAGGTTAGGTGGAACAGAGAGCATGTTGACATCAACACCTCCTGCTCCAGGCCACACCATAGGTCCAGGAAACGGCGGCATGAAAACACCAGGTAGAAGAGGAGGACCTGGAGAATGGGGAATATTTGGCCCCATATGTTGCATTTGCCCTGGTGGCAGGGTGAGTGCACCAAATGAAGGTGGCGGCATAAGTGGCACGGGAACTCCAATTCTCTGAGAATCCCTTCCATTTGGCCTCCCCCTTCCTCTAGAGGATCTATCACCTTTAGGCCCTTGCTGAGTAAATGGAGAAACCATGCTGGTGCCACCACTTTGATCTGCTTCAGGATGATTGGTACTACTATCATCAGTTGTTCCAGGAGCTCCCACATCAGATCTTCTTCCAGAAACAGAGCCCTCTCGCCCAAAATCAAAATTGCTATTTGGCCTGATCTCTATTGAATCAGACCTGTCATACCGATTTCCATAGGTTGAAGAACCTCTGAAACTCTCAGATCTACCCCTGGAATCCTGCCGATACCCAGCTCGACCATGAAAACTCGAACCATCTAACCTTTCCTGTGTGCTCCTCCATTCAGAGACATTTGCCTCTTTAGGATCTCGCAACTGACGGCTCCTCAAGTAGTGCTCAGATCCTTCAATCTCTTGTGTTTTCACATTCCAACTGCTGTCTTTCCCTCTGTCTGGTGTATCTGGTATTTGTGAAGGTGGAGCGTCTCTGTTCCTTCTATCCCCTGATGACTCCCATCCATCGTTACCCACTCTGGGTGACGTCTCCACTTTTTCCACACCACCCTTGCTTTCATGTCCGTACTCCACTGTATGCCCAAGAATCTCTTCCTTTTGATGACTTTGATCCACTGATCTGCTATCTTCATTGATGTTCTCAGCCATCGCAGATCCTCTCCTCTCATTGATATCCTCATCAGATCTCCCGCCCCTTGAACTACTAGAGTCTACACCTTTTCTAATTCCAACCGACTCATCTGCGTGGTCGTGGATCATCTCTGTCTCCCTGCCGTGCTTATTATGGTCAGAAGAATAACCACCATCTCTTGCATCAGCCCTGTCTGCAGAAGTTTCACTTCTTGAAGAGTCCCAACTTTTCCTGTCGTCTCTCTCCCTCCTATCAAAATCCCTATCCTTGGAACCATCAGGACTTCTCCTTGGAATCTTTGGTGATCTTAGATCTCCTATCACATGATAGTCATCTTCTTCAGCATTAGATTTAGACCCGTCCATCAGCCAGCTGCAATTGTTGCTACCTCTCTTTCTAAGATTACAACCGAGTTGAGAAGCTTTGGCTGGAACCTTCAGGTTCCACTGCATAGAGAGACATGTTATCAGAAAAGTGAACTTTGGAATAAGAAAATCAAGGAAACAAGGTCTTGCGCACACACACACAAATTAAAAAATCGAAATCTGAAGTTTGAGAAAGATTATAACAAGTTGAGCCAGATTCAGCATTAAGTATATATTCTTAAATAGATGGAAACCGAAGTGTAGCACTGGAGCAAAATCTAAAACTGGAGTTTGGGGAAAACCAGCACATTGCATAGCAAACGTTGAGTAGCACGCCTGATTATTCACTGGCACCAGAACAGGTGAAAACAATATTGCATGGCATGCCACCAAAATAAGAAGTTCAAGCCTGGGAAATGGATCAATCTACTTATCAAGTCACCTGCCCACAACATCATGTGATTATCAAGCTATTGGCAAGTTGTCCAAAATCTTGAGCCTGTTCATCAATGACTAAATCCCACAAATTTGCTCGAACAAAAATACAGGGCGGGAGCAGACAGGGGGCGGACCTAAACGCCCCAAATTCGTGAAGGCAGGAGACCAGCCACGGGCACACTCCCCAAATTCGTGAAGTAAATCACTGGACGACTAAAAGCTCGCACATCAATAAATCAATCACCGAAGACTCAGGCACGGGGTGGAGGAAGCAGGGACGTCGGCGTCGACGCTAAGCTGCGGCACGGCGGCCGCTCTAGGGCGCAGAGGCAGCGGCAGCGGACTACAGGAGAGATTTCCTAGCCGCACAGGGCGGGATTGGAGCCCGGGGAGGGGTTACAGCACGCGAGCAGCTTGGGAGAGGAGGGAAGAGTGGGCGGGGGGCCGTACCGGAGCGGGATGGGAGGGCGGCCGCCTCCGGCGACCTGCGACGTTCGAACGCGGCGCTGTCGGTGGGGTGGTCGCCGCCGCCGCCGCCGACGGTGGGAAGTGCAGCGAGGGTTTGGGTGAGGGTCGGAGCGGTGGCCTAAACCAAACAGAACTACAGAAGAGAGGCCCCGCTGTTTGATATGGGCCGTTGATTAGGCGATCGGACGGCGGGCCGTAAGCGCTTCGTTAATTATTACCCTGTGGCCTCCGACGCCCTGACGACTCAAGCCATCCGCCGCCACCACACACCGGCGTCGTCGCCGCCACTCCCGCCGTTCATCCTCGCCGACCTCCACGGTAGCCCTCCTAAGCCTTGGTCGCCAGCCTCTACGTCCCCCAAATCTGCCGGACGGGAGAAGGTTTCTCGGTAAGAGACTCGGCTGACTGGATTTGTTTTCTCCTAGTCTGTTCCATCTACATCCAAGTGTTTGCCTGCACCATCTACTGGATTAGCTGCAGCAAATCTTTGCCGTACTAATGGGCTAGTACCGTACATCTCTGCAGTGTCTCCGCTTCAGAGCTCAGCTCACTGCATTTCTGCAGTGTCTCTGCACTTCAGAGGTTCAGATCAGATCCTACCTGTATGCAGTGACCGGATAGTTTTGATAATGGGAACCCGCAGCCAACTTTGGTCGATCGCCAAGATGTCGGTGACCGGGGGTGTAATCGGCATCACCATTTCCGACCGCTACGTCACCGTGGTCGCGATAAAGGGCCATTCGATGCATCCCACCATGACGGCCACCGACAGCGCCTTGCGAGGTATTCGTGGCTTTGGTTTCCACAGATCAGTGCAGGCATGCAGAGTCGGATTATCCTGCGATCCATGCTCAGTGGTTCTGTGCTGACCAGGTTGCTTGGCTCGAACCAGGTGACATCGTGTTAGCGGAGAAGGCCTGCCTCGACCAGTACAAATTCTCCCGTGGCGATGTGATTTTGTTCAAGTATGTGTCGTGATATTGCTGGAAAAATAGCGGAAAAGAAAATATCACGAAAACTCATGCAACTTTTTTTTCTGTTTGCAGATGCCCTAGTAATCACAAGGAAGTGTTCGTCAAGAGACTGATTGGCTTACCTGGTGAGTGGATACAGCTCCCTGCGTCTTCTGAGATAATTAAGGTCCCACAGGGGCATTGCTGGGTTGAAGGGGATAATGCTGCTAGAAGCTGGGATTCGAGGTCATTTGGTCCAGTAAGTTACTTTCATCTCCAGTATCTGTTCAGCTTTACAAAACGATTTTACTTTGATTTGGCTGTTCTGGGTAAACGTTGAAGTCCAGTTGTTTGAGTGGAACATATTAGTTCCTCCAGTGTTAGAAGCTTGTTTGTTCAATGTTGGAGTAACCTCATTTTGCTCCTGAGTACCTGCACTATTGTACTATCATGTGAGCTCCTTCCATAGAAAAACTGGGTCCCTGAAATATGCATATATTGGTGAAGTCTTATTGCGATGGGGATATTAATCTCACTGGCTGTGTATGATGCTTAAGCTTTGTACCAGAAATATGTGGAGATTTGCAGTCAACAGTTGTAAGAATTGGCAAGCTTCCTAGAGTATGTCAATTTCATGTACTGTTCCTTCATAATGGTTTTTAAAACAATGCTATGTCATGTTATATGCTAGAACATGCTGGATGACTAGCAGAACATAGTACTTGAGCTCCCAGCCTCCTGGTTCTCCGTTTCAAAAAAAAAAAGAGCCTCCTGGTTCTCCGTTTCAAAAAAAAAAGCCTCTTGGTTCTTGCAACATGCTATACTATCTTTGTGTATTTGCGGTCTGAAGCAAAAGAAAAAAATGATACACTATAGTCTTCAGCATGTGGTGATTCATAAATAAAAAAACCTCTGGTGCCTACCCATAGGAACACCTAACAGAAGAAAACACTAAAGAAAGGCAGAGTAAAGAAAAAAAAACTGATAGTCAGGGAAAGCCATACTGTAAGTAACACACCAGCACATCAATACACTAGAAGGTAGGGATGAAAATGGAGTGGAAACTTTCTGTTTTCCGGAGGAAAAATGGAAACGGAGAGGAAATATGAAAACGGAAACGGAAATTTGCAAAACGGAAGCGGAAATGGAATTTTTTATGCGGAAACGGAAACAAAAACAGAACGGTGTTTTCCGGTGGAACATGCATGAAAATGCAACTTTCCGTTTCCGTGAATATGGAATTTCTGTTTTTACTATAGACCTATAGCTGCTTTGTAGCCCAACCACCAAAGAAAACACAATGGCACAATTAGCAGAATGGATCCAAGGCCCAACTTCTACTACC
Organism: Aegilops bicornis; assembly: GCA_021605145.1. NCBI lineage: Eukaryota > Viridiplantae > Streptophyta > Magnoliopsida > Poales > Poaceae > Aegilops > Aegilops bicornis. The sequence continues at coordinate 651,206,266 of CM038672.1, forward strand.
ACACATGTACTCAGCTTGACCCTATACGCAATTGTCCGGTACTACTACAATACTACACTAAGTTGCTAACATAATGATACTATTTTGTAGGCATGTTAACAACTCATTAAATTTGTTTATTTTTGTGTGTATTTCTCTATGATTCAAGGGGTTTTTAAGTTCCGATCAATGCCTATTTCTGTTTCCGTATCCGCTTTGTATTCGCTCCGTGTCCGTTTCCGGTAGTATCTGTTTCCGTATTCATTTCCGGGGTTTCTGTATTCGTTTCCGCTTCTGCAAAAAAATATGAAAACAAATATGATAGCACTCAGTTCCGTCCGTTTCCGCTCCGTTTTCATCCCTACTAGAAAGCAGGCACATTTGTGTGCTAGGGCCTAAGGTGGAAGAGTTTTAAGCTTGCCAGGCTGCAGTGGTGTTTTCTTCATGTTGCTGGGATTACCTGCTTTGAGATTGACATCGTGACGTGTCATCCATCAAGGCGGGTCTCACACTCTGGCTTGTGAGACCTGGTCTCATACAATTTTTTTCCGTCCTAGAATTAGCATAGGATACATTAGAGCAAACAAAGTGTTGTGATAGATATGGAAACATAGTTTTCTTTTAATTAAATATTGCGCAGGGAATTCTTACTTCGACTAACTCTATTCTATGTTGCATCATATGACTTGTTTCATTAACGTGTGGTGTTTTTTCAGATCCCTTTAGGCCTAATAAATGGGAGGGTCACCCACATCATCTGGCCGCCGTCGAAGATCGGCAGAGTGGAGAGAAAATGGCCCGAAGATAGAATTCCGCCGTTTTGATTCAACTCCTCGCTGCACGTGATGATGAGTTTAGCCTGTTTTGTGGCTACCAGAAGTTTAGCTACCCGTTGTTCAAGTTTTGGTGAGATTTGTTCCGAAATTTCCTTTTGCCCACCATTGTTGTTGCTGTTGCTTACCCGTGTAAACAATTTTGTCTTCGAATTGGTCAAATGTAAAACCTCAATCGAGGCCCTTCACATTCGATCATTTGTTTTGTAAACAAATACAGCTTGGCAATGGACCTTTGCAACTTGTTGTACTGGACTCGGCAGATGCAGATGGACAGGAAAAAAAAACTAAACTAGATTTTATTATTACTTCAAATTCTGCAATGTGCAGCGTGTATGTACAGTACAGCAACAAAAACTAAAAAAGCCAACTGAAATCCTAATTTATCTTTTTGCCAGAATTCCAAGCTCGATGTCGATGACGACGACAATGGTGCTGCCGATGCTCTCCCGGTCCCCTCGACATTGTGAATCTATCAACACACTAGAGTGCTAGCTCCTTAGGGCATGTACAATGGTGGCATATGGATAAAGATGCCCCATAAAAAAAGTACTTCCTCCGTCTCAAAATTCTTGTCTTAGATTTGTCTAGATACGAATGACAAAAATTTTGAGACGGAGGGAGTAGTTTGAGGCACTACATTTATTTATTTTTTTTCCCCAATGCAAGCTATCACTAGTGGGCCTTATTAAGAAATAGAAAATAAAGATTCTAGTACACATGCATCTCTATTTTTCACTCCAACCTTTTCAACTTTTGACACCGGATCACACTTTGTCTCTCCAATCACCCACCTCCTATAGAGGATCCCGCTTTCCTATCCGAACCTACTTTACCTAAAATCCGATCCTACATGGCATGCGAGGCGTCACCCTAGGCTATGCATTGTACATGCCCTTAAGGATGTTGAGTCTGTGCTGTAGTAGCAACAGCAATATGCTGCTTAACTTTCGCCTTCATGCAACTATGTCAGCAGGTCCTGCAACAGCTTGTAACCTTCTCCGGATCCGGCTGCACCCGGACAGCGATGTTGCAAAAAGTTAGAAGAAACAGTCACTGCCGCTAGCAGGAGCAAGGGCCTTTAGCCATTTCTGAAGACTGTCCTCTCTGAACTTGCCATTCTCATCCACTATCAGGTAGTATATATAAAGCCATCACCTCCAGCAGGGAATACATAGTGCTGCAGAGGTGTAGGTTAATACTCGGTGTGTACTGTATGGGCAAGGTTGCCTATGTACCTCCAGCAGGAAAATATATAGTGCTGGAGAAGTTGGCTAACACAGATTTTACATGCAGGAAGGGAACTACTCCCTCCGTTCCTAAATATTTGTCTTTTTAGAGATTTCAAATGGACACCACATAGGGATGTATATAGACATATTTTAGAGTGTAGATTCATTCATTTTGCTCCGTATGTAGTCACTTGTTGAAATCTCTAGAAAGACAAATATTTAGGAACGGAGGGAGTATGTACCAGTACCACAAAATCATGCATTCCTGCAAAATTATAAATTCCTCAACTCCTGGAGCACTGAAGGTCACACAATTTGATAAACCAATATATTTGTACACCTGAATAAACATGTCTGCTTTCAGATGCCCATCAACCAAAACTCATACACCAAGCATGATTCTTGCTCACAAAACTGCATGATCTTACTAAGAATGCATAACTATGAAATAATCAACACCTTTCTGAATACGCATTAAAGCATCCCGCGCTTCCAATTTATCTTTAGTTTGGCGAGATCTAGATACAATGAGATCATAAACATGAATAAACGGAAGATGTAATCCCCAAAAGCATCAAGATTCAACCAGTCCCGAACATTAACCCAAAACTGGGGCCAAGAGCAAAACCTCCCCAGCAGCTCACTTACAATCCTCCCTTTCCTGAACTTCTGAAATGTCGACAATCGGCAGACGCTCTTCCTCGGGAACCAAGCACCAGTTTGGTGACTGCACTGCCCTGAGCCATTTGAAGTCATCCACATTGGCCCAGTTACCAGTGTCCTCAGCAAGCCCAGAATCCCTCAGATCATCTTCAATCCCTTCATACTTCAAAGCATGTGGTGCAAATCTCACACCGCTGCAGTCCTCAATGATCGGCCTGCTCCTCACCTGCAGGTAGAAATCTGTTGCCCTCGCTTCGTGAATCCTGATCTGATGCGCCGCCATTACAAATGTACAGCGCTCAACATCCTCTATGAGGACCGAGCCGAAAACAGGGCCGATGAAGATGCGGCAATCTCTTAACTTGTGAATGTACAGCGCCCGGCATTTGCCCTTGAGGTAAACCTCACAGGAAACCAGATCAGCAAGCGTGAAATCCCCATCCTTCTCGTTGGCAGCTCTCAGATCCTTCACCAAGGTAGCGCCATTCCTGCTCCTGAACCCAAACCCTGGCAGGATAGCATCGGGGTTAGGCTTTGGCTGCTCCGGGGGCGGCTGGGGCAGGGCGGGAGGATCCTGCGGGGGGTTCTTGGTGGCTTTGCTCTTGTTCCTGAAGGAGAATGACTTCTTGGGCCGGATCTCGGAGGCGGCGAGCTTGTGGGCGGCGCGGAGGTCGGAGACGGCGGCGAGCGCGGACCGGAGCTCGTACGGCGGGAGGGAGTGGGAGGCCTCCGCGACGAGGCGCTCGAGGTCGTCGACGGCGGATGAGGCCGCGGCGAGGGAGGCGGCAGCGCCGTCGGGGGAGGAGCGGCAGGCGGAGAGGGCGGACTCCGCGGCGGCCTTGGCTGCGGCGAAGCGAGAGAGGAAGGCGGCGACGGGGGACGCCTCGGGGGAGGCCGCGGAGGAGGCGGCGGTGCGCTTGGAGAGGCGCTCGAGCATGGCCAGGTGCTTGCGGTTGCCGGCGGCGGCTTTGGTGCTGTCGAGCTCCGGCTCCATCCCGGCAGCCGCAGTGGCGGCGCTGGACGCACTCGGATCCGTGGCGCTGCTTCGGCTAGGTTTGGCTGCTTCCGGTCGATGGGGGATGCGATGCGACTTGGCTCTGAATCAGTAAACAGACTCCTTACTTGAAAACCAAAGTGTCATCTCAAAAAAAAAAAACCAAAGTGTCAAAACAGCATCAATTTCAGTTTTTTCCAATGCCAAAGTAACACTAGTGGCTAACTGATTATATTTTTTTTCACGAATACGCAAAGCATGCGTATCTTTTCATTGATAGAAGAAGAGAGAATGAGTACAAATAAGATACAACACATCCACGAACGCAAGGCGGAACACGGTGCCCAAAAATAGAAAAGAGAGACAAGCTGCTTGGCCCGAACAAGCAAACGACACAGCTAAGCCCACTAACTAGAGAGGCAAGTCCAAACCAACGTGAAGTCAGACAACCACGAATCAGCACCGGGGACGGCGCGAGCACACAAGACGACGCCTTCAGGAAGGGAAAACAACGCCGTGACGCCATCGTCGTCCGATCTGAAGAATCAGGCCTAGGGTTTCCCCTAGTGCTCGAAGATGGGCACGGAACAGGCCATGACAACGCCTCCAAGGAGGGGACGACACTCGCGTGTCGTCGTTGCCAGCATCGGCAAGCAATCCCTGGCCTATTGATGCGGAGCATCCTACGGTCATCCCCATGTCCACTTCGACCACTCCCCATGACCCAAGGATACATAAGATGAGATCTTGACTATACGCCATTGGACGCAAGGTGAACTCGCTCCTCTTCAAATCATCACTTTCCACATGAGACATGGCTACTACCTCAAATATATGTGTTATGCATGATCAGGAACCAAGAGGAAGACCATGGAACAGCTAGGAGCGTTGGACAAGACGGCGAGGACACCAAGCGCGGGGAACAAGAAGAGGAAAAGCTCCAGCGAGCGGACGTCCGGACAACACCGGACGACCGGCCTCTCACAGTGAGCGGACGTCCGGCCCTCGGCGGACGACCAGCGCCTGAAGACCAGCCTACGCCAGCTACAGACCTCCCAGCGAGCGAACGTCCGACCGGCACTGGACGTCCGGCAATATTAACGGAAGTCCGAGACTTCCAGACGTCTGGTGTCCCGACCACAGAACACTTTCAGCGGACGTCTGACGCTAGCGGACGACCGGTCCCCCTGGAACCACCGGACGTCCGGTCCCTCGGTCATGTCGATTCTATGGGCCGAGGCCCATGTACCCCTTCACTTCGCCCCCAATTGCACTATGACTATAAATAGGACATCCCCTCCTCCTAGTTAGGGTTAGCATTGGTTTAGCTCATTTGAGATAGAGCTTTGCTCATCCATACGGAACTCCTCCTCGTGAGAGACCGCGACCTCTTCGGAGAAGATCCACCTGGATTCAAGACCCCCTCACGGGTGGCCCCCATCAAGACCTCCTCACGGAGATGAACTAGCTACTTGTATCGTCCGTTGTTAACCTTGAATCGTGGATCACTCTTTTGTGTTTCGAGGATCTAGCATATGTGTGACCATCTCTTGTTGGTTGAGTGATTTCTCTTGTGTTTCCCTCGTTATCCCCTCCATGTTCTTCGTGTTCTTGGTAGGATTCTCTCCAAACGTGAAAGATCAGGCATCTAGGGTTCTACCCTACATTATCTTGGTATCATGAGCCACATTGATCACGAATTTGGAGCCCCTACCCCTCTTTTTCTAGCCTAATTTTGTTGTGTTCTTCCCCAATTTCGAAAATCCCCACCAAAAAAATAGCCCCAATTTTTTTATGAATTGTTGGTTTGATAATGTTTTGTTGATTTTGATCCATGTATTTGCTTGGTTTCGAGTGGATCTAGCATTTTCCCAAGTTTCTCCATTTTTCATCCATGAAATTTGCTTAATTTTGACCCCAAAATCCCCAAATTCCGCCCAAAATCGCGTCCCGAAGCCCAAATCCCGCGTTGACCCCGACCCACCAGACGTCCGGCCTTTATCGGACGACCGGAACCCCAAACCTGAACTGAAACAGCAGATTTCCAAGCCCACTGGACGTCCGGCCGGACGTCAGTTTATTCCGAACGTCCGCAACCTGTAGATATCAACTTCGGCTGGTTTTTGTTTTGTCCATAACTAATTCATCCGAATTCCGATTTTGACGTTCTTTAGCTCGTTTTGAAGCTATTGACATCCCCCATCTCACAAAACTACCACCAACATCATTTGACTCCATAAAATTTTTGGAACTTGACATCTTTGCCTAGGGCTTCCACCACATCATCCGCTACACCACCACCGACTTCCGCAACCTAAACCATTTTGCTTGCCATAGCATTAGTGGTTGCTTGAGTAGTGATTCGAGTCTCCTAAGGTGTTTCGGCTACTTAGAGACGGTTACTTCTTCATTAACCACCGCCACCACTTCCGCATAACCTTGCCCACCATACATTTCACCAACCCAACTTAACCCAATTTTGTTTGAGCTTGTTTGAGTTGTGGCTTGTGTCTCCTAAGGTGTTTCAGCTACTTAGGGATGGCAACTTCAACTCCGACACGTGTATAGCCCATCATTCCACTTCCGCATTGCCAAGTGCAAACTACCACCGCGTTCCGCTACCACCATTTGACTTTTGTTCTTGAGATTTTGAGTTGTGGTTTTTCCGTTTCCTAAGGTGTTTCGGCTAACTAGGAACGGGTCGACATCGGCAACACCGCCTCTCATCATCGCCAAGGATGGTAACCTCGACGACGCCATTGTATATTCACCTTGCAATTGCATTGATAACCCCTGACCCATTTTTGCGTCACTTGCCTATCGAGACTAGCCATTGAGTATTGTCGGCAATGTTACTTGTGCACATTAGTGATCTATACCTCCCATTGCATACATACCATATCATATTGGTATCATCATATCATCTCTTGTGTCACAAGTTTGTCCCCGCATATACACTATTGCTATCTTGGTTTGTGCATTGTGCAAAAGTGGCCATACAAAAAAAGAAATAAAGCTTTTAAGCAAAAGAAAGAGAGCAAAGAAGCTTGTAAGCAAGTGTCATAGCATCATACCACATTGCATATAAGATTTTCATATCTGATCATCTTGTGAGAAACACCGGGAACCATACATACATAGCATACTTGGGATAGAAGTTGCTACATTTTTGCATCTTATAGGTTGTGCACAAGTGTCGTATTTGCCTATTGAGCAATCGTGCTAGCGTCTCTCTTGAGTTGTGCAACACGAGCATTTTTCGTGGATTCCATATTTTGTGCTCATTCCTTGGTTGCACGACCCCATTTATCTATCTGTGTGTGTGTGTGTTTCCGTGTGCCATTCATTGCTATTGGTCTACTTGTTTCGCTTGCGAATTTGTGAATCTCTTTCACATTATTGACTCTTGCTAACATTTTGCATCAAATTTTTTGTGCCACTATCCTCACCGAGCCCCACCATAAGCCTTACTTGTGTAGGTGTGAGAATCGATGAGATCGGTACCAATTGTGCTATTTCCTTGTTACAACATTGAGTGATCATTGATCCATCTTCAACATCGGTCAAGGTACATTTGGTATAGTTCTCTCCTTTCTTCCACCCATATTTTCTCGAGTCTTGTGATGGATAGGAAAGGCATTCCATCTCCGGTATTTGACAACAACGACGACGTGAACAACTACATCACCAAAGCGTTCATCTTCGATCTACAATGACAAATGCAAGGCGCACAACAAGATTGCGAGAGCGCATCGACAACCTCTCCATAGACATTCGTCACTTCGAAGCAAGGAAAAGGGACTACATCAACAAGAAGCTTTCTGCACAAAAAGAGGAGCAAGATGCAAGGATGGGGGAGATTTAGGCCTTGATCAAGTCTTCTTCCCCTTCGTCATCTTCAAGGCGGCGACGTTTAAGCCACAAGTCTTCGGAGCTTAAAATGATGCAAGCGCAATTCATCCACGTCCACATCTCCATGGCGACCACCATCACATTCGTGATCAACATCGTCATGAAGGGCAAGTCACCTCCAAGCATCATGTGCACGACGACGACGAACCAACACTACTAGGAAAAAGGCTACTAGCAGCGCGGGTAAAATGGCTACTAGCAGCGCGGGTACCCGTGCTACTAGTATCGCGCTACAGCTAATAGTTAGTAGTAGCGCGGGTAGACCCGCGCTACTACTAACTTTGTTAGTAGTAGCGTGTGTGACACCCGCGCTATTGCTATTACAGAACCGCGCTACTACTAGCATAGTAGTAGCAGCGTGCTTATAATACCAGCGCTACTAGTATCCTAAATACTAGTAGCGCTCAATTTGTTCCCACGCTACTACTAATTATTTAGGATTTTAAAAAATAAAATCAACCAATTCCATTTTATGCATACAATTACAAGAAACAATAGTGATGAAAAAATGTCACTATCACACAGTTGCCATATTCCTTATTCTTGATTCTACTATCACACAGTTGCCATATCTGCTACCACACGCTTTCTCATTCTACATGTCCTCACTCCAATAGTAAGAAAAATGAAAAGGAAAATAGAGCTAATCTGCCATTGGAATGTCCTTATTCACGAGTAATATTCAATGGAACGGTGCAATTGCAATCGCAGTCTCATGGATTCACTATGCCGCTTCAACATCTCATTATCACGCATCGATGGAAATGAGCATCAAGAAGGCATATAGATTTTATCAATAAATGGAGAGGAAGCATTATCTCAGATGATACAGGAGACACATGGACTAAGATTCTGATACAATGCGAACATGCACTATAAGTGACAAATAACTGAATGAAACTCAAACTATATATTTCAGTTACAAAAAATATTTCAGCTTAGGAATGCAAAGTGTATAAATCAGACTAGATAGATAACACTAAGCTTAAATTTTAAATGCAGTTTAAGTACTAGCACCTACCAACTGAATATAGATTTTCCTTCTTTGCATTTGCACTAGGAAACTAATCCTAACGTATCAACATTTTGATCACCATTATATCCCGTTGCCAGAATCCAAGGAAATCAACAGTTCTATAAGATATGGCTAGAAAACACTGGACATAACAGAAAGTAGCCACTTCTTTGTTGTGTGGAAAATTTCCCAGGATTACTTCACTATGGATTGGGTAAAGAATCAATAAGGACAACACCCACGGTATAACTCTCACCTTCTTCTAGGTGAAAAAGAAGGTGGCCACCGGCTTGAAGTACTAGTTGACAGGCATTTCTTCAAACATGTTCCAGTGAAAGCCGGGATTTGGCGCCAATTGCCATAGTCGTCATGCGCCTGTCACAAGACAAAAAACGGAACTACTTTAAATCGCTATATGTTTGATTTTCTTCCTCAAACATGAACAAACAAAAAAAATGTTTGGCTGAAACAGAGTAATCAGCTATATGTTTCTTTCGGCTCCTAAATTGCATAAGGAAATCTTCATCTATTATTTTACACTATGCTTACTAGCTACAACCTGTTGGATAGAAAAACACCTTCCACCATATGACTGTAGCTTGCCTAAATAACCTCAAAGTAGAAAATGCACGCTCGACACTTGTGGTACAAATTGTAAAATCAATGGTTTTGCCCTTAACCATTACAGTCTCTAAAAAACACTTTTTATTCAGTACAAAATCTGTGACCTAATTAGAACTTGTTCCAATTAGTTAACATGAAAGAATCTACACTGAAAAGGCATAATCAAAGAGCTGGACTTCAGTATAGCAAGATTAAATTCCCAAAGGGGAGAGGGTGGGCAGACTGCTCATGTTGTCGACAGTTAACTTGCAGACGCTGATGTCAAGCGGGCGGCGCCTATGCATAAGCACGGCCATGACGAGACATCGGCGGCCGAGGAGGGAGTAAATGGTAAGTATACATGACAAGAACGAACACAAGTAAAGTGGAAGGTAACACATGATTACAAAATAGCAAACATTTTTGGTAGTGCAGCATTCCAGATTGCAGATTATGCCCATCAAGTCTAAAACAAATCCTATCATGTCACCACCATTTCACCACCAATCGGTTTCGGACAGCAAGGAACACCACAACATGTTTATAAAAGGGGTAAAAGACGCATCTTTCGCCATGGACGTTGTGAGCCAGATATGCAGCCATCTAGGAAGAGCTGCAAAATTTCTGCCGCTACAGCTATCCTTCACGGCAAACAAATGCAGTACTACCATGGATCCATTCACATTGTCACGGGCAGGCAATGGAAGGGAAGCAGGGAACCAATATTTTTTGCAGAGGGGAAGAGGGAGAGGGGCACTCATCGACGATGGCTCGGCGGTAGGCTGCCACGACGGCCTGCCGACGACGGCGCCGCCCATGACGAGGAGCTGCCCGAGGAGCCGTCCGCCTGCCGAATAACCCAATCAAATCAATCCAAAGCTCGAGGAGGATCAAATCGAGAAAGAGAGAGAGAGAGAGGTCGAGAGGCCGGTGCACGTACCATCTCGCCCCGGTTCTGTTCCTCCCCCTCCCCGGCGGCGGTGGAAACCCTAGGCGGGCGGGCGCGATTTGTCCCGAGGCAGGCGTTGTGCCCGTGAGGGGGCCGCGGAACGGAGGCCGGTGGAGTCTGGGGAGGTCGGTCCCTCGGGGCCTGACGCTGGCGGCAGCTGCGGCGGCGGCGAATCGCTCGCTCTCTGGTGGCTGGTGGCGGAGATGGGTTTGGCTTGGGCGAGTTGTGGAGGGGGGAGGGGGTGCAGCACTTGTGGGCCTGCACGCAGGGGAGGCTGCAGGTGAGGCGGGAGCAGCCCGGGCACCGGTACTTCCACGGCTGCTCCACGCACTCCTGGCACGGGGCACCCTTCTCCCCTTGCCGAGCCATAGGCGTGGCGGCCGGCGGGCCTGGCAGCCTGGGCGGCTCCCTCCATGGCGGGTTGGGACTTGGGAGAGGAGGAGAGGAGGTGGGAGCGGAGACGGGATTGGGGATCTGGATTGGGTGTTGAGTGTTTTTTTTTGAGACATGGCATGGGATGGTTGGTGGGTTGGGAGCAGATGCAGGTGGTAGCGTGTGGTTTATAACCCGCGCTACAACTATCGACTTAGTAGTAGCGTGGGTTTATAACCCACGCTACTACTACGGCTGGTCCCGGAAGGCACGGTGGAAATCACTTAGTAGTAGCGAGGGGTAAAAACTTGCGCTACTACTATCGGGTTATTAGTAGTGCGGTTTCCTCAAGCTCGCTGCTGCTAATTAGCAGTAGCGTTTGTTTTTAAACCGCGCTGCTGCTAAGATTCTGTGTATAAGGTTTTCCCTAGTAGTGCAAGCACGACAACGGCACCATCATCATGAAGATGCTCACCAAGCACAAATGTACAAGTCCCAACAAGCCCTACTTCACGCCAAGTCCAAGCTTCATGAGCAAAAGAGAAGACCGCGAGACGAGAACCACCAAGATGGAGCTACGGCTACCACCACCACTTCGGCATCTTCGCCAAGTATTCTCAAGGCATCTTCGCCTTTGGACATACGAAATCTTCGCCTACTTCCCATGAGTACGGCTACAACGACTTCACAAGTCCAAGGCGACCACCTACGAGCGAGGGAGACACTTCCATCTTCGGAAGCCCCTCAAGGAAGATGGCCGAGCATGGGAATTTCCCTTCGGTCATGGAGACAAGCTACGAGGTGCCACATCATATGGGCCTACAACAACAAGACGGTCGAGCAAGGGCCATCCCCTTAGACCACATCGACAAGCGCGAACCTCTTCAACAACATGAAGACGTCGCCCATATTGGACTCATACTCCGAGTCAAGCTACGCGACCGCACATGGAGACATTTGCACCTACATCTCTCCAACACCCACATATGTCGAGATGCCCCATTTGTCATGTGAGGAGAGCCACCTCCCCATGAGTGACATGAGTGACTCCACCATACGTGACATTGAGAGCATTTCCTATGAGAGGATGAGTGTGGCCACCACTAGCCCCACACACAAGAGTATGCCACACATCCTATGTGAGGTTGAGAGCCAGTTGAGTGACTCCACCAACCATACAAGTGAGAGCATCCTTGAGGGAGTGAGTGAGCCACAACACTTAGTGAGTGAGGTAGTTTACATGGCATGTGAGGCCACTATGATTTCTAACGACTTAACCTCTACTCCGAGTGTGTTTTCTTCTTTGGTGCTAGGTCTCCTACATGACGACATGCCTATCCTCGACGACTCCATACCTCCCAAGGAGACGACGATGGCCATGGTGGACGATGATGCACCCCCCACATGGTTCCGTCAAGATGAAGATGACAAAGAATGGATCTTCAACACCTCACCTACAACACATGAGCGACGATCCAAAGGTAACATAGGTGATGGTGCTTCTCTTGTCCCACTAGCGGACTATCTTACCAATGATTGCTTGCAGGATGTTGACCCACCTATTCCCATGCTTCATGCTAGTGCGACTTCCTCATGTCATGACTTACCTATTTATGATGAATATGATGATGAGCATGTTGAGTTGCCTAGTTGTGATGCTATGCTTCATATGATATCATGTGAAAATTCTTTTGGTCACATCATGTTTGACAATCCGTTAAACTTGTCGTATGCTATGAGTGAGATCTCCCGTATTACATCATTTCAATCTCAACATAGTAACTATGCATGCCCCATTAAAATCAATCCCATTTGCACTTATGGCATAGATAACGAGATGATGGTCATTGGCTTTTGTTTTTCATGTGATGATATTGCCATGCTTCCTTTACATGATTTGCACAATTCATCTACTATGCCATGCCATGATCACATTGTTCCGAATATGCATTGTTTTGGATGTTGTCAATATTCTCCATGCGATGTTTCCATTAATGCCCATGAGGAGACCCCCATAGTGTCCTCATACATATTAGGAGATTTTGATGCATTCCATACTTTGCATGATTCTCATAATTGCGTGCACCATATGCATTCCATGAATAAAAATGCTCTACATATTTATCGTTATGCATTACACATTTTGAGTCTCCATTATGCTATGCATAACAACAAACCTATCATGATGGATGACATGTTTCTATATCACGCATCTCATTTACTTGAGCATTGGATATTTTGTGCCAACCAACACAAGCACATGCGCATCATGATGGATGATGTATACATATACCACGCACACACAATTTTTCCTTTGTCTTTGTTTTGTGTAGGTACTCATATATACTCGTCAACCTCTCAATCCCAAGAGTTGACGAAACGAGCTCCTGAGAGCAAAGATGCTTTGAGATCCCATGGACTATCCTTACCACCGTTCCCTTCGCGCAAGGACCACGCACATCTCTTCTACTTGGCTCTCACACAGCTATGGGCTATTTACCACTTGTCACATTATGCCCATACTATCGTGTTCACTTTGCATGTTATGCCTCTTTACATGATTTTGCCATGCAATTGTGACCCTTTCTTGCATCTACCCATGATTCACCATTATGCTACTTCTATGTGTATTTGCATGCTTGGTGGAGATACTTATAGCTATTCCCATGATTTCTTTGTGCCCCATGCTATTGATGCTTATTGTGTTGGCAGAATCATGATGTCCCATTGCTATTTACATATGGCCTCTCGCCAATACATTGATGATATTTTTATCATATCTTGCCTTCATGCTTGTGATATGTCATATGCATTATTCATGCCCACTATTTGCACACATGACATGATTGCCATGATTCCCTCTAGTATGTTGCATCTTCACACTACTAGCTTGCTTGACTTGATCGCGATTGCTTGCTATGTTGCATCACCCATCACTAAAAAAAACACTTCCGAGATGATACATGTTTGTCACAGTAGGTCGCGTTTTCTGTCATGCATGTACATCCATGATGATTTTATGACAGAATCAAGATAGTCATACATGTGTCGTCAGAGAAGTGTTCCATGACATTACCAAAATTATCATCACTAAGTGTCCACTTCCATGACAATAAATCGCGCGTCACAGAAGTGCTTTCGTCAAGGGTGACCGACATGTGGCATCCACCGTAACGGAACGCCGTTAAGCTATCGGGTCCGGTTTTGGATCCGATAACCCGTTAACAGCCCCGACCAATGGGGATTTCCACGTGTAAAATCATCATTGGCTGGAGGAAACACGTGTCGGCTCACAGTTGGGACAGATGTCATCCACTCATTGGACCGAAGGCGCCTATGATACGTCGACACGTGGCACGGCCCAACAGAGGCCCATTCCTGTGAAAAGGCCAGCCCGTTTGACTTGGTCAAAAGGTGGCGGGCCGGCCCACGGAAAGCCTGTTAACGGCACGTTCGCATATAGCCCATTTACAGCCCGCTAACATAGGGCCCGTCACGACCTCTTCGAATTAGGCCCAGTAGCGTCATCTGGGCCGTCCAATATGATTCCATCCCGTTTTAACTTCGGGCCCATGTGTGGCCCATGACTTCTTTCGGCCCATATGAGGCCCTTTGTAACTCTTGGCCCATTAATGCTGCCAGAAATCGGCCCGTAATGAACAGTGTATCACTTTATACCCATTAACGGCCCGTTATTCCGTTGGCCGTTTCCAGCCCAAGTTATCTTTCGGCCTTCTTAGAGCCCATTGGTTCTTGGGCTCATTTGCAGCATTCGGTTACATACGGCCCGTTACTGTCATTTTCTACTTGTGGCCCAAATTCAGCCCGTCGTTGCAGTCGGCCCGTTTGTGGACCGTTAATACGTTGGGCCGTTTTCATTTTAAAAAACCCGTTGGGCTGTTTTCATAGACTTATCAAATACGGCCTATTAACGGCCCGTTATGGTCCATGAACAGTACGGCCCATGATTGGCGGAATGACGATACGCCCCGTAGAAGGACCATGGATCCTACGGCCCGTATGAGGCCCATGGATCGTACAGCCCGTAGAAGACCAGTGGATCACACGGCCCGTAGAAGGCCCATGGACCCTACGGCACGTATAGAAGGCCAATGGATCCTACGGTCGGAAGAAGGCCCATGGAACATACGGCCTGCAGGAGGCCCATGGTTACAACAGTCCGTGTGTTGCCATGATTATTTTGGCCTAGTTACCAAAAATAGGCTATTGTGGCCACTAGAAAAACACAGAAAAAGAACTGCAGTGACTACAAGCAAACAACTAAACAACACAATAAGGAAATAAATAAGCAAGCAATAAACGCTAGCCTATTACCACTATTACACATATTACATCCACTGGGCATCAAAGTTCGCCACCAGTGCAAATATAGGGAACAAAGCAGATATTACATACATGGCCGTCAAAATTGGCCACCAAAGGTGCAAATAAACGCGGCAAAGAAAACAAGAGCATAATGAAACAACTCTAGAAGACCTCAAGAAACGTTATCCTCGGTATCCACCATGTCGGGCAATAGCTTAGCAAGCTTATTAGCTTTGTCCTGTTTGGCGCTAAAATCCTCCAACGCTTGTCATTGCACCGTAAAGTATGCATCCGAATGCTCCAGGACTTCCGCAGATCTTTCCGCTTATTGTCGCAGAAGACGGCCTGATCGATGTCTTTCAGCTTGTAGTTGAGACTCAAGAAACCGAACCGATACAGACAGTGAGTTTGAATAGCTTGTGCAAGCGGTAGTGGCCAGTAACTCGAACACTAAACCAAAACAGGACTTTGGGGTTGTCTCGCTGTCTTCAAGATAGTCTTCCTTCGCTGTTTTATCAACTTTGTTGGAGACCAACAAGGATGTGTCACTATCCTGAACCTTATCTGCATTACTTCCTTTACCATTCCTTAATAAGGCACTCTTCCCCAATATTCTCACAAGATTCTAAAAGAAGAAACAAGCAGACACATAACAAGTTTAGCATGTACTAGTATATGAAACTCATTTCGGTGAACCAGTTCATTAGTAAGGTGGACAGGATTAAACTACCAAGTCTTCTATTGCCAAATACTAGTACATAATAAAACCATCAAACAAACATATATCTATGTCCTATGGTCACTGCATTGTCTTGCCAAATCAAAATAGAGACACGGTTCAAATCATATCAGTTCAAGACAAAGCAGCAGTGAAAGAATACAAAGCGTGGAAAACTACACGGCACAACAAGGTAGATCGATCTCCTTAATACATGAGGTAGGCCTCTATCCTCCTCCACACATATACCAGCCATTGTACCTCTATAGTTAATTAGGCCTCCCTCTCCCCCCACTACACACCGATAGTCGAGTGCTGTAGGGAGGTATCCATGCCACAGAGACAAACTGCACATGTCCCCTCTCACCTTCCAGTAGGCCAGCCACTCTATATATTTGACGTGGGCACACACAAATTCGATGGCACTCTTTATCGATCGCGGCGCACACACACACACATATCATCCCTCTCTTCGATTCTATGGACACCTCAAGCCGATGATACCTCCACTCTCTTCTTGTGGATCACCCCCTCTCTATATATGATATATCCAGGACTCTATTTCACACACATTGCATATGTTACATTTTTTGATTGACCCCCCACCCACGCACAAAAAAACTCTCACGAACCCAACACACTATATCTCTCTAGGTTTGTATATCTCTCACACAACCCCACGTAGGTGGTGTACGTATACAAGAAGAGAATAAGTGCACCGCGCACGTACTCACGCTTCGTGCCCAGCCACACTCAAGACGGGTACACGGTGGAGCTCATTTCTTTATTTAAATGGCAGCCCACGTGCTAATTTGAACGCTGCGATGTAGCGGTTGTTTACCTAGGGAGGTCGTGGTACCACGCGTGCAACGAAACAAAGTTCGACTTGACGCGTTGGCGAAGTTATTTTAAATAAAGTTATAGCGCTCAATGGCACGCATACAGAATATAAAATGATTTTTATGGAGAAAGCGGTAGTCCGCTTCCACTATATACAATGGAGCCTCGCACAGTGCATCTCTCTTCAGAGTATCTCACACAAGGCTGTGGTGGCCTCTCTCTCTCTCTCACCGTTGGTCAGTGATCCGGCCGCATCCCGTCCGCCGGGGGAAAGGGAGGAAGTGCGTCGTTTCTCCGTTCGACGGCACCGAGGCATGACGTCCCGATCTGCGGTACCTGCCGTTCTCTCTGACCAAGCTCCGGCGCGGTAGGGCCTACGCCACCTGCTCGCTGCCGCAGTATGGGCAGATTCCGCCCGCCGCTGCTCACCTAGTTACATCCCGACGACATCCAGGTATCCCCTCCGGCCTTGCTCAACTGCTCGTCTTCCCACGTCGCTGTTTGTGGATCTTCCATAGTTCTTTGCCCAAAACGTAGCTCGTCTGGCGTACTTTCCATATTGCAATCTCGTCCTCACACCGTTTTAGACAAACACAACCTTGTTGTTATCTTCCCTTAGGACAAGCAATATGCTTCTTTTTTGTCGTCGCATGTGTCATCAACTGTTATTGGCCAGTAATTGTTCCCTTTCTACCTCTTTTTTGCAAACAGGGCTATCCATTTCACCTCGTTGCTATTGCGACCTTTTGGTGAACTGCACAAATCACTTTTTTCTTAAGAGTGTTTTGTGCAGTTGTACTAAAATGTCACACGGGCAACGCCTCTACATTTCAGGCGATCGCACAAAGGGAGATCGGTTTTGCTCTATCCTCCTCATCCAACTCCGAGCCTAATCTTCTCAAACTAGTTAGTCTTAAGAGAGACTGCAAAGGTGACCGGCTTCGATTTGTGTGTTTATTGTTTCATCAGCAGTCCTCTATTATCGTAATCACACTTAATATCTTTGGAACAGGGACGCTCAGCTCTATTTTAGTGGAACTGCACAAAATGATCGGAATGTTGCATACTCTAGACAGCTACTTTTTTCCCAACATGCCTTGTTGATTTAGACAGAGCTGGGTGGACGTTGCTGCCAATGAAAGCATGGATCAATTTTAATTTAACACCTTCTCACAACTTTGTCTTCAGTCGTGATGTAAATATTAGCTCTGATATGCTAATAATTGAGATGCATTAGCAAGGAAGTTAGTTTTTTATTGTTTCCGAAAGAGCATCGATGGCACGACAAACGAAACAAAAGCTGAATGCTCACACCATTGTACAATTTCATATCGCTGGAAAATTATTTGTATAGTACGTAAATTATGTAAACAAATGCTGGAAGCTTGGTAGCATTGCCAGAAGCCTCTTCAGCATCCGGGTCCATGTGCCATGCACAAAATTATACTCCTTCGTTCCTAAATATTTATCTTTTTACAAATTTCAAATGGGCATATTTTAGAGTGTAGATTCACTCATTTTGCTTCCTATGTGTACTCCCTCCGTTCCTAAATACTCTATTTGTCTTTCTAGAGATTTCAACAAGTGACTACATACGGAGCAAAATGAGTGAATCTACACTCTAAAATATGTCTATATACATCCGTATGTAGTAGTCCATTTGAATCTCTAAAAACACAAATATTTGAGTAGTCACTCGTTGAAATCTCTAGAAAGACAAATAGTCCATAGTGTATTTAAGAACCGAGGGGGTAGTGCACAACCGCATGGGAGACTCAGCCCAGTCATTGCGCCGCACTAATAGTGAGTAATGAGCAGTCAAATCATAAGCCCCACCTTTCCCACTGTATGTTGCTCGGAAGAAGCAACCATCAATACGCTCTTCTTTGAATCCGCTCATACTACTCCATCCGTCACTGTTTTATAGAGCGCGCTTCAGAAAAAAGAAAAAATCTGTGGGACCAAGGCGACTAGCGATCGGCCTGAAAAATAGCATTGGTAGTTATAGCACGGCGTCTATTACTAGAGGAAATAATGTGTACACACATGCATGCAGTGCTTCCACCCTGGGTACACACATGCATGCACTTACTCCACTCCGTAGTAGTACATCGAGAGAAAATTGTGGACTTGATTGCGGTTACCACGCCCTAATTGATTGAGCATTAAACCAAACGCGTCTAAAGTCTCTCTGGTGGTGGAAATGCATTGAGAGAAATGCATCATAATGAAGCGCGCCCTCTAAACTGTGACGGAGGGAGGAGTTGTATATGAAGGTGCAAAACCAAGTACGCGTATGGCCAGTCGGTCAACGCACCTCGTCTTGGCATATCACTGACATGTGGGACAGGAGTGTGAGCAAACCGATCTCAATTGACGGCAAAATGGCCAACCCGCCGTTCCTTGAGAGAGACGAGGAGCGAGTACACACAGACGGGCTCGCACGGAGGCCAAGATATATTCGAGCATGGTTGGTTGATCGATATCATCATTACATGTTGGGTTGCCGTTTTCCGCCCTTCTCATGAATAAACGTGTACTTTATCGGAGATTAAAATAAATAAGAATACAGGCGCTCCACCATGCGGTTCTAGTAGTAGTACTACTCGTACTACTAAACCGTGCGCTTGGCTCTTCGCCTCTTCATGAAGTCGAACAATGATGGTACTCCGCATGTTGGGTACTACAGTGTATGCCTCTGACAATCTGACACCGAATGGACTCATGCATGTCCACCGAGGGTAGGTTGGATTAGTCAAAAGGCGTAAGCGAGCTTCACCTTGTCCTGCAAGCTTCTCCTCATTCTACGAGTTGACGGGACAAACCGAAAAGTAGTGCTAGTCCATACTCCCTCCTTTCCGGTTAATATGGCTTAATCTTTTTTGTGGGTAAATGAGAGAGCTTTATTCATATATAAGCATTCTTAGGACGATCAGCCAAGACACTGGTCACTAGGAAGTGAGGTATCCATAAGAAAAGAAGTAGGAAGCGAGGTGTTTCATCAAGCTAGATCTACGCCACATTCAAAGTGCAGCAAGCATGGTTCGCACAAAGATGCGCCCGCAAGGTTTCTTGACCTGTTTACATGCTGAATAACTAAAAAGAGGAAATATTACCGAGCGCTCCTGTTTGTAACAGGATATGAGCCAAAATTAAGCGAGAATTGTGGCGAGTGTTCCATGCAATCAACTTCCATTATCACATGCGAGAACCCTCGAGGAGAACCAAATGTGTTGAAGATTGCTTTAGCACATTTTAAAAATATAATAAGAGTGCAGACGCACCCCCATCCGGTTCCTAGTACTAGTATAGTGCATACTTGGCTCTTCGCCTCTTCGGAAGGTCCAACAATGATGATACTACAATACAATATGCTTCTGGCAATCTGACACTGATTGAACTGCTGCACGTCCGCCGCGAGGGCGAGGGCAAGGGAGAGGGAGAGGTAGAGGGCGCTGTAGTCAAAACCCTCTCCTCGTCCTGCAAGCCACCGCGCGCATGGGCGAGGGAGAGGTGTAATAGTAAGCAAGCTTCTCCTCGTTCGACGAGTTGAGGGGACACATCAAAGCAGTAACTATCCTACTTTGCACTTGGCTGTTCGCCTCTTCGGGAAGTCGAACTAGTAGTGTATGCTTCTGGCAATCTGACACCGAATTAACTGTTGCACGTCCACAGGATTACTCAAAAGTTTCTCCTCGTCCTGCAAGCCACCGCGCGCAAGCTTCTCCCATGCTGCAAGCTTCTCCTCGTTCGGCAAGTTGACGGGACACAACAAAGTAATGCTAGTCCATACTGCCTCCTCTCTGGTTAATATGGCTTAATTTCAAACGAGATAAATACATTGTATGTCACTTTATATTTGTAAAAATACGGTCAGTGGACTTCATAATACGCTCATTGCGCTCAATATATACATTTTCCGGTCTTTATACGGTCACTAGCTCACCCTGGCTCAGTATGTGTGTGCATGCACGTGTAGGTTGAGCACTTGAGTGTGACCGTGCGTGTTCCGTCATGTGCTCGGACATGCATGCATTAGGGCGTCGTGCGCGTTTTTGCATCCATGTGTACGTGTCACTGTTGCATACATGTAGGGGGAGTACATGTAGGGTCCACTAAGGAGCTGTCAAATCACACAGTAAGTTAGTCGGAAGAAGCAACCATCATTTCACTCTTCAATGGCACGTACGCAATATAAAATGGTTGATATGGAGAGAAAAAGAAAACCACTATATATACACTAGCAGGAGCCTAAGCTACAAGCCTGCTTGCTTGGGTTGCTCTCTTCACAAGCATAGAATGACGGTAGCCCCACCGCTGGTCACATATCCGGCCTGATCCTGCAGCTCGGGGAAGGGAACAATGTTCTGCGTAGACGCGGTCGACATCAGCGAGGGAGAAAACCCATAGTCGATGCGTCCCAATCGGGGGTCACCGCGGTATGGGCCGATGCCGCGTCCCAACCGCCCTTCTAGCTACAGCCCGACGTCCCAGGTAGTCCATCTTCCTTTTGGAGCCGGCTTGCTCCATTGTCGCAGCTCCCCACGTAGCTCCATCTCCATGTCGATCTTTCTCTACTTCTACCGGCTTCTACTTGTGATGAGTTTATGTCTCATGAACTAGTGCCGATTATTATTCTAATCACACTTCTTCAATATCTTTGCCATCCGGGATGCTCATTTCGATTTTAGTGGAACTGCACAAAAGCATCGTATGATCCGAGGGTGCCACCGTCTTTCCTTCGACAGTTCTACCTGGCCAGGAAATTAAATCCTGTTTAGGGTTTAGGGTTTAAGTCGTAGTGAACCCATCAGTAGTTTTTCTTTCGTACATGCTCTCACAACTTTTGTCTTTAGTTCTGAAGTAAATATTGGCTATGATCTGTGAATCATTGAGATGCATCAGCATGCGTGTTAGTTTTCCTTTGTATTTGATGGAATGTTGTAACAGGGCAACCTTGGAGTAGGAATGAAAATGGACTGGAAAGTTTCCGTTTTTCCGGAGAAAAAATGGAAACAGAGAAAAAACAACGTTTCTTTTCGTTGGATCGCGCCATCGAGCAAAACTAACATTTAAATCACGTCTGTCGCGTTCGTGTCTCACCCTCCTCCATGGCTTGACTCCACACGGTCGCTCGGCATGCCACTCACCGCAAACCGAGTATACGATAACTTTCCCGCCCGCTTGTTGATGGATCGCGCCATGGAGTACTAGCACTACTCTACAGGAAGAGATTGACGAGTTGGGGGAGGACCACTAGCTATAGCATGGACTCCCAAGAACTTTTTACATGCATGTTGTGGCCGGCTATTGCGACCTTTGAACGCAGAGTAGTCGCGTGCACCAGGAAGCGGCGCGTGTCGGTGTCAAAACCGGCGGATCTCGGGTAGGGGGTCCCGAACTGTGCGTCTAAGGCTAATGGTAACAGGAGGTTGGGGACACGATGTTTACCCAGGTTCGGGCCCTCTCGATGGAGGTAATACCCTACTTCTCGCTTGATTGATCTTGATGATATGAGTATTACAAGAGTTGATCTACCACGAGATCAGAGAGGCTAAACCCTAGAAGCTAGCCTATGGTATGATTGTTGTTGTGTCCTACGGACTAAACCCTCCGGTTTATATAGACACCAGAGGGGGCTAGGGTTACATAGGGTCGGTTTACAGAGAAGGAGATCTACATCCGAATCGCCAAGCTTGCCTTCCACGCCAAGGAGAGTCCCATCCGGACACGAGACGAAGTCTTCTATCTTGTATCTTCATAGTCCAACAGTCCGGCCAAAGTACATAGTCCGGTTGTCCGGATACCCCCTTATCCAGGACTCCCTCAGTAGCCCCTGAACCAGACTTCAATGACGATGAGTCCGGCGCGTTGATTGTCTTCGGCATTGCGAGGCGGGTTCCATCTCCAAATACTCCAAGATAAATTCCGAATACAAGGACCGTGTCCGGCTCTGCAAGATAAAGTCCATATACCACCGTAGAGAGAATAATAACCCACGAATCTAATCTGCTGACAACCCTTCGTAGTGTGACATCACGCCACGGCTCGGTAATTATTCGAACCGTTTTCTACAACCTGCTTCCGCACACATCGCGAGGCGGTTTCTTTGGCACGTCTTGTCAAAGCAGAGATCGTGTCCCCTTATCACGGGATCTCCATCAATACGGGTACGGGTAGCCCAACCAGCGCCATTAATCGAGGCGCTTGGAAAAATAAGAGATTTCGAGAGGTAAGTGGGGAGGCGCACATTCTACATCGCCTTTATAAAGGGGCAGAGATCTCCCATTTTCACCCACGCCTTCTTCCTCCTTTGCTCATCCGTTCTCGCACCCTCGAGCTCCAGCGCCCAAGTTCTCACCTTCTCCGTTGGACCGCAGCATGTCCGGAGCGGGAGGCAAGTGGATGGCTTCATCTGTCACAAGGAGAACATTACCAAGCTTCGGGAGGCCGGATACCTGGCCGAGAATATCGCGCACAGGCTTCCGGCAGAGGGACAGATTACCCCCACTCCGAAGTCTCGGGAGAGAGTAGTATTTCTCCCTCATTTCATCCGCGGACTAGGATTTCCACTCCACCTGTTTGTCCGCGGGCTCATGTACTACTACGGGCTAGATTTTCATGATCTGGCCCCGAATTTTGTCCTCAACATCTCGGCGTTCATCGTCGTGTGCGAGGCCTTCCTCCGCATCAAGCCTCACTTTGGCCTGTGGTTGAAAATCTTCTGCGTGAAGCCGAAGATCGTGAGCGGCCAACAGGCGGAGTGCGGAGGTGCCATGGTAGGTAAAATGCCCAATGTTACATGGCTCGATGGCTCCTTCGTGGAGACCATAAAGGGGTGGCAATCAGGGTGGTTCTACATCACCGAGCCGCGCGACGCCAACTGGGTGGCGGCCCCCAAATTCAGATCCGGAACCCCATGTGGCTCATTTCTTGGGAGAAGAAGGGCCTGGCCTGGGGCGAACCCACGGAGCTGACCGGACTCGAGACCTAAATCAGAAGTATGAGGGACAAGAAGATCAAGCTCGTCAACATGGTCCAGGTCATGCTCATTCGCCGGATTCTCCCGTGTCAAAGACGGGCATTTGATATGTGGGAGTTCGACCCGGCCGAACACCAGATGCTGCTAGAGCTCTTCGACACGACGCACAAAGAAATCTGGAAGGTGTTGTTCAAGACCGGTGAAGTCCCTCCTCCCCTTTCCAAGGACCGGGGGCTCAGCGCAAGGCGCCTCGCCAGTCCGGTAAGTCCTCTGGTTATTACAAGATGTTTCCTTCCTAGTACATTCGCGGGAGGATTCTTAGGTCACTATGTTGACCGAACAGGATTGGGTGGAGACGGTGGAGTGGATTGACTGTCCGTCTCCATTGCCTGAGGACCCAGTAGGCGCACTCCTGGCGGAGATGCTGGTTCCGGCGCCTTACAAGGTGTCGGAGAAAAAGGCCGAACAGAAGGCCGCATGGACCCAGAAGGGTCTCTGGCGTGAGGCCGCACCAGACGCCTCGCTAGAAGATGATGAGGCGCACTCCTCCCATGAAGGGGAGGAGAGAAAGAAGGAGGCTTCCTCAACTGAGGGGGACGAAGGGTCCAAGAAGGTGGCCGCGGGGACCAGAAAAGGTCTCCGGCGCAAGGCTGTGATAGAATAGTCGTCCGAAGACGACGAAGAATTTTCCCCCCCCCCCCCCCCCGAAGACGGGGGAAAACATGAAGAGATGCCTCCTTCCCGTGCTAGGGAGGAGAAGAAAAGGAAGGCCGCCCCGTCGGGGGAGGCCAGGACGCCGAAGAAGGGAAAGGCGTCCTTTCCAGATCACTCCACTACTGTCGCTTTCAGCGATGAGGAGTGGCTGCCCAGGGGCAAACCCCGGGCAAGGTCGTAAGTATCCGCATTCCATAATATTTTCCGTGCGACTTTGACCTCATGGTTTGTAATGACGCCGAACACATTTATGCAGTCCGGCCGGATCCGATCTCGAGGAGTCCTCTTCGGAGGAGTCTCTGAACGAGTCGGAGATGAATTCACTCCCGGCGGCAACCTCCCCACGACCTGTCGATGACACCGAGGTGTTGTCCCGGAGGATGCCAGAGCAGGAGGCGATGGTTCCGGAGACGCCCCAAGGCGAAATCTCGGGCGCCGGACACATGGGGGGTGAGAACCCCATGGATTATGCTGACGGGAGCCACAGCAAGTCTGGCTCCCAGCCGGTTACTGCGCCGGAGCCTACGAAGGTTCCGGACTCCAGTAAGCAGTCCCTCGCGAAGGAGGGCGAGCCGGCCATGCCGATGACCTCCGCCCAGCCGGAGGCATCGGATAATTTGTTGGAAGTGCTTCGAGGAGCTTCCATCGAGGATGAACACCGTACGCTTATGGATACGGTGATTGAGAAGGTTCGGTTCACCAAGAGCGGATTGACCGAAGCCTGCACCAGCCTGCTAACAGGCTTTTAGGTAAAAAAGTGTGAGGAAATATCACCCGATAGACAGTAGCCCCTGATACCCTGGTTGGTGTTTGAAAAGAAAAGCCAAATGGAGGGTCAACTAAAAAACCGCAGGAAGCTAATAATATTTGTCTGTATAAACAAACATGCACTGCTGCTGACCGCCGCTACGCGCACGGCTGAGGTTGCCGGACTCAAGCATGAACTGGGGCAGGCCGAAGAAGAGCTCGGCCTTGTGAAGAAGCAGCTCGAGGAGAACAAAGGTAAGTGAAACCCCATCCATATGTCGTATAGAGGATAAAAAGTTGGTGATGCTAATAAAAGGCATCGTGGCTTTTGATAGGGACCGCGACCGAAGTGGCGACCTGAAGGAAGCGCTGTCCGTGGCTGAAGCCAAGGCGGATACGGAGCGCACCGAGCGATAGAAGCAAGATGCTCGGGTGGGAGAGGTACAACATGAGCTCCAGGAGCTCGGTAAGAAGTTCGACTCCCTAGAGCATGACTACAAGACACAAGCTTCTGAGCTTGCGAAGGCCCTCCAGAGCACGGCCGACGCCAAGGCCGAAGCCCAAAAGGCCCTCCAGGAAATCCAGGCGGCCGAGAAGATAGCGGAGGGTAAGGCATTCTTTATGCAAAGCAAGCATGTGGAGGAGTCATTTCTTTTACTTACATGAATCCGGAGCTCTCCAGGGGCATTCGCAGATCTGCCACGCAACATTTCGGATGCTGCGGAGTTCTATCATGCTGAAGGGGGAGCTCTATGGAGAAGCTATTCTGGTCCCAATATACTGGGGCCGAACACCCGATGCCTCTGAGTGACCAACTGAAGCAGCTGGTCGAACTCCACAATGCGGCCGAACAGGCCATGAGGGACCTCATAGTCCGGATGTGGCCTGGCGAGCCCCTGCCCGACAACTACTTTGGCCTGGTGAAGCGGATGGTGCATGCCTGTCCACGGCTAGAAGTTATCAAGCAATCTGTATGTATTGAGGGTGCCCGACGGGCCTTTGCCCGCGCGAAGATGCATTGGGCCAAACTGGATGCTGAGAGGCTCGTGAAGGATGTACCCCCGAAGGGCAAGGAGCATCGCTACCCCGAAAAGTATTATAATGGCGTTATGAAAGGGGCTCGGCTTGTGGCGAATGAATGTCCTAAGAACATTATTTTCGAGTAAATGTACTCATGTCGTCTGTGTAATATGAGGACGAGTTTGATTGCGCTATATAACGCTTTGTTTGATTTAAAATATTACCTTCTCTCTGGGCGTTTATCAAAATCTGAAAGTAGGCCAGTCGCCGGCTTCCGCCCCCTTGTAACTAGTACTGGGGTTTTTGTGGAAAACCTAAACACTCTTTTTCCAAATTCTTGGTCCTTTAAGGAGGTGTTTAGTGCAGCGAACTAGGCAATCAGACTATTCGGCTTTATAACTCTCACTTGGCCATAGAAGTCTATAATTTTAAATTTCGGCGAAGCCCCTAGTATTCGGAAAGCCGAACTAGGGCGTTATACATGCCTAAATCGGGCAAGGCCGATTTCTCGCCTTAAGCGGAAAAAATCTTTAGGGATTTTAGTACCTCGCGAACAGCGACCAGCTCTCGCCGCATCATGACGGTCAGTTTTAGGCTTTCTCTACTGAGGTGCTCGTCTGGAAGAACCGGGACACAATCGCAGTAGTTCTCCCTGCGCTACCTTAGCTGATATAACGGAACGTAAGGTACCAAAACAAGGGAGCCGGGCTAACCCAACTATTGACCCAAGACATGATTCGGAGCTGATGCATATAATGCTATAAGTTCGGGGTGCCGCACTGTTGAAAGTGTTCGGACTTTTCTTGCCATTTTATGGGGCTTGATAAGAAGCCCTCGGCAAACCGAAAGGCATTCAAAATGTACGGATGCAATATTTAATAAATATTCAACAAAAAATATGAAGATAGTAATAAGAAGCTGACGCTATGTACTATTTCCAATTTATTTGGACAATACGGCAAGGCGTAGGTGTACAATTAATGCATTCAGCAGAGAAAAAAAGAAATAGGACTATTTGACATGTCCTATCCAAGGGCAGGCTACATGCGGGTATGTAAGAATAGGTATAACGATCATTGAAGAAGACCACCTGAGTATTCCCATGTGTGCAAAGCTTCTTGCCTCCTTGGTGTTCCCTCTGTAATGAGTCCGGTTATCCGATCTCTCTGAAGTGGCTGCCCAAAAGTGGGGTCCTGAAAAAAGAAAAAATAGTATGCGGGCCTCATGGCGGCTGAGACGCACTCTGGCCGCATTGTCGTCTCGCCTCCACCTATGTCCATGGTATTTTGAGCGCGTAGTTGTGTACGCGTGGCACGAACGCCGCTTGAATGGGGCTGGGGTGGAGGCCGGATTGCTAATCGTGCTCCTGGCGTGCCTGACGGTCCTGTTGTGGGGTACTCCGGACTCGCTTGACGGTGTTCGGGGATGTCGTTGCCGAATTGGCTGTTTGTCGGAGGAGGCTGCTTTGTACTTCTGCCGCGAGGGCCGTAGTATGTTCTTCCGTACGGAGGGAGCGGTATGTGTTTCCATTGACTGTTATGACCCCGGGAGGTCCTGGCATCTTGAGCTTGAGGTATGCATAGTGTGGTACCGCATTGAAACGAGCGAACGCGGTTCGTCCAAGTAGTGCATGGTAGCCACTACGGAAAGGGACGATATCAAAGATTAACTCCTCACTTCGGAAGTTATCCGGAGATCCGAAGACCACTTCCAGTGTTATTGAGCCCGTGCAGCGGGCCTCTACCCCTGGAATTACACCTTTGAAGGTGGTTTTGGTGGGTTTGATCCGTGATGGATCGATGCCCATTTTGCGCACTGTGTCCTGATAAAGCAGGTTCAGGCTACTGCCACCGTCCATGAGGACTCGCGTGAGGTGGAATCCGTCGATGATTGGGTCAAGGACCAATGCGGCTGAGCCGCCGTGACGGATGCTGGTGGGATGATCCCTACGATCAAAGGTGATCGGGCAGGATGACCATGGGTTGAATTTTGGGGTGACGGGCTCCATCGCATAGACGTCCCTAAGTGCATGCTTTCGCTCCCGTTGGGGATGTTAGTGGCATAGATCATGTTCACCGTTTTTACCTGGGGAGGAAATTTCTTCTGTCCTCCAGTGTTAGGACGCCGGGGCTCCTCGTCATCATCGTTGTGCAGCCCCTTGTCCTTGTTCTTGGCATTTATCTTGCCGGCCTATTTGAGCACCCAGCAATCTCTGTTAGTGTGATTGGCTGGTTTATCGGAGGTGCCGTGAATCTGGCACGAGCGGTCGAGTATGCGGTCCAGACTGGACGATCCCGGATTGTTTCTTTTGAACGTCTTCTTCCGCTGACCGGATTTGGAGTTGCTGAATCCGGCATTGACTGCCGTATCCTCAGCATTGTCTCCATTGTTCCGACGCTTGTGTCTGTTGCGCCATGGCTTTCCGTTACTGTCACGGATATCTGAAGTGCCAGGGTTTCCTGGCGCGGTGTTGCTGCAAGCCAGCCAACTGTCCTCACCCGCGCAAAAGCGGTTCATTAGTGTCGTGAATGCTGCCATGGTCTTCGGTTTTTCTTGGCCGAGGTGTCGGGCAAAGCCACTCGTCACGGATATTATGCTTAAAGGCCTCTAGGGCCTCGGCGTCCGGTCAGTCGACAATTTGGTTCTTTTTAGTTAGGAACCGAGTCCAGAATTTCCTGGCTGACTCTCCGGGCTGCTGGGTAATGTGACTTAGGTCATCAGCATCCGGTGGTCGCACGTAGGTGCCCTGGAAGTTATCGAGGAATGCGCCCTCAAGATTTTCCCAACTGCCAATGGTGTTTGTTGGCAGGCTATTCAGCCAGTGTCTGGCTGGCCCTTTAAGCTTGAGTGGGAGATACTTGATGGCATGTAGGTCATCATCGCGGGCCATGTGAATGTGGAGAAGAAAATCCTCGATCCACACCGCGGGGTCTGTTGTGCCATCGTATGACTCGATGTTGACGGGTTTAAACCCTTCAGGGAATTCAAGTTCCATTACTTCATCAGTGAAGCAGAGGGGGTGTGCGGCGCCTCTGTGTCGGGCTATGTCACGGCATAGTCCGATTAGGTCTAGTCGGTAATGTCCGTCCCGGCCGGATTTATCAGTATTGTATCCGGCGTGACGATCGGTGTCATGAGCTATGGCGCGCCCTCGTAATCCGTAGATCGATCTTGGTTGTCCTGCGTTGTTTTCCAATATGTCTCGCAGGTCCCGCGTATTGCCCCGGGCCGTAATGAACTAGCGTGGGGGTGCGGGCTGGTGTCCGACCTGATATGTCATTTTATCCCGGCCACGTGGTGGCCGGTCAGCCTCATCTTGTGCTGGAAGTTCAGGCTGTTCGGCCTCTTCTTCTAGTGGTTTGTGCTTTGGGTATCCCCTGCTCGGGGGTTTGAGTCCGTATTCCTCGGCCACCAGGACTTTGGTCCATCTGTCTGCGAGCAGATCTTGGTCATCTTGGAGCTGCTGCTGCTTCTTTTTCAGGCTTCTTACACTGGCTATAAGCCTGCGCTTGAAGCGCTCCTGCTCTATGGGATCCTCTGGTACGCCGAATTCGTCGTCACCGAGGCTCACCTCGTCTTCGAAGGGAGGCATATAGTTATCGTCCTCCAAGTATCCATCCGTCGCCTGTTCGTCTGGGCTAGCCTGCCCATGTTCCTGTTCGGCTTGCTCGAAGGTGGGTTGATCAGGATCGTATTCCTCTTCGGCACCATCTGGATTTTCTTCTCCAGTGCCGGTATTGTTGTGGCGAGGCTTGGAGCGGCGTCGATGACGCCCATGTTTTGCTTTCTTCCCCGAGGGGTTATCTCCCGTTGCCTCATCGCCATTGGTTTCTTCGGGAGTATCCACCATATATATATATATACAAACATATATATATATATATATATATATATATATATATATATATATATATATATATATATCATATGAAGAGGTGGCAGTCCAGCGCCCTGTGGTCGGTGGTTCCTGTTCTTCTCCCGCATCGTCGTCTGTACCTTCGATGTCTTCGGAGTCGAAGTTAAGCACGTCGGTCAAGTCATCAACCGTGGCTATTAAGTGGGTGGTGGGTGGGTAACGAATTTCTTCGTTGCCAGCTTCCCACTCGAGCCAGACATAGTTTGGCCAGGAGTTTCCTGACAAAGAGAGAGACCTTAATGAATTCAGCACGTCTCCGAAGGGTGAGTGCTGAAAGATATCCGCGGCGGCAAACTCCATGACTGGAGCCCAGTTAGATTCAATGGGCACGGATGCGCGTGGTCCGGAACACACTACCGGAGATGAGTCCGGGGGTCCGGAGGTACAGATTTCCTGGGGAGAGGAGTCTGTGTTCGGCTCCAACGCCGATGAGTGTGCGGCCTTCGGGGCGGGGTCCATCCACCCGTCCTCGGAAGGCACGACCTGCTCTGGAACAAAGTCCAGAGCTGTAGCAGGTGCGATGTTCCGAATACTGTCCGACTGCAGATCTAGGTCATGCATGTCATGATTGTTCGGCGCTCCTGACACGGGCCCGAATCCGTCGAAGATCAAGTCTCCGCGGATGTCGGCAGTGTAGTTTAGGTTTCCAAACCTGACCTGATGGCCAGGGGCGAGCTATCGATCTGCTCCAGATGGCCAAGCGAGTTGGCCCGCAGTGCGAAGCCGCCAAACACGAAGATCTGTCTGGGGAGAAAAGTCTCACCCAGGACGGCGTTGTTGAAGGTTGGAGAAGCCATCGAGCCTTATAGCGACGGCACAGAGGAACTCTCAATGAAAGCACCAATGTCAGTGTCAAAACCGGCGGATCTCGGGTAGGGGGTCCCGAACTGTGCGTCTAAGGCTAATGGTAACAAGAGGCTGGGGACACGATGTTTACCCAGGTTCGGGCCCTCTTGATGGAGGTAATACCCTACTTCCTGCTTGATTGATCTTGATGATATGAGTATTACAAGAGTTGATCTACCACGAGATCAGAGAGGCTAAACCCTAGAAGCTAGCCTATGGTATGATTGTTGTTGTGTCCTACGGACAAAACCCTCCGGTTTATATAGACACCGGAGGGGGCTAGGGTTACACAGGGTCGGTTTACAAAGAAGGAGATCTACATCCGAATCGCCAAGCTTGCCTTCCACGCCAAGGAGAGTCCCATCCGGACACGGGACGAAGTCTTCTCTCTTGTATCTTCATAGTCCAACAGTCCGACCAAAGTACATAGTTCGGCTGTCCGGATACCCCCTTATCCAGGACTCCCTCAGCACGGGCAATGCTCTCTCGGCCGGTGCGCCGCTTCAATGCCGGCGCCAGTGAGAGGTCGTGTCCGCTCTGGCCGGGCATGAAAGTGGCACTGACCGTTTCGGGTGGGAAGCACGCGCGGGTGATGCAGAGGGTTCGGGTTGGTCAGGAGCGGTCGTGGCAGCGGTCCGGATGCCAGCAAACAAGAGATGTTGTACGTTAATATTGCTGCGTATGTAATTATAACAACGTAAATAATGTGCCAGTTGGACAAATATGATTGGAGATGGAGATGGAAATGGAATTTTACGTAAACACGGATATGCATGTCTATGTCTATGTGTGTGTGTGACGACTCTCGCGACACAGGCGGGCGTGTTTTTGATCGAGTTTTCTTTCTTGGTACGTTAAAAATTTGTCCGCCAGTTTTCGTTTCTTTTTTCCGGGAACGCGCGTATTCTATTTAAAACCACTGCTATCGAGAGATTTTTTACTCCATTATAGCCTCTTGTTTGATATAGTTTCTCACGTCTCGCTCTCTCACCCTCTCCATATCAAAACAAGATGACAGTGTCCACTCTATCTCTCCTCACCGGTGGTCACAGATCCGGCCGAATCCTGTCCGCCGTGGGAGGTGAGGAGGTGCAGCATTGACGTTGTCGCCGTCGGTGATGGAGGAAGCCGATGCGCACCATCCTCCCAGAGCTGGCGCTGGCGTGGACGAAGGTCCTCCGCGCCTTTGTTCGGTGCCGTCGTGTGGGAAGATCCCGTCCGCCCGCCTAAAGCGACATCTCGCCCACCTGAGGTATAACTTCTTGTACTTGTCCAGCTCCCCAGGTCGCTGCATGCGGGTTTTCTTCTATGCGACTACTCCCCAGCTCCCCATGTATATTAGCTAGGGTTCGTCAGCTAGGCCAACATCACCTACTATTATAGAGGAAATGCCTCTCGAAAAGTTGTCCTGATTTATGCCTCGATGGAGGTATACATGTTGTTTCGACAAAAGCTGAAAGGTGGTTGTGCGGTCATTGTCCATATGCTCCTATTGTTGCTGCTAATCTAATACTATCATTGGTTAAATAAAGAAATGCTTTTTTTCTCGGGTATCCTGGTTTAGTTCCCATCAATATAATCATGATGCTTCTGGTTGTTGGTGTACTTTCATTAATTCTTATTGACAATTGAGATTCCGTTGTTAATCTTGTAAAACAAAGTAACAACACTATATCCCTTTTTTATATTTTTGGAAACAGTGATGCGTATCTCCATACCCGGGCATGTCTTCCTCAATTTTAGTGGAACTACACAAATTTGGATGGCCATTGTTGTTCCGCCTCATCGTATCCTCGCCACGTGGTTCTTCCTTCCTCGAGCTTGATTATCGAGAAGAAACAGACCACGGTGAGGATTTGTTAAACTTCATAGGTGCCTCACCCAAACTTGATGCCAAATGGATGATGCATCACCACGATGACCTATCGATGCTCATGGTTGCGCCTCATGGTTGCGTCGGTGGTGAAGCCGATCGATTTTCAATGAAAAACAACCTGTCTTCCATCAGTGCTCTTTGCTTGTTACCCACAAAGATGATATCCTTCGTCAGTTCACCTTGGTTGCGTTGGAGACGCAGTCGTCTTTCACGTTGGTACAATTTTATCACACAATTGGCTATGAACCAAATGTTTCCTCGAAGAAGGATCGACGTTGGTACTAAGAGCATAAGTTTTTTATTAATTTCTAAGCCTTCTCGCAACTTTGTCTCCAGCTCCCCTGTAACTTTATTTGTCCAGCTATTAACTTTGATTGGAAAAATGGTGTGGACTAAAAACCTGGATGGACGTAGTAGCCCTCCATTTTAATTTACTCCGCATATTAGATTTGACTGAAGTCAAACTTTGTAAAGTTTGACCAAGTTTAGGCCGAACACAACAAACTATAATTATTAGAGAGGGCAAACTGTATATACTCCCAAACCTTTCCGATAATTGAAATTAAAGTTCTTTATTTGTACACACTCTCACACGTTTCTGATAAATCGGCGCATGTGTGGTTGTTCACTTAAGGCAGGGTAGTGTACCGCACGTGAAGGACAGGAAGTGCGACTAGGACGTGTGGATCGTTAGTTCATCGGAAGTACTCCCTCCGTCCCATAATATATTTTTTTTGACACCAACGTAATATGAAAAAACGTCTTACATTATGGGACAGAGGGAGTACTTAGTAGTTTTCTTCACTGGTACATTAAATAAAGAGTTCCGTTTCATACTTACACAATTTAAAACGATTGTTATGGAGAGAATAAGAAAACCACTCCACTATATATTGGTCGTATACACGAGTACTATATGGACACAGCTTCATTTACTTTAACCTGCCTTTGGGTTTATGACATGTGGGCCCAAAATGTGGCTGGCCCACCTGTCATACAGCCAAAAGCAGGTGCAGTTAAGGCACCGGAGCTCAGTCCGTACTATAGTATATGTATAAGCTGGAGCCTCAGCGCTTGTTCGCTAGGGTTTGCACTCTCCACACTCTCGCCGCACTACATATATATACACGCTGGAGGCTCAACATCCCTTTGCTAGGGTTTGCTATATTCACAGTCTCTCACCCTCTCTTCACCAGATGTAAACAAGACTGCATTGGCCTCTTGTCTCTCTCTCCCCCCCACAGCTGGTGAAGGAGGCATCCGGATCCCGTCACACCGGAAGGGGAGGAGGTGCAACGTTCACTGAATTGCCTTCGGTGAGGGAGGCAATCCACTGTCGGTTGCGCTATTCTCTTTCACCCAGCGCCTGTGCGGGAGGGCCATCGACCCCTTCTTCCTCGCTGCCGTACATAGTGTGGGCAGATCCGGCCTCCCGCCGCACGCCTTGCCACATCCCGACGACCCTAAGGTATAAGTTTCTTTGAAACCGTCGTTGCTCTAGCTGCATGTGGACCTTTTTCAATCTGTAGTCGAATCTAGGTCTTGGTTCAAAGAGGAAAGAAGGGTGCGGTGGGGTGGAGCATGAATCTAGTACGTGGTTCAATGAGGAAAGGAAGGACGGAAAGTAGTATAGACTGGCTATCCAGCCGCTTTGTTGGTCGCAAAGGGAAAAAGGGGGTAACCCAGTACACACATCTGTAACGGAAAGAAACTAGGGGGTCGGGTAGTTTGTGCAGTACTAGATTTGTTTCCCTCCCATAGGAAAAAGGTTCAAAGAGAACAAATATGGGACCAACGCAGATATGCTGTTGTTGCGCCCACTCTCCCCTGGAACTGTTTATGCTTTTTGTTAATCTAATGCCGCTGGTAAAATTAAGCAATGCCACTCTCGACATTAATTGACTGCAACACTTGTTAGGGATTGGCGGGATTACCATTTTTGTGGCCGCGTGTTTCATCCTCCTTTATTGGCCAGTAATTGATTTCTTTTTTTCCTCTGTTAAAACGAATCAGTCGCATTGTTTTAGGAATGGTACTATCCTGCTTTGTAGTTCTTTCTACATGTTTAACCAAGGTATTGTTAAGATAATGTCTCTGTTAAAATGAATCAGTCACATTGTTTTAGGAATGGTACTTTTTTGCTTTGTCGTTCTTTATAAATGTTGAAACAAGGCATTGTTAAGATAATGTCTCAGTCAATATGAATGAATCACACTGATGGAGAATTGCTACTCTCCTGCTTTGTTTCCCATTAAGATAAGGTAGATCAGTAGATGCTTTTCTTCTGGGAGTACAAGTCATCAACCGTTATTTCTAAGTAATTGTTTCCCTTATACCTATTGTTGCTTACATGGATATCAAAATTAAAGCTCGGTTTTATTCTGACTTTGATTTTAGTTGAACTGCACAAAAGGAGACAATGTGTCCAAGGAAAACTGCTGCATTACTGGATCCAGTTGGTCGTTTCACTTTGCAGAAAGAAGTTGTCACTGTTTGCGCTACATTACAGAAGGAATGACCGAGAAGCTTTACAGAGTATTAGTATACGCTGGTGACATGACTAGTCTGCAGAGAGCATCGGCAACTCAAAAACTGCCCAAACAAGTATAAGAAGCCATGACAGGACTCCACGATCATAGGCATTACAAAATTTTGAATGGGAAAAGCTTGTCAAAGTTTAATTGTTGATGTTAGCAAGAAGACATGCATTTGATATTTTTGAGTGGGACGCCCTTTGCTGTGAGCAGCTTCGATCGTTTTTCCTATTCACGTGTTCGCTTTAGAAGTAAACAGTTACTCTGCTGAGATATTCCTTTGTTAAGAGTTTGTTACGAATATTGTCTATGTAATGCCAGACCTTGTGCAATATATATTGGAGTTGGAAAACCTTGTCAAAATTTGGTCATTGATATTTTTGAGTGGGACGCCCTTTGCTGTGAGCAGCGTCGATCGTTTTTCCGTATTCCTGTGTTCAATTTTAGAAGTAAATAGTTACTCTACTGAGATATTCCTGTGTTAAGAGTTTATCCTGAATTGTCTATGTAATGCCAGGCCTTGTGTTTTATTGGAAAGTTGAGCTTGGAATGTTGTGGCATGCGGCATCACAAGCTGTTCACCGTGCCTCTTGAGGATAATGCTTTGTATTGTTTTGCATGTCGATGTAATGGCAGTGATTTGCTTGTTAAGAAGATCATCCTCTTCTATTGTTTTCGCTTAAGAAGTTCATCGTCTTATGTTTCATTCATAGCCTATACGACAAGTCGGGTAGGTTAGACGTGAAACCATATGATCTTCCGACCA
This sequence comes from Aegilops bicornis, assembly GCA_021605145.1. Classification (NCBI taxonomy): domain Eukaryota; kingdom Viridiplantae; phylum Streptophyta; class Magnoliopsida; order Poales; family Poaceae; genus Aegilops; species Aegilops bicornis. Next base: position 651,242,103 of record CM038672.1, read on the forward strand.
ACTCATCATCTTAGGCCGTGATTGGATCGTCGTTTTCCAACCAAAACCGCTTGTAAAACTGATGCTTGTAAATAAAAGCAGATGGTCTCGGGCGAAGCGCTTGGTTGGTCGATTTCGACTAGTAGTAAAATATACACCGGCCTCTCAAATTACACGCGTAACCCGCCGGTTTTACTTACAGACCTCGGGCCCTTGGTTTCATTACGCCTATATTTTACGCATTGTTTCCGATGACGAGTAAATTACACTTGTATCCTAATACATGTGTGAAAGAAACCAGAGCTCCCAAGCGCGGCTTACCATTTCATGCTGTCTCAGTCTCTTGAAGGTGCTCATAGGTGTCCGATGATCCTGGCTTCCTGAATGAGCAGCGGGCGCTGTATCAGACCATCCGTAAGGGCCCGCGAGGCCCTCTCCGTCGTCCTTCGAGTTGTTGCGCTCGTCGTGGCACCTAGCATTGTTAACATGGTCAACGAACATGAGGATTCAGGAGATGACTTTTATTTTGATTGGATGACAGTAGGGGCCCAGTAGGGCCATTGCCGTACGTACGCAAGTGCCTCCTTATTATGTACAACTATTTTTTTGCTTCCTCCTGGTTTCCTGACATCACGGTCCCACACCATTGTCAACCTATGTAGTCAATATAAACGAGAGAATTTCACAACGTGCGGCCGACAACTGGGACCAAGCAGCTCGAGCAGTATTTGTGTTTTTGAGGCGTGAGCACTGCAAAGTTTTTCTTGGTGCATTGTTGTTCAGAGGAGAGCAGTGTATTAACTGGGCGAGCTGTGGCCCGTCTAGCCCAGGCCAGATATCCAGCCCAAATATTAATATTTTCAAGATGGAAATGGTTAGCCCAGCTATACGTTTTTTTTTGAGGAATACCCAGGCAAGGTCAACTTGTTATTCTCCGCCCCGCTGGGCCGCAAATTTTATGCATTAGGCTTAACTGGAAAATGGGCTTTAAAAATAATAAATGGGATGTAATTATAAAAACTGGTCAGTAACTATAAAAAAATGCACCAAACACGAAATTAGTTTATAAAATATTATTTATGGATTTTGAAAATCTTAATTTTTAATTGTTGCACGCGCAATGTTTCGTTGGATTTTTACGTAATACAAATTATATTTAATCTGACTAGAAAATTCAGGATAAAAATATTTCGGATCCCATCAAAATGTGGGAAAATTTTATTGAATTCTGTCTTGAACGGTTGGTTGAAATTATTAATCGTTGTCCTAGCGAGAAAATGGGATGTACTTTTAACAAACTGTAAATGGGATGTAGTAAATTCCATTAGAATTCAAAAATGGGTTGTACATTCTTACAAATCGCAAATGGGCTATAAGTTCTCTGCCACACACTTGTGGGCCTACTAAGTTGACGCGTCCCCTAAAAAATGTTGACACGTATGCAAGGCTTTGTCAACTTATTATAGCCAACACACGGTTCTAGCAGCAGTGGCCGTTGGATGTCTATCCAATGGATGTCGTGCTTCTTCAATCTCGGATATACTAGCTTCGGCCGCCCAAAAAATGATTCCTCCCCCTGACATCTAGGGCGCACTGTTTCCAAGGCTGACCTGTGGGCCTACTAAGTTGACACGTACCAAGGGCTTTGTCAACTTAGTCAATATAAACGATTCTAGCTGCAGTGACCGTACGATGTCCATCCAACGGCCGTGGTGCTTCTTCAACCTCTGGTCTTCTTGCTCAAGCCGCCCAAAGCAGCGCCGGTCATGCCGCGTTTTCCTGCCTCTCGTGGCCGGCTGTGATGCCGCGGAGGCCTCACCGCCCCCTACTACTCCCACCGTTGTCCCAGGGCATCCCTCTACTCACCCACACCCCCTGTTATTCTGCGGCGACGGCAGCCTCACGCCGCAGCCGAACCAGTGAACCCTCGTACTCCTCTCTGAGTGGGCATCCACTACCGCGTCTTCCCCGGCTCCGCGTCTTCCCATTCCTAGGCCTCGCCGTCATCCACCGCCTTGGTGCTCTCGGCGCGGTGTGGTCAATGTGGTCAACGACCGACTTCCATCGGAAGAGTATCAGACGTGGAGAGGCCGACAATGGGTCCACGGCATGACCCAGCTTTTTGTGATTTGCCAAGTAAGTCGCTTTGTCGGGCCTGTTGGGCTGCAAATCTTTCAAGACGAGGAGAGCTTCATTCGCTGGCCAAGAAAATAGCCTATCAAGAATGAGAAAATGGGTTGTACATTTTTAAAACACATCAAACCGCAATTAGTTTCAAATTTCTTTTTTTCATTTCGAGATTTTAAATTGCATTGATTTTTATGCGTGGACAATTTGTTGGATTTTATATTAATATACATTTATTTTTAAAATCAGTTTGAATGTGACTCGAAATTTCGGTATTAATAACAGTTCGGACCGCACCAAAATATGCAAAATTTCGTATAATTTTTTAACCGTGGCCACAATATGGGTTGTAATGCTAACAAAAAGAATATGGGCTCCAAAAAAACCTTAAGAATTAGCAAATGGGCTATAAATTATTAGAAATAATGGCAGATGGGATGTATGTTGTTTTCCACAGATTTGAGGCTTTCCTAAAAAAAAGGTTGATGCACAAGCAGTGACTGTTGGATTTCCATCCAACGGCCGTCGTGCTTCTTCAATCTCTACTCTTCCTGCTCCAGCCGCTCAAACAAGCACCGGCGGGACTGCCTACTCCCTCCTCCTCATGGCCGATCAGGTCAGCCATGAGGCCTCACCGCCCACCATACTCCCATCGCTGGCCTAGCCATCCCTCTACTCACCCACACCTGCTATTATTCTCCTGACGGGCAGATTTAACTAGTAAACCCTCGTACAGTCGTACTCCTCTCCGCGTGGGAAACAACTGCCGAGTCTTCCCAGCCTCCGTCTCGTTCCCTTCCTAGGCCTCGCCGTCGTCCACCGTCCTGGTGCTCTCGGCGCGGCCTGGTCAACGTGGTCAATGACCGACATGCATCTGAAGTGGACTGTACGTGGAGAGGCTGACAGATGGGTCCACGGTCGCAACAAGGAAGTGCCTCCTTATTACGCGTAAAATAATTATTCCTCCACCTCACAGCAGGGACCCACCGGACGGGTCACCGTATTTCACGAAAAAAACGTTTCCCCCTGACTGCTGGGACCCACCAGCTACATCTTCGTACGCAAGGAAGTGTGTCCGAAAAAAACAATTCGCCCATCATTGCCGGGACCCACCAGCTACATCTTCGCACGCAAGGAAGTGCTCGGTCGGGACCCACCTGGTCGGGCGCATATAGCGTTGTCATTCTGGTCGCGAACGCGTAATGCATATCTGGTGGATGTAGAGGCGCCGCACGTGTCGTAGTAGAGGTGTGCACGTGTCGTAGTAGAGGCGCCGCACGTAGCATGTACACGCACGCATACGCCGGCGGTGCAAGAAAGAAAATACGGCCACGTATGTACATACGGGCGGGGTCTCAAACGCCTACTCGTGCATACGTACGGCCAGGGCTCGTGTACATGGCTGGGTCGGATCGGAGAAACAGCGTCGTCGTCGTGTTCATGGGGAGCCAACCGGCTGGGTCAGAACGGAATGCGTCGTCGTGTTCATCGGGAGGGCTTGGACGGAACAGGCGATGGAAACAAGGCCTGGCGTACCGCAGAACAGAGGAAACAGCCTTGTGTTCGACCGGCCATGTTTGAAACGGGATCCTGTTCAACGGGAGGGGTGTGGCGTACTGCAAAGCGGAGGAAACGGAACTCCTACGGTCGAAACGGGGGTCCTGTTGATCGGGAGGGGTGTGGCGTACCGCAAAACGGACTTGTGTTGGAGCGCTACGGTCCAAATGGGGGTCCTGTTCATCGGGAGGGGTGTGGCATACCGCAAAACGGACGAAACGGACTTGTGTTGGAGCGCTACGGTCGAAACGAAGGTCATGTTCATCGGGAGGGGTGTGGCGTACCGCAAAACGGGACTCCACGGGATACTGTTCATCTCCACCTCGACCCCCTCGAGCCTCCACGGGCTACTGTTCATCCACCGTCGACCTCCTCCAGCCTCCATCTGCGATTGTTCATCCACGGGCTCATGTTCATCCAGCCTCCACCGCGCGCTACTCCACCGGCCATCGTTCAACCACCCCTCTCCACGGGCTCTGTTCAACCACCCCTCCACGGGCTCTGTTCATCCACCCCTCCACCGCTTCATCGCTCATCCAGCCCTCCACGGGTCGCCCTGTTCATCCATCCTCCACGGGGCCTGTTCATCCAGCCCCAACCGGCTCGATCGATCGGGGTCTGTTCAACCAGAGGCAACGCCACGGGTCCTGTTCATCCACACCCACCGCTCTGCTCATCCAACCCCTCCCCCGTGCAACGCCATCGCTCATCCAGAGAGGCAGCATTGATCGGCTTCGATTAGCAGCAATAGCGAAGCGAATCGCTCGACCGGGTTCGATTAACAGCCATCGATCGATTGCTCGGGTTCAAGAACGTAACTGCGATCTGCAATCGCTTCCGGGTTCGATTAGAGCCCAACGCCTCGCTTCGGGTTCAGCTAGAGCTAACGCCTCGCACACGCGTGCGTACGTACGAAGAACGCAGCATCGCTCGGCCCCCGACCACCCATCGTAACCGGGAACTCCCCGAAATTTTCCTCGCCCTCGCTTCTACCACAGTTTTTTCCGTCATGGACGGCCCAAAGAATGTCATGCAGCTGCGTCTCCGGCCCGCCCAGGACGAAAAGCCCATTTTCTGTCGTGATTTTTTGTCATAGAAGTAGGAACCCACCACATCTATGATGATACCGAGTTTTGTCACAATTATCGTCATAGAAGTGGCATATGTATGACAGAAAAAAAATTGTTCGGCCCAAAATGTCATGGATGTGTCTTTTTTTCTAGTGCATGTTCCACTCTTACTCGCTTTCTTGGTTTGATGACATATATGCTCATGCCTCTCACATGATATATCTTGCTCATTGTCACTTGCCTCCAATAGTTGCATTTATGCTTATTGATCGTGGAGACTTGGACATATTACTTGTGAAGCATGCTTGTTTACTTGAGCCTATTGTATTTGGTTGTTCTCGTATCATATGCCTCCATGCTATGCAATGCTCCCTTGCCCTTTCTTATAATGAGCATGATGCATACACTTGTTGGGTATCTTACCACACGAATGATAGGTGTTGCATTTGCACTAACCTCATTTGTTTTTCCGACTGTTTTTCATGTTCTTTCATTTCGAAGGATTCACAAGGCGGTACCATCATGAGCCATATTGGTCATGCAAAGGTCTACATGATGCGCGACACCAACATTTCGACATCCTCATAAAGGTGAACTCCTTCCCTTTGGTCCATCCTCACATATATGCATATTGGATGGGTCATTCTTTCATTGTTGTCTCCTTCTTGTCTACATGATACATATATTGGATGGAGGACCGATATTGGAGATTAGCTCTTTGGCCCTTCAAGTTGAGGAGCGCTCACACTTACTGGATGCACCTTCGGAACTCCACTCATGCCACGACATCGAGCATTGGTACACCAACACTTCCATATTTGTTGATTGTGCTCACACATGTCATGCTCGATGGACATATCATACACATGACAAATTTGCATCTTATGCATGGATTGACTCACATTATGATTGCCTTGTTGCATCTTGTATTCCCATGTCATCCATGATATATGAGCTTGTGCACTTCCTTAGCAAATTTGTTGTGATCTTTCTTGATGGCATATTCATACATCATGATCATATTGTCCACCATCAATTGCATGAAGACATACACATATGGAGCATCCATTGCCATATTCATGCTATTGATAAACCGTCTCACTATGACATCATTTTGCACCGTGGTTGCATTGATCACTTTCACATTACATTTGTGTGCACAATGAATGTTTTGCTCCTATGAATGCTTTGCATATCATTCTATATCATCTTGATAAGCTTCATGCGCTTTGTCACGAACAATCTTGCCACACGGACTCATTCTTACATGATGGACACTTTGTGTGCGCTAACCATTGTATTTCCAAGTGTTGTTTGTGTTTGCTCTTTTTGCATGTATACCACTCCGGTGACACCTTGGAGTACTTGGATTGCGCAATGTCTTCAACTACGTCCAACTACAAGTCCGTTCACGACAACCGTTTCCATGGTGATGAGGATCACGATCCGAGGTCGGATCTTTCCCAGGGGGGAGATGATGCGGAGCATCCTGTGGTCATCCCCATGTCCACTTCAACCACTCCCCATGACTCAAGGATATATAAGATCATACCTCGACTATACGCCATTGGACGCAAGGTGAACTCGCTCCTCTCCGAACCATCACTTTCCACATATGAGACATGGCTACTACCTCAAATATATGTGCTATGCATGATCAGGAACCAAGAGGTAGACCATGGAACAACTAGGAGCATTGGACAAGATGGTGAGGACACCAAGCGCGAGGAACAAGAAGAGGAAAAGCTCTAGCGAGCGGACGTGCGGACAACATCGGACGACCGGCCTCTCACAGCGAGCGGACGTCCGGCCCTCGGCGGACATCCGGCGCCTGAAGACCAGCCTACGCCAGCTACAGACCTCCCAGAGAGCGGACGTCCGACCCGCACAGGACGTCCAACAATATCAACGGAAGTCCGAGACTTCCGGGCGTCCGGTGTCCCGACCACAAAACACTTTTAGCGGACGTCCGATGCTAGCGGATGACCGGTCCCCTGGAACCACCAGACGTCCGGTGCCCAGCGGACGTCCGTTCCCTGGCTGTGTCCAGTTGCGGGCTGAGGCCCATGTACCCCTTCACTTTGCCCCCAATTGCACTATGACTATTAAATAGGACACCCCCTCCTCCTAGTTAGGGATAGCATTGGTTTAGCTCATTTGAGATAGAGCTTTGCTCATTCATACAGATCTCTTCCTCGTGAAAGACCGCGACCTCTTTGGAGAAGATCCACTTGGATTCAAGACCCCTCACGGGTGGCCCCCATCAAGACCTCCTCACGGAGATGAACTAGCTACTTGTATTGTCCGTTGTTGACCTTGAATCATGTATCACTCTTTGTGTTTTGAGGATCTAGCATATGTGTGACCATCTCTTGTTGGTTGAGTGATTTCTCTTGTGTCTCCCTCGTGTTCCCCTCGTTTTCCCCTCCGTGTTCTTCGTGTTCTTGGTAGGATTCCCTCCAAACATGAAAGATCGGGCATCTAGGGTTCTACCCTACATCACCTATATTTGAGCAAGCCCAAAGCCACCGGACCGGAACCGGGAGTCGGAAGCCACACGTAGGTCGAAGAACCACCATCACTAGAGGAGAGCTGAGGGGGTCCTGGATTAAGGGGTCCTCGGACAGCCGGACTATACACATGTGCCGGACTGTTGGGATATGAAGATACAAGATAGAAGACTTCGTCCCGTGTCCGAATGGGACTCTCCTTCGCGTGGAAGGCAAGCTTGGCGATTCGGATATGAAGATTCCTTTCTCTGTAACCGACTCTGTGTAACCCTAGCCCCTCCGGTGTCTATATAAACCTGAGGGTTTAGTCCGTAGGACAAGAACAATCATAATCATAGGCTAGCTTCTAGGGTTTAGCCTCTACGATCTCGTGGTAGATCAACTCTTGTAATACTCATATCATCAAGATCAATCAAGGTGAAGTAGGGTATAACCTCCATCGAGAGGGCCCGAACCTGGGTAAACATTATGTCCCCCGCCTCCTGTTACCATTAGCCTTAGACTCACAGTTCAGGACCCCCTACCCGAGATCCGCCGGTTTTGACACCGACATTGGTGCTTTCATTGAGAGTTCCACTACGTCGTCATCATAAGGCTCGATGGCTCCTTCAATCATCTACAGCAACGTGGTCCAGGGTGAGATCTTTCTCCCCGGACATATCTCATATTTGGTGGCTTCGCACTATGGGCCAACTCGTTTGGCCATCTGGAGCAGATCGACAGCTACGCCCCTGGCCATCAGGTCAGGTTTGGAGGCTTGAACTACACCGCCGACATCCATGGAGACTTGGTCTTCGACGGATTCGAACCCATGACAGCCACACCCTGCAGCCACGATGAACATGACTTAAATCTTCCATCGGACCATGCTCAGGAGATAGCGCATGTAACTATCCTGGCCCTAGATCCAGGGTAGATCGCGCCATCCGAAGACGGGAGGCTGGACCCCGCCACGGAAATCGCAGACTCGTGGCATTAGAACTGAACACAGATCTGACCTCCAACGAGGTTGTGTCACCGGAACCTCGGACTCGTCTCTGGCCATAGGCTCCGAACCACGTGTATCCGTGCCCATCGAGAATCTAACTGGGCACCGATCTTGGAGTTCAGCTCCGCGGACATCTTCCAACACTCGCCCTTGGGTGATGTGTTAAACTCATTGAAATCCCTCTCCTTGGCAGGAGATTCTTGGCCGAACTATGTCCGGCTTGAGTGGGAAGCGGACGACGAAGAACTTTGTTACCCACCCACCCCCACTTGATAGCCACTGTTGACGACTTGACTGACATGCTTGATTTCGACTCCGAAGACATCGACGGTATGGACGAAGATGCCGGAGAATAGGAACCACCGCCCACAAGGCGCTGGACAACCACCTCCTCATACGACATATACATGGTGGACACACCTAAAGAAAATAATGGCAAGGACAAAAAGGATCCAATTGAGGATAAGCCTCCTGAGAAGCAGCCGAAGCGTCGACGTCAGCGGCGCCGCTCTAAACCATGCCATGGTAAAAACAACGATACCAGCACAAGAGACAATAGCACCCCGGACGATGCCGAGGACAACGACGACCCTGCAGACCCAACAATGGAGCAGGACGAGCAAGGAGACGGCGAACACAGTCCGTGGCCGCTGCCCGATCACAGTGATGCCGAAGACACCAGTTATCAACCTGTCTCCAAAGAAGAGATCAGTCTGGATGACGATGCATTCATCGTCCCGGAAAAACAATTGAAACAAGAGCGCCTCCACCAGAGACTTATCGCCACCGCGACGAGCTTGAAGAAGCATAAGCAACGGCTTAAAGCCGCACAAGATACGCTCAATGATAGATGGAACGAAGTGCTCGACACTGAGGAAAAATATGGCGGTAATCGCCAAACAAAGAGGTACCCCAAACGCAAATTGCAGCCCGAATTCGACGAAGAGGCTATCGCGCCCATACCGCCGAATAACAATATGGCGGATCAACCAGACCGACCACCTCGTGGCCGAGACAGAGCGGCTAACAACAGCGCACACAAACCCGCACCCCCTCCCCATAAAGGAAGGGAGGTCTCAACCCAGGACCAGAAACACGATTTACGTAAAGACCTGGACAAAAGGGCTGGCATAACCAGGTCCATCTATGGATCTAGGAAAAGTACTCCTGCACAGGATCATGGCCATCAAACCAAATATGCCGGTCACTTACCAGTTCGGAACCAACACCGAACACTACAACTGTCGGACCCACGCCACAACACAGCGAAATACAGGGGTGCTGGACACCCCCTGTGCTTCACCGATGAGGTGCTGGATCATGAATCTCCAGAAGGGTTTAAACCCATGAATATCGAGGAATACGACGGAATGACAGACCCTACGGTCTGGATAGAAGACTTTATTCTTCACATCCACATTGCTCGCGGAGACGATCTCCACGCCATCAAATACTTACCCCTCAAGCTAAAAGGACCAGCCCGGCACTGGCTGAAAAGCCTCCCCAAATATTCAATTGGAAGCTGGGAAGAACTTGAGGACGCTTTTAGGGCCAATTTTCAATGGACCTATGTCCGACCTCCGGATGTAGACGATCTAAGTCACATAACCCAACAACCCAGAGAGTCAGCCCGTAAGCTTGGGAACCTATTCCTCACTAAGAAGAACCAAATCATAGACTGTCCGGATGCCGAAGCCTTATTAGCAGCTTTCAAACATAGTGTCCGGGACGAATGGCTAGCCAGACACCTCGGCCAGGAAAAGCCAAGGACAATGGCAGCCCTAACTACACTCATGGCCCGCTTTTGTGCAGGAGAGGACATCTGGTTGGCCCGTAGTAGCATCAGCGATCCTGGCACATCTAAAGTCAGAGATGGCAATGGAAAACCACGACGCAGTAAAAACAAACATCAAAACAATGAAGAAATCCTAGACAATACAGCGGTAAACGCCGGATTCAGGGGCTCTAGACCCGGTCAATGGAAAAAGTCACTTAAAGGCAGCAGAGACGGTCCATCCAGCCTAGATAAAATTCTAGACAGGTCCTGCCAGATTCATGGCACCCCCGACAAACCAGCTAACCATACCAACAGAGAATGTTGGGTCTTCAAGCAGGCCAGCAAGCTCAACGCCGAACACAAAGGGAAGGCTTTTGCGCAAAGAGAAGACAAGGATGAATCTCGCCAGCCGAATATGGGGGGACAGAAGAAATTTCCACCGGAGGTCAAAACAGTGAACATGATTTATGTCACTCATATCCCAAAGAGGGAGCGCAAACGCGCACTCCGAGACGTATATACTGTAGAGCCCGTCACCCCCAAATTTAACCCATGGTCGGCCTGTCCGATCACCTTCGATCGAGGGATCATCCGACTAGTTTCCGTCACGGGGGTTTGGCTGCCTTAGTGCTCAACCCAATAATTGACGGATACCACCTCACCCGAGTCCTCATGGATGACGACAGTAGTCTCAATCTCATATATCAGGACACTGTCCGTAAGATGGGGATAGACCCGTCAAGAATCAACCAAAGCAACGCTACCTTTAAAGGAGTAATATCAGGCGTACAGGCCCGCTGCACGGGCTCTCTAGCATTGGACGTTGTATTCGGTTCTCCTGATAACGTTCGAAGCGAAGAGCTAATCTTCGACATTTCTCCGTTCCGAAGTGGCTATCATGCACTACTCGGAAGAACGGCCTTCGCCCATTTCAATGCAGTCCCGCATTACGCCTATCTCAAACTCAAGATGCCTGGACCACGTGGTGTTATCACGGTCAGCGGAAACATGGAGCATTCTCTTCATATAGAAGAATACGTGGCGGCTCTAGCAGCCAAAGCACGAAGCGGCCTTTTCAAGCCGAGTAGCTCATCGGTCTTCAAGACCACGGACACAACTAAACATGTTCGGCGCACACCTAGGTGTAGCAGCTCAGATAAACCTGAGCTTGTTTAGCATCCATGCCCCCATAAGAACAACCCATAAGAAGATTGTACATGTTTCCCCGTATACATAAATATACACTCAAAATACCCTAAGTGGCGCTGGGGGCACCCTACACGTAAGAAGTCTATAGTTTGGCTCGACCCTATTCAGACTCAAGAAGCTACATTCACAGTTCATTAAAACAAACCAACTTTACTCATGGCCACACCAGATTTTTTCACCTGGTTTTTTCTTTTTCTTACAGATGGCCACCATGTTATACCCTTCAAGGATACTGCACAACGGAGACAAAGGCGCAGACGTGCAGCAGGGCCCTGTTAAAAGGTTTCTTTTTAGATTAAGACCTTGCGTAAACCTTTTTTTATTATCTCTTGTTGTTTCACACTTTCCTGGCACTTAAAATGACCAAGTTATAGAAGGAGCCACCAGTGTGTTTTGAGATTTATGCTCTCACCATAGGCGCTCTTTCGTCATGCCGGATTGCCACGCGTACCTTGAATCCAGCGTTCATTACCAGGGGCTGTATTCAGCCCGGTATATGTTGTAAAGTCAGAATACCTTCGGGAGTGTTCGGTGTCGCGAGTTTGGGCTTATATGCATTAGCTCCGAATCATGTCTTTGGTCAATAGTTGGGTTTGCCCGGCTCCTGTGTTTGCTACCTTACATTCCGCTCTATCGACTAAGGTGGTACAGGGAGAACTACTGCGATTGTGCCCTGGTTCATCCGGATGAGCGCCTAAGTAGAGAAAGCCGAAAACTGACTGTCATGATAAGGCGAGAGCTGGTCAACCACTCGATGACTCAGCGGAATATTCGCGATTCCTCCGCATTAACGAAGGACCGGTTTCCCGGTCACGTATGTAAACGCACCGTATTTGGATAAATGCGGACATACCAGGGGCTATATAGTAGCCCCATCGTCAAACTCCTATGGCTAAGTGAAAGTGTTAAAGCTCTATAGTCCGATTGCCTCGTTCGCCACACTATCACCTCCTTAACGGACCAAGACGTTGGGTCAAGTGTGATCAAGTGCTTTTCCGAACACCCCCGCGTTATGCGTGAGGGGGCTGAAGCCGACGACTGCAAACTTTCAAGTTATATACATATATACATGAACGGCCGCACAGGAGGCACTAAGATACTTTACGGGCAAAAGTATAAATAAAGCCTTTATTATCATAAGCATTGTTCTTACAATTCGAATACATGTTACTCGAACATGATATTTTTCGAGCACCGACCCTCTATCAAGCGGGCACCTTCTAAGATTCTTCAAAATAGTGCTCTGGCGGGTCCTGACCCTTGGGTGGACCCCTTGTTGCAATATCGGTGGCCTTCATCTTCGCCCAGTACGTCTTCACACGAGCAAGGGCCATCCGCGCACCTTCTATGCACGTCGACCGCTTGACAGCGTCGATATGCTACATCGCACGAACAAGTCGTTGCACCAAACCAAAATAACTATCCAGACTTGGTTCCCCAGGCCACAACCGGTCCACGACAGCCTTCATGGCAAGTACGGATATCCTGTGGAGCTCTGCCCATTCGGCCATTTGCTCGTTCAACAGCAGCGGACGCCTTGGCATGCTAAACTGCGACCAGAACAGTCTTTCCGCTTCATGGCTTTCTTAGTCTTGGAAAAACTGCGTCGCATCAGCAGCACTCTTCGACAAGTCCAAATATGCGTCCGGAGAACTCCACATTTGCTCAAGCGGGGCATACTTCGGATCGCCGAATTTAGTTCACAATAGAAAGGGCTTCCCAGCGCGATCTCCCCGTCTTGCCGGAGTTCCTCCCAAGTCGCTCTGACCTCAGACCGGTTTTCCTTTGCCGCTTGTAAGGCCTTCTCAAGGTCAGCCGTTTTGGCTTGGCTCTCTCTCTCTCTCTCTCTCTCTCTCTCGAGAGAGAGAGAGAGAGAGAGAGAGAGAGAGAGAGAGAGAGAGAGAGAGAGAGAGAGAGAGAGAGAGAGAGAGAATCTCATATCGGCCAGCGGCATCCTTTAGCTCAAGCGCCATGTTGGCTATTTCTCCTCACTCTGGCGATGAGCAGCCTGTTCGGCTTTTAATTCACCAGCTGCCTTCTCGGCAGCTGTGTTGCTTATCCTGGCTTGCTCCTTGGCCCGGGCAACCTCAGCCCGAAGGGTCTCCACGGCGGCAGCACCATCTGCAGTTAAGCATGTTATAAATTCCAGCATCATGCTGCTATTTATACTTAGTGACCACCCCAAAGACATACCTTGCGCCTCGTCAAGCCGCTTGTTAACGAGCATGATGTCATCATCCGCCACATGAAGTTGCCGCTTCAGTTTGACAAACTCGGTAGCCCGGGCAGTTTCCGGGGCTGCAGCCGCCTCTGTACAAATTGGCAAAATCATTCCCTGAGCTTGATTATCTTTTTTGATCCTCTGATTGCCCCGTTCGGATGGCAACCAGAGTCTCATGGGCTACTATCTATACACGGTGCACCTTGTGCTTACAGTACAATTAAAAAATGTTACATTACGTACCTCGAAGCCTCTTAGCAGGCTCATGAAAGCTTCATTTAGTCCACTTTTTGCGGACGAAATTATCTTAATCACCGTACCCATTAAGGTATGCTACGTCTTGAGCTTGCGTTGGTTTTCCTTGAAGAGGAAAGGGTGATGCAGCACAGTAGCGTAAGTATTCCCCTCAGCTTTTGAGAACCAAGGTATCAATCCAGTAGGAGGCTCCTCAAAAGTCTCACACACCTACACAAACAAACAAGAACCTCGCAACCAACGAGATAAAGGGGTTGTCAATCCCTTCACGGAAACTTGCGAAAGTAAGATCTGATAGAGATAATATGATAAGATAAATAATTTTGGTATTTTTATGATATAGATTGGAAAGTAAAAGATGCAAATAAAAGTAGATAGCAAACTTATATGATAAAATATAAACCCGGGGGCCATAGGTTTCACTAGTGGCTTCTCTCAAGATAGCATAATTATTACGGTGGGTGAACAAATTACTGCCGAGCAATTGATAAAAAAGTGCATAATTATGAGATTATCTAGGCATGATCATGTATATAGGCATCACATCTGCAACAAGTAGACCGACTCCTGCCTGCATCTACTACTATTACTCCACACATCGGCCGACTCCTGCCTGCATCTAGAGTATTAAGTTCATGAAGAACAGAGTAACACATTAAGAAAGATGACATGATGTAGAGGGATAAACTCATGCAATATGATATAAACCCCATCTTTTTATCCTCGATGGCAACAATACAATACGTGCCTTGCTGCCACTCATCACATCGGGAAAGGACACCGCAAGATTGAACCCAAAGCTAAGCACTTCTCCCATGGCAAGAAAGATCAATCTAGTAGGCCAAACAAAACTGATAATTCGAAGAGACTTGCAAAGATAACCAATCATACATAAAAGAATTCAGAGGAGATTCAAATATTTCTCATTCATAAACTTGATCATAAACCCACAATTCATCGGATCTCGACAAACACACCGCAAAAAGAGTTACATCGAATAGATCTCCAAGAAGAGGAAGGAGAACTTTGTATTGAGAATCAAAGAGAGAGAAGAAGCCATCTAGCTAATAACTATGGACCCGAAGGTCTATGGTAAACTACTCACAACTCATCGGAGAGGCCTTGGTGGTGATGGAGAGGCCCTCCATGGTCGATTCCTCCTCCGGCGGAGCACAAGTGAAGGCTCCAAGATGGGATCTCGCCGATACAGAAGGTTGCGGCGGTGGAAATAGTTTTTCGTGGTGCTCCCGGATGTTTTCGGAGTATGTAGATATATATATAGGCGAAGGAAGTCGGTCAGGGGAGCCACGAGGGGCCCGGCTGCTTCTTGACGTCCACTCCAAGTCTCCTGGATTGCGTTTGTTCCAAAAAGATCGCTCCCAAAGGTTTCATTCCGTTTGGACTGTGTTTGATATTCCTTTCCTTTGATATACTGAAATAGGCAAAAAAAACAGCAATTTAGGCCGGGCCTCCAGTTAGTAGGTTAGTCCCAAAAATGATATAAAAGTGTAAAGTAAAGCCCATAAACATCCAAAACAGGTAATATAATAGCATGGAACAATCAAAAATTATAGATACGTTGGAGACAGGCGCTCGCCGCAGAAGGCGCGTCAACATATCCGACTGTATATCGGATAGTCCGGGGCTTTTGTTGTCGGTCTCTCTAGGAGCCAAACACCCCGGACCTCAGGCGGCCAAAGAGTCACCTTCTGGTCGTGTCCTCCTTTGCGGATCAGGAGAGATCCTCCGTGACGACACCTCGGGGTCGTCCGCCTTATGGGGCGGGGAAGAATGAGGAGGCGTTTCACTCTCCATCATCTCCATAAGAAGATCCCCCGAGGACGAAGATTGTTGAGGAAGGCTATAGGCCGAACTGCAATAACACGTATCTCAAATATTACTCTCACAAACAGGAAAAGAATGGGGTATTATTATAAAACACCTTTGTTCACTTACGGATCGGCTAAAGGCTGGCCCCCTTGTGGGCACTATACGGAAATGTTGCCTCCTGAATCAGGGCCTCCCGATAGGGATTTCTTCCCTCGCTTTGAAGCCTCTGACTTCAAGTCTTCGGGGGGTGGCCCTTTTCTTCCCGTGGGGGGAGGGAATATTAGATTCTCCTCCCCGTTCATCCTTCCACACGGGAGTTCCAATTTCCCCGGATACGGTGCATGGCGTACCTCCGGTATGGAGGCCACTTTTGAACTCCCCACTCCTCTCCTTGTCCTCTCCCGATGGCACTTGATAAGGTGCACAAGCCAGCATCCTGGTTAATACTGGATCCACTGAATCTTTGGGAAGAGGGGCCGAACACCTGATCCTCTCCACCTTCTTTATCCAGCCCTGACCTAGGATGGTTTTTCAGAGTAATGTTATGATAAACATAACAAAAATATGTTCGGTTGTTGAGTACTTACCGGGGTATCTGGATGGTTGCAATCGAGGCATGCGTCCTCTGTAGTGTTCGGACACTTTCTTCATGATCCGAAGAATAATTTATACATCCCTTCGAGCGTCATGCCGAATAAGTGTTGAATGGTCCGCGGTCCTTCTGGATTGAACTCCCACATACGAAGTGGTCGTCGCTGGCATGGTAGGACCCGACGGACTAGCATTACTTGGATTACTTTGACAAGACTGATGTCCTTCTCGATGAGATCCTGAATACGGCCTTGCAATGTCCGCACTTCATCAAGTGATCCCCAGTCCAGCCCCTTGTTGACCCACGATGCAAGCTGCGGCGGGGGACCGGAAGGCAGGTGCAGCCGCCCACTTTCTACCTCAGGGTGCTGTAATATAAAACCACTCCCATTGTCATAGGTCTTGGAAGCTTCCGGGAAGGAACCCTTTGGCCATAAAACATTGGTAAATTTGCTTATTGTAGCACCTCCGCACTCCGCGTGTCTCCCGTCGATTGTCTTTGACTTCACATTGAAGGTTTTGAGCCATAAGCCGAAGTGTGGAGTGATGCGGAGGAAGGCCTCACACACGACAATGAATGACGAGATGTGAAGGAAGGAGTCCGGAGCTAGATTGTGAAAATCTAGTCCGTAATAGAACATGAGCCCTCTAACAAAGGGATGAAGACTGAAGCCTAGCCCTCGGAGGAAGTGAGGGATAAACACGACCCTCTCATTGGATTTGGGAGTAGGATTAACATGTCCTTGAGTAGGAAGCCTGTGAAGGATTTCCTCAGTCAAGTACCTTGCCTCCCTAAGCTTTGTGATGTCCTCCTCTGTGACAGAAGAGGTCGTCCACTGGCCTTGAAGGATGGATCCGGACATAGTCAAAGGTCCGAAGTGCTTGGGCTAAACCTCGGGTGTTGGAACTCGAGGAGGGAGGAGGAGAGGATTAAGCGTGGAAAGAAAAAGACATGTCTTGGCCTCTTTATAAAGAGGATGAATATCAAACGTCCCCTGCGTGGCCTTTGAAACTTGCCTATTCCCAAGGAATCATACCAATGGAACAATTGGGTTATCCATGCCCGTATTGATGAGAATCCCATGATAACGGGATGTGATCTCTGCTTTGACAAGACGTGCCAATAAAACCGCACCTCGAAATACAGAGGGGCAGGATAAAAACGGTTCGAATAAAGACCGGGCCGCGGTGTGATTTCATGCTATGGAACAGTTGTCAGCATATTAGACTCGTGAGAACATTATACTCTCTACGGTGGTGTATGGAATTTGTTTTACAGGGCCGGACACGATTCTTATGTTCAAGATCTACTTTGAAGTATTCAGGGAAGGAACCCGCCTTGCAATGTCGAAGACAAATCTGCGCGCCGGATGATGAAGCCATGTACCTAGGGTAGGGTCATGGACCTGTCCAAGGTACCCTCCCCAAGGACATCTCTTGAAGAAACCACCTTTCAGTCGACCTGGAAGGATTCCACTCGACGGACCTGAAGACACTCGACCGTGAAGCCAACCACTCGACCGCCAGGAGATCTACAGTCAGTCTGCACGCAAACGGTCGGTCATTAAGTGGCTTTATGGTCATCATAGCACTATCTTAATGTACCTTAATCCCTGCATAACTGAGGGCTGGAGGAGTCTGGCGAACTCTATATAAGCCACCCCCCTCCTCAGTGTAAAGGGTTCGCACCCCTGTAACTCATACGCACATAATACAGTCGACCGCCTCCGGGCTCCGAGACATAGGGCTGTTACTTCTTCCGAGAAGGGCCTGAACTCGTAAACATCTTGCGTATACAACTACTTCGTAGCTAGGATCTTACTCTCCATACCTACCCCCATTCTACTGTCAGACTTAGAACCACGATAGTTGGCGCCCACCATGGGGCAGGTGTCTTAGCGACTTGTTGGAGAAGTTGCAGTTTTTTCCGATCTCCTTCATCATGGTTTCAGGTGGAGTTTTGGTTGAGGGCCGCGAGAGCCGTCTCGGCGCTCTCACGTTCATCACCGACGACTCCGCTTGGCTGCAGGAGGCTCCACTCGACGTCGATGCACTCCCCGTCCGCGGGGCAACGCACTTTCGCGCGTGCATCCGCGGCGTCCTCCTGCGGCAACCGTCGACCCAATATCGATTGGCTCCCGTGCTGTCCTCCCTCCCGCCTTCGCCGGGCGCAAGCGCCCGGCCGGTCGAGGCTTCGCCGTGGGTGAGGTACGCGGTGGCTCACCTCGGGCCACTCCCCAAGTCGCGCAATCGAGCCCGACGTTTAATCTCTCACGGCCTATTCGACGGTCGATCGGCTCCGCAAAGATCGTGATCCGAAAAGCGATAAAGAAGGATCCGGCGGCGGAGGTTCTGATGGTCGACGGACCATGCAGTCCTCCTGGTTTCCCCCGTGCCGACGGAGGCGTTGGCGGAGGCGATCCGGCGCAGTTCACGAAGAGTATCAACCCGAGCCCCTCACTTCGCTGCAGAGGGAGGAGCTTCGCCACTGGAACATGGATGCGCTTCACACTCCTATCGTTGGAGAAACCCCAAGGCTCGTGCCTTAGAAGATGTGCGTTTGGCCAATCTTGGCTGAGCGCACTCGACCGAAAATCTCCAGCAAGTGCTCGGATTTAACGAGCGCAATAACGGGTCTCGTCGCCCGCCGACGTCAACTCTTTCCACAACCGACTCAGGTGTATCGAACTCCAATTCAGAATCTAGTAGCTGCAGCCCATATAGCAGAGTCGATTCAGCCTTCCCAGTCAGAGGCTGGCAGAGGCTTGCTACAGATCAGAGATTTACTCCGGGCAGCAGGAGATCAAAATTCAGTTGTATCGCAGTCGCGGAATAGGATTCACAGCAGATCTGTCGCTGCGAATACAGTCCAGTCGGCTCATAGCCCAAGATCGCCCCCGAGGAGTGAGGGACGTGGAGGCCGACGTGATCAGTATGAGGATCAATTCGATCGTCATGATCAACATCGAGTGCCCACTGCTCCCCCAAGGGGTGGGTCATACGCACCTCGACAACAGGATGACAGACGCCATCACAAGAAAGTTGAAGGATTCCATCGACCCTGTGGAACCAGTCTTTGATGCGAGATCCATTATCGTTCAAGGTTTGGTCGACAGGAACAGAGCTCACCGAGAAGGCCATGACAGAGATGTGCCCACCAGCAGCAGAGTACACGTCTCAGGTCCTGAGTGTTTTAGCAAAGCCATTAGGTCCGCGGTGATTCCTCCCAACTTCAGGTTGGCGACTGGAGTCAGTAAGTTCACTGGTGAGTCCAAGCCGTATACTTGGCTTGAGGACTACCGAGAGGCCATTCAGATTGGCGGCGGCAACGATGAAGTGGCCATGAAACACCTGCCTCTTATGTTGGAGGGCTCAGCCAGAGCATGGTTGAATCAGTTAGCACCCAAAGAAAGATTTACACTTGGGAAGATCTTGCCCGAGTGTTTGTCAGGACATTTGAAGGAACTTGCAAGTGGCCAGCAGGGTTGACAGAGTTGCAGTCATGTGTGCAGAAGTCGAATGAAACTCTGAGGGATTACATCTAGAGATGGATCACATTGCATCACACGGTAGAGAATGTATCTGATCATCAGGCCTTGTGCCTTCAAGGAAGGCGTTAAGAATAGAGAGTTAAGTTTGAAATTCGGGTCGGACCGAGACATGACCCCGAGTCGAATGATGGAGATTGCCACCAAGTACGCCAATGGTGAAGAAGATTATCGGCTCCGGAGTGGCAAGTACAAGTCAGCCGCTAATGAAACCGGGGGAGGGAACTCCAGTCGGAAGCAGAAGCGGAAAGCCGAGCCAGCTGCTCCTGGAGAAGCCTTAGCCGTGACTCCAGGAAAGTTCAAGGGGAAATCCAAGGGGCCTTGGAACCCCAAGAAGGTGAAAGACCAAGATGGAAATGATGTATGTCACATTCACACGAAGAAAGATGAATAGGGTAAACTCATTTACCCAAAGCATACCACTCGACAGTGTCGGCTCTTGATTCAGCTAGCCTGTGGGAAGCAGCCCAAGGATAAGGAGAAGGAGTCGGACAAAGTTGAGGACAAGGAAGATAGTGACGGTGGATACCCCTGTGTTAATTCCACCGATGATTTTTGGCCGACGTTGAAAGCAAAAGTCGATTGAAAGTTATCAATCGAGAAGTGAATATGGTCGCCCGGCGACACCCAATTATCTGAAATGGTCATGCATCGCCATCACGCTCGACTGGTCGATCACCCGACACATAGCCACCCTCGGGAGGCATGCGTTGGTGGTCGACCCGATCATCGAAGGCACTCGACTAACTAAAGTTTTGATGGATGGTGGCGTGCTTTGAACATACCGTATGCGAGACGCGTTGAAAGGGATGGGCATTCGATGTCCGGACTCGGCACCAAAGAACATGAGCTTCCATGGAGTCATTCCCCGAAGAAGGCTGAAATACTCGGCCAAATTGCTCTCGATATAGTTTTGGTGATTCCAAGAATTTTCAGAAGAAAAGTTGACCTTTGAGGTCGTGGATTTCCAGAGCGCTTATCACGCTTATTCGGGAGGCCGGGCGATGCACGCTTTCATGGCTCGACCATGTTATGTATACCTCAAAATGAAGATGCCAGCCCCAAAGGTGTGATCACTATCACCGCAATCGGAAGAAAGCGTAAGAGTGTTTTCAGAAGGCTCTAAGATCGCCGATGCTCGATGGCGTGGTAGAGCTGCAAGAATACCGTAAAACTGCAGACCTGAGTGATTTGTTGCGAGCCAAGAAGCCCGCCACGGAGTTAGCATTTCAGTCGTCCGGTGAGACGAAACCGATTCACATTCACCCGACCGATCCCAATGCTGCTCCGACTCATATCTCAACAACACTCGACTCCAAATAGGAAGAAGCGCTCATCCAGTTCCTCCGTAAGAACTGGGACATCTTCGCATGGAAGCCTCACGACATGCCGGGTGTTCCTGTGGGGTTGGCTGAGCATCGCTCACTTAGTCGACTCAAAAGTTAAACCTGTCAAAGAGCATCTTCGACGGTCCGCCGTCCAGAAGAGAAAGGCCATTGGCGAGGAGGTGGCTCGGCTCTTAGCAGCAGAGTTTATCTGAGAGATTTACCACTCCGAGTGGCTCGCCAATGTTGTCATGGTCCCTAAGAAGGACAAATCACTTCGCATGTGCATCAACTTCAAACATATCAAGCGGGCCTGCCCGAAAGATCATTTTCCTCTCCCCCGCATCGACCAAATAGTCGACTCGACTGCGGGATGTGAGCGGTTGTCTTTCTTAGACGCCTATTCCGGTTACCATCAGATCCGTCTGTATGGACCTGACGAGATCAAGACAGCTTTCATCACTCCATTCAGGTGCTTCTATTATGTCACCATGCCAATCGGCCTCAAGAATGCTGAAGCCACGTTCATGAGGATGATTGTAAGTGTTTGCTCACTCAAATCACCGGAATGTGGAAGCATACATGGATGATATTGTGGTCAAGTCACGGAAGGGTTCCGACCTGTTGATCGACCTTGCTGAAACATTTGCCAATCTCGTGGAGGTATGATATCAAGCTTAATCCATCAAAGTGCACATTTGGAGTTCCTGGCGGAAAGTTACTCGGTTTTCTCGTTTCCGAACGAGGAATCGACGCCAACCCAGAAAAAGTTGGCACTATACTCCGAATGAAACGCCCTGTGCGTGTGCATGATGTCCAGAAGCTTACTGGATGCTTGGCCGCGTTAAGTCGATTCATCTCTCGTCTCGATGAAAAGGCATTGCCTCTTTACCGACTGATGAAGAAGTCTGAGAAGTTCGAGTGGACTCCCGAAGTTGATGCTGCGTTTCAGAGCTAAAAGCTCTGCTTTCCACCTGGGCCGGTGCTTGCTGCCCCTAATCAAGAAAGAGCCTTTGCTGCTTTACATTGCAGCCACAGGACAAGTCGTCGATGCAGATTTTACGGTCGAAAGGGAATAAGAAGGAAAAGCCTTCAAAGTTCAAATACCAAAGATATTATCTTTCTCAAGTATTGACCCCATCAAAGCAAAGATACCCTCATTATCGTAAGCTTGTTTATGGGATTTATATGACCACGAAGAAGGTTGCTCATTACTTCTCTCGACCATTCCATTACGATTAAATCGTGACGCCCATTGTCGAGATTCTCGCACAATGTAGATGCAACTGGTCGAGTGGCGAAATGGGCGATTGAACTCCTTCGCCTTGATATCAAGTTTGAGGCAAAGAAAGCCATCAAGTCCCAAGCAGTAGCAGATTTCATCACCGAGTGGATTGAACAACAATTGCCGACTCAAGTTCACTCGAACCTTTGGAACATGTTCTTTGATGGTTCCAAGATGCTGAATGGTTCCGGTGCTGGGGTAGTGTTGGTTTCCCCCCGAGGAGATAAGCTCAGATATGTGCTCCAGATTCACTTTGATTCTTCCAACAACGAAGCAGAATACGAAACACTATTGTATGGGTTGCGTATGGCCATTTCACTCGGCGTCCGTCGCCTCATGGTCTATGGCGACTTAGATCTAGTGGTTAATCAGGTGATGAAGGAGTGGGATGTCAGAAGTCCAGCCATGACTGGTTATTGCAATGCAGTGAGGAAGCGAGAGAAGAAGTTCGAGGGGTTAGAGCTTCAAAGATGTACCTCGATGAAAAATCAAGTCAGCGATGATTTGGCGAAAATAGGGTCCAAGAGGAAGCCATTCCCAGTGATGTGTTTGGAGCACATCCACACACCGTCAATTCAAGAGGATCCTTTCACCGAAGAAGCCCCACAGCCAAAAAGTGCCACTGATCCGACTGAAGTTGAGGTCCCAGCTGTGGTCGACCTGATCATGGAAGTCGTGGTCATCACTCCCAACTGGACAGTGTCGTACATCGTGTATATCCTAGGAAAGAGCTCCCGGAGAACAAAGAAGAGGCTCGACAGATCGTCCACCGATCCAAGGCCTTTACTGTGATCAAGGGACAGTTGTACAGAGAAAGCGCGACTGGAGTCGGCCAGAAATGCATAACACCAGAAGAAGGTCAGATAATTCTTGATGATATCCACTCGGGGACCTGTGGTCATCATGCGTCCTCTCGGACCATTGTGGCTAAAGCATACCGAGTGGGATTTTACTGGCCAAAAGCAAATGAAATGGCAAAGGAAATAGTCGACAAGTGTGAAGGATGTCAGTTCTATTCCAATATGTCACACAAACCCGCCTCGGCCTTGAAGACCATTCCACTCGTCTGGCCCTTCGCTGTTTGGGGATTGGATATGATTGGACCACTGAGAACTGGCAGAAGCGGCTTCACTCACTTGCTAGTGGCATTCGACAAGTTTACTAAGTGGATCGAAGCTAAGCCTATCAAGAATCTCGATGCGTGCACTGCTATCAGTTTCATCAGAGAGTTGATATTCAGATATGGAGTTCCGCATAGCATCATCACTGACAATGGGTCAAACTTCGATTCCGAAAAATTCAAAGCCTTTTGTGCCTCTCAAGGCACGCGAGTCGACTATGCTTCAGTTGCCCACCCCCAGTCAAATGGACAAGCAGAACGAGCAAACGGTCTAATTCTCAAAGGACTGAAACCCCGGCTGATGCGCGATCTCAAGCATGCAGCAGGAGCATGGGTCGATGAACTTCCATCAGTTCTTTGGGGATTGAGGACCACTCCTAATCGGTCGACTGGGAGAACTCCATTCTTTCTGGTCTATGGAGCTGAAGCAGTTCTCACGAAAGTGACTTGCTTCACAATGCACCTCGAGTCGAACTCTACTCACGAAGATGAAGCGGAGCAAGCCCGGCAAGATGCAGTCGACCTCCTAGAAGAGGAGAGAGAGATGGCCCTGATCTGCTCAACCATCTATCAGCAGGACTTGCGTCGATTCCATGCTAGAAATATGAAGAACCGAACCTTCCAAGAAGGAGACTTGGTCCTCCGAGTGGATCAACAGAAACCACACAAGCTCGCTCCCACTTGGGAAGGTCCCTTCATCGTCACCAGAGTTCTCCACAATAGAGCATACCATCTTTACAACGCCGATCGCTTGATTGATGAGCCTCGAGCTTGGAATGCGGAGCTACTCCGCCCCTTTTATACTTAAGTACTCACTCGGATGAGGTGTAATAAAAGTGCCTCTGTAGTTTGTTTATCGAAGACAAGAATGTTATAATTTTCCCAGTGATTGTTATCACTTTTTTGTTTACATAAGAAATCCCCCCCCCCCAGTGGGTGGCTTAGCTGCGAACCCAATTCGCCTAAGTTTGTAAAAAGAATCCCTGCCGAGTGGAGAGCCAGCCTCCCACTCGGGGGCTTAGCTGCGAATCCGTTTCGCCTAAGTACTTGAAAATCCTACCGAGTGGTGAGCCAGCCTCCCCCTCGGGGGCTTAACTACAGTCCAAGTACTCGCCTAAGTGTTTAAAATCCCACTGAGAGTGGTGAGCCAGCCTCCCACTCGGGGCTTAGCTGCAGTCCAAGTACTCGCCTAAGTGTTTAAAATCCTACCGAGTGGTGAGCCAGCCTCCCACTCGGGGCTTAACTACAGTCCAAGTACTCGCCTAAGTGTTTAAAATCCTACCGGGTGGTGAGCCAGCCTCCCACTCGGGGGCTTAGCTGCAGTCCAAGTACTCGCCTAAGTATTTAATACAATGTGCGCTTTGCAAGGACGACGAGGTACAGGTCGACTGTTGCCTTCCCCTTCAGAGCTACGACACAAAAAATCCTCCCACTCGGAGGCTTAGCCGCAGTCCAGTACCTGCCTAAGTTTGAAAAATCCTACCGAGTGGAGAGCAAACCTCCCACTCGGGGGCTTAGCTGCAGTCCAGTACTCGCCTAAGTATCTGAAAATCCTACCGAGTGGAGAGCAAACCTCCCACTCGGGGCGTAGCAGCAGTCCAAGATTTCGCCTAAGTTTGAAAAAATCCTACCGAGTGGAGAGCAAACCTCCCACTCGGGGCTTAGTAGCAGTCCAAGATTTCGCCTAAGTTTGAAAAATCCTACCGAGTGGAGAGCGAACCTCCCACTCGGGGGCTTAGTTGCAGTCCAGTAGTCGCCTAAGTATCTGAAAATCCTACCGAGTGGAGAGCAAACCTACCACTCGGGGGCTTAGCTGCAGTCCAGTACTCGCCTAAGTATCTGAAAATCCTACCGAGTGGAGAGCAACCCTACCACTCGGAGGCTTAGCTGCAGTCCAGTACTCGCCTAAGTATGAAATCCATTCCGATTCGCAAGGACGACGAGGTGCAGGTCGACTGTTACCTTCTCCTTCGGAGCTGCGCCACAAGTACAACGTGCGCTCCATCCTGATCCGCAAGGACGACGAGGTGCAGGTCGACTGTTACCTTCTCCTTGAGCTGCGCCACAAGTACAATCATGCTTCATCCCTACCGCAAGAACAATGAAGTGTAGGTCATTGGATTTTTCACCTCGAGCTGCATCTCAAGCTAATCAAGTATATTCTGAGTGAAGAACAAAGTTCGCTTGAAGGCAAATGAAAGCATATTCGATGATAAGCCAAGTTCAGATAACATCCTACGGATTCAGAAGTACTCAGGCATCAAGCATGTTAAAGTATATTGGTTACAAGACCACTCAGCATTCCGAGGCAAATTTAAGACGAATCATAGAAGTTTTTTACTCCTCAGGTGGAGGACTGGAAGGCGCGACAAACTGGTCCAGGTCGATCCCGTCGTGATCGGGGTGGCAGCAACAATGAAAGTCTCCATGAAAGATTGGAAGTCGTACTTCTTGGTATTGGCAACTTTGATGGACGCGAGCTTTTCCTCTCGCGCCTCCTTGCGATGAACCCGGACCAGGGGACAGAGCAACATCGGCACCACACTGGCGGAAGACTTTTCCATTCCTGCACTCGACTTGAACGTCATTGATCGAGTCATTAAAGACTCGAGGTCATCTTGAAGCGTCTCGCTGTGCAGTGTCGAGTCGATCCGCGACACGGCAACCTTCAGTCGAGCGAGGTAGTCCACCACACCAGCAACACGAGACTCCAGTCAGAGCACATTCATAGTGGCTTCATCCTTCATAGGGGAGTTGATGGGGTCCAGGCTTGTCTCCACTCGACTAGTCTCCTCCTCGAAGTTCTGACAGAATTATGTAAATGCAACTCGAGTTCAAGCTAATGGTTCTATGATGAGTCGGTGATAACAAGTCAGTGGGATAAGAGGAATTACCTTCAAGCATGAGGAATAACTTCTTGGCGAGCCCTCCCAGATAAGCCTCCAGATCGTTCCTCTTCCCTTGATTTGCCCGGCCTTGTCACTTAGAGCTATCTTGTCATTCTTGATCGGCTAACCTCCTTGTTGGCAGCGTCGAGAGCAGCTTTCAGATTGGCGTTCTCTTCTTCAAGTTTACCGGCTGAAGCCAGTTTTCTTCTGCGAGCTTTGTTTTGTCCAAAGCCGTTTCGCGCCTCGGCAAGGTCATGATCCTTCTTCTTGAGCTTCCTCCATTTTGACTGCAAAATGGCGGTGAGATCAGAATTAGGAAGGGCGTAAAGACAAAGACACGATCGTCAAGTTCTCACCAGCCATACCTTTTGCTTCGTCTCGCCTACTACAAATTCTCCCGAGCAAGCTTCAAGTCAAGGTTGAGCTGGATCTGTTGTTGTCCACTTCAGTATAGCGAGCCACAAGCTCGCAGGATTTCTGCGAAGAGTCAATCGACAGACATCAAAGATAGGTTACTTCCGAGTGACTAAGAAAAATCGTTGCGTTTCTAAGACTACAGCCGAATCAAAATATTCGACAGTAGTCTCGGATTACACCCGGTGGGTGCACTCAACGTGCCCCCACTGGTTTTACCGACTCGGTTCGATCAGTCGACCGAAAGAGACAAAAAGGTTATGATCCTAAACCATAGCTAACTGTCAGCAGTCAGCCTTGGTATCATCAAAAAAAGAGTTCTTCAGACTACGGTCGACTGCCAGTAGTCCACCATAGTGTCCGGGACTACACCCAGTGGGTGCACTCAGAGTGCCCCCACCGGTTTCAAGATTCCATTCGACATGGTCCGACCAGAATGAGTGAAGAAGTTAGCAAAGAAATTCAAAGTATAAAGACTACGGTCGACTGCCAGCAGTCCACCATAGTCTCGGGGACTACACCCAGTGGGTGCACTCAGCGTGCCCCCACCAATCCAAAAATTCAATCGACACACCCAGTGGGTGTACAGATCTGAAGATCTTCGTAAAGAAGAGTTTTGGGTAGCATATCCTAACAGAACAAGTGGTGACCAACTAACCAGGACGTTGCTCACGAAGAGCTGAGTGGCATCATAGGTCACTGGCTGGCCTCCCGGACCACCTTCACTTGCTCCATCATGATCCTTTGGCGTATAGCTTCCTTAGCAGCACCCACTTGGTCCTCTGGGATGTGGTGTGTGGCGAAAAGGGAGGGCGGATCAGCAGTCGACAATGAAGGCCGGATGCTCGTCAGCGGCACGGCGAAAGACACAGAAGTCCAAGTGATGTTGCCACCCTCATGAACCAGCGTCGTGCAATCGATACAACTCCGAGCAGTCTTGCCAGCAGGCGCCTTTTTATTCCTCCTCCGCCTCAGCGGTGCCTCATCGTCATCATCAGGGAGATCAATGACATGAGGAGGGACTACAGGAAATATTCAAAGTTAAAAACGGAAATCCAATCGACCAAAAGCGAAACTACAACGATCATACCAAGGTTAGAGGTAGCAGCATCTTCCATTTCCTGGTCTTCATTCCTGGCTGAGGTCTCAGAGGTAGCAGCGCTGTAGATTTCAGAAATCAGTTGATCAGTCAACAAGTCGACCAAAAGTATGTCCATGCTAAACAAGAAAACACAAGTTCTGCTGTACCCGGAAATGGTGGGAATGGCCATCTTCATCTTGGGCGAAGCCTTCGTCGGCTTTGATGGCGTCGCTCGGGGTTGCTTCGGCGCTTTTTCAGTCGGCGCCGGAGAGGTCATCCGAGGGCGTTTGCCGATCGCCCGACAGCGCGATAGCCTTGCCACGCTCGACCGCGGGGTCATGGGTGAGCTTGGATTGCCTTTCCGTGCGAGGAGGGTCGACTTCTTCCTCCTCTTCCTCCTCCTCCTCTTCGTCGGAGCTGTCGTCGTCTTCGTCCTCCTCACCATCAGATTGCCATTCCTCCTGGCTTTCACCTCCGCTCTCTTCCTCCTCCTCGACTGGTTCTTGCGCCCCGTTGGGCATCGAATACATCTCAGTGGTGGCCTGGAAGACGACAAACAAGTCAAAAGTTAATCGACCGATTTTAAGCAAACAAGATGGAGAAAGCGGGATCACAGTCAAAGATGCAGGAATGGACCTTGTCCACTTCGTATGACTGGTCGAGTGGAGGGATCCTCCTGGCTCCTCGAGGGTTGTCCTTGTTTCCTGTGATGCCCGCAAGACACCTTTCCAGCATGGCATCCTCAATCTCCTCCGGGTGGATCTGAGTGGTGTCCTCGGTGCAGTACAACCACATCGGATGGTCTCGGGCTTGAAGCGGTGGATGCGTCGTCGAAGGAGACCTCCAAGAGATCCATGCCAGTCACCCCGTCTCGGATGAGCTGGACAACTCGTTCGACCAACACCTTCACCTGCGCCTTCTCTTCCGGGATCACCTTCAAAGAAGATGGCTTGCTCACTCGGTCCATGGAAAAACGAGGGAGTCCAGTCGACTGCCCTGGCGTTGGTTGGTCCTTGCATTAGAACCAAGTCGACTGCCATCCACGGACCGACTTCGGGTAAGATCATGGCGGAAAAGAACTTTTCCTCTCATTTGAACCCCAAGACCCCCACACATCTGAATCAGTTGAGTTCTCTCGTCACTCGGATTGGCCTTTTTCACCGTTTGGGAGCGACAAGTGAAAATGTGCTTGAAAAGACCCCAATGAGGCCAGCAACCCAAGAAATTCTCGCCCAAAGACACGAAAGCAGCGAGATACACAATGGAGTTGGGAGTGAAGTGGTGAAGTTGTACCCCAAAGAAGTTCAGAAATCCCCGAAAGAAAGGGTGAGGTGGCAGAGAAAACCCGCGGTCGACATGGGTGGCCAAGAGAACACACTCACCCTCCAGAGGTTGTGGTTCCGACTCCTTCCCCGGGAGCCGCGCTAATCCATGGGGGATTCGTCCCTCATTGGCCATGTCATCGAGATCCTTCTGACTGATCGTCGAGCGGATCCAGTCGCCCTGGATCCAGCCATGCGGCAAGCCGGCCCTCGACGAAGATCCGCCCCGACTGGTCGCTCTTCCCTTCGCCTTCGCCGTCACCTTCTTCGCCCGCTCCAAAGCCGTCGTCTTCTCCTTCACCATTGTCACCGGCGAAATGCGCACAGAGCAGCTGCGCTGAGGTGGAACCGCACGCGGCGGATGAATCTGGGGAAGGGAGGAGGAAAGGGGAACACACTGTTCAAAAAAACCCCGTCCACGGCCTTATATGAGGTTGCTTCCGAGTGACTCACTGGTAGGCCCGGGCGATCCTATCAAATCCCGCAACAGTCGCCCGCGCGATACGTGGCGAAAAAGGTGGCATGGAGATCGAGGTGTCCCTGCCTTATCCCGTCCGATTACTGCGGCCTCCTTCGCCCCGCTCACTTCTCGAAATTTGAATCCCGCTAAATCCGCGCGCCACAGAGCAAATCATCAGACAAAAGATTTCCTCCGTCCTGTCATTCGGAGTTCTCCAAGCATGAAAAACACACTTTCGGCGGATACAAAAAAGAATGGATCAAAGCGGCGAAAAAGAAGTTGAAGCCGTCACCTAAGCTCATTGATCCAGAACAAGACGTGCTCATCGCATGAAAAGTGGGTCGGAAAAGGTCTCAACTCCTTCCCCACTCAAACCTCGATCCATTTGGGGGCTACTGATGAAGCCATGTACCTAGGGTAGGGTCATGGATCTGTCCAAGGTACCCTCCCCAAGGACATCTCTTGAAGAAACCACCTTTCAGTCGACCTGGAAGGATTCCACTCAACGGACCTGAAGACACTCGACCGTGAAGCCAACCACTCGACCGCCAGGAGATCTACAGTCAGTCTGCGCGCAAACGGTCGGTTATTAAGTGGCTTTATGGTCATCATAGCACTTTATGAAGGACATTACCAGTAACTCCCTATCTTAATGTACCTTAATCCCTGCATAACTGAGGGCTGGAGGGGTCTGGCGAACTCTATATAAGCCACCCCCCTCCTCAGTGTAAAGGGTTCGCACCCCTATAACTCATACGCACATAATACAGTCGACCGCCTCCGGGCTCCGAGACGTAGGGCTGTTACTTCTTCCGAGAAGGGCCTGAACTCGTAAACATCTTGCGTATACAACTACTCCATAGCTAGGATCTTGCCTCTCCATACCTACCCCCATTCTACTGTCAGACTTAGAACCACGACACCGATTCATCATCATTGAAGCCTGGTTCAGGGGCTACTGAGGGAGTCCTGGATTAAGGGGTCCTCGGACAGCCGGACTATACACATGTGCCGGACTGTTGGGCTATGAAGATACAAGATAGAAGACTTTGTCCTGTGTCCGGATGGGACTCTCCATTGCGTGGAAGGCAAGCTTGGCGATTCGGATATGAAGATTTATTTCTCTGTAACCGACTCTGTGTAACCCTAGCCCCTCTGGTGTGTATATAAACCGGAGGGTTTAGTCTGTAGGACAAGAACAATCATAATCATAGGCTAGCTTCTAGGGTTTAGCCTCTATGATCTCGTGGTAGATCAACTCTTGTAATACTCATATCATCAAGATCAATCAAGTAGGAAGTAGGGTATTACCTCCATCGAGAGGGCCCAAACCTGGGTAAACATTGTGTCCCCCGCCTCCTATTACCATTAGCCTTATACGCACAGTTCGGGACCCCCTACCCGAGATCCGCCGGTTTTGACACCGACAGGAGCCACGCTGGACACGCGAACCTTGGACATGATGAGGAGTGGGGCAGCAAGGTGGCCGGGGTTGGGGTAGTTGGCAGGGCAAAGGGGGCCGATGCAGGGAACACGACGGCACCCGACGATGCCGACAAGCCAGAAGTTGGAGGAGAAGCAGATCCAGGCGACCGGGGCCGAGGCCGTCAAGACAACGGCAAGCTATAGAGGCTGGAGGAGATGCAGCCTCACTAGCGACGGGGTCGGCGTCGCGCTAGAAGAGGCACCGGCAACCCAAGGACACTAGAAAACGCAGGTCGAGGTCCGCCGGGTCCGGAGCAACACCAACAAGGGTTCCAACGCAAAGGCACAAGCGCTCATAGAACACCAGCAGGCACGCCGCAAGGGCCGGCCGACGCTAGGGAGGCACCATCGGAAGCACACCAAAAAGCCGCACCTTGAAGCCATGGCTGCGGCTCGGGAAGGAGAAGAGCGTCGTTGCGGGCACCGCAAGGACTGCCCGAGACTAGCAAAAGAGCATGCCATCCCCAATCCCGGGTCCGGCGCCGTCAGCAGAGAGGATGCCGGTGGTAGGACGGACAAATCTGACGTGGAGACGGGGAAGGCAGAGGCACCTTGCCGGGGCAGGAGCTCGCAGCGGCCGGTGGCAGGGAGGGTGGGCGAGAGTTGGGGTGTACGAGGCCACCAGGACGCCACGACCTGTGGCACGGTGGCGGAGGGCGGCAGGGGAGCCGGCTTGACGAGGCGCCTGGCCGAGCAAGCATCGTCGATCCGCCCGACCGCCGCCATCCTGGGGTCCGGCGTGGCTTCGCCGGCCAACCCTCCGGCGACGGCGAGCGGTAGAGGGCGGCGGGGAGGGGGCCTGCTGGGCGGCGGCTGGTTCCCCCGTGTCGCCAGGGGAGGAGGGCGACGCGGGGGTCGGGGAGGGCCTAACTGTCTATATAACATACTCAAACAAAGACATGTATGCCCTTACATAGGATTGATCCGCCTTTTTACATGTTACTAAACAAATGAGGCCGTGTCGAGCTCGGGTGAGGAGGTGGTCCGTCATTCTTTTCTTTGGTGGCTGCTATGGTGGTGCCGGAGGCAGGTGACGAGCATTGATGTGAAGCTCGGAGATGTTTTGTTATCTATTCAGTTTTATCATGTTGGTCCTTACGTGACTTGTACTTTGATCTTTATAATATGAATGAGACATGTATTACCATGCCAATTTTTTTTGCATGGAATTCCCATTGATTTGTTTTTGCTCTATTATTACCAATGATTTGTTTATTTACATTTCAAATGCAACAATTAGCAACTTAGCATCAGATGGGTTGTTCCTTTGCTGTATTTCTTTTTGCAAAAATCACTCTCTTAGTTTAGAGTTCCTTTATCCAAATAACAAACGTATGAATGTGAGGTTTCCTATAATGTATAAAGCATCATTTGGGTCAAGATGCCACAAGGTTCCTACAATCCTGCTCTTTTATGGGTAAATCGGATACATGATTCCATCCCATATTTCAGAGTTGTCGACTGCCAAAAACATGCAAGAGTTCTCTCTTTCCGTGAAAGAAAAGAGGATCCTTTGGCTAGCATTTCTCATGCCTCCCGTATGTGCCGCCGCCGGTCTACCTTGTCTTATGTAGTCTTAGGGCCATGGAGGCGTAGTGGATCCCGAGACTTGCAGGTGGGAGGGCTCTGTTTTTCTTGCTCTTTTGAGTTTTTTTAGGGTTTGTGTCCTGCTCAGAGAGGCGAGGGGGCGACGGCTCTTTGAAGATATAATAAGCTTCTCCATGCCTAGTCCCCGTCCCGGTGGTGTTTCTAGCATCATCAGAGAGCGTGTGGAGGCTTTTCTCCGACAGATCTCACGGAATTCGGTCGGCATTTGTCTTCGATGTCGTTCGTCTGTGTTTGTGTGTATATGATACGTCTCCAACATATCTATAATTTTTTATTGTCCCATGCTATTATGTTACCTGTTTTGGATGTTTATGGGCTTTATATTACACAATTATATAATTTTTGGGACTAACCTACTAACCGGAGGCCCAGCCCGTATTGCTATTTTTTGCCTATTTCAGTATTTCGAAGAAAAGGAATATCAAACGGAGTCCAAACGGAATGAAACCTTCGGGAGCGTGATTTTTGGAACGAACATGATCCGGAGGACTTGGAGTGCAAGCCAAGAAGCAGCCAATGCGGCCACGAGATAGGAGAGTGCGCCCACCCCTCCTGGGCGCGCCCCTGTCTCGTGGGCCCCTTGAGCGGCCACCGATGTACTTCTTCTTCCTATATAAGCCTACATACCCTGGAAACATCCAGGGAGCCACCAAAGAAATATTTCCGCCACCATAACCTTCTGTATCCGTGAGATCCCATCTTGGAGCCGTCGCCGGCGTTCTGCGGAGGGGGAATCCACCACGGAGGGCTTCTACATCAACACCATAGCCCTTCCGATGAGTTGTGAGTAGTTTACCACAGACCTTTGGGTCCATAGTTCTTAGCTAGATGGCTTCTTCTCTGTTTCTGGATCTCGATACAATGTTATCCCCCTCTCTTGTGGAGATCTATTCAATATAAACTCTTTTTGCGGTGTGTTTGTCGAGATCTGATGAATTGTGGGTTTATGATCAAGTTTATCTATGAATAATATTAGAATCTTCTCTTAATTCTTTTATGTATGATTGAGTTATCTTTGCAAGTCTCTTCAAATTATCAGTTTGGTTTGGCCTACTAGATTGATCTTTCTTGCCATGGGAGAAGTGCTTAGCTTTGGGTTCAATCTTGCGGTGTCCTTACCCAAAGGATGTAAAGGGTTGCAAGGCACGTATTGTATTGTTGCCATCGAGGATAAAAAGATGGGGTTTATATCATATTGCTTGAGTTTATCCCTCTACATCATGTCATCTTTCTTAATCGTTACTTTGTTCTTATGAACTTAATACTCGGATGCATCTTTGGATAGCGATCGATGTGTGGAGTAATAGTAGTAGATGCAGGCAGGAGTCGGTCTACTTGTCACGGACGTGATGCCTATATACATGATCATGCCTAGATAATCTCATAATTATTCGCTTTTCTATCAATTGCTCGACGGTAATTTGTTCACCCACCGTAATACTTATGCTATCTTGAGAGAAGCCTCTAGTGAAACCTATGGCCCCCGAGTCTATATTTTATCATATAAGCTTTCAATCTAATTTTATTTGCATCTTTATTTTCTGCATCTATATTATAAAATACCAAAAATATATTTATCTTATCATATTATCTCTATCAGATCTCACTTTCGCAAGTGGCCGTGAAGGGATTGGCAACCCCTTTATCGTGTTGGTTGCGAGTTCTTTGTTTGTTTGTGTAGGTTCGTGGGACTTGTGAGGAGCCTCCTACTGGATTGATACCTTGGTCCTCAAAAACTGAGGGACATACTTACGCTACTGTGCTGCATCACCCTTTCCTCTTCAAGGAAAAGCAACGCAAGCTCAAGACGTAGCAAGAAGGGTTTCTGGCACCGTTGCCGGAGAGGTCTTCGCTCAAGTCAAGACATACCAAGTACCCATCACAAACTCATCTCCCTCGCATTTACATTATTTGCCATTTGCCTCTCGTTTTCCTCTCCACCACTTCACCCTTGCCGTTTTATTCGTCCTCTCTTTCCCAATCTCCTCTCTTTTCCGCTTGCCTTGTTCTTCCTATCTCGTTCGCTTGCCTTTTTCTGTTTGCTTGTGTGTTGGATTACTTGTCGCCATGGCGCAAGATAATACCAAATTGTGTGATTTCTCCAATACCAATAATAATGATTTCCTTCATACTCCGATTGCTCCTCTTAATGATGTTGAGTCTTGTGAAATCAATGCCGCTTTGCTGAATCTTGTTATGAAAGATCAATTCTCCGGCCTTCCTAGTGAAGATGTCGCTACCCATCTAAACAACTTTGTTGATTTCTGTGAGATGCAAAAGAAAAAAGATACGGATAATGATATTGTTAAATTGAAGTTATTTCCGTTTTCACTTAAGAACGTGCTAAAGTTTGGTTTTCATCTTTGCCTAAAAATAGTATTGATTCTTGGAACAAGTGCAAAGATGCTTTTATCTCTAAGTATTTTCCTCCCGCTAAGATCATCTCCCTTAGGAACGATATTATGAATTTTAAATAACTTGATCATGAGCATGTTGCCCAATCTTGGGAAAGAATGAAATTAATGATTCGCAATTGCCCTACTCATGGTTTGAATTCATGGATGATCATACAAAAAATTTATGCCGGATTAAACTTCGCTTCTAGAAATCTTTTAGATTCGGCCGCCGGAGGCACGTTTATGAAAATCACTTTAGGAGATGCTACAAAACTTCTTGATAATATTATGCCTAATTATTCTCAATGGCACACCGAACGATCTACTAGTAAAAAAAGTTCATGCTATAGAAGAAATTAATGTTTTGAGTGGAAAGATGGATGAGCTTATGAGATTGTTTGCTAATAAGAGTTATTCTATTGATCCCAATGATATGACTTTATCTACCTTGATTGAGAATAATAATGAATCTATGGATGTAAATTTTGTTGGTAGGAATAATTTTGGAAACAATGCTTATAGAGGAAACTTTAATCCTAGACCGTTCCCTAGCAATTCCTCTAATAATTATGGAAATTTCTACAATAATTCTTATGGTAATTTTAATAAGATGCCCTCTGATTTTGAAAATAGTGTGAAAGAATTTATGGTCTCTCAAAAGAATTTTAATGCTTTGCTTGAAGAAAAATTTCTCAAAGTTGATGATTTGGCTAGGAACGTTGATAGACTTTCGCTTGATGTTGATTCTCTTAAACTTAGATCTTCTTCACCTAAGCATGATATCAATGAGTCTCTCAAAGCTACGAGAAGTTCCATTGACGAATGCAAAGAAAGAACCGCTAGATTGCGTGCTAAGAAAGATTGCTTTGTAAAAGCGTGTTTTTCTAGTTTCCATGAAAATAATGATGAAGATATTAAAGTTATTGATGTGTCCCCTATTATATATTTGTTTTGCAATATGAATCTTGATAATAATGGGACTGGAGATGAGTCAACTTTATTTAGAAGGCGTCCCAAGAATTCGGAGTTTTTAGATCTTGATGCTAAATTTGGTAAAAGTGGGATTGGAGAGGTCATGACTTTCAATAGTATTGAACCCACTATCTTGGATTTCAAGGAATTTGATTATGATAATTGTTCTTTAGAAAGTTGTATTTCCTTGTTGCAATCCGTTGTTAATTCTCCTCATGCTTATAGTCAAAATAAAGCTTTTACCAAACATATTGTTGATGCCTTGATGCAATCTTTTGATGAAAAACTTAATTTGGAAGTTTCTATACCTAGAAAACTTAATGATGCATGGGAACCTACTATAAAGATTAAAATCAAAAATATGAGTGTTTTGCTTTGTGTGATTTGGGTGCTAGTGTTTCCACGATTCTGAAAACTTTATGTGATATTCTAGGTTTCCATGATCTTGATGATTGCTCTTTAAATTTGCACCTTGCGAATTCCACCATTAAAAAGTCAATGGGAAGAATCAATGATGTTCTAATTGTTGCAAATAGAAAGTTGGTGCCCGTTAATTTTATCGTTCTTGATATAGATTGCAATCTTTCTTGCCCTATTATTCTTGGTAGACCTTTCCTTAGAACGATTGGTGCGATTATTGATATGAAAGAAGGGAATATTAGATTCCAATCTCTATTAAAGAAAAGCATGGAGCACTTCCCAAGAAAGAAAGTCAAATTACCTTATGAATCTATCATGCGATCTACCTATGAATCAAGTGCCAAAGATGGCACTACTTAGATCTATCTTCGCTCTTATGCCTAGCTAGGTGCGTTAAACGATAGCACTAGTTGGGAGGCAACCCAATTTTCTTTGTGTTTTTTATTTTTGTTCCTGTTTAGTAATAAATATTGCATCTACTTTCTGTTTAGGTGTGTTTTCATGTTTTAATTAGTGTTTGTGCCAAGTAGAACCTATAGGATAACCTATGATATGAGTTGAGTTGATTCTGCTGAAAAACAGAAACTTTGCGCTCACGAAAAAACATTCAATAAATCACAGACACGAGATTTTGCATTGATTCTTTTTGCTGATGTTCAATAAAAAATTTATTTAGTACTTCCTATTTTGGTAGGATTTTTAAGGTTCCAGAAGTTTGCGTTAGTTACAGATTGCTACAGACTGTTCTGTTTTTGACAGATTCAGTTTTTCGTGTGTTGTTTGCTTATTTTGATGCATCTATGGCTAGGGTATGAACCATAGAGAACTTGGAATAAAGTAGGTTTAACACCAATATAAATAAATAATGAGTTCATTACAGTACCTTATGTGGTGGTTTTGTTTTCTTTCACTAACGGGGCTTATGAGATTTCCTGTTGAGTTTTGTGTTGTGAAGTTTTCAAGTTTTGGATAAAGATTTGATGGACTATGGAATAAGGAGTGGCAAAAGCCTAAGCTTGGGGATGCCCAAGGAACCACAAGATATTCAAGAATAGCCAAAATCCTAAGCTTGGGGATGCTCCCGGGAGGCATCCCCTCTTTCGTCTTTGTTCATTGGTAACTTTACTTGGAGCTATATTTTTATTCGCCACATGATATGTGTTTTGCTTGGAGCATAGTGTATTATATTAGTCTTTGCTTTTTAGTTTACCAGAATCATCCTTGCTGTAACACACCTTTTGGGAGAAGCCTACTTGGTTGAAATTTATTAGAACACTCTATGTGCTTCACTTATATCTTTTGAGCTAGATAGTTTTTGCTCTAGTGCTTCACTTATATCTTTTAGAGCACGGCGGTGGTTTCATTTTGAAGAAATTTTTTATCTCTCATGCTTCACTTATATTATTTTGAGAGTCTTTTAGAACAGCATGGTATTTTCTATGGTTATAAATTGGTCCTAGAATGATGAGCATCCAAGTTGGGTATAATAAAAACTATCATAGGAAGTGAATTGGATGCTATGATCAATTTGATACTTGATAATTGTTTTGAGATATGGAGGTAGTGATATTAAAGTCATGCTAGTTGGGTGATTATTAATTTAAAGAATGCTTGTGTTGAAGTTAGCAAGTCCCGTAGCATGCACGTATGGTTAAAGTTGTGTAACAAATTTGAAACATGAAGTATACCTGGCTTGTGCATCCTTATGAGTGGCGGTCGGGGACGAGCGATGGTCTTTTCCTACCAATCTATCCCCCTAGGAGCATGCGCGTAGTGCTTGGTTTTTGATGACTTCTAAAGTTGTGCAATAAGTATATGAGTTCTTTTGACTAATGTTGAGTCCATGGATTATACGCACTTTTACCTTTCCATCATTGCTAGCCTCTTCGGTACCGTGCATTGCCCTTTCTCACCTTGAGAGTTGGTGCAAACTTCGCCGGTGCATCCAAACCCCGTGATATGATACGCTCTATCACACATAAACCTCCTTATATCTTCCTCAAAACAGCCACCATACCTACCTATTTATGGCATTTCCATAGCCATTCGAGATATATTGCCATGCAACTTTCCACCGCTTTCGTTCATCATCATCATGACATACATTACTTTTGTCATATTGCCATTGCATGATCATGTAGTTGACATCGTATTTGTGGCAAAGCCACCATGCATAATTTTTATACATGTCACTCTTGATTCATTGCACCATCCCGGTACACCGCCGGAGGCATTCATATAGAGTCATATCTTGTTCTAGTTTCGAGTTGTAATTCATGTGTTGTAATCAATAAAAGTGTGATGATCATCATTATTAGAGCATTGCCCAAAAAGAAAAGAAAAGGAAAGGCCAAAAAAAGGAAGGCCAAAGAAAAAAAAGAAAAGGAAAAAAGAAAAAAAGAAAAAAAAGGAAAATAAATAAAGGGGCAATGCTACTATCTCTTTTTCCACACTTGTGCTTCAAAGTATCACCTTGTTCTTCATGTAGTGAGTCTCATATATTGTGCTTCAAAGTAGCACCATGTTTTTCATATAGAGAGTCTCATATGTTGTCACTTTCATATACTAGTGGGAATTTTTCATTATAGAACTTGGCTTGTATATTCCTATGATGGGCTTCCTCAAATGCCCTAGGTCTTCGTGAGCAAGCAAGTTGTATGCACACACACTAGTTTTCTTTTGTTCAGCTTTCATTTATAGCTCTAGTGCATCCGTTGCATGGCAATCCCTACTCCTCATGATTGACATCAATTGATGGGCATTCCCACAGCCCGTTGATTATCCTCGTCAATGTGAGACTTTCTCCTTTTTGTCTTCTTCACACAATCCCCAATCATTATTCTATTCCACCCATAGTGCTATATCCATGGCTCACGCTCATGTATTGCGTGAAGGTCAAAAAAGTTTGAGATTATTTAAGTACAAAACAATTGCTTGGCTTGTCATCGGGGGTATAGAAGTTGGGAACATCTTTGTGTGACAAAGATGAAGCATAGCCTAAGTATATGATTTTGTAGGGATGAAATTTCTTTAGCCATGTTATTTTGATAAGACATGATTGCTTTTATTAGTATGCTTGAAGTATTACTATTTCTTTTGTCAATATGAACTTTTATTTTGAATCATTTGGATATGAACATTCATGCCACAATAAAGATAAATTACATTGAGAATTATGCTAGGTAGCATTCTGTTGGGATCTACTGTAGGGTGCGTCGACTGCAAATTAAAATTTCCTACGCGCAGAACATCCAGGAACATTGAGGGAGTCCCGGACTAGGGGGTTTCCGGATAGCCGGACTATCGTCACGGCCGGACTCCAAGACTATGAAGATACAAGATTGAAGACTTCGTCCCGTGTCCGGATGGGACTTTCCTTGGCGTGGAAGGCAAGCTTGGCGACACGGATATGTAGATCTCCTGTCATTGTAACCGACTGTGTAACCCTAACCTATCCGGTGTCTATATAAACCGGAGGGTTTTAGTCCGTAGGAGGAAGAACAATCATACCATAGGCTAGCTTCTAGGGTTTAGCCTCCTTGATCTCGTGGTAGATCTACTCTTGTACTGCCCATATCATCAATATTAATCAAGCAGGAGTAGGGTATTACCTCCATCGAGAGGGCCCAAACCTGGGTAAAAAACATCGTGTCCCTTGTCTCCTGTTACCATCCGCCTAGACGCACAGTTCGGGACCCCCTACCCGAGATCCGCCGGTTTTGACACCGACATTGGTGCATTCATTGAGAGTTCCTACGTATGCGTCACCGATAGGCCCGATGGCTCCTTCCGATCATCAACAACGACGCAGCGGTCCAGGGTGATTCTTTTCTCCCCGGACAGATCTTCGTGTTCGGCGGCTTTGCTGCACGGGCAATTAAGCAGCCATCCGGAGCAGATCGAAAGCTACGCCCGCCATCAGGTCAGATTTGGAAGTTTGAACTATACAGCGATATCCGCGGAGACTTGATCTTGACGGATTCGAGCCGCAGCCAAGCTGCGTGCCGCCTTTGCTTCGATGGGCATGATCTAGCCCTGCAGCCGAACAGTGCCCTGGAGGCCGCACCAGCACCCGCTCCGACCCTTAATCCGGAGCCGGCTTCCCCGATCGAGGACGAGTGGTTGGACACCGCGTCGGGGGCTATAATCTCTGCAGCAATTGAGCCGAACTCCATCCCTGTCCTTTGCGAAGACCTCGACTGTGGTGCGGACTCCTCTCCGGACTACGAACCCTCCGCGCCTACCAATCGGATCCGATTGGGCGCCGTCATGGAGTTCACGGACGCGGACATCTTTCAAAGACTCGCCCTTTGGCGACATCCTGAATTCACTAAAGTCTCTCTCTTTATCCGGAGAGCCTGGCTGGACTACGATCCACGAAGGTTGGGATGCGGACGACGAAGAAATTCAACGCCCACCCACCACCCACTTCAGAGCTAATCGCCGAAAGCTTACACGACGTGCTCGATTTGACTCGAAGACATCGATGGTATGGACGACGATGTAGGAGACAACAATGAACCAGCACCTATAGGATGCTGGACAACCTCATCCCATGATGTATACATGGTGGATACACCTAAAGGAAATGAAGACGAGGAACAACGGGACGCTACGAAGGATAAATCCCTCGAAAAGCAGTCAAACAGCAACGTAAACGCCGAACAAAGTCCCGCCTCAACAAAGACCCAGCCATAGAGCAGGGCGAACCGGTGGACAACGAACAAGCTACCGAGCAATCGTCCGAACAAGACAACTTGGATAAACAATCTGTCCCCAGCGAAGACAACAGACCGGACGATCTCACACCGGACAAACTATTGGAACAAAATGACCTCTAGAAAAGGCTCATCGCCACTGCGCGTAGCCTGAAAAAGCAGAAGCGGAAGCTCAAAACAGCGGAAGATACACTCAGGATCAGATGGAGCAAAGTATTCAGCACCGCAGAAAAATACGGCGACAGTCGCCGAACAAAGAGCTACCCGAAAAGAAAGCTATTGCCCGAATTCGACGAGGAGGCCTTAGAGCCTCCACAATTAAAAAGTAAGAAGGCCACCCGGTCGGATGGACGACCCCACGGCAAAAAGAGAGCGGAGAATGGCGCCAAGACACAAGCCAATATGCGATCCGCATAAGGATTCACATCAAAAGGATGGCCCGATTAGGTCCATCTATGGGCCAAGAAAGCAGGCTCGTCAAAGCAATGCAATACGCCAAAATTCAAGATCACGGCACACCCAAATATAGGGCGCCGCACACCCCTATATTTCGGTGATTCAAACCCGTAAACATAGAGGCATCTGACGAGAACAATGAGACCACGGAGTGCGGATCGAGGATTACATCCTCCACATACACATGGCTAGAGGAGACGATCTCCACGCCATAAAATACTTACCCCTTAAACTCAAAGGGCCAGCTCGGCATTGGCTTAAGAGCCTCCCGAAAATACCATTGGAAGCTGGAAGAGCTCGAGGATGCATTTCGGCAAATTTTATGGGGACTTATGTCCGCCCTCCGGATCTGAGACGATCTAACTCACATAACTCAACAGCCCGGGAGAGTCAGCCGGAAATTCAGAACATGTTCCTTACTAAAAGAACCAAATAGTCGACTGTCCAGACGCCGAAGCCTTAGCAGCTTTCAAACACAACGTCCGAGACGAATGGCTCGCCAGACACCTCGGCCAAGAAAAGCCAAGAACAATGGCCGCATTAACAAGCCGCATGACCCGCTTTTGTGCGGGAAAGGATAGCTGGCTAGCAAGATGCAGCACCAGCGACCCAAGTACATCCGAAATCAGGGATGGAAATGGGAAACCACGGCGCAACAAGGACCAGCGCTGGATTAAAAGGAACAGTCCAAAGAGCACGGCAGTCAACGTCGGATTCAAAAGCTCACGGCAGACCAACAAAAAACCGCCCCTTAAGGACAATAGCGATGAGCTATCCAACTTCAACAAAATCTTAGACAAGATATGTCAAATCCACAGTACTCCTGGGAGGCCTGCTAACCATACCCATAGAAATTGTTGGGTCTTCAAACAGTCCGGCAGACTGAACGCCGAACACAAGGGGCTCGACACACCAAGTGAAGATGACAACGAGCACCACAAGAAGAGCCCCGGAAAACAAAAAACTTTCCCACAGGAGGTTAAAACAGTAAACTCACTTCACGTGATCAAAGGGAAAAATAGAGCGGCGCCCACTAAAAGGCGCGCCGCACACTGGTTGTCAAAACCAATCACCTTCGACCATCAGGACTATTCTGAAAATATCCGGAACGCATGATGGACTGCCTTGATATTGGATCCTATAATCGACGGATTCCAATTTACACATGTCCTCATGGATGGCGGCAGTGACATAAACACGATATATCGGGACACAATCCGCAGGATGGGGATAAACCAACCAAAATTCGCCAGTAGCAACACCTCCTTTAAAGGAGTAATGCTAGGCCCATATGCCCATTGTACGGGCTCCATATCGCTAGAAGTTGTGTTTGGTTCATCCGACAACTTCCGTCGCGAAGGTTACTCTTCCATGTCGCCTGCTTTAAAAGTAGCCATCAAGCACTATTGGGAGAAGCTTCGCCCGCTTTAACGCATAATACCGCATTATGCATCTCTAACACTTAAAATGCCGGTCCGCGGCATCATCTCGTTAAAAGGAAGTATTAAGTGTTACTCGAGCACGGAAGAACGGGAGCTGCCTTGACAGCCCCACAGCTATCCGGCTACTGCTTAGGTAAAGAACACGAATTGGTCATTCAAACCCCGGACACGGCTAGACGAGTCCGGCGCCTACTAGCGGCATACCCCCATACGAGGGGCCGCATGCATGTATAACAAGAGACAATAAAGCTCAATTTTATTCACTTCTTCGAACCGTACTCTGTTTATTTAACATTAAGTACATCTCTCGCACGATCCTTTTTCTTTTAAACTAAGTTCCTCTCTTTTACAGATGAACAACGTGCTACACCCGTCCGTGATACGGCTGCAACGGAGACACAGCGCAGGCGTGCAATGAGGGACCCGTTGCAAGGATTCTTTTTCAGATTAAGACCTGCGTAAACCTTTTTCTTGTCTCTTGTTGATATACATCCCCCAGTTCCTTACTATAACCGAGGAGGAGGCTGGCGTTTTGGCATTGGCCGCACCAGAATTTTTGCGTACCTGGACACCAGGGGCTTAGGGCATTATTCTGCCCATTTTCATAAAGACCGAATACCTTAGGGAGTATTCGGCGTCTCGAGTTAGGCCTTATATGCACCAGCTCCGAATCATGTCTTTGGTCAAATGTTGGGTTGCCCGGCTCCTGTGTTTTGCTGCCTTACGTTCCGTTTTCACGGCTAACGCGGCACCAGGAGAACTACTGCGAGTGTGCCCCAGTTCGCCGGCGAGCACCTCGAGAGAAAGCCGAAACCGGCTGTCATGATATAGCGAGAGACCGTCAACCACTCGATGACTCATCGGAATGTTTAGAATTCCTCCGCATTAACGAAGGACGGTTTTCGGTCAGGCACATACGCATTCCGACCGGGAGAGTGCGGTGCCCCCAGGGGCTATATAGTAGCCCCACCCTCGAACTCCTATGGCTAAGTGAAAGTGATAAAGCATCATAGTCCGGTTGCCTGGTTTGCTACGCTATCACCTCCTTAACAGGACCAAGACGTTGGATTAAGTGTGAAAAAGCGCTTTCTTTGCAAACACCCCCGCACTATGTGCGTGGGAGTTGAAGCCAAGGACTGCCATCTTTCAGGTTATATACACATATACATAAACGGCCGCACAGGGAGTAGTTTACTACTTGAACGCACAAGTATAAAAAGCTCTTATATTATATTGAAACCCTGTTTTCACAAATCATACATGTCATTTAAACATAATATCCTTCGAGCACTGCGTCTCTATTAAACGAGCGCCCGGAAGGACTTCTTCAAAGTAGTGCTCGGCAGGTACTCAGCTTCGGTCCAAATCTTGGGATGCAACGTCGGTGGCCTTCATCTCTGCCCAGTATGTCTTGACACGGGCCAGAGCCATCCGCGCTCTCTCAATACACGTCGATCGCTTTATTGCATCGATACGCGGTACCACACCAAGGAACTGCTGCACCAAACCAAAATAGCTCTTCGGCTGGGGTCCGCCCGGCCACAAATGAGTCAAGACATGCTTCATGGAAAATCCGGACAACCGATTCAGCTCGGCCCATTCGGCCAACCGATCGGTCAGCGGCAGAGGACGCTCCGGACTATG
Source organism: Aegilops bicornis (assembly GCA_021605145.1). Taxonomy (NCBI): domain Eukaryota; kingdom Viridiplantae; phylum Streptophyta; class Magnoliopsida; order Poales; family Poaceae; genus Aegilops; species Aegilops bicornis. The sequence continues at coordinate 651,286,801 of CM038672.1, forward strand.
GAATTGCGACCAATATAGCTCTTCCCTTTGATGCCCCTTCTGGCCCCGGAAGTGCTCCACCGCGTCCGCAGCGCTCGCCGCCAAGTCCAGATAAGCATCCTCCGAACTCCACAACTTATCCAGCTGAGCATACTTTGGATCTGTATATTTCCTCCGCAGATGAAAGCGGTTTTCCGGCCGCAATTGCCCTGGCCCCGACTCAGCTCCTCCTTGGCAGCTCTCAAAGCCGACTGGGCATTCTTGGATTCGGCGGCGGCCTTTTCTAGGCCCTCTTGTTCCGCTTGACGTTCTTTTTCAAGAACCTCGCAGCGATCGGTAGTATTCCTCAACTTTTCGGCCATATCGGCCATTTCCTCTTTGCTTCGGCAGTGAGCAGCCCGTTCAGCTTCTAGCTCTTCGGCCGCCTTTAAAGCGGCCGACATTAATTCTGGCTTGCTCTTTCGCTCGGCGAAGTTCTGCCCGCAGCTCTTCCACGGCGGCACCATCTGCATTAGGCATACGAATAGTAAGACATGGGCGCCAAGCCCCTTACCAGTGTGTCCGCATAGAAGTCTATACCTTGTGACTCGTCAAACCGTTTATTGACCAAAGGTCACGATGTCCGCATCCGCCTCGTCAAGTTGTCGCTTTAGTTCGGCATATTCATCAGTCCGGTGGCCTCCGGACGCCCGCCACCTGTTTAGGAGCGGCGATATGTTATAATCGAGATTTGATCCTCGGCACGTTGTCAATTTTGACAACATACCGAGTCTCAGGGGCTACTATCTATACAGGGCGCATTATATAGGCATAACTGTCAGAAGGTACATCATTTTTGCGTACCTCAAACCCCGCCAGTAAGCTTCTGACGGCTTCATGCAATCCGCTCTCCGCGGATGCAATTCTTTCAATCACCGTGCCCATTAGAGCACGGTGATCTTCTGAAATAGCCGCTCGCCCGAGCAGATCCTTCAGCTCCTCCGACCGCACACCACTTGGCGCCGGACCTTCCCGCCTCGCCGGACTTGGGGGAACCCTCCGCGGCGACACCTCAGGATCGTCCGCCTCGCATGAGGGTGCGACTGGTGGAGGCGTTTCGCTCTCCATCATCTCCGGAAGAAGATCCTCAAGACGAGCTCACGAGAAGGGCTGAGGTCCGAACTACAAGGTACAATTTCGATTATCTTCATGAATAAATACAGGGATGTTCCTTATTTACAAGACCCCTTCCTTTTACTTACGGCTCGCTGGAGGGCTGATCCCCTCGGGGAAATAATGCGGCTGGGTTACTTCCCAGCGCCGGACTCTGCCGAAGATTCCTTTCCCTCTTTGAGGCCTTGACCTTGGATCTTCGAAGCAGTCCTCTTCTCTCCTCGAAGACGGACTTTTCATTCCCCCTTCCTTGATAGCCTCCTTCAGAGGCGATTGCTTCCTCCCCCCTCCGCCTTCTTCAAAAGGCGCGACCTTCAACAGCTTGGTCGGCATGGGATCCGGCGTGGTCTCGGGAGGGAGCCGGACACCTGTATTAACTTTGCCTTGGCTATCCACTCCTGTTCAAGAAACGGCTCCTTTAAAGGGCATATATATAAAATAAATGAATGAACAGCTTGTCCGTTACCGGACTACTTACTTGAGTATCCGGGCGATTGCAGCTTAGTCCTGCGTCCTCGGTCAAGTCCGGACACTTCTCTTGTGATCCAAAACAGTTTATACATCTCCACAGGCGTCGTGCCCATAAAATTTTGGAGAGCTCGTGGTCCCTCGGATTGAATTCCCACAAAGTGAGGGGGGCGGCGCTTGCAGTGGCTGAAGGCGCGGATCACCATAACCTGCGCCATCTGCGACCAGGTTGATCCTCTTTCTTGGAGGTCTCGAATACGGCCTGCAGCAGGGAACGTCCTTGGACGGCCCCAGTCCGAGCCCCTTGTTGACCCATGATGCTAGCCGCTGTGGTGGACTGGCGAAGGAAGGCAGGAGCGCCGCCCATTTGGTGCCCACAGGAGCGGTGATATAAAGCCACTCCGTTGCCACAAACCAAGCTCCTCTTGAAAAGAGCCCTCGGCCACGGAGCATCGGCACATTTGCTTATGACCGCCCCTCCACTTTTCTGCTTGTTGCCCCTTGATCATCTTTGGCTCCACCTTGAAGGTCTTGAGCCACAATCCAAAGTGAGGGGTAATATGGAGGAAGGCCTCACATACGACAATGAATGACGAGATATGGAGGATGGACTCCGGATTCAAGTCATGGAAATCAAGCCCATAATAAAACATGAGCCCCCGCACAAAGGGATCCGACGGGAAGCCTAAACCCCGACGGAAGTGAGACACGAACACCACGTTCTCGCCGGACTCGGGAGTGGGACTGACCTGCCCCGAGCAGGCAGCTCAGGCGAGATCTCGCCGGTTAGATACTGGCGTCTCGCAGCTTTAGCACATCTTCTTCTGTGACGGAGGAAGACATCCATCGGCTGTGTTGGTCGGAGCCGGACATCGTCGAAGGTCCGAAGCGCCTAAATCTGAAGCTTTGGGTGTTAGAACTCGAAGCGCGAGGCGAACTCGATGGAGGGTGTAAAAAGAAGAGGGCCTTGGTCTCATTATAAAGAGGTTGAATACCAAGAGCCCAACCAGTGGTCGATTAGGACTCGCCGATAGAGGAGGCGTGCCAGCGAACGCAGTTGGGTTACCCATGTCCGTATTGATGAGAATCCCGGAATAAGGGGCACGATCTATGCTTTGATAAGACGTGCCAAGGAAACCGCCTCGCTAAACGCGCTAAGGTGGAACGGTAAAAAACGATTCATATAAAGGCCTGGCCGTGGTGTGATGTCACGCCGTGGAATACGTCAGCAGATCTGTGCAAAAATTATTCTCTCTACGGTGTTATGTGGAACTTGTTTTGCAGAGCTGGACACTATCCTTGTGTTCATGACCTTCTATGAAGTATACGGAGGAGGAACCCTCCTCGCAATGCCGAAGAATTTCAACGCGTCGGACTCATCGTCATTGAAGCCTGGTTCAGGGGCTACTAAGGGAGTCCCGGACTAGGGGGTGTCCGGATAGCCGGACTATCGTCACGGCCGGACTCCAAGACTATGAAGATACAAGATTGAAGACTTTGTCCCGTGTCCGGATGGGACTTTCCTTGGCGTGGAAGGCAAGCTTGGCGATACGGATATGTAGATCTCCTGCCATTGTAACCGACTCTGTGTAACCCTAACCTATCCGGTGTCTATATAAACCGGAGGGTTTTAGTCCGTAGGAGGAAGAACAATCATACCATAGGCTAGCTTCTAGGGTTTAGCCTCCTTGATCTCGTGGTAGATCTACTCTTGTACTACCCATATCATCAATATTAATCAAGGTGAGTAGGGTATTACCTCCATCGAGAGGGCCCGAACCTGGGTAAAAACATCTTGTCCCTTGTCTCCTGTTACCATCCGCCTAGACGCACAATTCGGGACCCCCTACCCGATATCCGCCGGTTTTGACACCGACAAACATGCTACGGGAGATAGATCACAATTCATTACCAATAGACGTGCAGTGCCGTGCAGCGGAAGAAGAGTTGGGGCAGCGCGTTCGCGTGGATCGTTTCCTCTTCGTTCGATCTCCCTCGAACAGTCGATCGTCCGATCCCACGTACAAGTTCGCCGGAGCGGCGCAAGTGCACCGCCTCTAACGGTATCTGCGCGTGCAGGAGGAACATCGTGCGGCGGACTGCTAGGTCCGATCACACAGTCGGCAGCGAGTGGAGGTCGCTATTCGCAACACATGCAAAACCTAGTCGCAGCGCCGAAGCGATCAACCACATAAGTGCGCTGCACCTCCACCTTATATAGGCGTCTGTCGCGGGCTCAACACTTGGGCCTCGCACGGACCCTAAAGCCCAAAGTCTACTCGGTCACGTTCCTAGTTCAGTTCGGATCACATCCGACCAGTGTCCTACGAACCGACCTCGTAGGTTCCTTCCCTTAAGCGCGCGACCCCTTAGGTTCAAGTCGGCTTGGTCACAGTTCGGATCACCTCCGACCTGCACGGTTGGTAGCGGCCTCTAGCAAGGCGTGCCAACCACCAAGAAGACTATGAAGCTGGTTAGGAAAACCTGTACAACATGTCACACTTCTGTTCCCTTTGCCTCACGATATATGTTGTGGGCTCAAGGCGAGACTGTCATCCTTGTGCTAGCCCGACCTCTTTCTCGTTCCAGTGATCCCGACCACTACCCGGATTATCTCATAATCCTTGTCGCATGGCCATGCTTATTCTGGTCGGATCACACGAGGGGCCCAGAGTATATCTCTCCGATCGAGGGCAAATCCCATCTTGCTCGACCATGTCTCGCGGCATGGGATCGACAAACCGAAACCTACCTTTGTAACTACCTACCACGGAGTAGCGTTTGGTCGGCCCAAAGCAAGTCTATCACCATCCCGAGTACATGCGTCACCTCAGGTCTTAGGACATAGAACGTATGTTGTACTAGAGACTCACAGATGACATATCGCTGCGTCTCATAGTTGGGTCCGTCCGACTCGGACCTTATCTCGACTTCCGGATCCGACTACGTCGAATCCAACCAGACCTTTCCAAGTCCATATTATCCGGTTAGCATCCAATGCTCCATGGCTAGTGAGACCAAGCCATCGACCGTGTCATATGCTAGTCTAGTCCGCTGCGCGTCCACGCAGCCCTTTCGACTAGGGACCTTTTAGGACAGTCATCATACAATGCATAGTCCCACAAACAAGTCACGTACTTGCTGATACACATCATTGATAATGTCCAAGGACTATCTTTATTCATAAACACATAGGAAATATCATCATACATGATTGCCTCTAGGGCATATCTCCAATACATTCCACATCAAAAATTCTGTTTTTATCATTTACCTACTCGAGGACGAGCAGGAATTAAGCTTGGGGATGCTTGATACGTCTCCAATGTATCTATAATTTTTAATTGTTCCATGTTAATATGTTACCTGTTTTGGATGTTTATGGGCTTTATTTTACACAGTTATATCATTTTTGGGACTAACCTACTAACCGGAGTCCCAGCCCGTATTGTTGTTTTTTTGTCTATTTTAGTATTTCGAAGAAAAGGAATATCAAACGGAGTCCAAACGGAATGAAACCTTCGGGAGCGTGATTTTTGGAACTAACGTGATCCGGAGGACTTGGAGTGCAAGCCAAGAAGCAGCTAAGGTGGCCACGAGATAGGAGGGCGCGCCCACCCCTCCTGGGCGCGCCCCCTGTCCATGGGCCCCTCGAGCGGCCACCGGCGTACTTCTTCTTCCTATATAAGCCTACATACCCCGAAAACATCCAGGGAGCCACTGAAGAAATATTTCCGCCACCGTAACCTTCTGTATCCGCGAGATCCCATCTTGGATCCGTTGCCGGTGTTCTGCCGGAGGGGGAATCCACCACGGAGGGCTTCTACATCAACACCATAGCCCTTCTGATGAGTTGTGACTAGTTTACCACAGACCTTCGGGTCCATAGTTATTAGCTAGATGGCTTCTTCTCTCTTTTTGGATCTCAATAAAATGTTCTCCCCCTCTTTTGTGGAGATCTATTCGATGTAAACTCTTTTTGCAGTGTGTTTGTCGAGATCCGATAAATTGTGGGTTTATGATCAAGTTTATCTATGAATAATATTCGAATCTTCTCTGAATTCTTTTATGTATGATTGAGTTATCTTTGCAAGTCTCTTCGAATTATCGGTTTGGTTTGGCCTACTAGATTGATCTTTCTTGCTATGGGAGAAGTGCTTAGCTTTGGGTTCAATCTTGCGGTGTCCTTATCCGATGTAGAAAGGGTTGCAAGGCACGTATTGTATTGTTGCCATCAAGGATAAAAGATGGGGTTTATATCATATTGCTTGAGTTTATCCCTCTACATCATGTCATCTTTCTTAATGCGTTACTCTGTTCTTATGAACTTAATACTCTAGATGCATGCTGGATAGCGGTCGATGTGTGGAGTAATAGTAGTAGATGCAGGCAGGAGTCGGTCTACTTGTCACGGACGTGATGCCTATATACATGATCATGCCTAGATAATCTCATAATTATTCGTTTTTCTATTAATTGCTCGACAGTAATTTGTTCACCCACCGTAATACTTATGCTATCTTGAGAGAAGCCTCTAGTGAAACCTATGCCCCTGGGGTCTATCTTTTATCATATAAGCTTTCAATCTACTTTTATTTGCATCTTTATTTTCTGCATCTATATTATAAAATATCAAAAATATATTTATCTTATCATATTATCTTTACCAGATCTCACTTTCGCAAGTGGCCGTAAAGGGATTGACAACCCCTTTATCGCGTTGGTTGCGAGTTCTTTGTTTGTTTGTGTATGTTCGTGGGACTTGTGAGGAGCCTCCTACTGGATTGATACTTGGTTCTCAAAAACTGAGGGAAATACTTACGCTACTGTGCTGCATCACCCTTTTCTCTTCAAGAAAAACCAACGCAATCTCAAGACGTAGCAGTATACAGATTGGATCCTTTTGATCTACGCTTATCTTCATCGACGGCAGTTGTTGTTCGGGTGCGCCGACCCTATGGGGTCTTAGCATGACGACTTTTCAACTGTCTACTACGACAATGTTTGTCCAGCTCCGGTGAGGGATGGACAAAGAAGGCGGCGCACCTTTGGCTCACTCCAGTGCTAGTAGTCGTTGCTAGGTGGTCTACGGACCTAGATGTATTTTTTATTTGATCCAATTGCCATATGATCTCTTACCTTGAAAGAGGTAAGGTTATTAAATAGGCAAAAACAAATTTGTGGGGAAGGCAATAATTCTTTTTGGAAAGGTGCCGATTAATATTGGGGAAATATATTGCTAAGAACTCTTGACATATTGAGTATTACATGAAATAGGGCACATCTAGATGTGCCCTAATTATTGCACATCTAAGTGAGTCAATCAAACTAGAAAGAAAAGGAAAAAAGACAAAATAAATGCTTGCACGAATCTTAGCGTAAAATCAATGACATAGCACTTAGATGTGCAATACTTAGAGCACATCTAGATGTGCTTTAGCAAAACTAAATAAAATAAAAGAATTTAGAATGTACATTCTTTTAATACAGTACAATTGCATATGCCCACATACACACACATGCACTAAACGCACGCACGCGCACCTTGCCCCTGTGAGCACCTCCGAGATACCGAGTTGACATCATTTTAACTTGTATATGCATAAACATGTTTGCAAGGCTGACAAACTACTAATTTGACACATGAATGGGATTGCTACATACAATTTTAGATTATTGCATTTGTTTTCAATCGGATTTCATTTCCTTCAAACAGATTTTGAGAATCCATTGACAATAGTTTGTTCTAGATATAAGAAAATAACTTTTGATTTGGTTCTCCCTCAAAAAGGACCTTTGGATTTGTTCCGTTTATATTTTTGAAGGGACCCAAATTTGTTTGAGTCATCCATACATGTTGAATTTGTTTTTCTACTGCGCTAAAACCCTTTATTTAAATATGGCAGATCCTTGTACTCCCTAGAATTCATACGTTCATCTTCAAGTATGTAGAGTTGATTAATGCGACCCATTTGATTTCATGAATAAAGTGTATGATTTGTTTAGAAGAGACAATTACTATATGCATTAGTTTGCCCCTTTTTTATGCCATGATACACTAATTGGAGGATCCCATATAGTAATCTTTTTGCACAATAGAAATCATCAGCAATCAAAGGCCAGCATTCATTACACTATGTCAGTTAGTCCCTCCTTCCATCTATATAGGTCCTAATGCGTTTTTCGAGGCTAACTTTAACCAAACGTTAGAACAATAATATATGACATGAAACTTACACAAAGCATACCTTCAAATTTGTATGTCAAAGGAGCTTCCAATAATATAATTTTCATAGTATACATCCCATGTGTTATTAATCTTGTCAATAGTTAAAGGTTGTCTTGAAAAACACATTAGGCCCTATATAGATGAAAGGAAGGAGTAGTACTTGTGTTGCTCAAATTTACTACTCTCTCCGTAAAAACGCTCTTATATTACTTAAGAGAGGCAGTACCTGCCATTTTGACTTTTGGCCGAGCAAGAGGTTCACCACTGAAAGTTTGCATCCTCAGGAGATATATGATACGATACGACAATATAGATAAGCAATACATGGAGTCTAGCCGAACCTATCGACGTCATCACTTGCGTTTCCACTTCTACATGCCAGGATACCAATTCAAAGACGTGATCGTGATTGCTATCCTACTGCCTATAAATAAATCGAACACAATGCTGAGATAGAGCCACCCAAGTACTCGTATCCTCGGCAGCAACAAAAATCCTTTCTGTCTTGGTCTCGGCTCCAGAAGCACGGGGAAATGGCTTCTTCTGCACCGCCGGCGCCGGCCGAGAGACCGCACGCCGTGTGCCTGCCGGCGGCCGCGCAGGGGCACATCATCCCGATGCTCGACGTTGCCAAGATGCTCCACGCCCGCGGCTTCCACGTCACCTTCGTCAACACCGAGTACAACCACGCCCGCCTCGTTCGCTCCCGCGGCCCCGCCGCGGTGGCCGGCGTCCCGGGCTTCCGCTTCGCCACCATCCCGGACGGCCTGCCGCCGTCTGACGACGACGTCACGCAGGACGTCGCGTCGCTGTGCAAGTCCACCACGGAGACCTGCCTCGGGCCCTTCCGCCGCCTCCTCGTGGACCTCAACGCAGGCGGCCCGCCCGTGACCTGCGTCGTCTCCGACGTCGTCATGGACTTCTCCATGGAGGCGGCCAGGGAGCTCGGCCTCCCCTACGTCCAGCTGTGGACGGCCAGCGCCATCAGCTTCCTCGGCTTCCGCCACTACCGCCTCCTCTTCGCCCGCGGCCTCGCGCCGATCAAAGACGTCGAACAGCTTACGGACGAGTACCTTGACACGCCGGTGGAGGACGTGCCAGGCCTGAGGAACATGAGGTTCAGAGACTTCCCGAGCTTCATACGCAGCCCGGCACCGGACGACTACATGCTGCATTTCGCGCTCCGTATAACGGAGCGCGCGGCCGGCGCGTCGGCCGTGATCGTCAACACCTTCGACGACCTCGAGGGCGAGGCGGTGGCGGCCATGGAGGCGCTCGGCCTGCCCAAGGTCTACACCATCGGCCCGGTATCGCTGCTGGCGCCGCTCAAGGGTCCGAGTTCCGCCATCAGCATGAGCCTGTGGAAGCCAGAGGAGGAGTGCCTGCCGTGGCTCGACGGCAAGGACGCCGGCTCCGTCGTGTACGTCAACTTCGGCAGCATTACCGTCATGACCAACGAGCAGCTGGTGGAGTTCGCGTGGGGGCTGGCCAAGAGCGGCAGGCACTTCCTCTGGGTCATCCGCCCGGACCTCGTCAAGGGCGACACCGCCGTGCTCCCGCCAGAGTTCTCGGACGAGACGGCGGGGCGCGGGATGGTGGCCTCCTGGTGCCCGCAGCAGCAGGTGCTACGCCACCCGGCCGTGGGCGCGTTCCTGACGCACAGCGGCTGGAACTCGACGCTGGAGAGCATGTGCGGCGGCGTGCCCGTCATCAGCTGGCCGTTCTTCGCGGACCAGCAGACCAACTGCCGGTACCAGTGCATCGAATGGGGCGTCGGCATGGAGATCGACGGCAGCGTCCGGCGCGACGCCATCGTGGACCTTATCACGGAGGTCATTGAGGGTGGGAAGGGGAAGGTGATGAAGAAGAAGGCGCGGGAGTGGAGGGAGAAAGCGGTCAAGGCGACCGAGCCCGGCGGCTCTTCTCGCCGTAACTTCGACGAGTTGATCCGCGACGTGCTAGCCCCATCTTTCCACGGCAATCCTGCTAGCTAGTGCCTGCCCTGCTCCATCCATGATGTATCTCTCTCTTAGTACACAAAACTCAGTATTTTATTCACCGTCGGCTGAGAAATTCGAAAACCAAATGTGGGCGACTATGTGTAAGTCGATTTTTGTTCTGCCGTTGGATTGTGATTGAACGGTCCAACAGAACTTCAGCACAACCAAAATCGACCTGCACATTTCTGTTCTCAATAGATTTTTCTTCTTCTTTCAATCAAAACATGGTTGGGCTGTGAGAGCTGGTGCTTGTTCGTGCTAAGTGGCATTGTCTAAGGACCAATGCATTCCTGGCATCCCAGATTTTCCAGAGGAACATCGGTGTCATGGAGGGTTGCCAGTTTCACGAATGCAAGGATTTCCTACTACTCTCATGTGCAAACCTTGGTCGTATACAGCGGTGAACTCGCATAGCTGAGCTAGAGGAGAAATATCAATATAGCTGCACAGAGCTAAAGGGCATTACACAGAGGAACCTCGGCAAAGCAGAACAAGAAGCAGCAGAAAACAAAACTGCATCCATTCATCTCATATTCCAAACAATTCGTGTTCCGTTTAGCTGGTTTAGTGGACATTAGCTTTGATGATCTATCTAGAGTGTGATCCATCCTCACACGGTTGAAATGCTGCTTCTCCCTGGGTCACACGTTTTCCTGTGAAGGTTTTTGTTGGTGTTGAGGTTCCTTGCTCTCCCTGTTGACTGTCATGAATGAGAGGAGGTGCCCCTCGCACAGCCGCAATACACCAGTTGGCTTCAGAAACAAACGCCAGTTCTGGGTTCTGAAGAAGGCAAGAGAAAAACATTTACAATCTGATTTGGTTGGGGTGCGCCAGCCCAGGCAGCAGTGCAACGCCTGGGCGACACGCAAGGGCCCCAGCAGCAAGCTACTGTGGTGGGCCCTTCCCCATAAAAAATAAATTTAATATCATTGTGGACACATGGCCCACATATCAGATATTAAACTGATAAGAACAGATACTACACTTGATCTTAGCCAAAAGGCCGAGAAAGGTATGCTTCTTCCTGTGGCCTGGGGTCTCCTTATATAGCGCGTCTTCGCCCCACTTCCGCTGTGGCTGCGCGAGGTGGGACTAAACGAAACGATGGCTCTGCGCTGGCACCGCGCAACTCTGCTCGGTTCGTTGCTCTGAGAGGCCACGTTTCGGTCTGTTTGGGCCGTGGTTGAGTAAAAGCCCAACATAGATGGGCCATTGAGCTCTGTAGGCAGTGCAACTACACGTCAAGGCTTGCCTAAAAAAAACCTACACGTCAAGGCATGTCCTTCATCCAGAAATTTTTTTTGTTCTCAAAAACAGAAGAGGGAAAATCCAGGCACATTTTTTATTTTGAGGAATTTCATTCAGCCACCATCCCCTTTACACTAATTTTCTTGTTTGTATGCTAAAATATATAGTGCCGGTACTACTTCACGGTTAAAAACAGCAACTTTCAAACGATATATACAAGGCGAAGATGCATACTATAATGCTCTGGATGTTACCAAACAGCAACTTGAAGTAGCAAAGAGATCCATACCAAAAAAAAAAAAGTAGCGAAGAGATGACAATGGATTGGTGGGTGACACGGAAGAGGAGACTGTTCTGTTCATATCAGTAGTGAATAGTGATGGCAATGGACCCCGAAACGCTCTTATATTTCTTTACGGAGGGGGTACTTACGAAGGATTGCAAGGAGATGCTTATTTAGAGCTCACATGGTTATGTTCACTTGAAAATAGTTGGTTGGTGGTATTATTATTGCACCTCAAGAGCAATTGACACGTTGCCTGACTTGTGGAAAATACAAGACTGCTACAAATGGTTCGGAGCCAAACCATGGTCAAAAGATGCTCAAGTTTGATAGGAGCTATGCTCCTGTCAGTTCCGCAACCACAGCAATGATGACTCTTCTGTCTTCATTTCACTTGACACTGGAAGCTCACCCCAGCTTTAGGAAAACCTAACTAATCAGTAGTTAGCCGTCTGCTCCTGCTTCAGTGCCCTCCAACCAATATCTCGCCTGAAGAATCCTTCTGGCCAGTCGACGACATCTACCGCACCGTACGCTCTCGACCTCGCTTCTTTGATGTCCTTGCCCTTCGCAGTGACGCCAAGAACTCGGCCTCCGACAGCTACAAGGTTGCCATCTCCATCCAAAGCTGTCCCAGCATGGAATATCTTGACAGCAGGAGAAACCTGCTCGGCCTTGTCGATGTTTTTTATTACGGTTCCCTTCTTATAAGAGCCAGGGTATCCTTCACTCGCCATCACGACCACCATCGCGATTTCAGGTGACCAGGTTAGCGAAACCTTGCCCAGTTCTCCTTTGCATGCGGATAGCAGGACCTGTGCAAGATCGGACTCCAATCTCATCATCAGAACCTGAGACAAAGGAAAGAAATTAATACAGCAGTGCAGAGCCAGAATCTGATGGAAAACAAAATGTGACAGGTCAACTAGGAGAATTAAGAAACATATTAGAAATGTGGTAAGATACTGTGTTGTGTACAGATGATAACCTATGTGGTAAGAAAAACATCACATCCTCTGTTTTTAAGGCGACGCTTTGCTTTAAGGCGCTGGGGGGGCTCGGCGCCTAGGCGTCGCCTTAAAAACATAGATCACATCGGCTATCAAATACTTTACAAATGCCAACCAAACTTAACAAGGGCATATTGGACTGAACTGTGAGTATAAACTTGCATCATTAATTTAAAAGTTCACATATGCCTTAGCAGACAGCTAAAAAATTAAGATCCCACAGATGTCAACAAAATTGCCTGCACTTCTGGGATTACATGGAACAATAGAACAGCATGGATAGGTGGCACAGATGACTTTAGAAATAAATGGCGAGCTAGTTCCAGAAGAAGAAAGCTTAAGCAGTGAACAAAAGCAGGTTGTGTTGCTTATGTATCGCAAGTAAAATGTACATGAGAACAATACACAAAAGTTCAGATGGCATTTGTAAGGCACTCACTCTGTTACAAATGTACTCCCTCTGTCCCATAATGTAAGACGTTTTTTGACACTAAACTAGTGGCAAAAAAACGTCTTACATTATGGGACGGAGGGAGTACATTGTTTCAGACATGAGCACATTCTACAAGATGTACCTCTGAAAACCAATTTCTAGTGTCATAGACTATTACAATATGTTACTAGAAAAACACTCGACCAACAAGCTCAAAAGTATGAGGAGAACTTTATTAAGGTATCACTAAAGAAAGTATGAAGAGAACTTCACTAGGGCATCACTAAAGTATGAGGACAACCACCGTTGGGAAGGAGTTCAAAAACATTGCATTCTATTGTGATATTGTCCAAACTCATCAAGAACATTTTGATCATACTGTGACTAAAAAAAACTTGTAATGCTTGCATAGGAAAAATATAAAGATCTTAAGAGGCAGCTGACAGATAATCACTAACCTGGCATTCAGGATCCCCAAATCGCACATTATATTCAATAAGCTTAGGCAGCCCAGATTTCTTCTCTATCATAAGCCCGGCATATAATACACCAACAAACTTGCATCCTTCAGCAGCCATGCCTTTAACAGTTGGAGTAATTATAGTTTCCATGATCACGCTCTTAAGCTCTTCGGTCACTATTGGCGCGGGGAGTATGCACCCATACCACCCGTGTTTGGACCAGTGTCACCATCACCAACTCTTTTGTGATCCTGTGCTGATTCAAGTGGCAAAGCATTTTCACCATCTACTAATGCAAAGAAAGAGGCTTCTTCGCCCTCCAAATACTCCTCAATGACGACCCGCGAACCAGCAGAACCAAATGACTCGTCAACCATCATAGCGTTTATTGCTTCGAAGGCCTCATCCAAAGTCATAGCAACAACGACGCCCTTTCCAGCTGCCAATCCATCAGCTTTGACAACAATAGGGGCCCCTTGATCCTTGATGTACTCTTTAGCTTTTGCAGGATCCGTGAATGTGTGATACTACATGATAGAGAAAACTCAAATTAGATTCAATTGTATGCCTTAACATCTAAAACTACAAACAAGTACCAAAAAAGAGGAGAATTAATTTCACAGTCTTTTGCTAAAGTGATTTACAGTCCCTTTCTGCGGTAATAAGATGACTTCATTTCAAAAAGCAATCTATCTTTAGTAAAATGTCAAAATTATGAATGGGCGTTAGAAATTAATGCAATCACACAACATTTTTTCAGCGGAAAATGAAAGCTAATTGCCTAGCGTCTGTAATTAGGAATAGTAAATCAGTACAAAATAAGCATGGTTAGCAGCATTGCCTAGGACAAAGGAAATACTTATACCTGCAAAAATGTACCCTTCTTATTAATATCAACCATATGCAGGCATCTCATGAAAACAAACCCCCGTAGCCACTGGAAGACTATAGTACTTTTCTTCTTATTAATAGTAAGGAAGACTATGGTACTTATCACAAAGTGTAGACTGAAGTACCTGAGCAGTCGGGATATTATACTTATCACACAGCCTCTTCATAAAGTCCTTTGATCCCTCTAATGCCGCAGCCTCTGATGACGGACCAAATGTCGGTATCCCAGCTTTGACAAGGTCATTCGCAAGACCCGCAACGAGAGGACCTTCAGGACCCACTACCACCATTCCCACTCCCCTCTTGCGGCAGAACGATATAACAGCATCACTACTAGAAATATCCAAGTCCGATACACAGACCGCGTCTCTGGATTGAGCAATACCAGCATTACCAGGGGCGCATAAAACTGTCTGGCAAGAAGGCGAACGGGTCAAAGCATAACAAAGCGCATGCTCCCTTCCACCGCCGCCAATGACGAGTACAGTCATCCTCCCTTCTGAAGAACAGAACAGAACAAAACAAACATTAAAACACTGGTGTTGCAATTTACATCAAACTGGCTGCTGGTATTAACTAGAGGAAAGGTTTTGGGCAATGCATTTCGTCTCACGGCACATTAAAAGTTGAGGCTTCATAACACAAAAAAGCATCGTTCTTCTAACACCATGGAGTTGTTGAAGAATTCACACCCAACTGACCCAAAAACTAAATTTACCTACCAGCAACGGCGGTCCCGTCCTCCGGCGAAGCTTTCGGGATCGAGCGCCATCTTTCTGAATTCCGGACAGTCAAATGAGAATCGCGGGCGACGTGCTGCACTGCATTACTGGAGACATTGCTACTCCATGCCCGAGAAACAGGGCAAGACGCCGAAGGCTTCCAGCCGCCGCACAGGTGATTACTGGCCGCGGCAAGCTTGAGATGGCCCCTGATACTGTAAGCCGCACAAGCCATCAGGTCCGGCCCTGGGATAGAGCAAAAAGGGTCCGCCCGCCGGAGTTGCGCGGCGGCCGCCGGAGTTGCTGCTGGAGACAGGGAGCGGGAGGGGTCGCGCCAGAGGGAGGAGGAGCCGCGGGAGATGGAGATGGAGATGGAGCCGCGTCGAGGAGCAGAGGAGCCGGGGACCGGCGGCGGCGGCGGCGGCGGCGGCTAGCTGGGAACCCTAGGTTTTCTCCGTGTTAGAGAAAAGGGATCGATGCGAGCGGGTCTCTCCGTTGACTCATATGGGAAGCGTCACATAGTGCAACTAGGCAACTCTTTATTTTAACCAACTGGTTTTTTTAGAACTTTTTCTTACCAATTGTTGGTTGTTTTTCCAAACGTGAGGTATTGAAGGTACAAAAAAATATGTTGTCAGGTGAAAGGAGAATCGACGATATTCAGAACAAGAATACACGTCAACACTTGAAAACTTTCGAGGTGACAATGATCCATAGTGATGTCAAAGCGAGCAGTGTTTTTGTTAGATGCAGAAATGAACCCTAAAATATCGGATTTGGTATGGGAAGTGCATGGATGAATCCTGATACATACGAATCCACTTTAAAAAATACATTTTCGTTTTCGAATGCCAAAAATTTCAGGACGTTCCGACTCGTTTGTTATGGCCAAAATATTTGGTATATTGAACTCCTGCAACTTGTTGTATTGCACTACCGGTTGTTATGTTCGCTTCACAATAAATATTCTTGAAAATCCAGCAGATGCATGAAAAAGATCACTAAACTATACGTATTTATTACTCCAAATTCTGCAATATGCAGCGTGTATGTACAACAACAATCGAACCCAAAAAGGCCAATTGAAATCCTAATTTTTATCTCACCTTTTTTTCGTTTTTTTTCTTTCTGTTTTATGAAAAAAGAATGCTACTACTGTATTCTGTACAGTCTGAAGTGTGCCCTGATGACCAGTGATCGATCACCGGCTTGCAGCAGTGGTCATGAACTTGATGACCATGCTTCTGGCCTTGTTGATGGTCATGAAGCAGAGGAAGAGGTGCTCCTCCAGCGCGTCCAGCGGCTGCCTGCAGCTCGCCTCGTCCTGCCACAGCTGCCTCAGCACCGCCCGCCCCCCCCTCCCCGGCCCGCCGCCGCCGCCGGCGGCGGCCTCCTCCGCCACGCAGAGCTGCAGCAGCGCGAGCATGTACTCCCCCTCGTCGCGCACCCGCTCAACCAGCCTGCTGATGGTGTCCATGTCCCGGTTGAGGATGTAGGTGCCCTTGGCCGCGGCCTCCAGCTGCACCAGCGCCCGCCGCGCCCCCCGGCCGCTGAAGAGCCCCAGCCACGCCGGCGACATCATCGGGAACGCCGCGAACGCCGCAAGGACGTGCACGCCGACGCACGCGCCGACGACGGCCACGACGGCGACGACCGTGACGAAGGACACCGAGAGCGCCTGCCTGAGCCGGGCGAGCGTCCTGATCCTGCGGCGCGCGGCCTTCCTGCCGCAGTCGAGGCCCTTGAGGAGGTCCGCGGAGCTGAGCCGCGCGTCCCCGAGCCTGGCCTGCGTGGCCGCCAGCGCGGTGAAGGGCCTCCCGAGCGCGGCGGAGACGTCGGCGAGGCTCCCGCCGGGGACGAGCCTGCCGCGGAGCGCGGCCTTGAGCGGGCGGTAGCGGAGGCGGATCTGCTCGATGTCCTTGAGGAGGTGGCTGCAGAGGAAGGAGGCGCCGGCCGTCTCGTCGTAGTAGGCGGAGAGGAGGCCGTGGACGTCCGGGCGGTTGCGCGCGGACGCGAGCGCGGCGGCGGCGGCCTGGTCGGGGTCGAGCAGGTGCTCGGCGAAGACGCGGTAGGAGGAGAGGCGCTTGGACGCGGCGCTGGCGGCGGAGGCGGGCCTGGGCACGAGGGCGGCGCCGTGGGCGAGCGTGATGTCGAGCACCCGCGCCCAGAAGTCGTTGTAGGACTCGGTGCGGAACGCGCTGGTGTACTCCTCCCGGAAGTCCAGGCCCGACGACGACGACGCCGTGCTCTGCAGCTGGCTCGTCGTCTTCTTGGCGTCATGGTGGCGAGCTCCTGCATGCCATCACCAAGAAACGAAAGGATTAGTAGACTAGACACACGAGAACCGGATGGAAATCAGGACGTGCACGATGGATGCATGCGGCTAGGGCGTGGTGAGCGCGCGAGCTCTGAGGGGCGGCCGGCTACCTCGCTGGTGAGGCCGCCGCATGCACGGGCCGAAACACTTGAACATCATGCCACCGACGGCCATCTCTCTGGGTGCCGGCCGGCGAATTAATGAACAAGCAGGTTGAATTATTTCGTGAATGGAAATATGCGAACGCTCTATATACGGGTGGCTAACCGGCTAGCTGGTTAAGTCGGCAGGCTAATGAACGGGGATGGTAGTGGTAATGATGATTGGGCATCTATGTGTCGAAGCCAGGCGACGCCAAAGACGGTTTGGTTGCTTTGTGGAGATGTCTGCCGTGCTCCGGCACGCATGCATGCACGCGCCGCCGTACGCTACCGCGGCAGGCTTTCGCACCCGGCACATAGTACAACAGGCCGGCTGGCTCCTCCTCCGGCCCGGGTCCGACCGATGTAGCACCGTACGTTTTGTGTTCGGTCGCTTGCTAGCTGCTCCCATATAGGTAGGGTACCTAGGGCAAGCGGTCCTAGCTAGCTAGCTAGCTAGCTACTCCCTCCGTCCTAGTGAGCGTCTTGCAGTACACGCGGAGGGAGTAGCTAGTAGCCAGTGAGCGTCTTCCCTTGGAGAAAAACGAAGTTACTGCTACTAGTGATTAGTAGTGGCTAACTATACGTAGCAAGTATATATTTTTGTTCTTTCCATATGTACTAGTCAAAGCTCAAATTTGAGTGGTGAAACCATATGAAGAACATGGAGACAGTACACGTATACACTAGCTACGCACGGGATCGATGCACGTAAGTATTTACAGTATTAATAGGTTGCACAACATGCGTACGTATGCACGTACCTTGGCGGTTTGCAGGCGCGGCAGGGTGAGGGTGCACGCACCCGCCGAATCCAAAGCACCTGAGGTAGTAGGCGGCGCCCATGGATGAAAAACCAATTAGTGCACTGTTTCGCCGATGCTAGCTAGCTACTCCAGCGTGTGCACTGCACGTACGTATATGTGTGTCTCTTCCCGTCCAAGTGAGAGAACGAGGCTACCTGTGATGAATGGATCGGGACAAGCACAAGCATAGGCTAGCTTATAAAGCCTGTCTCTGTCTGCCTCCGCTCTCCGGGCGTTAAGATACCGCCGTGTCTGTGGTGCGGTGGATATATCGTAGCTAGCTTGGGCAGAAAGGCAAGTCATCGCTCTTCCTTGCAGATCCAATCATCGGTTGGAGCTAGTTGGAGGACGACGACGAAGCTTGGAAGCATGCCCAAGACCGGCCGGTCGAGGTTGGCAACCACTCAAAGGCAAAACAAATCCATCGGAAAGGAGGCTAAGGCAGGCTCGACGAGGCCATCGTTATCGTTGGACGTTGGTTTTCCAGGGGCTGCCGAGGGCCTTCGGATCCGGCCTGGACGGACGGGACCGCAGCGCAGCGCCCCGACGGGGCCACCAGTATATCTATCCATAGATCTCCGGCCCGCGCGTTGCTTTCGCGCATGGTCGGACGTGGCGAGCCAGGAACGCGATGTGGGGCCCGCCGGTTCCATGATGGGATCCTCATCTCATCCAGCGTGGGTGGCGGCGCGGAACCTGGGGATTGGATTGCGTCTGTCCTTGCGAGTTCGGGAAAGGTGGCGCGGGCACGCCTTCGACGGACCGACCTCCTTTCCCTCCGGCCGCCGACGCTACGTGGGTGGAGTACCTGCGTACCGGCGACCACCTCGTCGATCGGCAGCGGATATGGCTGCGCCTGTATGCGCGTCTTTCTTGCTGCAAGAGCAATTCCAACGCGGCGACCTAAACTGTGTGCACGTGTTTTGTTTGCGTCTAAACAGACGCGTCCATGCGTGTAGGTGCCCCACCCCCCTCCCTCATCCTAAGATAGATGGTGCGGTAGCCTGCCAACGGGCTCCTTCCTTCTCCTTTCCGGCAAACTTCTCCGGCCATCCGAAAATCGACTCATCGAAAAACTAAAGTCAGTCGACTGATGTTTAGCTAATATGTGAAAAAAATAAATCTGGCCTGTGCATGTTACAGCATACGTGAGCATGTCGTTGTTCATGAAACGGAAGGATCCGTACGTGTCATGATCCAGTCCTGGGATTATATACGATGGTGCAAAATCAAGGATGATGAATTACATCTAGAACCACCGGCGGAAAAAACGTACGTGTTCTTCCAATAAATGTATCACTTCAAGGGATGAATTGACGTACTGGTCTAAGTTTATTATTTCCCCAGAGACAAACAATTATTGCTGTTTTAGGAAATCCCGAACCAGCAGGTGAGTGAAGAAATGACATACTCAGAGCACCACGCAATACCAATCGAGACGGCTTTTGATCGAGCAACATATATCCTCACACGCTAACGTAGCATTGAAAACAACGTTGGAGGAGCTCGAATTAAGTTTCCCTCATCCCGGTCCCTGCTGCTCCAGAACGGTGGCAACAGTAATCAGCCAGGGCCAGCTTGCGTCGCATGCGGCGGCTTGTCGATAACAGAACCGCGTTGGACGCGGACAGAGACAGCATACACACACTAGAGCTTTGCTAGACGTACGGAGTTTTACAGGAGGTTTACAGGTTGCTTAATAATGATTGGCCGAGGATTGATTAAGATGCACGAGCCCACCGGTGAAAATCAGGGGGGGAAGGGCCAATTAGAAGAGGGAATGGTCCTTAATCTGTAAAAACCTGTAAAATGAGCTTGTATGTGTAGCATTTTTGCACACACTATCATCCGCAGCCCGCGGCGCGTGTGGCCGTTGCTCTCGCGAAAATGACGTCCTCGCCTGCTGCCCGCTTCTTCCTTTAAAGGTGGCACTTTCTTTTTAACACGGTAAAAACGCATACGCTCGTACATACGCACACACACTCGCCTCTATAAATGCATACACACACACCCTAGCTTCAGGAGTATCTCTGAGAGATTGAGCCGGCGTATCATTTTGAGATTGATGAAGTCGTAACAGACGTCTTTGTAGTCAAACTTGGGGTCCCAAGTTGGTGGGAGGGAGAGAGGAGGCTTGTAACATCCCAAAATTCTAAATTTTGAAATGTTATAAATAAATAGATAGTTATAATTGATTGTTTGATTGATTGTGTGAAGTTGAGTGAAATTTAAAACTTTTGAAAGTTAAATAAGAGGGAATAGAAGGACTTTCCCAAACTTTCATCTTTCCTTTCTGATCTCCATAAATTCAAATTCTTTTCAAATACAAAACCCTAGAGAGAAGATGACATGACTTCTTCCATTTAATTAAATACAAAGGGTTTTTGAAAATATTTGAATTCAATTAGAAATATTTTTTCAGCTCAGAAACTTTATGCAACTCAATGATTTTCACGAGAGAAGATAAAATGACTTCTTCAAATTATACGAAATATGAGTTGGGAGTTTCAAAGTATCAAATTTAAACTCCTTTAGAAATTATTTTCAAATTGGAGTTATTTGGGGTTTATTAAAATTATTTTTTTCCAAAATTAAAATATATGAAAAATAGGGTAAAATGATTCCCTACATTAGAAAATTGGAGAGAAATTAATTTGAATTTATTTTGGTGTTTTTAAAATGATTTTATTGGGGATTTATTAGAGCAGAAGCACTCTTTGCTTTATTTGAATTTTTTGGATTTTATTTGACGTTAGTAAAATGTTCAGGTTGTAGAAAATCTTTTTCTGAAAATTTTGATATATTATATGCCTAGGTTCTATTTTATTTTATTTTGCTTTATTTTATTTCTCGTTGTGTTTAAAAAATTCTTCCTTGTTGGGCGGCCCATTAAGGCCAGGCCGACTCGCGCCGCCTGTCAGTCCCCGACCAAGACTCCTCCCGAGTCCGGCGCCCGCCACCATACCGCCCCTTCCCCACGCCATCGCCTCTGCCTTGTAAAAGCCGCCACAGGACCCTCTCCTCTCAGCGTCGCCGCCGCATCATCCCTTGTCGCCGCCACAAGAAGAACGCCACCGCTGCCGACGCCGCCGCTGCTTGCCGCTCTGCTTGCTAAGCGCGCCATTGCCATTGTCATTGCCTGTCATAACTTCCGCCGCCATGGGAGCTCGCCGCCCACGCCGTAACCGCCGCCGGCGATGACCCGCCGGCCGATCCGCCCGAACCGGCCGATCCGGTGTAAACCGGGGACCCCGATCCAGTTTTTTTAGGGTTTTCGATTTTTTGTTTTGAAACCCGATTTATTTTTTTGGTTAGTTTAAATAGCGGACGTTCGTCCGTTAGTATACATGGCGAACAATTTTCGTTCATTAGCGTTCTGTAGCAAGCGTTTGCTCGATATATTTTTTCTTTTTCTTTTTAATTTTCGGCCAAGGACCCATCCGTGAATATTATATTTACAGATTAGCCCCTATTTTTCAAACGATCACTACTTTTTGCTCGTTAGTCGGAATTAGATGAAACCAACGCCCACTTATTCGTTATGATCCCCTCTATCCAGTAAAACAACTTAAACATGTTTTTGAAAGTTTTAAAATTTGAATTCAAACTGATTTGTATTTGAACTTCGTTTGGTCGTAACTTGAGTTGATTCTTTTTGCTAATCGAAGCTCTTGACCTAAATTTTAAGGCCAAATTCATATAATTTTGGTACTGCTAGAAATTGTTTTATGCTGCAAGAGTTATTTGCTTGGTTTTGATGTTTTCCGAAGTGTCTTCTTCGTTCTTTCCGATATTTGGAGTGATTGCTTATGTGTGGTTACTATTGCTTGCTTACGATAGATTGAACGGAGTGTGACGAGTAGAACTATCATGAGTTATGAGTGCGAGTCATCTTCATCAACAGTACAGGCAAGTTCACACTTTGATCATACTTTTCATTACCCAGTTTTTATGCATTAGTTTCAACCCTCAAACATTGCATGAGTAGGATTGATAACATGTGGGTATTGGGAAGTAGTTGATGAGGTAGGAACCTATTGTCCTGCATTCAAACCTTGTGAGTTACTATTACGTTATGCTTATATTGCCATGCTATGCTCGTAGACGTGGATTGGGTTTGAGTGTATTCCATGACAGATGTGAGATTGTTTACTTAATGGTTCAACTTAAGGTGGCTACTTTAATACACATCTGGGTGGATTGGTTATGCACTGGAGAATCCAGTGTTGTCCTAGGATATCTCGGAGGACCCGTGTGATCATCCTACGGCTCGCCACCCAGGCTCAAAGGGATCATAAGATTATTCATACTAGAAACTTCCGTGTGCAGCCACAAGCCATTATGGGCTCTGGCATAGTTGAGTAAGTTGCGTGAAGCTCTTGAAGAGGTAGACTAGCAGATGTAGTGGGTTGTAGGTGGTACTGTCTATCCAGAGTAGAGAGTTAATGCTTCAGAAAGACTGTGTCTCGGTCATCCGTTTCTCAAACACCATGTAGTGCGAGAAATCCAACGGAGGAGATCGAGTCTTTGTGGAGAAAAGTGCGCAAACCTCTGCCGTGTCCCCGGTTATGGACATCTTGAGTATCTGGTTCTTGGATTATCGTGTTGATCTCATCACTTTACTTAATTAATTTGTTGGGTTGTTAACTTCTAATTGGGATTGAGTTGGAGGAACCTTCTCAATATTTTCAACAAACTTTGTAGTTAAATAAAATATATTCCTTTGCAGTAGGGAAAAATTGGCTTTTCGCAAAAACATTATAACCATAGAGCTTTTCCACCAGCTAAATGTGCATGTAGTGATAACTATTATTCATCATTATCCTATGGTGTGAATTTGCTAGTACATTTAATGTACTGACCCTTTGTGGTTGCAATGTCTCATGTTGCAGGAATCTTACGACGAGTAAGTGATACGTTAGGGTTACGATTTCTATACTCAACTTTGCCGTTGGTGTTGATGGGAATCCACAACCTTGTTGTTACTTCCGCTATTTGGATCGAGGTAATAGTATTTACGTTACTTTATACATGTGATTTACCTCTGTTATAAATCCTCGAGTACTGTGTGTGTGAGCATACCGATCTAGGGATGACACTTAAGCACAAAGACTTGACCGTTTGAGGTAGGGTCGCTACAAGGCTGCCGGGAGGCGCCCCATGTAGGCCGAATGCTACTTGGGGTCCTCCCCTTGGCGGCACTGTCGGTGTCAAAACCGACGGATCTCGGGTAGGGGGTCCCGAACTGTGCGTCTAAGGCGGATGGTGACAGGAGGCGGGGGACACAATGTTTACCCAGGTTCGGGCCCTCTCTACCCGAGATCCGCCGATTTTGACACCGACATTGGTGCTTTCATTGAGAGTTCCACTGTGCCGTCACCGTAAGGCTTGATGGCTCCTTCGATCATCGGTAACGATGCAATCCAGGGTGAGGTTTCCCTCCCCGGACAGATCTTCGTGTTCGGTGGCTTCGTACTACGGGCTAACTCGCTTGGCCATCTAGAGCAGATTGATAGCTACGCCCCTGGCCATCAGGTCAAATTTGGAAACTTGAACTATACTGCCGACATCCGCGGATATTTGATCTTCGACGGATTCGAGCCCATGTCAGGTGCGTTGTACAATCTCGACGAGCATGATTTAGCTTTGCCGTCGGACTGTGTTCGGGAGATCACACCTGCATCTACTCCGGCCCTCAATCCGGAACAAGCTGCGCCATTTGTGGACGGGTGGATGGACCCTGCCACGGAGGCCGCACGCTCAGTGGCGATAGCACCGAGTACTGACCTTACCTCCTACGAGACCCGTGTTGCCAAACTGTTGGATTCGTCCCCGGCCACGGACCCCAAGCCGCTTGTGTCCGTGCCCATCGAATCTGATTGGGCGCCGATCATGGAGTTTACCTCCGCGGATATCTTTTAGCACTCGCCTTTTGGCGATGTGCTAAATTCATTAA
The DNA here is from genome assembly GCA_021605145.1 of Aegilops bicornis. Taxonomy (NCBI): domain Eukaryota; kingdom Viridiplantae; phylum Streptophyta; class Magnoliopsida; order Poales; family Poaceae; genus Aegilops; species Aegilops bicornis. Next base: position 651,310,896 of record CM038672.1, read on the forward strand.
GGTCTCTCTCCCTGTCAGGAGACTCTTGGCTGAACTATGTCCGGCTAGAATGGGATGCGGACGACGAAGAAATTCGCGACCCACCCACCACCCACTTAGTAGCCACTGTCGACGATTTAACCGACATGCTCGATTCTGACCCCGAAAACATCGACGGCATGGACGACGATGCAAGAGAGGAACAAGAACCATCACCCACAGGGCGCTGGACAGGCACTTCATCACATGACATATACATGGTGGATACACCCAAAGAAAATAATGACGAGGAACGGAAGGATGCAGCAAAGGATAGCTCCCTCGAGAAGCAACCAAAGCGTCAACGTAGGCGCCGCTCCAAATCCCGCCTCGGCAAAAACTGCGATAACAGCGCAAGAGAAAATAACACCCCAGTCGACTCCAGAGGAAACGACGACCACATTGACCCAGCGGCAGAGCAGGATGAACCAGCAAATGGCGAACATAGTACGGATCCGCTGTCCGAACACGGCGACGCCGAGGATGAAGCTCATAAACCCCCCCTCCAGAGAGGAAAACAGTCCGGACGAGGATGCACACATCATCCCGGAAAGGCACTTGGAACAAGAGAAACTCCGCAGAAGGCTTATTGCCACCGTGAGGAGTCTGAAGAAGCAGAAGCAAAGGCTTAAGGCCGCGCAGAATACACTCAACAGTAGATGGAACAAGGTGCTCGACAATGAAGAAAAGTATGGTGATAGTTACCACACAAAGAGCTATCCAAAGCGCAAGCTGTTGCCTGAATTTGATGATGAGGCCTTAGAGCCCACACGAATTAAAAACAAAACGGCCGACCGATCAGATCGACCACCTCATGGCCGCGATAGAGCGGCTAACAAGGCGGCACATAAGTCAGCACACGATTCACGTGAGGACTTGCATCAGAAGACCGACGCGACCAGATCCATCTACGGATCAAGGAAACGCGCTCCAGCGCACAACCAAAACCGAACACTACAACCGTCAGAACACCATGACACATCCAAATAAAGGGGTGCTGCACACCCCCTATGTTTCACTGATGAGGTGCTGGACCGTGAACATAGAGGCGTATGACGAAACCACAGACCCTGGGGCCTAGATTGAGGACTTTATCCTCCATATCCATATGGCTCGCGGAGACGATCTCCACGCCATCAAGTACTTGCCCCTCAAGCTGAAAGGACCAGCTCGGCACTGGCTGAAAAGCCTCCCAGAAAACTCAATTGGAAGTTGGGAGGAGCTTGAGGATGCTTTTCGGGCTAATTTTCAAGGGACCTATGTCCGAACTCCGGATGCAGACGATTTAAGTCACATAATTCAATAGCCCGGAGATTCAGCCCGAAAGCTTTGGAACATATTTCTCACTAAGAAGAACCAAATCGTCGACTGCTCGGATGCCGAAGCCTTAGCAGCTTTCAAACACAAATATTCGGAGACGAATGGCTCGCTGCATACACCTCGCCAAGAAAAACCGAGAACAATGGCAGCCTGACAAGCCTCATGACCCGCTTATGCGGGCGAAGATAGCTGGCTAGCCCGTAGTAGCACCAGCGACCCAAGCACATCCGAAGTCAGGGATGGCAATGGAAAACCACGACGCAGTAAAAGCAAGCGTCGAAATAAAGAAGACAGCCCAAATAACACGGCGGTAAACACCGGCTTCAGGGGCTCTCGACCGGGTCAGTGGAAAAAGCCTTTCAAAGGCAGCAGAGATGGACCGTCCAGCCTAAACAAGATTCTAGACAAATTATGTCAGATTCATGGCACCCCCGATAAACCTGCAAATCACACCCACAGAGAATGCTAGGTCTTCAAGCAGGCCGGTAAGCTAAACGCCGAACACAAGGGGAGGGACACACCAAGTGAAGTCGAGGACGAGCCTCGCTAGCAAAGCACTAGGGGACAGAAAAAATTCCCACCAGAGGTCAAAACAGTGAACATGATCCACGTGACGAAGAGGAGAAGCAAACATGCACTCCGAGACACAAGCACCGTAAATCCCATCACCCCTAAGTTTAACCCTTGGTCGGCCGGCCCCCATCACTTTTGATCGCAGGGATCACCTGACAAGTATCCGACACGGAGGATTGGCTGCCTTGGTGCTAGACCCAATTATCGACGGATACCATCTCACTCAAGTCCTCATGGACGGCGACAGTAGTCTTAATCTGATATATCAGGACACAGTCCACAAAATGGGGATAGACCCAACAAGAATCAGCCACAGTAATACTACCTTTAAAGGAGTAATACCAGGCCCAGAGGCCCACTGTACGGGCTCTCTTATACTAGAGGTTGTATTTGGTTCACCCGACAACTTCCGAAGTGAAAAGTTAACCTTCGACATCGCTCCATTCTGAAGCGGCTATCAAGCACTACTCGGAAGAACAGCTTTCGCTCGTTGTAATGTCGTACCGCATTACGCTTCTCTTAAGCTCAAGATGCCCGGTCCATGTGGCACCATCACAGTTAGTGGAAATATTGAACGTTCCTTACGTGCGGAAGAACGTGCGGCGGCTTTAACAGCCGAACACTAGACGGCCTCCCCAACAAGAATAAATGATCGGTCGTCAAGACTGCGGACACGGCTAGACGAGTCTGGTGCATCACTAGCTGTAACAGCCTAGATATACCTGAAATCGGTTTGCTGATTATACTCCCATAGGCGGTACCAGGGGCTTCCCATGTGTAAAAAGGACTAGTTTGGCTCAATTTTACTTACCTTGAATTTTAATGGTCTATTGAGAATAACCAATTTTTTCGCACGACAACTTTCACCTAAGTTCTTCTCCCTTACAAATGACAATCGTGCTACACCCTTCCAGGATACGGCACAACGGAGACACAGGCGCAGACGTGCAGCAGGGACCCGCTCAAAGGTTTCTTTTTAGATTAAGACCCTGCGTAAACCTTTTTTACTGTCTTTTGTTGCTTCACATCCTCCGGATACTCAGTATAACCGAGAAGGATGCTGACGTATTGGCATTTCGCCACGGCAGAACATTGCACGTACCTGGACACTTGGGGTTCATTATCAAGGGCATTGCTCAGCCCGGTATATGTTATAAAGACCGAATACCTTAGGGAGTGTTCAAGGCGTCGAAGTTTGGCCTTATATGCATCAGCTCCGAATCATGTCTTTGGTCAAATGTTGGGTTTTCCCAGCTCCCATGTTTTGCTACCTTACGTTCCGCTCTATCGGCTAAGGTGGCACCAGAAGAACTACTGCGATTGTGCCCTGGTTCATCCGGATGGGCACCTCAGTAGAGAAAGCCGAAAACTGACTGTCATGATAAAGCGTGAGACTGGTCATGTATGTACGCACCTCGATGACTTAGCGGAATCTTCGGGATTCCTCTGCATTAACGAAGGGCCGTTTCCCGGTCATGTATGTACGCGCCCCATATTCGGACGAGCGCGGAGGTACCATGGCCTATATAGTAGTCCCATCGTCAAACTCCTATGGCTAAGTGAAAGTGTTAAAGCAACATAGTCCGATTGCCTTGTTCGCTGCGCTATCACCTCCTTAATGGACCAAGACGTTGGATCAAGTGTAAATACATGTTTTTTGCGAACACCCCCGCATTATATGCGTGGGGTCTGAAGCCGACGACTGCCAACTTTCAGGTTATATACATATATACATAAACGGCCGCACATGAGGCATCATAATACTTTCAGGCAAAAGTATAAAAACAACCTTTATAATTCAATAAACATTGTTCTTACAATGGGAATACATGTCACTAGAACATAATATTTTTCGAGCACTGAGCCTCTATTAAACAAGCGCCTTCACGGACTTCTCCAAAGTAGTGCTCGGCTGATACTCGGCCCACGGCCGAACTCTGGACTGCAATAGCGGTGGCCTCCATCTCTGCCCAGTATGTCTTGACACGGGCAAGAGCCATCCGCGCACCTCTATGCACGCCGACCTCTTCATAGCATCGATGCGGGGCACAACACCAAGGAACTGTTGCAATAAACTAAAATAACTATTCGGCCTTGGCCCTTCCGGCCACATATGATCCACAACAGACCTCATGGCAAGCCCAGACAACCTACGGAGCTCATCCCACTCGGCCATTCGCTCAATCAACAGCAGCGGACACACTAGAACATTGAACTGTGACCAGAACAACTTTTCTACTTGACGATCTTTTTGATCTTTGAAAAACTCGGCCGCATCAGCAGCACTTGCTGCCAAATCCACGTATGCATCTGCAGAACTCCATAGTTGATCAAGAGGGGCATACTTAGGATCTCCGAACTTCGTCCGCAACAAAAGGGCTTCCCAGCCGCGATATCCCCGGCTTGACGCAGCTCCTCCTTCGCTGCTCTGATTTTAGAGCGGGCGTCCTTGGCCGCTACTATGGCCTTCTCCAGCATGTTCGGCTCTCAGCTCTTCGACCGCCTTTAGAGCGGCCGTCTCACTATTCCTGGCTTGTTCCTTGGCTCGGGCAAGTTCCGCCCGATGAGTCTCCACGGCGGCAGCTCCATCTGCAGTCACAACATATTAAAGATACTAGCATCATGCTCCTCTTACTATGTGTTGATCACCGGAGAAATCACATACCCTGTGCCTCGTCAAGCCGCTTCTTGACAAGCACGATGTCGGCATCTGCCGCATCAAGTTGCCGCTTCAGCTCGACAAACTCACCAGTCCGGCTAGCCACCGGACCTTCAGCCACCTACACATGAGGGCGGCATGATTATTACCTGGGACTATGATCCTCTGTTGGCCGCCGTTTTTCGACAGCAACCAGAGTCTCAGGGGCTACTATCTGCATATGGCACACCTAGCGTGTGCGGTACCATCAAAAACATATACTACTTTGCGTACCTCAAAGCCTCTCAAAGAGCTCATAAAAGCTTCATGCAGCCCGCTTTCGGCGGATTAAATCCTCTCAACCACCGTACCCATTAGCGTACGATGCGCTTCTGAGATAGCCGCTTGCTCCAGAAGATCCTTCAGTGCGTCAGGTCGCGCACCGGACAGTCCCGGACTCTTTCTGTTGCTCTCCTTAGGAGCCGAATACTTCGGACTTCGGGTGGCCGAAGGATTACCCTCTGGCCTAGGCAGATCAAGAGAAATCCTCCGTGACGACACCTCAGGGTCGCCCGCCTCATGAGGCGGTGAGGCATGGGGAGGTGTTTCGCTCTCCATCATCTTCGGAAGAAGATCCCCCGAAGACGAACTCTGTCGAGAAGGGCTACGATCCGAACTACAAGACATATGCTTCGGTTATTGTCCTCAGAAGTAAAGCAGGATATTTTTACTATTAAGTACTTTTTGTTTACTTATTACCGGTGGAGGGCTGATCCTTGCAGGCCTTTGTGCGGCAAGGGTACCCCCCGGGGCAGGGCCCTCTGGCAAAGATTTCTTCCCTCGTTTGGAAACCATTGTTTCCAAGTCTTCAGAGGTGGTCCTCTTCCTTCCCTGGGGAGAGGGAATTTCAGATTCTTCTCCCCGGTTATCCTCCTTCACGGAGGCGCTAATTCCCCCAGTTTGGATAAATAATGAGCGAGGCCCGCTTCCAGCCTCTTTATTCCCCCCTTTATCTTCCCCTGAGGGCGCCTGATAAGGCGCCAGCTCAAGCATTCAGCCAAGATCGGACCTGAGCCTTCGGGAAGGGGGACCGAACACCTGATCATCTTCGCCTTTTTTACCCAGTCCTGGTCAAAGAGCGACTTTTCAAAATGATGTTGTGATAAATAAAGAGACAACGTGTTCGGCCGAAGGACGACTTACTTGGGTATCAGGACGATTGCAGCTCAGACCCACATCCTCGGTGGTGTCCGGACACCTTATTTGTGGTCCGAAGAACAATTTGTACATCTCTTCGAGCGTCATGCCGAGGAAGTGCTGAATAGCTCGCGGTCCTTCCGGGTTGAACTCCCACATACGGAGGGGTCGACGTTTGCAAGGCGGGACTCGACGAACTAGCATGACTTGCATTACCGTGACCAGGCTGATATCTCTCTCGAGGAGATCTCGGATGCGACTCTGCAATATCGGCACATCATTTACTGGCCCCCAGTCCAGCCCCTTGTTGATCCATGACGTCAGTTGTGGCGGGGGGCCTGAGCGAAAGGCAGGGGCGGCCACCCACTTAGTACCACGGGGGGATGTGATGTAAAACCACTCCCGTTGCCACAAATTGGGCACCTCCGGGAAGGAACCCTTTGGCCATGGAACATCGGTGCCTTTGCTTATTACGGCACGTCCGCACTCTGCGTGTCGCCCCTCAATCATATTCGGCTTCACATTGAAGGTCTTGAGCCATAAGCCGAAGTGTGGGGTAATGCGGAGGAAGGCTTCACACATGACGATGGACGACGAGATGTGAAGGATGGAATCCGGGGCCAAGTCATGGAAATCCAGCCCGTAATAGAACATGAGCCCCCTAACAAAGGGATCTAAAACAAGGCCTAGCCCTCAGAGGAAGTGAGAGATGAATACGACGCTCTCGCCGGGTTAGGGAGTGGGAATGACCTGCCCTCGAGCAGGTAGCCTGTGCGAGATTTCGGCGGTCAAATACCTGGCCTCTCTTAGCTTCTTGATGTCTTCCTCTGTGACAGAGGAGGGCATCCACCGACCTTGAAGGTTGTATCCGGGCATGGTTGAAGGTCTGAAGCGCCTGACCTGAGCCTTGGGTGTTGGAACTCGAGGCGGGGGACGGATTCCATCGAGTAAGAGAAGAAAAAGGACAGACCTTGGCCTCTTTATAAAGAGGGTGAATATCAAGCGTCCTCCTCGTGACCGTTTGGTACTTGCCTAAAATCGAGGAGTCATACCAACGGGCACGATTGGGTTACCCACATCCGTATTGATGAGAATCCCGTAATGAGGCGGACACGGTCTCTGCTTCGACAAGACGTGCCAATAAAATCGCGTCGCAAAACATGCAGTGGCAGGCTGATTGGGAAAAACGGTTCGAATAATGATCAGGCCATAGGGTGATGTCACGTCATAAAAAGTTGTCAGCAGATTAGATTTGTGGAAATATTATTCTCTCTACAGTAGTATGTGGAACTTGTTTTGCAGAGCCGGACACTATCCTTGTGTTCAAAATCTTCTATGGAGTATTCGGAGGAGGAACCCGCCTTGCAATGTCGTAGACAATCTGCGCGTCGGACTCATCGTCATTGAAGCCTGGTTCAGGGGCTACCGAGGGAGTCCTGGATTGGGGGGTCCTCAGACAGCCGGACTATATCCTTTGGCCGGACTGTTGGACTATGAAGATACAAGATTGAAGACTTCGTCCCGTGTCACTACAAGAAATACAGTCGATTGTGACTCACCATTTTGGTCAAAAAATCGTCATTTTTGCCATTGTATGACCCCTTTATGACCAAATATCGAAGGTCAACAGTTGGCCGTCAAGAAAAAGTAAACATGACCTTTCCGAAGTTTTCATCATAGATTCTCTATGACCAAAATTACATTTTGGTCATCACCCATTTGTTCAATCCACATAGGAGCTGAGGTGGACAAGCTTACGTGTCTGCATCCACGTGTACAATGTGATGACGTGGCAAACATTTAGGATATGACGTGGCCTAATCAAAGGCAAAATTAAATTGACACATATTTCAATAGCCCAGCCCATATAAGGTCTATAAACAGGCCGAGCCCATATAAGGTATCTAAACAGGCCCATCCAATATAAGGTATCTAAATAGGCCTAGCCCATATAAGGAGTCAAAACAGGCCCAGCCCATACAAGGTGTCAAAACAGGCCCAACATTTCAGGCCTATATATTAATTTATGCCTAATAGTTTCTGTGCCAGATTTAGTTTTATTTATTACATATGGGCATTTAAACATCCAGTTGCAATGCAATGCCAACCATTTGTTGTTCTTGTTCCATAGAATAAATTAGTTGGGCACCCAAACAACCATGAACAACAAAAATGGTTACATGATTCTAAAAAAATGGTTACATTGATAAAATAAAACACACACATTGACATCAATGTAGAACCCTCTTCATCACCCGCTTCACCACTATTTTGTTATTTCCTTCAATGAAATGTCCTATTGCTCAAACTTCCTCTACTGCTGTAACCACCAACAAAGTTGAACTGTAGAATCAAATTAAACTGCAAAACAGAGATATATCCTATTAAAACTTTGTAAAGATCTGCTCTGAATAGGTGGTCTACTAGTATTGATGCTCCTCCCTAACAAAGTAAATCTACCAAAGGCATTAAGACACGTCAAAATAGTCTTGGGGAGTAGGTAAGAACTAAACACGTACCAGCATCCATTACAGACAAGCACATTAACATGAAACACATGCATCAAGTGAAGCAAGCAAAAACATTATCAAGACAGGGGAGTGACTGTTGATAATTGAAAATCAATCAGCTAGTACTAACAGCAATCAAATAGTTGATATAAACTTTTAGATCATCACAGTCCTACAGAATCTCAGGATACTCTCATACATTGCAAAGATACAAGTTTAAACATGTTTTCCCCTGCTAGCAGCTTAACAACATGTTGGATACTAGAACCAATGGAGTGGAAGAACACGCCTTGGAGATGTATATGACAAGTGGGCCATAAAACACATGATATTGGGAAAGTGTTGTTGAACTAACAATATTACTAAATGCATATTGTGAAATACATATAGATAATCCATACGATTCTAGAACAAACATAGCCGCATGCCAAAAACTGACAATGGTGCTTCATAAGTCATTTAGAATGATCAAGATAGAATAGGCTAAGAGCCAGTTAATTAACAGACAGGACAGGAAAATAATAAGAACATTTGACAACTTCATATATTTATTGAGCACACAGAATTCGATGCACATTCATCACTTCACTTCTTTCGGAGAACGGAATAGGGGCCATAACAAATTAAAAAATGAATTTAGTGACCACAACAACTTGGTACATACCAATCACTCTCCGCGCCATTCTAAACGAAGATTGAAACAAAAGGTTATTATTTATTAGCAACATCCATATCAAGCCAACATTCTGAGCTAGTGTACCCAGAACTAAACAAAACCAAAAATCTATATCAGATGAGTGCATGAACATACATGAAAACAAGTATCAAGTACAAAAAGTTTTTCAAGACAGGGGTGTGATTGCCATTAATTAGAAATCAATCAACCAGTACAAACAGCAATCAAACTACTGTTGGTACAAACTTTTAGATCACAGTACTACGCAACCTCATGATGCTAATACATTGCAAAGATAGCAAGTTTAAACCTATATTACCATGCACCCACCTTAACATATTATGTGGATACCAGAAGCAATGGGGTAGAAGAACATACTTTCGACTTTGTATTGGACCACCCCATGGGTGTGATGCAGGTGCCTTGCCTTCGTAGGGCTTCGATAAAGTTATGTGTTGCACATCCACACCCAGGACTCATCAACAATCCTGCAATTAAAATAGTGGAGGTACACAAGTCATGGACAAGAAGAAGGATGCTGATGCGTTTTTGTTGGATAGTGCGAAGCTAACAGGTTATCATAGACAACACTGAAACAGTAGTGCATGGAAGGATGAATATAATATTGGGAAAACACATTACAGAGATGCAAGGTTCACAATTTTATAAAACCTAAAGCATAGAATCTTCCAAATGTGAAGCACCGAAAAAATGTATTTCAGATACGTGACATGCACGATATATCAAAATTATAAGGGCTCCAACATGCAATTAAAACTGATGTTTTAAGTATGGGAATAGATTCATACTTAGGAAAAATGATGCATCTATTTTTTTTGCCACAACAGCAACAGATTCATATTAAACTGGCATGCACTTAGTTGGGGAAAATGAATTCAATAATCACTTGATCTTGGTTCATATGATAAAAATTAAGAAAGTAAGAGAAGCCATGGATCAACTAAAATAGCTCAAAATTTATTACAAGTATAATCCCAAATTTCTTACCAGGCATGACCCAAAACAGTATATGCTTTTACAAATTTACTCCAAAATGCATACTCTCAAAACAGTACATTATCCATAGAGGATGTCATATTCCAAAATAGTATATGCTTTTACAAATATACTCCAAAATGCATAGTTGGAAAACAGTATGATATCCAAAGAGGATAGCATACTCCAAAACAATATATGCTTTTACAAATTTACAGACAAATTTCTTACAAGGAAGGGATCAACTAAGATAGCTCAAGATTTATTTAAAAGTTAACAAGGTAGAGCTAAATGACATGTTACCATCAATAAGCTCTTCCAAAACTGAGTGCAGTTGCTATCCTCAGGGTCCTTGGTCCAGTACAGCGGCTGCACTAGCTTCGTACAAGACCAAGGAAAGTTAGGGATTGGTCCAAGAACTTTCAAGGAAAAACCTAATGTGTTGGCGCAGAGACCCTGTACGTCTCTGTTTGCCCCTAAGCTAAACCAAGATAGTATGTATTGCTGCTACAACCAACCTACAGAAGCTATGGTACTAAGAAGAGCACTAGGTAAGCTTTCTATACACCCAACCTACAGCAGTTGCGGCTACACCCAAGCTACAGCAGCAAATCTACAGGTAGCCACATATGAAGTCAATTGTCTCACCTGTAGCAGCTCACCAGGAGCTAAGTGGAGGAGGGCTGAGGCAAGGGCAGTTGGATGCAGGTCGGAGACGTGTTTGGGGAAAGACGCGGGCAGAAGGAGAAGCACGGCCGGTGTTGGGGATACAACTACTGAGCGTGAACCGCCCCAAAGGGGCCGGTTTACCCTCGTCCATGATTCAGGCCCACGGAGGAGGCCTGGAGCCCAGAGGCGAATTAAGGTCCATCTATGTAAACCGCCTTAGTATTGTAACTTGTGTTGTAAGATAAGAAAAGAGAGACCGAGCCGGACGCTTGTATGAGCCGGATCGGGACTCTGTAGACCGGCCGGGCGTCAACCCGTGTATATAAGGGGACGACCCGGCGGCGAGTTAGGGCAGAGGATCGAAGGCTAAGGCAAAGCTATTGCTCCCTAGTCGCCGAAATCATATCAATCACATCACAACTGGACGTAGGCTTTTACCTTCATCGAAGGGCCGAACGATATAATTCCCGTGTCTTGTGTCCGCTTTAACCCTTCTAGGTTAACCCGCACGATGGCCCTACGACTAAGTCCTTTCATGAGGACATCCGCCGTGACAATTCCACGACGGTTGGCGCCACCGTGGGCTATCGCACGATGGTTTGATGATCTTAGAGGGCAAGTTCGAAGGACTCGAAGGTTATGCGATGGGCGGATGACTAAGAGTCGTCGCGGCAAGCTCTACATCGACGATGCGGACTGGGCCCCGAGGCCGCTCGGTGGAGTCTGGTACCGGGTCCCCTTTGGCGGCATACACGTGTTCATCGGCAAGATCGGCGAGCCAGGGCCTGGGCCGGACGATTGACCGACCTCGCCGAGACGGCTTGGCGGGCGAAGAAGAGTCCTGCCTCGCTAAACCGGCGGGCGAGCATGTTTTCGTGGGAGTCGCCCACGGAGGCTACGAGGACGGATCAGCATCTGCCGACGAAACTGTTGTCTACTCTGGCGACGAATCATCGTCAAGAAACCGAGTCTCTATACCACCGCAAGATGGCGGATCGGGGCTGTTCCGACGGTGAGAGTATTCCGACCCTTCGATCTACCCAACCGGGTTGGGATCTTCATGGCGGTATGCGAGCAGCGCTTCACTCTTCGACCGCGGCGCCCCTGGTCGCCGGTTCAACAACGGTGATGGCAGCCGGGGAAGGAGACCCTGTGCGCCCGCCGGCTCAAGTTTTGTCAGAGCTTTTCGACGCGTTGGCTGTGCTCATGGCAGAGGCTAATCCGCTGGATCAGGACCTGCACAACGCGGAGATTGCAAAGGTGAGAGAACAGATCACTAAAGCTAAAGCGTACTGGCAGCCGGACGTGAGGATGGCAGCGTGAGCGGCCGCTTTGGATGCGCAGCTTATAGGCTCATCTTTGGATCGAGCGCGTCACATGAAGTCATGAAAAGGAAGTACAGGTCCGTTTACCTTCGGTTTTCGAGGAAGAGAGCTCTTCAATACCCCTGTAAGGGGACCACTAACCCGCCGCCGGGCGGTAAACCGCCGGAAGCACTGGGACGGCCGCACCGGTTCAGCCCGTGTGATGGATCTACCTCGCCATCATACCGTGCGCCCCTGGACCGCGGCAGACGCCTCGGTCACTACTCCAACCCGATGGATAACCTCGTGGCGGCTGCGTACGGTTGGAGGCGATTCAATTGAAGGCGATTCACCACAAAGCGGTAGAGACACGCCGGGTTAAGGAGCTCCTCAGACGGCCTGGCTCGGAAGAAGCGTATTCATACAGCCGGGATCGGATCCACTCCACCCCCGCCCAAGCCGGAGCTACAGCCGACGCTGGCCGACGAACCGACCGTGTCAAGCAATGCGCAGCGTGGTCCGCCAAGGCAACAATCCGCGGGCGGCTTTGAAGATGCTCAAGTGGTAGTGGACCGCGCCAGGCACGAGGGGAGGCCGAGTTAGCAGCAAGACAAGCAGAGGATCAACCGCTTTCGCACCGGCTCGTCCGACCATCTTGAACCAGTGGGTCACGCCCGCTCTTTGGGGTGCCTTGCCTCGCCGTCCCGCTTTACGTAACGGCGCTTGCCCAAGGACTTCAAGGGGCCGCATAAGGTGCCCAATTATCTTGCCGATTTGGCTCCGAAGCATGGATAGAAAGCTATGAGATGGCAATGGATATGCTAGATGTGGATGAAGCCGCATCTGCGCATGACTTCACAATGAAGTTGGCCGGAAAGACCCGTACTTCGTTGTAAAATGTGCCGCCCAACTCGATCTGTTCATGGCCCCAGTTGCGAACCCGATTCATTCAAAATTTCAAAGACACTGTAAGCAGCCCATGTCCGTGGTGGATTTAGCAGCTTGTGTCCAGCGGAGGGAGAATCCACAACCCATTGGGTGCGCCTGCGTTCGGAAGTTTTACATTCTTCGGACCGGATCAACCTGATTCCACGATCTTGACCTTGGAAGCCAATTGCGGTTCGAGCCATTGAAATTGAAGTTGGGCCGCATGAAGCGTTTTTGCCATGACATGGGCACTATAATGGGCTTTTTGGTAAAGTACGCTGACTCTGATAGTACCAAGGATCCCGAATCCTAGAACGATGAAGTGGAGAAGGGAAAAGCGAGCGACAACTCGAGGGCCAGCAGCATCATTCGCAGGCAATGGAGGAACAAGCGTAGTTTAACGGCAACATGGGCTTTGTGGCTAACACCAATGCGCAGGACAAGGGTCAGCGCGCAGGGGTAGGCAATCAAACCGGGCGGTCACAATCCGGATCGTTTGAATTTCATATTGAATCAACCTTGTCCGAAGCATGGGACGAAGGAGGCACCGCGAACCACCTTTGGAAGGATTGTTACATTATGCAGGAGTTCAAAAACTCCAACTCTTTCCGGTATGATCAAGGGCCCGGCGGCGGTTCAGGATCCGCCCCGGGTTACGGTGGAGGAAATTCCGGCCCAGGATTCGGTGGTAATCCGGGCGGGCAAGGCAATCAGAATAATCAAAGTAATCAGAACAGTCAGAACAATCAGAACCAAGGGGGCTACAATCAACAACAGCAGCAGTCGGGTTATCAAAGTAACCCAAAGCAGTTGAACGGTGGACAATACCACGTCTTTACCACCAGCTTGGACAGACGAGACCGAAAACTTCAGAAGCGGGCGGTCAGCGTTGTTGCACCGGCTGCGCCGCATTACCTACGCTGGTCCGAGCAACCGATCGTGTGGAGCAGAGAGGACCATCCTCCCCGGGTTTATAATCCGGGTCAGCTAGCCCTGGTGGTGGCACCCCAGGTAGGAGGGTACAAGTTTACCAAGGTTCTTATGGATGGAGGAAGCAGCATCAACATCCTGTACTACGAGACCTTCCGGCGTATGGGGTTGACGGATAGGCATCTTAGGCCATCCAAAGACGGTGTTTCACGGAGTGGTGCACAGCAAGTCGGCGTGCCAGTCGGTAAGATAGCTCTGGAGGTGACCTTTGGGGACGAACATGACTCGGATCGTAAACATTGACATTTGAGGTGGTGAAAATTCAAAGCCCTTACCACGCCCTCTTTGGGTGGCCGGCTTATGCTCAATTTATGGCACGGCCCTGTTATGTTTACTTACAGCTGAAAATGCCGGGTCACAAAGGAACGATAACGGTTCATGGGAGCCGCCGGATCGCTTTGGAGTGCGAGGAAGGTGATGCGGCTTACGCAGAGTCGGTTTGTGCCACCGAAGAGCTAAAATATTATAGAGATAATGTTGATCCGGCGGATATGACCCCTTTGAAGAAGCCAACTACGGAGCATGATCCGGACTTGAAGTTCAAATCGGCGGCTGAGACGAAACTTGTTGATTTTGTGCCCGGCGATTCGTCCAAGCAGTTCACCATCAGTGCCAACTTGGATCCTAAATAGGAAAGCGCGCTCATCGAGTTCATCCGTGAGAATCGGGACATTTTTGCATGGAAGCCTTGACATGCCAGGTGTAATCGAGGAACTTCGCTGAGCACACTCTCAATGTTGACCCAAAATACAAACCGGTAAAGCAGTTTCTTCGCCGGTTTAATGAGGAAAGGCGCAAGGCCATCGGAGAAGAAGTTGCTAGGCTCTTGGCAGCAGGGTTTATCGTCGAAGTCTTTCATCCAGAGTGGCTTGCCAATCCGGTGTTGGTTCTTAAGAAGAATGGCACTTGGCGCATGTGTGTGGATTACACAGATCTCAACAAGGCCTGTCCACAGATCCTTTCGCCCTCCCGCATTGACCAGATTATTGATGCTACGGCGGGTTGTGAGCGTTTGAGCTTTTTGGATGCGTACTCCGGTTATCATCGATTAAGATGGCAGTGAAGGACCAGGAGAAGACAGCGTTTATCACCCCTTTGGAGCCTTACGCTATGTATCTATGCCTTTTGGACTCAAGAGCGCCTGCGACTTATCGGCGTTATGCGTCAGAGTTGCTTGCACGCAGATCGGCCGTAACGTGCATGCTTATGTGGATGATATCGTGGTTAAGACAAGGAAGAAGGAAACCTTGATTGAGGATCTAAAGGAAACCTTTGACAACTTGCGGGTGTACAAGATGATGCTCAACCCAGCCAAGTGCGTTTTTGGTGTTCCGGCAGGCAAGTTATTGGGTTTTCTCATGTCCAACAGGGGGATCGAAGCTAATCCGGAAAAAATTACGGCTATCACCTCCTTGGCTAAACCGAAGTGCATCAATGACGTCCAGCGTTTGGCAGGCCGGATTGCTGCGCTAAGCCGGGTTTATCGGCCGTCTAGGCGAGAAGGCCATTCCTTTGTACCGGATGTTGAAGAAAGCGGATCGGTTTATGCGGAGTTCACCACGATGAAGCATTGGAGGATTTGAAGCGGCGGTTGGCCAACCCGCCGGTTCTAGCCGCCCCATTGACAAAGAGCCGCTGCTGCTATATGTTGCTGCTAATGCCGGGCGATTAAGCGTGGCTATCGTGGTGGAAGCGAAAGGAGGCAGGGAAGGAGTATCCGGTTCAACGGCGGTTTATTACATCAGCGAGGTCCTCATTGAGTCTAAACAGAGATATCCGCATTGGCGTAAGCTGGTATCACGGGGTTTTTATGGCAAGCGGAAGCTAAGGCAATATTTCCAAGGGCACCCCATCACGATGGTCGATTCGGCTCCCTTGGCGATATCATACGTAACCGGAAGCGGCGGCGGATTGCTAAATGGGCTATAGAACTTGGGCCGCACGGTTTAAGATATGTGCCTCGGACGGCCGTAAAATCTCGTGCACTTGTGGATTTCATTAATGATTGGACGGAGTTGCAAGCGCCTGAAGAAGCCGGATCATACCTATTGGACCATCCACTTTGATGGGTCCAGGCAATTGGAGGGCTCGGGGGCTGGAGTCGTATTAACTTCCCCACGAGGTGACAAGTTCTGTTACGTTCTCCGCCTAATGTTCCCTTGTACTAACAATGCAGCTGAGTATGAAGCTTTGCTCCATGGTCTCCGGATGGCTAAAGAAATGAATCTCAGCCGGGTTAAATGCTTTGGTGACTCGGACTTGGTGGCTCAGCAAGTATCAGGTACTTGGGATTCCAAAGATCCACTCATGGCTGCATATCGTCGGGAGGTGGATGTTGTTGTAGGACATTTTAAAGGATATCAGGTGGACCATGTGGATCGTCGGAAGAACGAAGCGGTGATGCTTTAAGCGGCTGGGCTCTCAACGTAAACCGGTCCCGTAACGTCTTCCTTGATGTCTTGCACAATCCGTCGATTAAGCTTCTGATGAAATCGATTTGGCTATCCTCGATCCGGAGGCTCAATTGGTGGCGGCCCTGCATGTCCTTCCGGATTGGGCGCTCCCTTATTTGGCATACATGAACCGCGGCGAAGTTACGGAAGATGAGGCGTTGGCCCGGCAGATAGTTCGGCGGTCTAAGTCTATGACCATTGTTAATGGCGAAGTTGCACCATTGCGATTAAGGTGTCGAGGCGTTTCAGCGTTGTGTGTCCCCCGAAGAGGGCTGTGAGATATTTCGAGAGATCCATGAAGGGATTGTGGTCACCACGCCCGGTTCAAAGTCCTTGGTGGCCAAAGCGTTCCGCCATGGTTTCTATTGGTTGACCGCCCATCTTGATGCGGAGGATCCGGTCGACGATGTGATGGTTGCCAAAAGTTCTCTAGGCGTGCTCATGTGCGGCCAAGAATTGAGGATGATTCCAATTACTTGGCCGTTTGCGACTTGGGGTTTGGATATGGTTGGACCTTTCAAAAGGTCCAAGGACAAAAAGACCCATCTGTTGGTGGCGGTTGATAAATTTACCAAGTGGGTTGAAGCGAGCCTGTTAGCAAGTGTGATGCGGCCACGGCGGTTCAGTTCATCAAAAGGTGATTTTCGGTTTGGGTTTCCACACGGTATCATCACGGACAATGGCACCAATTTGTCCAAAGGAGCTATGAAGGAATTTTGTGAGCGAGAGCACATCCGCTTGTTGTTTCTTCCGTAGCCCACCCGCAATCCAATGGTCAAGCGAACGAGCTAATCGGAGATCTTGAAAGGTATCAAACCCGACTTATGGTCCCTTTAGAGAGGACGCCGGGTTGTTGGGTGGAAGAGCTACCATCGGTGATATGGAGTATAAATACTACCCCAACCGATCCAATCGGATACACGCCGTTCTTTATGGTCTATGGAGCGGAGGCGGTCCTTCCCAGCGATATCCATCACGACTCGCCTCGAGTGGCAGCTTATGTTGAGGCAGATAAGCGAGGCAGCACGGCAAGACGATTTGGATCGACCGGATGAAGAAGCGCGATATGGCAGCTGCTTTCGTTCGGTTTACCGGCAGGATCTTCGTCGGTATCACAGCGGCGAGTTAAAACCAGAACCTTTCGGAAGGAGACTTAGTGCTGCGGCTCATTCAAGACCGTAAAGATATGCACAAGCTATCCCC
The DNA here is from genome assembly GCA_021605145.1 of Aegilops bicornis. Lineage (NCBI taxonomy): Eukaryota > Viridiplantae > Streptophyta > Magnoliopsida > Poales > Poaceae > Aegilops > Aegilops bicornis. The sequence continues at coordinate 651,328,370 of CM038672.1, forward strand.
ACCTTGGGAGGGGCCTTTTGTGGTCAGCAAGAATCTATACAACGGGTCCTACTATCGATTGATGTTCGAGAGCGAAAGGACTCACGCACGCGTCGAGGAGGAGACCAACGAGCCGTGGAACATAGCTCATCTTGACCTTATTATACGAGCCATCGGCTCCACTTATGTACATATTAAGACAATATATATATTATGAATAAAGGCAATAAACCGGATCCTCGGCTAAAGCGGGGTATCTGTTCTGTATCAAAGTCCGGTTTGGGTACATGGAGATGCTATCGTGAAGCGGCCTCCGGTTTAACCCTTGGCCTTGCTTTTGTGAAATTTTTGTCACTTGGGGGCTTGGTCGGTCCGAACCAATGCAACACCTCTTGGCGGTAAAGCCACCCGGATCATTTGGGGGCTTGGTCGTGTCCGAACCAATGCAACACCTCTTGACGGTAAAGCCACGGATCATTTGGGGACATGGTCACGTATGAACCAGTCACGCCTCTTGGTCGGCCTAAGGCCATAGAATCACTTGGGGGCTTGGTCGAACCCGAACCAATGCAATGCCACTTGATCGGCGTAATGCCACGATGTCAGTTGGGGACCTGGCTGACTTGAACCATCGCTACACCTTATAGGGAGCTTGGTCCTGTCCGACCATGGTAACGCCATCCATCGAGCTCAATAAAGCCTCTTCTTGCAAACAGTCTTTGTTATTGTTTTTGCTTCCATGTGTTTTTATACATATAATTTGGCTTTTGTTTGTTGTCTTAAACCGACAAACCTTCTTTCAACCGGATTCAAGTTTTCAGAATTTGGTCCATTTTTAAATCCGGCGATTGATTGTTCCGGATTGATTTTGCTGTTAACATCCCATTATGGAGTAACAGGGCTTATCATGCCCGACATGATTTACAGTAAATCGGTATTATACACTAGGACTGTTCTCCTTTGACGGTGATGGTTTATAAAGCCTCCGCTTGAGTTGGCTAAAGCCACTGTGTGTGCCCGACATCGGCAGTATGTTTGTATCACAAATTTTTCTTATATAAATATATTGGCATCACAATCCGGCTGGAGGCGCAAGCCGCCATGGCGGGTTAAGAATTTGTGATTGCAGGCAAAATATGTTGAAGGATTCACTACTTCAAAACCAAAGTATCCGGCACCGCCATGCAAAAGTTTACAGACTGAGGTTGTAACGACATTGTTCAAAACAAAGTACTGACTATCCTATTACAAAGCCTTTTGAGGCCCAGCGTTTCATGTGGGGTTATGCTTTGAAGCTTCGGAGGCGTCACCCGGTTTGACGAATTACGCTGCTTCGCCGGGTTGACGTGAGGTAGAGGGGGCGCCTGACGTTGGTTCAACTTCTTCTTCTTCCTCACCCAAAGGCCGGAAGTCATTGGTAGACCAGTCAATCCGGGTTAAGGCCTAAAAGACAGCTTCTTCACTTATCAGCTCAGCCGGATCAACGTCAGGGGCATAAGTGTGCTTACGGATTGGAGGAACAAGGCTACGCACTTGAGGATGACAAAATCCACCCGCTTGTTGTTGGCGTCATAAAAGGAGCGGTGAACCGTCGGGTTAACCGTCTGCCGATTGACTTCGCCCGGTGAACGCATTTCCTTTGTGATCCGTTTCAGGGCGTCGTTATCAAAGGCTTCACCATTCTCTTGAGCACTGGGGAAACCTTTGGCTATGTCAGCCGGATCAAGATCTGCTATCCACGCCTTGGCGCGCGTCAGAGCCAGTAAGGTGCCGGCCCGAGCCGCGGATCGCTTCAACTCTTCAAGCTGCCCGGAACCATGGACAACGGTCCAGGGTTTCTCCGATCGAGGACGGCGCCCGTGTTGTCGTATGATGTAGCATGATGACTCATTGGCGCGCCGGTATACAGCTGCTCAATCAGCGTATAAGCGGCCTTGAGCTTCTTCCGCACATCAGAGCCCATATGTGCAATACGTTTGCCTGCACCGGTTTAAGACAACTCAGGATAAACCGGCGGAAATATCAAAATTAAGATAGTCAGTGCATAGTTTCTTACCAAAGACGGCAGAGGTCATGGCATGCACTTGGCGCTTGAGTCCGGTAAGCTCTTCAGTCACCGGTTTAAGGGCTGCTTCGGCTTCTTCCGCCCGTTTTTTCAAACCGGCCTTCTCGGTGTCCCAGTTGGCTTGTTCGGATTTATACCACTCCTTCAGTTGTTCCATAGTGGCCAAGGCCGTTCTCAATTCGTCCTTGGCCTTAGTGGTTTCTGCTTGCTGAGTCTCCAGATTGGCTCGCAGGTCTTTGAGTTGCACGCTTTCTTTGTTCTATTTTATTCGATAACAAAGGAAGCATGTTAGGTGTCTCATTATCAAGTCCCAAGCTCAATATACATATTCACCTTGGCACTTGGGGGCTAATGGCTAATTGATCTCAGTTTGCCATTTGGAGTACAGAAATTAAGTCTCGGTTTAACTATGCTAAGTTGAACCGACCCTTTGGGGCTACTATACAGCTAAAGTACAGGAAAGACATAATTCATTACCTCATAGCGGTCCTTCATCCGGTTCACGGACCAGCTTCAAGGTCACGGCTGGTATAGAGCAGTTCGTAAACCAGTGCAGTTCTTGGGCAGAGAAGTTGTCGTGGTCGATGTGTCTGTTTTGCCTTTATCTTTACTCATGGCGGCTGACTCGCCCTTGGCACTATGTTTTGTTAAAGCGACCGGTTGGCTAGGAGCAGCGTAGCCAGTGCCTGTCACAATAACATCGTCATTTTCGGTGGTCTTCTTTGGGCTGGATGCTTGCTTACTCTGGCTCGGCGGTTCAACTATTACGACTCGCTCTATCGGCGGGTTTGGTGGAAGCGGCTGTGAAGTTTCCATTTGGACCTCCGGTTCAGCTTCCGGCGGATCAGCGATGTCGTCTTTGTACAACTCGCCAGAGCTATCCTTGGCGACTTTAGGATTTTCGTGGGCTTGTTCCGGGGTCTTTTACGGATCAACATCCATGATGAGGGTCAAGGGTTTTCGCTTTCTTACTCAAGCGAGCCTTGGTGCTGCAATGTTCAGAATTGGATTAAGGCAAATCAACCAAGGCAGTTTTATATCGAACTGATGGACAGCAGTTACATACCCTGCATCAACTTTAAGTGGAGGCAGTTGCGTGGTTGATGAACCGCCAGAGGAGTTGGAAGAGGCCTGATAATTCGGTCGACGGATTGAGAGGACATCGGAAGAAACCTTTTAAGGGATAACGTTTTTCAGGAGAACAAGTCACCTCTGGACGACGCTTCCGGGTTGGTGTATCTGGTAAACCGGAGGAGAGAATCTGTTGACCACTGTGCCGGGTTGTACGGCGCTCTTTAGCCTGCTGTGTCTTCAGATAAGCATAGGAATGATATTTTTCACTTTTCGAACGGCGCGACGAATTCTTTTAACCGGCACGAGGTCGGGGTCGGAAGAAAGAAGGATTACCTCAAAATGGTCGGCATGGCTGGCTTCGGCATCATCCTGGGAAATAAATTTGTCAGTGAAGGGAAGAATAAAGAGGGATAAATCATAAAAAGAAATACAAGGAGGAGAGCCGGTTTACGGCGGCTCCCTCGTAAGGATATCAAGTTTTACCTCAGCTTCAGATTCTTCTTCTTCCGGCGGATCGAGAGGACCCGACGGTTTTCTTGCCAGCCTTTTTGGTAGCCTTGGACTTTATACGCGGAGCTCGGGCGGTTTGGTCCGTCTCCGGAAGAGCTGTCACTGCGAGGTAGCAAGGATTAATGAATATCAACAAAGTGTTAAAAAGCCCAAAAGCGGTGAGCAAAGTCTTACCGCGGTGGCGGGTTGGCAACCTGAAGCGGACCCAACCCGGTTAGGCTGCAGACGGAGATTGGTTCATCAAGCATCTTTTTACAGCCTCTGTAACCTCAATTTCAGTTATTGGTAATTCGTGACGTCTTTGAGGGTCTTTGAGGCTGCCGGTATACTCGTGCATCAATCCGGGCCGGCGGCTTAAGGGCAAGATGCCCCAAGAAACCCAAAGATCGCACAAGGTCCACACCAGTTAGTCCATTGGCCATTAGAGCCCGGAGTTTTATGATCCGAGGTGCAAAGTTCTTCCGTTCCGGCGGTTAAGCGTGAAGGCAGCGGATGGTTGTTCTTGAGCGGTGAGGACGGTAACCCGACAAAGGGATTCTCGTTGGCGAGGAGCGGTGTTCCGGCAATAGAACCAGGTTTGGTTCCAATCCTTTGGATGGCTGTGGTGTTTGGCGTGAGGAAAGTCCGCTTCCTTCCTTTTACGGATTGAAAGCGCCGCCTAGTTACGTGTTGGGACCATCGAGAAAACTCCGTGCGGCGGTTCAAGTGAAAGAAATCCGGAATAGCTCCACAGAGGGCTCTTCCTGAAGATAGACTTCACAGAAGACTTGAAAGTTGCATATGTTTGACACAGAGTTCGGGCCGATATCCTGCGGATGGAGTTGCAAGCTTGCAAGGACGTCCCGGAAAATTTTTGAACCGGGCGGGCAGAACCCCCGGTCTAAATGCTGCATAAACACAATTACTTCTCCCTCTTGTGGCTCCGGAGGAAACTCGCCATCGGAACATGCCGTGGAGGGCATTTTTGGAGCCAAACCGCGGTGGTGACATAGCTGTTGAGTTGCGTTTGATGATTTTTGACGGACCCAATTGCAGGCTGAGAATTGAGGAGCCATTCCGGAAGACTAAGCTGTGGAATAAAGGAGAAAGCGGTTCACCATCAAACGGTTCAGGCATATTATGCATTGTTAAACCGGCGATTCAGCGGCGGCCTCCCATTCCGGTTTAACTAAGGGCTAATGGGTGACGGATTAGCTATCAAAAGTTAAACCGCGAATAAGGCAGAATTGAAAAATCCGCTAAGTATGGACGAAACAGTTTTCACATGCGAAGGGAAGTAATCAAGATCTACGAAGTTCGATGAAGAAAAACCTTCATGACCTATGCAAACCTCAAAAAGAACAAGAAGGGTTCAGGTATTCTAAACTCGAGGATCTACGGAAAAAGCCGATGCGTGAAAGGATAGATGGACGGCGGGGCAGTCCCCTGCACAGGATATACGATGCGGCCGGATCGCATGGCCATGGCGGAGCAGGTGTGAAGAAACCGAGATGAACTGCGGGATGAACAGGGTCTACAGATGCGATCTAGGGGTTGAAAAAGGACCTTACGATGGCCGAAGCGAGGAGCGCCGGAAGCCTCGACACGGTCGAGGTTGATGCGGCGTCGGCGTTGACGCTAGCGTCGTTCGAAGGTCGGAGGCGACGGCGGAGCTTCAAGACTGGAGCGGCGCGAGGAAGGAGAAGAAGAAGAGACAGGAGGCGGCGGTCTATTTATAAGGAACCGGAGCAATCAACGGGCGAGATTCGAGGAGTCAAAAGCGGCGGACGGTGCGGCCGCCTCGATTTCAGGATGGCATTAAATGCAGGAATCTTCTTGTTTGGATTTCTTTATTAAAAAATGACGTCAAGACACCACGACACGCTGGATCGGAAGATGACATCACGGCGGTTCAAGCGGTGGCGGTTTACAAAATGTGAAAAGAGATCAAGAGTTTCCTGAAGGTGTTGAAGATTAACATGAACCGGTTCAAGTCAATCTGGGGCCTAATGTTGGGGATACAACTACTGAGCGTGAACCGGCCCGAAGGGGCTGGTTTACCCTCGTCCATGATTCAGGCCCACGGAGGAGGCCTGGAGCCCAGAGGCGAATTAAGGTCCATCTATGTAAACCGCCTTAGTATTGTAACTTGTGTTGTAAGTTAAGAAAAGAGACCGAGCAGACGCTTGTATGAGCCGGATCGGGACTTCAGAGACCGGCAAGGTCAACCCGTGTATATAAGGGGACGACCCGTGGCGAAGTTAGGGATTGGATTGAAGGCTAAGGCAAAGCTATTGCTCCCTAGTCGCCGAAATCATATCAATCACATCACAACTGGACGTAGGCTTTTACCTTCATCGAAGGGGCCGAACCAGTATAATTCTCGTGTCTTGTGTCCGCTTTAACCCTTCTAGGTTAACCCGTACAATGGCCCTACGACTAAGTCCTTTCATGAGGACATCTGCCGTGACAATTCCACGACAGCCGGCTTGAGGTCCTACGCGTCCACAGCCTGCCTGGCGTCGGGCGATCTCGCAGAGACGCCGACAGAGGAGGCCGGTGAAGCAGTGGGGACGGGATTGACTGCAGGGTGGGGACGACGAACACGGTAGTCCCCTCCTCCGAGGAGACAACAAACCCCTCCCTGCAGCGCCAGGTTGACGACGGCCGTCCGAGGATCCCGTCGACGCCGCCGCCATCCTGGTTGCCGGAGAGCCGTGGCCGGCATGGGGGCAAAGCCACCACAAACCCTAGGTCACGTGCCGCCGCGGTTCGGCCAGCTCGACGGAGCAGCACGCATCGAAGCATGCGCGCGCCGTCGACCCAGCCGACCGCGACGTCGAGGCTGCTGGCCGGCGGTTTCTACGTCTCGAGCTTGCGTTGGTTTTCCCCGAAGAGGAGGGGATGATGCAACACAGTAGCGTAAGTATTTCCCTCAGATTTTGAGAACCAAGGTATTAATCCAGTAGGAGGCCACGCACAAGTCCCTCGTACCTGCACAAAATGATAGCTACTCGCAACCAACGCGATTAGGGGTTGTCAATCCCTTCACGGTCACTTACGAGAGTGAGATCTGATAGAGATAATATTTTTGGTATTTTTGGTATAAAGATGCAAAGTAAAAAGTAAAAGAAAAGCAAGTAAATAAAGTGATGGAGATTAATATGATGAGAATAGACCCGGGGGCCATAGGTTTCACTAGTGGCTTCTCTCAAGAGCATAGATATTCTACGGTGGGTGAACAAATTACTGTTGAGCAATTGATAGAATTGAGCATAGTTATGAGGTTATCCAGGCAATGATCATGTATATAGGCATCACGTCCGTGACAAGTAGACCGAAACGATTCTCCATCTACTAGTATTACTCCACTCATCGACCGCTATCCAGCATGCATCTAGAGTATTAAGTTAAAAAGAGAGTAACGCCTTAAGCAAGATGACATGATGTAGAGGAATAAATTCATGCAATATGATAAATACCCCATCTTGTTATCCTCGATGGCAACAATACAATACGTGCCTTGCAACCCTTTACATCCTTTGGGTAAGGACACATAAGATTGAACCCAAAGCTAAGCACTTCTCCCATTGCAAGAACTACCAATCTAGTTGGCCAAACCAAGCGGATAATTGAAGAGACTTGCAAAGATAACTTAATCATACATAAAAGAATTCAGAGAAGAATCAAATATTTTCCATAGATAAGCTGGATCATAAACCCACAATACATCGGTCTCAACAAACACACCGCAAAAAGAAGATTACATCGAATAGATCTCCACGAGAGAGGGGGAGAAGATTGTATTGAGATCCAAAAAGAGAGAAGAAGCCATCTAGCTACTAGCTATGGACCTGAAGGTCTAAAGTAAACTACTCACACTTCATCGGAGGGGCTATGGTGATGATGTAGAAGCCCTCCGTGGTGGATGCCCCCTCCGTGAGCTCAAAACAGGCCCGAGATGGGATCTCGTGGATACAGGAAGGTAAGGCGGTGGAATTAGGTTTTGGCTCCTCCACGATCTGTTGAAGTGCGTGGGTATATATAGGAGGAAGGATCGTCGGTGGAGCGTCGGGGCCCCACGAGGCATGGGGCGCGCCCGGGGGCGTGCCCCCACCTCGTGACCGCCTGCACTCCTTGGAGTAGGGTCCAAGTCTCCTGGATCACGTTCGGTGAGAAGATCACGTTCGAAGGTTTCATTCCGTTTGGACTCCGTTTGATATTCCGCTTTCTTGAAACATCGAAATAGGCAAAAACAGCAATTACAGGCGGGCCTCCGGTTAATAGGTTAGTCCCAAAAATAATATAAAAGTGGAAAATAAAGCCCATTATAGTCCAAAACAATAGATAAAGTAGCATGGAGCAATAAAAAATTATAGATATGTTGGAGACGTATCAGGCATCCCCAAGCTTAATTCCTGCTCTTCCTCGAGTAGGTAAATGATAAAAAGAGAATTTTTGATGCGGAGTGATACTTTGGCATAATTTTAATGTAGATCTTCTTAATTGTGGCATGAATATTCAGATCCGAAAGATTCAAGACAAAAGTTCATATTGACACAAAAATAATAATACTTCAAGCATACTAATCAAAATAATTATGTCATCTCAAAATAACATGGCCAAAGAAAGTTCATCCCTACAAAAGCATATAGTTAGGCTACGCTTCATTTTCGTCACACAAAGATGTTCCCAACTTCTATACCCCCGATGAAAAGCCAAGCAATTGTTTCATACTTAAATAATCTCAAACTTTTTCAACCTTCACACAATACATGAGCGTGAGCCATGGATATAGCACTATGGGTGGAATAGAGTATGATGATGGGGATTGCGTGGAGAAGACAAAAAAGGAGAAAGTCCCACATTGACGAGGATAATCAACGGGCTATGGAGATGCCCATCAATTGATGTCAACATGAGGAGTAGGGATTGCCATGCAACGGATGCACTAGAGCTATGAATGCTCAACAAAATAAAACTAGTGGGTGTGCATCCAACTCGCTTGCTCATGAAGACCTAGGGCTTTTGAGGAAGCCCATCGTAGGAATATACAAGCCAAGTTCTATAACAAAAAATTCCCACTAGTATGAAAAAGACAATTTATGAGACTCACTATATGAAAAACATGGTGCTACTTTGAAGCACAATATATGAGACTCACTACATGAAGAACGAGGTGCTACTTTGAAGCACAAAATATGAGACTCATTACATGAAGAACATGGTGCTACTTTGAAGCACAAGTGTGGAAAAAGAGATAGTAGCATTGCCCTTTTTTTGGGCCTTTTTTGGCCTTTCTCTTTATTTATTTGGGCAATGCTCTAATAATGATGATCATCACACTTCTATTGATTACAACATGAGGATTACAACTCGAAACTAGAACAAGGTATGACTCTATATGAATGCCTCCGTGGTGTACCGGGATGGTGCAATGAATCAAGAGTGACATGTATGAAAAATAATGCATGGTGTCTTTGCCACCAATACGATGTCAACTACATGATCATGCAATGGCAATATGACAAAAGTAATGTATGTCATAATAATGATGAACGGAACGGTGGAAAGTTGCATGGCAATATATCTCGGAATGACTATGGAAATGCCATAATAGGTAGGTATGGTGGCTGTTTTAAGGAAGATATAGGGAGGTTTATGTGTGATAGAGCGTATCGTATCACGGGGTTTGGATGCACCAGCGAAGTTTGCGCCAACTCTCAATGTGAGAAAGGGCAATGCACGGTACCGAAGAGGCTAGCAATGGCGGAAAGGTAAAAGTGTGTATAATCCATGGACTCAACATTAGTCAAAAGAACTCATATACTTATTGCAAAAATTTAGAAGTCATCAAAAATCAAGTACTACACACATGCTCCTAGGGGGATAGATTGGTAGGAAAAAACCATCGCTCGTCCCCGACCGCCACTCATAAGGATGCGCACGCCAGGTACACTTCATGTTTCAAATTTGTTACGCAACTCTAACCATACGTGCATGCTACGGGACTTACAAACTTCAACACAAGAATTTCTCAAATTCACAACTACTCAACTAGCATGACTTTGATATTATCACCTCCATATCCCAAAACAATTATCAAGCATCAAACTTATCTTAGTATTCAACGCACTCAAAAGAAAGTTTCACATATCTTGAACACCAAGTATATTAACATTAAGCAAATTACCATGCTATTAACGACTCTCAAAATAATCTAAGTGAAGCATGAGAGATCAAGTTTCTTTAAAACAAATCTGCCACCGTGCTCTAAAAGATCTAAGTGAAGCACTAGAGCAAAAATTATCACGCTCAAAAAGATATAAGTGAAGCACTATGAGCAAACTATCAAGCTCAAAAGATATAAGTGAAGCACATAGAGTGTTCTATCAAATTCTAATTCATATATGGCTCTCTAAAAAGGTGTGTACAGCAAGGATGATTGTGGTAAACTAACAAGCAAAGACTCAAATAATACAAGACGCTCCAAGCAAAACACATATCATGTTGGTGAATAAAAATATAGCTCCAAGTAAATTACCGATGGAAGTGGACGAAAGAGGGGATGCCTTCCGGGGCATCCCCAAGCTTTGACTTTTTGGTGTCCTTGGATTATCTTGGGGGTTCCATGGGCATCCCCAAGCTTAGGATCTTGCCACTCCTTGTTCCATAATCCATCAAGAGAATTCACCCAAAACTTGAAAACTTCACAACACAAAACTCAATAGAAATCTCGTGAGCTCCGTTAGAGAAAGAAAACAAAAGACTACTTTAAGGTACTGTAATGAACTCATTCTTTATTTATATTGGTGTTAAACCTACTGTATTCCAACTTCTCTATGGATTGTAAACTATTTTACTAACCATAGATTCATCAAAATAAGCAAACAACACACGCAAAACAGAATCTGTCAAAAACAGAACAGTCTGTAGTAATCTGTAACTAACGCAAACTTATGAAACCCAAAAAATTCTACCGAAATTAGACGACCTGAACAATTTGTTTATTGATCAGCAGCAATTGGAATCAGTATTTTATCACGTTCTGGTGATTTTTAACAATTCGGGCACTGAGCACAAAGATTCTGGAAATTACAGCAAGATCAAATAACTATCATCCAAGAAGATCCAATAGGTCCAACTTGGCAAAAACACTAATTAAAAGATAAAACTACATCTAAATAGAGACTAGAGGGATTATTCATTACTAAGCAGCAAGTAAAAATACTGGGTTATCTCCCAACAAGCGCTTTTCTTTAAAGCCTTTTTAGCTAGGCATTGAGATTTCAATGATGCTCACAAGAAAGACAAGAATTGAAGCACAAAGAGAGCATCATAAAACATGTGACAACAACATCTAAGTCTAACATACTTCCTATGCATAGGCATCTTATAGGCAAACTAATCAAGGCAAGCAAAAACTAGCATATGCAAGGAAGCGGAAAGAGACAATAGCAATCTCAACATAGCGAGAGGTAGTTTAATAGCATGAAAGTTTCTACAACCATATTTTCCTCTCTCATAATAATTACATGTAGGATCATAAGAAAATTCAACAAAATAGCTACCACATAACATATTCTTAACATGATCCACATGTATGCAAAGTTCACACTCTTCCAAAATAGTGGGATTATCATTAACTAAAGTCATGATTTCTCCAAGCCCACTTTTATCAAAAATTTCATAAGATTGAATATTCTCCAAATACGTGGGATCTAAAGTTGACACTCTTCCAAACCCACTTTCAATATTATTGCAAACAATATTATCAATCTCATATTTATCATGGGGCTTAAATAAATTTTCAAGATCATAAGAAGAATCACCCCAATCGTGATCATTGCAACAAGTAGTAGACATAGCAAAACTAGCATCCCCAAGCTTAGGGTTTTGCATCTTATTAGCACAATTGACATCAAAATAATTTATAATAAAATCATTGCAATCATGCTTTTTATTCAAAGATCTATCGCGAGTCACTTCACGGATTTCAGGCAAAACCTTATAAAGATAATCTAGTGCATCCAAATCACTAGGAATTGGTTCATCATAATTGGATCTCGTAAAAAAGATTGGCAAGCGGATCAGGGATCCATAGATATTGGCTTCTTTGTTTAGGAATAAATAAACATCTAATCCAACCAAACGAGAAACAAAAGGGCAAGCAAAAGAGAGGAGGAGATTGGGAAAGAGAGGGCAAATAAAACAGCAAGGGTGAAGTGGGGGAGAGGAAAACGAGAGGCAAATGGCCAATAATGTAATGCGAGAGATAGGGATTGTGATGGGTACTTGGTATGTTGACTTTTTGTGTAAGCCTCCCCGACAACGGCGCCAGAAATCCTTCTTGCTACGTCTCGAGCTTGCGTTGGTTTTCCACGAAGAGGAGGGGATGATGCAGCACAGTAGCATAAGTATTTCCCTCAGTTTTTGAGAACCAAGGTATCAATCCAGTAGGAGGCCATGTGCAAGTCCCTCGTACCTGCACAAAACGATAGCTACTCGCAACCAACGCGATTATGGGTTGTCAATCCCTTCACAGTCACTTACGAGAGTGAGATCTGATAGAGATAATATTTTTGGTATTTTTGGTATAAAGATGCAAAGTAAAAAGTAAAAGCAAAGCAAGTAAATAAAGTGATGGAGATTAATATGATGAGAATAGACCCGGGGGCCATAGGTTTCACTAGTGGCTTCTCTCAAGAGCATAAATATTCTACGGTGGGTGAACAAATTACCGTTGAGCAATTGACAGAATTGAGAATAGTTATGAGGTTATCCAGGCAATGATCATGTATATAGGCATCACGTCCGTGACAAGTAGACCAAAATGATTACGCATCTACTACTATTACTCCACTCATCGACCGCTATCCAGCATGCATCTAGAGTATTAAGTTAAAAGCGAGTAACGCTTGTAAGCAAGATGACATGATGTAGAGGAATAAATTCATGCAATATGATAAATACCCCATCTTGTTATCCACGATGGCAACAATACAATCGTGCCTTGCAACCCTTTACATCCTTTGGGTAAGGACACCGCAAGATTGAACCCAAAGCTAAGCACTTCTCCCATTGCAAGAACTACCAATCTAGTTGGCCAAACCAAGCGGATAATTCAAGAGACTTGCAAAGATAACTTAATCATACATAAAAGAATTCAGAGAAGAATCAAATATTTTCCATAGATAAGCTGGATCATAAACCCACAATTCATTGGTCTCAACAAACACACACAAAAAGAAGATTACATCGAATAGATCTCCACGAGAGGGGGAGAACATTGTATTGAGATCCAAAAGAGAGAAGAAGCCATCTAGCTACTAGCTATGGACAGAAGGTCTGAAGTAAACTACTCACACTTCATCGGAGGGGCTATGGTGATGATGTAGAAGCCCTCCGTGGTGGATGCCCCCTCGTGAGCTCCTAACATGACCCAAGATGGGATCTCGTGGATACAGGAAGGTAAGGCGGTGGAATTAGGTTTTGGCTCCTCCCTGATCTGTTGAAGTGCGTAGGTATATATAGGAGGAAGGAGTACGTCGGTGGAGCGTCAGGGGGCCCACGAGGCAGGGGGCACGCCCAGGGGGGGGGGGGGGGAGGGCGCGCCCCCACCCTCGTGACCGCCTGTGGCACTCCTTGGAGTAGGGTCCAAGTCTCCTGGATCACGTTCGGGGAGAAGAAAACGTTCCAGAAGGTTTAATTACGTTTGGACTCTGTTTGATATTCCGTTTCTTGAAACCTTTGAAATAGGCAAAAAACAGCAATTCTGGACTGGGCCTCCGGTTAATAGGTTAGTCCCAAAAATAATATAAAAGTGGAAAATAAAGCCCATTATAGTCCAAAACAATAGATAAAGTAGCATGTAGCAATCAAAAATTATAGATACGTTGGAGACGTATCAGCGGTGCATTTGCTACCTGTGAAGTTGGGAGGCACGCTCGATCTGATGTTGGAGGTGGAGAGGGGGAGCGGAAGATGGGGGAAGGTGGGCTGCGGATCTGGCGTCGTCGGGCTCGGATCGATAGGCAGCGCGATTGGAAGCAGAGGAGAGGACGAAGGGATGCGGTCGCGCGCTCGGATCGATGGGCGGCTCGGGGCAGCGCTATGGAAGGAGAGGAGAGGAGGGATGGGGGTGTTGGTGGCGGCGCAAGGGAGGGAGGTGACTAGGGTTTGGACCAGTTTCGGGATAACAGAGGCGGGATAAATAGGCGAGGGATGCGGTCGCGCGCTCTCTTCCAAATTTTTTCCTCCAGACCCCTCTTTTCATACTCACTTTGGCACCTCACCATAGAGTGGCTGCAGCTGGGACCTGCCACTCCTCGACCCCACCGTACAGTCTCTAGTTAGGTGGTTTCGTAGTAGCAATAAACTTGTTTCAGAGATATATCATATCTGCTAAAAGATATTCATTTTCTCTGTGTCAATAGAAAAAACTTCAAGACCTATAATTAATAGTTTCATTGCAAAAAAAAAAGTCACATGCTTTGTAATACTATGAATTAACGTACGCATAATTGTGTTCAAGTCATAAACAACACAAAAATCATGCATTTATATGCCTTCAAAGGTGAGTATACAAAATGAAATTTATATTTAGAGATCATTAGGTAGTTGGGCTTATGATGGAATGCATTACACGCCTTTGAATCGCCAAGAGTTTCGCAAGATTCCACCCCTAGCTACAAACGGTCATGCCCACCATTTTGACCATATTTTGAAAACGCCATAGGAAATTCAAGAAAGAAATGTTAAACCTTTGCATCGCGTCTTCATTTGTGGCCTAATTATCAGAGAAAAATAACGAACTTGGAATACGACAAATATCTTTAAAATGTGTTCTCGGAAAGGAGCTATGTGTATGAAGATTCATGGCTTTGAAGTCAAACGATCAATGTTATGGCCATATTCATGGTATAATTTGTTTAAATAATCTCATATTGTGCATAAGGGTGCATCTTAGAATGACAAACAATGTTGATGACTGGGGTTTTCATTTTCTTTGCACAAACAAATCAGTTTCTATTTTTGGAGTGCCAAAAGTCGGGTTTTTTGTGAAGAACCTACCAAATATTTGTTCCAAAATGGCACGCACCATTTTCCAAAAATATTAGACCACATTTTATGTATAATTAACCAAATGGTTGCCACTCGAAAGATTTCGATCCACCTCCCGTCAATTTGACAAACTTATGTCGAGTCAGCTAGAACCAAGTAAAATTTGAACTAGAGTTGCCTCGTAGTTTGCTCTTTATTTTTTTCGAAAATTCATTTTTAGGTAAATAAGTAGTCATTTAATCAAAGATACAACAAAAGTTTGCCAATATTCCACCCCTAGCTACGAACGGTCATGCTCGACGTTTTGACCACATTTTGAAATCGGCATATGAAATTAAAAAAAAACCAAAAAATTAAAAACCTCCGCATTGTGTCATTACATGTTACCTAGTTTCCAAGAAAAATAACTAACTTGGACTACGACAATTAGCTTTAAAAAGTGTTCTCGTAAAGGAGCTATCATGTATAAAGATTTATGGGTTTCAAGCCAAACGATCAATGTTATGGCCACATTCATGGCATAGTTTGTTCAAATCATCTCATATTATGAACAAGGGTGAATCTTGGAATGGCAAATAATGTTGTCAAAGGGAGTTTTATTCTTCTTTGCACAAAAAAATCATTTTCTATTTTCGGAGTGCCAAAAACAAGTTTTTTTATGAAGAACCTACCAAATATTTGTTACAAAATGGCACTCCATGTTTAAAAAAAATTAGACCATATTTTATGTAAAAATTAACAAACAGTTGCATGTCAAAAGATTTTTAACTACCTCTCCTCAAATTGACAAAATTCTGCCGATTCTGGAGGAACCGGGTCATATTTGAACTAGAGGTGTCTCATAGTTTCTCATGCTTTTTTCCAACAATCATTTTTAGGTACAAAAGTAGTCATTTCATCAGAGATGCAAGAAAAGTTTGGCAAGATTCAACCCCTAGCTACGGATGGTCATGGCCATCATTTTAACCACATTTTGAAATCGGCATAACAAATTTTAAAAATGTTTGCAAAATGGAAAGCCTTCACATGGTGTCATTATATGTGACCTAGTTTTCATTCTACATTTCTCATATAAGTCGAGAACATTTTTCTTTCTTTCTTTTTATTTCATTTTACATTTTTCATATACGTCAACAAAAAATTTTAAAACATGTTTAACATTTTCAAATACTTGTTTAACATTTTTTAAATGTTTGATTAACATTTTTTAAATATACGATCAATTTTATTCACACACACTGTATACTTTTTGTGTACATTTTTCATATACAAGAACAACATTTTCTTCATACGCGTTAAACATTTTCAAGTTCTTGGTTAACAATTATTGAATATATAGTCAACATTTTTATATACACAATTTAGAAAAAAAAACAAATGTTTGATTAACATTTTTCAAATACATAATTAATATATTTTTTAATACATTGTTAAAAAAGTTCTATAGACATTTTAACATTTTCAAATACTTGATTAACATCATTTAGTACTTTTCTTGAATATTTTTCAAATTCTTGATTAAAATTTTAAATACATGATCAACTTTTTTCACACACATTATATATTGTTTGTATACATGATAAACATTTTTTTATACACGTAACATTTTCAAATGCTTGGTTAATATTTTTTCAAATCCTGTATGTAAAGTTTCTTTTGTAATATATTTATTTAGAATATTTGGAAGTAAAAAGTTAAAGAAAGTAAGAACAAAAAACAGAAAAAAAAGAGGCCGCGGCCCAGGAGTTGGCCACTCAGCGGCACACAAACAATGTAAAAAAAAGAGGTGGTCTCGTCCCTGAAAGGCCCAAGCCCGCTAGGAACGACACCTCAAATAGAGGCTGGGCGCAAAGGCAACAGCTTCTGCGGCGTGGCTTTGTGGTTTGGTTCTGTAGAGGAGAGCAAAGGGTGATTAGCTAGAAATAAGGCTGTCGACCACTCCTGTGTGCTTTATGACTATTTTATGTAAAGAAATTATGACTTTTTTTGACTAAAATAGTCGTGATTGTTTAGGACTGGGACCCTCACAAACAACTTATGACCAATTGCTTCAAAATAGTCATCGATTCATGACCATTTCTTCCAGGGTCACTGGCAGAAGGTCATAATTTAGCATATTTCTTGTAGTGTGTCCGGATGGGACTCTCCTTGGCGTGGAAGGCAAGCTTGGCAATACAGATATGTAGTTCTCCTCCCTTGTAACCGACTCTATGTAACCCTAGCCCCCTCCGGTGTCTATATAAACCGGAGGGTTTAGTCCGTAGGACAACAACAATAAAACCATAGGCTAGCTTCTAGGGTTTAGCATCTACGATCTCGTGGTAGATCAACTCTTGTAATACTCATATCATCAAGATCAATCAAGTAGGAAGTAAGGTATTACCTCCATCGAGAGGGCCCGAACCTGGTAAACATTGTGTCCCCCACCTGTTAGCACCCGCCTTAGACGCATAGTTCGGGACCCCCTACCCGAAATCCGCCGGTTTTGACACCGACAGGCGCCCCCCCTGCCATATTTGTCGGAGGGGGAAGGAAAGAGAGTGGGTGAGGGAAGGAAGGGGGAATCCTATTCCTCTCTTTCCTTTCCCTTCCCCTCTTTCCTTCTCCTCCTAGGCTGGTCCATATGGGGGCGCACCAGCCCCTTGTGGCTGGTACGTTTCCCCTCTTGGCTCATAAGACCCATATCTTTTGCTGGGGGTGCCCGGAATCCCTTCCGGTGACCCGATAAGTACCCGGTAACCCCCGAAACACTTCCAGTGTCCGAATACCATCGTCCTATATATCAATATTTACCTCTCGACCATTTAGAGACTCCTCTCATGTCCGTGATCTCATCCGGGACTCTGAAAAACATTCGGTCACCAAAACATACAACTCATATAACACTATATCGTCAACGAACGTTAAGCATGCGGACCCTACAGGTTCGAGAACTATGTAGACATGACCGAGACACCTCTCCGGTCAATAACCAATAGCGGAACCTGGATGCCCATATTGTCTCATACATATTCTACGAAGATCTTTATTGGTCGAACCATTATGACAACATACGTAATTCCCTTTGTCCATCTGTATGTTATTTGCCTGAGATTCGATCGTCGGTATCTTCATACCTATAGTTCAATCTCGTTACCGGCAATTCTCTTTACTCATTCCGTAATACATCACCTTGTGACTAACTCCTTAGTCATTTGCTTGCAAGCTTATGATGTGTATTACCGAGAGGGCCCAGAGATACCTCTCCGATACTCGGAGTGACAAATCCTAATCTCGATCTATGCCAACTCAGCAAACACCTTCGGAGATACCTGTAGAGCATCTTTGTAATCACCCAGTTACGTTGTGAAGTTTGATAGCACATAAGGTATTCCTCCGGTATCCGGGAGTTGCATAATCTCATAGTTGAAGGAATATGTATTTGCTATGAAGAAAACAATAGCAATAAAACTGAACGATCATTATGCTAAGCTAACGGATGGGTCTTGTCTGTCACATAATTCTCCTAATGATGTGCCCATTATCAAATGACAACTCATGTCCATGGTTAGGAAACCTTAACCATCATTGATCATCGAGCTAGTCTAGTAGAGGCTTACTAGGGACACAATATTTGTTTATGTATTCACACATGTATTTAGGTTTCCGATCAATACAATTCTAGCATGAATAATAAATCTTTAACATGAATAAGGAAATATAAAATAACAACTTTATTGTTGCCTCTAGGGCATATTTCTTTCAGTCTCCCACTTGCACTAGAGTTAGTAATCTAGTTCACATCACCATGTGATTTAACACCCATAGTTCACATCGCCATGTGACCAACACCTAAAGCGTTTACTAGAGTCAATAATCTAGTTCACATCGCCATGTGATTAACACCCAAAGAGTACTAAGGAGTGATAATGTTTTGCTTGTGAGAGAAGTTTAGTCAACGGGTATGTCACATTCAGATCCGTATGTATTTTGCAAATTTCTATGTCTACAAAGCTCTGTATGGAGCTACTCTAGCTAATTGCTCCCACTTTCAATATGTATCCAGATTTGGATTAGAGTCATCTGGATCGGTGTCAAAGCTTGCATCGACGTAACCCTTAACGACGAACTCTTTATTACCTCCATATCCGGGAAACATTTTCTTAGTCTTCTATAAGGTACCTAAGGATAATTTTGACCGCTGTCCAGTGATCTACTCCTGGGTCACCATTGTACCCCCTTGCCAAACTCATGGCAAGTCACACAATAGGTCTGGTACACAACATGGCATACTTCATAAAACCTATGGCTGAGGCATAGGGAATGACTTTCATTCTCTCTCTATCTTTTGCCGTGGTCGGTCTTTGAGTCTTACTCAACTTCACACCTTGTAACACAGGCAAGAACCCTTTCTTTGACTGATCCATTTTGAACTTCTTCAAAACTTTATCAAGGTATGTGCTTTGCGAAAGTCCTATTAAGCGTCTCGATCTATCCCTATAGATCTTGATAAGCAATATATAAGCAGCTTCACCGAGGTCTTTCATTGAAAAATTCTTATTCAGGTATCCTTTTATGCTATCCAGAAATTCAATATCATTTCCAATCAACAATATGTCATGTCAAGGATGGCAATTTTACCCATGGGTATGGGTACCCGCGGATACTGTACCCACATGGGTAGGGTATGGGCACAATTCTATACCCACGGGTAGTACCCATACCCTACCCGTTAAGTCATGGGTAGGGCACGGTATAGCGTTTTACCCATGGATATACCCATACCCTACCCGTTTGTACTACATGTGAACCTTACCCATGATTTAACAAGTGTACCTATGTTAAAGTTGTGTCGTAAGCTCGTTAAGCTATGTTAAAATTGTCATCAATTTTCAATTAGAATTGAAATAATTGTCATGTACTCATCTATCTATAATTGAGTTGAGATCAATTTTTTTGTCAAATGTGCTATAGATGAATGTAAAATTGTGAACAACATATGTACTATTTGATGTACCCGTTGGGTACCCAATGGGTATGGGTAACCGTCGGGAATGGGTATGGGTAAAGTTTTGTACCCATGGGTACGGGTATGGGTAGAATTTTAAACCCATTAACCACATGGGTATGGGTATGGTATTGCTCTACCCGCCCTATACCCTACCCATTGCCATCCTACATATAATATCAGAAATGCTACAGTGCTACCACTCACTTTCTTGTAAATACAGGCTTCATCGTAAGTATGTATAAAACCATATGCTTTGATCACCTCATCAAAGCATATATTCCAACTCCGAGATGCTTGCACCAGTCCATAGATGGATCACTGGAGCTTGCACACTTTGTTAGCACCTTTAGGATCGACAAAACCTTCTGGTTGCATCATATACAACTCTTCTTTAAGATATCCATTAAGGAATGCAGTTTTGACATCCATTTGCCAGATTTCATAATCATAAATGCGACAATTGCTAACATGATTCAGACGGACTTAAGCATCGCTACGGGTGAGAAAGTCTCATCGTAGTCAACCCCTTGAACTTGTTGAAGACCTTTTGCGACAAGTCGAGCTTTGTAGACAGTAACATTACCATCAGCATCAGTCTTCTTCTGGAAGATCCATGTATTCTCTATGGCTTGCCGATCATCGGGCAAGTCCTCCAAAGTCCATACTTTGTTCTCATACATGGATCCTATCTCAGATTTCATGGCCTCAAGCCATGTGTCAGAATCTGGGCTCATCATAGCGTCTTCATAGTTCGTAGGTTAGCCTTGGTCTAGTAACATGACTTCCAGGACAGGATTACCGTACCACTCTGGTGTGGATCGTGCTCTGGTTGACCTACTAAGTTTAGTAATAACTTGATCTGAAGTTTCATGATCATCATCATTAGCTTCTCTCTAGTTGGTGTAGGCATCACGGGAACTGTTTTCTGTGATGAGCTACTTTCCAATTCGAGAGAAGGTACAATTACCTCATCAAGTTATACTTTCCTCCCACTCACTTCTTTCGAGAGAAACTCCTTCTCTAGAAAGGTTCCATTCTTGGCAACAAAGAACTTGCCTTCTGATATGTGGTAGAAGGTGTACCCAATTGTTTACCTTAGGGTATCCTATGAAGACGCACTTCTCCGATTTGGGTTCGAGCTTAGGCTGAAGCCTTTTGACATAAGTGTCGCAACACCAAACTTTAAGGAAAGATAGCTTAGGTTTCTTGACAAACCATAGTTCATACGGTGTGGTCTTAACGGATTTAGACGGTCCCCTATTTAACGCGAATGCAGTTGTCTCTACTGCATAACCCCAAAATGATAGTGGTAAATTGGTAAGAGACATCATAGATCGCGCCATATCTAATAAAGTACGGTTATGACGTTCGAACACACCATTACGCTGTGGTGTTCCCGGTGGCGTGAGTTGTGAAACTAATCCACATTGTTTTAAATGAAGGCCAAAAACGTAACTCAAATATTCGCCTCCATGATCAGCTCATAGAAACTTTATTTTCTTGTTACGATGATTCTCCACTTCACTCTGAAATTCTTTGAACTTTTCAAATGTTTCAGACTTGTGTTTCATCAAGTAGATATACCCATACCTACTCAAATCATATGTGAAGGTCAGAAAATAATGATACTCGCCGCGTGCTTCAACACTCATCGGACCTCATACATCGATATGTATTATTTCCAATAAGTCATTAGCTCACTCCATTGTTCCGAAGAATGGAGTTTTAGTCATCTTTCCCATGAGGCATGATTCGCAAGTATCAAATGATACATAATCAAGTGATTCCAAAAGTCCATTCGTTTGGAGTTTCTTCATGCGTTTTACACCAATATGACCTAAACGGCAGTGCCACAAGTATGTTGCAATATCGTTATTAACTTTGCATCTTTTGGCATCAATATTATGAATATGTGTATCACTAGGATCGAGATTCAATAAACCATTCACATTGGGTGTATGACCATAGAAGGTTTTATTCATTTAAACCGAACAACAATTATTCTCTGACTTAAATGAATAACCGTATTGCAATAAACACGATCTAATCATATTCATGCTCAACGCAAACATCAAATAACATTTATTTAGGTTCAACATTAATCCCAAAGGTAGAGGGAATGTGTGATGGTGATCGTATCAACCTTCAAATCACTTCCAACACACATCGTCACTTCAGTCTTAACTAGTCTCTGTTCATTCTGCAACTCCTGTTTGAAGTTACTAATCTCAAAGAATCGAACTGGTATCAAATACCGAGGGTTGCTATGAACACTAGTAAAGTACACATCAATAACATGTATATCATATATACCTTTGTTCACTTTGCCATCCTTCTTATCCGCCAAGTATTTGGGGCAGTTCCGCTTCCAGTGACCATTTCCTTTACAGTAGAAGCACTCAGTTTCAGGTTTGGGTCTAGCTTTAAGCTTCTTCATGGGAGTGGCAACTTGCTTGCCATTCTTCTTGAAGTTCCCTTTTTTCCCTTGGCCCCTTTTCTTGAAACTAGTGGTCTTGTTAACCATCAACCCTTGATGCTCTTTCTTGATTTCTACCTTCGTCGATTTCAATATCGCGAAGAGCTCGGGAGTTGTTTTCGTCATTCCTTGCATACTATAGTTCATCACAAAGTTCTAATAGCTTGGTGATAGTGACTAGAGAACTCTGTCAATCACTATCTTATCTGGAAGATTAACTCCCACTTGATTCAAGCGATTGTAGTACCCAGACTTTCTGAGCACATGCTCACTGGCTGAGCTATTCTCCTCCATCTTGTAGGCAAAGTACTTGTCAGAGATCTCATACCTCTCGACATGGGCATAAGTCTGAAATACCAATTTCAGCTCTTGGAACATCTCATATGCTCTGTGGCGTTCAAAACGTTTTTGAAGTCCCATTTCTAAGCCGTAAAGCATGGCGCACTAAACTATTAAGTAGTCATCATATCGAGCTTGCCAAATGTTCATAACGTTTGCATCTGCTCCTGCAATAGGTCTGTCACCTAGCGGTGCATCAAGGACATAATTCTTCTGTGCAGCAATGAGGATAATCCTCAGATCACGGACCCAGTCCGCATTATTGCTACTATCATCTTTCAACTTATTTTTCTCTAGGAACATATCAAAAATAGGGGAGCTATATCGCGAGCTATTGATCTACAACATAGATCTGCAAATACTATCAGGACTAAGTTCATGATAAATTAAGTTCAATTAATCAAATTACTTAAGAACTCCCACTTAAATAGACATCCCTCAAGTCATCTAAGTGATACGTGATCCAGATCAACTAAGCCATGTCCGATAATCACGTGAGATGGGGTAGTCATCAATGGTGAACATCTCTATGTTGATCATATCTACTATATGATTCACGTTCAACCTTTCGGTCTCCAGTGTTCCGAGGCAATGTGTGTACATGATAGGATCATCAAGTTTAACCCAAGTATTCTGCACGTGTAAAACTACCTTACACCCGTTGTATGTGAATGTAGAGTCTATCACACCCGATCATCACGTGGTGTCTTGAAACGACGAACTTTAGCAACGGTGCATACTTAGGGAGAACACTTTTACCTTGAAATTTAGTGAAGGGATCATCTTATAATGCTACCGTCGTTCTAAGCAAAATAAGATGCATATAAGATAAACATCACATGCAATCAAAATATGTGACATGATATGGCCATCGTCATCTTGTGCTTTTGATCTCAATCTCCAAAGCATCATCATGAATTCCATCGTCACCGGCTCGACACCTTTATCTCCATCGTTGCATCATGGTCGTCTCGCCAACTATTGCTTCTACAACTATTGCTAACTCATATCGATAAAGTAAAGCAATTACATGGCGTTTGCATTTCATACAATAAAGAGACAACCATAAGGCTCCTGCCGGTTGCCTGATATCTTACAAAACATGATCATTTCATACAATAACATATGTCACATCATGTCTTGACCATATCACATCACAACATACCGTGCAAAAACAAGTTAGACATCCTCTACTTCGTTGTTGCAAGTTTTACATGGCTGCTACGGGTTTCTAGCAAGAACCGTTCTTTCCTACGGCAAAAACCACAATGGTGATTCGTCAAGTTTGCTGTTTTAACCTTCTTCAAGGACCGACTGTAGTCAAATTTGATTCAACTAAAGTAGGAGAAGCAGACACCCGCCAACCACCTTTATGCAAAACTAGTTCCATGTCAGCCGGTGGAACCGGTCTCGTGTGCCTCGACATGTAAGATTGGTCCATGCCGCTTCATCCCACAATACCGCCAAATCAAAATAAGACGTTGGTGGTAAGAAGTATGACTATCACCGCCCACAACTCTTTGTGTTCTACTCATGCATATCATCTACGCATAGACCTGGCTCGGATGCCACTGTTGGGAATCATTGCATGGAAAACAAAAAATTCTACGCAAATGCAATGATCTATCCATGGAGATGCATAGCAACGAGGGGGAGAGTGTGTCTACGTACCCTCATATACCGTAAGCGGAAGCGTTACACAACGTAGTTGATGTAGTGAACTTCTTCGCGCTTCAACCGATCAAGTACCGAACGCACGGCACCTCCGCGTTCTGCACACGTTCAGCTCGGTGACGTCCCTCACCTCCTTGATCCAGCAAGACGTTGAGGTAGTAGATGAGTTTCGTCAGCATGATGGCATGGTGACGGTGATGGTGAAGTGAACTCTGCAGGGCTTCGCCTAAGCACTACGAAAATATGACCGGGGGTGAGGGGGCGCCGCACATGGCTAGACAATTGTCTGTGGTGTGCTAGGGCACCCCCCCACATGTGATCCCATTATCAAATGACAACTCATGTCCATGGTTAGGAAACCTTAACCATGTTTGATCAACGAGCTAGTCTAGTAGAGGCTTACTAGGGACACAGTATTTGTTTATGTATTCACACATGTATTTAGATTTCCGGTCAATACAATTCTAGAATGAATAATAAACCTTTATCATGAATAAGGAAATATAAAATAACAACTTTATTATTGCCTCTAGGGCATATTTCCTTCAGTACTTGCCTTTCTACACCCTTGAACACAAAGAGTCTAGGTTGGTTAGGATACACCATCCTTGTTTGCCAAGCATTGCTAGATTGAATAATTGGGGATCCCAAAAACCCAAGCCTCCTTTGAATTTTGGCTCGATCAATTTATTCCACGCCAGCCAATGTAGGGATCTCTTATCAATGGAGCTTCCCCACCAGTACTTGGCCATAGGTGAAGTGGTATCCTTGCACACTTTCTTGGCCAGCTAGAAACAACTCATACTGTATGTTGAGATTGCTTGAGCAATAGATTTTAGTAGGACCTCCCTCCCCGCACAGGCTAGGTTCCTCTCTGACCATCCACTTATCTTGCTGCGGATGCGTTCACTGATATGTTGGAAGGTACCACTAGTGATTCTTCCAATGGTTGTGGGTAAGCCTAGGTAGCGCTCAGAAAACTCCTCGGCTGAGATCCCGAGCACATGTTTAATATGCGCACAGAGGGGCTGCCCTGAGTTGCCACTGAAGAAAATGGAGCTCTTCTCCTTATTCACCTCTCCTCCCACTTAACGCACATCGCCGGAAGACCTTAAGTAAATCCTGAAAAATACAAGCACAAGTGTCAAGTCTAGGACTGGAACATTGTTAGGTGGGGATACCACTGTCCTCGTAACTATCTAACCACAAGTTGATTCGCTGGAAGGTGGCAGTTGCTAGTCAAGACCGAGACATGTCCTTTATTAGGGTATCATAATGGGCTTCTTTGTTCTCACACTATATGTTCAACTTTGGAGACAAACAAAAGCTTCTTTGTGGTAGTGATTTGGTGCGGTCCAAAATGTCTGCCTCGTCAACTAGGCAAGAGCCCCTCAATAGTGAACCTTACTTTACCCTCCGCAGCCCACTTCCCTTTCTCTCACCTCTATTCATTTTCCCGACAGCTTTGCTAGACGCTACCACCTCCCACTAAACCCTTCCCCGTTGTTCCTTATCAGTCATAGATGGGATGCGGCGAGGGAGGAGAGGTAGGTCTCGATCCATCGCTCATTGAGTTTGTACTAGTCCTATGCCCGCAACATCAATGGGTGACTGTTGCGGCAGGGCTTCGAGGCTTGCGCTCGCGACATCATTGCAGCGCAACCTGGCGCCACATCCTCTAACGACAACGGCACCCACCCAAGCGGCTTTGCCAATCGACATCCACCTTAACTTTAGTGTTTTGGTCAATGATAACCCACAAGTATAGGGGATCAATTGTAGCCTCTTTCGATAAGTAAAAGTGTCGAATCCAACGAGGAGCTAAAGGTAGAACAAGTATTCCCTCAAGTTCTATCGACCACCGATACAACTCTACGCACGCTTAACGTTCGCTTTACCTAGAACAAGTATGAAACTAGAAGTACTTTCTAGGTGTTGTTGGATAGGTTTGCAAGAATATAAAGAGCACATAAATAAAAACTAGGGGCTGTTCAGGTAAATAAGCAATAAAGTTAGTATAGAGAGTGTGGAAAAGTGGTGGTAGGAGTTGTGAAATTGTCCCTAAGCAATTGACTACATACTTTACTAGACCGATAGCAAGTTTCATGTGGGAGAGGCCACTGCTAGCATGTCATCCCTGACTTGGAATTCTATGCACTTATGATTGAAAATATTAGCAAGCATCCGCAACTACTAACGTTCATTAAGGTAAAACCCAACCATAGCATTAAGATATATTGGCCCCCCTTCAATCCCGTATGCCTCAATTTCTATGCTAGGTTGAAGCTTCTGTCACTCTTGCCCTCCAATACATAGTCCTATCAACATACAACTAACCCTATGGTGTGATCCACGTGCGCACTCGTATGATGGGCACCAAAGGACAGCAACATAACCACAAGCAAATTAAACCAATCATAGCAATTCACCAATTACCGACAGGACAACAAAAATCTACTCAGACATCATAGGATGGCAACACATCATTGGATAATAATATGAAGCATAAAGCACCATGTTCAAGTAGATGGTACAGCGGGGTTCTTGGGAGAGTGGACCGCTGTAGATAGATGGGGATGGTGTTGAAGATGTTCGTGAAGATGACGGAGGTGTTGGTGTAGATCGCCGTCGCACGATGATGGCCCCGGCGGCGTTCCGGTGCCACCGGGAGAGAGGGGGAGAGGGCCCCCTTCTTCTTCTTCTTCCTTGACCTTCTCCCTAGATGGGAGAAGGGTTTACCCTCTGGTCCATGGCCTCCATGGCATGGGGGGGGGGGGGGGGGCGAGAGCCCCTCCGAGATTGGATCTGTCTCTCTGTCTCTCTCTTTTTCTACGTTCCAGGTTCTGGCCTTTCACCGTTTCTTATATTCCCGGAGATCCGTAACTCCGATTGGGTTGAAATTTGGACACGATTTCTATCCGGATATTAGCTTTCTTGCGGAAAAAGAAGGGCACTAATCACCTTACGGAGTGGCCACGAGGGCCTAGGGCGCGCCCCTCACCCTCGTGGTCCCCTCGGGCATCGTCTCGCGTTGATTCCACTTCCCAAAATTCACATATACTCCAAAAACAATCTCTGTCCGTTTTTATCCCGTTTGGACTCCGTTTGATATGGATTTTCTGTGAAACAAAAAAGATGCAACAAACAGGAACTGGCACTGGGCACTGGATCAATATGTTAGTCCCAAAAAAAGTATAAAAAGTTACCATAAGTATATGAAAGTTGTATAATATTGGCATGGAACAATAAAAAATTATAGATACGACAGAGACGTATCAGCATCCCCAAGCTTAATTCCTGCTCATCCTCGAGTAGGTAAATGATATAAAAGATATTTTTTGATGTGGAATGCTACCTAGGATAATCTTGATCATGTAATCTAATCATGGCATGAATATTAAGACACGAGTGATTCAAAGCAATAGTCTATCATTTGACATTAAGACAATAATACTTCAAGCATACTAATAAAGAAATCATGTCTTTTCAAAATAACATGGCCAAAGAAAGTTAGGCTATGCTCCATCTTCATCACACAAAATATTCAAATCATGCACAACTCCGATGACAAGCCAAGCAATTGTTTCATACTTTTGACGTTCTCAAACCTTTTCAACTAGCGCACTCACTCACCCACTCGCGGGAGCGAGAGCGAGAGTGCCCACCCCCCACTGTCGCACGCTACTTCGGCGCTGGCATCCACTGCCCATGCCGCTGGTCACTCCGGCCGCGGCGGCCACCTCACCGCTCCCCACCCCTCCACCACCTTCAGCCCCCCTTCCCCCACCCCCTTTTTTGCGCCGTGAGCTATGACCAGCCCAAGATCGGTGACCTCCATGTTCCTGCCGTTGGGAGAGCGTCCGGTGGTCTCGGGGCTAGGGATCTCCTCGGGCTCTAACGGCTCGGAGGTGCGAGGGCCAGGCGTGGCTCTCGCCGGACTGCCAGATCTGGCGCCGGGCTCGGCCGGGGCTGCGGCGGGAGAGGCTCGCTGGGACCAACCTCCCCACACTAGGAAGGAGCTTTGGAGGCAACGATAGGCCACGCGTGCCCAGGCGGGCTCAGGGCCGACGGCCGGGCGTAGAGAAGACCGGCGCGAGATCTCGTCGGAGATGCGGGACAAATGTTTCCGCTGCCTCGAGAAGGGCCACTTCCGGGTGGACTGCACAAACAACATCGTGTGCTTCCGCTGCGGCCTCCCGGGCCATGGATGCAAGGACTGCAAGTGCCCAAGGAGCCCCTCCCCCATGAGCTGAGGTGCGATGCGGAGGCCAAAGTGGCCCTTGGTCTCGCCGGTCTTTGGGCTCGTGTGTGGCGCCAGGCTCCCCGCCGCCCCCTCGGACGACTGCCCGTGACAAGTGCCCGTCCTGGCCACCGCTGGCGCCGCCGCGCCTTCAGGTGTCGCCGGCTACGGGGGACGACCTGGATGCCGACGCGCTCTGCATCACTGCTCGATCTCCGATCGTTGCGGACCTGGAGAGAAGGCTCCAGTTTGCCATGGTGGCCTATGTGGGTGGCGCGTGGCGGATGATTTCTTCGAAGCGAGTTCTGGAGATGTTGGAAGGCAAGCTGGGGATCTCGCCGAAGTTCATCTCGGTCCATCACCACCGGCCAGAGGACTTCCTAGTCGTGTTCGCCTCTGCAAAGCTCAGGAACAGGGTCTCGGCGAACCCATCGGTGGAATTCCAAGGAGACAGACTCATTTTTAGGCCATGGAACCGGCAATCGCAGGCGGTGCATTCGATGGCGGGGTTTAAGGTCTGGATCAAGCTGGAAGGGATCCCGCCCCATGCCTGGGATCGTTCTGTTGTGGAAGACTTGCTGGGATCGTCGTGCAAAATTGACACCGTCGCGCAGGAGACCGCCTCTCGGGCCAGCCTGGATTCGTTCAAGACTTCGGCGTGGATGGCGGACCCGCAGAGCATCCCCACCCTGCGCTGGCTCGCCGTGCCGGAGCCGGGTGAGGAGCGGCCGCCGACGTTCCTGCAGTACAAGGTGCTTATTCCCTTAGACGCGGTGATGGATCTCCGGGAGGCGGGTGAGCCAGCGTTCTTCGATGGCTCGTCTGACAGTGGCCAGAGCGGCATTCCGGAGCAGGATGCAGACTTGGGAGGGCCCGGCCCTAGGCCTCGCAGGATGCCGTGGCAGTTCAGGGTCCGCGACTCGTGTGGTGCTGGTGGTGTCGCCGACAGCAATGGTGGCGGGCGTGTCCATGGGGTTGCTGGCGGCCAGGTTGGCCGGGACGGTGCCTCCGATTCTTATTGGCGCCTCCCCCCCAATGGGCATGACGTGCAAAGCAGGTCCGGGTCCCACAAGGATGATGGCAGCGAACAGGATAACGCGCAGACAGTCGGCTTTTGACCGTCTGACCACGACCGCGGGACCGGGGGAACGTTCGGCTGCGATTTCAAACGAGGCAAGTGGGAGAGATGCTCTTAGGACTGGGTCTGAGTTGCTGATGGTTTCGCCAAGGTGTGGAGTGGCCCCGGATATGCTGTCCAATCAGCGGAAAATGGTGGCCTCGGATCCGCTGTCTATCCAGGAGGGGGAACCGAGGTGGATGCGTTGCGGGACCCAGGGTCAACTATCCTGTTGCTGCGGTCGGAGAGCCCGGGGCGCGGAACCAGGACGATACATTGGCCGCCCAGGATCCAAGGCAGGTCGCGACAATGGGCGGGCCACCACCGTGCGGTCTGCTCGACTGTCAGGCAGGAGACCAGGTGGGTCCTACAGAGCCGGTGGGACGACAGGAAGAAAGCAACAAAGAGGATCGGGCTGTGCTAGAGGATCAGGAGAGGACGGTGGACCCAGCGGGGCGAGACCCGAAGGGCCAGGTGCAGCTGGGCGGGGTGGTGGAGACAGTTAACTCCACCACCACGATTACCGAGACCCAACCACCAAGGGAAGATGGGGCCTACCCAGACAAGAATCATGCACATGCAACGTCAGGGATGGCTACGTCGATCACATGCAGAAGAGAGGAGCCGGGCCTTGTTGTGGAGATTGCGACGACGGCCAACGCTTGCACAACGATGATATGCGCTCCTAGGGATCAGGAAACAGAAGGGATGACTGCTAATGAGGCGGCGGCATACATCAAGCTCAAGAGCTTTTGCTCCAATATCATCAAACGCCTCGCCCCCCGCTGCTCCGGGAAGTGCAGGATTCCCAACTACGGCCTGAGGCCGAGCTTTTCACGCCCAAGAGGACCACAAGAGCATCCAAGAAGGGCACGGTGACCAAGAAGCCGTGCGACACGCCAGTGGAGAATGTACTTCTCCACGCACTTGGCATGGTGCCGGGAAATCCTGAGGTGGATGATGGGGTGGTGCACGAGCTCAAGGAGCTCTTCGACTCTCTGCTGCGCGAGCAGCACATGCGGATCATTGCGACTCTCTTCAGCAAGTCGTTACCTTCGGTGGATGAAATGGAGGCTCAAAACGCGGGGTGGTGTGCACTTAGGCGGAGTGCCCTTGCGGAGTTGGTGTGATCTTTTTCATGGAACCACACCCAAATGTGCTATGCTAGAACATGCGAGGGCCGAACAATCCAGCTAAACGCAAGGCGGTGCGCGAGTTCGTGAGTACATTAGATGTTAATCTCATTAGTTTTCAAGAGACCAAGATGGATGTAATAGATAGGTTTATTGTGATGCAATGCATGGGGCCATCCTTTGATGGCTTTGCATACTTGCCGGCGGAGGAGACGCGTGGGGGTGTGTTTCTAGCTTGGGATTGCTCGGTTCTGGATGTGGAGGCCATCCAACTTGACCCAAACTTCATCACGGGCAGGGTGCGAACTAAAGTTGGCGAGCCATGGTGGATCTCGGTGGTTTATGGACCCCAAGGAGTGTTGGGGAACGTTGCATAAAATAAAATTTTTCCTATGTTCACCAAGATCAATCTATGAGTTCGTCTAGCAACGAGAGAGAGGGGTGCATCTACATACCCTTGTAGATCGCGAGCGGAAGCATTCAAGAGAACGGGGTTGAGGGAGTCGTACTCGTCGTGATCCAAATCACCGGAGATCCTAGTGCCGAACGGACGGCACCTCCGCGTTCAACACACGTACGGTCAGCGTGACGTCTCCTCCTTCTTGATCCAGCAAGGGGGAAGGAGAGGTTGATGAACATCCAGCAGCACGACGGCGTGGTGGTGGATGCAGCAGGGATCCGACAGGGCTTCGCCAAGCGTCTACGGGTGGAAGAGGTGTAGCAAGGGGGAAGGGAGGCGCCAGGTGTAAGGGTGTGGCTGCCCTCCCTCCCCCCTCTTTATATAGGGACCCCAGGGGGGCGCCGGCCCTAGGAGATGGGATCTCCTGGGGGGGCGGCGGCCAAGGGGGGAAACTTGCCCCCCAAGGCAAGTGGAGGCGCCCCCTCCCTAGGGTTCCCAACCCTAGGCGCAGAGGGGGGCCCAGGGGGGGGGGGGGGCGCACCAACCCACCAGGGGCTGGCTCCCCTCCCACTTCAACCCACGGGCCCCTCCGGGATAGGTGGCCCCACCCGGTGGACCCCCGGGACCCTTCCAGTGGTCCCGGTACAATACCGGTGACCCCCAAAACTTTCCCGATGGCCGAAAATGGACTTCCCATATATAATTCTTTACCTCCGGACCATTCCTGAACTCCTCGTGACATCCGGGATCTCATCCGGGACTCCGAATAACTTTCGGTTTGCTGCATACTTATATCTCTACAACCCTAGCGTCACCGAACCTTAAGTGTGTAGACCCTACGGGTTCGGGAGACACGTAGACATGACCGAGACGGCTCTCCGGTCAGTAACCAACAGTGGGATCTGGATACCCATGTTGGCTCCCATATGCTCCTCGATGATCTCATCGGATGAACCACGATGTCGAGGATTCAAGCAACCCCGTATACAATTCCCTTTGTCAATCGATACGTTACTTGCCCGAGATTCGATCGTCGGTATCCCAATACCTCGTTCAATCTCATTACCGGCAAGTCACTTTACTCGTACCGTAATGCATGATCCTGTGACCAGACACTTGGTCACTTTGAGCTCATTATGATGATGCATTACCGAGTGGGCCCGAAGATACCTCTCCATCATACGGAGTGACAAATCCCGATCTCGATCCGTGTCAACCCAATGACACTTTCGGAGATACCCGTAGTATACCTTTATAGTCACCCGATTCGTTGTGACGTTTGGTACACCCAAAGCACTCCTACGGTATCCGGGAGTTACACGATCTCATGGTCTAAGGAAAAGATACTTGACATTGGAAAAGCTCTAGCAAAACGAATCGCACGATCTTGTGCTATGCTTAGGATTGGGTCTTGTCCATCACATCATTCTCCTAATGATGTGATCCCGTTATCAATGACATCCAATGTCCATAGTTAGGAAACCATGACTATCTGTTGATCAACGAGCTAGTCAACTAGAGGCTCACTAGGGACATGTTGTGGTCTATGTATTCACACGTGTATTACGATTTCCGGATAGTACAATTATAGCATGAATAAAAGACAATTATCATGAACAAGGAAATATAATAATAATCCTTTTATTATTGCCTCTAGGGCATATTCCCAACAGTCTCCCACTTGCACTAGAGTCAATAATCTAGTTACATTGTGATGAATCAAACACCCATAGAGTTCTGGTGTTGATCATGTTTTGCTCGCGGAAGAGGTTTAGTCAACGGATCTGCGACATTCAGATCCGTATCCACTTTGCAAATATCTATGTCTCCATATTGAATATTTTCACGGATGGAGTTGAAACGACGCTTGATGTGCCTGGTCTTCTTGTGAAACCTGGGCTCCTTGGCAATGGCAATAGCTCCAGTGTTGTCACATAAGAGAGTGATCGGCCCCGAAGCATTGGGTATGACTCCTAGGTCGGTGATGAACTCCTTCATCCATATTGCTTCATGCGCCTCCCGAGGCTGCCATGTATTCCGCTTCACATGTAGATCCCGCCATACGGCCTTCTGCTTGCAACTGCACCGACTTCTTGTTCCACGATTCAACATATACACGTATCCGGTTTGTGACTTAGAGTCATCCAGGATCTGTGTCGAAGCCAGAGTCGACGTAACCCTTTACTGACGAGCTCTTCGTCACCTCCATAAACGCAAACATGTCCTTTGTCCTTTTCAGGTACTTAAGGATATTCTTGACCGCTGTCCAGTGTTCCTTGCCGGGATTACTTTGGTACCTTCCTACCAAACTTACGGCAAGATTTACATCAGGTCTGTTACACATCGTGGCATACATAATAGATCCTATGGCTGAGGCATAGGGGATGACACTCATCTCTTCTTTATCTTCTGCCGTGGTCGGGCATTGAGCCGAGCTCAATCTCACACCTTGCAATCTGAGCAAGAACCCTTCTTGGACTGATCCATATTGAACTTCTTCAATATCTTATCAAGGTATGTGCTTTGTGAAAGACCTATGAGGCGTCTCGATCTATCCCTATAGATCTTGATGCCTAATATGTAAGCAGCTTCTCCAAGGTCCTTCATTGAAAAACACTTATTCAAGTAGGACTTAATGCTGTCCAAAAGTTCTATATCATTTCCCATCAGAAGTATGTCATCTACATATAATATGAGAAATACTCTGAGCTCCCACTCACTTTCTTGTAAACGTTAGGTCTTTTCCATCACATCATTCTCCTAATGATGTGATCCCGTTATCAATGACATCCAATGTCCATAGTTAGGAAACCATGACTATCTGTTGATCAACGAGCTAGTCAACTAGAGGCTCACTAGGGGCATGTTGTGGTCTATGTATTCACACGTGTATTACGATTTCCGGATAATACAATTATAGCATGAATAAAAGACAATTATCATGAACAAGGAAATATAATAATAATCCTTTTATTATTGCCTCTAGGGCATATTCCCAACAGTCTCCCACTTGCACTAGAGTCAATAATCTAGTTACATTGTGATGAATCAAACACCCATAGAGTTACGGTGTTGATCATGTTTTGCTTTCATGGAAGAGGTTTAGTCAGCGGATCTGCGACATTCAGATCCGTATGCACTTTGCAAATATCTATGTCTCCATCTTGAACATTTTCACGGATGGAGTTGAAACGACGCTTGATGTGCACGGTCTTCTAGTGAAACACAGGCTCCTTCGCAAGGGCAATAGCTCGGGTGTTGTCACGGAAGAGAGTGATCGGCCCCGACGCATTGGGTATGACTCCTAGGTCGGTGATGAACTCCTTCATCCATATTGCTTAAAAAAGCTGCCTCCGAGGCTGCCATGTATTCCGCTTCACATGTAGATCCCGGCACGACGCTCTGCTTGCAACTGCACCGGCTTACTGTTCCACGATTCAACATATACATGTATCCAGTTTGTGACTTAGAGTCATCCAGATCTGTGTCGAAGCTAAGCGTCGACGTAACCCTTCTGACGAGCTCTTCGTCACCTCCATAAACGAGAAACATGTCCTTTGTCCTTTCGGTGTACTTAAGGATATTCTTGACCGCTGTCCAGTGTTCCTTGCCGGGATTACTTTGGTACCTTCCTACCAAACTTACGGCAAGGTTTACATCAGGTCTGTTACACATCGTGGCATACATAATAGATCCTATGGCTGAGGCATAGGGGATGACACTCATCTCTTCTTTATCTTCTACCGTGGTCGGGCATTGAGCCGAGCTCAATCTCACACCTTGCAATACAGGCAAGAACCCCTTCTTGGACTGATCCATATTGAACTTCTTCAATATCTTATCAAGGTATGTGCTTTGTGAAAGACCTATGAGGCGTCTCGATCTATCCCTATCGATCTTGATGCCTAATATGTAAGCAGCTTCTCCAAGGTCCTTCATTGAAAAACACTTATTCAAGTAGGCCTTAATGCTGTCCAAAAGTTCTATATCATTTCCCATCAGAAGTATGTCATCTACATATAATATGAGAAATACTACAGAGCTCCCACTCACTTTCTTGTAAACGCAGGGTCTTTTCCATCACATCATTCTCCTAATGATGTGATCCCGTTATCAATGACATCCAATGCCCATAGTTAGGAAACCATGACTATCTGTTGATCAACGAGCTAGTCAACTAGAGGCTCACTAGGGACATGTTGTGGTCTATGTATTCACACGTGTATTACGATTTCCGGATAATACAATTATAGCATGAATAAAAGACAATTATCATGAACAAGGAAATATAATAATAATCCTTTTATTATTGCCTCTAGGGCATATTCCCAACAGTCTCCCACTTGCACTAGAGTCAATAATCTAGTTACATTGTGATGAATCAAACACCCATAGAGTTACGGTGTTGATCATGTTTTGCTTTCATGGAAGAGGTTTAGTCAGCGGATCTGCGACATTCAGATCCGTATGCACTTTGCAAATATCTATGTCTCCATCTTGAACATTTTCACGGATGGAGTTGAAACGACGCTTGATGTGCCCGGTCTTCTTGTGAAACCTGGGCTCCTTCATAAAGGCAATAGCTCTAGTGTTGTCCGCGAAGAGAGTGATCGGCCCCGATGCATTGGGTATGACTCCTAGGTCGGTGATGAACTCCTTCATCCATATTGCTTAAAAAAGCTGCCTCCGAGGCTGCCATGTATTCCTCTTCACATGTAGATTCCGGCACGACGCTCTGCTTGCAACTGCACCGGCTTACTGTTCCACGATTCAACATATACACGTATCCAGTTTGTGACTTAGAGTCATCCAGATTTGTGTCGAAGCTAGCGTCGACGTAACCCTTTACGACGAGCTCTTCGTCACCTCCATAAACGAGAAACATGTCCTTTGTCCTTTTCAGGTACTTAAGGATATTCTTGACCGCTGTCCAGTGTTCCTTGCCGGGATTACTTTGGTACCTTCCTACCAAACTTACGGCAAGGTTTATATCAGGTCTGTTACACATCATGGCATACATAATAGATCCTATGGCTGAGGCATAGGGGATGACACTCATCTCTTCTTTATCTTCTACCGTGGTCGGGCATTGAGCCGAGCTCAATCTCACACCTTGCAATGAGGCAAGAACCCCTTCTTGGACTGATCCATATTGAACTTTTTCAATATCTTATCAAGGTATGTGCTTTGTGAAAGACCTATGAGGCGTCTCGATATATCCCTATAGATCTTGATGCCTAATATGTAAGCAGCTTCTCCAAGGTCCTTCATTGAAAAACACTTATTCAAGTAGGCCTTCATGCTGTCCAAAAGTTCTATATCATTTCCCATCAGAAGTATGTCATCTACATATAATACGAGAAATACTACAGAGCTCCCACTCACTTTCTTGTAAACGCAGGGTCTTGTCCATCACATCATTCTCCTAATGATGTGATCCCGTTATCAATGACATCCAATGTCCATAGTTAGGAAACCATGACTATCTGTTGATCAACGAGCTAGTCAACTAGAGGCTCACTAGGGACATGTTGTGGTCTATGTATTCACACATGTATTACAATTTCCGGATAATACAATTATAGCATGAATAAAAGACAATTATCATGAACAAGGAAAAATAATAATAATCCTTTTATTATTGCCTCTAGGGCATATTTCCAACAGTCTCCCACTTGCACTAGAGTCAATAATCTAGTTACATTGTGATGAATCGAACACCCATAGAGTTCTGGTGTTGATCATGTTTTTCTCGCGGAAGAGTTTTAGTCAACGGATCTGCGACATTCAGATCCGTATGCACTTTGCAAATATCTATGTCTCCATCTTGAACATTTTCACAGATGGAGTTGAAACGACGCTTGATGTGCCTGGTCTTCTTGTGAAACATGGGCTCCTTTGCAAGGGCAATAGCTCCAGTGTTGTCACAGAAGAGAGTGATCGGCCCCGACGCATGGGTATGACTCCTAGGTCGGTGATGAACTCCTTCATCCATATTGCTTCATGCGCTGCCTCCGAGGCTGCCATGTATTCCGCTTCACATGTAGATCCCGCCACGACGCTTTGCTTGCAACTGCGACTTCTTGTTCCACGATTCAACATATACACGTATCCGGTTTGTGACTTAGAGTCATCCAGATGCGTGTCGAAGCTAGCGTCGACGTAACCCTTCTGACGAGCTCTTCGTCACCTCCATAAACGAGAAACATGTCCTTTGTCCTTTTCAGGTACTTAAGGATATTCTTGACCGCTGTCCAGTGTTCCTTGCCGGGATTACTTTGGTACCTTCCTACCAAACTTACGGCCAGGTTTACATCAGGTCTGTTACACAGCATGGCATACATAATAGATCCTATGGCTGAGGCATAGGGGATGACACTCATCTCTTCTTTATCTTCTGCCGTGGTCGGGTATTGAGCCGAGATCAATCTCACACCTTGCAATACAGGCAAGAACCCCTTCTTGGACTGATCCATATTGAACTTCTTCAATATCTTATCAAGGTATGTGCTTTGTGAAAGATCTATGAGGCGTCTCAATCTATCCCTATAGATCTTGATGCCTAATATGTAAGCATCTTCTCCAAGGTCCTTCATTGAAAAACACTTATTCAAGTAGGCCTTAATGTTGTCCAAAAGTTCTATATCATTTCCCATCAGAAGTATGTCATCTACATATAATATGAGAAATACTACAGAGCTCCCACTCACTTTCTTGTAAACGCAGGCTTCTCCATAAGTCTGCATAAACCCAAACGCTTTGATCATCTCATCAAAGCGAATGTTCCAACTCCGAGATGCTTGCACCAGCCCATAAATGGATCGCTGGAGCTTGCACACCTTGTTAGCATTCTTAGGGTCGACAAAACCTTTCGGCTGCATCATATACAGTTCTTCCTTAAGATAGCCGTTAAGGAATGCCGTTTTGATGTCCATCTGCCATATCTCATAATCATAGTATGCGGCAATTGCTAACATGATTCGGACGGACTTTAGCTTCGCTACGGGAGAGAAAGTCTCATCGTAGTCAACCCCTTGAACTTGCCGATAACCCTTAGCGACAAGTCGAGCTTTATAGATGGTAACATTACCATCCGCGTCCGTCTTCTTCTTAAAGATCCATTTGATTTCTATCGTCATCGCCGATCATCGGGCAAGTCTGTCAAAGTCCATACTTTGTTTTCATACATGGATTCTATCTCGGATTGCATGGCTTCAAGCCATTTGTTGGAATCTGGGCCCACCATCGCTTCTTCATAGTTCGAAGGTTCACCGTTGTCTAACAACATGATTTCCAGGACAGGGTTGCCATACCACTCTGGTGTGGAGCGTGTCCTTGTGGACCTCTGAGTTCAGTAGCAACTTGATCCGAAGCACCTTGATCATCATCATTAATTTCCTCTCTAGTCGGTGTAGACACCACAGGAACATTTTCCTGAGCTGCACTACTTTCCGGTTCAAGAGGTAGTACTTCATCGAGTTCTACTTTCCTCCCACTTACTCCTTTCGAGAGAAACTCCTTTTCCAGAAAGGATCCGTTCTTGGAAACAAAGATCTTGCCTTCGGATCTAAGGTAGAAGGTATACCCAATGGTTTCCTTAGGGTATCCTATGAAGACGCATTTTTCCGACTTGGGTTCGAGCTTTTCAGGTTGAAGTTTCTTGACATAAGCATCGCATCCCCAAA
The DNA here is from genome assembly GCA_021605145.1 of Aegilops bicornis. Taxonomy (NCBI): domain Eukaryota; kingdom Viridiplantae; phylum Streptophyta; class Magnoliopsida; order Poales; family Poaceae; genus Aegilops; species Aegilops bicornis. Next base: position 651,367,095 of record CM038672.1, read on the forward strand.
CTTTTAGAAACGACAGCTTAGGTTTCTTCCCAAACCATAATTCATACGGTGTCGTCTCAACGGATTTAGACGGAGCCCTATTTAAAGTGAATGTAGCTGTCTCTAGAGCGTATCCCCAAAATGATAGCGGTACCATATCCAATAGAGTGCGATTACGACGTTCGGACACACCATTACGCTGAGGTGTTCCAGGCGGCGTGAGTTGTGAAATGATTCCACATTTTCTTAAGTGCGTACCAAATTCGTGACTTAAATATTCTCCTCCACGATCTGATCGTAAGAATTTTATCTTTCGGTCACGTTGATTATCTACTTCATTCTGAAATTCCTTGAACTTTTCAAAGGTCTCAGACTTGTGTTTCATCAAGTAGACATACCCATATCTACTTAAGTCATCAGTGAGAGTGAGAACATAATGATATCCTCCGCGAGCCTCAACGCTCATTGGACCACACACATCAGTATGTATGATTTCCAATAAGTTGGTTGCTCGCTCCATTGTTTCGGAGAACGGGGTCTTGGTCATTTTGCCCATGAGGCAAGGTTCGCACGTGTCAAATGATTCATAATCGAGAGACTCTAAAAGTCCATCAGCATGGAGCTTCTTCATGCTCTTGACACCAATGTGACCAAGGCGGCAGTGCCACAAATATGTGGGACTATCGTTATCAACTTTACATCTTTTGGTATTCACACTATGAATATGTGTAACATTACGTTCGAGATTCATTAAGAATAAACCATTGACCATCGGGGCATGACCATAAAACATATCTCTCATATAAATAGAACAACCATTATTCTCGGATTTAAATGAGTAGCCATCTCGTATTAAACGAGATCCAGATACAATGTTCATGCTCAAACTTGGCACTAAATAACAATTATTGAGGTTTAAAACTAATCCCGTGGGTAAATGTAGAGGTAGCGTGCGACGGCGATCACATTGACCTTGGAACCAATCCCGACGCGCCGTCACCTCGCCCTTCGCCCGATCTCCGCTTATTCCGCAGCTCCTGCTGTGGTTACAAATATGAGCAACGGCACGGTATCAAATACCGGGGAGTTACTACGAGTCTTGGTAAGGTACACATCAATTACATGTATATCACATATACCTTTAGTGTTGCCGGCCTTCTTGTCCGCTAAGTATTTGGGGCAGTTCCGCTTCGATGACCCTTCCCTTTGCAATAAAAGCACTTCGGTCTCGGGCTTGGGTCCATTCTTTGACTTCTTCCCGGCAAGCGGCTTGCGGGCGGCAACATCTTTGCCGTCCTTCTTGAAGTTCTTCTTACCCTTGCCCTTTTTGAACTTAGTGGTTTTATTGACCATCAACACTTGATGTTCCTTCTTGATTTCTACCTCTGTGACTTCAGCATTGAAAATACTTCAGGAATAGTTTTCACCATCCCTGCATATTATAGTTCATCACAAAGCTCTTGTAGCTCGGTGGGAGCGATCAAGGATTCTGTCAATGACCGCCTTATGCAGGAGGTTAATGTCTATTTGGGACAGCGGTTGTGCAACCCAGACATTTTGAGTATGTGCTCACTAATGTAACTATTTTCCTCCATCTTACAACTATAGAACTTGTCGGAGACTTCATATCTCTCGACCAGGGCATGAGCTTGGAAAACCATTTTCAGCTCCTCGAACATCTCATATGCTCCGTGTTGCTCAAAAGCGCTTTTGGAGCCCGGTTCTAAGCTGTAAAGCATGCCGCCTTGAACGAGGGAGTAATCATCAAGACGTGGATCGCCAAGCGTTCATAACATCTTGGTTCTGCGGGATGGGTGCTTCACCTAGCGGTCCTTCTAGGACATATGCTTTCTTGGCAGCTATGAGGATGATCCTCGTGTTAGGACCCGATCCGTATAGTTGCTGCCATCATCTTTCAGCTTGGTTTTCTCTAGGAACGCGTTGAAGTTCATGTTGACATGAGCGTTGGCCATTTGATCTACAAGACATTTTTGCAAAGATTTTAGACTAAGTTCATGATAATTAAGTTCATCTAATCAAATTATTTAATGAACTCCCACTCAGATTTGACATCCCTCTAGTCATCTAAGTGTTACATGATCCGAGTCGACTAGGCCGTGTCCGATCATCACGTGAGACGGACTAGTCATCATCGGTGAACATCTCCATGTTGATCATATCTTCCATACGACTCATGTTCGAACTTTCGGTCTACGTGTTCGAAGCCATGTCTGTACATGCTAGGCTCGTCAAGTTAACCTAAGTGTTTTGCATGTGTAAAACTGTCTTACACCCTTTGTATGTGAACGTAGGAATCTATCACACCCGATCATCACGTGGTGCTTCGAAACGACGAACTTTAGCAACGGCGCACAGTTAGGGGGAACACTTTCTTGAAATTATTATGAGGGATCATCTTATTTACTACCGCCATTCTAAGTAAACAAGATGTAAAAACATAATAAACATCACATGCAATTATATAGTAGTGACATGATATGGCCAATATCATATAGCTCCTTTGGTCTCCATCTTCGGGGCTCCATGATCATGTTCGTCACCGGCAAGACACCATGATCTCCATCATCGTGTCTCCATGAAGTTGCTCGCCAACTATTACTTCTACTACCATGGCTAACGGTTTAGCAATAAAGTAAGTAATTACATGTTGTCAAATCATTGACACGCAGGTCATACAATAATTAAGACAACTCCTATGGCTCCTGCCGGTTGTCATATTCATCGACATGCAAGTCATGATTCCTATTACAAGAACATGATCTCATACATCACAATATATCATTCATCATTCATCACAATTTTGGCCATATCACATCGCAAAGCAATTGCTGCAAAAACAAGTTAGACGTCCTCTAATTGTTGTTGCATCTTTTACGTGGCTGCAATAGGGTTCTAGCAAGAATGTTTTCTTACCTACAATAACCACAACGTGATTTGTCAACTTCTATTTACCCTTCATAAGGACCCTTTTCATCGAATCCGCTCCAACTAAAGTGGGAGAGACAGACACCCGCTAGCCACCTTATGCAACTAGTGCATGTCAGTCGGTGGAACCCGTCTCACGTAAGCATACGTGTAAGGTCGGTCCGGGCCGCTTCATCCCACAATACCGCTGAAGCAAAATAAGACTAGTAGTGGCAAAAAAGTTGACAACATCTACGCCCACAACAGATTTGTGTTCTACTCGTGCAATAGAGAACTACACATAGACCTAGCTCATGATGCCACTGTTGGGGAATGTTGCATAAAATAAAATTTTTCCTACGTTCACCAAGATCAATCTATGAGTTCATCTAGCAACGAGAGAGAGAGAGAGGGGTGCATCTACATACCCTTGTAGATCGCGAGCGGAAGCATTCAAGAGAACGGGGTTGAGCGAGTCGTACTCGTCGTGATCCAAATCACCGGAGATCCTAGCGCCGAACGGACGGCACCTCCGCATTCAACACACGTACGGTCAGCATGACGTCTCCTCCTTCTTGATCCAGCAAGGGGGAAGGAGAGGTTGATGAAGATCCAGACATGATGGCGTGGTGGTGGATGCAGCAGGGATCCGGCAGGGCTTCGCCAAGCGTCTGCGGGAGGAAGAGGTGTAGCAAGGGGGAAGGGAGGTGCCAGGTGTAAGGGTGTGGCTGCCCTCCCTCCCCCCTCTTTATATAGGGACCCCAGGGGGGCGCCGGCCCTAGGAGATGGGATCTCCTAGGGGGGCGGCGGCCAAGAGGGGAAACTTGCCCCCCAAGGCAAGTGGAAGCGCCCCCTCCCCTAGGGTTCCCAACCCTAGGCGCAGAGGGGGGTGCACCAGCCCACCAGGGGCTGGTTACCCTCCCACTTCAGCCCACGGGGCCCTCCGGGATAGGTGGCCCCACCCGATGGACCCCCGGGACCCTTCCGGTGGTCCCGGTACAATACCGGTGACCCCGAAACTTTCCCGATGGCGAAACTTCGACTTCCCATATATAATTCTTTACCTCCGGACCATTCCGGAACTCCTCGTGACGCTCGGGATCTCATCCGGACTCCTAAAAACTTTCGGTTTGCTGCATACTTATATCTCTACAACCCTAAGCGCCACCGAACCTTAAGTGTGTAGACCCTACGGGTTCGGGAGACACGTAGACATGACCGAGACGACTCTCCGGTCAATACCAACAGCGGGATCTGGATACCCATGTTGGCTCCCACATGCTCCTCGATGATCTCATTGGATGAACCATGATGTCGAGGATTCAAGCAACCCCGTATACGATTCCTTTTGTCAGTCGGTACGTTACTTGCCCGAGATTCGATCGTCGGTATCCCAATACCTCGTTCAATCTCGTTACCGGCAAGTCACTTTACTCGTACCGTAATGCATGATCCTGTGACCAGACACTTGGTCACTTTGAGCTCATTATGATGATGCATTACCGAGTGGGCCCAGAGATACCTCTCCGTCATACGGAGTGACAAATCCCAGTCTCGATCTGTGTCAACCCAACAGACACTTTCGGAGATACCCGTAGTATACCTTTATAGTCACCCAGTTACGTTGCGACGTTTGGTACACCCAAAGCACTCCTACGGTATCCGGAAGTTACATGATCTCATGGTCTAAGGAAAAGATACTTGACATTGGAAAAGCTCTAGCAAAATGAACTACACGATCTTGTGCTATGCTTAGGATTGGGTCTTGTCCATCACATCATTCTCCTAATGATGTGATCCCGTTATCAATGACATCCAATGTCCATAGTCGAAACCATGACTATATGTTGATCAACGAGCTAGTCAACTAGAGGCTCACTAGGGACATGTTGTGGTCTATGTATTCACACGTGTATTACGATTTCTGGATAATACAATTATAGCATGAATAAAAGACAATTATCATGAACAAGGAAATATAATAACAATCCTTTTATTGTTGCCTCTAGGGCATATTTCCAACAAGGAGACGAGCGGAAGAGCCAGTTCTTGTACGAGCTCAGACTGAGGTGCACGGTCTGCCCCGGCGCTTGGCTTGTGTTAGGTGATTTCAACATGATTCTGCGTGCCTCTGAGAAGAGCAACAATAATCTAAATAGGAGCATGATGAACAAGTTCAAAGATTTCGTCGACAATCATGAGCTTCATGAGATGTACATGCATGGGAGGAAGTATACTTGGTCCAATGAAAGGGATGCGCCCACGCTGACCAAGATCGATCATGTCCTCATGACGGTGGACTGGGAGCTCCAAAATGCGAACCACCTGCTCCAAGCGCTTTCCACGGGAGTCCCAGACCATGCACCTCTCCTTCTCACCACGAGTGCATGTTTTTGCCCCCAAAAATGCTTCAGATTTGAGCTTTTCTGGACCAGGCTTGAGGGTTTCGAGGAGGCGGTGCGTGAGGCATGGTTCTGTGATCCCAGGATTGTGGACCCCTACAAAAGATTGGACGCGCTGCTGTGCAACTCGGCGATCTTGCTCCAAGCATGGGGCCAACATAAAGTCGGGAATGTGAAGCTGCTGATGAGGGTTGCTACTTGGCTGATACAGAGGCTCAACATCGCACAGGAGAACAGGGTTTTGTGTGTCAGGGAGGTTTGGCTACGACACACTCTCAAGCAAGCGTTGCTAGGCATGGTGGCCTTGGAGAGAACGATTGACCGACAGTGGTCCCGTGTGAGATAGATTAGAGAAGGAGACGCCAACACTAAGCTTTTTCAGGAAGTGGCTAATGGTAGAAGGACCAAAAACTTCATCGCTCAGATCAAAGTGGGGGGGGGGGGCAGTGTCATCACGGACCAGGACAGGAAAATGGAGGCGTTCATAGAGGCTTATGAAAGGCTGCTGGGAACTGCGTGAACTAGGGAGCACACACTCAACTTGCATTACTTAGGGATTGAAGCGAGGGAGCTGAGCAGCTTGGAAGCGATGATCACGGAGGAGGAGGTTTGGTAGGTTATCAGAGAAATGCCTCCGGACAGGGCCCCGGGGCCGGATGGCTACATTGGAGCCTTCTTCCAAAAGGCGTGGCAAGTCATTAAGCAAGATGTTATGGCCGGGATGATGAAGCTCTTTGTGGGGGATACGAGCCAAGATGAACAAAGCAAACATCATCCTCATTCCCAAGAAGCCCGACGCTGAGGAGATTGGCGATTACAAGCCTATAAGCCTAATACATAGCATCCCGAAGTTATTCGCCAAGATCCTGGCCAACCGACTAAGGTTGCAAATGAAGGAGCTGGTTGTTATGAACCAGTCGGCGTTCATCAAGGGCCGACACCTGCATGAAAACTTCTTATTGGTAAGACAAGTGGCAAGGAACATTCATGCGAGAAGAACTCCGGGCGTCTTCCTGAAGCTGGACATATCGAGAGTATTTGACTCCCTCTCGTGGTCCTTCCTCTTAGAGATGTTGAGAGCGAAGGGCTTCAGACAAAGATGGTTAAACTGGATGGCGACGCTCTTGATGACTGCTAGCACTAAGGTGGTGGTGAACGGCGTGCAAGGTAGGAAAATTGTGCATGCCTGTGGTTTGAGGCAAGGCGACCCGATATCTCCTATGCTCTTCGTTATTGCCATGGAAGGCTGAGGGAGTCCTGGATTGGGGGGTCCTCGGACAGCTGGACTATATCCTTTGGCCGGACTGTTGGACTATGAAGATACAAGATTGAAGACTTCGTCTCGTGTCCGGATGGGACTCTCCTTGGTGTGGAAGGCAATCTTGGCAATACGGATATGTAGATCTCCTTCCTTGTAACCGACTCTGTGTAACCCTAGCCCCCTCCGGTGTCTATATAAACCGGAGGGTTTAGTCCGTAGGACAACAACAATCATACCATAGGCTAGCTTCTAGGGTTTAGCCTCTATGATCTCGTGGTAGATCAACTCTTATAATACTCATATCATCAAGATCAATCAAGCAGGAAGTAGGGTATTACCTCCATCGAGAGAGCCTGAACACAGGTAAACATTGTGTCCCCGCCTCCTGTTACCATCCGCCTTAGACGCATGATTGGGACCCCCTACCCGAGATCCGCCAGTTTTGACACCGACATTGGTGCTTTCATTGAGAGTTCCACTGTGCCATCACCGTAACGCTTGATGGCTCCTTCGATCATCGGTAACGATGCAATCCAGGGTGAGGTTTTCCTCCCCGGACAGATCTTCGTGTTCGGCGGCTTCGTACTGCGGGCTAACTCGCTTGGCCATCTAGAGCAGATCGATAGCTATGCCCCTGGCCATCAGGTCAGATTTGGAAACTTGAACTATACTGCCGACATCCGCGGAGACTTGATCTTCGACGGATTCGAGCCCATGTCAGGTGTGCTGTACAATCTTGACGAGCATGATTTAGCTCTGCCATCGGACTGTGTTCGGGAGATCACACCTGCATCTACTCCGGCCCTCAATTCGGAACAAGCTACGCCATCTGTGGACGGGTGGATGGACCCCACCACGGAGGCCGCACGCTCAGTGGCGATAGCGCCGAGTACTGACCTTACCTCCTACGAGACCCGTGTTGCCGAACTGTTGGATTCATCCCCGGCCACGGAACCCGAGCCGCTTGTGTCCGTGCCCATCGAATCTGATTGGGCGCCGATCATGGAGTTTACCTCCGCGGATATCTTTCAGCACTCGCCTTTTGGCGATGTGCTAAATTCATTAAGGTCTCTCTCCCTGTCAGGAGATCCTTGGCCAAACTATGTACGGCTAGAATGGGACGCGGACGATGAAGAAATTCGCGACCCACCCACCACCCACTTAGTAGCCACTGTCAACGATTTAACCGACATGCTCGATTCCGACTCCGAAAACATCGACGGCATGGCGACGATGCAGGAGAGGAACAGGAACCATCGCCCACAGGGCGCTGGACAGCCACTTCATCACATGAAATATACATGGTGGATACATCCAAAGAAAACAATGACGAGGAATAGAAGGATGCATCAAAGGATAGCTCCCTCGAGAAGCAACCAAAGCGTCGGCGTAGGCACCGCTCCAAATCCTGCCTCGGCAAAAACAACGATAACAGTGCAAGAGAAAATAACACCCCAGCCGACTCCAAAGGAAACGACGACCACATTGACCCAGCGGCAGAGCAGGATGAACCAGCAAACGGCGAACATAGTACAGATCCGCTGTCCGAACACGGCGACGCCGAGGATGAAGCTCATAAACCCCCCTCCGGAGAGGAAAACAGTCCGGACGAGGATGCACACATCATCCTGGAAAGGCACTTGGAACAAGAGAACCTCCGCAGAAGGCTTATTGCCACCGCGAGGAGTCTGAAGAAGCAGAAGCAAAGGCTTAAGGCCGCGCAGAATACGCTCAACAGTAGATGGAAGAAGGTGCTCGACAATGAAGAAAAGTATGGTGGTAGTTACCACACAAAGAGCTATCCAAAGCGCAAGCTGTTGCCTGAATTTGATGATGAGGCCTTAGAGCCCACACATCCGAAAAACAAAACGGCCGACCGGTCGGATCGAACACCTCGTGGCCGAGATAGAGCGGCTAACAAGGCCGCACATAAGTCAGCACACGATTCACGTGAGGACTTGCATCAGAAGACCGGGGTCAGTGTCAAAACCAGCGGATCTCGGGTAGGGGGTCCCGATCTGTGCGTCAAGGCTGATGGTAACAGGAAGCAAGGGATACAGATGTTTACCCAGGTTCGGGCCCTCTCGATGGAGGTAAGACCCTACTTCACCTTGATTAATATTGATGATATGGGTAGTACAAGAGTAGATCTACCACGAGATCGTAGTGGCCAAACCCTAAGAGCTAGCCTATGATGGTATGATTGTAATTGTGATCAGCCTTCTAAGGACCAACCTCTCCGGTTTATATAGACACCAGAGAGGGCTAGGGTTTACATGGAGTCGGTTACAAGGAAGGAAATATAATATCCAGATCGCCAAGCTTGTCTTCCACGCCAAGGAAAGTCCCATCCGGACACGGGCCGAAGTCTTGAGTCTTGTATCTCCACGCTTCAATAGTCCGGACGTAGTACACAATCCGGCTGTCCGGATACCCCCTAATCCAGGGCTCCCTCAATAGCCCCTGAACCAGGCTTCAATGACGATGAGTGCGGCGCCCAATATTGTCTTCGGCATTGCAAGGCGGGTTCCTTCTCCGAATACTCCAAGGTAATTATCGAACACTCAAACCGTGTCCGGATCCACAAGTTGATCTTCGCATGCCATCGTATAGAGAATGATGTTTCACAAATTCAATCTGCTGACAACTTTTTTAGGCAACGCGACGTGTCACTACGGTCAGGTTATTATTCAAACCGTCTTTCCACAACCAGCCACATCGCATATTGCGAGGTGGTTTCCTTGACACGTCTTGTCAAAGCAGAGATCATGCCCCCTCATTACGAGATTCTCATCAATACGGGTACGGGTAATCCCACCACATCATTAATCGTGGCGCTTGGGAAGCAAGCGATTTCCAACGGGCAAGTGGGGAGGCGCACCACTTTCGTCGCCTCTATAAAGGGATAAGATTTCCTCATTTTTACCCACGCCTTCTTCCTTCTCTGCCCATTCTTTCCCCCTCGAGATCCAGCGCCCAAGCCCAAGTCTCCTCCGCACAGCTACACATGTCCGGAGCAGGAGGCAAGTGGATGGCTTCCACCGTCGAGGAGAAGCACATCACAAATCTTCGGGCGGTCGGATACTTGGCCGCAGACATAGCGCACCGGCTACCGGATGCTAGGCAGGTCATTCCGACCCCAGGACCCCACGAGAGAGTCGTGTTCGTCACCCACTTCGTCGGTGGACTGGGATTTCCACTCTATCCCTTCGTCCGCGGGCTCATGTTCTACTACGGGCTAGATTTCCATGATCTAGCCCCGAATTTGGTCCTCAACATCTCGGCGTTCATCGTCGTATATGAGGCCTTCCTCCGCATCCGACCTCACTTCAGCCTGTGGCTAAAAATCTTCTGTGTGAAGCCGAAGGTCGTACGCGGCCAGCAAGCGGAATGCGGAGGGGCCATGGTGGGCAAGATGCCTAATGTCACCTGGCCGGACGGCTCCTTTGCGGAGACCGTAAAAGGGTGGCAATCGGGGTGGTTCTACATCACCGAGCCGCTGGCGCCAAGCTGGCGGCGGCCCCCGAGTTCAGATTCGGAGCCCCCATGCGGCTCACCTCCTGGGAAAGGAAGGGCCTGGCTTGGGGCGAACCTACAGAGCTGGCCGGACTCCAAACCTGCATCAAGAGCATGAAGGACAAGAACATCAAACTCGTCAACGTGATCCAGGTCATGCTCGTTCGCCGGATCCTGCCGTGCCAAAGGCGGGCATTGAATCTTTGGGAGTTCGTCCCGGGCGAACACCAGACGCTCCAGAGGCTCTACGGCATGAAGCACAACGACGCGTGGAAGGAGCTGTTTAAGGCCTCCGAAGTGCCTCCTCCCACATCCGAGGACCGCGGGCTTCACGCCGCGCGGTTCCTAGTCAGGTGAGTTCTCAGACTGCCACCGGACCCAATTTTTCACAATATATTCACGGGAGTCCCTTAAGTAATCATGCATATTTGTTTCAGGACTATGTGGAGACAGCGGAGCAGGTCTACTGTCCGGCTCCACTGTCGGAAGGCCCAGCGGATGCTCTCCTGATGGAGATGCTAGTCCCGACACCATACAAGGTGCCGGAGAAGAAGGCCGAGAAGAAGGCCCCGGGGACCCGAAAGGGTCTCCGTCGTAAGGTTGTGCCAGAAGCCTCGTTCGAAGATGACGAGGCAGACTCGTCCCACGAAGGGGAGGAGGAAGAAGAAGAAAACGCCCCATCCGGAAAGGATGAGGGGCCTGGCGAAGCGGGCCAGGGGGCCGGAAAAGGCCCTCGGCGTAAGGCCGTTATCCCCCTGTCGTCCGATGACAACGAGACAGATTCCTCCAGCAGAGGCGGGGGGAATCAAGAAGAAATTCCACCTCCCCGCACTGGGGGGGGGGGAGAAGAAGAGAAAAGCCACCCCGGAGGGGGAGGTCAGCATCCAAGAAGGGAAAACCTCCCTTCCGGGACTACTCCACCACGGCCGCCTACAACGATGAAGGGTGGCTGCCCAGGGGGAAGCCCCTGGCGCGATCGTAAGTGTCCGCACTCTACCGTGAATTTAAGTCATAGCTGTTTAGTAACGCCGAGCATATATGCAGTCCGACCAGGGCTCATCCGGAGGAGTCGTCTTCGGACGGGTCTCTGAGCGCTTTAGAGATGAACTCGCTCCCGACGGCCACCACTCCTCAGCCTACGGATGACACGGAGGTGTTGTCCCGAAGGTTCCCCGAGCAGGGGGAGGTGACCCTGGAGACGCTCCAAGGCGTACTTCCGGATGTCGGACATGCGGGGTTCAAGATCCGCGCAAATCGTGTCGATGAGAGCCGCAATAGGGCGGACTCCCGACCGAACACTGCTTCGGAACCTCCGACGGTTCCGGACTTGGGAGGGCAGCCCCTCATTAGGGAGGGCGAGCCGCCCGTGCCGAGGACTTTCGTCGCGTCAAAGGTGTCGGATAGCCTGGTGGAAGCGCTTCGAGGCGCTTCCATGGAAGAAGAGCACCGTACTCTTATGAGTGAGGTGATTCAAAAGGTTTTGTCCGCCAAAGGCGGACTAACCGAAGCCTGCACAAGCCTCCTGTTGGGCTTTGAGGTAAGTAATAAAAATGTATGAAATTATCACCCGATAGGTAGTAGCCCCTGATACTTGTTTGGTGTTCGGAAAGAAAAGCCAAATGGAGGGTCAATTATAATCCATAGGATTCTAATAATAAGCATTGTTGTGAATAAGCAGGTTGTGCTGCTTGCTGCTGCTGCCCGTACTGCCGAGGTTGCCGAGCTGAAGCGGGACCTGGAGCAGGCGTAGGGAGAGCTCGTCCTCATGAAGAGGCAGCTTGAAGAGAACAAGGGTAAGTGATTCCCGCTCTTGTGTATTTAAAGATACAAAATTTGTCAATCTAACGCCAAAGCGTCGTGACTGTTTAACAGGGGCCACCGCCGAAGTGGCGTCCCTGAAGAAAGTGCTGTCCGAGGCCGAAGACAAAGCGGCCTTGGAATGCAAGGTGCGCGAAAAGCAAAATGCTAGAGTGGGCGAGGTACAACAAGAGCTCCAGGACCTCGGCAAGAAGTGCGAGTCCGAGGAGCATGACCTGAAGGCAAAGGAGGCCGAGCTTGTGAAGGACCTTGTCAGTTTGAAAGATGCCAAGGCCGAGGCCGAGAAAGCACAGCAGGAGATCCAGGAGGCCAAGAAGATAGCAGCAGGTAAGAAATTCTTTATGCAAAGCAAACATGTGGAGGAGGCGTTTCTTTTACTTACTCGAATACAGAGCTCTCCAGGGGAATTTGTAGATTTGCCACGCAGCGCCTCAGACGCTGTGGAGTTCTACCGTGCCCAGGAGGGGAGCTCAACGGAGAAGCTGTTCTGGTCCCAGTATGCTGGGGCCGAACATCCGATGCCTCTGAGCGACCAACTGAAGCAGTTGGTTGAACTCCACAGTATGCCAAACTGGCTATGAAAGACTTCATAGTCGGGATGTGGCTCGGTGAGCTACCGCCCAGTAGCTACTTTGGCCTGATCAAGCAGATGGTGGATGCCTGCCCGCGGCTTGAAGTGATCAAATGATCCGTTTGCATGGAAGGTGCCCGCCGAGCTTTTGCCCGCGTCAAGGTGCATTGGGGCAAGCTGGATGCGGAGAAGCTGGTCAAGGACGGGCCGCCGGAGGGCAAGGCGCATCGCCATCCCGAAATGTACTACGATGGCGTGATGAAGGGTGGTCCTCTCGTCGCCAATGAGTGTACCAAGGACGCCATATTTGAATGAATTCACTTCTGTCGTGTTTGTAATTAAAGACGAAGTTACTTGCGCTATGTAGCGCTTTTGTTATTTAAAATATTACCTTCTATGCGACTGTTTATAAAATCCTGAAAGTAGGCCAGTCGTCGACTTCCGCCCCCGCGTGACTAGCACTGGGGTGTTCGTGGAAAACCCGGACACTCTTTACCCAAATGTTTGGTCCCTTAAGGAGGTGTCCGGCGCAGCGAACAAGGCAATCGGACTATGCGGCTTTATAACTTTCACTTAGCCATAGAAGTCTACAATTTTAAATTTCGGCGAAGCCCCTAGAATCCGGAAGACCGAATCGGGGCGCTATATACGCCTAGATCGAACGAAGCCGATTTATCGACTAAAGCGGAAAATCTTTAAGGATTTTAAAACCTCTCGAACAGTGACCAGCTCTTGCCACATCATGCCGGTCAGTTTTCGACTTTCTCTATTGAGGTGCTCGTCCGGAAGAGCCGGGACACAATCGCAGTAGTTCTCCCTGCGCTACCTTAGCCGATATAACGGAACGTAAGGCACCAAAACAAGGGAGCCGGGCTATCCCAACTGTAGACCCAAGACATGATTCAGAGCTGATGCATATAGTGCTATAAGTTCGGGGTGCCGCACTGTTGAAAGTGTTCGGACTTTAGTTGCCATATAGCAGGGCGCCATAAGAAGCCCCTGGCAAACCGGCCGCACCAAGGTGTACGGATGCAATATCAAATAAACATTTATAAGAGAAAAATGCTCAAATGAGAATAATAAGCTGACACCATATATAATCTCTCATTGACGAAAAATACATTTAAGCGTACATTTACAATGGATGCGTTAAGCAGATATAAAATAGGACTATTTGACATGTCCTATCCAGGGGCAGGCTGTGTTCAGGTAGATAAAGCAGGTATAATGATTGTAAATAGATTCCACCTGGGTATTTTCTTCTGTGCACAACGTCTATTGCCTCCTTGGATGTCTCTTCCCTATAAGTCCGGCAATTCGACTCTTTTGAGGATGTTGCGCCAACGCGGTGTCCTGAAAGGTAAGAGGGAAAGAGGATGAAAGTATTTGGCGGTTACCCGCACTATTGACTGAGTCGTTGATGCGCCTCCGCCTATGCCCATGGTATTTTAAGTGCGTAATTGTGTGCACGTGGCACGAATGTTGCTTTGATGGGGCTTAAGCGGAGGCCGGACTTCTAGTCGCGCTCTTGGCGTGCCTGATGATCCTGTTGCGGGGTGCTCCGGACTCGCTTGACTGTGCTCAAAGTTGTTGTCGCCGGATTGGTTTGTCGGAGAAGGCTGCATTGTACTTCTGCCGCAAGGGCTGCAGTATGTTCTTCTGTTCGTAGGGAGCGGTCCATATTTCCGTTCACCGTTATGACCCCGCGTGGTCCTAGCATCTTGAGCTTGAGATATGCGTAGTGTGGTACCGCATTGAATCTGGCGAATGCGGTTCGTCCGAGCAGTGCATGGTAACCACTGCAGAAGGGGACGATATCGAAGATTAACTCTTCGCTTCGGAAGTTATCCGGAGATCCGAAGACCACTTCCAATGTTATAGAGCCCGTACAGCGGGCCTCTACTCCAGGAATTACACCTTTAAAGGTGGTTTTAGTGGGCTTGATCCTTGAAGGGTCAATGCCCATTTTGCATATCGTGTCTGGTAAAGCAGTGTTCAGTTGCCGCCACCGTCCATAAGGACGCTGCGTGAGGTGGAATCCGTCAATGATTGGGTCTAGGGACCAATGCGCCGAGCCGCCGTGACGGATGCTAGTAGGGTGATCCCTACGATCAAAGGTGATCGGGCAAGCTGACCAAGGGTTGAATTTGGGGGCGACTGGCTCCATCGCATAGACGTCCCTTAGTGCCCTCTTCCGTTCCCGTTTGGGAATGTGCGTGGCGTAGATCATGTTGACCGTTTTCACCTAGGGGGAATTTCTTCTGTCTCCCCGTGTTCGGACGTCGGGCTCGCCATCGTCATCGTGCAGCAGCCCTTGTCCTTGTCTTCGGCGTTTATCTTGCCGGCCTGTTTGAATACCCAACAATCTCTATTGGTGTGGTTGGTCGGCTTGTCCGGGTGCCATGAATTTGGCACGACCGCCCAAAGATGCGGTCCGCATCGACGGTCCTCGGTTATTTCTTTTGAACGGCTTCTTTCACGACCGGCTAGGATCCACCGAATCCGACGTTGATCGCGGTGTCTTCAGTGATGTCGCCGTTGTTACGTCGCTTATATGCATTACGCCGTGGCTTGCCGTTATTGTCGCGACCATACGAATTGCCGATCGCGTGGCATAGTGCTGCCGGGCCAACCAACTGTCCTCGCCCGCGCAAAAGCGGGTCATTAGTGTTGTGAGAGCTGCCATGGACTTGGGTTTTTCCTGGCCGAGGTGTCCGGACAGTCAACTATTTGGTTCTTCTTAGTTAGGAACCGAGTCCAGAATTTCCTGGCTGACTCTCCGGGCTGTTGAGTAATGTGGCTCAAGTTGCCGGCATCAGGTGGTCGCACATATGTGCCCTGGAAGTTGTCGAGAAATGCGTCTTCCAGGTTTTCCTAGCTGCCAATGGAGTTTGCTGGCAGGCTGTTTAGCCAGTGCCGGGCTGGTCCTTTGAGCTTAAGGGGAAGATATTTGATGGCGTGCAGATCGTCTCCGCGGGCCATGTGAATGTGGAGAAGAAAATCTTCGATCCATACTGCGGGTCTGTTGTGCCATCGTATGATTCGATGTTTACGGGTTTGAACCCTTCTGGGAATTCATGATCCATTACTTCGTCAGTGAAGCAGAGGGGGTGCACGGCGCCTCTGTGCCGGGCTATGTGGCTACGCAGGTCGAATTGCTCTGGGTGGCTATATTCGGCCCGGCCGGACTTGTTGAAGGTGTGTCCGGCGTGACGGTCCTCATCGCGTACCGAGGCGCGCCCCCGTGATCCGTAGATCGATCTTGGCTGTCCTGATTTGTTGCCCCGGGCCGTAGTATGTTGGCGTGGGGGTGTTGGCTGGTATGCGGACTGGTATGCCGTTTTATCCCGGCCACGAGGTGGCCGGTCAGCCGTGTGGTGCTCGAGTCCGTCTTCCTCAGCTGCCAGGATTTCAGTCCATCTGTCTGTGAGCAGGTCTTGATCAGCTTGGAGTTGCTGCTTCTTCTTTTTCAGGCTCCTTGCAGTGGCTATAAGCCGACGCTTGAAGCGCCTCTGCTTCACGGGATCCTCGAGCACGCCCGAACTCGCTGCCGCCGAGGCTAATCTCGTCTTCGGAGGGGGGCATGTAGCTGTCCTCCTCCGGGTATTCGTCCGTCGCCTATTCTTCTGGGCTGACCTGCTCATCCTCCTGTTCGGCCTGCTCGAAGGCGGGCTGTTCAGGGTTGTATTCTTCTTCGGCATTGTCGGTGTCAAAACCGGCGGATCTCGGGTAGGGGGTCCCGAACTGTGCGTCTAGGCGGATGGTAACAGGAGACAATGGACACGATGTTTTACCCAGGTTCGGGCCCTCTTGATGGAGGTAAAACCCTACGTCCTGCTTGATTAATATTGATGATGTGTGTTACAAGAGTGGATCTACCTCGAGATCAAAGAGGCTAAACCCTAGAAGCTAGCCTATGGTATGATTGTTGTTCGTCCTACGGACTAAAACCCTCCGGTTTATATAGACACCGGATAGGGTTAGGGTTACACAAAGTCGGTTACAATGGTAGGAGATCTACATATCCGTATCGCCAAGCTTGCCTTCCACGCCAAGGAAAGTCCCATCCGGACACGGGACGAAGTCTTCAATCTTGTATCTTCATAGTCTTGGAGTCCGGCCGATGATGATAGTTCGGCTATCCGGACACCCCCTAGTCCGGAACTCCCTCAGGCACCATTCGGATTGTTTTCGTCTCCTGGGCCGGTATTAGTGTGGCGGGGTTTGGAGTGGCGCCGGCGACGCCCATTCTTTGCTTTTTTCCCCTGAGGTTTTATCCTCCGTTGCCTCATCGCCATTTGTTTCCTTCGGAGTGTCCACCATATATATATATATATCATAAGAAGAGGTGGCTGTCCACCGCCCAGTGAGTCGGTGGTTCATGTTCTTCTCCTGCATCATCGTCCATACCGTCGATGTCTTCGGAGTCGAAGTTTAGTACCTCAGTTAAGTCATCGACCGTAGCAATGAAGTGGGTGGTGGGTAGGCAAAAAATTCCTTCGTCGCTTGCCTCCCACTCAAGCCGGACATAGTTCGGCGAAGAGCATCCTAACAAAGAGAGATACTTTAATGAGTCCAGCATGTTGCCAAAGGGCGAGTGCTGGAAGATATCCGCAGCGGTGAACTCCATTACCGGAGCCCATCCTGGCCCGACGGGCTCAGGAGTGTGCGGACTGGAACCAACGTCCGGATACGAATCCGGGGATTCGGAGTCACAGGCCACCATAGAGGTAAGGCCCGGCTCCACCGCCGATGAGTGTGCGACCTGGGGGGCGGGATCCATCCCTCCGTCCTTAGGCAACACAGCCTGCTCCGGATCTAGGTCTGGGGATAGTACGGGGATGATGCCCCGAGCTTCGTCCGACGACAGGTCTAAGCCATGCTCGTCGTGACTGTCCGGTGCACCTGGCATAGGCCCAAATCCATTGAAGATCAAGTCTCCGCGGATGTCCGTCGTGTAGTTCAGGTTTCCGAACCTTACCTGGTGGCCAGGGGCGTAGCTGTCGATCTGCTCCAGATGGCCAAGCGAGTTGGCCCGCAGTGCGAAGCCGCCAAACACGAAGATCTGTCCGGGGAGGAAAGTCTCGCCGGACAGTGTCGTTGATGATGATTGAAGGAGCCATCGAGCTCGACGGCGGCGACATAGAGGAACTCTCAATGAAAGCACCAATGTCGGTGTCAAAACCGGCGGATCTCGGGTAGGGGGTCCCGATGCGTGCAAGGCCAAGGCTGATGGTAACAGGAAGCAAGGGACATGAGATGTTTACCCAGGTTCGGGCCCTCTCGATGGAGGTAAAACACTACTTCCTGCTTGATTAATATTGATGATATGGGTAGTACAAGAGTAGATCTACCACGAGATCATAGAGGCCAAACCCTAAGAGCTAGCCTATGATGGTATGATTGTAATTGTGATCGGCCTTCTAAGGACCAACCTCTCCGGTTTATATAGACACCGAAGAGGGCTAGGGTTTACATGGAGTCGGTTACAAGGAAGGAAATATAATATCCAGATCGCCAAGCTTGCTTTCCACGCCAAGGGAAGTCCCATCCGGACACGGGCCGAAGTCTTGAGTCTTGTATCTCCACGCTTCAATAGTCTGGACGTTGTACACAGTCCAGCTGTCTAGATTCCCCCTAATCCAGGACTCCCTCAACCGGCGCGACCAGATCCATCTACGGATCGAGGGAACGCTCTCCAGCGCACAACCAAAACTGAACACTACAACCGTCAGAACGCCATGACACATCCAAATACAGGGGTGCTGCACACCCCCTATGTTTCACCGATGAGGTGCTGGACCACGAATTTCCAGAAGGATTCAAACCCGTGAACATAGAGGCGTACGACTAAACCACAGACCCTGGGGCCTGGATTGAGGACTTTATCCTCCATATCCATATGGCTCGCGGAGACGATCTCCATGCCATCAAGTACTTGCCCCTCAAGCTGAAAGGACCAGCTCGGCACTAGCTGAAAAGCCTCCCCGAAAACTCAATTGGAAGTTGGGAGGAGCTTGAGGATGCTTTTCGGGCTAATTTTCAAGGGACCTATGTCCGACCTCCGGATGCAGACGATTTAAATCACATAATTCAACAGCCCGGAGAGTCAGCCCGAAAGCTTTGGAACAGATTTCTCACTAAGAAGAACCAAATCGTCGACTGCTCAGATGCCGAAGCCTTAGCAGCTTTCAAACACAATGTCCGAGATGAATGGCTCGCCAGACACCTCGGCCAAGAAAAACCGAGAACAATGGCAGCCCTGACAAGCCTCATGACCCGCTTTTGCGCGGGCGAAGATAGCTGGCTAGCCCGTAGTAGCACCAGCGACCCAAGCACATCCGAAGTCAGGGATGGCAATGGAAAACCACGATGCAGTAAAAGCAAGCGTCGAAATAAAGAAGACAGCCCAGATAACATGGCGGTAAACGCCGGATTCAGGGGCCCTCGACCGGGTCATTGGAAAAAGCCTTTCAAAGGCAGCTGAGGGAGTCCTGGATTAGGGGGTCTCCGGACAGCCGGACTATATCCTTTGGCCGAACTGTTGGACTATGAAGATACAAGATTGAAGACTTCGTCTCGTGTCCGGATGGGACTCTCCTTGGCGTGGAAGGCAAGCTTGGCAATAAGGATATGTAGATCTCCTTCCTTGTAACCGACTCTGTGTAACCCTAGCCCCCGCCGGTGTCTATATAAACCGGAGGGTTTAGTCAGTAGGACAACAACAATCATACCATAGGCTGGCTTCTAGGGTTTAGCCTCTTTGATCTCGTGGTAGATCAACTCTTGTAATACTCATATCATCAAGATCAATCAAGCAGGAAGTAGGGTATTACCTCCATCAAGAGGGCCCGAACCTGAGTAAACATCGTGTCCCCCGCCTCCTGTTACCATTCGCCTTAGACGCAAAGTTCGGGACCCCCTACTCGAGATCCGCCGGTTTTGACACCGACATTGGTGCTTTCATTGAGAGTTCCACTGTGCTGTCACCATAAGGCTTGATGGCTCCTTCGATCATCGGTAACGATGCGGTCCAGGGTGAGGTTTTCCTCCCTGGACAGATCTTCGTATTCGGACGCTTCGCACTGCGGGCCAACTCGCTTGGCCATCTGGAGCAGATCGAGAGCTACGCCCCTGGCCATCAGGTCAGGTTTAGAAACTTGAACTACACTGCCGACATCCACGGAGACTTGATCTTCAACGGATTCGAGCCCATGCCCGGTGCGCCGCACGATCACGACGAGCATGATTTAGCTCTACCGTCGGACAGTGTTTGGGAGATCACACTGGTGACCGCTCCGGCCTTCAATCCGGAGCAAATTGCGCCATCCGAGGACGGGTGGATAGACCCCGCCATGGAGGCCGCACTCTCAGTGGTGATAGAGCCGGATAATGATTTCACCCCTTACGAGAGCCGTGTTGCCAAACCACTGGATTCATCTCCGGCCACGGACTCCGAGCCGCCTGCGTCCATGCCTATCGAATACGATTGGGTGCCGATCATGGAGTTTACCTCCACAGATATCTTTTGGCACTCGCCCTTCGGCGATGTGCTAAATTCGTTATGGTCTCTCTCCTTGTCAGGAGAACCTTGGCCGAACTATGTCCGGCTAGAATGGGATGCGGACGACGAAGAAATTCGCCGCCCACCCACCACCCACTTAGTAGTCACTGTCGACGATTTAACCGACATGCTCGACTTCGACTCCGAAGACATGGACGGTATGGACGACGATGCAGGAGACGAAGAGGAACCACCACCCACAGGGCGCTGGACCGCCACCTCATCATATGATATATATATATATGGTGGATACCCCCAAAGAACGCAATGGCGACAAGACATCGGAGGATGACCCCTCCAAGAAGCAACCCAAGCACCAACGTCAGCGACGCCGCTCTAAGTCCCGCCATAGCAAAAGAAGTGATACCGGCACAAGAGACAATAACACTCCGGATAGTGCCGAAGACAATGACAACCCCCTCCAGCCAGATTTAGAGCAGGAGGATGAACAAGCTAGCCCTCCAGAACAGGTAGCAGATGGAGAAACGGAGGATGACAATTACATGCCTCTCTCCGAAGACGAGGTGAGCCTCGGTGATGAAGAATTTATCGTGCCTGAGGATCCCATCGAGCAGGAGTGCTTCAAGCGCCGGCTTATAGCCACAACAAATAGCCTGAAGAAAAAGCAACAACAGCTTCGAGCTGATCAAGATTTGCTTGCAGACAGATGGACCGGAGTCCTTGCGGCCGAGGAATACGAACTCGAATGACCCTCCAAGAGATACCCAAAGCGCAGGTCGCTCGAGGAGGAAGCATTGAAACCTACTTCACCAGCGTACGATGCGGCTGACCGGCCACCTTGTGGTCGAGACAAAGAGGCGTTTCAGCCTGAAGTTCAGCCTGCACCCCGCTGCCAATCAAACAAATATACCAAAGCCCGGGGCAACACGCGGGACCTGCGAGACGTATTGGAAAGCAGGGCAAAACATGCAAGATCGATATACGGGTCACGGGGGCGCGCACCAACGCGGGACGATGACCGTCACGCCGGATACACTAAAAGTAAATCCGGCCGGGCCGAATACAACAGACAAGACTCATATGAACTGTGTCGTGATATAGGCCCGACAGGCGCCAAGACACCCCTATGCTTCACCGATGAAGTTATGGATCATGAATTTCGGAGGGTTTTAAACCCGTAAATATCGAATCGTATGATGGTACAACAGATCCCGCAGTATGGATTGAGGATTTCCTCCTCCATATCCACCCGGCTCATGGTGATGATCTACATGCCATCAAGTACCTCCCACTAAAACTCAAAGGACCAGCTCGACATTGGCTGAATAGCTTGCCAAAGAGACTCCGGCAGCTTGGGAGGATTAGGAAGATCCATTCCTTGACAACTTCCAGCGCACTAATGTGCAACCAACGGATCTTGATGACTTGAGCCATATAACTCAGCAGCCTGGGAATCGCCAAGAAATTCTGGACACGGTTCCTAACTAAGAAAAACCAAATTGTCGACTGTCCAGATGCAGAGGCCTTAGCGGCATTCAAGCATAACATCCGTGATGAGTGGCTCGCCCGGCACCTCGGGCAGGAGAAGCCGAAATCTATGGCAGCCCTCACGACACTCATGACCTGCTTTTGCGCGGGCGAGGATAGCTGGCTGGCTCGCAGAAACAACACATCAAGGAAACCGGCCACCTTAGATACTAAAGATGCTAACGGCAGACCACGTCGTAACAGACACAAGCGCCGCAACAACGGCGATAACGCCAAAGATACGGCAGTCAATGCCGGATTCAAAGGCTCTAGATCCGGTCGGCGGAAAAAGCCATTCAAAAGAAGTACTCCGGGCCCATCCAGTTTGGACCGCATACTCGATCGCTCGTGGCAAATTCACGGCACCCCCGACAAGCCAGCCAATCACACCAACAGAGAATGCTGGGTGTTCAAGCAGGCCGGCAAGTTGAATGCCAAAAACAAAGACAAGGGGCTGCATAGCGATGACAAGGAGGAGCCCCGACCGCCGAACACGGGAGGACATAAGAGGTTCCCCCCACAAGTGAAGACGGTGAACATGATATACGCAACCCACATTCCCAAGAGGGAACGGAAGCGTGCACTAAGGGACGTCTATGCGATGGAGCATGTCGCCCCAAAGTTCAACCCATGGTCCTCTTGTCCGATCACCTTCGATCGCAGGGACCACCCCACTAGTATCCGTCATAGCGGATCCGCCGCATTGGTCCTAGACCCTATCATTGACGGATTTCACCTCACTCGAGTCCTCATGGACGGCAGCAGCAGCCTGAACCTGCTCTATCAGGATACAGTGTGCAAAATGGGCATAGATCCCTCGAGGATCAAACCCACCAAAACCACCTTTAAAGGTGTCTTCCTAGGTGTAGAGGCCCATTGCACGGGCTCAATCACACTGGAAGTGGTCTTCGGATCTCCGGACAACTTCCGAAGCGAGGAGTTAATCTTCGATATCGTCCCGTTCCGCAGTGGCTATCACACACTGCTTGGGCGAACCGCATCCGCAAAATTTAATGCAGTACCGTACCTCAAGCTCAAGATGCCAGGACCTAGGGGGGTCATAACAGTCAATGGAAACACAAAGCGCTCGCTCCGCACGGAGGAGCACACTGCGACCCTTGCAGTAGAAGCACAAAGCAGCCTTTTAAGGCAAACCGCCAATTCGGCGATACACCCCCCGGACACCGTCAAGCTAGTCCGGAGTAACCTGCAGCAGGATCGCCTGGCACGTTCAGAGCTCGCCTAGTGATTCGGCCCCCGTCCTAGTCCCAGTCAAGCGACGAAATCCGTGCCACGCGTACATAATTACGCACTGAAAATACCATGGGCATAGACGGGGGCACGATCAGGGCATGTCCCATAATGCGGCTCAACCGCCCTAGGGGCTGCATACCTTTATCATTTTTTCTCTTTCAGGACCTTACTCTCTGGAGGCCCTTTCCGGCAGCATGATTGCCGGACACATTACGGGAAGGAACAACCAAGGGGGCAAGAAGCTAAGTCGTACAATGGAATCCCAAGGTGGTCTCTGATAACGATCGAAATACCTGTTTTAAATACCCGTACGCAGCTTGCCCTTGGATAGGACATGTCAAATAGTCTTATTCTTTGCTTATCTGCACTACCTGTATACATACGCTTCGGCATATTATTTAAATAAAAATGCATAGCATTAGTCTATTATTGCAGTTTCCATCCTTTTTTCTTGTATGTTCATTTACGACAATTTGCACCCGTACATTCTGGTACGGCTAGTACGCCAGGGGCTTTCGTATACCCCATAATACGACGTGAGAAGTCCGAACATTTTCGACAGTGCGGCACCCCGAACTTATAGCATTATATGCATTAGCTCTGAGTCATGTCTTGGGTCAATAGTTGGGTTTGCCCGGCTCCCATGTTTTGGTACCTTACGTTTCGCAGTATCAGCTAAGGTAGCACTGGGAGAACTACTGCGATTGTGTCCCGGTTCTTCCGGACGAGCACCTCAGTAGAGAAAGCCAAAACTGACTGTCATGATAAGGCGAGAGCTGGTCGCTGTTCGAGAGGTCTCAAGTCCTTAAAGACTTTTTCCGCTTCGAGCGAGGAGTCGGCCTTGCCCGACTTAGGCGTATATAGCGCCCCAAATTCTGCCTTCCGAACACTAGGGGCTTCGCCAAAATTTAAAATTGTAGACTTTTATGGCTAAGTGAGAGTGATAAAGCATTATAGTCCGATTGCCTGGTTCGTTGCGCTGAACACCTCCCTTGAAGGACCCAAAATTGGGATAAAGAGTGCTCAGGTTTATCCCGAACACCTCAGTACTAGTTACATGGGGGCAGAAGCCGACGACTGGTGAACTCTCAGATTTTTATAAATGGCCGCACAGAAGGTAATATTTTAAATCCAAAAAGCGTTGCATAGCGCAAATGAACTAGTTGCTTCAACAGCCTTGTGAAGCTCGACCAGTTGCTTCAGCTGGTCGCTCAAAGGCATGGGGTGTTCGGTCCCAGTATAATGAGACTAGAACAACTTCTCCGTCGAGCTCCCCTCCTCGGCCCGGTAGAACTCCGCGGCATCCGACACACTGCGGGGCAGATCTGTGGATGCTCCTGGAGAGCTCTGAACTCGGGTAAGTAAAAAGAAATTTTCTTTCACATGCTTGCTTTGCATAATGAATGCCTTACCCGCCGCTATCTTCTTAACCGCCTCAATTTCCTGGAGGGCCTTTTGGGCTTCGGCCTTGGCATGTTTTGCGCTTTCGAGGGCCTTCGCAAGCTCAGACTCTCGCGTCTTAGAGTCAAGCTCCAAGGACTCGTCCTTCTTGACGAGAGCCTGGAGCTCTTGCTGCACCTCGCCTACTCGGGCCTCTTGTTTTTCACGCTCGATGCGCTCCTTGGCCACTTTGTTTTCGGCCTCGAATAGCGCCTTCTTCAGGGTCGCCACTTCGGTCGTGGCCTCTGGCACATTCATGATGATCCTATTATTTTGCAAACAAATCTCTTTTTTATATATAGACAAGGTATTGCTTACCTTTGCTCTCCTCGAGCTGCCTCTTGGCAAGACCAAGCTCTTCCTCGGACCGCTCAAGGTCCTGCTTCAGTGCAGCAACCTCCATAGTACGTGCGGCAGCGGCCAACAGTGAAGCCTGCATATTCACATAGACTTATTATTATTAGACTCCTGCGATTATTATTTGATCCTCTATTCGGCTTTTCTTCGCGAATGCCAAACAGAGCATCAGGGGCTACTGTCTACGCGGTAATATTTTCCTATATTTTGACTACTTACCTGAAAGCCTGTTAGGAGGCTGGCACAAGCTTCAGTTAGTCCGTTTTTGGCGGACTGAACCTTCTCGATCACCGCACTCATGATAGTGCGGTGCTCTTCGTTGATGGAAGCGCCACGAAGCGCTTCCAACAAGTTTTCCGGTGCCTCTAGATGGACAGAGGCCATCGGCACGGGCGGTGTCGGTGTCAAAACCGGCGGATCTCGGGTAGGGGGTCCCGAACTGTGCGTCTAGGCGGATGGTAACAGGATACAAGGGACACGATGTTTTACCCAGGTTCGGGCCCTCTTGATGGAGGTAAAACCCTACGTCCTGCTTGAATAATATTGATGATGTGTGTTACAAGAGTGGATCTACCACGAGATCAGAGAGGCTAAACCCTAGAAGCTAGCCTATGGTATGATTGTTGTTCGTCCTATGGACTAAAGCCATCCGGTTTATATAGGCACCGGAGAGGGCTAGGGTTACACAAAGTCGGTTACAATGGTAGGAGATCTACATATCCGTATCGCCAAGCTTGCCTTCCACGCCAAGGAAAGTCCCATCCGGACACGGGACGAAGTCTTCAATCTTCTATCTTCATAGTCTTGGAGTCCGCCGATGATGATAGTTCGGCTATCCGGACACCCCTAGTCCGGAACTCCTCAAGATCCCCTCGAACCAGGCTTCAATGACGACGAGTCCGGGCGCGACGTTGTCTTCGGCATTGCAAGGCGGGTTCTTCCTCCGAATAATTTATAGAAGATTGTGAACACCAGGATAGTGTCCGCTCGCAAAAATAAATTCCACATACCACCGTAGAGAGAATAATATTACACAAGATCAATCTGCCGACGTATTATGTGGCGTGACGTCGCACTACGCCCAAGCCTTTACTCAAATTGTTTTTATTGTTCCACCTCGGCGTGTTTAGCGAAGCGGTTTCTTGGCACGCCTTGTCGAAGCAGTAGATCGTGTTCCCTTTATTCCGGATTCCCATCAATACGGACGTGGGTAACCCAACATCGCCATTGATTGTGACGCTGGGGATAAGCGAGTTTTACCAGCCGGAGACACATGTTTTTGTCCGCCCATATAAGGATAAAGATACAACCCTTTTACCGCGCCTTCTTCCTCCTTGGCTTATCCATCTCCGCGAACTCGAGCTCCAAATACCAAGTCCGCACTTCATACCTCAACCTTCTCCAACTATGTCCGGAGCGGGAGGCAAGTGGATGGCCTCCTCCGTCACGGAGGGGCAGATCCATAAGCTGCGCGACGCCGGATATTTGTCCAGCAACATCGCAAGATCGGCTCCTCGACGAGGGAGAGCTCGCCCCAACCCTGTGCCCCATGAGAGGGTAGTATTTATTCCCCATTTCCTCCGCGGATTGGGCTTCCCGCTTCATCCCTTTGTCCGGGGGCTCATGTTCTACTACGGCCTAGATTTCCATGATCTGGCCCCGAATTTCATCCTCAACATCTCGACGTTTATCGTCGTGTGCGAGGCCTTCCTTCGCATCCAGCCCCACTTCGCTTAGGCTCAAGACCTTGATGTCAAGTCAAGGTTGTGAAGGGCAGCCAAGCCGGAGTGCGGAGGCGCCATGGTGGGCAGGATGTCCCATGTTACGTGGCTGGGGGGCACTTTCGTGGAAACCATCAAGGGGTGGCAATCGGGTGGTTCTACATCACCGAGCAGCGTGACCCTGATTGGGCAGCGCCCCAATTCAGATCTGGAGATTCCCCACACGGCTCACCTCCTGGAAAGAGAGTGGCCAGATTTGGGGGGATTCGGAGGAGCTGACCGGACTTCAAGCCTGTATCTGAGGCTGGTGGACAAGAAGCTCAAGCTCACAACGTAGTCCAGTCATGCTCATCCGCCGGATTCTCCTGCGCAGCCGACGGGCTTCAACATGTGGGAGTTTGATCCGCGCATCACTGCACTCGAGCGGGCTCTTTGACACTACGCATAAAGATGTCCGGAAGGTGCTGTTCATACGCTGAAGCTCCCGCATCCGCTACCGAAGATCGCGGATTCCGCCGCAGCTGGCCCATCCGACGAGGTAGGTGATTTCACCACTTGTTTTCCATAGTTTGGCTCTATGCGGATCTAAACTCCCTTACCTTTGACAGAATGGCTGGCGAAGGCCGAACGGATTATCTGTCTGCCCCATTGCCGAGAGGACCCAGCGGATGCCCGCCTAACGGGGCTGGCTCCGCACCCACGTGGTGCTTGGGAGAAGAAGGCCAAGAAGACGGCCACGGGACTGGGAAGAGTTCCCGTTTCAGGTGCTATCGGATGATGAATCTGAGGCCGACTCCTCCCACCAAGGCGAGGAGGAGATGAAGAAAGCCTCTCCCAGCCGAAGGAGGGAAAAGGAAGGCCTCCCCAACAAGGGAGGCCGAAGGGTCCAAGAAGGGAAAAACTCTTCCCCCGGACTGCTCCGCCAACGCTTGTGACGACGACGAGGACTCGCCTCCAAGGGCCAAGCCCCTGGCGAGATCGTAAGTATCCGGACTCCCGAATAACTTCACTATTTTTTCTTTTCGCCACATAATGTCTTTCTAATTCCGCATACAACCCTGCAGTCCGCCCAAGGATGATCTTCCCTGCTTGGCCGAAGGGTCCTTGGGTGCGCCGGATATGGATTCCTTCCGACCGCCTCCACCCCCGTGCCGCTGAACGACGCCGAGGTGGGATCCTAAAAAGGACCCACCAGGAGGAGGAGGCCCCGGAGGTGTCACAGACACCCTCCCGGATTGTGCACCGGACTCACCCCGAGGCCACAAGGCTCCGAGTCCGTCGGCGCACCCCTTCAGAAGAAGGTCAAGACCATGACGCCGCTGCCTCCGCCCAACCAGAGGTGCCGGATAATTTGCTGGAGGCGCCAACGGCGCCTCCATCAAAGAGGAACACCGCACTGTTATGAGTGTGGTGATTCGGAAGGTTCAGCCGCCAAGAGCAGGCCGACTGAAGCTCGCAGCAGCCTTCTAATGTGCTTTGAGGTAAGAATTTCAATACATGTAAAATGGTACCGCATAGACAAGAGCTCCATGATGCTCGGTTCGGTGTTCGGAAAGAAAAGCCGGACTGAGGATCTTTAGAAAGATAAACGCAGGAGTCATAAAAAATATGTCAATATGGGATTGCAGGCTGTGCTGCTGACCTCCACCGCACTGACTGCGGAGGTCAATACTTGGAAGGAAAACCTCGAGTGGTCCGAGAACGAGCTTGGCCATGCCAAGAAGCAGCTCGAGGAAAAAGAAGGTGAGTAATACCTTATGAAAATTGTACCTCATGTAAAAGGATTTGGTTGCAAGGAAAATGACAAGGATAACGTGGGTATTGTAGGGGCCACTAACGAGGTGGCGACCCTGAAGGAGGCGGTGGCCGCGTCCGAACATAATGCGGCCGCGGAGCAGACCTAGCGAGAGAAGCAGGAGGCGCGGGTGGCGGAGGTGCATCAGTGCTCCAGGATCTCATGAAAAAACATGAGAGCTTGGAGCATGACTCGAAGACTCGAGAGTCTGAGCTTGCAACGGCTCTTGAGAGTGCCAAAGCCGCTAAGGCCGAAGCCTACAAGGCCCTCCAGGAGGTTGAGGCGGTGAAGAAAATAGTAGCGGGTAAGGCATTTTTCATGCAAAGCAAGCATGTGAGTGTTAATTACCTGTTGCTTACCCGAATTCGGAGCTCTCCAGGAGCGTTCGCAGATCTTCCTCGCAGCGTGTCCGATGCTGCCGCATTCTACCGGGCCGAGGAGGGGAGCTCGATGGAGAAGGTCTTCTGGTCTCAGTGATGTCGAGGCCGGACATCCGGTGTTTTTAGCGACCAGTCAAGCAGCTGGTCGAGCTCCACAAAGCGGCCGAACATGCCATGAAGGGCCTCATAGTTCGGCTGTGGCCTAAGGAGGCCATGCCTGGGAGCTACTTCGGCCTAGTGCGGCGGCTGATAGATGCGTGCCCGTGGGTTGAAGTCATCAAGCATTCCGCTTGTATTGAGGGTGCCCGTCGGGCCCTTGCCCGCGCAAAGGTGCACTGGGGCAAGATGGATGCCCAGAGGCTCGTGACGGACCCGCCACCAGAGGGCAAGGAGCATCGCACGCCCGAGAAGTATTAGAAGAGTGTGCTGAAGGGCGCCCGCACTATTGCGGGTGAGTGCTCGAAAGATGTAATATTTGAGTAAACTCGCATTTTGTTATCCTGTCGCTGAAAACTTAGTTCATATGCGCTAAGCAACGCTTGTTAATTTAAAATATTACCTTCTGTGCGGCTGTTTATCAAGTCTGAGAGATGACAAGTCGTCGGGTTTCAAATTTCCCCATGCCACAGTGCTGGGGTGTTCGGGATAAACTTGAGCGCTCTTGTTCCCATTTTTGGGTCCATCTAGGAGGCGCCAACACATCGAACAAGGCAACCGGACTTATAATGCTTGAACACTCTCACTTAGCCATAGAATTCTATAATTTTAAATTTCGGCGAAGCCCCTAGTCTTCGGAAGGTCAAGTTGGGGCGCTTATCCACGCCTTTGGCCGGACAAAGATCCGCCTCGCCTAAGCGGCATAAGTCTTTAAGGACTCGCAAAAACCTCTCGAACAGCTTATCGACTCGCCTCATCATGACGGTCAGTTTTAGCTTTCTCCATCGAGGCGTTAACTCCACCTCAACCGGGCGGAATCGCAGTGGTTCTCCCAAAGGCTACCTTAGCCGATATAACAGAACGTAAGGTACCAAAACATGGGAGCCGGAAAACCCAACTATTGACCCAAGACATGATTCGAGCCGATGCATATAATGCTATAAGTTCGGGTGCCGCACTTGTGAAATTGTTCGGACTCATCACACCATAATGCGGGAAACATAAGCCCTGGTGTATATTAGCCGTACCAAAGTGTACGGATGCAACATGCCGTGAATGAACATATGTATGAAAAATAAATGCAATTATAAGCAAAAAGGTGCTGCATTGTTTTATTCAATAAGTGCTGCTACGTAATGCGTAACGATACAAATAGTGCGATAAGCAAGGTATGGGACTGTTAAACATGTCCTCTCCGTGGGGTAGGCTGCAGATTAGTGTACAAAAATGCTCGTAATGGAGACCACCAGATATTCGTTGTAGCCTTTATCCTTCCTCGCTGTTGTTGCATCGTGAGTTCGGCAGGTTCTGTCACGCCGGACAGGTGGCCTCTCGACAAACGGAGTCCTGTGGGAAAAAAGTAAAAGATAAAAAGAAAAGAAAAAGGAACGACACATTTGAGAGCCCCGTGTGGTTGAGCCGCAGCCTGGGTTTATCGTGGTCGCGGCGCCTCCCCATGCCCATGGTATCTTCAGAGCATAATGGTGTACGCCAAGGACCCGCTTTGACGCTTTCGCAGTGCTTTGGGTTAGCCGCATCGCTACGCATGCTCGAACGCGCTGTGTGGTCTTGTTGTAAGTTACTCCGGCGGCGCTTAGATCCGGCCGCTTAACGGCCGGACTCGAAAATTGCCTTAAGAGGTTGCATTGCACTTCGCCATGAGAGGCTGTATGGTCCTCCGTGTGGAGAGAACGTTCAGTGTTTCCGTTGACAGTGATGACTCCTCGAGGGCCTGGCATCTTGAGCTGGAGGTATGCATAGTGCGGAACCGCGTTGAACTTTGCAAACGCGGTACGAACGAGGAAGGCATTATAGCCGCTGCGGAACGGGACTATGTCGAAGATTAACTCCTCGCTTCGGAAGTTATCCGGGGATCCGAAGACCACTTCCAGTGTAATTGAGCCTGTACAATTGGCTTCTAACCTGGTATGACGCCTTTAAAGGTCGTTTTGGTAGGTTTAATCCTTGAGGGGTCTATGCCCATTTTGCGCAATGTATCCTGGTAAAGCAGGTTCAAAGGCCGCCGCCGGCCCATCGTGACTCGCTTAGGTGAAATCCATCGACGATTGGGTCTAAGACGGTGCGGCGAATCCGCCGTGGCGGATCTTGGTGGGGTGGTCCTTCGGTCAAAAGTGATCGGGCAGGAGGACCATGGATTGAACTTCGGGCAACCGCTCCATCGCGTAGACATCCTCGAGTGCACGCTTCCGCCCCTTTTGGGTATGTGTGTTATGCGTATATCATGTTCACCGTCTGCACTGTGGGGGAAACCCTTCGCTCTGTATTGTTCGGGCGGTTGGGTTTCATTCGCCATCGCTTATGCAGCCCCTTGTCATTGTTTTCGGCAATTAACTTGCCTGCCTGTTTGAATACCCAACATTCCCTGTTGGTGTGGTTAGCTGGCTTTTCGGGGGTGCCGTGTATCTGGCACAAGCGGTCGAGTATTCGGTCCAAATTGGACGGACCCGGAGTAGTTCTTTTGAATGGATTTTTCCGCTGACCTGGTTTAGAGCCTCTGAATCCGGCATTGATTGCCGTGTCCTCAATATTGTCGCCGTTAGTGTGGCGTTTGTTTTTGTTACGACGCGGCCTGCCATTTCGGTCCTTGAAGTCCGGACTGCTGTAATTTTTGCCGAGGTTGTTGCTGCGTTAGCTACCTGTCCTCACCCTCGCAGAAGCGGGTCATGAGTGATGTGAGGGCTGCCATGGATTTCGGCTTTTCCTCGCCCTAGGTGCCGGGCAAGCCACCGTCATGGATGTTATGCTTGAAGGCCGCGAGGGCCTCCGCATCCGGACAAATGACGATTTGGTTTTTCTTGGTTAAGAACCGTGTCCAGAATTGTCTGGCCGATTTGTCTGGCTGCTGAATTATGTGGCTTAGGTCATTAGCGTCTGGTGGTCGCACATAAGTGCCCTGGAAGTTATCGAGGAATGCGCCTTCCAGGTCCTCCCAGCTCCCAATTGACTCTGCTGGCAAGCTGTTGAGCCAATGCCGGGCTGGTCCTTTAAGCTTGAGGGGAAGGTATTTGATGGCGTGAAGATCGTCACCGCGGGCCATGTGGATGTGAAGGAGATAGTCTTCGATCCAAACCGCGGGTCTGCTAGCCATCATAGGATTCATTATTGACGGGTTTAAACCTTCGGGATTTGATGATCCATTACTTCGCCCGTGAATCATAGTGCGTGGCGGCGCTCAGATCGGGCGATATCACGACGGAGCTCAAAAGAGCTTTGTCTGCTTTTGTTCGCCCGCCGGACTTATCAGGTCCGGGCGCGACGGTTGTCGACGCTGCACTGCATGGGCGCCCACGCCGATCCATAGATCGATCTTGATTGTCCTGCCTTGTCCTCCAATATATCTCGCAGGTCCAAGCGTTCCCTCGTGGCCGTGTGCTTTTTGAGCGATGCCAGTGGTACGGTTCTAGTGAAGGGCCTAGAGGCCTCTTCCGTCGCGACCACGGGTGGTCGGTCAGCTGTATTGTCTCCCCGGTGATGCGGGTTCGCCTCCTCCTCTAATCGGGGAGCAGCTTGCGTTTAGGGTAGCTTTTGAGGGGCGCTCGAGCTCATGCTCTTCGCCGCGAGGACTTGATCCATCCGCCGGCTAGCAGATCCCGATCAGCTCTAAGCTGTTGCTGCTTTTCTTGAGGCTGTTCGCCGTGGCCATAAGCCCGCGTCTCAAACGCTCTTGTTCGACGGGATCCTCAAGCACGACGAATTCATCGTTGCCGAGGCTTGCTTGCCTCCGGAGGGAGGCATATAATCCTCTACCTCTTCTTACGCCGCTCTCTCGTGAGGGTCAAGGGCGTCTCCATCCTCCCCGCTACCGGATCTTGCTGGAGTGGATTATCTTCGGCAATGTCCGTGTATTGTTGTCTCCGGTGCCGGAATCTTCATTCTTCTTTGTGGCGGGATTTAGAGCGGCGTCACGACGCCGGGCGCTTGGGCTGCTTCTTGAGGGGTCATCCTCCGTTGTTCCATCGCCGTTCCCATCTTTTGGGATGTCCACCATATATATGTCGATGACGAGGGTGGCCTTCCGGCCTCGTAGGCGCTGGGTCTTGTTCGCTCCCGCATCGCCGCCCATACCGTCGATGTCTTCGGAGTCGTAGTCTAGCATGTCGGTTAGATCGCTGACAGCTGCTACAAAGTGGGTGGTGGGTGGGCTTTGAATTTCTTCGCCGTCTGCATCCCAACCGCCCCGACCGCAGTCCGGCCAGGGCTCTCCGGATAAAGAGAGAGACTTTAGTGAATTCAGGATGTCGCCAAAGGGCGAGTGCTGAAAGATGTCCGCGGCCGTGAACTCCATAACGGTCGCCCAATCGGATTCGATTGGCAAGGGCGCGGAGGGTCCGGAGTCCGGAGAGGAGTCCGGCACCTTGGAGTCGAGGTCTTCGCAAAGGACAGGGATGGAGTTCGGCTCGATCACCGTAGAGATTAAAGCCCCAGAGGCGGTGTCCAACCACTCGTCCTCGATCAGGGGATCCGGCTCCGGATTAAGGGTCGGAGCGGATTCTGGTGCGGCCTGTGGCAATCGCTCGCTGCAGAGCTAGATCATGCCCTTCGAGACAAAGGCGGCGCGCTGCTTGGCTCGAATCCGTCGAAGATCAAGTCTCCGCGGATATCGGCCAGATAGTTTAAACTTTCCAAATCTGACCGACGGCCAGGGGCATAGCTTTCGATCTGCTCTAGATGGCTGCTTAATCGCCCGCAGCATGCAAAGTCACCGAACACGAAGATCTGTCCGGGAGAAAAGTCTCACCCTGGACCGCGTCGTTGTTGATGATCAAAGGAGCCATCGGGCCTGTTGGTGACGCATACGGAGGAACTCTCAATGAAAGCACCAATGTCGGTGTCAAAACCGCGGATCTCGGGTTGGGGGTCCCGAACTGTGCGCCTAGGCGGATGGTAACATGAGACAAGGGACACGATGTTTTACCTGTGTTCGGGCCCTCTTGATGGAGGTAAAACCCTACGCCCCGCTTGATTAATATTGATGATGTGTGTTACAAGAGTGGATCTACCACGAGATCAAAGAGGCTAAACCCTAGAAGCTAGCCTATGGTATGATTGTTGTTTGTCCTATGGACTAAAGCCATCCGGTTTATATAAGCACCGGAGAGGGCTAGGGTTACACAAAGTCGGTTACAATGGTAGGAGATCTACATATCCATATCGCCAAGCTTGCCTTCCACGCCAAGGAAAGTCCCATCCGGACACGGGACAAACTCTTCAATCTTGTATCTTCATAGTCTTGGAGTCCGGCCTATGATGATAGTTCGGCTATCCGGACACTCCCTAGTCCGGAACTCCCTCAGGCAGCTTGCCCCTTTTAATAGGGGGTCGCCTACCGGAGTCTGGAACCACTGGAGGTTCCGACGCAGTGTTCGGCTGGGGTCCAAACTTGGAGCCCGTGGGAGTCTTGCTCCTTTTACGCCCGGGGTCCGAAAGGTCGCCTCAAGGCGCCTCCGGGACTACATCCCCTCGACTCGGTGCCCTTTGGGACAATACCTCGACGTTGTCCGTGGGGCGAGGGGTAGAGGCGGTTGGAAGTGAATCACTATTCATATCCGACGGGTCCAAAGAGCCATCTGACGAAGATACGTCGATATGGGCTCGGGGCGGACTGCATAATCATGTTTGGCATGATGAGAAGCAGTGCGATAAAACATACCATGAATTACTATGGAATTCGGACACTTACGACTTCGCCAGGGGCTTGTCCCTGAGCAACCACTCGTCGTCGCTGTAGGCGGCTATCGTGGAGCAGTTCGGAAGGAGGGTCCTTCCCTTCTTGGACCCTTCGGCCTCCCCGGTTGGGTCGGCCTTCCTTTTCTTGTATCCCCCGGCTGGGGGGGGGGGAGAACTTTCCTCTTCCTCCTCCTCGTTTTCATGGGAGGAGTGCGCCTCGGAGTTATCGGACGATGAGTCCGATATAACCTTGCGTCGGAGACCCTTTCGGGTCCCCGTGGCCTTCTTCTCTGGCACCTCATAAGGCGCCAGAACCTGTATCTCCGTTAGGAGAGCGTCTGCCGGATCTTCGGGCAGGGGGCTGGACAACCGATCTGCTCCGCTGTCTCGACCCAGTCCTAGAAAATGGCGTGGAAGATTAGATCCTGCACATGATTAAACTGGGGAAAATAAATATCCTGCGAGATATGAAAACTAACCGGATTGGCATGGCGCTTGGCGCCAAGTCCGCGGTCTTCGATAAGGGGAGGAGGTACCTCGGCACCCTTGAACAACACCCTCCATATGTCCTCGTGCGTCATGTCATAGAGCTCTTGCAGCATCTGGTGCTTGGCTGGGTCGAACTCCCACAAATTGAATGCCCGTCGTTGACACGGGAGGATCCGACGGAAGAGCATGACCAGGACCATGTTGACGAGCTTGATCTTCTTGCTCATCATGTTTCTGATGCATTTTTGTAGTCCGGTCAACTCCACCGAGGGACCCCATGATATGCCCTTCTCCTTCCAGGAGGTGAGCCGCATGGGGACGCCTGATCGAAATTCGAGGGCCGCCTCCCAGTTGGTGTCGCGCGGCTCGGTGATGTAGAACCATCCCGATTGACACCCCTTTATGGTATCCACATAGGAGCCCTCGAGCCATGTGACATTGGGCATTTTGCCCACCATGGCGCCTCCGCACTCCGCTTGCTGACCGACCACCACCTTCAGTTTTACATTGAAGGTCTTCAGCCACATGCCGAAGTGGGGCCGGATGCGGAGGAAAGCCTCGCACACGATGATAAACGCCGAGATGTTGAGGATGAAGTTAGAGGCCAGATCGTGGAAGTCCAGCCCGTAGTAGAACATGAGGCCGCGGACGAACGGGTGGAGGGGAAATCCCGGTCCGCGAATCAAGTGGGTAAGAAAAACTACCCTCTCATAGGTTCTGGAGTAGGGACAATCTGCCCCACATTGGGCAGCCGGTGCACGATATCCGCGGCCAAGTATCTGGCTCCCTGCAACTTTTTGATGTCCACCTCCGTGACGGAGGATTTCATCCACCTGCCTCCCGCTCCGGACATGCTTGGAGCGTTTGAGGAGAAGGACGCGAACTTGGGTGCTGGAGCTCGAGTGCGCAAGAATGGATGATCTAGGAGAAATAAGGCGTGGGTGAAAAAGGTGAACCCTTATCCCTTTATAAGGGCGGACAAAACTGTACGCCCCCACCTGCCTAGTAAACTCGCTTATTCCCCAAGCGCCGTAATTGATGGTGCGGTTGGGTTACCTACACCCGTATTGATGAGAATCCCGTGATAAGGGGACACGATCTCTGCTTCGACAAGACGTGCCGAGGAAACCACCTCGCAATATGTGCCACGGCTGGTTGAGAAAAATGGTCCGAATAATGATCGGGCCGTGGTGTGATGTCATGCTACAGAATGTGTCAGCATATTAGATTCATGGAAATATTATTCTCTCTACGATGGTATGTGGAATTTATTTTGCAGAGCCGGACACTATCCTTGTGTTCAAAATCTTCTATGGAGTATTCGGAGGAGGAACCCGCCTTGCAATGCCGAAGACAATCTGCACGCCGGACTCATCGTCATTGAAGCCTGGTTCAGGGGCTACTGAGGGAGTCCTGGATTAGGTGGTCTCCAGACAGCCGGACTATATCCTTTGGCCGGACTATTGGACTATGAAGATACAAGATTGAAGACTACGTCTCATGTACGGATGGGACTCTCCTTGGCGTGGAAGGCAAGCTTGGCAATACGGATATGTAGATCTCCTTCCTTGTAACCGACTCTGTGTAACCCTAGCCCCCGCCGGTGTCTATATAAACTGGAGGGTTTAGTCCGTAGGACAACAACAATCATACTATAGGCTGGCTTCTAGGGTTTAGCCTCTTCGATCTCGTGGTAGATCAACTCTTGTAATACTCATATCATCAAGATCAATCAAGCAGGAAGTAGGGTATTACCTCCATCGAGAGGGCCCGAACCTGGGTAAACATCGTGTCCCCGCCCTCCTGTTACCATCCGCCTTTAGACGCACGATTTGGGACCCCTACTCCGAGATCACCGGTTTTTGACACCGACAGCAGCAGAGATGGACCGTCCAGCCTAAACAAGATTCTAGACAAATTATGTCAGATTCATGGCACCCCCGATAAACCTGCAAATCACACCCACAGATAATGCTGGGTCTTCAAGCAGGCCGGTAAGCTAAACGCCGAACACAAGGAGAGGGACACACCAAGTGAAGACGAGGACAAGCCTCGCCAACAAAGCACTGAGGGACAGAAAAAATTCCCACCAGAGGTCAAAACAGTGAACATGATCCATGTGACGAAGAGGAGAAGCAAACATGCACTCCGAGACACAAGTGCCGTAGAGCCCGTCACGCCTAAGTTTAACCTTTGGTCGGCTGGCCCGATCACTTTTGATCACAGGGATCACCTGACAAGTATCCGGCACGGAGGATTGGCTGCCTTGGTGCCAGACCCAATTATCGACGGATACTATCTCACCCAAGTCCTCATGGACGGCGGCAATAGTCTTAATCTGATATATCAGGACACAATCCGCAAAATGGGGATAGACCCAACAAGAATCAGCCACAGTAATACTACCTTTAAAGGAGTAATACTAGGCCTAGAGGCCCACTGTACGGGCTCTCTAATACTATATGTTGTATTCGGTTCACCCGACAACTTCCGAAGTGAAAAGTTAAACTTTGACATCACTCCATTCCGAAGCGGCTATCAAGCACTACTCGGAAGAACAGCTTTTGCTCGTTTTAATGTCGTACCGCATTACGCTTCTCTTAAGCTTAAGATGCCCGGTCCACGTGGCACCATCACAGTTAGTGGAAATATTGAACGTTCCTTACGCGCGGAAGAACGTGCGGCGGCTTTAACAGCCGAACACTAGACGGCCTCCCCAACAAGAATAAATGACCGTCGTCAAGATCATGGACACGGGTAGACGAGTCCGGCGCATCACTAGCTGTAACAGCCTAGATATACCTGAAATCGGTTTGCTGATTATACTCCCATAGGCGGTACCAGGGGCTTCCCGCGTGTAAAAAGGACTAGTTCGGCTCAATTTTACTTACCTTGAATTTTAATGGTCTATTGAGAATAACCAATTTTTTCGCACGACAACTTTCACCTAAGTTCTTCTCCCTTACAGATGACAATCATGCTACACCCTTCCAGGATATGGCACAACGGAGACACAGGCGCAGACGTGCAGCAGGGACCCGCTCAAAGGTTTCTTGTTAGATTAAGACCCTGTGTAAACCTTTTTTACTGTCTTTTGTTGCATCACATCCTCCGGACACACAGTATAACCAAGAAGGACGCTGACGTATTGGCATTTCACCACGTCAGAACATTGCACATACCTGGACACTTGGGGTTCATTATCAAGGGCATTGCTCATCCCGGTATATGTTATAAAGACTGAATACCTTAGGGAGTGTTCGGCGTCGCGAGTTTGGCCTTATATGCATTAGCTCCGTATCATGTCTTTGGTCAAATGTTGGGTTTGCCCAGCTCCCGTATTTTGCTACCTTATGTTCCGCTCTATCGGCTAAGGTGGCACCGGGAGAACTACTGCGGTTGTGCCCTCGTTCATCCGGATGAGCACCTCAGTAGAGAAAGCCGAAAACTGACTGGTCAACCACTCAATGACTTAGCAGAATCTTCGGGATTCCTCCGCATTAACGAAGGGCCGGTTCCCGGTCATGTATGTATGCGCCCCGTATTCGGACGAGCGCGGAGGTACCAGGGGCTATACAGTAGTCCCACCATCAAACTCCTATGGCTAAGTGAAAGTGTTAAAGCAACATAGTACGATTGCCTCGTCGCTGCGCTATCACCTCCTTAATGGACCAAGACGTTGGATCAAGTGTGAATACGCTGCTTTTTAAGTAACACCCCGAATTATATGCGTAATGAAGCCGATTTAACGCCAACTTTCAGGTTATATACATATATACATAAATGGCCGAACAGGAGGCATCATAATACTTTCAGGCAAAAGTATAAACACAGCCTTTATAATTCAATAAACATTGTTCTTACAATGGGAATACATGTCACTAGAACATAATATTTTTCAAGCACTGGGCCTCTATTAAACGAGCGCCTTCAAGGACTTCTCCAAAGTAGTGCTCGGCCGATACTCGGCCCACGACCGAACTCTGGGCTGCAATAGCAGTGGCCTCCATCTCTACCCAGTATGTCTTGACAGGGGCAAGAGCAATCCGCGCACCCTCTATGCACGCCGACCTCTTCATAGCATCTACGCGGGGCACATCACCAAGGAACTATTGCACTAAACTAAAATAACTATTTGGCCTTGGCCCTTCCGACCACAGATGATCCACAACAGACCTTATGGCAAGCCCGGACAACCTATGGAGCTTGGCCCACTCGGCCATTCACTCATTCAACAGCAGCGGACGCACTGGAACATTGAACTGTGACCAGAACAGCTTTTCTACTTGACGATCTTTTTGATCTTTGAAAAACTCGGCTGCATCAGCAGCACTTGCTGCCAAAACCAATTATGCGTCTGCAGAACTCCATAGTTGATCAAGAGGGGCATACTTAGGATCTCCGAACTTCGTCCGCAACAAAAAGGGCTTCCCAGCCGCGATATCCCCGGCTTGACGCAGCTCCTCCTTCGCCGCTCTGATTTTAGAGCGGGCGTCCTTGGCCGCTACCATGGCCTTCTCCAACCTGTTCGGCTCTCAGCTCTTCGACCGCCTTTAGAGCGGCCGCCTCACTATTCTTGGCTTGTTCCTTGGCTCGGGCAAGTTCCGCTCGAAGGGTCTCCACGGCGGCAGCTCCATCTGCAGTCACAACATATTAAAGATACTAGCATCATGCTCCTCTTACTATGTGTTGATCACTGGAGAAATCACATACCCTGTGCCTCGTCAAGCCGCTTGTTGACAAGCACGATGTCGGCGTCTGCCGCATCAAGTTGCCGCTTCAGCTCGGCAAACTCACCAGTCCGGCTAGCCACCAGACCTTCAGCCACATGCACATGAAGGCGGCATGATTATTACCTAGGACTATGATCCTTTGTTGGCCGCCATTTTTCGACAGCAACCAGAGTCTCAGGGGCTACTATCTGCATATGGCACACCTAGCGTGTGCGGTACCATAACAAACATATACAACTCTACGTACCTCAAAGCCTCTCAGCAGGCTCATAAAAGCTTCATGCAGCCCGCTTTTGGCGGATGAAATCCTCTCAACCACCATACCAATTAGCATACGATGCGCTTCTGAGATAGCCACTTGCTCCAGAAGATCCTTCAGTGCGTCAGGTCACACACCGGACGGTCCCGGACTCTTTCTGTTGCTCTCCTTAGGAGCCGAATACTCCGGACTTTGGGTGGCCGAAGGATTTCCCTCTGGCCTAGGCGGATCAGGAGAAATCCTCCGTGACGACACCTCAGGGTCGCCCGCCTCATGAGGCGGTGAGGCATGGGGAGGTGTTTCGCACTCCATCATCTCCGGAAGAAGATCCCCCGAAGACGAACTCTGTCGAGAAGGGCTACGATCCGAACTACAAGACATATGTTTCGGTTATTGTCCTCAGAAGTAAAGCAGATTTTTTTACTATTAATTACTTTTTGTTTACTTACAGCTCGGTGGAGGGTTGATCCCCTTGCGGGCACTGTGCGACAAGGGTACCCCCCGGGGCAGGGCCCTCTGGCGAAGATTTCTTCCCTCGTTTGGAAACCATTGTTTCCAAGTCTTCAGAGGTGGTCCTCTTTCTTCCCTGGGGAGAGGTAATTTCAGATTCTTCTCCCCGGTTATCCTCCTTCGCGGAGGCGCTAATTCCCCCGGTTTGGATGAATAATGAGCGAGGCCCGCTTTCAGCCTCTTTATTCCCCCCTTTATCTTATCAGGCGCCGGCTCAAGCATTCTGGCCAGTACTGGATCTGCTGAGCCTTCGGGAAGGGGGGCCGAACACCTGATCATCTTCGCCTTTTTTACCCAGTCCTGGTCAAAGAGCGACTTTTCAAAATGATGTTGTGATAAATAAAGAGACAACATGTTCGGCCGAAGGACTACTTACTTGGGTATCTGGACGATTGCAGCTCAGACCCGCATCCTCGGTGGTGTCCGGACACCTTATTTGTGGTCCGAAGAACAATTTGTACATCTCTTCGAGCGTCATGCCGAGGAAGTGCTGAATAGCTCGCGGTCCTTCCGGGTTGAACTCCCACATACGGAGGGGTCGACGTTTGCAAGGCGGGACTCGACGAACTAGCATGACTTGCATTATCGTAACCAGGCTGATATCTCTCTCGAGGAGATCTCGGATGCGACTCTGCAATGTCGGCACATCATTTACTGCCCCCAGTCCAGCCCCTTGTTGATCCAGCGAAAGACAGGGGTGGCCACCCACTTAGTACCACGGGGGGCTGTGATGTAAAACCACTCTCGTTGCCACAAATTGGGCACCTCTGGGAAGGAACCCTTTGGCCATGGAATATCGGCGCCTTTGCTTATTACGACACCTCCGCACTCTGAATGTCGCCCCTCAATCATCTTCGGCTTCGCATTGAAGGTCTTGAGCCATAAGCCGAAGTGTGGGGTAATTCGGAGGAAGGCTTCGCACACGTCGATGAACACGAGATGTGAAGGATGGAATCCGGGGCCAGGTCATGGAAATCCAGCCCGTAATAGAACATGAGCCCCCTAACAAAGGGATCTAAAACCTGGCGTAGCCCTCGGAGGAAGTGAGAGATGAATACGACGCTCTCGCCGGGTTCGGGAGTGGGAATGACCTGCCCTCGAAAGGAGTAGCTCAGGCGAGATTTCGCGGTCAAATACCCGGCCTCTTAGCTTCTTGATGTCTTCCTCTGTGATGAGGAGGGCATCCACCGACCTTGAAGGTTGGATCCGGACATGGTTGAAGGTCTGAAGCGCCTGACCTGAGCCTTGGGTGTTGGAACTCGAGGCGGGGGAAGGATTCGATCGAGTATGAGAAGAAAAAGGACAGACCTTGGCCTCTTTATAAAGAGGGTGA
Source organism: Aegilops bicornis (assembly GCA_021605145.1). Taxonomy (NCBI): domain Eukaryota; kingdom Viridiplantae; phylum Streptophyta; class Magnoliopsida; order Poales; family Poaceae; genus Aegilops; species Aegilops bicornis. Next base: position 651,408,734 of record CM038672.1, read on the forward strand.
ATATCAAGCGTCCTCCTCGTGACCATTTGGGACTTGCCTAAAATCGAGGAGTCATACCAACGGGCACAATTGGGTTGCCCACATCCGTATTGATGAGAATGCCGTAATGAGGGGGATACGATCTCTGCTTCGACAAGACGTGCCAATAAAATCGCTTCGCAAAACATGCAGTGGCAGGCTGATTGGGAAAAACGGTTCGAGTAATGATCAGGCCATAGGGTGATGTCACGTCATAAACAGTTGTCAGCAGATTAGATTTGTGGAAATATTATTCTCTCTACGGTAGTATGTGGAACTTGTTTTGCAGAGCTGGTCACTATCCTTGTGTTCAAAATCTTCTATGGAGTATTCGGAGGAGGAACCCACCTTGCAATGCCAAAGACAATCTGCACGCCGGACTCATCATCATTGAAGCCTGGTACAGGGGCTACTGAGGGAGTCCTGGATTGGGGGGGTCCTAGGACAACCGGACTATATCCTTTGGCCGGACTGTTGGACTATGAAGATACAAGATTGAAGACTTCATCCCGTGTCCGGATGGGACTCTCCTTGGCATGGAAGGCAAGCTTGGCAATACGGATATGTAGATCTCCTCCCTTGTAAACGACTCTGTGTAACCCTAGCCCCCTCTGGTGTCTATATAAACCGGAGGGTTTAGTCCATGGGACAACAACAATCATACCATAGGCTAGCTTCTAGGGTTTAGCCTCTACGATCTCGTGGTAGATCAACTCTTGTAATACTCATATCATCAAGATCAATCAAGCAGAAGTAGGGTATTACCTCCATCGAGAGGGCCCGAACCTGGGTAAACATTGTGTCCCCCGCCTCCTGTTACCATCCGCCTTAGACGCACAGTTCGGGACCCCCTACCCGAGTTCCGCCGGTTTTGACACCGACAAAGGCCTCTCGGACCTCATGCACAAGGCTATGGAGGTGGGTGCACTCAACGCCTTCACCGGGATTAGTTTGATGCAGAGCGTCTCCATATACGCTGACGATCTGGCCATGTTCACAAAGCCTACACTGCAAGATCTGGCGATGGTCCGAGCTATTTTGGCCACGTTTGGAGAGGCCTTGAGGCTCAAGGTCAACTACCGCAAGTCTACAACAGTGATTATCAGAGGTACGGACGAAGACAAGACTAGGGTGGCGAGCATGCTCCAGTGCAACACCTCTCATTTCCCGTGCAAATACCTGGGGTTGCAACTCGCGATTAAGAGCCTAACGCGCGCGGACTGGCAACCTATGTTGGACAAGGTGCGCCATTGCTTGCCGGGTTGGCAGAGGGGGCTGATTCAGAGGCCCAGTAGATTAATCTTGGTGCAGTCTGTCATTGGAGCTCGACCGGTACACCACCTTATGGTCTCGGAGGCTCCGGAGTGGGTCCTTGAGGACATGAACAAATGGATGAGATCTTTTTTCTGGGCCAGCAAGGACAAGTGCAATGGAGGACAACGCCTGGTAGCTTGGGAAAAAAAATTGCCGTCCCAAAACCTTTGGGGGGCTGGGCATTAAGAATCTGAAGTGGCAGGCGATCGCGCACAGAGTTAGATGGGAGTGGCTCAAGAGGACCGATACCCAACGCCCGTGGCAAGGCCTGCCGTTAATGAAAGATGATGATGCTAAAGCGGTGATCGACACCTTGGTCGACATCAAAGTTTGGTCGGGCGAGCGGGTGCTCTTCTGGAAGGACAGATGGATTCACGGAGCAGCGGCAGCGGACATTGCACTATTGCTGGTCGCCTTGGTCCCAGCGAAGACGGCGAACAGACGCACGGTGTCTCAGGCCCTCGACGGTGCTAGCTAGAGATAGGATTTCGAGGCAAACACCTCCTTCACGGCCCTCATTCAGCTCATGCACCTTGCACACGCGATTAACACTGTGCCAAGGGATCCGGATCAGCCTGACAGCTTCACCTGGCCGCTCACGACGTCAGGCTCCTACTCGGCCAAATCGGTCTATCAATACCTTTGCTCGGAGCTGACCAGATCGCCCACCGCAAACTGCACTTGGAGGAGTTGGGCACCGCTCAAATGCAAACTTTTTGTCTGGCTTGTTTTGCAGAACCGATTGTGGACATCTGACAGGAGAGCCAGGCACGGGCTACAAGACCAACCGTCGGCTTGTTATACATGCTTGCAGGCAGATGACAATGTGGCACACATCCTGGCTAACTGCACCTATGCTCAGGAGGTGTGGCACAGGGTGTTTGGCCTTCTCCACCTTAACATACAGGGGCCACTAGAGACGGTCGACTTCACGGAGTGGTGGCTTACCGCGCATAAAAGTTTCTTTAGGGCTGATCGGAGAGGTTTCGACACATTGGTGACTGCGGTTGCATGGGCTTTGTGGAAGCAGAGGAACGCCAGAGTCTTCAACAAGGTCAATGAGCAAAAGACTGCGTTTGATCTTCCATTCATGATCCTCAACGAAATCGCTGAGTGGAAGATGGAGGGTGTGGGTGTAGGTGGGCTACAACATTTTGTGAGAAGTTAGCTTAGAGAGTGTGGAGTTGGAGTTGCGCGCGTTTTGCTGTCCTTCGTGTACGCACCTAGGACACAATCTTGTAAATACTTTTCTCTCTTCTATAAAACTATGGTATGCCTTTGGCATACTCTAAAAAAACCTTTTCAACTTTCACGCAATACATGAGCGTGAGCCATGGATATAGCACTATAGGAGAAATAGAACATGATGGTGGAGGTTGTATGGAGAAGAAGAAAAATGGAGAAAGTCTCACATCAACGCGGCTAATCAATGGGCTATGGAGATGCCCATCAATTGATGTCAATGCGAGGAGTAGGGATTGACATGCAACGGATGCACTAAGATCTATAAGTGTATGAAAACTCAAACTGAAACTAAGTGGGTGTGCATCCAACTTGCTTGCTCATGAAGACCTAGGGCATTTGAGGAAGCCCATCGTTGGAATATACAAGCCAAGTTCTATTATGAAAATTCCCACTAGTATATGAAAGTGATGACTCAAGAGACTATCTATATGAAGAACATGGTGCTACTTTGAAGCACAAGTGTGGTCAAAGGATAGTAACATTACCCTTCTCTCTTTTTCTCTCATTTTTTATTTTTTTCTCTTTTTTTGGGTGGGCTTCTTTGGCCCCCTTTTTTATTTTGGCTTCTTTGGCCTCTTTTTTTATAACCTCACATGGGACAATGTTCTAATAATGATGATCATCACACTTTTATTTACTTACAACTCAATATTACAACTCGATACTAGAACAAAGATATGACTCTATATGAATGTCTCCGGTGGTATACCGGGATGTGCAATGATCTAGCGTAGCAATGACATCAAAAAACGGACAAGCCATGAAAACATCATGCTAGCTATCTTACGATCATGCAAAGCAATGTGACAATAAATGCTCAAGTCATGTATATGATGATGATGAAGTTGCATGGCAATATATCTCGGAATGGCTATGGAAATGCCATGATAGGTAGGTATGGTGGCTGTTTTGAGGAAGATATAAGGAGGCTTATGTGTGATAGAGCGTATCGTATCACGGGGTTTGGATGCACCGTCGAAGTTTGCACCAACTCTCGAGGTGAGAAAGGGCAATGCACGGCAATCAAGAGGCTAGCAATGATGGAAGGGTGAGAGTGCGTATAATCCATGGACTCAACATTAGTCATAAAGAACTCACATACTTATTGCAAAAATCTATTAGTCATCAAAACAAAGTACTACGCGCATGCTCCTAGGGGGATATATTGGTAGGAAAAGACCATCGCTCGTCCCCGACCGCCACTCATAAGGAAGACAATCAATACATACCTCATGCTCCAACTTCGTCAAGTAACGGTTCACCATACGTGCAAGCTAAGGGAATCACAAACTTCAACACAAGTATTTCTACAATCCACAACTACCCACTAGCATGACTCTAATATCACCATCTTTATATCGCAAAACTATTGCAAGGAATCAAACATATCATATTCAATGATCTACAAGTTTTATGTAGGAATTTTATGACTAACCATGTGAATGACCAGTTCCTGCCAACTCTCTTAATAGATATAAGTGAAGCAAGAGAGTTTAGTTATTTCTACAACAGATATGCCCATGCTCTAACAAATATAAGTGAAGCAAAAGAGCATTCTACAAATGGCGGTTTTCTATGTGAAGAGAAACAGCCAGTCCAAACTTCAAATGATATAAGTGAAGCACATGAAGCATTCTATAAAGCCATACTCAAAAGATATAAGTGAAGTGCAATGAGCATTCTATAAATCAACCAAGGACTATATCATACCAGCATGGTGCATAAAAGAAAAGTGAAAAATAAATGCAAAAGACGCTCCAAGATTTGCACATATCGCATGAACAAAACGAATCCGAAAACATACCGATACTTGTTGAAGAAAGATGGGATGCCTTCCGGGGCATCCCCAAGCTTAGACGCTTGAGTCTCCTTGAATATTTACTTGGGGTGCCTTGGGCATCCCCAAGCTTGAGCTCTTGCTCTCCTCCTTATCCTCATATCGAGACATCCTCGATCTTCGAACACTTCATCCACACAAAACTCAACGGAAAGTTCGGTAAGATCCGTTAGTATAATAAAGAAAATCACTACTCTAAGTACTGTTGCAAACCAATTAATATTTTGTGTTTTCATTGTAGCTACTATAATATAACTTTTCCATGGCTTAATCCACTGATAGAAATCGATAGTTTCATCAAAACAAGCAAACTATGCATCAAAAACAGAATCTGTCTTAAACATGACAGTCTGTAGTAATCTGAACATTGACCATACTTATGGTACTCCAAAAATTCTGAAAAATTAGGAAAAATAAAAAATTTGTATAGAAAGACAGTGCAAAAATTTTCAGAACCGTTTGACATTCCAGTAAAAAATGTAAAATCGTGCACTACAGCCAAAGTTTCTGTTTTGCACCGCACAAACCAACAAGCAATGTAAACATCCTAAAGGCAAATCTTGGCACATTATTTTTATTTTTAAACTTTATAAAAGCACATAACAGAAATAAATGACTCTCTAAAACTTCCGGGTTGTCTCCCTGGCAGCGCTTTCTTTAAAGCCATTAAGCTAGGCATATAGTGCTCAAGTAATGGATCCACCCGGATCCCAAGGTATATCATAGCCAATTTTAATTAACAATGATTGATAATTTAGTAGTGAGCACAAAGTAACATATATCATGCAACAACAAAGTCTAACTCTCTTCCTATGCAACGGCATGTCATAAAAGAACAATTCATGCACACATAGTAAAGGCCAATGCATAGCATAAGAAGTTTCTTGCATTTTTATCGTGTTGGAAACATAGAGAGGCGGAGATATAGTTCCTCTCTCATAATAATTGCAAGTAGGAGCAGCAAGCACATGCATATTATATCTATCAAAATCATCATGTGTAGTAGTAAAACGCAACCCATCAATATAATCCTTAATAAGGGCAAACTTCTCCGATATAGTGTAGTCGGCAGAATTCAAAAAGATAATAGGACTATCATGCGTGGGTGCAATAGCAACAATTTCATGTTTAACATAAGGAACTATAGCAAGTTCATCTCCATAAGCATAATTCATATTGGCGTCTTGTCCACAAGCATAGCAAGCATCATCAAAAAGGGATATTTCAAAACAATCAACGGGATCATAACAATCATCCTTCGGTAAGCACAAAGGGAAATTAAACAATGTATGAGTTGAAGAGTTACTCCTATTAGAAGGTGGGCACGGGTAGATAATCCGCTCTTCCTCCTTTTGTTCTTCGCTCTCCTCATCATCTTTTTCATCCAATGAGCCTACAGTTTCATCAATTCCTTCTTCCATAGACTCCTGCAAAATATTAGTCTCTTCTTGGGCAGCGGAGACTTTCCCAATAAATTCATCAATATCATAATTATATTTATAATTATCATAGAAATATTTAACTATTTAAGGATAGCTAAATTTTCCGGTCTATAAAATGAATCATCAAAATCTTCAAACTCTTTAAACGAAGATTCAATTTCACAAGCACCCTTAAAAGAAACAAATTCTTCTATTCGTTCCACACCATAGTAATCATATATACCATTAGCATAAGAAGCTAAGGTTTCATTATCATTAAATTTGCATGAAAAGGGGAGGTGTGGAGCCTTCATCCTAGAGCAACAAGTATAATCATATCTCAAGCATAGTTGCCGAGCATACCAACGTAACATATGAATTTGATCCCATAATAGTTTCCCTTTTTGAGTCAAGAGATAATCCCTAAAGTATTCACGTTGATCCAACGTGTCTCCCATATTATATAATTGAATGGGGTTTTCTCAGGGTTATTAAAGTAGTGCATAATATCTTTCACATAATGAGCATCGGGGGTTTTAGGAGGTTCCCCATCTCCATGAGTAGCAAGTAAACCTAATTTTTTTGGAATTTCGTGTTCCATATCCATAACTAAAGATAGAGAAAAACTTAAAACAGCAAATAAAAATTACTTAGTGATAAAGCAAACAAGCACACACGAGAATATTCACCCCACGCTATAACTCCCCGGCAACGGTGCCAGAAAAGGTCTTGATAACCCACTAGTATAGGGGATCAATTGTAGCCTCTTTCGATAAGTAAGACTGCCGAACCCAACGAGGAGCTAAAGGCAGAACAAATACTCCCTCAAGTTCTATCGACCACCGATACAACTCTACGCATGCTTAACATTCGCTTTACCTAGAACAAGTATGAAACTAGAAGTACTTTGTAGGTGTTGTTGGATAGGTTTGCAAGAATATAAAGAGCACTTAAATAAAAACTAGGGGCTTTTCAGGTAAAGAAGCAATAAAGTTAGTATAGCAAGTGTGGAAAATTGGTGGTAGGAGTTGCGTAATTGTCCCTAAGCAATTGACTACTTTACTAGACCGATAGCAATTTTCATGTGGGAGAGGCCACTGCTAGCATGTCATCCCTGACTTGGAATTCTATGCACTTATGATTAGAACTATTAGCAAGCATCCGCAACTACTAACGTTCATTAAGGTAAAACCCAACCATAGCATTAAGATATATTGGTCCCCCTTCAATCCCGTATGCATCAATTTCTATGCTAGGTTGAAACTTCTGTCACTCTTGCCCTCCAATACATAGTCCTATGAACATACAACTAACCCTATAGTGTGATCCACCCGCGCGCTCATATGATGGACACCAAAGGACAGGAACATAACCACAAGCAAATTAAAATAATCATAGCAATTCACCAATTACCGATAGGACAACGAAAATCTACTCAGATATCATAGGATGACAACACACACTTAGGGATGTAAACGGATCGGATCGGATCAGATAATGCCTTTACCATATCCTTTATCATATTTTTTTTTCAGATTCGGAGCGGAGCGGATAATGACCGGATGCGGATTCGAATACGGATTATATCGGACTACGGTTCGGAGCGGATGCGGAGCGGACTCGGACAGGAAACGGACAAAAAATATTAGGTAATACGTGCAAAAAGACATGATTTAATTACTACTATGAAAACAATATGAATACACATTTTTATCCAACCCCGTAGCACTAGAGAGTGACCAAGCATTTTAAAGCCATAACTCACACTAATATGAGAACAATAAGGTGACGGATAATATTATGATGGCATTAGACACAATGCAAGACGAAGGTCTTACTTAAGAAATAGTACTTAGTTCTAAGTTTTATTGAAGTTTTTATTTATTATAAAAGGCTAGTATTTTATTATAAATACTTAATTCTAACTACTACTACAACTTAGTGTTTTCAAGTCTATTACGCCCTTGGCGCATTTCTAAAAAGTCTATTACATATGTGTTCACAAGTCTACCAGCTATACTTGTGCGTGCATGCAAGCAACCACTACATGATCGCTCAAGCCCGTATTGGCTGACTTATATGTGCAAGTAAGAATATTTTCGCCGGCATATACGTACTCAGACCGCCATCCCGGGCCTTGTGGCATATATATGTACGCAGATCGCCGTCCCGACGCACATCACGCAGGGACCGTAGCTTGTCCTGGACTTGCCCATTGTCTTGTACGGGCGTTGATCATGGCTGTGAGCGGTGCCGATTACGCATGGTGATCTGCCACCACGACCAGCTGGGCACGTGAGAGCAAGCTGCTTGGTAGCATGGCGTGGATGCATACCTTGGAGATGGCGAGATGCCCTAAACTAAAGTGGTTCATTGCACCTAGAAAATCATGAAATGTTCAAACAGAATGCTCATCTCCATTGGTCGGACTAGCCGCTAGAGAAGACGACGTCATGCAATGACCATGGCTGCCGCCTGCTAGTGATCATATAGTCTACTTGGTGCTAGTACTAGGATTAGGTTAAACACTACTTATTTGTGGTGATTTTATTGAGTAGTATACTTGGTATTTGGGCTTGTTGATGGGCTAAATTTATCGGATAATCCTATTTGATAGCCTCGGATAATCCACAAAAAATACCAGATAATCCACATCCGCCGGATATTATCAATACCATATCCTTTACCATATCCATCGGATATCCGATTGACCAAAATCCGTATCCGCATCCATATCCGCCGGATTTGTACAAGTGCATACCATATCCTCAAAAACGGATGCGGAAACGGATTCGGAACGGAAATTATCCGTACCATTTACATCCCTACACACACTACAAAAAAAAAGACACATCCGTGACATTTTGGGCTGAACGAAATTTTTTTCTGTCATACATATGACACTTCTATGACGATAATTGTGACAAAACCCGGTATCATCATAGATGTGGTGGGCTCCTACTTCTATGACAAAAATCATGACAGAAAATGGGCTTTTCGCCCGGCGGGCCGGAGACGCAGCTGCATGACATTCTTTGGGCCGTCCATGACCGGAAAAAACCGTGGTAGAAGCGAGGGGAGGAAAATTTCGGGAGTTGCGGTTACGGTGGGAGGTCGGGCGGAGCGATGCTGCGTTTCTCAGACGACGCTGCGTGTGTGCGGCGTTAGCTCTAATGAAGCCGAGTGAGGCGTTGGGCTCTAACGAACCCGGCGATTACTGCTGCGAGCCAGCGTTCACGAACCCGAGCGATCGATCGATGGCTGTTAATCGAACCCGATGGAGCGATTCTTCGCTCTGCTGCTAGCGAAGCCGATCGATGCTGCCTGCGGGATGAGCGATGAGCGTTGCGGCGGTGGATGAGCGGTGGCGGTGGCGTTGCCTCTGGATGAACAGGAACCCGTGATGTGGAGGGCTGGATGAACAGTAGATGGTGGAGGGGTGGCCGTGGAGGGGTGGTTGAACAGGACCCCGTGGTGTGGAGGGCTGGATGAACAGTAGACGGTGGAGGGATGCCCGTGTGGAGGGGTGGTTGAACTGTAGCCATGGAGTAGCGCGCGGTGGAGGCTGGATGAATAGGAGCCCGTGGAGGCTGGAGGAGGTCGACGGTAGCCCGTGGACGCTGGAGGAGGTCGACGGTGGAGATGAACAGTATCCCGTGGAGTCCCGTTTTGCGCACGCCACACCCTCCCTGCTTCGACCGTAGAAGCGCCCAACACAAGTCCATTTCGTCCGTTTGCGTACGCCACACCCTCTCGATCAAGCTGGAGCCCGTTTCAACCGTAGGAGGTCCGTTTAAATCCGCTTTTTGGTACGCCACACCCTCCCGATCAACAGGACCCCGTTTCGACCGTAGGAGGTCCGCTTCCTCCGTTTTGCGACACGCCACACCTCCCGATCAACAGGACCCCGTTTCGACCGTAGGAGGTCCGCTTCCTCCGTTTTGTGGTACGCCAGCCCCTCCCGATCATCAGACCCTGTTTCAACGCGTGGCGGTCGAACACAAGGCCGCTTCTCCGCCAGCGATACGACATGCCTCGTTTCCATCGCCTGTTCCGTCCAAGCCCTCCCAATGAACACGACCATGCATTTCGTTCCGACCCAACCGGTTGGCTCCCCAGGAACACGACGACGACGTTGTTTCTCCGTTCCGACCCAGCCATGTACGTATGCGCGATAGGCGTTAGAGACCCTGCCCGTATGTACGTACGTGGCCGTATTTTCTTTCTTGCACCCTAGCCGATGTACGTACGTGTACATGCTACGTGCGCGCCTCTACATCCACCAGTATATATGTACGTACACGTTCACGACCAGAATGACAATGCTACGTACGCTTCGACCAGGTGGGTCCCGACTGTCAGGCACTTCCTTGCGTGCGAAGATGTAGCTGGTGGGTCCCAGCAGTCAGGGGGGCGAATCTTTTTTTTTTGCCCGGACGCACTTCTTTGCGTGCGAAGGTGTAGCTGGTGGGTCCCAGCAGTCAGGGGGAAATGTTTTTTTCACGAAATATGGTGGCCCGTCCGATGGGTCCCCGCTGTCAGGTGGAGGAATAATTATTTTGCGCGTAATAAGGAGGCACTTCCTTGCTGCGCGTGGACCCAGCTGTCAGCCTCTCCACGTACAGTCCACGTCCGATGGAAGTCATTCCTTGACCACGTTGACCACGCCGCACCGAGAGCACCAGGGCGGTGGACGACGGCGAGGCCTAGGAAGGGGACGACGCGGAGCCGGGGAAGACGCGGCAGTGGATGCCCACGCGTAGAGGAGTACGAGGGTTCACTGGTTCGCTGCGGTGTGAGGCTGCCGTCGCCGCAGAATAACAGGGGGTGTGGGTGAGTAGAGGGATGGCCTGGCCAGCGGTGGGAGTAGTAGGGGGCGGTGAGGCCTCCGCCGCATCGCAACCGGCCACGGGAGGCAGGAGCACGAGGCACGACCGGCGCTGGTTTGGGCGGCTGGAGCAAGAAGACCAGAGGTTGAAGAAGTACTACGGCCGTTGGATGTACATCGTACGGTCACTGGAGCTAGAATCGTACATATTGACTAAGTTGACAAAGCCCTCCGTCCCCGTCAACTTGTAGGCCCACAAGTCAGCCTGCCACTATACTGGGTCCCAGCTAACAGGGGGAGTATTCATTTTTTTTGTGCGTAATAAGGAGGCACTTCCTTGCGTGCGAAGATATAGCTGGTGGGTCCGAGCTATCAGTGGCGGTAACGTTTTTTTCACGAAATACTGAGGCCCTTTCGGTGGGTCCCTGATGTCAGGTGGACGAATCATTATTTTGCGTGTAATAAGGAGGCATTTCCTTGCGTGCGGCCGTGGACCCAGCTGTCGGCCTCTCCACGTACAGTCCACTTCAGATGCATGTCGGTCGTTGACCACGTTGACCAGGCCGTGCCGAGAGCACCAGGGCGGTGGACGACGGCGAGGCCTAGGAAGGGAACGACACGGAGGCAGGGAAGACTCAGCAGTTGTTTCCCATGCGGAGGGGAGTACGACTGAACGAGGGTTTACTGGTTCGTCTACCGTCGCCGGAGAATAACAACAGGTGTCGGTGAGTAGAGGGATGGCTAGGCCAGCGATGGGAGTACGATGGGGCGGTGAGGCTGCTTGGCGGCAAAGACAGCCGGAGGAAGGAGGAAGACGAGCAGTCCACGGGCGCTTGTTTGAGCGGCTGGAGCAGGAAGAGCAAAGATTGAAGAAGCACGACGGCCGTTGGATGGCCATCCAACAATCACTGCTTGTGCGTCAACCTTTTTTTCGGGAAAGCCTCAAATCTGTGGAAAACAGCATACAGCCCATCTGCCATTATTTATAATAATTTACAGCCCATTTGCTAATTCTTAAGGTTTTTTTGGAACCCATATTATTTTTTTTATCATTACAGCCCATATTGTGGCCACGGTTAAAAAATTATATGAAATTTTGCATATTTCGGTGCGGTCAAAACTGTTTTTAATCCCAAAATTTTGACACACATTCAAACTGATTTTAAAACTAAATGTATATCAATATAAAATCCAACAAATTCTCCACGCACAAAAATTAATGTAATTTAAAATCTCGAAATAAAAAAAAGATATTTGAAACTAATTGCTGCTTTGATGTGTTTTAAAATGTACAACCCATTTCTCATTCTTGATGGGCCATTTTCTCGGCCAGCCGAATGAAAGCTCTCCTCGTCTTGAAAGATTTGCAGCCCAACAGGCACGACAAAGCGACTTACTTGGCAACTAATCAAAAAACTGGGCTGTGGCCGTGGACCCAGCTGTCAGCCTCTCCACGTACAGTACTCTTCCGATGGAAGTCGTTCCTTGACCACGTTGACCACGCCGCGCAGAGAGCACCACGGCGGTGGACGACGGCGAGGCCTAGGAAGGGGACAACGCGGAGCCGGGGAAGACGCGGCAATGGAAGCCCGTGCGGAGAGGAGTACGAGGGTTCACTGGTTCGGCTGTGGTGTGAGGCCGCCGTCGCCGCAGGGCCTGGCCAGCGGTGGGAATAATAGGGGCGGTGAGTCCTCCGGCAACCTGACCCGGCCACGGGAGGCAGGAGCATGAGGCACAACCGACGCTGGTTTGGGTGGCTGGAGCAAGAAGACCAGAGGTTGAAGAAGCACTACGGCCGTTGGATGGACATCGTACGGTCACTGGAGCTAGAATCGTTCATATTGACTAAGTTGACAAAGCCCTTCGTCCCCGTCAACTTAGTAGGCCCACAAGTCAGCCTCCCACCAAGGTGGGTCCTAGCTAGCAGGGGGAGTATTCATTTTTTTGTGCGTAATAAGGAGGCACTTCCGGTGGGTCCGAGCTGACAGCGGGGGGAACGTTTTTTTTGCAAAATACGGTGGCCCGTCAGGTGGGTCCCTATTTGTCGATTGGAGGAATCATTAATTTCCGCATAATAAGGAGGCACTTACTTGCTGCGGCCGTGGACCCAGCTGAGACTCTCCATGTACAGTATACTTCCGATGGAAGTCGTTCCTTGACCACGTTGACCTCGCCGCGTTCCGTTGCATGTATGCGTTCATGGGCATGGTGCGTCCCCATCGACCTCTCACGTACAAATCATCTTCCGATGACTCTCGGTTATTGACCATGTTGACCACACCGTGCGAGCGCACTCCAGATGGAACAACCCGGAGATGGGGAAGACGAGGCGGTGGAGTCGCAGATGGAGAGGAGTGGGAAACTTCACTGGTTGGTCTTGGCAAAGACAGCCGCGGTGCTGCCCACGGGAGACAGGAGCAAGAACAGAGGTTGAAGAAGGAGCACGGCTGTTGGATTAACATCCAACGGTCCAGCTGCTAGAATCATTTGTTGATTAAGTTGACAAAGCCGTGCGTACACGTCCTCTTAGCAGGCCCACAAGTCAGTCACCAAATCTGACGGGTCCCAGCTGTCAACGGGATGAATAATTTTTTTCGCAAAACAAGGAGGCACTTCCTTCCGTGGGAAGATACAGCCGGTGGGTCCCAGCTGTCAGGTGGAGGAAACATTTTTTTCAGCTTAATAAGGAGGAACTTTCCTTGCGTGCGACCATGGACCTCGTGGATCCCAGCCGTCGTGCTCTGCATCTGATCCTCTTTCGATGACTCTCGTTTGTTGACCACGCCGCACCGAACACAGCGAGGCGGTGGACGACGGCGAGGCCCGGACGGGAACGACTCGGAGATGGGAAAACGCGGCAGTGGAGTCGCAGATTAAGAGGAGGAGAAGGGTTATAACTGGTTCTGTTGCAATTCATATCAAACTCAGGTTCACTGGACACGTTCATATTCATGGCCAACATTCACTATCAACAACTCAAAATATTCATATATACACAAGCTCAGCATATCTATGCATCCAAATGATTGATAGATCACACAACAATATTCATACATAATTCACAAAAAGATTCAGATATACACATGTTCAGTATGTTTATGCATCCAAATGATTGAGATCACAACCAATATGATCCATGGACGAACTTTAATTACCTAGGGTACAGACTGGTAAATGGTGTTCAATCAGAGGCACTTCTTGCTAAAATTAGTTCTTATGCGAGTAAACTTTCGAGTACATAAGAGGCAAAGAGACAATCTAAACTTTGCTTGTAGGTTTATCCTCAAATAGTGGCCTCGTCGAAGCGGAGGTTTGAGCAACTTGGCCTCTACTTTCATCCAACTAGTTTCCTGGCTCATCTTGGTCCTGTATCTCGCCAAAATTCTACATTGCAGACGAGAAAGGAGGCGGTTGAGAAAATGAACCACCCAAATTTTTTGTGCAGTTCAACTGAAATGGAGCATCCTTGGCGTGCAGACTAATTAAGTGCCAGATGAATATACGCGTCAACCAACTTGTCTGGAATCTTTAGACTCCATGCCATATAGTTCGCTACCATATGTGCCGATAACCAAAAGGCACAAGTTGGGACCAAAGACTGGACTACGTTTTCTGGGCTATGAACCAAACAATATTTTTGGCGTTCACTCTCCTAATACTTGGAGTTTGACAATTGGTTGACGCCGGTTGATACTCGAATGAATATAGGCACTTCTTGTCAACGTCGATGCTTGTCTGAGTGAACTTTGGAGTACATAGCAGCAGCATAAGGACATGTCCATCAGATCATTTTGTGTAGTTCTACTGAAATCACCCGATGTAATGATTTGCATGCGAGTTCAGGCTCCCAATTGCTCCTTTCTGAAATCGGCAAATAGTAGCACAATACCAAATTACCAATACATATGACAGGCACAATAATTAGGATAAAGACCCGTACCAACCTGTGTGAGGTGGCATATCAATTACTATTTCCTTTGACTGGAAGCCGAGATAAGCCAAGCGACTGACAGCAAAGGAAGAAAGAAAGCGGATATTAGCGACTAACAGGAAAGGACGGAAGCTGTCGAGGCAATGAAGCGCCCAAATTTTTTTGCAGTACCACCAAAATCAAGCATCCCTGTTGGCACATATATTGAGAGAGTGAGATTACTGTAATAGTGTGACTAGTTGATGAAACATACACTAACAAATAGAAGCACCCTCATTATCTTAATGGGTAAAGTTAGCAACTTAGTAGTCTTGCTTAAAGAGAGGTATTAGTTTATTTAATCAGTGCCAATTAGCTCAACTCAACACTCAAAGCATTGCCATTTATCATAGGTTGCAAAACTTAAAAGTGCAAAGATAAAGGAGTTTCTCATGACAGTAGCACGATACAAATAGAGATGACAGCAAACTAATATGGATGAAGGCCTTAGGCCCGTACCAACCTAAGAAAAAAAGCTTATTCATGTAGTCCCATAAGAGATGATAAAGCACTCACTGGAATCACACAATAGTATATATTTTTGTGCACTTCAAATGTATGGTTGAAATCACTCTTGTTTACCAGTGCTGAGATTATATCGAAAGATTATCAAGAACTTCTAGCAGAGTTAAAGCACTGGCTGGGATACAGTTCATTGTATTGTCTTGTGTAGTTCCACTAAAATGTATGATTGGCACAACATGATCCCTGTTTGCACAAGTAGGAACAAGGTGAAACCTTCATTAGCTTAGTGAGAAAGGATAGGAAGACATTAGCATATTACTCAAACAGTAGCATCAAATTCATGATGGACAATACGCAAAACATTGCCTCATTGAACCAATGGCAATAAATTGACATGCAAAACAATAGCACTATTTCGTCATAACACTAATAATATTCCCTCCCTGCTCCACCACATGATTCACCTCCATAGACAAACATTCACACGTACATGATTCAGCATAGGGTCCTACTAAAGATTTGTTTAACTCGGAAAGTTAGGCAATAATAAATTAGTGGTACTTAAGTGGTCCTAATTAATTAAGTGAGACAGCAGAAGTGGAAGGGCTCCCTGGAGGATCGTCTCACATGTAAGGTAGTCGTTGCCGGAGCCCTTGAATAGCCTCGACTGAGGCCTCTGGCTTCAGCAAGATCGCCTTGGAACTGTTTATTCTTCTTGTTCTTCTTCCTCTTCATGCTATGTTTCTCTTTCTCCTCACCAGTTGGTGAAACCAAGTACATGATTGGCCTTCTAATTTGGAATTGGTTTTGTCAGTGAGGGAGTACAAGTGTACTAGTAAAAAACAGCATTATTTTCTCATGGCAATGGAAAATAGAGATGAACACATGCATTAAATATCATTCTTACCTAAAGGAAGGTTATTGAGCCAATATGGATGATGAGGATTGGAACACAGATCTCCCTTTGTGCAGTTCCACCAAAATGAACCAACTGTTCCATCTGACATTCCAGTTAAATAGCACAAAAGTCACTTATTTTAAGAAGAGTTTTGTGCGATTACCAAAAGGTCACAACAAAGAATCAGGTGAATTGGATATCCCTGTTTGCACAAAAAGGCACAGAGGAAACAGTCAGAGTCTCAAACAATTACAGGCAAAAACATTTGGCTAAACTTTTCAGAGTCTCAAACAATTACAGGCAAAAACAGTGGCATGGCTTCATTTTTACCAGGGACATTATATTAAGAACAGCTAAGGCTGCGCTCAGTTCACAGGTTTGGTGCAGGATTTTCGTAGGAACACAATTCCTACCGTATTCTTTCCCTTCCAATCGTTCGGAACATGGGAAAGGTGAATAGTGTTTCATAGGAAAGCTGATCTGGTAGTATTGATTCCATCGGATTAGAAACATCCACGCGCTGCTCATTTTTTGAGCGGAAGTTCGAGGCAAAGCGCCGCTGCCATGCGTTAGACAAAGTTCTTTGTCTGTGTTTGCCGGAATAAAAAAATCAACCTATGTGTGGTACGTGAGGTGAGGACAAGAGTAGTCACTGTGCAGCTGAATAAACAAATAGCATCTCATACCGCCAAGCATGCTACTCTAAAAAAACAAATCTGTACATTTCGTAGTCCATCCGAACACATTCTCTTGAGAGTTTCCTCCGGTTCGCTGTTCCATAGTTTTATACCTACATACCTTTCCTATTCCTCTATTTTCATCAAGACCTATGTTTTCTACCCCTTTATTCCGACCGGAGCCTAAATATTTGGTATAAGGCCATGGGACAGTGGGTGCACCAGCAGTACAACACCATGTACGTGTGAGGGGCATAAAGTGGTGATTCATAGTTTGTTGCCCAGAAACAAACATCCAAGAAACATATCTGGGTTGGTCCCATTTTTGTTCACTCTAGCCACCTACTCCTATGTGTGGATAGCAAATCTACTCCTGGTCATACCACCGTGTACAACGTTACCCCTATATTTCCCTTTTAGACCAAGAGACCGGTTGGATGACCAGTCTGTACTACTTTCATCCCCTTTCCTTCCTGTTTGTACCAAGTCCGATGTACATACTAAATTCCCCCACCCCCACTTTATTTCAATGACAAGTATTTTCGGACGGAGGGAGTACAAGATTCGACTCCATGAAGTAGCTTTACCTCTAACAATAGAAGAAAAAAAAAGGTGACGTTGGACCATCCGATCGAGAGGGGCTGAGAGGTAGAAAATGATGCACTTGCAATGACGTAGCGAAATGCTGGCGAAGTAGAGCTAAGCGGTTTCGAACGAAGATATACGAAGGTCGTCGGGATGTGGATAGGTGGGCGGCGGGAGGCGGATCCGCCACGAGCAAAGACGAAGGATCGGAGGACCTCCAGCCCGGCCCGGCCGAGAGATAACGCAGTGCGGCCGGCAGTGGGTCTCCTCCTCGCTGACGACGGCCCAACGCTGCCCTCCTCCCCTTCACCGGCGGAGGGGGATACGTCCGGATCTGTAACCAGTGGTGAGGATAGAAAGCCAGTGTTTTTTGAAGGGAGAAAGACAGGGTTACTACCCTATCTTGTTTAGATCTGCAGAGGATGAGAGTGTGTGAATAGAGCAGCCCTAGCAAGCAAGCGCAGAGGCTCCGGCCTATATATAAGTAGTGGGGTAGTTTTCCTTTTTCATTCCATCAAAACAATCATTTAAAATTGTGTACTATACTTACATGCCAGGTCGCGGTTTTTTTAGTTGTTGATTGTTTTTTGAGATAGCTACCCGCTTGTTTCAAGTGGTGTTACAGTGTGCCAGGTCGCACTTTGTATCGTTCAAGTCTGGTAGTACTACAAGTCCCTCCATTAAATGAACAACCACCCCCTCGTAAAAATTGTGAACAAGCCCACGGCTAAAATTAGCGGAAACGTGGGTTGCCCCAACATGCATTATTATTTATATTTTCTACTCCCTCCGTTCCTAAATATAAGTCTTTTTTATTAGCCACACCTAAGACAATGATTTTTTATTAGCAGTGAACCCCACATGTCATAGACACGAAAATTGTGGCAAGATTCCCTTAGGCAAGCCAAAGTGTGTCTAACAATTTGAGCAACTCAGGTTAGGCAAGTGTGGCAAGTGTGGGAAAAATAATGTTGCAACATAAGACAAGCATAGTCACAATCCAAACAGCCCCGTGATTTTTTGTGACATGCATGAAAATTTGGTTAGTTAAATTTATTGTCAAAATTTGGCAAGGTGCATCAAATCAACACATGCAAGTATCAAAAGGAAAGTCATGGCATGCATGCATGCGTTGTACTCCCTCCATTTCCAAATATAAGTCTTTTTAGAGATTGCAACAAGTGACTACCCCCTCTGTTCCTAAATGTAAGTCTTTTTAGGGATTCCACTACAAACTACATACGGATGTATATAGACATATTTTAGAGTGTAGATTCACTCATTTTGTTTCGTATGTACTCTAGTTCATAGTGAAATCTCTAAAAAGACTTATATTCTGGAACGGAGGGAGTACATACGAAGCAGAATATGTCTACTCCTACATATGAAGTAGCCCATTTGAAATGTGTAAAAAGAGTTTTATTGAATGCAGTGCTTTGATGTGTCGCGTCAACTCATACAAGCCCGAGAAATTTGATTACTACGACGCCCTCTCCCTCGCGGACTGAGCTCCGGTGCCTTAACTGCACCTGCATTTGGCTGCATGATAGGTGGGCCAACCACCTGTTGGGCCCACCTGTCATGGACGCAAAGGCAGGAGCAGTAAGTAGAAGCTTTCGCTACACGCTATCCCTCCCGCACGAGGTGGACGGACATGCAGCAGTGGATTCGATACTGTATAAGTAGGGGTAACATCATTGTTCGTCTTCTCGAAGAGGCGAAGAGCCAAGTGCAAACCGAATGTGGCAGTTGCGAACGCTCGCGTGGTGCGATTCCTTGGAGTACTAGCCAGGCTCTTGCATGAGGCAAAATTTCTATTGTTTAACAATTAAACTCCATTATCCATTGGTTGATACTCATTCTGCATAGGTCCACGCGCTTAGCACCGTTTCCTCCTGGGGTCACCAATGTTTATTTGCTAATTAATAGCATTCCATGCAGTGAACTAGCCATTGCAAGTCATTAAAAGCATGCACACCTCTCATCTCTTATTGGTTGATACGTATGTCAAGAAACAAGAAACAAGGTAGAAGTTAATGCACCGCGCCTAAGTGTTTTGGGACTATTTGGTTTTCGTAAGATGACTTACACACCTAGACGGAGGGAGTAGTATAGACCTGTAAACCGGAAAGGAGTATTTTCCTTTCTAGAGATTTAAACAAGTGACTAGACTTCGATTAAAAAAACAAGTGACTAGACTACACCGTGTGCAGTACCCCCTCCCCTCCGGTTTATAGGGCTCAAATCTCAAATCTCATGAACCAAGGCATTTTGCGATTGGAGGAATGTATCTCGTACTTTACAAAACTACCCTAATTAAACTCATGCATTAATTACGTAGTTTTCTGCTTTTCCTCTCCGCCTTTGGTCGCGGTGCACAATATTGAGGCTAGCCATAGTGGGAGTAACTTAGGTAGTAACTTAACACATTCCAAGACAATTTTGCTTATGTGGCAAGTATTTAATGAGGAAAGAGGTGCTTGTGGTAACATAATATGTTACTGTAACATAGCACTTTCCGAGGCAAAATGAGTCTATGAGATAATAAATGAAGCAATCTATGATACTACTACTATGTTACTTTGCACTATGGAGGTACTCCCTCCTTTGCGGTTTATAGGGCTTATCTTAAAATTTTCGTTTTTCCATTTTATAAGGCTCAATTTGATTGTTCCCAATCACATGTTCAGATTTCAAGGTGCATTAAATCATTGCATGCAAGTATTAAGAGAAATTGACCAATGCATGTAATTTATGCATGCATGCATTGCAATTAATGCATTGGTAAACATACTTTTTGAGGAAAACAAGAGCATTAATTGGGTGCTTTTGCAAACTACAAAAAGTATTCCACCACTCACCATCTACCTTGGTTGATGAGATTTTTGAATTGAGCCTTATAAACCGGAAAGGAGGGAGTAGTAACTTACACTAGTGTCATATGCATGACACTAGTCTAAGTTACTCCCCACTATGACCACTCGAGAGAGTGCTTTGATACGCTTTTAGTCTCATGACTAAAAGTAGTGGGACTAAAACTTGTTAGCCTCATCCATGCTTGGATCCAAATACTAAAGAGACTAAAATCAAGTTAATGACATTTCAAAGCATCCGGGCCCGCGTGCCATCCACCAAATCACAGTGAGGTGCTACAGTCGAGACTCACCTATCACCCCGGTGTGGCCGTCATGACCCATCATATCACAAAACCCACACCTTTACCAGCAGTGGTAAGGTGGCCTCCAAGTTGGACTGGACTAAGCAACCATCATTTCATTGGAATGCTCGTTCAAGCCCTTTCTTCCCTTTCTTGAAGAAAACCTCACCTGTGCTACTCACTTCTGCCATTTTTCTTCTCTACCGACAAAGGAAAGGTGGGCGAATCAGTTATGCTGCTATATTTTCATTCCAATAATCTTCTTTTTGTGAAGCACCGACCGATTCTCACATCCTATTCTTTTCCCGTTTTCATTGTGATTGTGGTTTCCTTTCGATTGCTTTTTGTTTGTCATTTCATTGATGGATCCTGGTGCACTAGGCAAAGAGTTGCCGGGGGACAAACCACTGGAAACAGCGATCTCCAGGAAGCGAGCACCGACCAACGAGTTGACCATGTTGGCGGGCCAACCCATGGAGACGAAGAACTCCAAGAAACAAGCACTGGCCAAAGAGTTGAGGACGTTACGAACTCCTTAAAGAAAGTCAGAAGAACAGCAAGCGCCCCACCGTGCCTACCCCAGGAGCTCTGATTGCCACCTATGTGAGGCTCAAGACCGAGTTTGAGGAGATAGTCGCCGTTGAGAAGCAGTATTCCCCTGGCAAGGTGATGGCCCCCATCGAGGACGACGAGATGGCCCCCGGAGGGATGAGATCCCCGTGAGCTGCACAAGGTAAAAATAATGGCTTATTACCATAGTTGTGGTTTTAATTATTTGCAATGTGCTTGCTTTTTGATTATTTGCAATGTGCTTGCTAATATGTTATCTGCAGTGTGTCGGTGGTTGTCCTTGATGATTCCGATGTCGTGGCCCGCCCTGTTGGCATCGCTCGAGATCGATTCGATACCGCTGTCCATCTTGTGGACATCGCCCGAAGATTGATTCCGATGTCGCGGTCGATCTGTGGACATCGCCTAGAAATCGATTCCCATGCCGCTGTCCGTCTTTGTGGTCATTGCCCGAGAGATCGATGACAAGAAATAGTTGGTCGCGCTTAATCCTTCGTGGTAGTTTGCATTGCCATATGTTTAATTACCAGAATGATGCGTGTTATCAAACCATCTTAGGGCTAGTGCACTGTCTTGTGTGGGCGGATCTTGCTACTTTTGTTTGATAGTGAATCATGCGATGAATCACGCGAACCCTCTCCGAGTTATGGAAACAGATGTATCATCACCAGCTTTTGATGTAATATATGGCATGCTTAGATGTAAGTTTGAACTGTTTATCATATCGGCAGGGCTTGTTTGATGATTCTTGGTGTTAGTAGGCTAGCTACTGTGCGAGCTATAGTACTTGCAAAACACTCATCGAAGAGAAACGTTGGGGCTGATGAGCTCGTGGTACGCTTATACTTATCCCTCGTCGATCGACCAATAGCCCTAGCTCCTAAAATTGTAGGCTTAGCGATCGATCAGACAATAGTTGATATACATTCAGGCCTCATTTGGTTCATAGGGTAGGAAAATCGTAGCAAAAGTACAGAGAACGTACAACACAAAATCATAGCAGTGCAGAGACGTACTCCCTCCGTTCCAAAATAAATGACCTAGGCGGGCTAGTTTAGCCTAGTGGGTTTCAAAGTGATATGACGTGGTACAGTGTCGTCCAGTCTTCGCGTGTGGTAGCAGTATTGTGGGTACAGTAAGTTTTCTTGAAGAAGCGGAATTCAACGAAGTCATGATGGTTCCTTCGTCCGAACAACTTGCGGTGGGAAAGGTTGGGCCTGCGATACGACCGGGGTAGACCAGGATAATTTTGTGCATGGCAGGTGGACCAGGATGGTCGACGTCCCACATGTCAGCGAATGAAAGTATTCTTTTCGATATAGAGGACGAGCAACGAGTATTCATTGTTTATTTTTGATGAAAGCTATTGTCTCCACTGTTAATCCTTGACTTTGTCAATACCTCTCTTTCCTCCACATAAGCGGGGACTACTTGCTATGCATGCAGCGGGCAGTCAAGGCGTCTTATGGGCCAGGCCGGTGAGAGCGGGCTCCGGAAGCGGTCCGGTCTCTAGCATGGCCCACCTCACATTATCACCATATATTTCTTGGAGTCCGTGCGCGGCGGGCGGGCGATCTCTTCTCCCTCCCCCGTTTCTCTCTTCTCAGCCGACGCCCATCGAGCGATTAGATTTTGGCTATCGACGGTTTATTGAATTACGGTCCCACATGTCAGTGAAATTAAAAGACAACGCGTGTCCCCTTTGGTGAGCGGCACGCGAGCCGGACTGTCGGGGTTGCGACGCGTACGAGTCGTAAGTGTGCCGCCTTTTCCTTTAGAACTTGCGAAGCGTAACATTTTCGCGCGATCGGTCGATAGAAATCCAGAACAAAATGACGAGGGCGGTGCTTTCCCGCTCGTTAGGCGGGCTAGTTCGAGTGATATGACGTGCTACAGTGCCGTCCACTTGCTCCATTTTTATGTAAGCAAGAGTTTACACTCGTACGCGGGAGGAGTGCAAAACACCGCGGATCTGATTTTGATCGAGGGATAAATGTTACCTGCCAAATAATGGAGGATTGTTAGTGATTATAGCATGACAGTTAGGGCATCTCCAGCGCTGGCCCACAAATTTACACCGGCATCTGTCCGAGGACACTGATGGATGACATTCGATGCTGCCCGCATACCTTTCGACAACTATATGAACTAACCGGATGAAATCCGTGCAAACAAAGCAAATTTCAAATTAACCGGATGAAGGTCGATGGAGAGAGTACCGTCAGTGTGTTACGAAGATAAAAGATCATTGTCGACATACAGGTAGCATGAGAGATGCCCGAGAGACGATGAGCGCGTATAGGTCCAGAGAGATAGTCCTATATAAGCATGAGTGATAGCTATATGAGACGAATATCTGGATTAAAGGGGATTCAAATATTTAAACTGGAGATCACGACATCGATAATATCATAACGCAAATTGGTATATGAAACATGCATATTCATTTGAATTTGGGCACACGTGTAATGTTATATAGTTTATCAATATTGGTGATCCGTAGATTCTTCAATTACAAACAATGCATGGTTTATATGCAAATAGTGTCTAAAGGGGATTACACTATATGTTGCGTGTGTGAAACACATTATACATGTTTGAGAAGTTAAAAAAACCCCGCATGAAACACACATTAATTGGAGACAGTTAGCGAGGAATGCATACATTGGATTTCAACATAAAGTGGTTTCAAATATTTGAAAATCCAAATTGATGGATACAACCTTATGAATATGAGATCATGCCATTTGTAAACCATATTTATGTATAAATGGTGTTGTGCTTTTGAAAGTATATATGTAAAAAAAAGATGTATATAGAATGTAATTCCAATTGAAAATGGTTCCCGCCCGAAAAAAAATAGTAGAATACAAACGGGATTCGAAATGAGTTGGCACGGTAAACGTGCACTGTGCAAAATTTGAACGAAGCGGGGAAAGTCGCAGTAACCGCCCAAGACCAAAATCTGCGAGATGGAAATCACTACTACCTATCCCTGCCGCAAAGCCTATCTGCTGGATTTCTATAGGTTTCGATAGGGGTAGGTTTGTAATTTCACCCAAACGTGACGTAACCGCCTCTCACCCGGATCCATACACGGTGGGCGCCAAAACACAGTGTGCTCTCGGCCGAAATCGACTCCCTCCCTGATTCATATTCATACACGGTGGGCGCCAAAAACAAACTCTCGTCGGCAAATATTCGGTGTATGCGAGATTACCGTCCTATCCCCAACCGACTAATGTTGTTGTGATGTAGTAGAAATTTGAAACGGGGCTAAGTTTGTAAATTTCCTCGCATTTGAGACAAGCGCGCCCTGACTACATGGTTCCCCCCTTCCTCTCTACCTCCCTTTTCCCCATTTGTACTCCATGGGCGCCAAAACACCCTCTCCACCCCACCCTCCTCCGTCCGCCGCCGTCCGCCACCCCATCCACCGCCGTCCTCCTCCACCATGCCGGAGCTGATACCCCGATGCCGCCGTCCATTACAAGAGATCGACCTCTCTCATCCACGCCTTCGGACCGGGATCCTTGCATCCCGTCCTCTCGCTTCATCCCCGCCATCGTCCACCTTGTCGGCGCCGCTCCTACGACCGTCTCGTCCACCGCGCCCCGCCGCCACCGTCTACCCTCCTAGATCTGCTTCCACGCTGCCGACAGCCATTGCTACCGCAGCACCGTCAAATTCTCACCAGATGCGTACACGGCGCCGCACCAGAGGCGGTACTCTTTTGTATCTGCTCAACTTATTTATCGCAACAAGAAAATAGATCGCCACTGCTTTACTCTGATTTCTTGTCTTGGTTGCGAAGTTGCCTTTGTCCGGTTTGCATCTTCAGATCCGCCATTGCACGCTCAACACTATACTCCCAATGCTTATGGTTTTCCCCTTTTATTCCACACTAGTTAAATCACAGTAGACTAAATTTCAAAATTGGGTCACCGATTTTTCAGAGCTCACGGAGTTTGCGGTGCCATCCAAGGGGCTCGGGTGGTTGTGGGGCCTCACGAAACGAAGAAAACTCGACGCTGGTGGGGGGTGGGGTGGCGGAGGAACACAGGCGGTGGGGGCCGGTGGTCCAGCCGGCGGCCCGTGCGGTGTTCTGTATGGGAAGAATCACAGACGAGGAAGAAGAAGCGTTAGGAGATGTAGGATCTTCATCCAACCGCCTGAAATGGTTGAGAGACCGGGAGTTGCATTCTTAATGCGCCGGTTCATCATGTGTGGGCACCTGCGCAACCAACATTTTATTATCCAAAATCTGCTTGCTCTTCTTTACCATGTTCGATAGTGCTGGCTCAGACGCGATCGATAGGCTTTCAATTACTAGCGGCAATACAACACCGTATTTTCAAGCCAGTTCCACTTTCACGATTTATATATCGTGGTTATGGTGTACCCCTGTTATGTACACTATGATCTGCCTAGTTGCTGTGTGCTCTTGTTATCATGGTTTGGCAATAAACTATCTATACAGTATATTATGAACCTATCATCTGCCAGCTATCCTTACTTACGAGCCTATTTTTTGTGTACTTGTGCCAGATTATATAAATGCACGCATGCGATATTACAGCACATATGAGCTCTCTCATCATAATCTAGTGATAGCACATAAGTATTTACAGGAGCGCCCCTATATTAGAATATCATCTGCATTACAAAGATAATCTCACAACTATTTATGTTTTCATGGTTCTCAGATATTATACGCAATTACAGTGAATATCAGAATCCGCGCATCAGAAGAATATTGTGGAACACTGCAATGACTTACAAAATTGGCACCAGGACGTTGAGTGCCATTTTGGAAGCAATGAAACTCGTACGCTCCCCACCTGTTGATTCTTGTTCAGAATATCATTCTAATGACTATTCTAACCTCGAGGAGTCAAAGGCAGATGGCCTGTCCTGTTCACCCATCAAGGTGCCTGTTCTAATTTGGCAAGGTTTTATTGATTGCGCGTATCTTGCATATGTTGTCTTGCATTTCTTCTACTTTGTTGCACCACCATCTGCTTAGTTTACTCATCATATAACTCGAGATGCTATGCCCATCCATTATCAATACATATTCCATCTGTCGTCATACCATGTTTTTCCACTCAAATGTTGTTCTTGTGCATCAGACATCAAAAAGGAAGAGGGTGATTACCTAACACGAAGGAGCACCACAAAGTCCTTGAAAACGTGGTGGTGCCGGGAGAAATCAGACAGCGCCCCACTTATATTGGCTGTACAACCCAGTGACACAAAACATAGGACCGACTCCAAAGCAGATTGTACCCATACTTCACCGGCCACACACTAGCCCCACCACACAGGACCTGCACTCCAAAGAAAAGGTATACCGATTTCATTTGCCATAGCACCAGCCGTACCCACGTAAAAAATCCCACTCCAGCAAAAAGTACAGCAAGTCCACCGACCGAAGACCTATCCCAACTGCAGAGACGGCCAATTCCTGCAGATTGGGACCCCATTCCATTTATTCCCAGTTTAAAATACAATGCTTTCAATGTTGTTAGGGACTATGTGCATATATTCCCATCATGGGAAGATTATTGTGAAGACAAACACCATTTTCACATCTTCCTGTCCAACTTACGTGTAAGTGCTATTATTCATGGTTATTATTTTCCTGTTTTCTGCTGATCGAACACATCAATGATTTACATTACATTGTTGTAACTAGGTGAGGGTCAATCTGGATAGTCATGACGAGAAAAGCTTGCTTGTGCTTTTCAAGGAAGCATTATAGCAGTATCGGTGTTACCTGAGGAAATCACACTTTGATGGCAAGTCTATAAACGAATTCCCGGTGAAGTCTCATGTGCTAAATTTAGAAGACATTGAATGGAAAAACCTTGTTATGCACTGATTTCGTTCCGAGGATGAGGTACTGTCTATGAAATCACATGACAATTTGAACTTCTACTTTTCCACATGTGCCTTACGGATCTTTTTTGCAGGAAATCAGCTCGAAGAAGAATTCCGGTTTGAAAAGAACGACAGGATATCGCAAATATGATGCCCGCTGCTTTGCTCTTGTTAGTACCTGTTGTCCTGTATCACTGTACTTGCATACATACCTGGTTCATTATGTGACAGCAGTATGCATGATAGCTTGCTTATCAATTTTTCGCTCCAAATTATCTGATCTGTATGAATGGTTACATTAGTGTAGAATATATCCAATGCCAATGAATTTTTTTACCTCTGCATTGTTCTTGTAAGTACATGCGGTCCTTTATCAGTGTACTTATATTGACAGGTAGTTGTTCATGTACCATCACTCTGCAGCTTATTTTCCTTTGCCCTCCATTTTCTACACATCAGATCTATATTTACTCTTACCATAAGGTTGGTACTGAAGAAGTTTAGCTGTGCATTGCTCTTGGCTGTGCCTTTTGCTTGTATCGCTGCACATACATTTATAGCTACTTGGTTATGTAGCATCACTCTTCATCTTATCTTAAATATTCTCCATTTTTTCGTATATTATCACATCTATATTTACTCTTAACAAAATGTAGAATAAATGCAATGCTTATGAAGAACATTACATGCTAAACTTTTGAATTGCCCCTCATCGGCATGGACAAGGGCTTTATAGAGCCTGTCTTCACCAGTAATGTAAGTTTGTCCTTCTCAAGCCTTCAAACTTTGTTGTGTATATTTGGTTAGGCATGAGTGCAACAGCTGTTTATTTTTGGTGTTTGCATCAAATTGCATGTTTAAAGTTTATTATGTAGTTCATAAACAAAAGTTTGTCCTTCTCAATTTAAGTTTTCAGTTGTACAACTAAGTTCCTTCTTCATACCATGTAAATTAAACTATACAGAGCAAGTGATCTTCTTTTGCACTGCATGTATGCTTCTCGTTTCTTCATCCGTAATCCGGTGGTGTGGTGAACCTACCCACTACAAAGACAATGTCATATTCTGCAATGTCTTAACTATGAACAATGTCATATCATTCTACTATTATTTAAACCACCTCTTTATTTGCCAATCTGAAATGGGTTAAATTGACAAAGACACTAACCATTGATACTTATGAGTTCTTGATCGTAATCGGTGGTGTCGTGAAGCTGCCAACTCCTTCACAATGTCAATTCCTGCCATGTCTTGACCTGAACAATACCATATTGTGTTAATGCAATTTTAAACTGTGTCACTTTATTCACAAGAAGAAATGTGATGAATTGTCAAGACTGATACTTTTATGTACAAAACCTGTCATCTGTCCTGCTTGTTTATCTTTCAGAGTGAGGAAGATATAAGTGTTGAACAAGCCTTGATCTCATCATCTTGCTCATTTGCTTGCGCTTGACTCCCAAATAGGGCTAACCTTTCTTGAACTCTATTCAAGTGCTGTCAGTTTTGTATATTATTTTGTCGGCGTGTTTATTTTCACTCGTGGCGATCTTTGATGCCCGGTGTATGTAATCTATTTGTCTGCTTGTGCTTTATTATCATAGTGGCGAACTTTGATGCCCAAAGTGGATGTAATATGACGTAATTTCTTTATTGTATAGTCTAGGTTTTTCTTATTCACGATGCTGCAGTTATTTTATCGTATATATATCCTGTCTTCGCAGAACCGCCAAACCGTAAAATTATGTTACATAATCTGGCCGTCATGCAATCACGATGTATGGTCCGCATCATGGGCCCCGTCAAACTGGCCCACTAGTAGATTCGGGCCTTTAATAGGCCGAGTAAACCCCGGCCCTCTTTTCGCAAGAAAACTCAATGGGATTTTAGGAGGCTGAGAAGTAGGCTGGGCTTGAAACGTGCCGAATAGCTCACGGGCCGGCGGCAGCCCGAAATGGACCCCGGTCCATGATTGTGTGAATCAATTCACGGGCTTTTAACATGCCAAAGTTGTCTTGGTCCTTGCTTGGCCCAATCAGATATCGGTCATGAAAGCGGCGGATGCAAACCGGGCCGTAGTTAGGCCCAACTATATGACGGGCTTTTAAAAGGCTGAAATTAATATAGGGCCGAAATGTTAAATGGGCCCTTAACAGGACGAAACTAATATCAGGCTGAATTACTAAATGGGCCTTTAGCAAGTGGGCCCAAAAGCATAGCCTCCAGTCAACGGGCCGAATCTGATATGGGCCATAATTGAGCCCAAAGCCTCTTAAAGGGTCGGACCTGATCTGGGCCGTGATTTGGCCCAGAAAGTGGGAGGCATTTAACGGGCCGGATCTTATATGGGCCATTACTAGGCCCGGAACGTGGCAGGCCATTAATGGACCGAATCAATTATGGGCCGACATTTGGCCCAAAACATGGCAGCCAGTTAATGGGCCGGCCTACTAGGGTCCTCAAAATCTTGTGGGCCTACAGCTGGGTCGGCCCATTAATGTCGGCAAAATCTCGTGGGCCTTTAGCTGGGCCGGCCCATTATGACCCGCAAGAATTTTGTGGGCCTTTACCTGGGCCGGCCCATTATGGCACACGAAAATCTTGTGGGCCTTTAACTGGGCCGGCCTATTATGGCCCGCGAAATCTTGTGGGCCTTTAGCTGGGCCAGCCCATTATAGTCCGCAAAATCTCGTGGGCCTTTAATTAGGTCAGCCCATTATGGGCCGCCAAATCTTGTGGGCCTTTAGTTGGGCCGACCCATTTAAACTTGATTGGCCGTGCCACGTATCGACGTATCATAGGCGCCTTCTGTCCAATGAGTGGATGCCATCTGTCCCAACGATGAGCCGACACGTGTTTCCTCCAGCCAATGATGATTTTACACGTGGAAAATCCCCATTGGTCGGGGCTGTTAACGGGTTATCGGATCCAAAACCCGACCCGATAGCTTAACGGCGTTCGTTACGGTGGATGCCACGTGTCGGTCACCCTTGACGAAAGCATTTACGGACGCGTGATTTATCGTCATGGAAGTGGACACTTCCGTGATGATAATTTTGGTAATGTCATGGAACACTTCTACGACAACACAGGTATGACTATCTTGATTCTATCATAAATTTTTCATGGATGTACATGCATGACAAAAAACGCGACCTACTGTGACAAACACGTATCATCACGGAAGTGTATTTTTTTTGTAGTGACATCATTGGATATATAATATGAAGCATAAAACACCATGTTCAAGTAGAGGGTACAGCGGGTTGCGGGAGAGTGGATCGCTGTAGATAGATGGGGGAAGGTGATGAAGATGTTGGTGAAGATGACGGAGGTGTTGGTGTAGATCGCCGTCGCACGATGATGGCCCCGGCGGCGTTCCGGTGCCACCGGGAGAGAGGGGGAGAGGGCCCCCTTTCTTCTTCTTCCTTGACCTTCTCCCTAGATGGGAGAAGGGTTTCCCCTCTGGTCTATGGCCCCCATGGCATGGGAGGGGCGAGAGCCCCTCCGAGATTGGATCTGTCTCTCTGTCTCTCTCTGTTTCTGCATTCCAAATTCTGGCCTTTCACCGTTTCTTATATTCCCGGAGATCCGTAACTCCGATTGGGTTGAAATTTGGACACGATTTTTATCCGGATATTAGCTTTCTTGCGGCGAAAGAAGGGCACAAACCGCCTTACGGAGTGTCCACGAGGGCCCAGGGCGGGCCTGACCCCCTGGGGCGCGCCCCTCACCCTCATGGGCCCCTCGGGCATTGTCTTGCGTTGATTCCACTTCCCAAAATTCACATGTATTCCAAAAAAAAATCTCCGTCAGTTTTTAACCTGTTTGGACTCCGTTGGATATGGATTTTCTACGAAACAAAAAACATGCAACAAACAGGAACTAGCACTGGGCACTGGATCAATATGTTAGTCCCAAAAAAGTATAAAACTTTGCCAAAAGTATATGAAAGTTGTATAATATTGGCATGGAACAATAAAAATTATAGATACGTCGGAGACCTATCAGTCAACACCCGCTATTGGAAGAAGGTAGCAGAAAAACGGGGTATCTCATCGGTACAGCCATATTAGCATAAAAATGAGAAGACCCCGCGTCACTCTCCCATGAGCGGCTCGAGCGAATCTCGCGTGCCACTGCGGCCGGCTCCCCCGCGCCTTCTCCCTCACCTCGCCGCCGCCACAGAGCTCCGTCGGGCAAAGCCCGTATGGCGGCGATGACGGGGCGGTCTTCTCTCGCGCGTGTCTCGACGGATCTCGAATGGATCTCGAGCAGCGGCCGCTGATGCGTTTACGTCGGCGGTGCGGGGAGGGGCCCTGGTGCCTTGCCTCGCGTGCTGGGGTCACCGTCAAGGCTGCTGTAGGCTGGCAGCTGCGGCTGGGGCATCGGCCGGTGCTCGTGGTGACCAGATGCCGGGGCGGCGTCCGTGGAGCTTGAGCAGTGCTCCTGCTCTGCGTAGTGATGGTGCTGGCTGCGGACCAGAGTGCGGCGGCTCGAGGGACCTAGCACCTTGATCTGGAGCCAATGGGGACACTCGGGCTCTAGCCTGGGTGAAGGGGAGGTGCGGGTATGCAAGGTTGCGGGCTGGTGCGGATCTGGCAGGGGAGGTGGCTTGGCACGGTGAAGCTTGGCTTCTGCAGAGCGGTGATGCAGGCTCTTGGATGCCGGGGGTCAACGGCTACAACGTGAGGGACGAGGCAGTGGCCAGGGTGGGTGGATTTGGGACTCCATGCTCGGACCTGACCCTGGCAAGCGCGATGACTCCCGTGGCATGAGAAGCTGTGGTGGATCATCGTGAAGTGGGGTATGGTGTCTTGGGTGCCCAAGGTGCTCTGGAACTGCATGCACACTACCGGGAGAGGTGGAGCTCAGGCGAAAGCCTTTTTGCAACAGTGGCGGCGTCTGCGGGCCTCGTTATATTCTTGGAGGCGTTGTCTCGGAGCTCCTTTTCCTCTTCATGCTCAGACTCTCTGGGTGAAAACACAAACTCCAATTTTCTGGAGTGGGCGCTGGCGGCGGCTACGCCGTAACTTCCTTGGAGGCGTCGCTTTGGAGGGTCATTAAGGGAGTTCCGGACTAGGGGGTGTCTGGATAGCCGAACTATCATCATCGACCGGACTCCAAGACTATGAAGATAGAAGATTGAAGACTTCGTCCCGTGTCCGGATGGGACTTTCCTTGGCGTGGAAGGCAAGCTTGGCGATCTGGATATGTAGATCTCCTACCATTGTAACCTACTTTGTGTAACCCTAGCCCTATCCGGTACCTATATAAACCGGATGGCTATAGTACATAGGACGAACAAAAATCATACCATAGGCTAGCTTCTAGCGTTTAGCCTCTATGATCTCTAGGTAGATCAACTCTTGTAACACACATCATCAATATTAATCAAGCAGGACGTAGGGTTTTACCTCCATCAAGAGGGCCCGAACCTGGGTAAAACATCGTGTCCCTTGTCTCCTGTTACCATCCGCCTAGACGCATAGTTCGGGACCCCCTACCCGAGATCCGCCGGTTTGGACACTGACATTGGTGCTTTCATTGAGAGTTCCTCTGTGTCATCACCAACAGGCCCGATGGCTCCTTTGATCATCAACAACGACGCGGTCCAGGGTGAGACTTTTCTCCCCAGACAGATCTTCGTGTTCGGCGGCTTTGCACTGCGGGCCAATTCGCTTAGCCATCTGGAGCAGATCGAACGCAACGCCCTGGCGTCGGTCAGATTTGGAAGTTTAAACTATACGGCCGATATCCACGGAGACTTGATCTTCGACGGATTCGAGCCGCAGCCAAGCGTGCCGCACTGTCTCGAAGGGCATGATCTAGCTCTGCAGCCGAATAGTGCCCTGGAGGCCGCACCAGAATCCGCTCTGACCCTTAATCCGAAGCCGGATTCCCCGATCGAGGACGAGTGGTTGGACACCGCCTCTGGGGCTTTAATCTCTACGGTGATTGAGCCGAACTCCATCCCTGTCCTTTGCGAAGACCTCGACTCCAAGGTGCCGGACTCCTCTCCGGACTCCGAACCCTCCGCGCCCTTGCCAATCGAATCCGATTGGGCGCCCGTTATGGAGTTCACGGCCGCGGACATCTTTCAGCACTCGCCCTTTGGCGACATCCTGAATTCACTAAAGTCTCTCTCTTTATCCAGAGAGCCCTGGCCGGACTGCTGTCAGGACGGTTGGGATGCGGACGACAAAGAAATTCAAAGCCCACCCACTGCCCACTTTGTAGCCGCTGTCGACGATCTAACCGACATGCTAGACTACGACTCCGAAGACATCGACGGTATGGACGACGATGCCGAAGACGAACAAGACCCAAGCGCCTACAGTGGCCTGGAAGGCCACCTCGTCATCGACATATATATGGTGGACATCCCAAAAGATGGGAACGGCGATGGAACAACGGAAGATGACCCCTCCAAGAAGCAGCCCAAGCGCCGGCGTCAGCGGCGCCGCTCTAAATCCCGCCACGGCAAGAATGAAGATTCCGGCACCGGAGACAACAATACACCGGATGGTCGAAGACTATCCACTCCGGCAAGATCCGGTAGCGAGGAGGATGGAGACGCCAGCCCTCACAAGAGAGCGGCGGAAGAAGAGGTAGAGGATTATATGCCTCCCTCCGGAGACGAAGCAAGCCTCGACGATGATGAATTCGTCGTGCACGAGGATCCCGTCGAACAAGAGCGTTCAGACGCGGGCTTATGGCCACGGCGAACAGCCTCAAGAAAAGCAGCAATAGCTTAGAGCTGATCAGGATCTGCTGGCCCGGCAGATGGATTTGAAGTCCTCGCGGCGAAGAGCATAAGCTCAAACGCCCCTCAAAAGCTACCCTAAGCATAAACTGCTCCCCGATTAGAGGAGGAGGCTTACAAACCCGCATCACCGGGGAGACAATACGGTGACCGACCACCCCGTGGTCGCGGCGGAAGAGGCCTCTAGGCCCTTCACTAGAACCGCACCCGGCATCGCTCAAAAAGCACACGGCCACGTGGAGCGCTCCGGACCTGCGAGATATATTGGAGGATAAGGCAAGACAATCAAGATCGATCTATGGATCGGCGTGGGTGCCTGATGCACGCAGCGTAACCGTCGCGCGGACCTGATAAGTCGGCCGGGCCGAACAAAACAGACAAAGCTCTTTTGAGCTCCGTCGTGATATCGCCCGATGATCTGGTAGCGGCACACCCACTATGCTTCCTGACGAAGTAATGGATCATCAAATCCCCGAAGGGTTTAAACCTGTCAATATTGAATCCTATGATGGCACAACAGACCCCACGGTTTGGATCGAAGACTATCTCCTTCACATCCACATGGCCCGCGGTGACGATCTTCACGCCATCAAATATCTTCCCCTCAAGCTTAAAGGACCAGCCCGGCATTGGCTCAACAGCTTGCCGGAGAGTCAATTGGGAGCTGGGAGGACTGAAGCCACATTCCTCGATAACTTCGGGCACTTATGTGCGACCACCAGACTGGTGACCTAAGCCACATAATTCAGCAGCCTGCATTTAATCGGCGGACAATTCTGGACACGGTTCTTAACCAAGAAAAACCAAATCGTCGATTGTCCGGGATGCGGAGGCCCTCGCGGCTTTCAAGCATAACATCCACGACGAGTGGCTTGCCCGGCACCTAGGACAGGAAAAGCCGAAATCCATGGCAGCCCTCACATCACTCATGACCCGCTTCTGTGCGGGTGAGGACAGCTGGCTAGCACGCAGCAACAACCTCAGCAAAAATTCTGGCAGTCCGGACTTCAAGGACCGAAATGGCAGGCCGCGTCGTAACAAAAACAAACGCCACACTAACGGCGACAATATTGAGGACACGGCAATCAATGCCGGATTCAGAGGCTCTAAACCCGGTCAGCGGAAAAAGCCATTCAAAAGAACTACTCCGGGTCCGTCCAATTTGGACCGAATACTCGACCGCTTGTGCGGATACACGACACCCCGAAAAGCCAGCTAACCACACCAACACGGACTGTTGGGTATTCAAGCGAGCAGGCAAGTTAATTGCGAAAACAATGACAAGGGGCTGCATAGCGATGACGAGGACGAGACCCAACCGCCGAACAATAGAGGATGAAGGGTTTCCCCCACAAAAGTGCGGACGGTGAACATGATATCATAGCGCACATACCCAAAAGGGAGCGGAAGCGTGCACTCGAGGATGTCTACGCCGATGGAGCCAGTTGCCCGAAGTTCAATCCATGGTCCTCCTGCCCGATCACTTTTGAGGAAGGGACCACCCCACCAGCATCCGCCACGGCGGATTCGCCGCACTGGTCTTAGACCCAATCGTCGATGGATTTCACCTAACCAGAGTCCTGATGGACAGCGGCAGCAGCCTGAACCTGCTTTACCAGGATACAGTGCGCAAAATGGGCATAGACCCCTCAAGGATTAAACCTACCAAAACGACCTTTAAAGGCGTCATACCAGGTGTAGAAGCCAATTGTACAGGCTCAATTACACTGGAAGTGGTCTTCGGATCCCCGGATAACTTCCGAAGCGAGGAGTTAATCTTAGACATAGTCCCGTTCCGCAGCGGCTATCATGCCTTGCTCGGACATACCGCGTTCGCAAAGTTCAACGCGGTGCCGCACTATGCATACCTCAAGCTCAAGATGCCAGGCCCTCGAGGAGTCATCACGGTCAATGGAAAAACTGAACGTTCTCTCCGCACGGAGGAACATCTGGCCAGCTCTCGCGGTAGAAGTGCAATGCAGCCTCTTAAGGCAATTCTTCAGTCCGGCCGTTAATCGGACGGACACAGCTAAGCGCGCCCGGAGTAACTTACAACAAGATCACCTGGCACGCCCGAGCACGCGTAGCGATGCGGCCCCAACCCGACTCTGCGAAACGTCAAAGCAGGTCCTTCGTGTACACCATTACGCTCTGAAGATACCATGGGCATGGGGAGAGGGGCACGACCACGATAAACCCAGACTGCGGCTCAACCACACCAGGGGCTCTCAAGTGTGTCGCCCTTTTTCTTTTCTTTTTACCTTTTACTTTTTATCCACAGGACTCCGTTTGTCAGAGGCCCTGTCCGGCAGCAGACCTGCCAAACTCACGATGCAACATCCAGGGAAGGATAAAGGCTACAACGAATATACAGGTGGTCTCCATTATGAGCATTTTTATACACCAATCTGCAGCCTACCCCTGGAGGGGGACATGTTTAACAGTCCCATACCTTGCTTATTGCACTATTTGTATCGTTCTGCATTCGTAGCAACACTTATTGAATAAAACAATGCAGCACCTTTTTGCTTATAATTGCATTTCTTTTTTCATACATATGTTCATTCACGGCATGTTGCATCCGTACACTTTGGTACGGCTAATATACACCAGGGGCTTATGTTTCCCGCATTATGGTGTGATGAGTCCGAACACTTTCACAAGTGCGGCACCCCGAACTTATAGCACTACATGCATCGGCTCCGAATCATGTCTTGGATCAATAGTTGGGTTTGCCCGGCTCCCATGTTTTGGTACCTTACGTTCCGTTATATCGGCTAAGGTAGCACTGGGAGAACCATCGCGATTCCGCCCGATTGAGCTGAGTTAACGCCTCGATGGAGAAAGCTAAAACTGACCGTCATGATGAGGCGAGAGCCGATCGCTGATTTGAGAGGTTTTTGCGAGTCCTTAAAGACTTATGCCGCTTAGGCGAGGAGCGGATCTTGTCCGGCCAAGGCGTGGATAGCGCCCCAAATTGACCTTCAAGACTAGGGGCTTCGTGAAATTTAAAATTATAGTATTCTATGGCTAAGTGAGAGTCTCCATGCATTATAAGTCCGGTTGCCTTGTTCTTTGTGTTGAGCGCCTCCCTTTATGGACCAAAAAATGGGAAAAAAGCGCTCAAGTTTATCCCGTACACCCCAGCACTCGTGGCATGGGGCTGAAGTGACGACTTGCCATCTCTCGATTTGATAAACAGCCGCCTGAAGGTAATATTTTAAATTAACAAGCGTTGCTTAGCGCATATGAACTAAGTTTTCAGCGCGCAGGATAACAAAATGCGAGTCTACTCAAATATTACATCTTTGGAGCACTCACCCGCATAATAGTCTGGGCGCCCTTCAGCACACTCTTATAATACATCTCGGGCGTGCGATGCTCCTTGCCCTCTGGTGGCGGGTCCGTCACGAGCCTCTGGGCATCCATCTTGCCCCAGTCCACCTTTGCGCGGGCAAGGGCCCGACGGGCACCGTCAATACAAGCGGAATGCTTGATGACTTCAACCCACGGGCACGCATCCATCAGCCGCCGCACCAGCCGAAGTAGCTCCTGTGCATGGCCTCCTTAGGCCACAGCCGAACTATGAGGCCCTTCATGGCCTGTTCGGCCGCCTTAGGAGCTCGACCAGCTGCTTCACTGGTCGCTAAAACACGGATGTCCGGCCTCGACATCGAGACCAGAAGACCTTCTCCGTCGAGCTCCCCTCCTCGGCCCGGTAGAATGCGGCAGCATCGGACACGCTGCGAGGAAGATCTGCGAACGCTCCTCGAGAGCTCTGAATTCGGGTAAGCAACAGGTAATTAACACTCACATGCTCGCTTTGCATGAAAAATGCCTTGCCCGCTACTATTTTCTTCACCGCCTCAACCTCCTGGAGGGCCTTGTAGGCTTCGGCCTTAGCGGCTTTGGCACTCTCAAGAGCCGTTGCAAGCTCAGACTCTCGAGTCTTCGAGTCACGCTCCAAGCTCTCATGTTTTTTCACGAGATCTAGGAGCTCTTGCTGCACCTCCGCCACCCGCGCCTCCTGCTTCTCTCGCTCGGTGCGCTCCGCGGCCGCATTACGTTCAGCCGCGGCCACCGCCTCCTTGAGGGTCGCCACCTCGTTAGTAGCCCCTACAATACCCACGTTATCCTTGTCATTTTTCTTGCAACCAAATCCTTTTCTGTAAGGTACAATTTTCATAAGGTATTACTCACCTTCTTTTTCCTCGAGCTGCTTCTTGGCATGGCCGAGCTTGTTCTCGGACCGCTCGAGGTTTTCCTGCAAATTATTGACCTCCATGATCGGTCTTGGCGGAGGTCGGCAACCTGACCTGCAATCCCATATTGACATATTTTTATGACTCCTGCGTTTATCTTTCTAAAGATCCTCGATCCGCTTTTCTTTCCAACACCGAACCGAGCATCAGGGGCTACTGTCTATGCGGTACCATTTTACATATATTGAAATTCTTACCTCAAAGCTCGTTAGAAGGCTGCTGCGAGGCTTCGTACTTTGCTCTTGGCGAGCTGAACCTTCTGAATCACCGCACTCATAACAGTGCGGTGTTCCTCTTTGATGGAGGCGCTGTTGAGTGCCTCCAGCAAATTATCCGGCACCTCTGGTTGGACGGAGGCAGCTGGCGTCGCGGTCTTGACCTTCTTACGAAGGGGTCGCCCACCGGACTCCGGAGCCACTGTGGCCTCCGGGGCTAAGTCCGGTGCACAGTCCGGGAGGGTGTCCTGTGACACCTCCGGGGCCTCCTCCTCCTGGTGGGTCCTTTTCTGGGATCCCACCTCGGCGTCATCCACGGCATGGGGGGTGGAGGCAGTCGGAAGGGAATCCATATCCGACGCACCCAAGGACCCGCTCGACGAAACGGGAAGATCATCCTTGGGCGGACTGCAGGGTTGTATGCAGCATTAGAAAGACATTATGTGGTGAAAAGAAAAAACCGTGAAGTTATTCGGGAGTCCGAATACTTACGATCTCGCCAGGGGCTTGGCCCTTGGAGGCCAGTCCTCGTCGTCGTCACTAGCGTTGGCGGAGCAGTCCGGGGGAAGAGTTTTTCCCTTCTTGGACCCTTCGGCCTCCCTTGTTGGGGAGGCCTTCCTTTTCTTCCCTCCCCCCGCTGGGGGAGAGGCTTTCTTCTTCTCCTCCTCGCCTTGGTGGGAGGAGTCGGCCTCGGTTCATCATCCGATAGCACCTGAAAACGGGAACTCTTCCGAGTCCCCGTGGACGTCTTCTTGGCCTTCTTCTCCGGCACCACGTGGGGTGCCGGAGCCAGCAGCCCCGTTAGGCGGGCGTCCTCTGGGTCCTCTGGCAATGGGGCCGGACAGATAATCCGTTTGGCCTTCGCCAGTCATTCCTGTCAAAGGTAAGGGGAGTTTAGATCCCGCATAGAGTCAAACTATGGAAAACAAGTGGTGAAATCACCTACCTCGTCAGCTGGACGCTGCGAGCGGAATCCGCGATCTTGATGGCGGATGCGGGAGCTCAGCGCCCTTGAACGGCACCTTCCGGACATCTTCGTGCGTAGTGTCGAAGAGCCCGCAGGAGTGCAGTGCTGCGCGGATCAAACTCCCACATGTTGAAGCCCGTCGGCGCTGGCACGGGAGAATCCGGCGGATGAGCATGACCTGGACTACGTTGACGAGCTTGAGCTTCTTGTCCACCAGCTTCTGGATACAGGCTTGGAGTCCGGTCAGCTCCTCCGAATCCCCCCAAATTCGGCCACTCTCTTTCCAGGAGGTGAGCCGTGTGGGGATGCCAGATCTGAATTCGGGGGCCGCTACCCAATCAGGGTCACGTGGCTCGGTGATGTAGAACCACCCCGATTGCCACCCCATGATGGTTTCCACGAAAGTGCCCTCCAGCCACGTAAAAACGTGGGACATCCTGCCCACCATGGCGCCTCCGCACTCCGCTTGGCTGCCCTTCACAACCTTCGGCTTGACACTGAAGGTCTTGAGCCACAAGCCGAAGTGGGGCTGGATGCAGAGGAAGGCCTCGCACACGACGATAAACGGCGAAATGTTGAGGATGAAATTCGGGGCCAGATCATGGAAATCTAGGCCGTAGTAGAACATGAGCCCTCGGACAAAGGGATGAAGCGGGAAGCCCAGTCCAAGGAGGAAATGGGGAAGAAATACTACCCTCTCATGGGGCCTGGGGGACGAGCTCTCCCTCGTCGGGGAGCCCGATGCGCGATGTTCTGGACAAATATCCGGCGTCGCGCAGCTTCTGGATCTGCCCCTCCGTGACGGAGGAGGCCATCCACTTGCCTCCGCTCCGGACATAGTTGGAGAAGGTTGAGGTATGAAGTGCGGACTTAGGCGCTGGAGCTCGAGTTCGCGGAGATGGATAAGCCAAGGAGGAAGAAGGCGCAAGTAAAAGGGTTGGATCTTTATCCCCTTATATGGGCGGACAAAAACATGTGTCCCCGCCGGCCTGGTAAAACTCGCTTATCCCCCAAGCGTCACAATCAATGGCACGGTTGGGTTACCCACGTCCGTATTGATGGGAATCCCGGAATAAGGGGAACACGATCTCTGCTTCGATAAGACGTGCCAAGGAAACCGCTTCGCTAAACACGCTGAGGTGGAACAATAAAAACAATTTGAGTAAAGGCTTGGGCGTAGTGCGACGTCACGCCACGAGAATCGTCGGCAGATTTATCTTGTGTAATATTATTCTCTACGGTGGTATGTGGAATTTATTTTGCAGAGCCGGACACTATCCTGGTGTTCACAATCTTCTATAAATTATTCGGAGGAAGAACCCGCCTTGCAATGCCGAAGACAACATGCACGCCCGGACTCGTCGTCATTGAAGCCTGGTTCAGGGCTCTTGAGGAGTTCAGGACTAGGGGGTGTCCGGATAGCGAACTATCATCATCGGCCGGACTCCAAGACTATGAAGATAGAAGATTGAAGACTTCGTCCCGTGTCCGGATGGGACTTTCCTTGGCGTGGAAGGCAAGCTTGGCGATACGGATATGTAGATCTCCTACCATTGTAACCGACTTTGTGTAACCTTAGCCCTCTCCGGTGCCTATATAAACCGGATGGCTTTAGTCCATAGGACGAACAACAATCATACCATAGGCTAGCTTCTAGGGTTTACCCTCTTTGATCTCGTGGTAGATCCACTGTTGTAACACACATCATCAATATTAATCAAGCAGGACGTAGGGTTTTACCTCCATCAAGTGGGCCCGAACCTGGGTAAAACATCGTGTCCCTTGTCTCCTGTTACCATCCGCCTAGACGCACAGTTCGGGACCCCCTACCCGAGATCCGCCGGTTTTGACACCGACAGTCATCCTTTGGTTGCTGTGTGGAGTTCTCCCACCGTCATGGGTGGTGTACGTTGATACGTCTCCAACGTATCTATAATTTTTTATTGCTCCATGCTATTATATATTCTGTTTTGGATGTTTAATGGGCTTTATTATACACTTTTATATTATTTCTGGGACTAACCTATTAACCCAAGGCCCAGTGCAAATTGTTGTTTTTTCTTGCCTATTTCAGTGTTTCGCAGAAAAGGAATATCAAACGGAGTCCAAACGGAATGAAACCTTCGGGAGAGTTATTTTTGGAACAAACATGATCCAGAGGACTTGGAGTGGACGTCTAGAAACGTACGAGAAGGCCACGAGGCAGGGGGCGCGCCTACCCCCTGGGCGCGTGATACGTCTCCAACGTATCTATAATTTTTGATTGCTCCATGCTATATTATCTTCTGTTTTGGACATTATTGGGCTTTATTATTCACTTTTATATTATTTTTGGGACTAACCTATTAATCGGAGGCCCAGCCCAGAATTGCTATTTTTTTGCCTATTTCAGAGTTTTGCAGAAAAAGAATATCAAACGGAGTCCAAACGGAATGAAACCTTCGGGAACGTGATTTTCAGAACGAACATGATCCAGGAGACTTGGACCCTACGTAAGAGAAGCTTCCAGGAAGCTACGAGGTAGGGGGCACGCCTACCCCAGGCGCGCCCTCCACCCTCATGGGCCCCACGTTGCTCCTTCCTCCTATATATACCTACGTACCCCCAAACGATCAGATACGAAGCCAAAAACCAAATTCCACCGCCACAACCTTCTGTACCCATGAGATCCCATCTTGGGGCCTGTTCCGGAGCTCGGTCGGAGGGGGCATCGATCATAGAGGGCTTCTACATCAACACCATAGCCCCTCCGATGAAGTGTGAGTAGTTTACCTCAGACCTTCGGGCCCATAGTTATTAGCTAGATGGCTTCTTCTCTCTTTTTGGATCTCAATACAATATTCTCCCCCTCTCTTGTGGAGATCTATTCGATGTAATCTTCTTTTGCGGTGTGTTTGTTGAGACCGATGAATTCTGGGTTTATGATCAAGTTTATCTATGAACAATATTTGAATCTTACGAATTCTTTTATGTATGATTGATTATCTTTGCAAGTCTCTTCGAATTATCAGTTCGGTTTGTCCTACTAGATTGATCTTTCTTGCAATGGGAGAAGTGCTTCAGTCTTGCGGTGTCCTTTCCCAGTGATAGTAGGGGCAGCAAGGCACGTATTGTATTGTTGCCATCGAGGATAACAAGATGGGTTTTTTTATCATATTGCATGAATTTATCCCTCTACATCATGTCATCTTGCTTAAGGCTTTACTCTGTTCTTATGAACTTAATACTCTAGATGCATGCTGGATAGCGCTCGATGTGTGGAGTAATAGTAGTAGATGCAGGCAGGAGTCGGTCTACTTGTCTTGGACGTTATGCCTATATACATGATCATACCTA
Source organism: Aegilops bicornis (assembly GCA_021605145.1). Classification (NCBI taxonomy): domain Eukaryota; kingdom Viridiplantae; phylum Streptophyta; class Magnoliopsida; order Poales; family Poaceae; genus Aegilops; species Aegilops bicornis. Next base: position 651,451,147 of record CM038672.1, read on the forward strand.
GATATTCTCATAACTAGGCTCAATTCTGTCAATTGCTCAACAGTAATTTGTTCACCCACCGTAAAATACTTATGCACTTGAGAGAAGCCACTAGTGAAACATATGGCCCCCGGGTCTATCTTCATCATATTAATCTTCCAACACTTAGTTATTTCCTTTGTCTTTTATTTTACTTTGCATATTTATCATAAAAATACCAAAAATATTATCCTATCATATCTATCAGATCTCACTCTCGTAAGTGACCGTATAGGGATTGACAACCCCTTATCGCGTTGGTTGCGAGGATTTATTTGTTTTGTGTAGGTGCGAGGGACTCACGCGTAGCCTCCTAATGAATTGATACCTTGGTTCTCAAAAATTGAGGGAAACGCTTACGCTACTTTGCTGCATCACCCTTTCCTCTTCAAGGGAAAACCAACTCAGTGTTCAAGAGTTAGCAAGAAGGATTCTTGGCGTTGTTGAAAGGGTCGATATGGTTGACTAGAGGGGGGTGAATAGGCAACTAACAATTTTTAGCTTTTCTTTACCAATTTAAACTTTGCATCAAAGTAGGTTGTCTAGATATGCTACTAGGTAAGCAACCTATATGATGCAACAACAATAAGCACACAAGCAAGCAAGAGATATATCACAAATAAGCTTGCACAAGTAAACGCACGAGATAACCAAGAGTGGAGCCGGTGAAGACGAGGATGTGTTACTGAAGTTCCTTTCCTTTGAGGGGAAGTACGTCTCCGTTGGAGCGGTGTGGAGGCACAATGCTCCCCAAGAAGCCACTAGGGCCATCAGATTCTCCTCACGCCCTCACACAATGCGAGATGTCGTGATTCCACTATTGGTGCCCTTGGAGGCGGCGACCAACCTTTACAAACAAGGTTGGGGCAATCTCCACAACTTAATTGGAGGCTCCCAACGACACCACGAAGCTTCACCACAATGGACTATGGCTCATGGTGACCCCAACCGTCTAGGGTGCTCAAACACCCAAGAGTAACAAGATCCGCAAGGGATTAGTGGGGGGAATAAAATTTCTCTTGGTGGAAGTGTAGATCAGGGCCTTCTCAACCACTCCCGAGCAAATCAACAAGTTTGATTGGCTAGCGAGTGACATCGGGCGAAAATGGAGCTTGGAGCAACTATGGAGCTTAGGGTTGGGAGACGTGGTCAACTAGAGGAAGAAGACACCCCTTTTATAGTCAAGAACTAAATCCAACCGTTTTCCACCTAACCAGCCCGTGACTCGTGGTACTACTGCCCCTGACAAGCGGTACTACCGCACGGCCACACGGTACTACCGCGGGTGACCATAGTACTACCGCTGCTATGGCGGGAACTAGGTCAAGCCTGAAGCACAGAGGCTGAGAGCAGTACTTCTGCATGAGCGATACTACCGCTCCCCCTTGCGGTACTACCGCAAGGCAGGAATGGCCTAGCCTGGGAAAAACACGAATGAATAAAAATACATCCGTGCCTACTTCCGGTGAAAATCAAACGATGCAAAAATCCGACACGGTACTACAGCTGGAGGAGCGGTACTACCGCGTGGCGGCTGAGCCAGGCCGCGCTCGGTACTACCGCGCACAAGGTGCGGTACTACCGCGGAGGCGCGGATGTAAAAAATTACATCCGCCCCTACTACCATATTGCAGCGGCACTTGGCCTGGGGGCCATGGTACTACAGCTCCAGAGGAGCGGTACTACCGTGGGCTCCTGCGGTACTTCCGCGCCGAGGTCCGGTACTACCGCAGGTGCCTGCGGTACTACCGCTCTAGGGAGAAGTACTACCGCAAGCCCAATATCAGAAACCAAGACATAATGCATAGAGGATATACAGAGGATGATCCAAAGAGCAGGGGGAAAGGTGGAGACAAGGAAGAAACGTGTACGTGATGATTCCACCCAAACCTTTCCGAAGCGGACCCCCTCTTGATAGTACGGCTTTCCTACGACTCAATTCCACCAAAAAGAAACGCAAAAAGAACCCCATCTTCAATAGTCTTCGAGGGGCACCAAACCGTCTTGTGCCTAGCGATGAAATGTCTGAGAAACTCAAGGCACACGATTATTCCGCAAAAGCATTGTCATCAATCACCAAAACACCTTAGGGATAAATATGCCCTTACAATCTCCCCCTTATTGGTGGATTGATGACAATACAGGATTTGCACAAAGGAAGATAATATTGAGCAAACGCAAACCCCTCCTCTCTAAAATATAGACGGGCTCCCCCTAGATGTGTGCAATCTAGATGGGTGCTTTGGACTGCACGGCACACATACTAGGATCAACACTCCCCCTATATTTTTTAGACAAGGCATATCTTGCAATAGAAAGGCTAACACTAGACAAGATAGCAAACAAGAGCATAACATAAGTAGCACAATTATATCATAAGCTCACTAAGATAGGATAGAATGCATATGTCTTACACCGTATGAAGGATAAGTCTCAAAGGCACAAACCAAACCAAAGAAAACGAGGTTCAAACGATAAAGCAAACACGCCAAACACGACACACGATTCGCAAGCACGCAAATACCTACACTCTCTCCCCCTTTGGCATCGAGACGCCAAAAAGGCAGAGAGGACACCTACACACAAGGGGTGGCTCAGGCAGAGAAATCGCTCCAATGCTCCCCGTCAGACTCGGCGCCGGGGACAGTCTCCTCGATGTCCTCCTCAGAATCAGTCCACTTATAGCTTTGCTTTGCCATCCATTCGGCCTCCGGGGTGATGTGCCTCTCTGACCCGCTGGATTCTGCCTCACTAAAGACCTTCATGATCCTCTTGTCATGGCGGCGACTCTCCTTGGAAGCAACGTGAGTCCTGTACTGCCCCTTTGCCTGCATGCAGAACAAAGTCTTCATCTTGTCCTTCGGCTTCTTGGCCCACAAGGGCTCAGAGGAACGATGGGTACACCCAGCAGCACGGTCCTCAGCAACATCCTCTGCCACAGCCTCCTCCTCATCAACAGCCCTCCTAGCAGCAGACGCCTCAGCATGAGTAGTAGTGTTGGCCCATTTGGGCTTGACACAGAGACTGATGGACCCATGCCGAATCCAGTCTGGAGCAAGGAACTCATCACCAGGGAACAGCTTCTCCCAAGTCTTGGAGATCAACAGAAACAGGTACGGTCCATAGATAGGTACCTTGCGGTTGAACACCGCGAACCGAAGCTCACACCACATGATGTGTGAGACATCAAGTGGTTGAGTCTGAGACACACGCGCCTCCTCGCACAGGAGCATCATATCCACCAGATAGGCATGCACCTTGTCCTTGTCGCCAATGCGAGGAAACAGAGAGTTGCGGAAGATGCGATACATGATGTCCAGAAATGGGTTCAGCACCCACATCGACTTGCCACTGGGAAGCACCTTCTCAACATAATACTGCTGGAGCTTGTTCTTGCTTGCGGACTCAGGGTTGGCATGAGGGCGAACACCTACGGGTGTGGTGAGCCCGTTGTCGGTGTCAAAACCGGCGGATCTCGGGTAGGGGGTCCCGAACTGTGCGTCTAGGTGGATGGTAACAGGAGACAAGGGACACGATGTTTTTACCCAGGTTTGGGCCCTCTCGATGGAGGTAAAACCCTACTCTGCTTGATTAATATTGATGATATGGGTAGTACAAGAGTGGATCTACCACGAGATCAGAGAGGCTAAACCCTAGAAGCTAGCCTATGGTATGATTGTTTTTCGTCCTACGGACTAAAACCCTCTGGTTTATATAGACACCGGATAGGGTTAGGGTTACACAGTCGGTTACAATGGTAGGAGATCTACATATCCGTACCGCCAAGCTTGCCTTCCATGCCAAGGAAAGTCCCATCCGGACACGGGACGAAGTCTTCAATCTTGTATCTTCATAGTCCAGGAGTCTGGCCAACGGTGATAGTTCGGCTATCCGGACACCCCCTAATCCAGGACTCCCTCAGTAGCCCCTGAACCAGGCTTCAATGATGACGAGTCTGGCGCACATATTGTCTTCGACATTGCAAGGTGGGTTCCTCCTCCGAATACTTCATAGAAGATTTTGAACACAAGGATAGTGTCCGGCTCTGCAAAACAAGTTCCACATACTACCGTAGAGAGAATAACCTTTGCATAGATCTGCTGACGTATTCCGCGGCGTGACATCACACCACGGCCAGGCCTTTATACGAATCGTTTTTACTGTTCCACCTCAGTGCGTTTAGCGAGGCGGTTTCCTTGGCACGTCTTATCAGAGCGGAGATCGTGCCCCCTTATTCCGGGATTCTCATTAATACGGGCGTGGGTAACCCAGTCGTGCCCGTTGGCACGCTTCCTCCATCGAAGGCGAGTCCCAAACGGTCACGAGGAGGGATCTTGGTATTCAACCTCTTTATAACGAGACCAAGGCCTACTCCTTTCTTTCAATCTCAATCGAATCCGCCCCTCGCTTCGAGTTCCAACACCCAAAGCTCCAGATTTAAGCGCTTCGGACCTTCCACGATGTCCGGCTCCGACCTGCATGGCCTGTGGATGTCTTCTTCCGTCACGGAAGAAGATGTGCTAAAGCTGAGAGACGCCAGGTATCTCACCGGCGAAATTTCGCATAGGCTGCCTGCCCAAGGGCAGGTTATTCCCACTCCCGAGCCTGGTGAGAGCGTGGTATTCGTGTCTCACTTCCTTCGGGGTTTAGGCTTCCAGCCGGACCCTTTTGTGAGGGGCTCATGTTTTATTATGGGCTGGAATTCCATGACTTGGATCCGGAGTCCATCCTCCACATCTCGTCGTTCATTGTAGTATGTGAAGCCTTCCTCTGCATTACCTCTCACTTCGGATTGTGGCTCAAGACCTTCAAAGTGGAGCCGAAGATGATCAAGGGGCATCAGGCAGAGTGCGGAGGGGCTGTTATAAGCACGAATGCGGACGCTCCGTGGCCCGAGGGTTCTTTTCAAGAGGAGCTCAATTTATGGCAACAGGGGTGGTTCTATATCACTGCTCCCAGGGGCACAAAATGGGCGGCGCCACCTGCCTTCCGCTCGGGTCCTCCATTGCGGCGGGCGTCATGGGTCAATAAAGGGCTCGACTGGGACCGTCAGGGCGTACCTCTGTTGCAGGGCCGTATTCGAGACCTCCGAGAAAGAGAGATCAATCTGGTCGTAGTAGCGCAGGTCATGCTGATTCGTCGCACCTTGCCCTGCAAACGTCGCCCCCTCCGCCTGTGGGAGTTTAATCCGGAGGGACCACGAGGTCTCCAACATTTTATGGGTTTAACGCCCGTGGAGATGTACCAACTGTTCTTCGAATCACAAGCAATGTGTCCGGACTTAACGGAGGACACAGGTCTGAGCTGCAATCGCCCGGATACTCAAGTAAGTAGTCATGTACCCGGACATGCTATCCGCATATTTATCATACACTTGCCCTTAAAAGAGTTGTCCTTTAAACAGGAGTGGATAGCAAAAGCAAAACTGATCAGGTGTCCGGCCCCCCTCCCTGAGACCACGTTGGATCCTGTATTAACCAAGATGCCAGAGGTTGTGCCTTTTGAAGAAGGCGAAGGGGGGAACAAGGGAACTACTACCTCTGTGAAGGAGGCTATCAAGGAAGGGGCGATCGAGAATCCCTCCCTCCAAGGGGAGAAGAGGACCGCCTCTGAAGATCCGGAGGCCAAAGCCTCAAGCGGGGAAGAAAACTTCACCAGAGGGTCCTGCGGCGGGAGATGCCCCGTCCGCACTATTTCCCCAAGGAGATCAGCCCTCCAGCGAGCCGTAAGTAAAGGGGGCGTTTTTTTATTAAAAGAGAGACATCCCCGTTTTATTTCTAAAGGTTAACTGAAATTTACCTTGTAGTTCGGATCTCAGCCCTTCACAGCAGAGCTCGTCTTCAAGGGATCTTGATCCGGAGATGATGGAGAGCGAAACGCCTCCGCCTTCCGTACCGTCATGCGAGGCGGGCGACCCTGAGGTGTCGTCGCCGAGGGCTTCTCCGAATCCGGCGGGGCCAGAAGGCAGCCGTATGTCCCCTCAAAGCCCTCCGCGTCCGGCCTTCAAAAAAGGCCACCGGACGAGTCCGGGACCAGCGGGTGTACGGTCGGAGGAGCTGAAGGATCTGCTCGGGCGAGCATCTATCTCAGAAGATCACCGTACGTTAATGGGTACGGTGATTGAAAGGATTTCATCCGCTGAGAGCGGATTGCATGAAGTCGTCGTAAGTTTATCGACGGGTTTTGAGGTACGCAAAATGATGTACCTTGACAGTTTGCATATAAAATGCGCCTGTATAGATAGTAGCCCTGAGACTTGGTGCGGTGTCAAAAATGACGGCGCCACGAGGATCATAACCCTGTATAATGTGCGCTCTTCCTATGTAGGTGGCGAAGCGTCCGGTTGCTAGCCGGACTGATGAATTTGCCGAACTGAAGCGGCAACTTGACGTGGCGGATTCGGACATCACGCTTGTTAATAAGCGGCTTGACGAGTCACAAGGTATGCAACTTCTCCGCGGACACCTGGTAAGGGAGCTTGACGCCCATGCCTTATAACATGCATGCTTAATGCAGATGGTGTCGCTGCTATGGAGAACCTTCGGGCAGAGCTCGCCCGAGCCAAGGAGCAAGCCAGAAAAAGTGATGCGGCGGCTTTAAAGGCGGCCGAAGAGCTAAAAGCCGAATAGGCTGCTCACTGCCGAAGCAAGAAAGAAATAGCCGAGATGGACGTGAAATTGAAGAATGCTACTGACCGTTGTGAGCTTCTTGAAAAAGAAGATCGAGCGAAACAAGAGGACCTGAAAAAGGCCACCACCGAGGCCGAGGATACTCGCTCGGTGATGAGAGCTATGAAGGAGGAGCTACGTCAGGCTGAAGATATTGCGGCTGGAAAGCCCTTTCTGCTGCGGAGGAAATTCATGGATCCTAAGTAGCTCAATTGGACCGGCTGTGGGGTGCGGAGGATGCTTATCTGGACTTGGCGGCGAGTGCTGCAGACGCAGCCGAACACTTCCGAGGTCAAAAGGATCACGGAATGGAAGAGCTTTTTTGGTCACAGTTCTATAGTCCGGAGCGTCCACTTTCGTTAACCGATCGTTTGGCCGAATGGGCTGAGCTGAATAGGTTGTACGGACTTGCCATGAAGGCTGTCGTGACTCATTTGTGGCCGAAAAGTCCCAAGTCGAAGAGTTATTTTCGCTTGGTGCAACAGTTCCTTGGTGCGGTGCCGCATATCGATGCAATGAAGCGGTCAGCATGCATAGAGGGTGCACGGATGGCTCTTTCCCATGTCAAGACATACTGGGCGGAGATGAAGGCCACCGACGTTGCATCCCAAGATTCGGACAGAAGCAGTACTGCCGAGCACTATTTTGAGGAAGTCTGCAGGCGCTTCGTTTAATAGAGACGCAGTGTTCGAAGGATATTATGTTTAAATGACATGTATGATTTGTGAAAACAATGTTTCAATATAATATAAGAGCTTTTTATACTTGTGCGTTCAAGTATCAAAACACCTCCTGTGCGGCCGTTGATGTATATGTGTATATAACACGAAAGATGGCAGTCTTGACTTCAGCCCCACGCACATAGTGCGGGGTGTTTGCAAAAGGCATTTTCACACTTAATCCAACGTCTTGGTCCTGTGAAGGAGGTGATAGCGTAGCAAACTAGGCAACCGGACTATAATGCTTTATCACTTTCACTTAGCCATAGGAGTTCGATGGTGGGGCTACTATATAGCCCCTAGGGGCACCACGCTTTCCCGAATTCGGGGCGCGTATGTGCCTGACCGGGAAACGGCCCTTCGTCAATGCGGGGGAATTCTAAACATTCCGCTAGGTCATCGAGTGGTTGACCAGTCTCACGCTATATCATGACAGTCAGTTTTAGCTTTCTCCTTTGAGGTGCTCAACCCAGCTCAATCGGGCACAATCGCAGTGGTTCTCCCAGCTACCTTAGCCGATATAACGGAACGTAAGGTACCAAAACATGGGAGCCGGGCAAACCCAACATTTGACCAAAGACATGATTCGGAGCTGATGCATATAAGGCCTAACTCGAGACGCGAACACTCCCTAAGGTATTCGGTCTTTATGAAAGCGGGCGAGAATAATGCCCTAAGCCCTCGTGTCCGTGCACGCGCAAAAAAATTAGTGCGGCCGATGCCAAAACGCCAGCCTCCTCCTTGGTTATAGCAAGAAACCGAGGGATGTGTATCAACAAGAGACAGTAAAAAAAGGTTTACGCAGGGTCTTAATCTGAAAAGAATCCTTACAACGGGTCCCTACTGCACGTCTGCGCCTGTGTCTCCATTGTGCCGTATCCTGGACGGGTGTAGCACGGTGTTCATCTGTGAAAGAGAAGAACTTAGTTTGAAAAAGAAAAAAGATCGTGCGAAAAATGTACTTTATATTAAATAAACAGAGTACGGTTCGAAAAGTGAATAAAATTGAGTTTTATTGTCTCTTTGTTGTACATGCGTGCAGCCCCTTGTACGGGGGTATGCCGCTAGTAGGCGCCGGACTCGTCTAGCCATGTCCGGGGTTCGAATGACCTATTCAGGTGCTTTGATTAGCGGAGCCGGATTGGTGTGGGGCTGTCAAGGCAGTCTCACGTTCTTCCCTGCTCGAGGAACACTTAATACTCCCTTTTAATGAGATGATGCCGCGTGGACCGGGCATTTTAAGTGTAAGAGATGCATAATATGGTATTGCGTTAAAGCGGGCGAAAGCTTCACGCCCCAGTAGTGCTTGATAGCTACTTTCGAATGGGGCGATGTGGAAGGTTAACTTTTCGCGGCGGAAGTTGTCGGATGAGCCGAACACAACTTCTAGCAGTAGGGAGCCCGTACAATGGGCCTATAGGCCTGGCATTACCCCTTTGAAAGAGGTGTTGCTATGGTGAATTTTTGTTGGGTCTATCCCCATTTTGCAGATTGTGTCCTGATATAGCAGGTTTAGATCGCTACCTCCGTCCATTAGGACTTGTGTAAATTGAAGTCCGTCGATTATAGGATCTAATATCAAGGCAGTCCATCCTGCGTTCCGGATACTTCGGGAATAGTCCTGATGATCGAACGTGATTGGTTTTGACAACCATCGTTGGGACTCTGCTGGGATAGACCGTGCGGCGCGTGTTTCTGTGGGCACCGCTCTGTTTTTCCCTTTTGTCACTTGAAGTGAGTTCACTGTTTTAACTTCTTGTGGGAAATTCTTTTGTTTTCTGGTGCTCTGCTTGTGGGGTTCGTCGTCGTCCTTGCTTGGTGTGTCGAGCCCCTTGTGTTCGGCATTGAGTTTGCCGGACTGCTTGAAGACCCAACAATCTCTGTGGGTATGGTTTGCAGGCTTCCCGGGAGTACTGTGGATTTGGCATATTTTGTCCAAGATTTTGTTTAGGTTGGATAGCTCGTCGCTGTTGTCCTTGAGGGGCATCTTTTTATGATTCTGCCGGGAGCTTCTGAATCCGGCGTTGACTGCCGTGCTCTTCGGGTTGTTTCCCTTTGTCCGGCGCTGGTCCTTGCTGCATCGTGGTTTTCCATTTCCATCACGACTTCGGATGTACTTGAGTCGCTGGTCTCGCATCTTGCCAGCCAACTATCCTCTCCAGCAAAAGCGGGTCATGAAACTTGTTAATGCAGCCATGGTTCTCGGCTTCTCTGGCCGAGGTGTCTGGCGAGCCATTCATCTCGGACGTTGTGTTTGAAAGCTGCTAAGGCTTGGCGTTCGGACGGTCGACTATTTGGTTCTTTTGGTAAGGAACCTGTTTCGAATTTGCGGGCTGATTCTCCGGGTTGTTGAGTGATGTGACTTAAATCGTGCGCATCCGGAGGGCGGACATAAGTCCCTTGAAAATTTGCTCGAAAAGCATCCTCGAGCTCTTCCCAACTTCCAATGGTATTTTCAGGGAGGCTTTTGAGCCAATGCCAGGCTGGCCCTTTGAGCTTGAGGGGTAAGTATTTTATGGCGTGGAGATCATGTCCTCTAGCCATGTGTATGTGAAGGATGTAATCCTCAATCCAGACTCCAGGGTCTGTTGTTCCGTCGTATGCCTCTATGTTTACGGGTTTGAATCCCGCTGGGAATTCGTGATCCAGCACCTCATCGGTGAAACACAGGGGGTGTTCGGCACCCCTATATTTGGGTGTGCCGTGATGTTCGGATATTTGGCGTGTTGCATTGCTTGGAAGAGCTTGCTTTCTCGGACCATAGATGGACCTAACTGGGCCATCCTTTTGATTCGAATCCTTATGCGGATCGCGTGCAGGCTTGTGTGCGGCGCCGCTTGCCGCTCCATATTTGCCATGTGGTCGTCTATCCGACCCGGCGGCCTCTTTGTTCTTTGATTGTAGGGGCTCTAAGGGCTCCTCATCGAACTCGGGCAGTAATTTGCGCTTCGGGTAGCTCTTTGTTTGGCGACTGTCGCCATATTTCTCTGCGGTGTTGAGTACTTTGCTCCATCTGATTCTGAGTGCATCTTCCGCTGTTTTGAGCTTCCGCTTCTACTTTTTCAGGCTACGCACCGTGGCGACGAGCCTTTTGTGGAGGTTCTCTTTCTCCAACGATTTTTCCGGCGTGAGATCATCCGGACTGTTATCTTCGCCGGGGACGGGTTGTTTATCCAAGTTGTCCCGTTCGGATGGTTGCTCGATCGCATGTTCGTCGTCCATCGGTTCGCCCTGCTCTATGGCTGTGTCTTTGTCGAGGCGGGACTTGGTGTGGCGTTTACGTTGCCATTTTGACTGCTTTTCGAGGGATTTATCCTTCGTAGGTGTCCCGTTGTTCCTCGTCATCACTTCCTTTAGGTGTATCCACCATGTATACATCGTGGGATGAGGTGGCTGTCCAGTATCCTATAGGTGCTGGTTCATGTTTGTCTCCTACATTGTCGTCCATACCGTCGATGTCTTCGGAGTCGAAATCGAGCACGTCATTTAAGCTTTCGACAGTGGCTACAAAGTGGGCGGTGGGTGGGCATTGAATTTCTTCGTCGTCCGCATCCCAACCTTCCTGACCATAGTTCGGCCAGGGCTCTCCTGATAAAGAGAGAAACTTTAGTGAATTCAGGATGTCGTCAAAGGCGAGTCCGACAGATGTCATGGCAGTGAACTCCATAACCGGCGCCCAATTGGATTCTTTTGGCAGGGGCGCGGAGGGTTCGGAGTCCGGAGAGGAGTCCGGCACCCTGGAGTCACGGTCTTCACAAAGGCCAGGGATGGAGTTCGGCTCAATCACCGTAGAGATCGTAGCCCCCGAGGTGATGTCCAACCACTCGTCCTTGATCGACGGAGTCGGCTCCGAGCTAAGGGTCGCAGCGAACGCTGGTGCGGCCTCCAGGGCACTGTTCAGCGGCAGAGCTAGATCATGCCCATCGAGACAGTGCGGCACGCTTGGCTGTGGCTCGAATCCATCGAAGATCAAGTATCCGCGGATGTCGGCCGTGTAGTTCAAACTTCCAAATCTGACCTGATGGCGGGGGCATAGCTTCGATCTGCTCCGGATGGCCAAGTGAATTGGCCCGATGCAAAGCCGCCGAATACGAAGATCTGTCCGGGGAGAAAAGTCTCACCCTGGATCGCGTCGTTGTTGATGATCGAAGGAGCCATTGGGCCTAAGGATGACGACACAGAGGAACTCTCAATGAAAGCACCAATGTCGGTGTCAAAACCGGCGGATCTCGAGTAGGGGGTCCCGAACTGTGCGTCTAGGCGGATGGTAACAGGAGACAAGGGACACGATGTTTTTACCCAGGTTCGGGCCCTCTCGATGGAGGTAAAACCCTACTCTGCTTGATTAATATTGATGATATGGGTAGTACAAGAGTGGATCTACCACGAGATCGAGAGGGTAAACCCTAGAAGCTAGCCTATGGTATGATTGTTGTTAGATCCCTACGGACTAAAACCCTCCGGTTTATATAGCCACGGATAGGGTTAGGGATTCTGAGTCGGTTAAAATGGTAGGAGATCTACATATCCGTATCGCCAAGCTTGCCTTCCACGCCAAGGAAAGTTCCATCCGGACACGGGACGAAGTCTTCAATCTTGTATCTTCATAGTCCAGGGGTCCGGCCAACGGTGATAGTTCGGCTATCTGGACACCCCCTAATCCAGGACTCCCTCACCCATCATCAGGCACCTGTAGCAGATCCATGAAATCATTCCAGGTAGCAGTCAACTGACGGCCATTGGTCATCCAGGTCATCCTCCGCTCCTCCCCAGGGTGAAAGTGAACTGAGGCAAAGAACTGACAGATAAGCTCAGGGTCATAGTCCAGGTGGAAGGAGATCACATGTTCAATACCAAACTGCTCCACCAAATCCAGAGCCTCTCCAAAGTACTCACGATGCTTGTCCTTCCTCATGTGATTCATGTCAATCCACTTGACATCCACGTAGGTGTTTTGCTTGGCCTTGATCACATCCAGATAAATGAGAGTCTGCTGCTTGGTCCAAAACAAGTCATTGCCTCTGAAGATAGCACGGGCATTCACATATGGATTGATCTGCCTTCGAGGGATAAACTCAGAAAGTGGAATCTCGTCCATGCCCTTGGCGGGTTCCTTGTACTTGCTAGTGGAGGACTTGACATTGCGCTTGGGGGCACTGGAGCCCTCTTGAGTTTCATCTTGATTGCGCAGTCGCTTGGAGCCAGTGCCACGACTGGGATTGGAACGGCGATCAGGGGCACCGGAGCCACCACCTAAGACACAAAGCAAAAGCACACACAAAGAGCGAGAAGAATCAATGCAAATACCTTAGCAAGACAAGGGAAACAAGTAGAAAGCATACGTGGTAATTGCCAAGAAGAAGATTGGACAACAACGGTAGTACCGCCAGGTCGCGCGATACTAAAATCTTAGTACCGCTCCTAGTCGCGGTAGTACCATACCGGGGCTTGGAGCGGTAGTAGGACCTTAGTACCACAGCTCGTGCGGTATTACCGCACCTGACGGGCGGTAGTACCGGACCTGCGGTAGTACCGCACAGGGAGATCTTGAGTAGTACCAAGACGGCGGCGGATCCAAACCACTTTGAATCTGAGAAAAACCGCGAAAACGCGGCGGTACTACGGTTGATCAAATCTACCACGGGACAACATATCAAGTATAATTTCTACGCAACACTACTCTCCTACATCCTACTAATGCAAAGATTTGGCCTAAAATCACGAGTACACATGCATCTTCCCAAAAACCTAGAGGCAAAAGAACAACCAAGAGAGAGAGAGGGATTTGGGGAGAAACCTTGGTCCATGGCAAGAGTAAGTGGTGGGGAATGATCCCACCGGTCGGAATCCAAGGAGAGTGGCCGGAGATAGAGATCCGGCGAGGGTCTCCGGCGCTGTTCTTGAGCAAGAGAGAGAGAGGCGGCGGGGAGAGAGACAAGTGAATGGGTACGGCAAGTTTGAACTCCCCCTGCCCAAGTAATAACCCCCCCACGCGCACTTGTCAGCATGGTAGTACTGCGCTTCATCGCGGTAGTACCGCTCGGGCGGAAGTACCGCACCGAAGCGGTACTACCGCTCTCCCAGGCGGCAGTAAAAAATTACTGCCGCGCTAGGTGCGGTAGTACCGTGCACTCCACACGCGGTAGTACCGTGGCTGGCCGCGGTAGTACCGCGAGCTCAAGAAGATGCACATTTCAAACACAAGAAAAATAGGTCTTCGCACGAAATCTTCAAGCCAACAAGACACCACAACAACACGCTCAACACGAAGAAAGAAAGGCAAAAGACAACAAGAAACAACCTCGAGACACAACTACTCCAAAGAGCGGTGGTCGGAACCACCTATGTTTGAGTCAATTGGTACGACACCGCGAAGAATTATCCTTGGGCCCATGACCAAAACTCGTCTTTAAGCACAAGTACCATAAAAATGGCTAATGTGAAAGAGTTGATCAATTTATGCATACTGGGGGTAGGGAGAGTTCATTGAGAGAACAACACTCCCCCTATGTCCATGCCTACATCTAAACAAGACAACAAGTTGAGTATGGTGGGGTGTGCAAGGGTTCAAGCAACATTGCTCGAATCAATGATATTTAGCTCATGCCTTAACTCGTGAAATCTTGCTTCATCCAACGGCTTCGTGAAAATATCTGCAAGGTTATCATGAGTGTTGACGTAATTGAGCTCGATCTCCCCTCGCCTAATGTGATCCCGGATGAAGTGATACCGAATCTCAATATGCTTCGTCTTGAAGTGTTGCACCGGCTTGAGAGAAATCTTGATGGCACTTCCATTGTCACACCAAAGAGGCACTTTGTCACAAATGACACTGTAATCCTTTAAAGTTTGCCTCATCCATGAGAGTTGTGCACAACAACTACCGGCCGCCACATACTCCGCTTGATTGAATGAGAGAGACACACAACTTTGCTTTTTAGAAGACCAACTTACCAAAGTGCAACCAAGGAATTGGCACCCTCCGGAAGTAGACTTCCTATCCACTTTGTCTCCCGCCCAATCGGAGTCCGAATACCCTACAAGCTTGAAGTTTGCTCCTCTTGGGTACCATAAGCCAAAGTTTGGGTTATGAGCCGAATATCGAAAGATTCGCTTGACCGCCACAAAGTGGCTTTCCTTAGCAGCGCAAAGAAACCGAGCACAAATACCCACACTCAACATGAAAACCGGTCTAAATGCACAAAGTAAAAGCAACGATCCAATAATGGATCGATATACCATTTGAACCACCACTTTACCATTGGGATCGATGTCAAGTTGGCACTTGGTGGGCATTGGAGTGGGCCGCTTGGCGTCACTTAGCTTGAATCTCTTGAGCATGTCTTGAGTGTATTTGGCTTGGTTGATGAAGGTTCCTTCTCTTCTTTGCTTCACTTCGAAACCGAGAAAGAACTTCAACTCTCCCATGGAAGACATCTTGAACTTTGAAGTCATGAGTGAGGCAAATTCCTCATTGAAAGCTTTCTTAGGGGAACCAAAGATAATGTCATCAACATATAGTTGGCGCACAAACAACTCCCCTTTGACCTTCTTAGTAAAAAGAGTGGGGTCAATTAGCCCAACTTCAAACCCATGATCTTGTAACAACTCGGTAAGGTGGTCATACCACGCACGTGGGGCTTGTTTAAGGCCATAAGTGCCTTATCGAGTTGATACACATGATCGGGAAAGTAGGGATCCTCGAACCCGGGGGTTGCTTGACATATACAACTCATTAATAGGACCATTAAGAAAAGCACTCTTCACATCCATTTGTTGCAACTTAAAGTTGTGATGGGAAGCATAAGCAATCAACAAACAAATGGATTCAAGGCGAGCAACGGGAGCAAAGGTTTCACCGTAGCCGATACCCTCGACTTGGGAGTAGCCTTGTGCCACCAATCTTGCCTTGTTGCGAATGATGGTCCCATGAGCATCTTGCTTGTTCTTGAATATCCACTTGGTTCCAATGACATTGTGGTTCCCCGTCGGCCTTGGCACTAATCTCCACACCTTGTTGTACTCGAAGTTGTTGACTTCATGCATGGCATTAAGCCAATCCGGATCTTCGAGTTCTTCATATACCTTTTGGGGTTCAACACAAGAGACAAACGCATGATGTTCACAATAGTTTTCCAATTGTCTACAAGTGCTTACCCCCTTTTGAATGCTTCCAAGCACATTCTTCATGAGATGACCCTTTGTGGAGAGCTTGGATGCAATCTTGGCGGCACGACGCTCCAATTCCTCCTCGGTGGTGAGTTGAGGAGCGGTCAGTTGATCATCGTGAGCACCGTCTTGAGCTTGTTCTTGATACTGAACTTGCTCGGAGGAGAGAACTTGACCTTGGGCATCACTTGGTGTGTCAACACCATCTTGAGCATGATCTTGCCCTTGACCTTGTTCAAGAGGTTGAGGGCCTTCACTTTATTCTTCGGAAGCGTGTGGGCCTTGGGTTGGTGATGGCTCCACTTGACTGGAGCATTGTACTTATCCTTCGGCCACAAGGGGTTCCTCAATGGGTAGGATAAAACCAACACCCATTCTTCTTATGGCTTGAGGAGGAATTTCATCACCTACATCACAAGTGCCACTTTGCTCCACTTGGGAGCCGTTATTCTCATCAAACTCCACATTACACGTCTCCTCAATAAGTCCCATGGATTTACTGAGGACACAAAGCATGAGAGTTTGTAGCATAACCAACAAATATGCCCTCATAAGCTCTAGCCTCAAATTTAGACAACCGAACACCTTTCTTGAGAATGAAACACTTACACCCGAACACCCGAAAGTACTTGAGGTTGGGATTGTTACCGGTGAGTATCTCATATGGAGTCTTGTTCAAGCCCTTGCGGAGGTAGAGCCGATTGGATGCATGACACGCGGTGTTGATGGCTACGGCCCAAAAGTTGTATGGAGACTTGAACTCCGCCATCATGGTCCATCCCGCATCCATCAACGTCCAGTTCTTTCTCTCCGCAACACCATTTTGTTGAGGGGTGTACGGTGCGGAATATTTATGCTTGATCCCCTCATCACTAAGAAACTCATCCAATGTGTAGTTCTTGAACTTGGTGCCGTTGTCACTTCTTATTGTCATGATCTTTGCATTGTGTTGACGTTGGGCTTCATTTGCAAAGGCAATGACGGTTTGTTGGGTCTCGCTCTTCCTCTTGAAGAAGTACACCCAAGTGTATCTTGAATAGTCATCCACAATCACCAATCAATACTTCCTACCCCCAAGACTATCAAAGGATGGAGGCCCAAAGAGATCCAAATGATAGTCATGGGAGGGTGAGCCTTCTCATGTAGCTTTCCTTCGATACAAACACTGCAAGCACGATCTTTAGCAAAACTAACATTCGTTAGTCCACGGACATGGTCCCCCTTGAGAAGACTTTGCAAATATCTCATATTGACATGGGCTAAACAACGATGCCAAAGCCATCCCATGTCAACATTAGCCACTAGGCATGTCGCGGTCTTAGTGGGTCGCTCCGAAAAGTTAATCACATATAGACCATTCTCGACATGCCCAACAAAGGCTACTTTAAGAGTCTTGCTCCACAAGAGGGCCACAATATCAATATCAAATAAAGTGGCAAAGCCCATGATTGCAAGTTGACGAACGGAGAGTAAATTGTATGCAAGGGACTCAACAAGCATGACCTTCTCGATCGTGAGATCATGAGAAATGACAACCTTGCCGAGTCCCAATACCTTAGAAGACGAGGCATCACCCTGCTCGACATTGGTGGGCATAGATGGAATCTTGTGCACATCCACCACCAAGTCCTTGCTTCTGTTCATATGATTTGTAGCTCCACTATCGAGCAACCATGATCCCCCACCGGAAGCAAACACCTACAAGAGATCAATTCTTGGTTTTAGGTACCCATTTTGTAATGGGTCCTTTGATGTTAGTAACAAGGGTCTTAGGAACCCAAATAGACCATTCAATATACTCATGGGGATAACCAACAAATTTGGCATAAACATGCCCATCACTAGCACGGCATAACAAATAGGAAGGATTAAAGTCGCCGGCTTTGTTGGGAGGGGTGGCATTGCCCTTCTTGACACTGCCACCCTTCGCATTGTTCTTCTTATCCTTGGAATCACCCTCTCCCTCCTTCACAAAAGTTTGCTTGAGAGGAGGAGGTCGTTTGGTATTGTCATTCTTCTTCTTGTTCTTGGGCTTGGGTGCAAAACCAATCCCCTCCTTGGCCACAACTTCCTTTTGATTGCTCAAAAGGTCGTTGAGGTTCTTCT
Source organism: Aegilops bicornis (assembly GCA_021605145.1). Lineage (NCBI taxonomy): Eukaryota > Viridiplantae > Streptophyta > Magnoliopsida > Poales > Poaceae > Aegilops > Aegilops bicornis. Next base: position 651,468,827 of record CM038672.1, read on the forward strand.
CACCTTGTATGCATGACACAAGGCCTTTCTCAAGTTGCTTCTTCAACTTAGCATTCTCCTCAACAAGATGCACATGCTCACAACAAGGGTTAGTAGCATTTGCATTATCAATTAACACCATATGAGGAAAGGTGGCTTTCTCCTTGGTTAGCTTCACTTGGAGTTGATCATGAGACTCCTTGAGGCTAGCATGAACACCCTTCAAGACTTTGTGAGCCTTGTCGAGAATGTCAAACTCCTCTTTGAGTCTAGCAAGATCAACCCCAAGCTTTGCCTTCTCGGAGTTTAGCACACGAGAAACAACAAGAGCATGATCAAGATCTTTCTTTAACTTAGCATGATCATCGTTGTGTGACTCCTCAAGAGCCAAAAGAAGACCATGCTCTTCGTCAAGAGCATTAGAAAGATCCGAAATCTCATCGGCATAGTCACGACTATGCCCCTCCATCTTAGAGATGGTATCTTCGTGAGCCTCGATCATGTCATTGGCTTCACCAAGTTGTTCCAAGAGAGCAACAAAGTGCTTCTTGGATTTACCCTTGAGTTTACCCATAAAGGTCTCAAACTCATTCTCCTCCACATTTGTCCCCTCATGTTCATCAATGCTATCCATCGAAGAAGGATGATTAATGATGGTAGTTTTGATGTTGGGGGTTACCTTGTTGGTGGCTTTAACCATGAGGCACTTGGGGGTGATGCTCTCATTGGGTGAGTCGAAGAGAGACGCCCGTGGAGTCGTCGCAATGGCAACGGAGGCCATGGCAACCGACTCACCATCTTCATCATCGTCATCATCCTCATTGTACTCTTCTTGTACCACCAATGCCTTTGGAGGAGTCTTCTTGGTAAAGTTTCTCTTGTTGGGGAACGACTTGGCCTTGTCCTTTTGGATGAGCTTGCCACCATTGTCTTCCCTCTTCTCATAAGGGCACTCTGCAACAAAGTGGCTCACATGGCCACAGTTGAAGCAAGTCCTCACTCGTTGCTTGCCCTTTGCACCACTTGAATTGTTCTTCTTGAAGTTGGTCCTTGAGTTCTTCTTGCTCCAAAATTGCCTTGAAGCAAGGGCCATGTGTTCATGATTGGCATACTTCGTATCTTCGAGGTTGCTCTCCTCTTCTTCCTGTTCATCCTCTTCCTCCATACTAACCTTGGCCTTTAGAGCAAGGTTGGGCTTTTTACTTTTTGAGAGCGTAGAACCGCATTGTCGGCGGTCTTGTCCAAGATGCTCATAGCAACGAACTCATCCAACACTTTACTTGAGGACAAGGTGTGGAAGTCCGGCCTTTGACGAATGACGGAGGACATGGCTTTGTGGTAGGGCATCATTGCCTTGAGGAATTTGTGCTTGATCCAATTGTCATCCATGTCCTTACTTCCATGATCACGGAGAGAGACGGCGAGTTTGGTTAATCTCTGATAAAGCTCACGAGTTTCTTCATCTTCTTTCATTGCAAACTCATCAGATTCATCTTGCACCACTTCATAGTTGGAGCATTGAATGCTTGCGCTTCCCCGATAGAGGGAAACCACTTGGTGCCAAGCATCTTTGGCCATGGAGTAGGGTCGGAGGTGAGGAAGATCTTCGGGTGGGATTGCTTCTTGGATGATGAAGAGAGCATTCTCATTGAATTGATTATCCATGGCTTCTCTAGGAGTGAAGTTACTTCGGTCATGCGGATAGAAACCTTCTTCAATGATTCTCCAAAGGTTAGTGTTCACACGATTTAAATGACGCTTAAAACGATAGACCCAAGAATCAAATTCTACATTCTTCTCAATCTTAGGGGTCGGGCCGGCATGATTCAAATGAGTGGAAGGAAGCAGTCCACCATAGACAAGTGGAGGTTCCACATGGGCAAAGATGTCGGTGCCATTTTACCACTAGAAGAAGGAGCTTTCTTGCTAGTAGCTTCCCCCTTGTCGGAGGTAGCATCTGTCACCTTGTTAGCGGGATCACCCACTTTCAACGGTGCGGTGGAAAGTTTAAGCCCTTCTAAGAATTTATTAAACATGCTTTCGACCTCGGTCATCATGGAGGTTTTCAATGTGTCTAAGGCCACATTGAATTCCTCACGAGAGACCGCGGTTCCCCCATCTCCCGTAGACGAGACCGGATTTGCACCGGAGTGCTCCTCCACACCGTCTACGACGTCAACTATACTCTTCGGACGGTAAAGTCCTTACTAAAGAGACGAGGCTCTGATACCAATTGAAAGGATCGTTATGGTTGACTAGAGGGGGGTGGGGGTGAATAGGCAACTAACAATTTTTAGCTTTTCTTTACCAATTTAAACTTTGCATCAAAGTAGGTTGTATAGATATGCAACTAGCTGAGCAACCTATATGATGCAACAACAATAAGCACACAAGCAAGCAAGAGATATAGCACAAATAAGCTTGCACAAGTAAAGGCACGAGATAACCAAGAGTGGAGCCGGTAAAGACGAGGATGTGTTATCGAAGTTCCTTCCCTTTGAAGGGAAATACGTCTCCGTTGGAGCGGTGTGGAGGCACAATGCTCCCCAAGAAGCCACTAGGGCCACTGTATTCTCCTCACGCCCTCACACAATGCGAGATGCCGTGATTCCACTATTGGTGCCCTTGGAGGCGTGACGGACCTTTACAAACAAGGTTGGGGCAATCTCCACAACTCAATTGGAGGCTCCCAACGACACCACGAAGCTTCACCACAATGGACTATGGCTCTGCGGTGACCTCAACCGTCTAGGGTGCTCAAACACCCAAGAGTAACAAGATCCGCAAGGGATTAGTGGGGGGAATCAAATTTCTTTTGGTGGAAGTGTAGATCGGAGCCTTCTCAACCACTCCCGAGCAAATCAACTAGTTTGATTGGCTAGGGAGTGAGATCGGGCGAAAATGGAGCTTGGAGCAACTATGGAGCTTAGGGTTGGGAGAGGTGGTAAACTAGAGGAAGAAGACACCCCTTTTATAGTCGAGAACTAAATCCAACCGTTATCCACCTAACCAGTCGCGACTCGCGGTACTATCGCCCCTAACAAGCGATACTACCGCACGGCCACACGGTACTACCGCGGGTGACCGAGGTACTACCGCTGCTGTTGGGGATATAACTACTGAGTGTAAACCGCCCAAGAGGGGCCGGTTCACGTTCATCATGAAGATAAAGAAGATGGCGCTCTACTATTAAAGCTTAGAGGCCCAGAGCCCAGAGGCGGATTAGGGCCCATAGTTGTAAACCGCCATAGTTGTATAACTTGTGTTGTAAGTTATGGAAAGAAAGAGACCGAGCCGGACACTTGTATGAGCCGGCCTCGGAACTCTGTAAGCCGGCCGGGCGTCCACCCGTGTATATAAGGGGACGACCCGGCGGTGGTTCAGGACAGGAAAAACAACAACTCGAGACTCAGGCAGGCATATTTGCTCCCTGGTCATCGAAACCCCAATAATCCCATCACAACTAGACGTAGGATTTTACCTTCATCGTAAGGGTCCTAACTAGTATAAAACCCTCGTGCATCCCTTGTCCGCTTTAACCCCTCTAAGCTAACCCGTAGCAATGGCTCCACGACTAAGTCCTTTCATGAGGACATCTGCCGTGACAAAACCACGACAGTTGGCGCCCACTGTGGGGCTATCGCATGATGGTTTCAAGATGTTGGAGGGCAGCTTCGAATGACTGAAGGGTTATGCAGTGGGCCGGATGACCAAAAGTCGTCGCGGCAAGCTCTACATCGACGATGCAGGGTGGGGCCCCGAGGCCGGCTCAATCGAGTACGGGTACCGGGTCCCCTTTGGTGGCATACATGTTTTCATTGGCAAGATCGGCGAACCGGGACCTGAGCCGGACATCAACACCGACCTCGTCGAAACGGCTCAGCGTGCGTGATCTGCCCGGGTCAAGCCTGCCATAAAGCGTGCCTTCGTGGGAGTCATCCATGGAGGGGAATACGAGGACAGATCAGAATCTGGTAGTGAAACCGTCGTCTATTCCGGCGGCGAGTCATCAACCGGAGAAACCGAGTCATTATATCAGCTGCAAGATGGCCGGATTGGAGGCTGTTCCGATGGCGATAGTATTCCGGACCCCTCTGATCTGCCAAACCGGGTTGGAATCTTCATGGCCGGTACACAGCCGGCGCTTCACTCCTCGACCGCAGCAGCAACGGCCGCCGGTGCAGGAGGCCCTGTGCGGCCGCCGGTTCAAGTTTTATCTGATCTATTTGATGCGTTGGCAACACTGATGGCGGAGGTTAACCCAGCGGATCAGGATGCGCACAATACGGAAATCGCGAAGGTAAAGGACCAGATTACTCAGTCCAAGGCCGATTTGGCAGCTGAGGATGCCAGGATGGCCGTGGAGCGGGCCGCTTTGGATGCACAGGCTTACCGGCTTATGCTGGATCAGAATGCATCGCACGAAGTCCTAAGAAGAAGGCACCGGTCTCGCCTACCTCCTGTTTATGATGCTAGGAACCTCTTTGGCACCCCAGGTGCAGGGACCAGCAACCCGCCGGTAGCAAACCGGGCAGAGGCGCCTGGAGCGGGGGCTCCGGTTCAACCCCGTTTGATGGATCCGCCTCGACAGAACAATGTGACACATCCTGTCCCAACGCCTCCGGGTCATTATTCTACTCCAATGGACAATCTTGTTGCTGCCGCTTCACGGCTGGAGGCTATACCAATTGAAGGCGATTCTCCGGCAACGGTCGAGACGCGTCGGGTTAAGGAGCTTCTTTGGACAGACTTGGTGCAACAGGAGGCTTATTCATACAGTCGTGATCAGATTCATGCCACCCCTCGTCCAAGCCGGAGTTATAGTAGGCGTATGGATGAACCAGCCATGTCAAGCAATGCGGGAAACCGGGAGCCGCCCCGCGGCCACAACCCGGCAAGGGGTGCTGGTGATGCTCAGGAGGTGGTGGACCAGGCTCGTGCATGCAGGGAGGCCGAGTTAGCAGCGCAGTATGAAGCTCGTCAGCCTACTCCGGTTCGTCCAACCATGTTAAGAGAGCCAGGAGTTACCTCTAGCTCTTTGGGGGTGCCGAGCCTCATCCCAGCATTACGCAACGTACGCCTACCCAAAGATTTCAAGGGCCCGTGCAAGGTGCCAAATTACACCGCCAATTTGCCTCCAGAAACATGGGTTGAAAGCTATGAGATGGCCATGGAGATGTTAGATGTGGATGATGCAGCTTGTGCGAAGTACTTCACCATGATGTTAGAAGGGACGGCTCGTACTTGGTTAAAGAGTCTACCAGCTAACTCTATGAGATCATGGGCCGAGCTGAGAGCCCGGTTTGTCCAGAATTTTAAGGATACATGCAAGCAGCCCATGTCGATTGTGGACTTAGCCGCCTGTGTACAGGAGGAAGGAGAATCAACAACCCAGTGGGTGCGCCGGGTCTCGGAAATTTTCCATTCATCGGACCGCATCAACGCTGACACCACAGTCCTAACTTTGGAAGGCAATTGATGGTTTAAGCCTCTGAGGTTGAAGTTGGGATGGATGAAACGCCATTGTATTGATATGGGAACCCTCATGGTCGCTTTAGTAAAGTATGCTGACTCTGATAGTACCAAGAATCCCGAGTCAGATGATGATAAGACAGGGAAGGGAAAGAAGAGCAGCAACGCCAAGGGGCAGCACCACAACCCGGCGGGTCATGGAAATAGTGGTAAGCGTAAAGCGGACAATTCTGATTTTGTGGCTAACACCAGTATGCAGGGTAATACGCAGCACCGTAAGGGTAAACCGCCCCAGCACGGTGGAGGAATGAATCTGGAACGCTTGTTAAACCAGCCCTGCCCAAAGCCTGGGACAAAGGAGGCTCCAGCAACACATCTCTGGAAGGATTGTCACATCATGAGGGAATTCAAAACTCGATCTTTTCGGTATGATCGGGGTCCACAGAGGTTACGGTCCAGGATTTCACGGGCGGGTTACGGTGGTGGCGATTCAAGCTCAGGATTTCGTGAGTAACTGTGGCAATCAGAACAACCAAGGTGGTAACAATCAGCAAGGTAATCAGGGGAGTCAGCAACAGTCAGGTTATAAGAGTAACCCGAAGCAGTTAAACGATGGACAGTATCATGTTTTCACTACCAGCTTGTGTAAGCGCGATCAGAAGCTCCATAAAAGGGTGGTAAACTCTGTTGAACCGGCAGTGCCTCGTTACCTACGCTGGTCTGAGTAGCCTATTGTCTGGAGCAGGGAGGATCATCCGCCCTGGGTTGACAACCCGGGCCACCTAGCTTTGGTGGTTGCACCACAGGTTGGAGGTTATAAATTCACCAAGGTGCTCATGGACGGAGGGAGCAGTATCAATATCTTGTACTATGAAACCTTTCGGCGTATGGGGTTGACAGATAAGAATCTTAGACCATCAAACACCGTTTTTCACGGTGTGGTGTCTGGTAAATCGGCTTACCCAGTTGGTAAGATAGCTCTGGAGGTGGTTTTTGGAGATGATTATGATTCAAGATCCGAAACGCTAACCTTTGAGGTGGTCAAGATCAAGAGTCCGTACCATGATTTGTTTGGACGACCGGTTTATGCTAAATTCATGGCAAGGCCGTGTTATGTTTATCTACAGCTCAAGATGCCGGGTCATAAAGGGACCATCACGGTTCATGGTAGCCGCAAGATTTCTCTGGAGTGTGAGGAAGGTGATGCGGCATATGCTGAATCGGTTTGTGCAATGGAAGAGTTGAAGTTTTATAAGGACAATGTTGATCCGGCAGACATGACCTCTCTAAAGAAGCCCACTACGGAGCATGATCCAGCTTTGAAGTTTAAATCGGCTGATGAGACTAGGTTGGTTGATTTTGTTCCTGGCGATTCATCCAAGCAGTTCAGCATCAGCGTCAATTTGGATCCGAAATAGGAAAGCACGCTCATCGAGTTCATCCGTGAGAACTGGGACATCTTTGCATGGAAACCTTCTGACATGCCAGGTGTGCCGAGGGAACTCGCTGAGCATACTCTTAATGTTGATCCGAAGTTCAAACCGGTCAGATAGTTTCTTCGCCGCTTTAATGAGGAGCGCCGTAAGGCCACTGGGGAAGAAGTATCCCGGCTACTAACAGCAGGGTTCATTGTAGAGGTGTTTCACCCAGAGTGGTTGGCTAATCCGGTGCTGGTACTTAAGAAAAACGGCACTTGGCGTATGTGTGTGGATTAAACAGATTTGAACAAGGCTTGCCCAGCTGATCCCTTTGCCCTCCCTCGTATTGATCAAATCGTTGATGCAACGGCAGGTTGTGAGCGTTTGAGTTTCTTGGATGTTTATTCTGGTTATCATCAGATCAAAACGGCAGTTAAGGACCAGGAGAAGACAGCCTTCATCACTCCCTTTGGGGCCTTCTGTTATGTATCTATGCCCTTTGGGCTCAAGAGTGCCCAGGCAACTTATCAACGTTGCGTGCAGAATTGTCTTCATACTCAGATTGGGCGCAACGTTCATGCCTATGTGGATGATATTGTGGTCAAGTCCAGAAAGGCAGAGACACTCATATCTGATTTGCAGGAAACCTTTGATAATCTGAGAGTTTATAAAACGATGCTCAATCTGGCTAAATGTGTCTTTGGTGTACCAGCTGGCAAGCTCTTGGGTTTTCTGGTGTCCAACCGAGGCATTGAGGCTAATCCGGAAAAAATCAAAGCTATCACATCCCTGGCTAAACCGGCATGTATCAATGATGTTCAGCGTTTAGCAGGTCGTATTGCGGCTTTGAGCCGGTTTATCAGCAGGTTGGGAGAGAAGGCGATCCCTTTGTGTCAGATGTTGAAGAAGACAGACAGTTTTGTCTGGAGCGATGTCTTGGCGCGGCGTTTGAAGATTTGAAGAAGCAGTTAGCTGAACCGCCGGTTCTTGCTGCTCCAGTTGATAAGGAGCCACTGCTGTTATATGTGGCTGGTAATGCCCAAGCTGTCAGTGTAGCTATTGTGGTGGAGCGCAAGGAGGCTGGGAAGGAATACCCGGTTCAAAGGCCGATTTATTATATCAGCGAGGTGCTCATTGAGTCAAAGCAAAGATATACGCATTGGCAGAAGCTGGTGTATGGGGTTTTTATGGCAAGCCGGAAGCTTAAACAGTACTTTCAAGGTCATCCCATCACAGTGGTCAGTTCTGCTCCTTTGGGGGATATTAATCCAGAACAGGGAGGTAACTAGCCGGATTGCTAAGTGGGCCATTGAGCTTGGACCACATCGTTTGAAATATATGCCTCGAACAGCAATCAAGTCCTAGGCCCTTGTGGATTTCATCAATGATTGGACAGAGTTGCAAATACCGGAGGACAAACCGGAAAGTACATACTGGACTATTCACTTTGACGGATCCAGGCAATTGGAGGGCTCGGGGGCTGGAGTTGTCCTTACTTCCCCTCGAGGTGATAAAATTCATTATGTTCTTCGCTTAATGTTCCCTTGTACTAATAATGCAACTGAGTATGAAGCCTTACTCCATGGTCTTCGGGTGGCTAAGGAGATGAACTTAAGCCGAGTACGATGCTTTGGAGACTCGGATCTGGTAGCCCAGCAAGTTTCAGGTACTTGGGATTCCAAGGATCCGCTCATGGCGGCATCGACGCCGAGGTGGATATTGTTGCTGGCCACTTTAAGGGTTATCAAGTGGAGCACATTGATCGGCGCAAAAACGAGGCAGCTGATGATTTAAGCCGGCTGGGTGTCCTGCACAACCCAATACCTTTCTGGATGTCCTGCACAACCCGTCGGTTCAACTGCCTACAGAGGAGGACCTCGCTATTCCTGATCCGGAGGCACAGTTGGTGGCTGCTTTACATATCATTCCGGATTGGACGGTTCCATACTTGGCGTATCTAAACCGGGGCGAGTTGCCAGAAGATGAAGTTTTGGCCAGGCAGATAATCCGGTGATCTAAGTCCATGATTGTTCACAACGGCGAGTTACACCATTGCAGTGTTTCTGGTGTGTTCCAACGATGTGTTTCTCCTGAAGAAGGCCATGAGATTATACGAGAGATCCATGAAGGGGACTGTGGTCATCACGCCAGTTCAAAATCTTTGGTTGCTAAAGTGTTTCGTCATGGCTTTTATTGGCTGACGGCTCATGCTAATGCTGAGGACTTCGTAAGGCGGTGCGATGGTTGTCAACACGACGAGCTCATGTTCCAGCTCAGGAGCTACGGATGATTCCCATCACCTGGTCGTTTGCTACTTGGGGGCTTGATATGGTCAGGTCCTTCAAGCGATCTAAGGATAAGAAGACCCACCTGTTGGTGGCAGTTGACAAGTTTACCAAATGGGTTGAAGCAGAGCCAGTAAGCAAGTGTGACGCAGCCACGGCGGTTCAATTCATCAAAAAGGTGATCTTCCGTTTCGGTTTTCCACACAGCATTATCACAGATAATGGTACGAACCTCTCCAAAGGCGAGATGGAGGATTTTTGTCAACGAGAGCACATCCGGCTTGATGTTGCATCTGTGGCTCACCCCAATCTAATGGTCAAGCTGAGAGAGCTAATTAGGAAATCTTGAAGGGTATCAAACCCCGGCTTATGGTCCCTTTGAAGCGGACACCGGGTTGTTGGGTGGAAGAGCTACCATCTGTGTTATGGAGCATAAACACCACCCCAAACCGATCTACAGGGTATACGCCTTTCTTCATGGTTTACGGGGCAGAAGCGGTACTCCCAAGTGATATTCGTCATGACTCGCCCCGGATTGCCAATTATGTTGAAGCGGACAACGAACAAGCACGTCAAGAAGCAGTGGACCTGTTAGATGAAAAAAGGGACATGGCGTTGGCTCGTTCAGTGGTTTATCAGCAAGACCTGCGGCGTTATCATAGCCGCCGGGTTAGGACAAGAACCTTTCAAGAAGGCGACTTAGTGCTCCGGCTCATCTAGGATCAGACCGATATGCACAAGTTGTCCCCACCTTGGGAAGGGCCCTTTGTGGTCAGCAAGAATCTGCACAACGGATCATACTACCTCATCGACGTTCGCGAGCACAAAGACTCAAGCAAATCGGAGGAGGAGACCCGTCGGCCGTGGAATATTGCTCTTTTACGGCCTTACTACACCTAAGCCATAGGCTCTTATTATGTACATATTTTAACAATGTATATATTATGATCAATATAATAAACCGGCATCCTTGCTACAAGCAGGGCCTCTGTCGTTCTTCCTATATTTCTTGGTTACAATGGGGCTTCTGCTTACAAAGCGATGTCCTATTTTGTCCATTAAACCAGCTATCATGCCACAATACAGCTTGGGAGCTTCACACCCAAGGGGCCATAGAGAGTATTGTTGCTAAAAGCACAACTCAAACATAGGCACCCATTGAGCATAGCTCACAAAGTTACTAGGGGGCTCTTTGTGTAAAGTAACAAAGAGTTTGAAAGGACCCTTGTAACTGGGTATCGACCCATGGCTTGGAAGCCTGGTGTATTCACCTAAAACCCCAGGTTAACCTGCCTTCATCAAGTAAGACACTCCTATCCAAGTAATCCTGGCATGACCCGCCGAACGTTTGACAAGTTACTCTCATAGAGACCCTGAACTTGTCAAAGTTAAAACGACGATTGGTTAGTTGGAGGTCCATCTTAAAAGGCTTTGTTAAATGGTTTAACTCAGTGGCCTGGCAGCCCACGAAAAGCCTCGCATTTGGGCCTGGCAGCCCTCAAAAAGCCTTGACTACAAGCTTTTATTTGATTTTGTTTTTGCAAATTTTATCTCTGTTGATAAAGTTTTAAGGTAAATCAGTGTCTCTTGGCCCGGCCAGACTATATATCTTCACCTCAACCCGGTGTGGTTTACTGATTATCACCGTTGTCGACCTTTGAATGATGAACCGCATATTCTGATCGGCATTGACTATACGTCGCCAGGATGATCATCCGATGTTTATCATAACACGGCATGACTTATTACGTACCAGCATAATGCGGTGGGTGTTCTCAAATATTCAAAGTTTGGGTTATCACCCTTACTAAGCAAGTTGGTCAACCAACAAAAGTGATTTAATAACGCAGGTATGATATATTTCATATTTCAGTATTTTATAACCTTGGTTATAAAGATTATGGCTCTACATTGAGTATCATAACCCGTCCGGCGGTAAACCGCTAGGAGATGTTTAAATGTTTAACATGCAGAAGGCAGGATTTCCTATGAAATACCAAGGCAAATCAAACATGTGTAGCACCAATCATGCCGGATTAACAAAATCAGGTAGCAAAGGCACGGCGGCGTAAGATCAAAGTATTTCAACTAGCCTATTACACGGCGCTTTTGATGCCCAAAAGAATAATTGTTTGTTGCTCACAACACTATCTCGTGACAATTAAACCGGTGGCGGATTATGACTCAAAGATCAGTCGGTGGCGAAGTTGAAGGATCATCACGCGTCGGTTCAGCCTCCTCCTCCTCACCCAGTGGCTGGAAGTCAAGGGTGGTCCAATCAATCCTGGTTAAGGCTTCAAAGACAGCGCCGTTGCTTATAAGGTTGGACGGTTCAATGTCAGGGGCATAGGTGTGCTTACGGATTGGAGGGATCAGGTCCTGTACTTCCTTCACGGCTGCATCAACACGTTTGTTATCCGCATCATAGCTGGACCGATAGACAGATAAATCAGCCTTCTCAGCCAATTAGCTTGCCAGTGGGTGCATCTCTTTAGTCAAGACTTTGAGGGCTTCATTGTCAAAGTCCGATCCGTCCTCCTGTTGACCAGGATAACCCTTTGCGATGTCTACCGGGTCAAGATCGGCAATCCACGCTTTGGCACGTGTAAGCGTTCTTAAAGCGCCAGCCCTTGCAGCAGATCGCTTCATCTCTTCCATCTGGGCTGGTGTCATGGATAATTTGGTCAAGGTATCCTTTTCTCAATGTTGGTGCCGGTTTGTTGAAGGAGGCCACACAGATGACTCATTGCGCGCCAGTGTACAATTGTTCTACCAGTGTATATGTTGCCTTCAACTTCATCCGCATGTCAGAACCTAGATGAGCAATACGACTACCTGCAACGGTTTAAGAAGTTCTGTTAAACCGCCAATTTCACAAATGATTAAGGATGATGTTGATAACTGGTACATACCAAAAATTGCTGAAGTCATAGCATTGATTTGATGGTTCAACCCAGTTAGCTCCTCTGCAACCGGTTTGAGGGCTGCTTCAGCATCTTCAGCCCGTTTTAAGAGAGCAGTTTTCTCTGTCTCCCAATCTGCCCGTTCACTTTAAAACCATCCTTCATTTGTTCCATGGCAGTCAAAGCGCCCTTCAGTTCGTCTTTGGCCTTGGAGGTTTCTGCTTGCTGGGATTTAATGATTTCTTGAAGCTCAGCAATCTGGGAATCTTTGACATTTAAGTCAACCTACACAAGATAGATGATAGAGATGTTAAAGATTTTTTTCTCAAAGTCCCAAGCACATATCAAGTTATACGCTTGGCACTTGGGGGCTAATGCGGATTGCTTTTTATTTTAACTATCATTCAAAGTCCCAATGCGTATTAATCTTAGCTCTTGGGGGCTAATGGATATTTGATCAGAAAACTCAAAGATGAAGGAATTCAACAAAAACAAGTTTGAAACAGAAAGTCCCGATTCATCTTGAAGAGATAAACTGGCCCTTGGGGGCTACAATGGAGTCATACAGTATAAAGAAAATTTATGAAGTGTTTGAAAGTTACCTCATAATGTTCCTTCATCAAGTTGACCAAACCGGCCTCATGATCACGGCTTGTGTAAAGGCGGTTTAAGTATCCAGAATGAAGTTCCTGAGCGGAGAGATGAGCATAATTCGACACATCAGTTTTCCACTTGCCTTTCTCATCAGCAGCAGATTCCACCTTGGCACTGTGCTTTGCCAAAGTGACAGGATTACCAAGAGAATTATAGCCAGTCCCGGTAATCACAACGTCATCAGTCGCTTCATTTGAGCTTGTCGTTTTGTCTGCGGTCTTGGCAGGGCTTGGTGGATCAGCAGTTGGATGTGGTGGATTGGCTTGTGGACTTGATGGATTGATATGAGGGCTTGCCGGATTGACTTCAGGCGGATCAGCATCAGTGGCCTGGCTTTGTGGCACCGGATCATCCATGGCGACATCAACCTCTCTGCCAGTACCTTCTGAGATCCTATCCGGTTCAATATCATCGAGGGGCATTGGTCTTTGCTTTCTTGCTAAAACGGGCCTTGGCACTGCAAATTGACAATAGAGGATTAGTATGGTGAACCGGCGCAAGACGACAACGTTAACATTATTATACATACCCAGGGACGGTTTTCAGGGGAGGCATTTGCGTGGTTGATGAATCGCCAGATGAGGAGTTAGAAGTCACCTGATAATTTGAGTCAGACGGATTAAGAGGGTATCGGAAGTAACCCGCCAAAGGGTAAGACTTGATAGAATTACACAAGACCTCTGCACAACGCTTTCGGAGTGGAGTGTCTGGTAAACCGGAGGAAGTGACTTGCTGGCCACTATGCCGGGTTGTGCGACGAGCTTCAGGATGCTGTGGATCCAAATGAGTGAAAGGATGTGAACGCTTCACTTTCCGGACTGCGCGACGGATTTTTCTTACTGGCACAAGATCGGAAGTGGAGGAAAGGGAGATTACCTCAACATTGTCAGCACGGCTAGCTTCCGCATCATCCTGGTAATGGTCGTTGTCAATAAGGTTTATGAAAAATGAGCCAAGGGAGTCAAGTTCTACCTCTTGTTCCGAATCATCAACATCTTCGGGCGGTTCAGAGGACTTGGCGGTCTTCTTCTTAGCTGGCTTCTTGACGGCCTTGGCACGAGCAGTCCTCGCCGGTTTCTCTTGATTTTTTGACGATTTGTCCAGAGTTTTCCTCTTCCAGAAAGGATCTTTGGCCTGTAAGAATAGATAAAGAATCATCAGAACAATATTAAAGTGGAGATGGACCAAAAAAGTAGAAGGATAAAGTTTTTTACCGCTGGCGGTTTGTTGGAGGTGTTAAAGGGACACGGCCCAGCTTTGCTGCATTCAGCGATCAGTTCATCCAGCATTTTCTTGACTGCCTCAGTGACTTCATCATCAGTTATTTCTATCTCATGGCGCCGTTGAGGGTCCTTGATGTCCCCGGTATACTCATGCATCAACTTGTTACGGCGGCTTAAAGGCAAGATACCCCACGAAACCCAGCAACGAACGAGGTCAACGCCGGCTAAACCGTTGGCTAGGAAAGCCCGGAGCTTCGGGAGTTGAGGTGCATAAATTTGTCGTTCTTTGGCAGTGAGCCGTTGAGGTAGTGGGTGGCCATTGCTGAGCCAGTGAGCACGGTAGCCCGGCAGAGGGTTTTCTTCAGCAGGAGCAGTGTTCTGGCAATAGAACCATGTTTGGTTCCAATCTTTGGGGTGGCTGTGATGTTTGGCATGAGGAAAATCAACTTCTTTTCTTTTCTGAATCGACACTCCACCAAGTTTAGTGTTGGGACCGTCAGAGTATTCAGTTCGGCGGTTTAAGTGGAAGAAGTCCCTGAAGAGTTTGATAGTTGGTTCTTCTTGAAGGTAAACTTCACAGAACACTTGGAAATTACAGATATTGGACACAGAGTTTGGTGCAATATCTTGAGGATGGAGTTGGAAGTTGGCAAGCACGTCCCGAAAAAACTTTGATCCGGGAGGACTAAATCCCCAGTCTAGATGCTGCATAAATACTACCACTTATCCATCTTGAGGTTCACGAGGGCACTCAGGGCCTGGGACTCGCCAATGAATAACCTCTTTCTTGGCCAACGTGACGGTTAGAACATACCCGTTGAGTTGAGTCTCCATGATCCGGGAAGGAACCCAGTTGCAAGAGGCGAATTGCTTGGCCATTCTTAAGAACAGACTGTAAAGGAAGTGCAAAAGCCGGTTTACGGTTCAAGATTGATGTGCACAAACTGGTGTTAAACTGGGGGAATTAATTCAAACATATATGCACTATAAACTGGATAGGAGTGCGGATGGTAACTGGCGGATTATCATTTTTAAAGGTTAAACCGCCCACAAGTGGAAGAAGCATATTTGAAATTTACTAAGTACTGGAGAAACAGGTTTTGCAAGATGGTATTATAATTTTGGATCTGCCGCGGCCTAGTAAAGAAAAGTTTTCTGAGCCCTAAAAATGGCGATGGTAGAACAACAACAGTCCAAATGAGATCTATCCAGGAACAACAAGAGGTTATGGCGGGGCAGATTAAAACTACGGCTTCGGCTACAAGGATAAAGCTGTCAGGGCTAGCCAGATTCAACAAGATGCTGAGAGAAGGCAGATAACCACCGATGAACGCTGATGAACACCGAAGAACTTTGAAACCCTAATGCAGATTCGATAAATTGAGGAAAGGAGTACTTACCAGGGCCACGTGGTGGTGGAGGAGCGTTGCAAGAGCTCTGGTACGAACAGGTTGATGTAGCGTCCTAGTCGGTGCAGATTCAAGGATCGACGGCGGCGGCAGTGGTTGAGCTCTTCGGGGTCGCGAGGAGGAAGAAGATGCAAAAAGGCAAGGGGGGAAATGGAAGGACCCCCTGGTCTTATTTATAAAGGCAAGAGGATAAGCGGCAGGTGCGAGAATCAAGGAGCCTGAAGCGACAAGAGGGGCGCAGCTGTCGCCTCGATCTTCGGGAGATTAAATGAAGGGAATCTTTTTATGCAGGGATGACATCATAATGATTTATTATGGTTTCAGAACATGACATCATGGCAGTTTACCAAAGTTTACAAGGAGAAGACATCTCGACGGTTTATGAGGATTGCAAGAAAGTGTTCAAGGAATATTTCTAAGTGTTGAAGATTGACATGAACAGGTTCAAATCAATCTGGGGCCTAATGTTGGGGATATAACTACTCAGTGTAAACCGCCCAGGAGGGGTCGGTTCATGTTCATCCATACTGAAGCCCATGAAGATAAAGAAGATGGCGCTCTGCTATTAAAGCTTAGAGGCCCAGAGCCCGGAGGCGGATTAGGGCCCATAGTTGTAAACCGCCATAGTTGTATAACTTGTGTTGTAAGTTAGGGAAAGAAAGAGACCGAGTCGGACACTTGTATGAGACGGCCTCGGAACTCTGTAAACCGGCCGGGCGTCCACCCGTGTATATAAGGGGACGACCCGGCGGTGGTTCAGGGACAGAAACAACAACTCGAGACTCGGGCAAGCATATTTGCTCCCTGGTCATCGAAACTCCAATAATCCCATCACAACTAGACGTAGGCTTTTACCTTCATCGTAAGGGCGAACTAGTATAAAACCTCGTAAGGCCCCTTGTCCGCTTTAACCCCTTTAAGCTAACCCGTAGCGATGGCTCCACGACTAAGTCCTTTCATGAGGACATCTGTCGTGACAAAACCACGACAGCTGCTACGGCAGGAACTAGGTCAAGCCTGAAGCACAGAGGCTGAGAGCAGTACTTCCGTAGGAGCGGTACTACCGCTCCCCCTTGTGGTACTACCACAAGGCAGGAATGGCCTAGCCTGGAAAGACGCGGATGAATAAAAATACATCTGTGCCTACTTCCGCTGAAAATCAAACTACGCAAAAATCCGACACGGTACTATAGCTGGAGGAGTGGTACTACCGCGTGGTGGCTGAGCCAGGCCGCGTGCGGTACTACCACGGAGGGCGCGGATGTAAAAAATTACATCCGCCCCTACTACCGCAATGCAGCGGCACTTGGCCTGGGGGCCACGGTACTACGGCTCCAGAGGAGCGGTACTACCGTGGGCTCCTGCGGTACTACCGCGTCGAGGTACGGTACTACCGCTGCAGGGAGCAGTACTACCGCAAGCCCAATATCAGCAAACAAGACATAATGCATAGAGGATAAACGAAGGATGCTCCAAAGCGCAGGGGGAAAGGTGGAGACAAGGAAGAAAACGTGTACGTGATGATTCCACCCAAACCTTTCCGAATCATACCCCTCTTGATAGTACGGCTTTCCTACGACTCAATTCCACCGAAAAGAACGTAAAAAAGAATGTCGTCTTCAATAGTCTTCGAGGGGCACCAAACCATCTTGTTCCTAGCAATGAAACGTTTGAGAAACTCAAGGCACACGATTAGTCCCCAAAAGCATTGTCATCAATCACCAAAATACCTTAGGATAAATATGCCCTTACAGCCGTTGCCGGGAAGGTCTACGCAAAAGTCAACATACCAAGTACCCATCACAAACCCTTATCTCCCGCATTACGTAATTTGCCATTTGCCTCTCGTTTTCCTCTCCCCCACTTCACCCTTGCCGTTTTATTCGCCCTCTCTTTTTCGTTCGCCTCTCTTTCACTTGCTTCTTATTTGCTCGTGTGTTGGATTGCTTGTTTGTCTCGATGGCTCAAGACAATACCAAATTGTGTGACTTTACCAATACCAACAATAATGATTTCCTTAGCACTCCGATTTCTCCTCTTACCGATACTGAATCTTATGAAATCAATGATGCTTTGTTGAATCTTGTCATGAAAGATCAATTCGCCGGCCTTCCTAGCGAAGATGCTGCTACTCATCTAAATAGCTTCGTTGATTTGTGTGATATGCAAAAGAATAAAGATGTTGATAATGATATTGTTAAATTGAAGCTATTTCCTTTTTCTCTTAGAGATCATGCTAAAGCCTGGTTTTCATCTTTGCCTAAAAATAGTATTGATTCTTGGAATAAGTGCAAAGATGCTTTTATCTCTAAGTATTTTCCTCCCGCTAAGATCATCTCTCTTAGAAATGATATTATGAATTTTAAGCAACTTGATCATGAACATGTTGCACAAGCTTGGGAGAGGATGAAATTAATAATACGTAATTGCCCTACTCATGGTTTGAATTTGTGGATGATTATACAAAAAATTTATGCCGGATTGAGTTTTGCTTCTTGAAATCTTTTAGATTCGGCCGAGGGAGGCACTTTTATGGAAATCACTTTAGGAGAAGCTACTAAACTCCTAGATAATATTATGGTTAATTATTCTCAATGGCACACTGAAAGATCTACTAATAAAAAGTGCATGCGATAGAAGAAATTAATGTTTTGAGTGGAAAGATGGATGAACTTATGAAATTATTTGCTAGTAAGAGTGTTTCTTCTGATCCTAATGATATGCCTTTGTCTACTCTGATTGAGAATAATAATGAATCTATGGATGTGAATTTTGTTGGTAGGAATAATTTTTGTAACAACGCGTATAGAGGAAACTTTAATCCTAGGCCTTATCCTAGTAATTCCTCCAATAATTATGGTAATTCCTACAACAACTCTTATGGAAATTTTAATAAGATGCCCTCTGAATTTGAGACTAGTGTTAAGGAATTTATGAATTCACAAAAGAATTTTAATGCTTTGCTTGAAGAGAAATTGCTTAAAGTTGATGAGTTGGCTAGGAACGTTGATAGAATTTCTCTTGATGCTGATTCTTTAAAACTGAGATCTATTCCTCCTAAGCATGATATCAATGAGTATCTCAAAGCCATGAGAATTTCCATTGATGAGTGCAAAGAAAGAACCGCTAGGATGCGTGCTAAGAAAGGTTGCTTTATGAAAGCGTGTTCTTCAAATTTCTATGAAAATAAAGATGAAGATCTAAAAGTTATTGATGTGTCCCCTATTAAATCTTTGTTTTGCAATATGAATCTTGATAATGATGGGACTGAGTATGATCCACCTTTACCTAGATGGCGTTCCAAAAATTCGGAGCTTTTAGATCTTGATGCTAAAATTGATAAAAGTGGGATTGAAGAGAACAAAACCCTAGATATTAATAAACCCACTATTTTGGATTTCAAGGAATTTAATTATAATAATTGCTCTTTGATAGATTGTATTTCCTTGTTGCAATCCGTGCTAAATTCTCCTCATGCTTATAGTCAAAATAAAGCTTTTACCAAACATATCGTTGATACCTTGATGCAATCTTATGAAGAAAAGCTTAAGTTGGAAGTTTCTATCCCTAGAAAACTTTATGATGAGTGAGAACCTACTATTAAAATTAATATTAAAGATCATGAATTCTATGCTTTGTGTGATTTGGGTGCTAGTGTTTCCACGGTTCCAAAAACTTTGTGCGATTTGCTAAGTTTCCGTGATTTTGATGATTGCTCTTTAAACTTGCACCTTGCAGATTCCACTATTAAGAAACCTATGGGAAGAATTAATGATGTTCCTATTTGGAATAAAATAAAATTACCATATGAATCTATCATGAGAGCCACTTATGGATTACCTACCAAAGATGGCAATACCTAGATCTATCCTTGCTTTTATGCTAGCTAGGGGCGTTAAACGATAGCGCTTGTTGGGAGGCAACCCAATTTTATTTTTAGTTTTTTGCTTTTTGCTTCTGTTTAGTAATAATTATTTGATCTAGCCTATTTTTAGATGTGTTTTTATGTTTTAATTAGTGTCTGTGCCAAGTTAAACCTATAGGATCTTCTTGGATGATAGTTATTTGATCTTGCTGTAATTTCCAGAAACTTTCTGTTCACGAAACTAATTATTAAAAATCACCAGAACGTGATAAAATACTGATACCAATTGCTGCTGATCAATAAAAAAATTTATAGGTCGTCCTATTTTGTCTGATGTTTTGGAGTTCCAGAAGTTTGCGTTAGTTACAGATTACTACAGACTGTTCTGTTTTTGACAGATTCTGTTTTTCGTGTGTTGTTTGCTTATTTTGATGAATCTATGGCTAGTAGAATAGTTTATAAACCATAGAGAAGTTTTAATACAGTAGGTTTAACACCAATATAAATAAATAATGACTTCATTACAGTACCTTGAAGTGGTCTTTTGTTTTCTTTCGCTAACGGAGCTCACGAGATTTTCTGTTGAGTTTTGTGTTGTGAAGTTTTCAAGTTTTGGGTGAAAGATTTGATGGATTATGGAACAAAGAGTGGCAAGAGCCTAAGCTTTGGGATGCCCATGGCACCCCCAAGATAATTTAAGGACACCAAAAAGCCAAATCTTGGGGATGCCGGAAGGCATCCCTCTTTAAATCTACTTTCATCGGTAACTTTACTTGGAGCTATATTTTTATTCACCACATGATATGTGTTTTGCTTGGGGCGTCTTGTATGAATTGATTCTTTGCTTTTTAGTTTACCAAAATCATCCTTGCTGTACACACCTCTTTGAGAGAGACACACATGATTCGGAAATTATTAGAGTACTCTATGTGCTTTACTTATATCTTTTGAGTTATATAGTTTTTGCTCTAGTACTTCACTTATATCTTTTAGAGCACGGTGGTGGGTTTGTTTTATAGAAACTATTGATCTCTCATGCTTCACCTAAATTATTTTAAGAGTCTTAAATATCATGGTAATTTTCTTAAATAATCCTAATATGCTAGGTATTCAAGATTAGTAAAAACTTTCTTATGAGTGTGTTGAATACTAAGAGAAGTTTGATGCTTGACGATTGTTTTGAGACATGGAGGTAATGATATCAAAGTTGTGCTAGTTGAGTAGTTGTGAAGTTGAGAAATACTTGTGTTGAAGTTTGCAAGTACCGTAGCATGCACATATGGTAAACGTTATGTAAAAAATTTGAAACATGAGGTGTTCTTTGATTGTCCTCCTTATGAGTGGCGGTCGGGGACGAGTGATGGTCTTTTCCTACCAATCTATCCCCCTAGGAGCATGCGTGTAGTGCTTGGTTTCTGATGACTTGTACATTTTTGCAATAAGTATGTGAGTTCTTTATGACTAATGTTGAGTCCATGGATTATACGCACTCTCACCTTTCCATCATTGCTAGCTTCTTCGGTACCGTGCATTGCCCTTTCTCACACTGAGAGTTGGTGCAAACTTCGCCGGTGCATTCCAACCCCGTGATATGATACGCTCATTCACACATAAACCTCCTTATATCTTCCTCAAAACAGACACCATACCTACCTATTATGGCATTTCCATAGCCATTCCGAGATATATTGCCATGCAACTTTCCACCATCCCGTTTATCATGACACGTTCATCATTGTCATATTGCTTTGCATGATCATGTAGTTGACATAGTATTTGTGGCAAAGCCACCTTTCATAATTATTTCATACATGTCACTCTTGGTTCATTGCATATCCCGGTACACCGCCGGAAGCATTCATATAGAGTCATACCTTGTTCTAGTATCGAGTTGTAATCATTGAGTTGTAAATAAATAGAAGTGTGATGATCATCATTTAATAGAGCACTATCCCAAAAAAAGAGAAAGGCCAAAAAAAGAGAAAAATAAAAAGGGACAATGCTACTATCCTTTTTCCCACACTTGTGCTTCAAAGTAGCACCATAATCTTCATGATAGAGAGTCTCTTGTTTTGTCACTTTCATATACTAGTGGGGATTTTTCATTATAGAACTTGGCTTGTATATTCCAACAATGGGCCTCCTCAAGTGCCCTAGGTCTTCGTGAGCAAGCAAGTTGGATGCACACCCACTTAGTTTCTTTTGTTGAGCTTTCATATATTTATAGCTCTAGTGCATCCGTTGCATGGCAATCCCTACTCCTTGCATTAACATCAATTGATGGGCATCTCCATAGCTCATTGATTAGCCTCGTTGATGTGAGACTTTCTCCTTTTTTGTCTTCTCCACATAACCCCCATCATCATACTCTATTCCACCCATAGTGCTATATCCATGGCTCATGCTCATGTATTGCATCAAGGTTTATAAAGTTTGAGATTACTAAAGTATGAAACAATTGCTTGGCTTGTCATCGGGATTGTGCATGATGAGAACATTCTTGTGTGACGAAAATGAAGCATGACTAAACTATATGATTTTGTAGGGATGAGCTTTCTTTGGCCATGTTATTTTGAGAGGACATAATTGCTTAGTTAGTATGCTTGAAGTATTATTATTTCTATGTCAATATTAAATTTATCTTGAATCTTTCGGATCTGAATATTCATTCCACAATTAAGAAGAATTACATTGAAATTATGCCTAGTAGCATTCCACATCAAAAATTCTGTTTTTATCATTTACCTACTCGAGGACGAGCAGGAATTAAGCATGGGGATGCTTGATACGTCTCCAGCGTATCTATAATTTTTGATTGCTCCATGCTATAGTATCTTCTGTTTTGGACATTATTGGGTTTATTATTCACTTTTATATTATTTTTGGGACTAACTTATTAACCGGAGGCCCAGACCAGAATTGCTGTTTTTTGCCTATTTCAAAGTTTCACAGAAAAAGAATATCAAACGGAGTGCAAACGGAATGAAACCTTCGGGAACGTGATTTTCAGGACGAACATGATCCAGGAGACTTGGAACCTACGTAAGAGAAGCTTCCAGGAAGCCCCGAGGTAGGGGGCGCGCCTGCCCCCCCCCCCCAGGCGCACCCTCCACCCTCGTGGGCCCCATGTTGCTCCACCGACGTACTCCTTCCTCCTATATATACCTACGTACCCCCAAACGATCAGATACGGAGCCAAAAACCTAATTCCACCGCCGCAAACTTCTGTACCCACGAGATCCCATCTTGGGGCCTGTTTCGGAGCTCCGACGGAGGGGGCATCGATCACGGAGGGCTTCTGCATCAACACCATAGCCCCTCCGATGAAGTGTGAGTAGTTTACCTCAGACCTTCGGGTCCATAGTTATTAGCTAGATGGCTTCTTCCCTCTTTTTGGATCTCAATACAATGTTCTCCCCCTCTCTTGTGGAGATCTATT
Organism: Aegilops bicornis; assembly: GCA_021605145.1. Taxonomy (NCBI): domain Eukaryota; kingdom Viridiplantae; phylum Streptophyta; class Magnoliopsida; order Poales; family Poaceae; genus Aegilops; species Aegilops bicornis. The sequence goes on from CM038672.1 coordinate 651,491,474, forward strand.
CGATGTAATCTTCTTTTGCCGTGTGTTTGTTGAGACCGATGAATTGTGGTTTATGATCAAGTTTATCTATGAACAATATTTGAATCTTCTGAACTCTTTAATGTATGATTGGTTATCTTTGCAAGTCTCTTCGAATTATCAGTTTGTTTTGGCCTACTAGATTGATCTTTCTTGCAATGGCAGAAGTGCTTAGCTTTAAGTTCAATCTTGCGGTGTCCTTTCGATGTGATGAGGGCAGCAAGGCACATATAGTATTGTTGCCATCGAGGATAACAAGATGGGGTTTTTATCATATTGCATGAATTTATCCCTCTATATCATGTCATCTTGCTTAAGGCGTTACTCTGTTCTTATGAACTTAATACTCTAGATGCATACTGGTAGCGGTTGATGTGTGGAGTAATAGTAGTAGATGCAGGCAGGAGTCGGTCTACTTGTCTTGGACGTGATGCCTATATACATGATCATACCTAGATATTCTCATAACTATGCTCAATTCTGTCAATTGCTCAACAGTAATTTGTTCACCCACCGTAAAATACTTATGCTCTTGAGAGAATCCACTAGTGAAACCGATAGCCCCCGGGTCTATCTTCATCATATTAATCTACCAACACTTAGTTTTTTCCTTTGCCTTTTATTTTACTTTGCATCTTTATCATAAAAATACCAAAAATATTATCCTATCATATCTATCATAGCTCACTCTCGTAAGTGACCGTGTAGGGATTGACATCCTCTTATCGCGTTGGTTGCGAGGATTTATTTGTTTTGTGTAGGTGCGAGGGACTCACGCGTAGCCTCCTACTGGATTGATACCTTGGTTCTCAAAAACTGAGGGAAGTACTTACGCTACTTTGCTGCATCACCCTTTCCTCTTCAAGGGAAAACCAACGCAGTGCTCAAGAGGTACCAGCGCGCCCTCCACCCTCGTGGGACCCTCTTGGCTCCACTGACCTACTTCTTCCTCCTATATATACCTACGTACCCCGAAACCATCCAGGAGCACCATGAAAACCTAATTCCACCGCCGCAACCTTCTGTACCCATGAGATCCCATCTTGGGGCCTTTTCCGGCGCTCTGCCGGAGGGGGGCATCGATCACGGAGGGCTTCTACATCAACACCATAGCCTCTCCGATGACGTGTGAGTAGTTTACCTTAGACCTTCGGGTCCATAGATATTAGCTAGATGGCTTCTTCTCTCTCTTTGGATCTCAATACAACGTTCTCGTCGATCTTCTTGGAGATCTATTTGATGTAACTCTTTTTGCTGTGTGTTTGTCGAGATCTGATGAATTGTGGGTTTATGATCAAGATTATCTATGAACAATATTTCAATCCCCTCTGAATTCTTTTATGTATGATTGGTTATCTTTGCAAGTCTCTTCAAATTATCAGTTTGGTTTGGCCTACTAGATTGATCTTTCTTGCAATGGGAGAAGTGCTTAGCTTTGGGTTCAATCATACGGTGCTCGATCCCAGTGACAGTAGGGGAAACGACACGTATTGTATTGTTGCCATCGAGGATAAAAAGATAGGGTTTATATCATATTGCATGAGTTTATCCCACTACATCATGTCATCTTACTTAATGCGTTACTCTGTTCTTACGAACTTAATACTCTAGATGCATGCTGGATAGCGGTCAATGTGTGGAGTAATAGTAGTAGATGCAGGCAGGAGTCGGTCTACTTGTCGCGGACGTGATGCCTATATACATGATCATGCCTAGATATTCTCAAAATTATGCACTTTTCTATCAATTGCTCGACAGTAATTTGTTCACCCACCGTAATACTTATGCTATCTTGAGAGAAGCCACTAGTGAAACGTATGGCCCCCGGGTCTATTCTCCATCATATTAACCTTCCGTCAACGTTCTATTTATGTTTCCAGTCATTTTGCTTTCTTTACTTTTAGTCTTTATCATAAAAATACCAAAAATATTATCTTATCATCTCTATCAGATCTCACTTTTGCAAGTGGCCATGAAGGGACTGACAACCCCTTTATCGCGTTGGTTGCAAGGTTCTTATTTGTTTGTGTAGGTACGAGGGACTTGCGTGTGGCCTCCTACTGGATTGATACCTTGGTTATCAAAAACTGAGGGAAATACTTACGCTACTTTGCTGCATCACCCTTTCCTCTTCAAGGGAAAACCAACGCAGTGCTCAAGAGGTAAGAAGAAGGATTTCTGGCGCCATTGCCGGGGAGTCTACGCACAAGTCAAGACATACCAAGTACCCCTCACAAACTCTTATCCCTCGCATTACATTATTTGACATTTGCCTCTCGTTTTCCTCTCCCCCACTTCACCCTTGCCGTTTTATTCCCCTCTCTTTCCGTTCGCCTCTTTTTCGCTTGGTTCTTGTTTGCTTGTGTGTTGGATTGCTTGCTTGTCATGATGGCTCAAGATAATACTAAATTGTGTGACTTTGCCAATACCAACAACAATGATTTTCTTAGCACTCCGATTGCCCCTCTTACCGATGCTGAATCTTGTGAAATTAATGCTGTCTTTCTCAATCTTGTCATGAAAGATCAATTCGCCGGCCTTCCTAGTGAAGATGCTGCTACCCATCTGAATAGCTTTGTTGATTTGTGTGATATGCAAAAGAAGAAAGATGTGGACAATGATATTGTTAAGTTGAAGCAGTTTCCGTTTTCGCTTAGAGATCATGCTAAAACTTGGTCTTCGTCTTTGCCTAAAAATAGTATTGATTCTTGGAATAAGTGCAAAGATGTTTTTATCTCTAAGTATTTTCCTCCCGCTAAGATCATCTCTCTTAGAAACGATATTATGAACTTTAAGCAACTTGATCATGAACATGTTGCACAAGCTTGGGAGAGAATGAAATTAATGATACGTAATTGCCCTACACATGATTTGAATTTATGGATGATTATACAAAAAAATTATGCCGGATTGAACATTTCTTCTAGAAATCTTTTAGATTCATCCGCGGGAGGCACTTTTATGGAAATCACTTTAGGAGAAGCTACTAAACTCCTAGATAATAATATGGTTAATTATTCTCAATGGCACACTGAAAGATCTACTAGTAAAAAGGTGCATGCAATTGAAGAGATCAATGTTTTGAGTGGAAAGATGGATGAACTTATGAAATTGTTTGCTAATAAGAGTGTTTCTTCTGATCCCAATGATATGCCTTTGTCTACCTTGATTGAGAATAATAATGAATCTATGGGTGAGAATTTGGTTGGTAGGAACAATTTTGGTAACAACGCTTGTAGAGGAAATTTTAATACTAGGCCGTATCCTAGTAATTCCTCCAATAGTTATGGTAATTCCTACAAAAAATCTTATGGAAATTTGAATAAGATTCCCTCTGATTTTGAGACTAGTGTTAAAGAATTTATGATTTCTCAAAAGAATTTCAATGCTTTGCTTGAAGAAAAATTGCCTAAGATTGATGAATTGGCTAGGAATGTGGAAAGAATTTCTCTTGATGTTGATTATTTGAAACTTATATCTATTCCACCTAAGCATGATATCAATGAGTCTCTCAAGGCTATGAGAATTTCCATTGATGAGTGCAAAGTAAGAACCGCTAGGTTGCGTGCTAAAAAAGATTGCTTTGTGAAAGCGTGTTCTTCTAGTTTCCATAATAATAAGGATGAAGATCTAAAAGTAATTGATGTATCCCCTATTAAATGTTTGTTTTGCAATATGACTTGATAATGATGGGACTAGAGATGAGTCAACTTTAGTTAAAAGGCGTCCCAATGATTCGGAGTTTTTAGATCTTGATGCAACATTTGGTAAAAGAGGGATTGAAGAGGTCAAAACTTTAGATAGCAATGAACCCACTACCTTGGATTTCAAGAAATTTAATTATGATAATTTTTCTTTAATAGATTGTATTTCCTTGTTGCAATCCATGCTAAATTCTCCGCATGCTTATAGTCAAAATAAGGCTTTTACTAAACATATCGTTGATGCTTTAATGCAGTCTTATGAAGAGAAGCTTGAATTGGAAGTTTCTATCCCTAGAAAACTTTATGATGAGTGGGAACCTACTATTAAAATTAAAATTAAAGATCATGAATGCTATGCCTTGTGTGATTTGGGTGCTAGTGTTTCCACGATTCCAAAAACTTTGTGTGATTTTCTAGGTTTCCGTGAATTTAATGAGTGTTCTTTAAACATGCACCTTGCGGATTCCACCATTAAGAAACCTATGGGAAGAATTAATGATGTTCTTATTTTTGCAAATAGGAATTATGTGCCCGTAGATTTCCTTGTTCTTGATATAGATTGCAATCCTTCATGTCCTATTATTCTTGGTAGACCTTTCCTTAGAAAGATTGGTGCAATTATTGATATGAAGGAAGGAAATATTAGATTCCAATTTCCGTTAAGGAAAAGCATGGAACACTTTCCTTGAAATAAAATTAAATTACCTTATGAGTCTATTATGAGAGCTACTTATGGATTGCCTACCAAAGATGGTAACACCTAGATCTATCCTTGCCTTTATGCCTAGCTAGGGGCGTTAAACGATAGCGCTTGTTGGGAGGCAACCCAATTTTTGTTTTAGTTTTTTGCTTTTTGGTTTTGTTTAGGAATAAATAATCCATATATATTCTGTTTAGATGTGGTTTTGTGTTTTAATTAGTGTTTATGTCAAGTAGAACCTTTGGGAAGACTTGGGGAAAGTCTTTGCGATCTTCCTGTAAAAAAACAGAAACTTTAGCACTCACGAGATTAGCTACAACTTTTTACTGGAGAGTGTTATTTAGTTGATTATTTTTGAAGATGATTAATAGATAAATCCCTCACGTCCAGAAATTTATTTTAGAATTTTTGGAGTTCCATAAGTTTGCGTTAGTTACAGATTACTACAGACTGTTCTGTTTTTGACAGATTCTGTTTTTCGCGTGTTGTTTGCTTATTTTGATGAATCTATGGCTAGTATCGGAGCTTATGAACCATAGAGAAGTTGGAATACAGTAGTTTTAACACCAATATAAATAAAGAATGAGTTCATTACAGTACCTTGAAGTGGTGTTTTGTTTTATTTCGCTAACGGAGCTCACGAGATTTTCTGTTAAGTTTTGTGTTGTGAAGTTTTCAAGATTTGGGTAAAAGATTTGATGGATTATGGAACAAGGAGTGGCAAGAGCCTAAGATTGAGGATGCCCAAGGCACCCCAAGGTAAAATATAAGGACAACCCAAAAATCCTAAGCTTGTGGATTCCCCGGAAGGCATCCCCTCTTTTGTCTTCGTCCACCGGTAACTTTACTTGGAGCTATATTTTTATTCACCACATGATATGTGTTTTGCTTGGAGCGTCTTGTATGATTTGATTCTTTGCTTTTTAGTTAATCAAAATCATCCTTGATGTACACACCTTTTGAGAGGGACACACATTATTCAGAATTTATTAGAATACTCTATGTGCTTCACTTATATCTTTTGAGCTAAACAATTTTGCTCTAGCACTTCACTTATATCTTTTAGAGCACGGTGGTGGTTATATTTTATAGAAATTATTGATCTCTCATGCTTCACTTATATTATTTTGAGAGTTCTTTAGAACATCATGGTAATTTGCTTTGGTTATAAAATTAGTCCTAATATGATAGGCATCCAAGATAAAAAAACTATAAAGTGCATTGAATACTAAGAGAAGTTTGATACTTGATAATTATTTTGAGATATGAAGATGGTGATATTAGAGTCATTCTAGTTGAGTAGTTGTGAATTTGAGAAATACTTGTTCTAAAGTTTGTGATTCCTGTAGCATGCACGTATGGTGAACCGTTATGTGATGAAGTCGGAGCATGATTTATTTATTGATTGTCTACCTTATGAGTGGCGATCGGGGACGAGCGGTGGTCTTTTCCTACCAATCTATCCCCCTAGGAGCATGTGTGTAGTACTTCGTTTCAATAACTAATGGATTTTTGCAATAAGTGTGTGAGTTCTTTATGACTAATGTTGAGTCCATGGATTATACGCACTCTCACCCTTCCACCATTGCTAGCCTCTCTAATACCGTGCACCTTTCGCCGGTATCATATACCCACCATATACCTTCCTCAAAACATCCACCATACCTACCTATTATGGCATTTCCATAGCAATTCCGATATATATTGCCATGCAATTCACCACCGTTCCATTTATTATGACACGCTTCATCATTGTCATATTGCTTTGCATGATCATGTAGTTGACATCGTATTTGTGGCAAAGCCACCTTCATAATTCTTTCATACATGTCACTCTTGATTCATTGCATATCCCGGTACACCGCCGGAGGCATTCACATAGAGTCATATTATGTTCTAAGTATCGAGTTGTAATTCTTGAGTTGTAAGTAAATAAAAGTGTGATGATCATTATTAGAGCATTGTCCCATGTGAGGAAAGGATGATGGAGACTATGATTCCCCCATAAGTCAGGATGAGACTCTGGACGAAGAAAAACAAAGAAAGAAAAGAGGCCAAAAAAAAGAGAAGGCCCAAAAAAATGAGAGAAAAAGAGAGAAGGGACAATGTTACTCTCATTTTTCCACACTTGTGCTTCAAAGTAGCACCATGATCTTCATGATAGAGAGTCTCCTATGTTGTCACTTTCATATACTAGTGGGAATTTTACATTATAGAACTTGGCTTGTATATTCCAACGATGGGCTTCCTCAAAATGCCCTAGGTCTTCGTGAGCAAGCGAGTTGGATGCACACCCACTTAGTTTCTTTTGTTGAGCTTTCATACACTTATAGCTCTAGTGCATCCGTTGCATGGCAATCCCTACTCACTCACATTGATATCTATTGATGGGAATCTCCATAGCCCGTTGATACGCCTAATTGATGTGAGACTATCTTCTCCTTTTTTGTCTTCTCCGCAACCACCATTCTATTCCACCTATAGTGCTATGTCCATGGCTCACGCTCATATATTGCGGGAAGATTGAAAAAGTTTGAGAACATCAAAAGTATGAAACAATTGCTTGGCTTGTCATCGGGGTTGTGCATGATTTAAATACTTTGTGTGGTGAAGATAGAGCATAGCCAGACTGTATGATTTTGTAGGGATAACTTTCTTTGGCCATGTTATTTTGAGAAGACATGATTGCTTTGTTAGCATGCTTGAAGTATTATTATTTTCATGTTAATATTAAACTTTTATCTTGAATCTTTCGGATCTGAACATTCATGCCACAATAAAGAGAAATACATTGAAGAATATGCTAATTAGCATTCCACATCAAAAATTCAGTTTTTATCATTTACCTACTCGAGGACGAGCAGGAATTAAGCTTGGGGATGCTTGATACGTCTCCAACGTATCTATAATTTTTGATTGCTCCATGCTATTATATATTCTGTTTTGGTTGTTTAATGGGATTTATTATACACTTTTATATTATTTTTGGACCTAACCTATTAACCCAAGGCCCAGTGCAAATTGCTGTCTTTTTGCCTATTTTAGTGTTTCGCAGAAAAGGAATATCAAACGGAGTCCAAATGGAATTAAACCTTCGGGAGAGTTATTTTTGGAACAAACATGATCCAGAGGACTTGGAGTGGACGTCAAGAAACATACAAGGAGGCCACGAGGCAGGGGGCGCGCCTACCCCCCTGGGCGCGCCCTCCACCCTTGTGGGCCCCTCGCGGCTCCACCGACCTACTTCTTCCTCCTATATATACCTACGTACCCCGAAACCATCCAGGAGCACCACGAAAACCTAATTCCACCGCCGCAACCTTCTGTACCCATGAGATCCCATCTTGGGGCCTTTTCCGGCGCTCACGAGGGGGGCATCAATCACGGAGGGCTTCTACATCAACACCATAGCCTCTCTGATGATGTGTGAGTAGTTTACCTCAGACCTTCGAGTCCATAGTTATTAGCTAGATGGCTTCTTCTCTCTCTTTGGATCTCAATACAACGTTCTCCTCGATCTTCTTGGATATCTATTTGATGTAACTCTTTTTGCGGTGTGTTTGTCGAGATCGGATGAATTGTGGGTTTATGATCAATATTATCTATGAACACTATTTGAATCTCCTCTAAATTCTTTTATGTATGATTGGTTATCTTTGCAAGTCTCTTCGAATTATCAGTTTGGTTTGGCCTACTAGATTGATCTTTCTTGCAATGGGAGAAGTGCTTAGCTTTGGGTTCAATCATGCGGTGCTCGATCCCAGTGACTGTTGGGGAAACGACACGTATTGTATTGTTGCCATCGAGGATAAAAAGATGGGGTTTATATCATATTGCATGAGTTTATCCATCTATATCATGTCATCTTACTTAATGCGTTACTCTGTTCTTATGAACTTAATACTCTAGATGCATGCTGGATAGCGGTCGATGTGTGGAGTAATAGTAGTAGATGCAGGCAGGAATCGGTCTTCTTGTCGCGGATGTGATTCCTATATACATGATCATGCCTACATATTCTCATAATTATGCACTTTTTATCAATTGCTCGACAGTAATTTGTTCACCCACCGTAATACTTATGCTATCTTGAGAGAAGCCACTAGTGAAACGTATGGCCCCCGGGTCTATTCTCCATCATATTAATCTTCCATCAACATTCTATTTCCGTTGCCATTTATTTTGCTTTCTTTACTTTTAGTCTTTATCATAAAAATACCAAAAATATTATCTTATCATCTCTATCAGGTCTCACTTTTGCAAGTGCTCGTGAAGGGATTGGCAAGCCTTTATCGTGTTGGTTGCAAGGTTCTTATTTGTTTGTGTAAGTACGAGGGACTTGCATGTGGCCTCCTACTGGATTGATACCTTGGTTCTAAAAAACTGAGGGAAATACTTATGCTACTTTGCTGCATCACCCTTTCCTCTTCAAGGGAAAACCAACGCACTGCTCAAGAGGTAGCATACGTCGGGGCAGCGGCTCCGGGATCTTTGTTGTAAGCCGAGACGGCAGTCTTGGGTTGCGGTGCGATGGCAACTCCATGAGGCAGGGTTGCAGCTCCATTGCTTGGGTGACGATTTTGAGCTACGTGCAAGGCAGGATTGTTGGCTCGGTCGACGCGTCCTAGCGGGGGCAGTTTGGACGGCATGTTGGGGCGGCGGCCCCGGATGTGGTGCGGCGTTTGTGGTCTGCATGTGGTTGTTCTGCGCAGTGTGGGCTGCGGATAGCTATATTGTGCAGCGTTGCTGCTCGAGGTTGAGTGGTGGCATGTCAGGGCGGCGGCCCCTGGTGTGGTGCGAAGTTCGTGGTCTGCATGCGGTTGTCCTGAGCGGTGTGGGCTGCGGATAGTTGTATTTGTTGGGGAACGCAGTATTTCAAAAAATTTACCTACGATCACGCAAGATTTATCTAGGAGATGCATAGCAACGAGCGGGGAGAGTGTGTCCATGTACCCTCGTAGACCGAAAGCGGAAGCGTTTAGTAATGTGGTCGATGTAGTCGAACGTCTTCGCGATCCAACCGATCCAAGTACCGAACGTACGACACCTCCGCGTTCAGCACACGTTCAGCTCGGTGACGTCCCTCGGGCTCTTGATCCAGTTGAGGGCGAGGGAGAGTTCCGTCAGCACGACGGCGTAGTGTTGGTGATGATGAAGTTACTGGCGTAGGGCTTCACCTAAGCACTACGACGATATGACCGAGGTGTGCAACTGTGGAGGGGGGCACCGCACACGGTTAAGAGAAACTTGTGTGTCTTTGGGGTGACCCCCTGCCCCCGTATATAAAGGAGGGAGGAGGAGGCCGGCGGCCAGGGGCGAGGCGCGCCATAGGGGAGTCCAACTAGGATTCCCAATCCTAGTTGGAGTCCCCTTCCTTTTCAAAGAGGGAGAGAGAGGGAAGGAGGAAGAGGGGAGAATGAAAGAGGGGGCGCCGCCCCCTTCCCTAGTCCAATTCGGACTGGCCATGGGGGGGCGCGACCTCCCTTGTGGCCCTCCTCTCCTTTCCACTAAGGCCCATGAAGGCCCATGAACTTCCCGGGGAGGGGGGGGTTCCAGTAACCCCCGGTACTCCGAAACTCATCCGAAACAACCCGAACCATTCCGGTGTCCGAATGTAACATTCCAATATATGAATCTTTATGTCTCGACCATTTCTAAACTCCTCGTCATGTCCGTGATCTCATCCGGGACTCCAAACAAACTTCGGTCATCAAATCACATAACTCAAAATATAAATCGTCATCGAACGTTAAGCGTGCGGACCCTACGGGTTTGAGAACTATGTAGACATGACCAAGACACATCTCGGTCAATAACCAATAGTGGAACTTGGATGCTCATATTGCCTCCTACATATTCTACGAAGATCTTTATCGGTCAAACTGCATAACAACATACGTTGTTCCCTTTGTCAACGGTATGTCACTTGCCCGAGATTCGATCGTCGGTATCATCATACCTAGTTCAATCTCGTTACCGGCAAGTCTCTTTAATCGTTCCGTAATGCATCATCCTGCAACTAACTCATTAGTCACATTGCTTGCAAGGCTTATAGTGATGAGCATTACCGAGAGGGCCCTGAGATACCTCTCCGAAACACAGAGTGACAAATCCTAATCTTGATCTATGCCAACTCAACAAGCACCATCGGGGACACCTGTAGAGCATCTTTATAATCACCCATGTACATTGACGTTTGATAGCACACAAGGTATTCCTCCAGTATTCAGGAGTTGCATAATCTCATAGTTAGAGGAACATGTATAAGTCATGATGAAAGCAATAGCAATAAAACTAAACGATCATTAATAAGCTAACGGATGGGTCTTGTCCATCACATCATTCTCTAATGATGTGATCCCGTTCATCAAATGACAACACATGTCTATGGTTAGGAAACTTAACCATCTTTGATTAACGAGCTAGTCAAGTAGAGGCATACTAGGGATACTCTGTTTTTCTATGTATTCACACATGTACTAAGTTTCCGGTTAATACAACTCATGTCCATGGTCAGGAAACCTTAACCATCTTTGATCAACGAGCTAGTCTAGTAGAGGCTTACTAGGGACACGGTGTTTGTTTGTGTATTCACACATGTACTATGGTTTCCGATCAATACAATTCTAGCATGAATAATAAACCTTTATCATGAATAAGGAAATATAAAATAACAACTTTATTATTGCCTCTAGGGCATATTTCCTTCAGTCTCACACTTGCACTAGAGTCAATAATCTAGTTCACATCGCCATGTGATTTAACACCAATTGTTCACATATTTATGTGATTAATACCCATAGTTCACATCGCCATGTGGCCAACACTCAAAGGGTTTACTAGAGTCAATAATCTAGTTCACATCGCTATGTGATTAACACCCAAGAGTAATAAGGTGTGATCATGTTTTGCTGGTGAGAGACATTTAGTCAATGGGTCTGCCACATTAAGAGTCGTATGTATTGTGCAAATTTTCTATGTCTACAATGCTCTGCACAGAGCTACTCTAGCTAATTGCTCCCACTTTCAATATGTATCTAGATCGAGACTCTGAGTCATCTAGATCGGTGTCAAAGCTTGCATCGCGTAACTCTTTATGATGAAGTCTTTATCACCTCCATAACCGAGAAATATTTCCTTAGTCCTCGAAGGTTAATTTTGACCGTTGTCCAGTGATCTACTCCTTGATCACTATTGTACTCCCTTGCCAAAATCATGCTAAGGTATACAACAAGCCTGGTACACAGCATAGCATACTTTATAGAATCTATGATTGCGGCATAGGGAATGCCTTTTCATTCTCTTTCTATTTTCTGCCGTGGTCGGGTTTTGAGTCTTTACTCAACTTCACACCTTGCAACACAGGCAAGAACTCCTTCTTTGACTGTTCCATTTTGAACTACTCCAAAAACTTGTCAAGGTATGTACTCATTGAAAAAACTTATCAAGCCTCTTGATCTATATCTATAGATCTTGATGCTCAATATGTAAGCAGCTTTACCGAGGTCTTTCTTAGAAAAACTCCTTTCAAACACTCCTCTATTCTTTCCAGAAAATTCTACATCATTTCTGATCAACAATATGTCATTCACATATACTTATCAGAAAGGCTAAAGTGCTCCCACTCACTTTCTTGTAAATACAGGTTTCTCCAAAAGTCTGTATAAAACCATATGCTTTGATCACACTATCAAAGCGTATATTCCAACTCTGAGAGGCTTGCACCAGTCCATAAATGGATGGAGCTTGCACACTTTGTTAGCACCTTTTGGATCAACAAAACCTTCTGGTTGCATCATATACAACTCTTCTTTAAGATATCCATTAAGGAATGCAGTTTTGACATCCATTTGCCAAATTTCATAATCATAAAATGCGGCAATTGCTAACATGATTCGGACAGACTAAAGCATCGCTACGGGTGAGAAGGTCTCATCATAGTCAACTCCTTGAACTTGTCGAAAACCTTTCGCAACAAGTTGAGCTTTGTAGACAGTAACATTACCATCGGCGTCAGTCTTCTTCTTGAAGATCCATTTATTCTCTATTGCTTGCCGATCATCGGGCAAGTCAACCAAAGTCCATACTTTGTTCTTATACATGGATCCCATCTCAGATTTCATGGCCTCAAGCCATTTCGCAGAATCTGGGCTCATCATCGCTTCCTCATAGTTCGTAGGTTCGTCATGGTCAAGTAACATGACTTCCAGAACAGGATTGCCGTACCACTCTCGTGCGGATCTTACTCTGGTTGACCTACGAGGTTCGGTAGTAACTTGATCTGAAGCTTCATGATCATCATCATTAGCTTCCTCACTGATTGGTGTAGGAATCACTGGAACTGATTTCTGTGATGAACTACTTTCCAATGAGGGAGCAGGTACAAATACCCCATCAAGTTCTACTTTTCTCCCACTCACTTCTTTCGAGAGAAACTCCTTCTCTAGAAAGGATCCATTCTTAGCAACGAATATCTTGCCTTCGGATCTGTGATAGAAGGTGTACCCAATAATCTCCTTTGGGTATCCTATGAAGACACATTTCTCCGATTTGGGTTCGAGCTTATCAGGTTGAAGCTTTTTCACATAAGCATCGCAGCCCCAAACTTTAAGAAACGACAACTTGGGTTTCTTGCCAAACCACAATTCATATGGTGTCGTCACAACGGATTTAGGTGGTGCCCTATTTAACGTGAATGCAGCCATCTCTAAAGAATAACCCCAAAACGATAGCGGTAAATCAGTAAGAGACATCATAGATCGCACCATATCCAATAAAGTAGGATTACGACGTTCGGACACACCATTACGATGTGGTGTTCTAGGTGGCGTGAGTTGCGAAACTATTCCGCACTGTTTCAAATGAAGACCAAACTCATAACTCAAATATTCACATCCAGATCAGATTGTAGAAACTTTATTTTCTTGTTGCGATGATTTTCCACTTTACTCTGAAATTCTTTAAACTTTTCAAATGTTTCAGACTTATGCTTCATCAAGTAGATATACCCATATCTGATCAAATCATCTGTAAATGTTTGAAAATAACGATACTTGCCGCGAGCCTCAACACTCATCGGACCGCATACATCAGTATGCATTATTTCTAACAAGTGTGTTGCTCGCTCCATTGTTTCGAAGAACGGAGTCTTAGTCATCTTGCCCATGAAGCGTGGTTCGCAAGCATCAAGTGATTCATAATCAAGTGATTCCAAAAGCCCATCAGCATGGAATTTCTTCATGCGCTTTACACCAATATGACCTAAACGGCAGTGCCACAAATAAGTTGAACTATCATTATTAAACTTATATCTTTTTGCTTCAATACTATGAATATGTGTATCACTACTATCGAGATTCAACAAAAATAGACCACTCATCAAGGGTGCATGACCATAAAAGATATTACTCATATAAATGGAACAACCATTATTCTCTGATTTAAATGAATAACCGTCTTGCATCAAACAAGATCCAGATATAATGTTCATGCTTAACGGTGGCACCAAATAACAATTATTTAGGTCTAAAACTAATCTCGAAGGTAGATGTAGAGGTAGCGTGCCGACGGCGATCACATCGACTTTGGAACAATTTCCCGCGCGCATCGTCACCTCATCCTTAGCCAATCTTCGCTTAATATATAGCCTCTGTTTCAAGTTGCAAATATGAGCAACAGAACCAGTACCAAATACCCAGGCACTACTACGAGCATTAGTAAGGTACACATCAATAACATGTATATCAAATATACCTTTCACTTTGCCATCCTTCTTATCCACCAAATACTTGGGGCAGTTCCGCTCAAAGGACCAGTCCCTTTGCAGTAGAAACACTCAGTTTCAGTGCTTACGTCTGACTTGGGCTTCTTCACTTGAGCAGCAACTTGCTTGCCGCTCTTCTTCAAGTTCCCCTTCTTCCCTTTGCCCTTTTCTTGAAACTAGTGGTCTTGTTAACCATCAACACTTGATGCTCCTTCTTGATTTCTACCTCCGCAGCCTTTAGCATCGCGAAGAGCTCGGGAATTGTCTTATCCGTCCCTTGCATATTATAATTCATCATGAAGCTTTTGTAGCTTGGTGGCAGTGATTGAAGAACTCTATCAATGACACTATCAACAGGAAGAATAACTCCCAGTTGAGTTAAGTGGTTGTGGTACCCAGACATTCTGAGTATGTGTTCACTGACAGAACTACTCTTCTCCATTTTGCAGCTGTAGAACTTATTGGAGACTTCGTATCTCTCAGTCCGGGCATTTTCTTGAAATATTAACTTCAACTCCTGGAACATCTCATATGCTCCATGACGTTTAAAACGCCGTTGAAGTCCCGGTTCTAAGACATAAAGCATGGCACACTGAACTATCGAGTAGTCATCAGCTTTGCTCTGCCAGACGTTCATAACATCTGGAGTTGCTCCTGCAGCGGGTCTTGCACCTAGCGGTGCTTCCAAGATGTAATTCTTCTGTGCAGCAATGAGGATAATCCTCAATTACAGACACAGTCCGTGTAGTTACTACCATCATCTTTCAACTTAGCTTTCTCTAGGAACGCATTAAAATTCAAAGGAACGATAACACGGGCCATTGATCTACAACAACATACACATGCAAAATACTATCAGGTACTAAGTTCATGATAAATTAAAGTTCAATTAATCATATTACTTAAGAACTCCCACTTAGATAGACATCCCTCTAGTCATCTAAATGATGACGTGATCCAAATCAACTAAACCATGTCCGATCATCACGTGAGATGGAGTAGCTTTCAATGGTGAACCTCACTATGTTGATCATATCTACTATATGATTCACGCTCGACCTTTCGGTCTCAGGGTTCCGAGGCCATATCTGCATATGCTAGGCTCGTCAAGTTTAACCCGAGTATTTTGCATGTGCAAAACTGGCTTGCACCCGTTGTATGTGAACGTAGAGCTTATCACACCCGATCATCATGTGGTGTCTCGGTACGATGAACTGTAGCAATGGTGCATACTCAGGGAGAACACTTATACCTTGAAATTTAGTGAGAGATCATCTTATAATGCTACCGCCGTACTAAGAAAAATAAGATTCATAAAAGATAAACATCACATGCAATCAAAATAAGTGATATGATATGGCCATCATCATCTTGTGCCTTTGATCTCCATCTCCAAAGCACTGTCATGATCACCATCGTCACTGGCTTGACACCTTGATCTCCATCGAAGCATCGTTGTTGTCTCGCCAACTATTGCTTCTACGACTATCGCTACCGCTTAGTGATAAGGTAAAGCAATTACATGGCTATTGCATTTCATACAATAAAGCGACAACCATAAGGCTCCCACCAGTTACCGATAACTTTTACAAAACATGATCATCTCATACAACAATTTATATATCATCACGTCTTGACCATATCACATCACAACAAGCCCTACAAAAACAAGTTAGACGTCCTCTACTTTGTTGTTGCAAGTTTTACGTGGCTGCTACGGGCTTCTAGCAAGAACCATTCTTACCTACGCATCAAAACCACAACGATTTTCCGTCAAGTGTGTTGTTTTAACCTTCAACAACGATCGGGCGCAGTCAAACTGGATTCAACTAAAGTTGGAGAAACAGACACCCGCTAACCACCTGTGTGTGAAGCACGTCGGTAGAACCAGTCTCATGAACGCGGTCGTGTAATGTCGGTCTAGGCCGCTTCATCCAACAATACTGCCGAATCAAAGTAAGACGTTGCTGGTAAGCAGTATGACTATTATCACACACACAACTCATTGTGTTCTACTCGTGCATATAACATCTACGCATAGACCTGGCTCGTATGCCACTATTGGGGAATGCAGTATTTCAAAAAAATTACCTACAGTCACGCAAGATCTATCTAGGAGATGCATAGCAACGAGAGGGGAGAGTGTGTCCACGTGCCCTCGTAGACTAAAAGCGGAAGCGTTTAGTAACGCGATTGATGTAGTCGAACGTCTTCGCGATCCAACCGATCCAAGTACCGAACGTATGACACCTCCGCGTTCAGCACACGTTCAGCTCGGTGACGTCCCTCGGGCTCTTGATCCAGTTGAGGACGAGGGAGAGTTCCGTCAGCACGACGGCGTGGTGACGGTGATGATGAAGTTACCGGCGCAGGGCTTCCCCTAAGCACTACGGCGATATGACCGAGGTGTGTAACTGTGGAGGGGGGCACCGCACACGGTTAAGAGAAACTTGTGTGTCTTTGGTGTGCCCCCCTGCCCCCGTATATAAAGGAGGGAGGAGGAGGCTGGCGGCCAGGGAGGAGGTGCGCCATAGGGGAGTCCAACTAGGATTCTCAATCCTAGTTGGAGTCCCCTTCCTTTTCCAAGAGGGAGAGAGAGGCAAGGAGGAAGAGGGGAGAAGGAAAGAGGGGGCGCCGCCCCCTTCCCTAGTCCAATTCGGACTGGCCATGGGGGGTCGGCCTCCCTTGTGGCCCTCCTCTCTTTTCCACTAAGGCCCATGATGGCCCATAAACTTTCCGGGGGGAGGGGTCCCAGATTCAAACTCATCCGAAACAACCCGAACCATTCTGGTGTCTGAATGTAACCTTCCAATACATGAATCTTTATGTCTCGACTATTTCGAGACTCCTCGTCATGTCCATGATCTCAGCCGGGACTCCGAACAAACTTCGGTCATCAAATCACATAACTCATAATATAAATCATCATCGAACGTTAAGCGTGCAGACCCTACAGGTTCGAGAACTATGTAGACATGACCGAGACACATCTCCAGTCAATAACCAATAGCGGAACCTGGATGCTCATATTGGCTCCTACATATTCTACGAAGATCTTTCTCGGTCAAACCGCATAACAACATACATTGTTCCCTTTGCCATCGGTATGTTACTTGCCCGAGATTCGATCGTCGGTATCATCATACCTAGTTCAATCTCGTTACCAGCAAGTATCTTTACTCGTTCTGTAATGCATCATCCCGCAACTAACTCATTAGTCACATTGCTTGCAAGGCTTATAGTGATGAGCATTACCGAGAGGGCCCTGAGATACCTCTCCGAAACACGAAGTGAAAAATCCTAATCTCGATCTATGCCAACTCAACAAGCACCATCGGAGACACATGTAGAGCATCTTTATAATTACTCATTTACGTTGTGACGTTTGATAGCACACAAGGTGTTCCTCTCGTATTCGGGAGTTGCATAATCTCATAATTAGAGGAACATGTACAAGTCATGATGAAAGCAATAGCAATAAAACTAAACGATCATTAATGCTATGCTAACGGATGGGTCTTGTCCATCACATCATTCTCTAATGATGTGATCCCGTTCATCAAATGACAACACATGTCTATGAAGTAGGAAACTTAACCATCTTTGATTAACGAGCTAGTCAAGTAGAGGCATACTAGGGATACTCTGTTTGTCTATGTATTCACATATGTACTAAGTTTCCGGTTAATACAATTCTAGCATGAATAATAAACATTTATCATGATATGAGGAAATATAAATAACAACTTTATTATAGACTCTTGGGCATATTTCCTTTAGTATTGTGCGGCGTTGCTGCTCGAGGGTGAGTGGTGGCATGTCGGGGCGACAACCCCGGAAGGCGGTGTTGGTGGAGTGCGCAGGGCGCGTCGGAGCAGTGGATGTCGAGGCGGCGGCCTCGAGATTTGCAGCTTGGAGAGCGTGGACCTCGTGTCGTGTGGGCAACGTGGTTGTCGTCGATATTGGTCCTTGGCATGTCGGTTATTGCAGCTATCACAGGGCTATAGAGTGCTTGCTTTTCATCGCCGCCGGCGAGTCCCGTGTCCGCTCCCCTCATAGCAGTCACGACTTCTTCTTTATGGTGGTGATGGAAGGTCAGCTTGATCGGTGGAGCGGGTCATCCCGTTGATGTGTGCTTTGGTTGGTTGGCGCTTGTTGTTGTGTTCGACATGTTACCGACGAGGGTGGGCTTTGCCCTGTGTGTTTCAATCTTGTGAGTGGATTTGACCCTTGTTGTTCTGTTTTTCGCCCGATTTTTCATAATTAACTGGGCAATTCTCTTCTATTAATTAATAGATGAGGCAATCTTTGCCTCCGTTTTGAAGAAAAAAATGTTCTTAGACACATCTGGACGTCTCCACAAACATATAGGGGGCGTGATTTGATGAATGCCATTGAAGATGCCCTCACATTCTAGCAGCACAAAACATCCTTTCTCCGTTGAACTGATTCTCGATGTGGCAGAAATAATACATGTAGAAAAAAAAACCGTGCTACCAAAAGAGCCAGACACCGGCCGAACGAAGCACACCAACGCTTTGCCGTGACGTGTCTGACGAAGACGACGAGGATGATGACAGACACTTTTTTTTAGATGATGATGACAGACACATCAAAATTACTTGACGCCGTTCCACAGACCACAGAGCGATTGAAACGCTTACAATCTTGCAGTTGCAGGGAGTTTGACCTGTATCTCCCCGGCAGCACGGCCACGTCCTTGTGATGATCGTGATAACAACTTTTGAAAAAGAAATAGCAGGCATCCGGCACTTACTTATTGACACCTAGCTAGCTAGGTGCTGCTAATCATTCAATTTACAACTGCAAAAGGGCGCGGGAGAAATAAATCTGCGAAAGCCAAACTGCGGCAGAAGGCCGTCACTGTGGGAGCAGCAGAATTCCATGGATATATGGACAACATACTGTAGCTAAGCTAGAGTTCATCTTCAGACTTATCCTTGTGTTTCCGTAGCATCTGGATAACCTGGTCCAGGGGCGGGTCTCCGGGCCTCCGGAAAAACTGGTCCCCGACCTTGAACTCGTATGCCTCTGGCTGCCCTAGAATGAACTCCTTCAACTACAAAAGCACGCACGAAATTAAAAGGACGCCGGTAAGAGCAGGAAGAAAAAACATCAATCATAATGTTACACAGTAATTAATTTAGCTGGATTTCGTAGTACTCTGGTTTCATTCAGATAATGGATCCGGGGATGATCTATCTAAAAAGAAAAGGCATCGATGACGGTAATGTTTCACAGTAATTATTTTAAGGTCTGAACATCAGATCAGGCGTGCGTGCTCTGAACAAAAATGTAAGTAAACCTCAAGAGATGATGATTGTACTACTGATACACTAGAATTGTTCGATTTTCGGTTATGAGATTGATTTTCGCTTCATGCCTAATAACATTAGGAATTACGTAGCACACAAACTGTTGTTTGTAGTACTAGCTGATTAATCCACGCATATGAACTATGAAGATCTTTGAATTATGTGGTGTCAGGCCAGGAAGAAACGAAGCCTGACTGCCTGAGTCGTAATAACACGAGAAAAATGCAGAGCAAAAATGAGCGATCGAGGTGGGGATCCTCCTACCTCGCGCATGTCTCGCCCTCTCTCCATGGTGAACATGAGCGTGCCGAAGTCCACGGCCACGAATTTCGCCGCCACCGACCCGGTCCGCAGCACGTTGCTCCACCGCGTCGCGATCCCCGCCACCTCCTCCCTCGACCGCCGGACGCCGGGCCGGAGCTTCACGAAGCCGAGCGACGGCCCGCCGTGGCCGCGGAGGATCTCCGCCCGGAGCGCGGCGGGGTCCATCCGCGACAGGTCCGGCGGCGGCCGATCGGGGACGTCCCGCGTCCCGGAGCCGGCGCCCCAATGCCGCCAGTCCTCGTCCTCCTCGTCGTCCACCACGTCGCGGAGGTCGTCCGGGATGGCCGCCCGCTTCGCCCCCTGCGCCGTCCCGCCGCACAGGAGGAGGAGCAGGACGGCGCCGGCGACGAGGACGAGTGTGCCCTGCCGCGCCATTCTCGCCGGCGCGCGCGTGGAAGACGCCCGTGATGCGGTTTCCGTCAGTCTCCAAACGACTGGCGTGTGGCTAACCTGAACCAACCAACCAACCGCTACACGAATGACTTGTTCCTACCGAAACCACCCCCAAATACAGAAGTCTCTCTTTGGAGGCGTACAAATTCAACATCTACATACATTCAAAATATTTGAATTTCTAGGTTTGCTCTCTAAGTCAAACATTTTAAGTTTAACAGAGCTTATACAGTTGTAAATTATATCAACATCTACAACACCAGTCAACCATATATAGTAGTATGAACATATGCTTCCTCTGTTCCAAAATAAAGGTCGTTTTAGCTTGCTAAAACAGACTTATATTGTGAAACGGAGGGAGTATATAGTAGTAAATCTAAGAAGACTTATTTGATGTTGTGCATGTTGGCACATTTTTCTATAGAACTAGGGAAAATCTAGAACTTGAAATATTTTGAAACAGATGGAGCTTTTCAACTGTGGCCTTTAAGAAACAACTTGTTTTCGATCGACGCAGATCCATCTCAGAAGGTAAATTTAAGTGCTGCTGCATATTAAACTGAGGCTGGAGGTAACATTAGAAAACATTGACAGTGCACTTATTTACATGGCATTCAGACTTGGGCTTGGACGAACTACAGGCTGTTTAATTGCAGTTGCTGCAACAAAACATGGTGCGCGAATTGAGCCGGAGAAATAGGTCCTGCATCGACTAGGGGTCTGCATGGCCCAGTATGGGCTCATCGTCACCAGAGTCGTCGTCATCTTCTTCGCTCAGCTCTTCGTCGCTCGAGTTATCTTCTGGGGTTATACCCGCATCCTCTGGCTTGGCATATTTCTCGCAGAATTCTGCAGAACCAGCAGCAATAGAAGTCAGATTTCAAGTACCACGGAAGAGAGCAAAATCCAACAAACATCCATATGGTTACGAAAATAGCATCTCCTGACGAATTCTGCCCTCAGTATATCATACAAAGTCTTGTTAAGTTTGATTTAGCTACATGACTAAGAACCCTATATTCGAATAAAGCAGGCGTCTCCAGCTCATCCTAGAACCACAAGCTGTATCAGCAAACACAAGTGCATAACAGGCAGAGCTCCTGCCAGTTGCTTGGGAAAGAAAATGTACCTTCCCATCACATGCCGATCAAACACCCCCTCCCCTGAATAATAGTCTAATTACTTGATGTTGTGCAAGCTTTATGCTGCTATGCATCACTTAACATGCACAAAAAATATGCATAAAAGTTGGGATTGCGTGCGTAAATGAGCAGCCAAGTCAAATTTTATGTAGCACTTCCCCATAAAAGAACTTGCATTCCGATTTCTAGATGAGGTAAAACCATACACAAATTACAACTACGCAAATGACTCCTTGTACCACATAAATTTAACCTACTGGCAGGGGCGGAGCTCCGTAGTCCTTCCCTGATGCACAGGCATCAGGGTCAAAAGGAAAATTAGCCCAGCGATTAGGTTCAAAATTAGCACGTGTACCAGGTAAACCTAGGACGAGTGTATTATGTATGTAAAAAATCATGATGGAAACTTGCAACCCAGGCCCGTTGCTCCTGCTAGCTTGTGCGTGGGCATGGCCATGAATTGGTTCATTTAGATCGAAACCAAAGGGAGTTCTCAAGAGATAAGGATAGGAACCGAAGCAATCCATCAATTGATTGATTTATACCACTGCTTCCGTAGACAATGCAGCCACGCAGGTACCCCGTGCGACCAGTCGCTCAGATACGCTCCTGGCCCCATCACACGACCAGCGCATAGGCGTACACACGGCCGCAGATCCACGCGGTGACTTGGCCTGGCGACGACGCCTGCACGCTGGCCGCAAAGCCCATGCACAGATACACGCCTGGCACGCCGCTGGTCAATTCTCCTGACTCTATCCTGGTATGCTATTTGTTGAAGTATAATGTCCGGCCCTTTTCCACACTTGGACTTTTAGAGCAATTGGCTGAAGCATGAATTCAATACTATGTCTACGTTTTCTTAATTCAATTGCAGTACTTTTTAACAAGCCAACGACTGTGCTCAACTTTGGTCATGTACTACTTTTTTACAACAAGCCACTAGCCATACGGGTTCTAATTAGGGTATAATTGATTATCTTTGGCTATTTCCCATGTCTTATGTGTACATTTGTATTTATCAACGGTAGGTATACCGTGGACTGAGTTTCTTCTAAAAAAGGACCTTCATTCACCATTCTATGTTGTTCCATATTAAAATTTAATTCTACTTTTTATTGTATAGCTTATTAAACCTTGGTGTCTCTGTCTCATGATATATTTAAATTTTGGAAACATAAGACATCTTTCCAAGATTTTTTTTCTTTGTTTCACTATTATAGTAAGCATTTTGACGGCTAGGTTTCATTTTTATATATCGTCTTCTATTATGTCTGATATTCTATGCTAGGAGCTATGAAACAAACTTTTCTTTAGTACGCCGTTGCTTTTTTTTTAGGTCTTGTCAAATTGGTGCACCAGGGTAACATTAGCTCCAGCTACGCCCCTGCCTACCTGCTACAGAAGCCAATCAATGGTAACCAGGCAGCAAGCAACAGGTTAAAACTTACGCTATGTGCTTATGGGTCTGAAGCCTACTCAGACCACATACATAACTATGTAACCTATCAGGTTAATTTAGATTCCTATATAGAACATATAACTTAACGCCCAAAAGAACACCTGCAAAAAACCAACATTCTTTGGAGGCTTCTTACCTAAAACCTATCCAAAAGTGGTCTCTAACATGCATTTATTAGTTACTAAATACAGGCTTTCACGTGGCTTTATGTATAATATAAAGCAAGTCGCCACGTCCATACAACAAGTCCGAGTGCAACACACGCATTTATTAGTAACTAAATACAGGCTTTCGCGCCGCTTTATGTATAAAGCAAGCCACCACGTCCATACAACAAGTCC
Source organism: Aegilops bicornis (assembly GCA_021605145.1). Classification (NCBI taxonomy): domain Eukaryota; kingdom Viridiplantae; phylum Streptophyta; class Magnoliopsida; order Poales; family Poaceae; genus Aegilops; species Aegilops bicornis. The sequence continues at coordinate 651,514,657 of CM038672.1, forward strand.
GAGTGCAAGACACACATTTATTAGTTGTGAATAACGATCGATTATTGTCTAGATGAACTCGGCATTGTAAGTTAAAAGGACAAGTCAGGGTGCAAGGCCACCATGTCTATGAAAGAGATGAATTCCCTCTTCATACTAGTTTGGAAGGAGCGTAAAGATAATCCAATGGATAAACAATTGACTATAGATGTGTGTCAAATAAATATAATCACCTTTCACTTTTTGTTCATAAGCAGGGCGATCACGCATCAAGAGTGCAGCAGCTTCTCCGTTCAATGGATCAGAAGGATTTGGATATAATAAAAGTTGTGGAAGGAAGACTTCAAACACATTGACAAGATCTGTAAAAATATATTATATAGTTGCTAGGTTAGATGATTGCCGTAACAACAACCATAGAGCTCTCTATTTCTACAGAGAATGTAAGGAAGCAAATCAGCGCTGCCATCTAAAATGTAATGAAACAGAGAGATTAAAATTTACCAAACATTGGGCTCCATGTCTGGTTAATGACATCCAAACAGACGGAGCCAGACCTACAATTTGCATTCATCCACAAGCATTTAGGAGATAGAAAGTTGTTATAATGTGTCTGAGCAACTGCACACAAATAAATACTGAATACAAGAATACATACTGAATACGAGAATACTCACAATTCGTCGACATTCGGGTGATATATCTTATTGACGAAACCAATCGAGGGGGACCTGTAAGGATACGCATCGGGCAGTTCTACCCGAACCTTCCATACACCTCCCTGGTAGAGACCTGTTAAAATTCATCAATGAGAGCACCAATCAGCCAACCAGCGGAGCAACTCATCTTATATTGGTGGTACGAAAGCATAACTGAAGCTTAACAGCAACTAAAGGCATGATGCCATCATCCATCCACAGAGAAAACGTAACAGTGACATCAAACTTTGAGATCTGTCCGCCGCTGTTCTCAAGCTAAATCGGCAGAAGCAGCGGGCGGGCAATGGCATAATAAACAGAAAAGAGGAAATCTCGAAACTTGTGCTGGCATATCTATATCTAGATTCGGAAACCAGAAGCTGCTGAACGGTAGGCGAGAAGAAGCGAATCAAATCGGGTCTGTGCGTGTGCTTGCGTTGAAGAAGAAGAAGCGCGGGTACTTACTTTCTTGGGGCCCGCGGAATTCGACGAGGAACTCCTGCATCCCGTCGTTCACCGTCTCGACCTTGTAGTCGCTCATCATCCTGCGAGCACAACAAATCCAGATCAGGAAATCCCCCTACGCCCCACAAGAAATCTATGTGCGGGGCTCCATTGCGCTCACAGCTTCATGAGGTCCATCTCCCGGCGCTTGCTCGGAGACGACATCCCTGCCCGGCCCGACAATCAAGAACGTGGCGTGCCCTATCGGGGATAAGACGAGGTGGGGAGAGAGAGGGGGGATCGGGTCGCCTGCGTCTGCGATGGGAAAGGAGATGAGGAAAGCAGAGGGGAAAGGGACGGGGCAGGGCCGCCGAGCGGAGAGGGGATGGGAGAGGGGAGGGGGGAGGAAGACGACGGACGATGATGGATGGATGGATGCAGAGGGAAGGGAACCAAGTGGTCTGGTGGTAAAGGGGAGGTTACGCTATCTATGCATCTGCAAAAAGAAAATTTTGAGAACATTTGCAAAGTCCATTCACGTTCCTGCTTTATTACGATTTTGCTGTTGCAAATTGGTTTGGAAACCCTCTCGCCGAATTCGGTTGCGCGCAAGGAAAAGGGGAAAAGGTCGGTCTGGGTGGAGTACGGCCTACGTTTAATAGCAGCAAAAGCAAAACTGACGGCCGACGATGCAGAGTTTTCTGTGGATCCGTCCGATTTTCGCGTGTTTCCACAAAGTTGCAATATCATACTGCTGTTTGGCACATTTTTTAAGGGAAAAAAAAATCTGTCGGCAAGATCCTGTGGGCGTGGGGTTGGCCCTACCAAATAAACGACGCCTCCCGAGAAGTGTCACGTCCTCGTTGCCGTGATTGATCTGCGCTGCAATCAATCCTCCGCCCATCGATTTTTCTTTTCGCTTTGCATACTTTTTTTTCACAAAAAAACTTTTGATCTATCCATCTCCAATCATGACAATGCAATAAATATCAGAAATAATAAAAACCGCATCCATGTTCGTAGACCACCTAGCGATAATTACACGCACTGAAGCGAGTCGAAGACGCGACGCCGTCACCGTCCCTCAGACGGGCAAAACTTGTGCAGTACACAATCAGGAATTCGTCGTGCTAAGGCCTCATAGGACCAGCGCAGCAGAACAACAGGCGCCATCATTGAAGAGTAGCGTAGACCGAAAGGATCCAACCTAAAGACACACCAAAGCAGACGAAATGCGACCAAATCCGAGAAAATCCATCAAAGACAGATCCGCTGGAGACGCACCTCCACACGCCTACCGACGATGCTAGACGCACAACCGGAATGGGACTTGGCGGAGAGAACCTTATTACATCTTCAAGGAGTCGCCGCCATCTTGTCTTCCTGACCACGGCACAAACCATAACAAAACTCGAAGGAACAACTAAAAATGAAGCCCTCCCGCCGGCAAGGGCCGGGATCCACCGCGCCACCATGGCCCTAAGGCCACCGAAGACAAGGCGGACTAACGATGACACCGACGGGAGGCAGAGGAACCCTAAGCTTTTTTGAGAGTAGACGGACTTTCCCACTTTGCATACTTGTCTTAATTGGATCTGCTAGAACAAATGCATGTAAAAAAAATTAACATATGCATGTTGTTGTATGCATTGCATCATTGGCGAGCCAAGGATCTGTTGTTTGGTTGCCTGTATTTGTGCCTCAGAAGTGAGCAGATGTAAAGCAGAAACTGTTTGACTGCGTGCAAGTAGTTATTCTGCTCACCCCTTTCAAATATGATGGCCTAAATACCCAAATGCAGCACTTCACAACAGACATATAGAAACAACACAACCCAAATAACACATCACACAAGAACAATAGTCATACACAACTAGTCCCTCCGTTAGTGCTAGATATATCCATTTGAGCGACAGGCTTTTTGGGACGAAGTGCTAGATACATCCATTTGAGCGACAAGTTTTTTGGGACGGAGCAATGCATAAATAGTAACCACCACACTAGTTTCACGCTCCTTCATCTGCCTAGCAGTGCACGAATCATGAATGTAATAGAACCCTTGCCCTTTAGCAGAGAACGCACACATCGGTGCAATGCAATCCCAAGGAAGAAATCGGACAGAGACAGATGCAAAGGTGGCCTAGTTTACTGCATCGCTCACAAAAGGCTTGCAGACATCTAGCAGACACATGCTCAGGAGACTTGCAAATCGGGCAAACAACATGATTCATGGTTGGGTTCACCTGGGTGGGTTGCTGATTGCCAGTTGGCGCCGATGAGGCACATCATCAGGGTGCTTGTCGATGTTGACCCCCCTCCCCGATCCAGATGCGGCCTTGGGTTTCTCCACCCAAACTCCACCAGATTTGGGGTCCTGGCGACCCGTCGCTGCCGCCTCCCACCGATCAACAACACCGGCAGCTTGGACGGTGTTGGAGGAGGAGTGGTCAGCCTCGCCGTCGTTTCTCCTCCAGGAGAACTTGTTGCGCCCACGGTCGAAGCGCCCTGCACCCCACCAGATTTGGGGTCCTGGCGACCCGTCACTATCGCCTTCCACCGATCAACAACACCAGCAGCTTGGACGGTGTTGGAGGAGGAGTGGTCAGCCTCGCCGTCGTTTCTCCTGCAGGAGAACTTGTTGCGCCCGCGGTCGAAGCACCCTGCACCCCGGTCAGCTCCCCCGGTGTTGGGAATCGTTGCATGGAAAAAAATCTACGCACACGCAATGATCCATAGCAACGAGGGGGAGAGTGTGTCTACATACCCTCGTAGACCGTAAGCAGAAGCGTTTAACAACGCGGTTGATGTAGTCAAACTTCTTCTAGCTCCGATCAATCAAGTACCGAACGTACGGCACCTCCGAGTTCTGCACACGTTTAGCTCGGTGACGTCCTCGCCTTCTTGATCCAGCAAGACATCGAGGTAGTAGATGAGTTCCGTCAGCACGATGTTGTGGTGATGGTGATGGTGAAGTGATCTCCGCAGGGCTTTGCCTAAGCACTAAGAAAATATGACCGGGGGTGTAAACGGTGGAGGGGAGCGCCGCACACGGCTAGGCAATTCTCTGGGGTGTGCTAAGGGCGTCCCCCACATATATATAGGTGGGAGGGGGTGTGCTAAGGGCGCCCCAAGTAGGACCGAATCCTACTTGGGCTCCTCCAAAGCCGCGCGCCCCCCTGCCATATACATCGGAGGGGGAAGGAAAGATGGGGTGGGCGGAGGAAGGGGGAATCCTATTCCCTTTCTTTCCTTTCCTCCATTCCCTTTCCTTCTCCACCATGGCCGACCCATATGGGGGGCCGCACCAGCCCCTGTGGCTGGTGCATTTCCCCTCTTTGGCCCATAAGGCCCATATCTTTTGCCGGGGTGCTCGGTACCCCTTTCGGTGAGCCGATATGTACCCGGTACCCTACGGAACACTTCCGGTGTCCGAATACCATCGTCCTGTATATCAATTTTTACCTCTTGACCATTTCGATACTCCTCTTCATGTCCGTGATCTCATCCGGGACTCCGAACAACATTCGGTCACCAAATCACATAACTCATATAATACTATATCGTCATCGAACGTTAAGCGTGCGGACCCTACGGGTTCGAGAACTATGTAGACATGACCGAGACACCTCTCCGGTCAATAACCAATACTGGAACCTGGATGCTCATATTGGATCCTACATATTTGATACATCTCCAACGTATCTATAATTTTTTATTGTTCCATACTGTTATATTATCATTCTTGGATGTTTTACAATCATTTTATAGTCATTTTATATCATTTTTTGGTACTTACCTATTGACATAGTGCCAAGTGCCAGTTGTTGTTTTCTGCATGTTTTTTACATCGCGGGAAATCAATACCAAACGGAGTCCAAACGCAGCGAAACTTTTTGTGGATTTATTTTGGACCAGAAGACATCGACTGGTCCGGAGAAGCACCTGTGGGGCGCTCCGAGGGGAGCACAACCCACCAGGCGGCCTGGGGGCCAGCGCCTGTGTGGGTTGTGCCCACCTCGGGTGCCCCCTGAACCGCCTTTTTGCTCTATAAATACCCCAATATTCCAGAAACCCTAGGGGAGTCGACGAAAATCAATTCCAGCCGTTGTAGAGTCCAGAACCACCAGATCCAATCTAGACACCATCACAGAGGGGTGCATCATGTCCATTGGTGCCTCTCCGATGATGCGTGAGTAGTTCTTTGTAGACCTACGGGTCCGTAGTTAGTAGTTAGATGACTTCCTCTCTCTCGTTTGATTCTCAATACAATGGTCTCTTGCAGATCCATATGATGTAACTCTTTTTGCGGTGTGTTTGTTGGGATCCGATGAACTTTGAGTTTATGATCAGATCTATCTTTTTATCCATGAAAGTTATTTGAGTCTTCTTTGATCTCTTATATGCATGATTGCTTATAGCCTCGTATTTCTTCTCCGATATTTGGGTTTTGTTTGGCCAACTTGATCTATTTATCTTGCAATGGGAAGAGGTGCTTTGTACTGGGCTCGACCTTACGGTGCTTGATCCCAATGACAGAAGGGGAACCGACACGTATGTATTGTTGCAACTAAGGATAAAATGATGGGGTCTATTTCTACATAAATAGATCTTGTCTACATCATGTCATCGTTCTTATTGCATTACTCCGTTTTTCCATGAACTTAATACACTAGATGTATGATGGATAGCGGTCGATGTGTGGAGTAATAGTAGTAGATGCAAAAGGTGAGTCGCCTACTAATCTTGGAATTGATGCCTATATAATGATCATTGCCTGGATGTTGTCATAATTATTTGAAGTTCTATCAATTACCCAACAGTAATTTGTTCACCCACCGTTGGCTATTTTTCTCGAGAGAAGACACTAGTAAAACCTACGGCCCCGGGGTCTCTTCTTCATTATATTTGCCTTTGCAATTTATTTTCCTTTGCTTTTATTTCCAGATTTATTAAAACAAAAATACAAAAATACCTTCCTGCACTTTATTTTATTTGGCGTTCGATCTATCAATATTTACAACTCTCTCACATCCGTTTGCCTATTTCTGGCGCCGTTGCCTGAAAGGGATAGACAACCCCTTTAACACGTTGGGTTGCGAGTATTTGTTATTTGTGTGCAGGTGCCGTTCACGTAGTGTTGCGTGATTCTCCTACTGGTTTGATAACCTTGGTCTCAACTGAGGGAAATACCTACCGTTGTTGTGCTGCATCATCCCTTCCTCTTTGGGGAAATACCGATGTAGTTCTAGCAGACATCAATATTCTACGAAGATCTTTATCGGTCGAACCGTTTATGACAACATATGTAATTCCCTTTGTCCATTGGTATGTTACTTGCCCGAGATTCGATCATCGGTATCTTCATACCTAGTTCAATATCGTTACCGGCAAGTCTCTTTACTCGTTCCGTAATACATCACCTTGTGACTAACTCCTTAGTCGTTTGCTTGCAAGCTTATGATGTGTATTACCGAGAGGGCCTAGAGATACCTCTCCGATACTCTGAGTGAAAAATCCTAATCTCGATCTATGCCAACTCAACAAACACCTTCAGAGATACCTGTAGAGCATCTTTATAATCACCCAGTTACATTGTGACGTTTGGTAGCACAAAAGGCATTCCTCCGGTATCCGGGAGTTCCATAATCTCATAGTCGAAGGAATATGTATTTGACATGAAGAAAGCAAAAGCAATAAAACTGAACGATCATTATGCTAAGCTAACGGGTGGGTCTTGTCCATCACATCATTCTCCTAATGATGTGATCTCATTATCAAATGACAACTCATGTCCATGGTCAACTCATGTACATTTGATAACGGGATCACATCATTGAGAATGATGTGATGGACAAGACCCACCCTTTAGCTTAGCATAATGATCGTTCAGTTTTATTGTTATTGCTTTCTTCATGTCAAATACATATTCCTTCGACTATGAGATTATGCAACTCCCGGATACCGGAGGAATGCCTTGTGTGCTATCAAACGTCACAACGTGAATCGGGTGATCATAAAGATGCTCTAAGTGTATCTTCGAACGGTTTGTTGAGTTGGCATAGATCGAGATTAGGATTTGTCACCCGAGTATCGTATGTATCTTCGGGCCCTCTCGGTAATACACATCATAAGCTTGCAAGCAAATGACTAAGGAGTTAGTTACAAGGTGATGTATTATGGAATGAGTAAAGATACTTGCCGGTAAGGAGATTGAACTAGGTATAGAGATACCGACGATCGAATCTCGGGCAAGGAACATACCGATGGACAAAGGGAATTACGTATGTTGTCATAACGGTTCGACCGATGAAGATCTTCATAGAACATGTAGGAGCCAATATTGGCATCCAGGTTCCGCTATTGGTTATTTACTGAAGAGGTGTGTCGATCATGTCTACATAGTTCTCGAACCCGTAGGGTCCGCACGCTTAACGTTCGATGACGATATAGTATTATATGAGTTATGTGATTTGGTGACCGAATGTTGTTCAGAGTCCCGGATGAGATCATGGACATGACGAGGAGTCTCTAAATGGTCAAGAGGTAAAGATTGATATATAGGACGATGGTATTCGGACACTGTTGGGGATGTTACTACTGGGCGTAAACCGGCCTATCTGGGCCGGGTTAACTTCATCAGTAGTCCAACGGTGTAAAGGCCCAAGGGGCATAAAGGGGCCAAGGCCTGTAGTCGGTTTAGAACCTGTAGCCATAAACCGGCCTGGTATGTAAACTTGTATTGTAAGTTAGGAATAGAAAGAGACCAACCCGTATACGAATATGAACCGGAGATTGGGACTCTCTGAACCGACGGGCGTCACCCGTATATATAAGGGGACGACCCGGGGCGGTTCAAAGAGAGAACAACAACTCGAGGCCTAGGCGAAGCTTATTTGCTCCCTAGTCATCGAAGACCACATCAATCCCATCGCAAACTAGACGTAGGCTTTTACCTTCATCGAAGGGTCCGAACTAGTATAACTCTTGCATCTTTGCGTCCGCTTTAACCCCTTCAAGTTAACCCGTGGCGATGGCTCCACGACTAAGTCCTTTCATGAGGACATCTGCCGTGACAAAACCACGACAGTTGGCGCCCACCGTGGGGCTATCACACGATGGTTTGATGATCTTGGAGGGCAAGTTCGAAGGACTCGAAGGCTATGTGGGCGGATGACCAAGAGTCGCCGCGGCAAGCTCTACATCGACGATGCAGGTGGGGCCCGAGGCCAGCTCGATTGAGTACGGGTACCGGGTCCCTTTGGTGGCATACACATTTTCATCGGCAAGATCGGTGAGCGGTGGCTCGAGCCGGACATCCGCACCGACCTCGCCGAGACGGCTCAACAGGCGAGACCTGCCAGCTAAACCGGCTGTAAACGTGCCTTTGTGGGAGTCATCCACGGAGGAAGTTATGAGGGCGGATCAGAATCTGGTGGCGAAACCGTCGCTCGCTTTCGATGACGAGTCGTCAATCGGAGAAACCGAGTCTCTATATCAGCTACAAGATGGCCGGATTGGGGGCTGTTCCGGTGATGTGGATTCGGACCCTCTGATCCGCCCAACCGGGTTGGAATATTCATGGCTGGTACACAAGCAATGCTTCACTCTTCGACCGCTGCGACAATGGTTGCCGGTTCAACAGCGGCGACGGCTGCTGGGGCAGGAGGCCCTGTGCGCCGCCGGCTCAAGTTTTATCAGAACTATTCGATGCGTTGGCTGTGCTCATGGCAGAGGTTAACCCGGCGGACTAGGACGCTCATAACGCGGAGTTTGCGAATGTGAAGGAACAAATCACTCAAAGCTAAAAGCAGATCTGGCGTGCAGACGCCAGATGGCGGCAGAGCGGGCCGCTTTGGATGCGCAGCTTATAGGCTCATCTTTGGATCGAGCGCGTCGCATGAAGTCATGAAGAGGAAATACGGATCCCGTTTGCCTTGATCTTGAGGGAAGAGATCTCTTCAACACCCGTGAGTGGGAACCGATAATCCGCCGGTGGTAAACCGGCGGGCCTGGACGGGCGCCACGTTCAGCCTCGCTTAATAGATCTACCTCGCCATAACACCGGTGCGCCTCGGGCTGTGCGTACACCCCGGTCACTACTCCAATCCGATGGATAACCTTGTTGCGGCAAAGACGGCCGAGGCTATTCCAAGTGAAGGCGATTCACCACAGGCAGTAGAGACGCGCCGGGTCAAGGAGCTCCTTAGGACAGCTTTGGTCCAACAGGAAGCGTATTCGTACAACCGCGACCGAATCCACTCTACCCCCTGCCCAAGCCGGAAATATAGTAGGCACGTGGATGAACCGGCCGTATCAAGTAATGGACGGCGTGGTGCGCCCCGTGGCAACAATCCGGCAGGTGGCTTCGACAACGCTCAGGAGGTGGTGGACCGGGCCCGAGCACGCAGGGAGGCCGAGTTAGCAGCGCAACATCAGGATTATCAACTTACGCCAGTTCGTCCGACCATCTCGGTCGAGCCTGGGGTTACCTCTAGCTCTTTGGGGGTGCCTTGCCTCGTCCCCGCTTTACGCAATGTGCGCTTGCCCAAGGATTTCAAGGGTCCGCGCAAGGTGCCAAATTACACCGCCGATTTGGCTCCAGAAGCATGGATAGAGAGTTATGAGATGGCCATGGAGATGCTGGATGTGGATGAGGCCGCGTGTGCAAAGTACTTCACCATGATGCTTGAAGGCACGGCCCGTACTTGGTTGAAGAGCTTGCCACCCAATTCTATCAATTCATGGGCCCGATTCGCGGACCCGGTTTATCCGAAATTTCAAAGATACCGTAAGCAGCCCATGTCCGTGGTGGACTTGGCGGCTTGTGTCGAGGGGAAGGGGAGTCAACAACCCATTGGGTACGCGCGTTCGGAGATCTTGCACTCGTCGAGACCGGATCAACGCCGACTCTGCGATCTTGACCACGGAGGGCAATTGCGGTTTAAGCCTTTGAAGTTGAAGTTGGGGCGTATGAAGCGGTTTTGTAATGACATGGGCACTCTCATGGGCGCTTTAGTGAAGTATGCTGATTCTGATAGTACCAAGGATCCCGAGTCTGATGATGACGAGACAGGGAAGGGAAAGAAGAACAGCAACTCCAAAGGCCAGCAACATCACTCGGCAGGTAATGGTGGAGGCAAGCATAAAGCGAATGGCAACATGGGCTTCATAGCCAACACCAATGCGCAGGACAAGGGCCAGTGGCGCAAGGGTAAACAGCCGAATCGAGGTGGTGCACCTAATCCCAATCCGAACCGCTTGAACTATCTGTTGAATCAACCCTGTCCGAAGCATGGGACGAAGGAGGCGCCAGCAAATCACCTCTGAAAGGATTGTTACATTATGTAGGAGTTCAAGAGTTCTAATGCTTTCCGGTATGATCAAGGTTCCGGCGGCGGTTGAGGATCCGGGTCGGGTTACGGTGGAGAAAATTCCGGTTCAGGATTTAATGGTAATCCGGGCGGACATAACAATTAGAACAATCAGAATAACCAAGGTGGTTACAATCAGTGACAATGTTAGCCGGGTTATCGAGCAACCCAAAGCGGTTGAATAGTGGGCGATACCACGTCTTCACCACTAGCTTAGACAAGCGAGACCGGAAGCTTGAAGCGGGCAAATAACGCTGTTGAACGGCCGTGCCTCATTACCTACGCTGGTCGAGCAGCCCATTATATGGAGTAGAGAGGATCATCCTCCCGGGTTGACAACTGGGTCACTAGCCTGGTGGTGGCACCTCAGGTGGGAGGTTATAAGTTCACCAAGGTGCTTATGGATGGAGGGAGCAGCATCAACATCCTGTACTATGAGACCTTCCGTCGTATGGGGTTAACAGATAAACATCTCAAACCGTCCAATACCATGTTCCATGGTGTGGTACCTGGCAAGTCAGCATATCCGGTTGGTAAAATAGCTCTGGAGGTGGCCTTTGGAGATGAGTATGACTCCAGATCGGAAACATTGACGTTTGAAGTGGTGAGAATCCAAAGTCCATATCACGCCCTGTTCGGGCGGCCGGCTTATGCCAAGTTCATGGCACGGCCTTGTTATATATATTTGCAGCTCAAGATGCCGGGTCACAAGGGGACAATAACGGTTCATGGGAGCCGCAAGATCGCTTTGGAATGTGAGGAAGGTGATGCGGCTTACGCAGAGTCGGTTTGTGCCATCGAGGAGCTGAAGTATTATAAGGACAATGTTGATCCGGCGGACATGACTTCGTTGAAGAAGCCAACTATGAGCATGATCCGCCCTGAAATTCAAATCGGCAGTGAGACTATGCTTGTTGACTTCGTGCTGGGCGATTCGTCCCAAGCGCTTCAAAGATCGCGCCAACTTGGATCCGAAATAGGAAAGCGCGCTACCATCGAAGTTCATCCGTGAGAACCGGGACATTTTTGCATGGAAGCCTTCGACATGCCGTGTACCAAGGAACTCGTTGAGCACACTCTTAATGTTGATCCCAAGTACAAACCGGTGAAGCAGTTTCTCCGCCGGTTTAACGAAGAAAGGCGTAAGGCCATTGGAGAGGAGGTGGCTGTGCTCTTAGCGGCTGGCTTTATCGCTGAAGTTTTCCATCCAGTGGCTTGCTAATCCGTGCCGGTTCTTAAGAAAAACGGCACTTGGCGCATGTGTGTGGATTACATGATCTTAACAAGGCTTGCCCGGAGATCCTTTGCCCTCCCCGCATTGACCAGATTATTGATGCCACTGCGGGTTGTGAGCGCTTGAGCTTTTTGGATGCGATTCGGATATCATCGAGATCAAGATGGCAGTTAAGGACCAGGAGAAGACAACGTTTATCACTCCCTTTGGAGCCTTCTGCTATGTGTCTATGCCTTTTGGGCTCAAGAGCGCCCAAGCAACTTATCAGCGCTATGTACATAATTGCCTGCATAAACAGATCGGCCGTAATGTGCACACCTATGTGGATGATATTGTGGTCAAGTCAAGGAAGAAGGAAACACTGATTGATGATTTGAAGGAAACCTTTGACAACCTGCGGGTTTACAAGATGATGCTCAACCCGGCCAAATGTGTTTTTGGTGTTCGGCAGCAAGTTATTGGGTTTTCGTGTCCAACAGGAATTGAAGCTAATCCGGAGAAGATTACGGCTATCACCTCCTGGCTAAGTCAAGTGTATTAATGATGTCCGGCGTTTGGCAGGCGGATTGCAGCGCTTGAGCCGGTTTATCGGCCGCCTCGGAGAGAAGGCCATACCTTTGTACGAGATCTTTGAAAAAAGACAGATCGCTTTATTTGGAGTCCACCGCCGATGAAGCGTTGGAGGACTTAAAGCGGCAATTGGCCAACCGCTTTGTGCTTGCCGCTCCCATTGACAAGGAGCCGCTTCTGCTATATGTTGCTGCTAATGCCAGGGCGGTCAGCGTGGCCATTGTGGTGGAGCGGAAGGAGGTAGGGAAGGAGCATCCGGCTCAACGTCCGGTTTATTATATCAGTGAGGTGCTTATTGAATCTAAGAAAAGGTATCCGCATTGGCATAAGCTGGTGTATGGAGTTTTTATGGCAAGCCGGAAGCTAAAGCAGTATTTCCAAGGGCACCCCATCACGATGGTAAATTCTGCTCCCTTAGGTGATATCATACAGAACCGGGAAGCGACTGGCCGGATTGCCAAGTGGGCTATAGAGCTTGGGCCGCACGGTCTGAAATACGTGCCTCGGACGGCGGTGAAGTCTCAAGCACTTGTGGATTTCATTAACGATTGGACGGAGTTGCAAGCACCATAAGAAAAGCCGGAACACACAAATTGGACCATTCATTTTGACGGATCCAGGCAATTGAGGGCTCGGGGCTGAGTCATACTAACTTCCCCACGAGGTGACAAGTTTTGTTACGTTCTCCGCTTAATGTTCCCTTGTACTAACAATGCAGCTGAGTATGAAGCCTTGCTCCATGGTCTCCGGATGGCTAAGGAGATGAATCTAAGCCGGGTTAAGTGCTTCGTGACTCGGACCTAGTGGCTCAACAGTGTCCGGCACTTGGGATTCCAAGGACCCACTCATGGCTGCATATCGTCGTGAGGTGGATATTGTTGCGTGTCATTTCAAGGGCTATCAGTGGACCACGTGGACCGTCGAAAAAATGAAGCGGCGGACGCTTTAAGCCGGTTGGGCTCTCAACGCAAACCGGTCCCGCCCAATGTTTTCCTGGACGTGCTACACAACCCGTCAGTCAAGCTCCCTGGTGAAGCGAATTTGGCTATTCCTGATCCGGAGGCTCAATTGGTGGCAGCTCTTCATGTCACTCCGGATTGGACGCTTCCTTATCTGTCGTACATGAACCGAGGGGAGTTACCAGAAGATGATACGTTGGCCCGGCAGATAATTCGGCGGTCTAAGTCTATGACCATTGTTAATGGCGAATTGCATCCTTGCAGTGTGTCAGGGGCGTTTCAACGCTGTGTGTCCCCTAAGGAAGGCTGTGAAATATTACGTGAGATCCACAAAGGAGATTGTGGTCACCATGCTGGTTCAAAATCCTTGGTGGCTAAAGCGTTCCGCCACGGTTTCTATTGGTTGACTGCCCATGCTGATGCGGAAGATCTGGTCAGACGATGTGATGGTTGCCAAAAGTTTTCCAGACGTGCTCATGTACCGCCCAAGAATTGAGGATGATTCCAATTACTTGGCCGCTTATGCATTTGGGGTTGGATATGGTTGGACCTTTCAAAAGGTCCAAGGACAAGAAGACCCACCCGCCGGTGGCGGTCGACAAGTTTACAAAGTGGGTAGAGGCGTAACCTGTTAGCAAGTGTGATGCGCTACGGCGGTTCAGTTCATCAAAAAGGTGATTTTCGGTTTGGTTTTCCACACGGTATCATCACAGATAATGGTACCAATTTGTCCAAAGGTGCCATGAAGGAGTTCTTAAACGTGAGCACATCCGGCTTGACGCTTTCTTGAAGAGCTCACCCACAATCCAATGGTCAAGCGGAAAGAGCCAATCAAGAGATCTTGAGAGGCATCAAGCCCCGCTTATGGTTCCTTTGCGAGAGGACACCGGGTTGTTGGGTAGAAGAGCTACCATACGTGTTATGGAGTATAAATACTACGCCTAACAGATCCACGGGATACACGCCGTTCTTTATGGTTTATGGAGCGGAGGCGGTTCTTCCCAGTGACATCCGTCATGACTCACCTCGTGTGGCAGCTTATGTTGAAGCGGACAACGAGACGGCACGGCAGGACGCTTTGGATCGGTTGGATGAAGAGCGTGACATAGCAGCTGCCCGCTCGGTGATTTACCAACAGGATCTTCGTCGTTATCATAGTCGCCGGGTCAGAACCAGAACTTTTCAAGAAGGAGATTTGGTGCTTTGGCTCATCCAAGACCAAACTGATATGCACAAGCTATCCCCACCTTGGGAGGGACCTTTCGTGGTCAGCAAGAATCTGCACAACGGGTCGCATTATCTCGATCGATATTCGAGAGCATAAAACTCACGTATGTCGAGGAGGAGACCAACAGGCCGTGGAACATAGCTCATCTTCGGCCTTATTATACCTGAGCCATCGGCTCTACTTATGTACATATTATGACAGTGTATATATTATGAATAAAGTAATAAACCGGAGCCTCAGCTAAAGCGCGGTATCTGTTATGTTACATCATGCGTGGTTACATGGAGTTGTCCTGTTTTAAAATGGCCTCCGGTTTACCCCCTGAGTTTGCTTTTCAAAAGCTTTGTGATATCACTTGGGGGCTTGGTCGTGTCCGAACCAATGCAACACCTTTTGATAGGCGAAAGCCACCAGATCACTTGGGGACATGGTCAAGTCTGAACTACCACGCCTCTTGATCGGCCTAAGGCCATAAAGTCACTTGGGGCTTGGTCGAACCCGAACCATTGCCACGCCACTTGATCGGCATAATGCCACGGTTTCAGCTTGGGGACTGGCTGACTTGAACCATGGCTACACCTTATAGGGAGCTTGGTCGTGTCCGACCATGGTAACACCATCTGATCGGCTCAGTAAAGCCTTAATTTTTTGCAAACGGTTTATCATTGCCTTTGCTTCCATGTTTTTTCATAACTATTATTTGATTTTTGTTACGTTTCTTAAACCGATAACATATTTAAACCGGTTTCAAAACTGTCAGTTGACAGAATTCGATCAACTTTTTAATCCGGAGATAATTTCACCGGTTTGATGTTTTTTCTGTTAACATCCTATTATGGAGTAACAGGGGGCTTATCATGACCCGGCATGGTTTACGTGGTAAACCGGCATTATAAGTAGCAGGAGCTGTTTTCTCCTTTGATGGTAAGGGTTTATACGACCTCCGCTTCAAGATTGGTTAAGCCAACTTTATGCCCAGCGATGGCAGGTATTTGGTATCATAAATTTCGATTATATACCTTAATATTTCATCTCATATACTCCCTCCGTTCCTTGATATAGGGTGTATAGTTTTTTGTGGAAAAGTTCATATTATAAGGTGTATTCCTTTAGTTGACACTTTTACCCCTCCATAAGCTACAGCCCACGGATGGCCTTCCTAGATAAAAAGATGGCAAGTCCCCATCTCAGATATACATGTTGTGCATGCACGGTAGGTTTGTTTGGAAAGAGAAGATTACATGTACGAAGGGGAGAATAAGTGAGAGAGGATATTGTGGGATTTGTAGGCTAAATAAGGAAGTAAATTGCCTGGGATAGAGAGGTCGTGATTTTTCTATTTTTCTCTCTAGTCTCACGTGTTTGCACCAGGGGCTTTTACATCCAAAACCAACGAAATCCCCCCTCCCAGCCTATGCGTTAATATTCGTGCAAGAAAACTATACACCCTATATCAAGGAACGGAGGGAGTATATATGAACGTCACAAGCCGGCTGGCGGCACAAACCGTCGTGGCGGTTTAAGATTTTGTGACTGCAGGCAATATAAGATTGAAAGTTTCGATCATTCAAGCAAGAGTATCAGCACCTATGCACGAAGGCATATTCAAAGCAAGAGTGTTGGCTATCCTATTACAAGGCAACATGGTGCCCAAATAAGATCACTGTTTCTTGGCGGAATGTAATGAAGCAGCTCTTCAAACCGGCTTCCGGTTCATGCTTGCTCGCCGCCCGGTTTGATGGTTGTGGGTCGCCCCACGCCACTTCAGCTTCTTCATCTCTACCCAAATTACCGGAAGTCAACGATGGTCCAATGATTCCCATTAAAGCTTGAAAGACATCCTCCTCATGGATCAGGGAAGTTGGGTCAATATCAGGAGCGTAAGTATGCTTACGGATCGGAGGGATCAGATTCTCCGCTTTAGGAATAGGTGCAGCTACTCGCTTGTTCTGATCGTCATACTGAGCTTGATAATGTGACAAGTTTGCTTCTTCAGCTAATTGGCAAGCCAGAGGGCGCACTGCCCGGTTTATCGCTCTCAAATCAGCTTCGTTGAACTCCGAGCCGTCTTCCTTCAGACCGATAGCCCTCGAGCTGCTTCAACGGGATCGAAGTCCGCACCCATGCTTTGGCCCGGATTATATGTTGATGGCGCCGGTTCGAGCAGCAGATTTCTTCAGCTCTTCAATCCGGCGGGAAGCATGGACAACCTCCTAAGAGTATCTTGAATTAAGGAAGGTGCCGGGTTGTTGTGTGATGCGTTGGAGATGATCTCAAGCGCTCCAAAGATACAAATTGCTCTATTAAGGTATAGGCAGCCTTCAATTTCTTCCAACATCGACCCCAAGTGACCAATGCGCAGCTCTACAAGATTGCAAGAGAAATCACAAACCGGAATTATCATAAGAAGGTCAAGATTATCATAGAAGCCAAAGGAAACTTACCAAGATGGCAGCGGTCATGGAATGCACTTGCCGCTTCACGCTGGTCACTCATCTACCACCGGTTTAAGGGCAGCCTCGGCATTTTCAACCTTTTGGTTAAAGCTGCCTTTACAGTATCCCATCCGGCCCGCTCAGACTTGAACCACTCCTTGAGTTGCTCCATAGTAGTTAAAGCGGTTTTCAGTTCATCCTTGGCCTTGGAGGTTTCTGCTTGTTGAGATTTCAGATTTTCTTGAAGGTCATGGATTTGTGAGGCTTGTTGACTTATCTCACTCTGCAACAAAAAGGGAGCATGTTAAATATCGTCATTTCAAAGTCCCTAGTGCATAACCAGTTATACACTTGGCACTTGGGGGCTAATGCATATTTGATCTTCATCTATCAGTCAAATCACAGTCCCAAGCTCAATACAAGTATTCAACTTGGCACTTGGGGGCTAATGGCTATTTGCTCGAACATGTTCTGATGCGGCGATATAAAATACAGTCCCGGTTTAACTATGCTAAGTTGAACCGGCCCTTGGGGCTACATCGGTGGATTCTCAAGCATTGAGTTTATACTAAGTTCGGTTTAACTATGCTAAGTTGAACCGCCCTTGGGGGCTAGGAGAGTTAACAAAATTGAAATATTCAGGCGAGAAAAGAACATGGAGGTTACCTCGAATTTCTCTTTCATCATCTTCACCAGGCCAGCTTCATAGTCACGGCTGGTATACAGCCGGTTCAAGTAGCCAGAATGAAGGTCTTGGGGGTTCAGAGCGGCATAAGTTGCCAGATCAACATCCCACTTGCCCTTGCTCATAGTGGCAAACTCTTCTTTGGAAGAATGTTTGGATAAAGCGACTGGATTACCCGGTTATTTGTGGCCAAAACCAGTAATTACGACATCATCGCCCTTGGAGTCACCGGTTTGACCAGGGCCGTCGGTTTGTCGTGAGCCGGATTGGACCGGTGGATTTTTCAATCCAGTCGGGCCCGGGCTGGTCGCCAGGAAGGGCGGTGTCAATGTGCCTTTCTTGAGCAACAAAATCGTCATCTTCTTGTGGCGGATCATTGGGCGTGTCTTCACGGATGGCCGCTTCAAGATTTGGGGCGTATTTGCCGGTTGAAGCGATCTCTTCGTCGGCCACTTTATCCAGACGAGCCTTTTTGCTCGGCCTAGGCTTGGCCCTGGAAAGGCACAACAACAGTTAAATACGACATATACTACACAATGATGCAGTAGAAACAATATGAAAGGTATAACTTACCCAAGCACCGTTTTTAGTGGCGGTAGCTGAGTGGCTGATGACTCGCCATATGAGGAGGGAAGTGACACGATAATCGGAATCGACGGATTAAGGGGTTGTGAAACCAGCACGCTTTAGGATAAGCATCGACAAGCAAATTAGAGACCTCTGAGCAGCGTTTCCGAACCGGACTGTTCGGTAAACCAGTGGAGGTAACTACCTGGCCGCTGTGCCGAGTTGTGCGGCGAGCTTCATGTTGTTGAGTCTTCATAAGAAATTTGGGATCCAAGTAAGCAAGGGGGTGAGAAAATTTAATTTTCCGGTTTGCCCGACGGTTTTTTAGTGAAGGCAGAGGATTTGAGTCAGAGGAAGAATAGTTACCTCTACAACATCAAGATTATCGGTTTCAAAGATCATCCTCGACAAACATCATCATTAATTAGGCGTGTGAAAAGTAAGCCAAGTGAATCAAGTTCTACCTCAAGGTGCGGATTACCCACATCATCATCCGCATGGATCGAGAAGATGCAAAGTGGTTTTCCTCTTATGAGTAGTCTTCTTGACAGCTTTGGTCTTTGCCTAAGTGGGTTTTCCGGTTTGTCTGGCTTCTCTGGTTTCTCTTGTGGACGTTTCTTGCTCCAGAATGGATCATCACCCTAGTTAAGCAGCAGTTGATGTTAAAAGTTATACCGGGATGGTAATAATATATTCAGTAAAAATAATCAGAAGTCTTACAGATGGCGGTTTGTTGGTAGCACAAAAGGGGAGCAGACTGGTCCGGGCACAGAGGTTTTCCGGTTCGTTCAACATCTTCTTCACCGCCTCGGTGACCTCATCATCGGTAAGCTGGATATTAATATGTCGGAGGGGGTCGTCGACACTACCAAAGGTACTCAAGACATTAAACCGGAGCGCTGGGAGAGGGGCAGTATGCTCCATGATATCCAACAGCGCGCGAGATCAATTCCGGTTAAACCATTGGCCATGAAGGCTCTGAGCTTGGAGAGTTGAGGAGCATATTTACTTCTCTCACTGGCAGTTAATCTTTGCGGAAAGGGATGTGTGTTGCTGAGTCGCTCCGGACGAAAACCGGGCAAGGGATTCTCATTGGCAGGTGAAGTGTCTCTGCAATAAAACCATGTTTGATTCCATTCCTTGGGGTGGCTGTGCAGTTTGACATGAGGATAAGTGACCTCCTTTCTTTTTGAATCGCCACACCACCCAATTACGTGTTTGGCCCGTCGATGAATTCTGCGGCGGTTTAGATGGAAGCAGTCTCTAAACAGTTCAACTGTAGGTTCTTCTTGAAAGTATGCCTCACAGAGCACTTGGAAGTGATGATATTGGTAATGTAATTGGGGCCTGTATCTTGTGGACGGAGTTGAAAATTGGCTAGCACATCTCGATAAAATTTTGAACCGGGCGGATTGAAACCCCGGGCTAGGTGATCTGCGAAAACTACAACCTCTCCTTCTTGAGGCGTGGGTGGACACTCTTTGCCAGGAACCCTCCAATGGATACTATTTTTACTGGCTAAAGCGCCGGTCAGGACCAGATTGTTTAATTGAGTTTCGGTGACACGGGAAGGAGCCCAGTTGCACTCATATACTTGTTTGGCCATCTACAAAAAATATATAAAGCTGGTTCAAGAAATGTGTTGGGACAAAGAGAGAACCGATGTACAATGCTAAATCGGAGACAAATACGTCTAAACCGGAGTTCTATGAAGCGACAATATCTGGTTAAGGAGTTCTGGCAGTTCAACAAAGGGACTAATGGTGTATACCGGTTTATCTAATTTTTTCTATGTTAAGTTAAACCGCCTGGTCTAAGGTCTAAATATTGAAAACAATTGAGGTGGCGAACGGCTAAGTGTGTAGAAACAGGTTTCGCAAGATTTCTCTATAACAAAGGATCTGAAGTCAGATCAGAAAAGAAGGAAAATATCCAAAAAGGAATACATCAGAGCAGTATTGATGCAATGAGCAGAGATGATGTGCGAGATCTATGGACGTGAGCACGAGACTACAGGCGGATGCTAAAGGCTACCGCTAAATTAGAGCAAGGTGTCACAGATCCATACAGGAGTCAGGTATGAGCATGAGCAGTTCATGGAGCACGGCAAGAACAAGAAACCCTAGAACGGATCTAGGTCGAGGGGAACCGAGGACCTACCTGAGTTGAGGAGATGCGGAAGAGTCTGTGTTTCTCTGCGTTCAGGTTGATGCAGCCCAAGACGGCAGAGGTCGACAAGCGGCGGAGCTCCGAGGTTTGGCGACGCGAGGAAGAAGAAGAGAAAGGACAGAGGGAGAAAAGGAATGACCCTTCGGTCCTATTTATAAGGCAAGATACCGTGTCGGTAGCGGGAATCAAGGAACCACAAACCTAGGAAGCGGAGCTGTCGCCTCGATTATTGCGGATCTATTAAACAAAGAAGATATCGTGAATGCTATCTTTATGGGGACGTCATGCGGTTTACAGCAACGAGAGAAGGTGACATCATGGCGGTTCAACGATTTCAAGAAGGTATTGAAGATGAAGGTTTATCAAGGATTGACATGAACCTGTTCAAATCAATCTGGGGCCTAATGTTGGGGATGTTACTATCGGGCGTAAACCGCCTATCTCGGGCGATTAACTTCATCGATGAGTCCAACAGTGTAAAGGCCCAAGGGGCATAAAGGGCCAAGGCACGTAGTCGGTTTAGAACCTCGTAGCCATAAACCGCCTGGTATGTAAACTTGTATTGTAAGTTAGGAATAGAGAGAGACCAACCCGGATACGAATATGAACCGGAGATTGGGACTCTCTGAACCGACGGGCGTCACCCGTGTATATAAGGGGACGACCCGGGGCGGTTCAAAGAGAGAACAACAACTCGAGGCCTAGGCGAAGCTTATTTTCTCCCTAGTCATCGAAGACCACATCAATCCCATCGCAAACTAGACGTAGGCTTTTACCTTCATCGAAGGGGCCGAACTAGTATAACTCTTGTGTCTTTGCGTCCGCTTTAACCCCTTCAAGTTAACCCGTGGCGATGGCTCCACGACTAAGTCCTTTCATGAGGACATCTGCCGTGACAAAACCACGACAGACACCGAAAGTGTTTCGGAGGGTACCGGGTACTTATCGGGTCACCGGAAAGGAGTTTCGGGCAACCCCGGCAAAGATATGGGCCTAATGGGCCAAAGGGGGAACAGACCAGCCCCTGGTGCACCCCTTCCTTGGACAGCAAGCCCTAAGGGAAGGAAAGGGAGAAGGGCTAGCCCCTCCTTCCTTTCCCTCTCATGGGAGAAAGGAAAAGAGGGGCGCCACCCTACCTTGACTTTCCCCCGCACCTATATAAGGCACGGGAAGCACGGCTTGGGAGGGACTCCAAGTAGGATTCCTCCTACTTGGGCGCCTCCTTTGGCTGCTCCTCCCTCCCTCCCACCTATATATATGCGGGAGGGGGAGCCTAGCACACAACAGAAATTGCCTAGCCGTGTGCGGCGCCCCCCTCCACCGTTTACACCCCCGGTCATATTTTCGTAGTGCTTAGGCGAAGCCCTGTGGAGATCACTTCACCATGACCGTCACCACACCGTCGTGCTGCCGGAACTCATCTACTACCTCGCTGTCTTGCTGGATCAAGAAGGTGGAGGACGTCACTAAGCTGAACGTGTGCAGAACGCGGAGGTGCCGTACGTTTGGTACTTGATCCGTTGGAGCGCGAAGAAGTTCAACTACATCAACCGAGTTGTTAAATGCTTCCGCTTACGGTCTACGAGGGTGCATAGACACACTCTCCCCTCTCGTTGCTATGCCTCTCCTTGATAGATCTTGCATGGGCGTAGGAATTTTTTTTGTTTTCATGCAACGTTCCCAACAGATCTAGTTAGCCAAACCAAACCAAACCAAACCGATAGTTCGAAGAGAATTACAAATATATCAAATCATGCATAAGAGAATTCAGAGAAGATTCAATTAACATTCATAGATAAGTTGATCATAAATCCACAATTCATCGGATCTCAGCAAACACACCGCAAAAAAGTGTTACATCGAATAGATCTCCAAGAACATCGAGAAGAACATGGTATTGAGAATCAGAGAGAGAGAGAGAGAAGAAGCCATCTAGCTACTAGCTATGGACCCGTAGGTCTGTGGTAAACTACGAATGCTTCATCAGAAGGGCAATAGAGTTGATGTAGAAGCCCTCCGTGATCGAATCCCCCTCCGGTAGGGTGCTGGAAAAGGTCCCTAGATGGGATCTCACGGGTACAGAAGGTTGCGGCGGTGGAAAAGTGTTTTCATGGATGCCTCTAGTGGTTTGGGGATATTTGGGAATATATAGGCGAAAGAATTAGGTCAGGAGGGTCACGGGGGGCTCACAAGGGTGGGGGCGCGCCCTACCCCCCTGGGCGCACCCTCCGTCCTTGTGGCCGCCTCGCGGCTCCTCCGACTTCATCTCCAAGTCTCCTGGTTGTCTTCTGGTCCAAGAAAAATCATCGCGAAGGTTTCATTCCGTTTGGACTCCGTTTGGTATTCCTTTTCTGCGAAACTCAAAAACAAGGAAAAACAGGAACTGGCACTGGGCTCTAGGTTAATAGGTTAGTCCCAAAAATAATATAAAATAGCATAATAATGCATATAAAACATCCAAAACAGATAATATAATAGCATGGAATAATAAAAAATTATAGATACGTTGGAGACGTATCAAGCATCCCCAAGCTTAATTCCTGCTCGTCCTCGAGTAGGTAAATGATACAAACAGAATTTTTGATGTGGAATGCTACCTAACATATTTATCCATGTAATTTTCTTTATTGTGGCATGAATGTTCAGGTCCATAAGATTCAAAACAAAAGTTTAATATTGACATAAAAAAATAATATTTCAAGCACACTAACAAGGCAATTATGTCTTCTCAAAATAACATGGCCAAAGAAAGCTTATCCCTACAAAATCATATAGTCTGGCTATGCTCCATCTTCATCACACAAAATATTCAAATCATGCACAACCCCAATGACAAGCCAAGCAATTGTTTCATACTTTTGATGTTCTCAAACCTTTTCAACTTTCACGCAATACATGAGCGTGAGCCATGGACATAGCACTATAGGTGGAATAGATTATGGTGGTTGTGGAGAAGACAAAAAGAGGGAGATAGTCTCACATCAACTAGGCGTATCAACGGGCTATGGAGATGCCCATCAATAGATATCAATGTGAGTGAGTAGGTATTGCCATGCAACGGATGCACTAGAGCTATAAGTTTATGAAATCTCAAAAAGAAACTAAGTGGGTGTGCATCCAACTCGCTTGCTCACGAAGACCTAGGGCAATTTGAGGAAGCCCATCATTGGAATATACAAGCCAAGTTCTATAATGAAAAATTCCCACTAGTATATGAAAGTGACAACATAGGAGACTCTCTATCATGAAGATCATGGTGCTACTTTGAAGCACACGTGTGGTAAAAGGATAGTAACATTGCCCCTTCTCTCTTTTTCTCTCTTTTTTTGGGCCTTCCCTTTTTTTGGCCTCTTTTTTTTTCGTCCGGAGTCTCATCCCGACTTGTAGGGGAATCATAGTCTCCATCATCCTTTCCTCACATGGGACAATGCTCTAATAATGAAGATCATCACACTTTTATTTACTTACAACTCAAGAATTACAACTCGATACTAGAACAAAATATGAATCTATATGAATGCCTCCGGCGGTGTACCGGGATGTGCAATGAATCAAGAGTGACATGTATGAAATAATTATGAACGGTGGCTTTGCCACAAATACAATGTCAACTACAAGATCATGCAAAGCAATATGACAATTATAATGCGTGTCATAACAAACGGAACGGTGAAAAGTTGCATGGCAATATATCTTGGAATGGCTATTGAAATGCCATAATAGGTAGGTATGGTGGTTTTTTTGAGGAAGGTATATGGTGGGCGTATGGTACCGGCGAAAGTTGCGCGGTACTAGAGAGGCTAGCAATGGTGGAAGGGTGAGAGTGTGTATAATCCATGGACTCAACATTAGTCATAAAGAAATCACATACTTATTGTAAAAATCTATTAGTTATTGAAATGAAGTACTACGTGCATGCTCCTGGGGGGGATAGATTGGTAGGAAAAGACCATCGCTCGTCCCCGACCGCCACTCATAAGGAAGAAAATCAATAAATAAATCATGCTCCGACTTCATCACATAACGGTTCACCATACGTGCATGCTACGGGAGTCACAAACTTTAACACAAGTATTTATCAAATTCACAATTACTCACTAGCATGACTCTAATATCACCATCTTCATATCTCAAAACAATCATAAGGAATCAAACTTCTCATAGTATTCAATGCACTTTATATGAAAGTTTTTATTATATCCCTCTTGGATGCCTATCATATTAGGACTAAATTTATAACCAAAGCAAATTACCATGCTATTTAAAGACTCTCAAAATAATACAAGTGAAGCATGATAGTTCATCAATTTCTATAAAATAAAACCACCACCGTGCTCTAAAAAGATATAAGTGAAGCACTAGAGAAAAATTGCCTAGCTCAAAAGATATAAGTGAAGCACATAGAGTATTCTAATAAATCACGATTCACGCGTGTCCCTCTCAAAAGGTGTGTACAGCAAGGATGATTGTGGCAAACTAAAAAGCAAATACTCAAATCATACAAGACGCTCCAAGCAAAACACATATCATGTGGTGAATAAAAATATAGCCTCAAGTAAAGTTACCGATAGACGAAGACGAAAGAGGGGATGCCTTTCGAGGCATCCCCAAGATTAGGCTCTTGGTTGTCCTTGAATATTACCTTGGGGTGCCTTGGGCATCCCCAAGCTTAGGCTATTGCCACTCCTTATTCCATAGTCCATCAAATCCTTACCCAAAACTTGAAAACTTCACAACACAAAACTCAACAGAAAATCTCATAAGCTCCATTAGTATAAGAAAATAAATCACCACTTTTGGTACTGTTGTGAACTCATTCTTTATTTATATTGGTATAATATCTAATGTATTCCAACTTTTCCATGGTTCATACCCCTCGATACCACCCATAGATTCATCAAAATAAGCAAACAACACAAAGAAAACAGAATCTGTCAGA
The DNA here is from genome assembly GCA_021605145.1 of Aegilops bicornis. Taxonomy (NCBI): domain Eukaryota; kingdom Viridiplantae; phylum Streptophyta; class Magnoliopsida; order Poales; family Poaceae; genus Aegilops; species Aegilops bicornis. The sequence continues at coordinate 651,539,935 of CM038672.1, forward strand.
AACAAAACAGTCTGTAGTAATATGTAACTCTCGAATACTTCTGTAACTCCAAAAATTCTGAAAAATTAGGACAACCTGGGAAATTTGTGTACCAATCTTATGAAAAAAGAATCAGATTGAAATCGCCCTTCTATGAATTACGAAAATTATTTTCATGGGTGCAAAAGTTTCTGTTTCTCAGCAAGATCAAAACAACTATCACTGTAAGCTATCCCAAAGGTCTTACTTGGCACAAACACTAATTAAAACACAAAACCACATCAGAGGCTAGATGAATTATTTATTGAAAAACAGCAAGGAAAAATATTGGTTTGTCTCCCAACAAGCGCTTTTCTTTAAAGCCTTTTTAGCTAGGCATTGAGATTTTGATGATGCTCACATGAAAGACAAGAATTGAAGCACAAAGAGAGCATAAAAAACATGTGACAAACACACTTAAGTCTAACATACTTCTTATGCATCGGAATTTCATAATCAAACAAATTATCAATACAAGAAATATCTAGCATATGCAAAGGAGAGGACTAAAACATTTACAATCTCAACAAAACGAGAGGTAATTTAGTAACATGAAAAATTCTACAACCATATTTTCCTCACTCATAATAATTACATGTAGGATCATAAGAAAATTCAACAATATAGCCGTCACATAACATATTCTCAACACGATCCACATGCATGCAAAGTTGATACTCTTCCAAAAAATAGTGGGATTAACATTAACTAAAGTCATGACCTCTCCAAACCCACTTTTATCAAAAATTTCATAAGACTGAACATTTTCCAAATATGTGGGATCTAAATTTGACACTCTTCCAAACCCACTTTCAATACTATTGCAAACACTATTATCAATCTCATATTCATCATGGGGCTTAAATAAATTTTCAAGATCATAAGAAGAATCACCCCAATCATGATCATTGCAACAAGTAGTGGACATAGCAAAACTAGCACCCCAAGCTTGGGGTTTTGCATATCATTAACACAATTGAGATTAATAGAATTTATAATAACATCATTGCAATCATGCTTTTGATTCAAGGAACTATCAAGTATGGGTGCAATAGCAATAATCTCATGTTTAACATAAGGAAGTATAGCAAATTCATCTCCACAGATATTGGCATCATGGCCATAAGAATAGCAAGCATCATGTTCATCAAGGGATATTTCAATCAAATCATCGGAACCATAATTATCTATAGATTCATGCATATCATTATTTTCTTCCAAAGCAACGGTCATTCTCTCAATAAATCCCTTAACATAGGCATTATGACATAGTTTTCATAGCAATATTTAAGTATGGCAGAATTTTCAGATTTGTAGAGAGTGATATCATACTTTTCAATCAAAGAAGCAACTTCATGAGCACCCTTAAAAGCAAAAAATTCTTCAATTTGTTCGATATCATAGTAACTATAAACAGCCTTTTCATAAGAAGATAGGATTTCATTATCGTTAAACTCACATAGGTAGGGAAGGTGTTTTTTAGGGTTCTTAGAGCAACAAATAAAATCATAAATTTCAGAAAGATTCCAAGCATAACACAACAAACTGTTTATTTGATTCCATAAGAGTCTCTCTTTTTCAGACAAACAGTGATGCACAAAATGAGCATGCTCATCTAAAGATTTTCCCTCAACTAAACTAGTTGGGGTTTCAGCACGAGCACATATAGATCAAAGATGATCTAAGTAGAAAACTTTAAGTGGATTCATATCAATAGATTTTTAGCAAGCAAAGATGCAAGCAAAAAGAAGGCACATGGAAACACAAACAAAAATACATACAGAAAGAAGGCGAATAAAAAGAAAATCTTTTCAAAAATCATTTTAGAAGTGGGGGAGAGGAAAACGAGAGGCGAATGGAGGATAATGTAATGCATGAGATGAGAGTTTTATGATGGGTACTTGGTATGTCTTGACTTGGCGTTGATCTCCCCGACAACGGCGCCAGAAATTCTTCCTGCTACTTCTTGAGCTTGCGTTGGTTTTTCCCTTGAAGAGGAAAGGGTGATACATCAAAGTAGAGATAAGTATTTCCCTCAATTTGAGAACCAAGGTATTAATCCAGTAGGAGACAACGCACAAATCACCGAGTACCTGCACAAACAATCAAACAACTTGCACCCAATGTGACAAAGGGGTTGTCAATCCCTTCACGGTTACTTGCAAAAGTGAGATCTGATAGAGATAGATAAATGATAAAGTAAATATTTTTGGTATTTTTGGTTTATTGATCGGAAAGTAAAAGATTGCAAAATAGTAGATCGGAAACTAATATTGTAGATCGAAAACTTATATGATGGAAAATAGACCCGGGGGCCATAGGTTTCACTAGAGGCTTCTCTCAAGATAGCAAATAATACGGTGGGTGAACAAATTACTTCCGAGCAATTGATAGAAAAGCGCAAAGTTATGACGATAGCTAAGGCAATGATCATGAATATAGGCATCACGTCCGTGTCAAGTAGACCGAAACGATTCTGCATCTACTACTATTACTCCACACATCGGCCGACTCCTGCCTGCATCTAGAGTATTAAGTTCATGAAGAACAGAGTAACGCATTAAGTAAGATGACATGATGTAGAGGAATTAACTCAAGCAATATGATGAAAACCCCATCTTTTTATCCCCAATGGAAACAATACAATACGTGCCTTGCTGCCCCTACTGTCACTGGGAAAGGACACCGCAAGATTGAACCCAAAGCTAAGCACTTCTCCCATTACAATAAAAACAAATCTAGTTGGCCAAACCAAACTGATAGTTCAAAGAGAATTACAAAGATATCAAATCATGCATAAAAGAATTCAGAGAAGATTTAATTAATATTCATAGATAAGCTGATCATAAATCCACAATTCATCGGATCTCGGCAAATACACCGCAAAAAGTATTACATCGAATAGATCTCCAAGAACATCGAGGAGAACATGGTATTGAGAATCAATGAGAGAGAAGAAGCCATCTAGCTACTAGCTATGGACCCGTAGGTCTATGGTAAACTACCCACGCTTCATTGGAAGGGCAATAGAGTTGATGTAGAAGCCCTATGTGACCGAATCCCCCTCTGGCAGGGTGCCGGAAAAGGTCCCTAGATGGGATCTCATGGGTACAGAAGGTTGTGATGGTGGAAAAGTGTTTTCGTGGATGCCTCTGGTGGTTTGGGGATATTTGGGAATATATAGGCAAAAGAATTAGGTCAGGAGGGTCATGGGTGGCGTCCTCCGTCCTTGTGGCCGTTGTCATGGTACTAAGTCTGACAGTAAGAGTAGGGGGTACGTATGAGGAGGCAAGGCCCTAGCTATGGTGAGATTGTGCACGCAAGATTTACGAGTTCAGGCTCTTCTCGGAAGAAGTAACAGCCCTACGTCTCGGTGCCCGGACGCTTGGTCGGCTGGATTATGCGTGAGAGTTACAGGGGTTGCGAACCCTTGTGCTAGAGGAGGGGGTGGCATATATAGAGTGCGCCAGGACCCCTTCTATCCTCCGTTGCACAGGGTTCAATATACATTAAGACAGGGCGTTACTGGTAATGCTAGCTATAAATAGCTATAAATGATCTTTAAGACTGCAGAGTGAACGCCTGACCGTTGCCTGATACGTCCATTTTGCATCATGCTTTTATATCGATATTTATTGCATTATGGCCTGTTATTACACATTATTTCACAATACTTATGCCTTTTCTCTCTTATTTTACAAGGTTTACATGAAGAGGGAGAATGCCGACAGCTGGAATTCTGGGCTGGAAAAGGGAGCAAATATTAGAGACCTATTTTGCACAACTCCAAAAGTCCTGAAACTCCATGAAAGTTAGTTTTGGAATATATTAAAAATATTGGGCGAAGAAAGCACCAGAGGGGGCCACCCACTGTCCACGAGGGTGGAGGGCGCGCCCTACCCCCTGGGCACGCCCCCTTCCTCGTGGGCCACCTGGGAGCCCCCCGATGCCCATCTTATGGTATAAGGTGTCTTTTTCCCTGGAAAAATCATAACGAAGCTTTCGGGACGAAGCGCCGCCGTCTCGAGGCGGAACCAATCTAGGGCTCCGGCGGAGCTGTTTTGTCGGGGAAACATCCCTCCGGGAGGGGGAAATCGTCACCATTGTCATCACCATCGATCCTCTCATCGGGAGGGGGGGGGGGTGCTCCATCAACATCTTCACCAGCACCTTCTCCTCTCAAACCCTAGTTCATCTCTTGTATCCGATCTTTGTCTCAAAACCTCAGATTGGTACCTGTGGGTTGCTAGTAGTGTTGATTACTCCTTGTAGTTGATGCTAGTTGGTTTATTCGGTGGAAGATTATATGTTCAGATCCTTTATGCACATTAATACCCCTCTGATTATTAACATGAATATGATTTGTGAGTAGTTATGTTTGTTCCCGAGGACATGGGAGAAGTCTTGTTATAAGTAGTCATGTGAATTTGGTATTCGTTCGATATTTTGATGAGATATATGTTGTCTTTCCTCTAGTGGTGTTATGTGACCGTCGACTACATGACACTTCACCATTGTTTGGGCCTAGGGTAAGGCATTGGGAAGTAATAAGTAGATGCTGGGTTGCTAGAGTGACAGAAGCTTAAACCCTAGTTTATGTGTTGCTTCGTAAGGGGCTGATTTGGATCCATATGTTTCATGCTATGGTTAGGTTTACCTTAATTCTTCTTTCGTAGTTGCGGATGCTTGTGAGGGGTGTCGGGGAGGCTGATCGGACCCACGAACACCTATGGGACCGGCGGACCGAGTCCCTTTTGGTTCGGAGGGGGGCGGAGATCGCACGAAGAGCAGATCGAGGCGAAGCACACGAGCAGTTTACCCAGCTTCGGACCTCTCCGGAGAGATAACACTCCTACTGCTGCTTGTCTGATTTGTATTGTGTTCTTGCTAGGGAGCGATGAGAGCTACAAGACCTAGCGTGAGAGTGTTCTCTGGTTACGTTGGAATCCAACCCCCTCTACGTTGCGCATGGGCCTCCTTTTATACGCTCAAGGGGTCTCCGACAGGTGGCAACGTAGATGAGGGTACAAATGGAAAAACAGTAGTTGGTACACCTACTTGAACAAAGGTGTCTGTTGTACTCTACCTAACCCTCGACGGCAAGGGACAAAAACATTAAATGCCCGTCCTCGCCGCCAAACAAAGGCAACAGGGACCGTCAGGAGCGCCACCGTTTGCCACGATGGCAAGCTTGTCAGCGCCGCTTATCGTTGCTCCCCGCTGGCTGCACAACCTCTTGACACGCGCGCATGGAATGGTCCCATGGCGACACATTGGTGGATGAGCTAGAGCGGAGATGAAGAGAGGTTGCCTGCCGCGGCAAGTGCCTTGCCGCGGCTGAATCCTTGTCGCGTCTGGAGGCTTGTCGCGCTCCGAGCCTTCCCGGCAAGCTCCTCTTGCCGGGGTCTTGTCTTCTGCGTGCCTTGAGTGGCCTTCCCGGCAAGCTCCTCTTGCCGGGGCCTTGTCTTCTTGGTTAAATACTTTGTTCTTGAATGGCTCCAAAGAAACCACGGAGGAACTTGGCGGTGACCAGGCAAGCCTTGCCGCGGGGTGCTGCAGAATCGCCTGCACGAAGTTCGGGATACTAGGGTACCCCTACTCTAGTACACCGACAGAGCCCCGGGCCTGGGCCGCACACGGTGCCGAGCGCTGTCGGGCCAGGCCCAAAACAGTGCACGGTCACACGCGGCCTTGATCACGCCGTAACTTGCTCTGGACCCACCACGTCCCCCACGAACGGCACGCACCGAACGTGGCGTCGTGGGAGAGATTGTGGGGGGTTTCTTTATTAGGAAAAGCGGAACGTCCGCCCCCTCTCCCTCCTTATAAACAGGGGAAACAGGGGCAGGTCGCCCACCTCGCCATTGCTGTCTCGTCTCGAAAACCACCGCCGCTCCCCCCTTCTTCTCTAGTGCGAAGAGAGCAGCGCTCCGCCCCCTTTCGCCACAGTGCCATCAACGCCGTCGGCCTCCTCCACCGCCTCCGAAAGCCGACAAGGGGAAGGGCGTAAAGTCGGCCGAGGCGCAGCGGCTCGCGGCGCTGCGAAAGGAGCGGGCCATCTTCTCCCCCCAGCTCGACGCAAAGGAGCTGAGGGAGGGTTACTACCTCTTCTGGTCGACGGAGACGCGTGCGCATCCGCGCACGAAGGTACTCCCCGCCACCGCTTCGGAACTAGCCCCAACTGGGTACCCCTTCTTTGCGCTTTTCTTCTATTGCGGGCTCTGCCCGCCCTTTTCTGAATTCTTCTGCGACATTATGAACACCTACGGGTTCCGCCTCCTTGATTTCACCCCAACGCCCGTTCGACCATGGCGGTTTCGCACACCTTTGCGAAAACTTTGTCGGGATCCACCCAAACGTAGCCCTCTTCCGCCACTTCTTCATGCCCCGCATTGAGAGAGGAGAGCCGCTTGCCGGAGGGATTGCTTGGGTCTCCAGGGTCGGCAAGAAGGAGGCCTATCTGGAAGGAGAGTTTCGCAGCAAATGGGAGGAGTGGAGAGCCAATTGGTGTTGGATCGTAGAGGAGAACCCACAGCCCTTCAATCGCCTGCGCCAAACCCCAATAGTCTTGGCAGCGATTGGAGCAACTTGGCGCGGAAGATGCTAGTTTGAAGATAGCTGTGACCCGGATCTTGTGCCTCGGGCTTGCGGACTCACTTGTAGGCTAGCTTGGCGCAGATTTCCTTCGCCACATCAGACGCTTCCCTTGCAGGAGAGGAGGAGACCTGCTTGGGAGTTCCAAAATGCGGCGGACATCATGAGGCTGTGCCCGGGTCTCAATTGGAATTTCACTGTCTTGGAGTTGGATGCGATGCTCCTAGAGCTGTTCAAGAATGACCCCGATCACCCCGAGTGGTTTAGGTTGCCGAGGGGGGTCGTCCCGTTGTGCAACAACTCTTCGCTCGACTGCATCCGCGCCATGATGCCATTGTGCGATTCTCATGGGATCGTTCCAACCTGGCAAGAGCCTTCCGACGACATCGTGCGGTAGTTCTTCGACAGCTTGGAAGAAGTGCCGATCCGCCCCGACGAGCAGAAGAAGCTCACCCGCGACACCACCGATGAAGAGATGGTGCGCATTGCCACAAGGTTGGAGGAGGCGGCAGCTGCCGCTACCGGGCGTCTTCGCACACCGTGGAGGAGGCAGATGCAGTGAGGCGGCAAGCCTTGCCGAGCGAAGGGAGTTCGCCGGTGAGGAAGAGCTTGCCGATCCCGAGGCCGAGTCGAGCGAACCAGCCGAGGGCGCTTCTTCCCCACCATCCAGCGGCTTGCCGCAAACGAAGCCCCCGGCTCCGCCAAAGAGGCGTCTCCCCAAGGCCGGAGACAAGACGGGGCCGCAGACGGGCCAACAGCCGCAAAGATCATGACGCAGCCTACCGCTGCAAGCAATGTTGCCGGGAGCACCCCACACTGCTGCGACAAGCTGGGCGGGATCCTCCTGTGCCATCGCCGACACCTCCGCCAAGCGGTCAAGAGAGCCCATCCTCCGCCTCGTCGCACCGGAGGCGAGCCGGAGTTTGATCTCTCCGCGCTCAGCTCCGACGAGGAAGAGGAAGAGTAAGCTTCAACATTGTGCTTGTATTTCTTCAATTTTGTTGCTTCATCTTGAATCTGATTTGCTTCGTTCTGAACTATTTCCTTTTCAGGACGCTGGCCCAGAGAGCGTCGAAGAGAGCCAAGACCCCGATGGTCGTCGTTGAGGATGATCCACCCGTGGCAGCAGGAGGCGCGTCTGGGACCCCCTTGCCGGACCCGGCAACCCTTCCTCAGAGCAGCCCCCAGCACAGCCCCCAGAGTAAGTATCGGTTTTCTCCTTACTGTTAGGTGTGCATGGGTGCTCCTTCTTCATTGATATCTAACTGTTGGTTTGTGTAGGAGCAGAGCAGCCTCATCAGGAGGGCCCGGAGGCCGCCTCAAATTCTATCTGCTTGACTACGCCGCCAAGGGAGGATTCTCCGGCAAGGGGCGTCCTCGGCAAGGGAGACTACTCCGGCAAGGGACAGCACCAGTGATCCTCCAGTGGTTGAGACCATGGCTGCAGATCCCATTGCAGGTAATCCTCTTGCGCGAAAATTTCCCTTGGGCTTGTTTTCTTCTGTTTTTCTTTTTGAACATTTGCTTGACTGTTCTTTCTTTGTCCGCCACAGAGCCGATGGAGACTGAGGTCGCCGGTGAGGAGGACGCGCGCGGCAACACTGACGAAGCCGCCGCCGTGGAAGAAGAAGCCGGCGCTGACGAGCCTGCCGGCGAAGAGGTCACCGAGGCTGCCGCCGCAGAAGCTGGCGAGGGGTCTGGCGATCGCACTGACGGCCCTGAGGCCGCAGGAGCGCCAGGTGCTACACCGACCGCCGATCCCTCCGCCGCTGCCGCAGCGTCAGGCTCCGAGGAGCCTCAGCCCGGCGCCTACTTGAAGGCCGGCGACGGCGTCTTCATCAAGCTCCCATGGGAGTCGAGCTCAGGCGCCGGGTCGAAGGAGAGACCTTGACGGAGAGCTGCTCGCCTCGGCTGGTTGACGCCAGTGGACGCGCCAAGAAGCAGCATCGGCGAGTCGAGGAGGAGCAACTGGCGAAGAAGCTGCCGCTCTACCGTGCCCGACAAGCCAAGTTGGAGTCCCGGGAAGCACTTGTCGCGAGGGCGGGAGCAGACATGGAGAAAGCGCCTGAGAAAGAGCTCCGGGGCGCCAACCAAGAAACTCTCCGGAGCGTAGCAGAAGAGCGGGAGCGACTCGCCGAGGAGCGCACGGCCTTCATCCTCGAGAAGGCCGCGGCTGAGGAGGAGCAGCGGCTTGCTGCCGAGAAGCTGTCCGCGCAGGAAAGCGAGCTGGCGCAGCGGAAGGTCAACCTGGACAGCCACGAGGAAGAGCTTGTCGCGCGCGAGGAGTCACTTGGCGGGGCTCTTAAGGAAGCGAAGGATGCTGCCGCTGCCGCGAGGCCGCCAAGAAAGAATTGGAGACGAAGGCGACGCAGCTGGAGGCCAGTCTCTAGAAGAGCGGCGCGGAGCTTGCCGCACTCAAGCACGAGCGCGAGAAGGACGCCTACACTCTTGGCAAGCTGCAGGGCCATCTCGCTGATAGGAGCAAGGAGCTCGACGCCGCCAAGGATTCCAAGGCAGATCTTGAGCTGAAGCTGACCACTCTGACTCGGGATTTGGGCCGGTGCCAAGGAGGCGGAGGTGGGCCTGTTGGATAAGATGAAGGCCAACGAGGAGCTGCTGGCGAATGCTGTTGCCACCCAGAGCGCCTTGAGGGAGAGTGTGGAACACTGGACCGAAGGTCTCGTGGATACTGTTGCCGCCATCCACAACGAGCTGATGGAGCTGGGGATGGTGGATCTTGGATACTCCTCCGATGAGCACCTCCAACCCAGCGCCAAGCTCAGCTTATTCTTCAAGGGCGTGGTGGACGGGTCTCCAGCTGACTCGGGAAGAGATCCCAAAGCAGTGGCCGAGGAATCGCGCCAGATCTGCGGCAGAGCCCTCCGGAAGGTGTTGATGAAGGTGGTCTTCCGCAACCTGTGCCTCAACCTCAACGGCGTCCTCAGATCCTTGCCGCTAGATGCCGATGTGGAGGCGCTCAAAGCCCTTGTCGCACCCATTGTGGACAAGGTGGGCAAGATCAAGCGGGTTGATGGCGACCGAGTAGACTAGGCCGCCAATTTTATCTTTCCCTTGTCGCTGCTGATCATGTTTAGAACAATTTATTAGATCTGCGACAAACTATTTTGTAATATAACTCTATCTTAGGTGATGATTGCAATGTTATTTCCTTTACTTTATTCCTTCCTTTGTAATGCTTTTTTTTTCCCTACGCTTTTAGGGAACTTGTCGGTGCGAGCACCTTTTGTCAGCGAAGGCCGAAAAGTGCGGAACGTCAAGAGCTTCTTTGGCGGCGCCGCCTTCGACAAGCAACCTTGTCGCGACTAGCCGCAGCTCACTTAAGTTGTTGAGCGGACTCGAAACAAAGTAAGGGCGCGACTAGCCGCGAGTTGGTTCCTCCGCGCACAGGTTTTCCATACAAAGTACTATCGTTCGAGGAAGATAACTTAAAAATTTAAGAACTGATTGCTCAAACTTTGGCAACTTAGCTTTTCTGTCGTTTGCTTCCCTTGCTTCCCGATAAGGCGAAACTTCCTCGAGCAACGCTTGGTCCATAGTATTATCTTCTCCTTCCCCCCTGGTTAACTTGTGCGCGAGGGAACCTTCCTTTCTTTGAGAAAAAAGAAAGAAGAGAAAACAAAGTTATGGAGCCCAGCGGCTCGATATTGCTTACCGGGTGTGGGTGCTGCACAAAGTGTTAGCCAAAACATGCAATAAAATGATGAAAGCATGAATTTGACAAGTTGTGCGCAACACATGAGCTTCACTGATGCACGGGGTCTGCGCCCGGCTTTGTACAAAGGATTACATGCATCAGTGGCAAGACTTGTACAAAAGGTGGTTCTTTGGAACAGGTCCGGCAACCGCCCTCTGGTAAAACTTACGAAGATGCTCAATATTCCAGGAGTTGCTCACCGGAATGCCACCTTCGGTCTCAAGGCGGACAACGCCAGGCCTAGTGACTCGTTTCACCCGATAAGGGCCTTCCCACTTTGGCGTCAACTTGTTTGAATTCTTGGCGGACTGAACGCGCCGAAGAACAAGGTCACCTTCCTCGAGACTTCTGGCATTGACTTTGCGGCTATGGTAGCGGCGCAAAGCTTTGTCGGGTACCGAGCAGCTCGTCTGACAGACTGAAGACGATCCTCCTCAAGGAGCAGCGTCGACTTGTCGCAGCTGCTCTTGCTCAAGCTCATCAAAAGCGAGCACTCGAGGCGATCCAGATATCGAAGTTCCGTGGGGAGAACTGCCTGCGCTCCATAGACTAGAGCAAAAGGTGTGCGGCCAGTGGTTCGATTTGGCGTCGTCTGATCGACCAAAGAACCACCGCAGCTCCTCAATCCAGTTTCTTCCGCACTTGTGCGACTGTCGAAAGTTACGGTCTTGAGCCCGCGCATCACTTCAGCATTTGCCCTCTCTCGCTTGATCGTTGCTTCTCGGATGAGCAGCGAAGCAAAAGCAGACCTTGGCGCCAAGATCTTGGACGTCTTGCATGAAGGTGCGACTCAGAATTGTGTGCCGTTGTCGGTGATGATCCTGTTAGGGATTCCGAAACGGCAAACAATCGACTGAAGAACTTGATCACGACTATGCTGTCACCTTCCTCATCGCTTCCACTTCCGGCCACTTTGTGAACTTGTCGATGGCAACGCATTACAAGTACTCAAAGCCCCGACAGCTTCGGGGAAGGGGCCGAGGATGTCGAGCCCCAGACCGAAAATGGCCAGGATAAAGGGATCGTCTGAGAGCTTGAGCTGGCTGGTGTATCTGTTTGGAATGGAACCGACACGCTTCACACTTGGTTACTTGTGCGGTTGCATCACGGAGGGCTGTCGGCAGAAGAAACCTTGCCGTAAAGCTTTGCGGCAAGTGCTCTTGCGCCAATGTGATGACCACATATGCCTCCATGTATCTCTCGCCAACAGCTTTTGTCCATCTTCCGGCAAATACACTTCAATTTCACACCGTTGAGTCTTCTTACATACGGTGTCTTTGTCGACAAACCGGTACATACTTGACTGCCGGGCTACTCTTTCAGCTTCTTCTTGCTCTTCGGAAGTTCTCCGTCTCAAGGAAATGGACAATCTGCTTTGTGCCCATCTTTGGAGCTTGCGGCTCGACAACAAGGACTAAAGGCACATGTCTGCTGCTGGGGAACATCGGCTTCCACGGCAAGAACCTGCGGTTCGCCGAGCTTGATGTTCCCGCAAGCTTGCCGAGCAAAACTTGTCGGAGCGTTTGCTTCAATGAAGCAAACCACAGGGCTTGTCGGAGCAGTGCCGCCTCGGCTCTGCAGTGTCGATCTTGGGGACCTTCGTGGCGGCGACTTGGCCAAGCTTCTGCCGGAAAGTAGTCACCGTAAATCAACTTCCTCTTCTTGTTACATCCGATTGATGGTGTTACGGTTGGTTGAGTTAGCTTGAGCACAAAAATCCTGGTTCCATTGTGTAGCTTGATCTGGCGCACTTTGACAGGCCATCAACAATGTCGTTCTGAGCTCTCGGAGTATGCTCCATTTGCAGGACGTCAAAGTGCTCTTCTAGCTTTCTCACTTCATCAACGTAGGCTTCCATCAATGGACTCTGATAATCTTTGTTCACTTGGCGGATGACAAGCTGTGAATCACCTCTGACAATGAGCTTCTTGATCCCAAGGTCTACTGCGATCCTGAGACCGGCAAGCAAACCTTCATACTATGCTGTATTGTTTGTTGCTTGCTCCTTGGGAAAGTGCATCTGGACTACGTACTTGAGGTGCTCTCCGGTGGGTGCGATAAGCAGCACGCCGCAAGACCGGGCGCCTTGCAGCGAGAAGGCACCATCAAAGTACATCAGCCACTCTTTGCTTGCTTCCTTGACGGGAATGCTCGTCTCTGGAATTTCTTCATCCGGTGTTGGCGTCCATTCTGCTATGAACTCTTCCAATGCTCTGCTTTGGATAGTTGAAGTGCTTTCAAACTTGAGGTCAAAGCTTGACAGTTCCAGTGCCCACTCGACAATCCACACTGTTGCCTCTGGATTTTGCATTATCCTCTTCAGTGAAAGCGAGTGATGACTGTGATCTCATGTGCACGAAAGTAATGGCGCAGTTTTCTCGAGGCCATGAGGAGGCCGAAAAGCAATTTACGCACACCAGAGTATCTTGACCTAGCCCCTGCAGAAGGGAACCCGACAAAGTAAACTGGCGCTGCACCATCCTTTTACGCATCTGCCGCATGCTGCGCAGATCCGTCCTTGTCGGGACGAGCTTGTCGGTGAAGCCCCACGCTTGTCGCTGGATGTGTCCGCCGTGGTTGCTAGCTCATCATCCGCCTCCCTCTCCGCTACTAACGCAACACTAACCACTTGATTGGTTGCCGCTATATATAGCGACAACTTCTCTTGTGGCTTAGGTGCGACAAGTGTTGGAGTGGAGGGCAGGTATCTCTTCAAGTCCCAGCGCTGCCTCCGCTTGGAGTCCATTGCATCGGACCTGCCTTTTTCAAGAATTTGAAAAATGGCGAAGCGCGCTTCAGCGAACCTAGAGATAAACCTGCCGAGAGCAGCCACGCAACCAGCAAGTCTTCGTACATCCTTGACACGCTTTTGGTGCTTCAATCTGCTCAATGGCCTTGATCTTGTCGGGATTGGCTTCAATTCCCGTTGAGACGAAGAACCCGAGAAGCTTGCGGAAGGGACTCCGAACACGCACTTCTCGGGGTTGAGCTTGAGGTTGATCTTGCGCAGATTTGCAAAGGTCTCATCCAAATCTTGAACTAGGGTAGCCTTATCCTTGCTTTCGACCACTATGTCATCCATGTAGGCTTCTACGTTTCTGTGCATTTGCGGCTCAAAAGCATCATGAACTACCCTTGCAAACGTTGAACCAGCATTCTTTAATCCGAAGGGCATCCGTACAAAACAAAGCACGTGCCACATGGGGTGATGAATGCGGTCTTCTCCTCATCCTCTTACGCCATGAAGATCTGATGATATCTGAGTATGCATCAAGAAATGAAAGCAAATCACATCCAGCCGTGGAGTCAACAATCGGTCGATCTTGGCGGCAAGGGAAATGGATCTTTGGGACAAGCTTTATTGACATCTCGTGAAGTCAATACAAAGTCTCCATTTCCCATTTGCCTTGCGCACAACTACCGGATTGGCCAACCACGTAGGATGGAGCACTCCTCTGACAAGGCCTGCTGCGTCCAATTTCTTGATCTCTTCGGCTCTGAACTCTTGGCGCTGCACCGCTTGCTTCGACTTTACGCTTGACGGGCGCGATGAGGACAAGCGGCAAGACGGTGCTCAATTACTTTCAGGAACACTGGGGATGTCAGACGGTTGCCATGCAAACACGTCGACGTTCGCCCGCAGGAAAGCAACAAGCGCGCCTTCCTATTTAGGGTCAAGAGAGGCACTGATGGTGAAGGTACCACCAGTGCCGTCCTCCTTGGCGGACACCTTCTTGGTCTTTGGCGGAGTTGCCATCGTCTTCTTGCACTTGCCGGTGGAGCTTGATGGTGCGTCCTCGACGGTAGCGCAGCACTCAGGAGGTGCGCTTGCCGGAGTGGGCATCAGAGCTCTTGCCGGACTTGGTCTTCTTCTTCCCCTCGGGAGCTTCAGCGGCAAGTGGCTTGCAATCTGTCACGACTGCTGCTTCCCGGTAGATCTTGTCGGCACAGATAAGAGCATCCTTCTTGTCGCCATGGACAGAGATGATGCTTATCGGGCCTGGCATCTTGAGTAAGTTGTATGCATAGTGAGAGGCTGCCATGAACTTGGCGAGTCTTTGGGCGGCCAAGTATCCCATTGTAAGGCAATGGGAAATCAGCAACGTCGAATGTGACCCTCTCGGTCCTAAAGTTCAGCTCGCCGCCAAATGTTACCTTAACGTGATCTTCCCCTTGGCTTGCTCCTTCCCGGATTGATTCCTTGGAATGTGCGGTCTCTTGAGCTCATTGTCGGGGATCTGAAGCTTGGAGCACCGCGGAGGAGATCAGGTTTAAGCCGCCCCGCTGTCAACTAGCATCTTGGTGACCTTGAGGTTGCGGATAGTTGGTGAGACCAACATCGGCAAGCACCGGCCGCATGATTATGCGATCGTGGTGGTCCTCAATATCAAAGATGATAGGCGTCTTTGGACCACTTTGAGGCTTGCGTGACTCTACGGATGGTTCAGCTGCATTAACTTCCGCATCCTTTGCTTGAGTTGGCGGTGGGAAGTATGCGAGGAAGCACCTCCGTCAAGGCAGAGGACCTCTGTAGCTTTCTGAAACTCCTGCTCATCGGTCTCGTCGTCTTCCATATCTTCATCGTCGTCTTCGTCTTCATCCTTGTCGCGGCCGCAGGGAGGCCTGTCTCCTTACCGTTGCTTGGCCTTGCCGCGGCGTCCGCCCCAGCCGGGACGCTTCGTGTCGGCTCCCCCAGCACCTTCCTGGGCCTTCTCCTTGTCGCGCCGCTCGTACTCAGCCTTCTGCTGCTCGACAAGCTGCTCTACCTTCTTGCAGCTCTGGAGGTCATGGCCCTTGGTGCGGTGGATCTTGCAGTACTGCTTGCCGGAGCCGTCCTGCTTGTCGGCGGCCGCCACAGGCTGGTGGTTGGTGCCAGCGGCAACCTCTTTGCCGGAGCTACCAGCGTTGGCGTTCTTGTCGCCGCCTCCGTTGCCGGACTGCTCGACGACTAGCACATCTCTGCTTTTCTTTTTCCTGTTGCCCCGCCGCCGGTTCTTCTTTGCCGGGGCGGTCTCCTCATCGCCGATCCTCCTGCGGCATTCTCCCGGGAGTCTCCTCCTCCTCCTCGGCGCACTTGTCGGCGGGCGTATAGCTCATCGACGCGTCTCGATCTTGCACATCGCCATCTCCTCCGCATCCTGCGGTTCCGCGACGCTCGATGGAACGCAGCGATCACCGCGGCAGGGTGGACATCTGGGATGTTGTGCTGTACACGGCTGAATCTCTGGATATACTTGCGCAGGGGCTCTCCTTCCTTCTGGGCGAGCTGATGAAGGTCGCTTTCTTGGCCATGGGGTTTGTGGCCGCCTGTGAAGCCGCCGACAAACTGATGGCATAGATCTGCCCAAGAAGATATGGAGTTGTCCAGCAAGTGCATGAGCCAGGACCTGACATTGGGCTTGAGCACCAGCGGGAAGTAGTTGGCAAGGATCTTGTCGTCTCGCCCCGCAGCCCGCACCTCGATGGTGTAGATCTTGAGGAACTCCGACGGATGCGTCTTGCCGTCGTACTTCTCCGATGCGTCTGGCTTGAAGTTTTTCTTCTTTGAGCCTTTGGACTTGCCGCAGCTCACGAGTGAACGCAGGGCAACCTCCCGCGTACGGCAAGTCGCCTGGTTCCTCTGGCGCGTGCATGTCAATAGAGGGCCCATTGCGCTTGTCGGATTGACGTCGCGCTTCTCTTCAGCGCTCGATGCTAGTTCGAGCGTCCTCTTGCTGTCGATCGTGTAGCACTTGGCGCTGATCGCGATGAGATCGTGGATCGGATGACGCAGTGGAGTCGCTGTCGAGGTGGATCCGGCGAGTCGGCGATCTTGGCCTTCGGGGTGGAGAGTGCATGGTGGTTGCACCCCCACCGGTCTCGTCGCCACCGGCTCGCGTTCGGCGTTCTTGCCGCGGCAGCGACGCTTTTCGGTTGTCAGCGGAGCGTCGCCGTTAAGCGGCCGATGAGACTCTGTATGGTGGCCCTCCACTCGTCGACCTTGTCGGCTGTTGGAGGGTAGTCGAGGAGCAGTTGAGCTCTCGCCAAGGCTTCTGCTGGAGTAGTGGGTGGCAATGGTGAACGGTGCGAGGAGCGGGATATGCTCGGACTTCTAACTATGTTAGAAGGAGCAGCATCCCGTCCAGCGACTGCACCTCGCCGTGCTGACATGTTGGCGTGCACACTAGTCTTGAGGGCCTCGAGATCCTCCAGCTCGGTCTTGATCCAACGAGCGTATGGTATTGTGAATACCATGACGCTGTTGGTCCCGCGGCTCCTGAGATGGGCGCGGGACATGTACGGACGCCGAGGTTTGTGCGGCCTTGTCCTTGGACTTGGCAGCGTCACGAACTCCTTCACCGGCGCCCGTTCTTCCGCCATGTCTGCTCCACCACCCATTTGCTCGGTGATGAGTGGGTTCGACGCGACGGCTCCGCTGCCGCCGAAGCCTTCTTCTTCGGTGGCATGTTGATGAAGATGTTGAAGATGATGAAGATGTTGCTCGTGCGAACGCTGGATCAGGTTCACACAGCCTCGACGCCCCCTGCCTGGCGCGCCAAAGATGTCGGGGATGCTGATCGGACCCACGAACACCTATGGGACCGGCGGACCGAGTCCCTTTTGGTTCGGAGGGGGGCGGAGATCGCACGAAGAGCGGATCGAGGCGGAGCACACGCGCCGTTTACCTAGCTTCGAGCTCTCCGGAGAGATAACACTCCTACTGCTGCTTATGCGATTTGTATTGTGTTCTTGCTAGGGAGCGATGAGAGCTACAAGACCTAAGCGTGAGAGTGTTCTCTGGTTACGTTGGAATCCAACCCCCACGTTATGCATGGGCCTCCTTTTATACGCTCAAGGGGTCTCCGAGCGGTGGCAACGTAGATGAGGGTACAAATGGAAAAACAGTAGTTGGTACACCTACTTGAACAAAGGTACGATGTACTCTACCTAACCTCGACGGCAAGGGACAAAAACATTAAATGCCCGTCCTCGCCGCCTAACAAAGGCAACAGGGACCGTCAGGAGCGCCACCGTTTGCCACGATGGCAAGCTTGTCAGCGCCGCTTATCGCTGCTCCCCGCTGGCTGCACAGCCTCTTGACACGCGCGCATGGAATGGTCCCATGGCGACACGTTGGTGGATGAGCTGGAGCGGAGATGAAGAGAGGTTACTGCGCGGCAAGTGCCTTGCCGCGGCTGAATCCTTGTCGGCGTCTGGAGGCTTGTCGCTCTCCGAGCCTTCCCGCAAGCTCCTCTTGCCGGGTCTTGTCTTCTGCGTGCCTTGAGTGGCCTTCCCGGCAAGCTCCTCTTGCCGGGGCCTTGTCTTCTTGGTTAAATACTTTGTTCTTGAATGGCTCGAAAGGAACCACGGAGGAACTTGGCGGTGACCAGGCAAGCCTTGCCGTGGGGTGCTGCAACTGCCCGTGCACGAGTTCGGGATACTGGGGTAACCCTACTCTAGTACACCGACAGGGGGGTTAACCATAAGTGGGATGCTTGTCCAAGGAAGGGCAGTACCCAAGCACCGGTCCACCCACATGTCAAATTATTAAAGTAACGAACGCGAATCATATGAGCATGATGAAAACTAGCTTGACGATAATTCCCATGTGTCCTCGGGAGTGCTTTCCTTTATATAAGAGTTTGTCCAGGCTTGTTCTTTGCTACAAAAAGGATTGGGCCACCTTGCTGCACCTTGTTTACTTTTGTTACTTGTTACCCTCTATGAATTACCTTATCACAAAACTATCTGTTACCGATAATTTCAGTGCTTGCAGAGAATACCTTACTGAAAACTGCTTGTCATTTCCTTCTGCTCCTCGTTTGGTTCGACACTCTTACTTATCGAAAGGACTAGGATAGATCCCCTATACTTGTGGGTCATCAAGACTCTTTTCTGGTGCCGTTGCCAGGGAGTGAAGCGCCTTTGGTAGGTGGAATTTGGTAAGGAAAATTTTATATAGTGTGCTGAAATTTTTTTACTGTCACTTGTTACTATGGAAAATAATCCTTTGAGGGGCTTGTTCGCGGTATTTTCACCCCGACCAGTAGAGCAAAGAGTTGCTCCTCAACCTACTGAACCTACTAAAAATGTTTACTTTGAAATTCTTTCGGGTATGATAGAGAAACTGCTAGCTAATCCTTTTACAGGAGATGGAACATTACATCCCGATATGCACCTAATCTATGTGGATGAAGTTTGTGTATTATTTAAGCTTGCAGGTATGCCTGAGGATGTTATCAAGAAGAAGGTCTTCCCTTTATCTTTGAAGGGAAAGGCATTGACATGGTTTAGGCTATGTGATGATATTGGATCATGGAACTACAACCGATTGAAATTGGAATTTCATCAGAAGTTTTATCCTATGCATCTGGTTCATCGTGACCATAATTATATATATAATTTATGGCCTCATGAAGGAGAAAGTATCGCTCAAGCTTGGGGGAGGCTTAAGTCAATGTTATATTCATGCCCCAATCATGAGCTCTCAAGAGAAATTATTATTCAAAGAATTTATGCTCGGCTTTCTCTCAATAATCGCTCCATGCTCGATACTTCTTTTACTGGTTCTTTTATGATGAAGACTATTGAATTCAGATGGGATTTATTGGAAAGAATTAAACGCAACTCTGAAGATTGGGAACTCGACGAAGGTAAGGAGTCAGGTATAACACCTAAGTTTGATTGTGTTAAATCTTTTATGGATACATATGCTTTTCGTGAATTTAGCACTAAATATGGATTTGATTATGAGATAATAGCTTCTTTCTGTGAATCATTTGCTACTCATGTTGACCTCCCTAAGGAGAAGTGGTTTAACTATCCTCCTCCCATTGAAGTAAAAGTAGTTGAACCTATTAAAGTTGAAGAAAAGACTATCACTTATAATGTTGACACTATTGTTCCTACCGCTTATATTGAGAAACCACCTTTCCCTGTTAGAATAAGGGATCATGCTAAAGCTTCAACTGTGGTTCGTAAGAGTAGTGCTAGAACACCTACACCCTCTGAGCAAATTAAAGTTGAACCTAGTATTGCTATGGTTAAGGATCTCTTGGTCGATAATATTGATGGGCATGTTATTTAATTCTGTGATGAAGCTACTAGAATTGCTAGACCTGATACTAAAAATAAACATAGACCTGTTGTTGGCATGCCTGTTGTTTCTGTTAAAATAGGAGATCACTGTTATCATGGCTTATGTGATATGGGTGCTAGTGTCAGTGCAATACCTTATACTTTATATACAGAAATTATGCATGATATTGCACTTGCTGTGATAGAAGATATTGATGTTAGTATTATGCTTGCCAATTGAGATACTATTTCACCAGTTGGGATTGTTAGAGATGTTGAAGTCTTGTGCTGGAAAATTAAATATCCTACTGATTTTCTTGTTCTTGCTTCCCCACAAGATGACTTTTGTCCCATTATATTTGGTAGACCCTTCTTGAATACTATTAATGCTAAAATAGACTGCGAAAAGGATATTGTTACTGTTGGTTTAGGGGATATTTCTCATGATTTTAATTTTGCTAAATTTTGTAGACAACCCCATGATAAAGAATTGCCTAGTAAAGATGAAATTATTGGTCTTGCTTCTATTGCCGTGCCTCCTAATGATCCTTTAGAACAATATTTGCTAGACCATGAAAATGACATGTTTATGAATGAACGAAGGGAAATACATGAAGTATTCTTTAGACAGGGACCTATTTTGAACAACTTTCCTGTTGAAATTCTAGGGGATCCCCCTCCACCCGAGGGTGATCCCATGTTTGAGCTTAAACCATTACCTGATACTCTTAAATATGCTTATCTTGATGAAAAGAAGATATATCGTGTTATTATTAATGCTAACCTTTCAGAGCAGGAAGAAAATAAATTATTGAAAACTCTGAAGAAGCACCGTGCTGCTATTGGATATACTCTTGATGATCTTAAGGGCATTAGTCCCAGTCTATGCCATGACAAAATAAAATTGGAGAAAGACGCTAAACCGGTTGTTGATCACCAATGACGGTTAAATCCTAAGATGAAAGAAGTGGTAAGAAATGAAATACTAAAGCTTACGGAGGCAGGTATAATTTATCATGTTCTTGATAGTCGATTGGGTAAGTCCTGTCCATTGTGTCCCTAAGTAGGGAGGTATTACTGTTTTTCCTAATGATAAAGACGAATTGATCCCACAAAGAATTGTTACAGGTTATAGAATGGTAATTTATTTCCGCAAATTAAATAAAGCTACTAGAAAGGATCATTACCCTTTACCTTTTATTGATCAAATGGTAGAAAGATTATCCAAACATACACATTTTTGCTTTCTACACAGTTATTCTGGTTTCTCCCAAATACCTTTGTCGAAAGAGGATCATGAAAAGACCACTTTTACTTGCCCTTTCGGTACCTTTTCTTATAGATGTATGCCTTTTGGTTTATGTAATGCAACTGCTACCTTTCAAAGATGTACGACTGCTATATTCTCTGACTTCTGTGAAAAGATTGTTGAGGTTTTCATGGATGATTTCTCCGTGTATGGAACTTCTTTTGATGATTGCTTAAGCAACCTTGATCGAGTTTTGCAGAGATGTGAAGAAACTAATCTTGTCTTGAATTGAGAGAAGTGCCACTTTGTGGTTAATGAAGGTATTGTCTTGGGGCATAAAATTTCTGAAAGAGGTATTGAAGTTGATAAAGCTAAAGTTGATGCTATTGAAAAGATGCCGTGTCCTAAAGACATTAAAGGTATAAGAAGTTTCCTTGGTCATGCCGGTTTTTTATAGGAGGTTCATTAAAGACTTCTCAAAAATTTCTAGGCCTCTGACTAATCTCTTACAAAAAGTTGTTACTTTTGTCTTTGATGATGATTGTGTAGAAGCATTTGAAATACTTAAGAAAGCCTTGATTTCTGCACCTAATGTTCAGCCTCAAGATAGTAATTTAAACTTTGAAATTATGTGTGATGCTAGTGATTATGCTGTAGGTGCTGTTCTAGGACAAAGAGTTGATATGAAATTAAATGTTATCCAATATGCTAGTAAAACTCTAGACAGTGCCCAGAGAAATTATGCTACTACTTAAAAAGAATTTTTAGCAGTTGTATTTGCTTGTGATAAGTTCGGACCTTATATTGTTGATTCTAAAGTAACTATTCACACTGATCATGCTGCTATTAAATACCTTATGGAAAAGAAAGATGCTAAACCTAGACTTATTAGATGGGTTCTCTTGCTACAAGAATTTGATTTGCATATTATTGATAGGAAGGGAGCCGAGAACCCCGTTGCAGACAACTTGTCTAGGTTAGAAAATGTTCTTGATGACCCACTCCCTACTGATGCTAGTTTACCTGATGAACAATTAGCTATAATAAATGCTTCTCGTACTGCTCCATGGTATGTTGATTATGCTAATTACATTGTTGCTAAATTTATACCACCTAGTTTCACATACCAGCAAAGAAAAAGTTTTTCTATGATTCAAGACATTACTTCTGGAATGACCCACACCTTTATAAAGAAGGGGTAGATGGTGTTATTAGACGTTGTGTACCTGAGCATGAACAAGAATAGATCCTACGCAAGTGACACTCCGAGGCTTATGGAGGACACCACACTGGAGATAGAACTGCACATAAGGTATTACAATCCGGTTTTTATTGGCCTACTCTTTTCAAAGATGCCCGTAAGTTTGTCTTGTCTTGTGATGAATGTCAAAGAATTGGTAATATTAGTAGACGTCAAGAAATGCCTATGAACTATTCACTTGTTATTGAACCATTTGATGTTTGGGGCTTTGATTATATAGGACCTTTCCTTCCTCTAATGGGTATACACATATTTTAGTTGTTGTTGATTACGTTTGTCGGATTTCGGGTTCCGGTAGACCCTTGAGGATTGAACATTGGGGTGCGCGTGGAGATCTTTCCCCTACCAGCTCATGCGTGCAAGGATTGCGAGGGATCTAAACTACTAACGATGAACAACACATAGACACAAGGTTTATACTGGTTCGGGCCACCGTTGTGGTGTAATACCCTACTCCAGTGTGTGGTGTGGTGGATTGCCTCAGGGGTTGATGTTGAACAATACAAAGGGAGGACAGCCTCGCTTGGGTGAGTCTAGTCGCCTCTCTCTCTCTCTCTCTCTGTGATCTCGATCAGATCGATCCCCCTCTCTCTGTGGTCTCGATCAGATCGATCCCCCTCTCTCTGTGGTGGCTAGTCCTATTTATAGAGGGAGGCCCTGGGCCTCTTCCCAAATAATGAGCGAGAAGGGCGCCAACAATTGGCAATTTTGAAGGGGAACATCTAGTACACTTATCCTAACTAAAGTTGGTCTTCGGCTGCGAAAGGCTCTGACGGTGACGCCGTCCCGGGCTCCACGGTGACCTCCATCCTGCCGTTCTGCTTGTTCTTGGTCTTGTTGCACCGAAGCAGTAACCTTTGCCTGATGCCTTGGCTTGTGCTTGCCTCCTTTGCACCAAAGGGGAAATGAGGACACTGCGCAGGCTGGCGCCCACCTGGCCTTGATCGTCATGGCTTGCGTCATAGGGCACCCTCGCGAGGTACCCTGCCTTGATCTCTCCGCCTCCTCGCGAGCCTGCCTGACGAGGCTGTTCCTGAGGTAGGTTCCTGTCTTTCGCCCCGTGAGGCTTGGCCCCTTGCTAGGGTCTTGAGCTTGAGCTGATGAAGCTGGGCCGTGCTGGGCCCCCACTTGAGCCACGCCAGACCATGCAGTGTGCAAGTCTGGGGACCCCCGTTCCCAGAACGCCGACAGTAGCCCCCGGGCCCAAGGCGCACCCGGACTTGGCTTAGCAAAGAAGCGAAGGGGCAAGTGCGAAGCACCGCAGGCCCCAACAGCCTGCGGCCTTGGGCGCCGCATGGCGATTGGTTGGCTGTGGGCGTCTCCACTTCCCCATGATGCCTCGGCAACTTCATGACTTGACAAGTCCCTGCATGCAGAAACGGGTCATGATTACCTGCGATCGTGGAGGCCGACGGTTGGCCTCCTCCGGCTATAACTACGGAACGGCGCGAGCCCTTACAGTCCATCTCTTCTTGCTTCTCCTTCTTCTCCATCCTCGCCCTTGCTCCACATTGCGACAATGGCTCCGATCCACCGGTTCTTCGCAGAAGAGAAAGGAAAGGCCCCCCGAGAGGGTCCCGATCGGCTTCCACCGAAGAAATGGCTAGCCCTCTGCCGCCGAGATGAGGGCGCATGGCAGGAGGTGTCGAGGCCCTGGTACGAGCGGCCGCTGCCAGGGTTCCCGCTACCCTTGTATGCCCGCATTGAGGGACCTGAAGGAGTTGGCGCCGAGCGCCACGGACGACGCCGCCGTCGGTGTCAGCGGGTCACGGCGGTGCGCGTTGTTCCTCCCGGAGTCCATGCCGAGGGCTCTTCCCGAGAGTTTGTGCTCCACGCCACCATGCCTCCTCAGTCTTGGATTCGCCTTCCTCCCTCCTTCGCCTTCGAGATCCCGCAGAGGGGCTCTCTAGAGCTCTGGTTGTAGCATGCTGGCTGCAGCACTCCTGCGACCGGAGCGGAGGTTGCGGTCGTCGCTCTGGGCAAGGTCTTCATGACCCGAGGCTGGGGCGAGATCGCCCGGGTCTGCCGGACGAGGGGCGCCCTCGTGATCCACCTGGAGTACGATGGCGCTTCCTTGATGTTCTTCAAGGTCTTCGACACGGAAGGACATCGGTTGGAATGCTGCCCTGAGAAGGGCGGTCGTGGCATCGTCGTCGCGAGGACTAGGCCCGCCGGTCGCCCCCTCGGCAGCTCCTCGAGCAGCAGCGATGGGACCGGGGGGTCCAGCGCCTCCACCGAGCTTCTGGCGACTCCGGAGACGAGCGACGACATCTACGAGCCCCCGAGCTCACGCCGCGCTCGTAGCCGGGCGGGCGCTTCAGGCTACCAGCGCCGATGATCTGGATGGGGTTGGCGCCGGTGCCTGTCGGCCTACTGTTGATGATGGCATCCCCAGCGGAGGCTTGCGTAGTAGGCGTTCCTTAGGATTAACACCTTTTATTTCCTGCAAAGAATCAAGTAGCACCTGCTGGGGTATGTAAGCGCTGGCCATGTTTTTGTGAATATTATGCCCTTATGATGAATCGGTGCGAGATGCTCGTTACGCTGACTCAGCTCCCCTTTCTTTCCTCACGAGGGCTTGGTGTTCTGCTACGATGTGTCTCGGTCCCTGTGTAGGCTTCAGCCATCGCTGGTATGACAGTCGCGATGCCGTGGGTCAAGGCCAGGAGGTGAGCGGCCCGAGGTCCAAGAAGAGCCCTGAGTCCCGATGCTCGGAGGTCCCTTTAGCGCTCAAGCAGCCTCCGCAGGGCAAGAAAGGCAAGCAGCTTTGCCGTGACAGAGCAGCAGTAGGCGAGGGTTTTAGCGCTGAGGCAGATCAGTTTTTGGCGTGACTTATCTTGCGAGTTTGGAGCGGCATTCGATGAGATGCCGTGTGTGCGCGACGGCAACTGAGGTGTTGCTGGGTAGGGACCTCGCGAGCTTCTTCCCTCTCCCCCGCGCTTTCCTTAATGCTCTACGTCCTCAGGTCCCGGCCCTCGAGCGAGCTCGGCCGCCGCTGGTATGACAGGTCACGATGCCGTGGGTCAAGGCCAGGGGGTGAGGGCTGGAGAGCCAGTAAGAGCCCATGAGTCGCGATGCTCAGGTACCCCCCTTTTAACGCGCAAGCGGATCGTGCCGGAGTGGAGGAGAGAATGCTTGTGAGGCCGCCAGCGCTAGTCCTGGAGCAGGTCCTGTATATGAATCACGGGGAGAAACAAGGTTCATCGTTACGGTTGCCAGCCAACCATTGGTCGCTCCGAGGGAGTGATCGGGGGAACTGAGGGCCTGGTGAGGTGGCGCCTTGCAGGGCTGCCGCGGCCAGAGCTCAGCCACTCAGATTTATCAGTGTTGCAGGTATAGCTGGCCAAATGGGCCGGTTTTTTCGGGCCGGCCCGTGAGCACGCCGGCACGACCCGCCTTTGGGCCGTGCACGCACAAAGCAACGGGCCGGGCACGCATCGCACGCCTCGGCCGATGCTCGGGCACGGAGGCTGGGCACGCGGGCCGGCACGGCAAGGCCCGATTACGTTTATTTTTATTTTTTATACATCTATATATGGCCCAACATGTAAAAATAGACTAAAAAACGCTCAGTGCGTCAAATAACAGGCTAAAAATATGCGGCCCGCCGTGCTAAACGGGCGAACGTGCGGCGCTTTACTAATCGGGTCATGCACATGCTCGGGCGCGAAGACGCGGCTGCACGGCACGGCCCGTATAGTAATCGTGCCCTGGCGGGCCGTGCCGGGCCAGGCACGACTATGATGGGCCGGGCCGTGCCGTGCCGGGCCGGCCCGTTTGGCCAGGTATGGTTGTAGGGACGAACCCGTGCGCAAGCACTGTGCCGGAGCGAGCGACTCCAAAGGCAGGTGTCAATCAATCAGGCGATTAGGTCAAGCATGTTATGTATGAACAAGCAAATCCATCTAGATAGGTGCGGAGAAAGCATACACCACTGGGTCTGGCCCGAGCAGCTTGGGGATAATGCAGCCGGGTGCCCCAACAAAGTAAGTAAAGAACATAAGCAAACGGGTACATGCCGCAGGAGACGGACCGACGCCTGGGAATGATGCAGCCCGAGGGGCGCCCCAGTGAAACGAAACTTGGAAAGGTGTCACCCGATATGGTCGGAGATGGCAGGGGTGTTGAGGTAGCGGATGACGTGGCGACGAGGACGCTGGCCCTCACGAGCCCTCCGGACCGGAGCCTCGGGAGGCTCCGGCTGAGGGTTCCTCGAGAGCCATCTCCATCTCCGCTGTGAGACTGCCGCTTGACCTCCTGAGCCTCCAGAACGCCCCTCAACAGGCGATGATGGGCGGCAACTGCGTTCGGCAGGCCGAAAGGCATGCGAACGTAGCTGTGAGGTGGACCCTCGCAACGCCCCACACGTGAGGGCCAGAGGCGCTCCTGAGACGCGGCTCGGTTGAGCCCTGGTATGTCGATGCAGATTCGCAGCCCAGCATCCTCGCCTGGATGTGGGGCCACGGCGGGCAAGCGGCGACAGCCGCGCATGACTCTTGACTCCTGTAGCTCCTGAGTGCTCCTCGCGATGAACTCCTGAGGGTTTGGCCATCCTTGCTTCGCTCCTTCCTGAGGGAAACGTGCCTTGAAGCACGCCTCCAAGTGGTGCCCGAGCGCCTCCCTCGTGACTCCGGCTAGGTCGGTGGCTCGCCATGAAAGAGCCCCCGAGCCCTGCCTGAGGAGGGCACCTGGCGCGCCTTCCTATGCGTCAGAGGGTGGCGCCCCTTGAACGGGCGCGGGTCCTGTTGCCATGCCTCCGGAGGTGCCTACCCCACGAGGGTTTGGACCAGGTGAGGCCTTCTTCTTCTTTGGGATTGTCTCGGGAAGTCTCCCGCTCCTGTGATCTGGGTCTTCGATTGCTGCGGCTTGGAAGGCCCACTCAAGAGAGCACACTGCATCCCTTTCCTCGCAAGGCACTGTGATGACTCCTCCGCTTCCTGGCATCTTGAGGACATTGTAGCCATGCTGAGTCACTCCCATGAACTTGGCCAAAGCTGGGTACCCGAGGATGGCATTGTATGGCAGGCGAATGTGGGCGACGTCGAAGTCGATGAGCTCAGTGCGGTAGTTGTTGCGCTATCCGAAGGTGACAGGAAGGCGGACTTGCCCTATCGGGACGGTGGAACCATCGGTGACTCCGGAGAAAGGCTTGGTCGGCTGAAGCTGACCGTATGGCACTTGGAGATCGTTGATTGTCTCGACAGATAGGACGTTTAGTCCTGCTCCACCGTCGATGAGGTTCCTGGTGACTTGCACGTTGCTGATGACTGGTGAGCAAAGCATGGAGAGGACTCCAGCCGTTGCCGCGCACTTGAGCTGATCCGCTGAACTGAATGTGATAGCGCATTTACCACCACGAGAGGGCGTGTGGCCTCTGGCTTGGGGAGGACTGCATTCACCTCGCGAGCAAACTGTTTAAAGATGCGCTGAGAGGCTAGGGCCTGAGCGCCACCCAGGATGCAAGCGATCGCGTGCGGCTCCTGGAAGCCCCCAGCCCCCTCGTCCTGATGATTGTATTCATACCTCCTTGGCGGCTGCGGTAGAGGCGGGAGCCCTGCATTGCCCTGAGGGTGATCCTCGCGAGGTTGGTCCCTCCAACCTCCCTCGCGAGGCTGGTCCTGCCAGCGGTCCTCGCGAGGTCTATCACGCCATCCCTGGCGAGGGCCACGGTCTTCCCAGCGTCCTACGCCTCTTCCTCCTCCTCGGCCATAGCCCCGATCACTGCGGTCGGGGCGTCGACCGATTCGCCCTTCTCACACGGCCCTGAGCTCTTGGCATTCGTTGGTCTTGTGGGTGTGGAGATCGTGGTACACGCAGTACCGGCTGCCCTTGGAAGACTCGGGCTGATCCCTGCCTCGCTTGGTGTCTGGTTCTGCCGCAAGCACTACAGCCACCTTGCGCTTCACGTCCTTGGCCTTGGGCTTCTTCTCTTCTGGATCGGCAGCTGGAAGCTCGAGGAGGGACATGCGCCCTTCCTCAGCCCTGGCGCACTTGGTCGCCAAGTTGAACAGCTCTAGAGATGTGCACAGGTCTTCATGCATCGCCAGCTCCTCCTTCATCTTGACGTCACGCACACCATCGAAGAAGGCTGAGATGATGGCCTCCTCAGTCACCTTGGGAATCTTGAGGCGTGCGTTGTTGAAGCGCTGGATGTACTTCTGCTGGGTCTCTCCTGGCTGCTGCTTGATGCAGCGCATGTCGCTCATGACAGGAGGCCGGTCGCGAGTGCCTTGGAAGTTGGCGATCAAGCGGGTGCGCATCTCGTCCCAGGAGGAGATCGTGCCGGGAGCCAGGTTCAGGAGCCAGGTTCGGGCTCCGTCCTTCAGCTCCATGGGGAACCAATTCGCCATGACCTTTTCGTCCCCATTGGCGGCTTCGATGCCCAGCTCGTAGAGCTGAAGAAACTCCGCAGGATCGGCGGTGCCGTCGTAGCGAGGAGGCAGGTCGGGCTTGAACTTGCTGGGCCACGCGATGCTGCGTAGCTCGGCGGTGAAGGTGCAGCAGCCTGCAGTGGCCACTGGGGCTCTCTGATGATGCGGAGCTTGCTCTTGTGGATTCCCGCGCACTGCTGCCTGGAGCAGCGCGGGGTCTTGATGCGGTGGTGCTGGAGCATGGTCGCGGCGCTCCGGTGTTGGGAGCACGCGAGCACCTTCTTGGGGACGAGGGATCTCCTAGCAGCTCCTTTCTTGGTGCGCGGGCGCCGGGCGGGGAGGGTCTCGGCCCGGGGCCACGCGCCTTGGAGCCAGGGCACCTTCTTGGGAAGGAGGTGACAGGGGCACCTCCGGCCCCCTGCCTCCCGTGCGTGGTGCGGGGCGAGGCAGCGAGAGGGACGGCGCGGGGGAGCCCCCTGCGGTGCGGACGAGCTCGGCGACATGGTCGAGCCACTCCTCGTAGACGTCGTCGACGGGGCGGTAGCGCAGGAGCTCGTTTGCCGCGATGAGCGCGGCTCGAGCCTCCATGGGAGCGCGGAGCGCGCGGGATGAAGAACCAGCTGGGGCGAGCGAAGGAGAAGCGGTGCGTCCATTTCGCCTCATGGATGGATGCTGGGACGAGGCCTCCTGCTTGTTCCCCGCCGGGCCGGTGGTGGCGTTGGCGGCAGGCGACGGGGAATGACGGGGGTGTCCGCCGATGGGAGCCGTCTGGGCGACTCGAGCGGCGCAAGCAGCCCGGCGCTCGGCGCGAGCCCGACGAGCGTCAGCCATGGACACGACGGAAGATCACACACGACCAGCGGAACAAAGATTCCGGCGCACCCCTACCTGGCGCGCCAAATGTCGGATTACGGGTTCCGGCAGACCCTTGAGGTTCGAACACTGGGGTGCGCGCGGAGATCTTTCCCCTACCAGCTCATGCGTGCAAGGATTGCGAGGGATCTAAACTACTAACAATGAACAACACAGAAACACGAGGTTTATACTGGTTTGGGCCACCGTTGTGGTGTAATACCCTACTCCAGTGTGTGGTGTGGTGGATTGCCTCAGGGGCTGATGATGAACAATACAAAGGGAGAACAGCCTCGCGAGGGGCTGTTCTTGAGCTGGTGCGACGAACTGCTTGGGTGAGTCCAGTCGCCTCTCTCTCTCTCTCTATGTGATCTTGATCAGATCGATCCCCCTCTCTCTGTGGTCTCGATCAGATCGATCCCCCTCTCTCTGTGGTGGCTAGTCCTATTTATAGAGGGAGGCCCTGGGCCTCTTCCCAAATAATGAGCGGGAAGGGCGCCAACAATTGGCCATTTTGAAGGGGAACATCTAGTACACTTATCCTGACTAAAGTTGGTCTTCGGCTGCGAAAGGCTCTGACGGTGACGCTGTCCCGTGCTCCATGGTGACCTCCATCCTGCCGTTCTGCTGGTCTTGGTCTTGTTGCATCGAAGCGGTAACCTTTGCCTGTTGCCTTGGCCTGTGCTTGCCTCCTTTGCACCAAAGGGGAAATGAGGACATCAAGACGGGCTGGCTCCACCGGCCTTGATCGTCATGGCTTGCGTCATAGGGCACCCTTGCGAGGTACCCTGCCTTGATCTCTTCGCCTCCTCGCGAGCCTGCCTGACGAGGTTGTTCCTGAGGTAGGTTCCTGTCGTCCGCCCCGCGAGGCTTGGCCCCTCGCGAGGGTATTGAGCTTGAGCTGATGAAGCTGGGCTGTGCTGGGTCCCCACTTGAGCGACGCCGCAGGCCGCAGGCAGGCAAGTCTGGGGACCCCCGTTCCCAGAACGCCAAGAACGTTACTAAGTGGGTATAAGATATTCCAACTAGTATTGCTGATCATAACACCTCTATTAAGATGCTTAAAGAAGTTATTTTTCCGATGTTTGGAGTCCCTAGATACTTAGTAACGGATGGTGGTTCACATTTTATTCATGGTGCTTTTCGTAAAATGCTTGCTTAGTATGATGTTAATCATAGAATTGCATCTCCATACCACCCACAGTCTAGTGGTCAAGTAGAACTGAGTAATAGAGAGATTAAATTAATTTTGGAAAAGACTGTTAATAGATCTAGAAAGAATTGGTCCAAGAAACTTGATGCATTATGGGCCTATAGAACTGCATATAAAAATCCTATGGATATGTCTCCGTATAAAATAGTTTATGGAAAAGCATGTCACTTACCTCTCGAACTAGAACATAAGGCATATTGGGCCATTAAAGAGCTCAATTATGATTTCAAACTTGCCGGTGAGAAGAGACTATTTGACATTAGCTCACTTGATGAGTGGAGAACTCAGGCCTATGAGAATGCCAAACTGTTTAAAGAAAAGGTTAAAATATGGCATGACAAAAGGATACAAAAGCGTGAGTTTAATGTAGGTGATTATGTTTTGTTATACAACTCTTGTTTAAGATTTTTTGCAGGAAAACTCCGCTCTAAATGGGAAGGTCCTTACGTTATCGAGGAGGTCTATCATTCCGGTGCCATAAAAATCAACAACTTTGAAGGCACAAATCCGAAGGTGGTGAACGGTCAAAGAATCAAACATTATATCTCAGGTAATCCCATAAATGTTGAAACCAATGTTATTGACACCGTAACCCCGGAGGAGTACATAAGGGACACTTTTGAGAATGTTTCAGACTCCGAAAAGGAATAGCTATGTGGTACGGTAAGTAAACCGACTCCAAAACAGTTCTAATAGCAATTTTCTCCGTTTCGGAATATTTAAAAAAAATAGGAAAATAAGAAGTAGTCCGAAAGGGACACAAGGCATCCACGAGGGTGGAGGGCGCGCCCCCTGCCTCGTGGGCACCTCGTGTGCCCTCCGGACTTTGTTTTCTTGCACGATACTTCTTTGGGTCGGTAAAAATTCATTATATAATCTGCCGAAGGTTTTGACCACGGTACCACGACAAAATCCTCTGCTTTTGTTTCGAGCTGTTTTTCTGACAGATCTAGATCACCATGACGTCTTCAAGCGCCCCCAAGGACAAGTTTTTCGGGAAGGTCATCAACCCCTACCTCGCGGTTGCAACACCCTCAAACCATTGAGATGCGCGAGGGGGTTCTGCACATCCGCAATGTTGAGGGACCAAGGAGGACCGGAAGCGTGGAGACAAGACTCGAAGCAATGGAGCACCAAGTTTTCAAGTGCCAGGGGATGGTGGAACGTGGACTCAACGCCAACCACACGATGATCACGGAGTTCACCAACAACCACAAGCTGGATGCCAAGAACATTGGGGAGACCATCTTCAATCTTCACGAGAAAATCGAGCACCTCCAAGCCCAGATCTATGACCTGCAAAACCAAAACTATGAGTATGAATATAGATTCAAGAGGATGAGTTTGGCTGCAGATTTGAGGATCCCGGAGACTCGATCATCCTTCTATGACGGTGAGCCTATGCCTTGGAAGATGGACGACAAGCCTACATCATCAACAACTCCATCATCACCACCTCCAAAGAAAGAGACATAAATACATGGGTATGGGCACTCCCCTTGGCAACTGCCAAGCTTGGGGGAGGTGCCCCGGTATCGTATCACCATCACACTTCTATCTTTACCATTTTTCTTAGTTCGATCCTTTTGGTTATATCTTGATCTAGTAGAATAAAGTTTAGTATGATCTAGCTTTGAGTTTTTGTGTTGATCCTTATCTATGTAATCGAGTCCGTGAGCTATATATAATAAAGATTAGTCTTGAGTCGAGGGCTTGGTTATCTTGCTATGATGTTGAGGGAATAAAAGAAAAAGAAAGAATAAAAAGAAATAAAGAGGTGATATTGATCTTATGGAGAGTAATGACTTCACATATAAAGAGTATGATGAATAAAGGTTGTTGAGAGTTGACAAACATAGTTTTGGTTATCATTGCAATTAATATGAAGTAATAAAGAAAGAAAGGTTTTCACATATAAATATACTATCTTGGACATCTTTTATGATTGTGAGCACTCATTAAAATATGGCATGCCAAAAAGTTGATGTTGGACAAGGAAGACAACGTAATGGGTTATGTTTTCTTATATCCGAAATAAATTATATTGTCATGGATCATCCAACATGTTGAGTTTGCCTTTCCCCCTCACGCTAGCCAAATTCTTTACACCAATATAAAGTGACCTTCTTTTGCATTAAGATTTTGTGCATCCAACCATAAAAGCACATGACAACCTCTGCTTCCCTCTGCGAAGGGCCTATCTTTTATTTTTGTCTTATACCTTATACAAGAGTCATGGTGATCTTCACCTTTCCTTTTTACACTTTATCCTTTGGCAAGCACTATGTGTTGGAAAGATACTGATATATATATCCAATTGGATGTAAAGCATTATTGTTGACGTTACCCTTGAGGTAAAAGGTTGGGAGGCAAAACTATAAGACCCTATCTTTCTCTGTGTCCGATTAAAACTTCATACCCATAAGTATTGCATGAGTGTTAGCAATTGTGAAAGACTAAATGATAGTTGAGTATGTGGACTTGCTGAAAAGCTCTTATATTGACTCTTTCCGATGTTATGATAAACTACAATTGCTTCAATGACTGAGATTATAGTTTGCTAGTTTTTCAACGAAGTTTCTGATTCATACTTTACATTGTGAATAAATTGTTACTTCAGCATAAGAAATCATATGACAATATATATATATATATCTTTTTTTCTAAGAATGATCATGATGCCCTCATGTCCGTATTTTATTTTATCGACACCTCTATCTCTAAACGTTTGGACATATTTTTCGATATCGGCTTCCGCTTGAGGACAAGCGAGGTCTAAGCTTGGGGAGTTGATACGTCCATTTTGCATCATGCTTTTATATCGATATTTATTGCATTATGGGCTGTTATTACACATTATGTCACAATACTTATGCCTTTTATCTCTTATTTACAAGGTTTACATGAAGAGGGAGAATGTCGGCAGCTGGAATTCTGGGCTGGAAAAGGGAGCAAATATTACAGACCTATTCTGCACAACTCCAAAAGTCCTGAAACTCCACGAAAGTCAGTTTTGGAATATATTAAAAATATTGGGTGAAGAAAGCACCAGAGGGGGCCACCCACTGTCCATGAGGGTGGAGGGCACACCCTACCCCCTGGGCCCGCCCCTGCCTCGTGGGCCACCTGGAAGCCCCCCGATGCCCATCTTCTGGTATAAGGTGTCTTTTTCCCTGGAAAAAATCATAAGGAAGCTTTCGGGATGAAGCCCCACCATCTCGAGGCGGAACCTTGGCGGAACCAATCTAGGGCTGCGGCGGAGCTATTCTGCCGGGGAAACATCCCTCCGGGAGGGGGAAATCGTCACCATCGTCATCACCATCGATCCTCTCATCAGGAGGGGGTCAATCTCCATCAACATCTTCACCAAAACCATCTCCTCTCAAACCCTATTTCATCTCTTGTATCCGATCTTTGTCTTAAAACCTCAGATTGGTACCTGTGGGTTGCTAGTAGTGTTGATTACTCCTTGTAGTTGATGCTAGTTGGTTTATTCGGTGGAAGATTATATGTTCAGATCCTTTATGCACATCAATACCCCTCTGATTATGAACATGAATATGATTTGTGAGTAGTTACGTTTGTTCCTGAGGACATGGGAGAAGTCTGGTTATAAGTAGTCATGTGAATTTGGTATTCGTTCGATATTTTGATGAGATGTATGTTGTCTTTCCTCTAGTGGTGTTATGTGAATGTCGACTACATGATACTTCACCGTTGTTTGGGCCTAGGAGAAGGCATTGGGAAGTAATAAGTAGATGATGGGTTGCTAGTGTGACAGAAGCTTGAACCCTAGTTTATGCGTTGCTTCCTAAGGGGCTGATTTGGATCCATATGTTTCATGCTATGGTTAGGTTTACCTTAATTCTTCTTTCGTAGTTGCGGATGCTTGGGAGGGGGGTTAATCATAAGTGGGATGCTTGTCCAAGGAAGGGCAGTACCCAAGCACCGGTCCACCCACATATCAAATTATCAAAGTAGCGAACGCGAATCATATGAGCATGATGAAAACTAGCTTGACGATAATTCCCATGTGTCCTCGAGAGCGCTTTCCTTTATATAATAGTTTGTCCAGGCTTGTTCTTTGCTACAAAAAGGATTGGGCCACCTTGCTGCACTTTGTTTACTTTTGTCACTTGTCACCCGTTATGAATTACCTTATCACAAAACTATCTGTTACCGATAATTTCAGTGCTTGCAGAGAATACTTTACTGAAAACTGCTTGTCATTTCCTTCTGCTCCTCGTTGGGTTCGACACTCTTACTTATCGAAAGTACTACGATAGATCCCTATACTTGTGGCTTGTGGGTCATCATTGCCGTCCTAGGTGGCTTTAGGTCTTCTATACTCCGAGTGGTTTCTTGTATAGTCGAGTGACTTCATCTTGGTCGAATGGAATTGGGGTATCCGAGTGAGATAATTGGTCGAGTGGATTGCACTCCAAGGTTACTTCAGTCGGTATCCTTTGTTATACTTTGAATGTTCTTGATTCTAGGGTAGTGACCTTGGGTAGGGCGTCTAGGTCAGGCCTATGACCCTACCTTAGGTCCAGGGCATCGTCATTAGCCCCCGAATGGATCAAGGTCTGAGTAAAAAAAGAGTTGAAGTTGGTTGTGACCTGATTTTTATGCTTCAGAGGCATTTTACCTGAGTTTGGAAATCATACTGAAACTCCAACTTTATTTCAGTCGCCTTGATCGATTCAAAGGTTGTCGAGTAAACTATGCAGATAATCTTCAAGTGTTGATATGGTACGAAATCGTCGGCGCGATTGGTTACTCTGTTGTTCCCGGATCTCACGGTATTCGAAATTTCGGGGAAGCGTGCGGGACGGAGCACGCCGCAGTAAATGGAAAGGATAGACAGGAGCGCCTCGATTCTTGCACCACCTTTTTCGCCACGTAACGGGCGCGCGACTTTTGCGGGATTTGACATGATTACTTGGGCCCACGAGTCAGCCACTCGGAAGGAGGCCTATAAAAGGCGTCGAGGCCGATGTGTTTGCACAGTGCGCCTTATTCCCCTTCCTCTTCCTCTGCTTCTCGACCGCACCTTCCTCCACTCTTGACGCCACCGCCCCGCCCGCGCACAGCCCGCCGCAATGGGAAAGGACAAGACGGCGGCCCTGGAGCGCGCGAAGAAGGCGACGGCGACGACGAAGGGCAAGAAAACGAGTCGGGGATCATCGTCGAGGTCTGGGTTGCCGCCTGGTTGGATCCAGGGGGACTGGATTCGGTCCTCGATCCAGAAAGAAGATTTGGAGGATCTGGCCGATGTGGGCTTGATCGCTCACGGGACTTGGAGGTTGCCGGGGAACGAGACCGAGCCTCAGCCGCGGGATGGTGAGTGTGTCCTCCTCGCAACCCATGTCGACCGCGGTTTCACTCTGCCTCCGCATCCTTTTTTCCGGGGTTTCCTGAACTTTTTTGGTGGCCAACTTCATCGTTTCTCCCCCAACACCATCACATATCTCGTTGCGTATGTCTCTGTGTGTGAAAACTTCTTGGGTGTCGACCGCATTGGGTTCTATTCAAACATATCTTTACCTGCCGTTCCCAAACTCTGAAGAAGGCAAATCCGAACGACGAGAAGACGCACGTGATCCAAATGTGTGGGGGTTTAGGGATTCAGATGTGGGGTAGGAGTAATTTTCCTTCTATGACTCATCCCGAGTCGGTTAGGGGGTGGCAGTCGACCTGGTTCTATTGCAGTGATGTTCCGACTCCTGGTCATCCGACTGGCCTTCCTCCCTTTACCATGGATTGAGTCAGCCAACCCTCTTCATTGACCGTGGCTCCAGAAGAGAAAGTAGAAGTGTCCATGCTATTTGACCGGGTAGTTCAATTGGTCCGTGATGATGTGGCTGGCATGTATTTGTTGTATCTTTCTCAGTCGACGCATCTAGCCCCTCCAAGCTCGCGATCATCCAATGTGGATGTACTCGGGCACCAATGACACCGCTCGGGTCCACCCAGAGGAGGTCACCGAGGAGACGGTGGCACAGTGGCTGCGGAGCATCACTGGAAACAAGGACAACCCTAGGGGGTCTAGAAGAGTTGTACCATCTGACGCCGAAAATGAGCCGGACAAGGTCTGACCTTTGTTACCGAGTGTCTTTTCATTCTGATTTGCAACTGTCCTGGAATCTGATTGATGCTTGTTTAACTCCTTGCTTTGCAAATTTTTACTGAGATGTATTCAATGCC
Source organism: Aegilops bicornis (assembly GCA_021605145.1). Classification (NCBI taxonomy): domain Eukaryota; kingdom Viridiplantae; phylum Streptophyta; class Magnoliopsida; order Poales; family Poaceae; genus Aegilops; species Aegilops bicornis. Next base: position 651,576,472 of record CM038672.1, read on the forward strand.
AAACAGAGAGTAAGTCCAGGAGGGGATGGAGAGCACAGTTGAGAGTGGCGACTGGCAGTCTCCCGACGACAGTGACGAATCGGATGACAGTGAGGAAGTCGAGTCACCACCTCGCTCAGTACGTAGATCCAAACAGTCTCACGACCCTCCAGGAGGGCGTGGCAAGGTAGCTCCTTCAAGCTCACAAGCGCAAAAGCGCACTCGGACTTCATCTCCGGAACCATCCGAAAAGGCCGCCAAGCAGCCCAAGGTCTCCCCCAAAGCCTTGGAAGGCCTTGCCTAAGATCAAGGTGGACGTTCCCGTGACTTCTGTGTAAGTGTTTTTCTTTCTCTCTTTGCTTTTACATCGCTTGGGAACTTCTATGTTCTCGTCGACTCATTCTCTTGCTTGACCGAGTGGATTCCGAAACTTTCAGTGCTGCGACTTCTGGGCCCTCCATGGACATTTACAAGGATCGAGATTGTCGGATCACGGGTTCCGGCAAAACCCTCAAGGTTCGGACACTGGGGTGCGCACGAAGATCTCCCACCTACCGATCCATGTCCTAGTTTCGCTATGATCTCAAGGGCTAACTCAACGAACTCGCAACGCAAGGGACACAAGATTTATATTGGTTCGGGCCACCGTTATGGTGTAATACCCTACTCAAGTGTGGTGGTGGTGGATTGCCTCTTGGGCTATGGATGAAAAGTACAAGGGGAAGAACAACCTCCTGAGGCGAGGTGTTCTTGTGCTCGGTGAGTGTGAGGATGGAATGGATCCGATCCAAGGGCCGTCTGCCCGAATCAGTTATCCCCTATGGTGGTGGCTAGTCCTATTTATACAAGCCCTGGTCCTCTTCCCAAATATTGAGCGGGAAGGGCGCCAACAATGGCCAATTTGAAAGGGGACAGCTAGTACAGCTTATCCTGACAAAAGCGGTCTTCGCCTGCAAAAGGCTCTCGTAGTGACGCCGCCTTCGGCTCCATAGTGACCTCCATCTTGCCGTCCTGCTGGTCTTGGTTTCGTTGCACTGATATGGAAACCTTTGCTTGACACCTCGGTACTCCGCGCCTACGCTTGCCTCCTTAGCACCAAAGAGGAAACAAGGACACTGCGCGCGCTGGCGCCCGCCTGGCGCCCACCTGATCTTGATCGTCATGGCTCACGTCACGAGAACCTCGCGAGGTTTGCCTTGCCTTGATCCCTCCGCCCCTCGCGAGCCAACCTGGTGAGGATGCTCCCGAGGAGGTCTTGTGTCGTCCACCTCGCGAGGCTTGGCCCCTCGCGAGGGTCTTGAGCACTTGTTGGTGAAGATGGGCCGTACGGGCCCGCTCACAAAGCCACGCCGTGGGTCGCAGGCAGGAAAGTCTGGGGACCCCCGTTCCAGAACACCGACAGTAGCCCCCGGGCCCAAGGTGCGCTCGGGCTTGGCTTCGAGGCGAAGCCAAAGGTCAAGCACGGAGCACCGCGGGCCCAAATAGCCTGCGGCCTTGGTCGACGCGTGGAGGTTGATTGGACGTGGGCGTCTCCGCTTCCCCATGGTGCCTTGGCAATTGCCCGACTTGACAAGTCCTTGCAAGGAATCAAGAGGTGCCCCGCGGGGGTGTGTAAAGGTTGTGTAATGCCTCTCATCAATATTGCCCTTATTATGAACTTGCGCGAGCGCGCGTCCTTGTCGGTGTGAATGACACCTATGGGATCACAAGAATCCCTACTACGGTTGCCGGGGCGCAGGGTTGCGAGAAGAGCAGGATTAGTAATCAGCACAAGGATCGTTTACCCAGGTTTGGACCGCGAGGATGCGTAATACCCTAGTCCTGCTTTGGTGGATGTATTTCAGAGAGTTCTTGAGCTCTCGAACTAGCTATGGTGGGTGCGTGGTTCCAAAGAGCCGAATCCTTTTCCAGTACGCCATGGGCCTCCTTTTATAGTCGAAAGTGGCTGCCATAGTGGCATACAGGAGGTGGAAAGGCCTACAGTGCTACGAGCTTATCGCTCGTATTACAGGACAAGACGCATTTAATGCATCGCTGAGGTGTCCCCTAGCTTTATCGGGGATGGGAGCGAGTCCCGTCCCGTCCGTCGCCGCTCCTCCTTGCTTCGACACATGCCCTGGCCAGCGATGCATGCGGCGCCATGTAGGTAGGCATGCAGCTGAGGTGGCGCAGTGGTGGAGCCTTCACGAAGATCTGCATGCCGCCACGCAAGCGTGTGCTGAGTTGGCCTGGAAGCTGCATGTTGCCATGTAGGTGCCTGCCCAGCTGGTGGGCTGGCAGCTGCATGCGAACGACAGTGGAGACTTGGTTGGTGCAGGCCTTGCTGTGGCCCTGCTGGCGCCCTTGGTGAGGGCGTTGCCGGGCGGCCCGGCAAGGGTCTTGCCGTGGCGCGCTGTCGTCCCCGGCAAGGATCTTGCCGAGAGTCTTGTGGCTCTCCTCAGCAAGGATTTTTGTCTTTTAATCCTCATCTGGTCTTGAATATTCCTTGTCTTCACAAAGATCTGCATGCCACCATGGAGGTGCCTCCCGAGCCCTAGTTCCAATGTGGCTGATGGTGTTGGAGACTGTGGGCTCAAGGGTGGTGCGCTCCGCTGGTGTTGGACGAGCCGCCCTGACAAGGGTCTTGCCGGGGCCGCGGAGGCTGCCCCGGCAAGGGTCTTGCCGGGGGAACCTGCTTCGTCTCTCTGCTCTTTGTGTTCTTGGCCTTGGCGTTGCCTTGGCTGTCTTGAGCTTTGGTTTTACCTCGGTTCACCTCCCCTATTCTGCTTGGTGCGGCCGTGGGCGCGGCTCCGACTATCCATGCACAGGTAAAGGGGTACAAAGGTGCACCCCTTCTTTTGTACACCGACAGGAGCCCCCGGGCCTGGGCCACACATAAGCGCGACACGTTGTTGGGCCAGCCCAAAAGCGGTCTTGTGAGCGGCGGGCGGTTTTTACATGATAAAACTTTTTCGCTGCGCTTCCCACGACCTGTGTCGAATGCGTGACGTGGAGGGGTGCGTCTTACTTGGGCGGCATGCGTGGGGCGGTTTCCGCACGCATGCATCACATCATAGTAAAGAGGCGGCTCGCGCCTTCCCCGTAAAAAGAGGGAGGCGTGGAGGCGCGGCTCATTTACTGAATGGAGCCGGGTCGTGGTCTTCAAGGCGTCCATACCCCACAATCACGTTGTGGGGAGAGGTCGCTTCACCCGTCCCCTCGGTTCTGTACGTTCGCCACGCGTCCTCCATGCGCTTGGGGTGGCAAGCGGTGGAGACGGGAAAACGGGCTGTCGCTGGTTGGGGTAGCGGATTGGTCCCGATTCCCTATGCCTCTGGTGGCTGAATTGGCCGAGCGGGGCGGCCGAGCCCCGACCCCGCCCCTTTATAAGGAGAGGGAAGGGGAGATGGCATCCCGCATTCTTCTATCTTCTACCTCCTCCTGTCTCTGCTTCTTCCTGTCATCTGCCATGGAGAAAGGGATCCCCGGTCCCTCGATGGTGGCGGCGAGGGTCGCCGCTCGACAGCACGTCCCTCTTCCTCCTGAGCCCGCGGTGGTGGAGCCGGCCACAAGGGAAAGGGGGAGGGGCGAGGCCGTGGGCGAAGCCGTGGTTGTCGGTGTCAAAACCGGCGGATCTCAGGTAGGGGGTCCCGAACTGTGCATCTAAGGCTAATGGTAACAGGAGGCGGGGGACACAATGTTTACCCAGGTTCGGGCCTTCTCGATGGAGGTAATACCCTACTTCTTGCTTGATTGATCTTGATGATATAAGTATTACAAGATTTGATCTACCACGAGATCGTAGAGGCTTAAACCCTAGAAGCTAGCCTATGATTATGATTGTTGTTCTTGTCCTACGGACTAAACCCTCTGGTTTATATAGACACCGGAGGGAGCTAGGGTTAAACAGAGTCGGTTACAGAGAAGGAGATCTACATTTCCGAATCGCCAAGCTTGCCTTCCACGCAAAGGAGAGTCCCACCCGGACACGGGATGAAGTCTTCAATATTGTATCTTCATAGTCCAACAGTCCGGCCAAAGTATATAGTCCGGTTGTCTGAGGATTCCCTAATCCAGGACTCCCTCAGTAGCCCCTGAACCAGGCTTTAATGACGATGAGTCCGGCGCACAGATTGTCTTCGGCATTGCAAGGCGAGTTCCTTCTCCGAATACTCCATAGAAGATTTTGAACACAAGGATCATGTCCGGCTCTGCAAAACAAATTCCACATACCACCGCAGAGAGTGCAATATTCCACACATCCAATCAGCTGACAACTTTTCATAACGTGACATCACGCCATGACCCGGTGTTTATTCGAACCGTTTCTCTCAACCAGCTGCTGCACATGTTGCGAGGAGGTTTTCTTGGCACATCTTGTCGAAGCAGAGATCGTGTCCCCTTATCATGGGATTCTCATCAATACGGGTATGGGTAACCCAACCGTGCCATCAAGCGCGGCGCTTGGGGAATAAGCGATTTTACAGGGCAAGTGGGGAGGCGCACAGTTTCTACCGCCTTTATAAAGGGACAAGGGTTCCTCTTTTTCACCCACGCCTTCTCCTTCCCCTGCCCATCCATTGTCACGCACTCGAGCTCCAGCGCCCAAGTTCCCATCTTCTCCGCAAAGCCGTTCCAAACATGTCCGGAGCTGGAGGCAAGTGGATGGTCTCCTCCGTTACGGAGGAGGACATTACGAAGCTCCAGGAAGCCGGATACCTGGCCGCAGACATCGCGCACCGGCTCCCAGACGCGGGGCAGGTCGTCCCTACTCCAGAACCCCATGAGAGGGTTGTATTCCTCACCCACTTCGTCCGCGGACTAGGATTTCCTCTCCACCCACTTTTCCACGGACTCATGTTCTACTATCGGCTGGACTTCCATGATCTGGCCCCCAATTTCATCCTCAACATCTCGGCGTTTATCGTCGTGTGCGAGGCCTTCCTCCGCATCAAGCCCCACTTTGGCCTGTGGCTGAAGACCTTCAATGTGAAACCAAAGGTGGTGGTCGGCCAGCAAGCGGAGTGCGGAGGCGCCATGGTGGGCAAAATGCCCAACGTCACCTGGCTCGAAGGACCCTATGTGGAGACCGTGAAGGGGTGGCAATCGGGGTGGTTCTACATCACCGAGCCGCGTGACACCAACTGGGTGGCGGCCCCCGAATTTTGATCCGGCATCCCCATGCGGCTCACCTCTTGGAAAGAGAAGGGCCTATCCTGGGGTTCGTCGGTGGAGCTGACCGGACTCCAAAGCTGTGTCAAAAATAGGATAAGCAAGAAAATCAAGCTTGTCAACATGGTCCAGGTCATGCTCTTCGGCCGGATCCTTCCGTGTCAAAGACGGGCATTTAATATGTGGGAGTTCGACCCGGCCAAGCACCAGACGCTGCGTGAGACTTTTGACACGACGCATAAAGACGTCTGGAAGGTGCTGTTCAAGGCTGCCGAGGTACCTCCTCCCCTTACTGAGGATCGCGGACTCAACGCAAAGCGCCCTACCAATCCGGTAAGCTCTTTATATCTCACAAGATGTTCCTTTCCCCAGTATAATCGTGTGAGGGATCTGAGCCTCCACGCCATTTTAATAGGACTGGGTAGCGACAGCAGAGCAGATCGATTGTCCGGCTCCACTGCACGAAGATCCAGCAAAGGCTCTCTTAACGGAGGTGCTGGTTCCGGTGCCCTACGAGGCGCCGGAGAAGAAGGCCGCGGGGACCAGGAAAGGTCTCCGACGCAAGGTTGTATCAGACTCATCGTCCGGAAACACCAAGGCGCACTCCTCCCACGAAAACGAGGAGGAGGAAGAGGAAAGTTCTCCTCCCCAACCGGGAGGGGGGGGGGGCAAGAAAAGGAAGGCCGCCCCATCTGGGGAGGCTGAAGGGTCCAAGAAGGGAAGGACCCTCCCTCCAGACCACTCCACAACAGCCGCTTACAGCGACGAGGAGTGGTTGCCCAGGGACAAGCCCCTGGCGAAGTCGTAAGTATCCGGATACTATAATAGTTATGGTATGTTTTGTTTTATTGCTTCTTATCATGTCAAACATGATCATGCAGTCCGTCCAAAGCCCCCATCGACGTATCCTCTTCGGATAGGTCTTTGGGCCAGTCGGCGATGAACAGAGATTCACTCCCGATAGCCACCTCCCCCCGGCCCATGGACGACACCGAGGTGTTGTCTCAGAGGATACCGGGCCAAGGGGAGATAATTCTGGAGGCTCCCCAAGGCGACATCCCAGACGCCGGACGCATGGGGGGTAAGACTCCCATGGATTCTGATGACGGGGGCCGCAGCAAGTTTGGCCCCCAGCCAGATACTGCGCCGGAACCTCCAGTGGTTCCGGATTCTGACAGGTGACCCCTCGCTAAGGGGGGTGAGCCGTCTGTGCCGATGGCCTCTGTCCATCCAGAGGCATCAGACAACTTGCTGGAAGTGCTTCGCGGCGCTTCCATTGACGAAGAGCACCGCACCATCATGAGTGCGGTGGTCGAGAAAGTTCGGTCCGCCAAAAGAGGATTGACCGAAGCCTGTGCCAGCCTCCTAACAGGCTTTGAGGTAAGTAATCAAATTATGAGAAAATATCACAGCATAGACAGTAGCCCCTGATGCTCTGTTTGGTGTTCGGAAAGAAAGGCCGAACAGAGGATCAAATAACAATCACATGAGTCTAATCAGAATATGTCTATGTGAATAAGCAGGCTTCGCTGCTGGCTGCTGCCGCTCGTACTGCGGAGGTCTCCAGACTGAAGCGGGACCTTGAGTGGTCCGAGGAAGAGCTCGGACTTACCAAGAGGTAGCTCGAAGAGAACAAAGGTAAGTGATACCCTGTCTGTATATTGATAAAGAAAAAGTGGTTTTTAGATCATAGGATCATCATGAATTTTGATAGAGGCCACGACCGAAGTGGCGGCCCTGAAGAAGGCGCTGTTTGAGGCTGAAGACAGAGCGGCCAAGGAGCGCATCGAGCGCGAGAAGCAAGAGTCCCAAGTTGGCGAGGTCCAGCAAGAGCTCCAGGATTTCGTCAAGAAATACGAGTCCTTGGAGCGTGACTCTAAGACGCAGGGGTCCGAGCTTGTGAAGGCCATCGAGAACGCACAAAATGCCAAGGCCGAAGCCCAAATGGCCCTCCAGGAGATTCAGGCGGTCAAGAAGATAGCGGCGGGTAAGGCATTCATTATGCAAAGCAAGCATGTGAAGGAGACTTTCCTTTTACTTACCCGAATTCAGAGCTCTCCAGGAGCGTTCGTAGATCTATCGTGCAGCGTATCGGATGCCGCGGAGTTCTACCGGGCCGAGGAAGGGAGCTCGATGGAAAAGTTGTTCTGGTCTCAATATGCTGGGACCGAACGTCCGACGCCCTTGAGCGACCAGCTGAAGGAACTGGTCGAGCTTCACAAGGCGGCCGAACTGGCCATGAAGGGTCTCATAGTCCGGATGTGGCCTGGCGAGCCCCTGCTCGGCAGCTACTTCGGCCTGGTAAAGCAGCTTGTGAATGCCTGCCCACGGCTTGAAGTCATAAAGCGGTCCGTCTGCATTGAAGGTGCGCGCAGGGCCTTTGCCCGTGCGAAAGTGCACTGGGCGAAGATGGATGCCAAAAAGCTGGTGAAGGAGGGGCCACCGGAGGGCACGGAGCATCGCCACCCCGAAAAGTATTATGACAGTGTCCTGAAGGGTGCCCGCCTTGTGGCGAAGGAATGTGCTAAGGATGTAATATTTGAATGAATGTACTCATGTGATCCTGTAATATGAAAACGAGTTCATGTGCGCTATATAATGCTTGTCGATTTAAAATATTACCTTACATGCGGCCGTTTATAAAATCTAAGAGTTGGCTACCGTCGGCTTCTCGCCCCCATGTAACTAGTATCGAGGTGTTCGGATAAATCTTAAACACTCTTTATCCAATTTTTTGGTCCTTTAAGGAGGTGTTTAGCGCTTAACAAGGCAATCGGACTATACAACTTTATCACTCTCACTTAGCCATAGAGGTCTATAATTTTAAATTTTGGCGAAGCCCCTAGTATTCGGAAGGCCGAACTTGGGGCGCTATATACGCCTAAATCGGTCAAGGCCTATTCCTCGCCCGAAGCGAAAAAAATCTTTAAGGATTTGAGACCTCTCAAACAGCGACCAGCTCTCGCCGCATCATGACAGTCAGTTTTTGGCTTTCTCTCGAGGTACTCGTCCGGAAGAACCGGGACACAATCATGATAGTTCTCCCAAAGGCTACCTTAGCCGATATAGCGGAACGTAAGGCACCAAAATATGGGAGCCGGGCAAACCCAACTGTTGACCCAAGACATGATTCGTAGCTGATGCATATAATGCTATAAGTTCGGGGTGCCGCACTGTCGAAAGTGTTCGGACTTTTCTTGCCGTGTTATGGGGTACACTAAAGCCCCTAGCGCACTGGACGTACCGGAATGTATGGGTGCAATTTGTCGTAAATAAGCAGACAAGGAAAAAAGATGAAGAAATGTAATAATAAACTAACGCTGTACATGGTTATTTAAATGATACATCAAAGCATATGTATACAAGTAGTGCAATAAGAAAAAATAGGACTATTTGACATGTCCTATCCAGGGGCAAGCTGCGTGTGGGTATGTAAAACAGGTATAGCAATCGTTATCAGAGACCACCTGGGGATTCCCTTGTACGACAAAGCTTCTTGCTTCCTTGGTGTTTCCTTCCTGTGATGGGTCCGATAATCAGGCTATCGGAAAGGGCTTCCAGAGAATAGGGTCCTGAAAGAAAGAAAATGGTAAAGATATACGTGTCCTGAGGCGGTTGAGCCGCATTGTGGGCCGTGCCATAGCCGTGCCTCCGCCTATGCCCATGGTATTTTTTGTGCGTAATTATGTATGCGCGGCACAAATTTCGCCGCTTGACTAGGACTAGGACGGAGGCCGAATTGCTAGGCAAGCTCTGGACGTGCCGGGCGATCCTATTGCAGGGTACTCCGGACTCGCTTGAAGGTGTCCAGGGGCTTTATTGCCGAATTGGCGGTTTGCCTCAAAAGGCTGCTTTGTACTTCTGCTGCAAGGGCTGCAGTGTGCTCCTCCATACGGAGCGAGCGCTCTGTGTTTCCATTAAGTGTTATAATCCCGCGAGGTCCTGTCATTTTGAGCTTGAGGTATGAGTATTGAATCTAGCAAATGCTGTTCGTCCGAGTAGTGCGTGATAGCCACTGCAGAAGGGGACGATATCAAAGATTAACTCCTTGCTTTGGAAGTTGTCCGGAGATCCGAAGACCACGTCCAGTGTGATTGAGCCCGTGCAACAGGCCTCTACACCTGGTATGACACCTTTAAAGGTGGTTTTTGTGGGTTTGATCCTCGAGGGGTCGATACCCATTTTGGCGACCGTATCCTCGATAGAGCAGGTTCAGGCTGCTGCCACCGGCCCATAAGGACTCGAGTGAGGTGAAATCCGTCAATGATGGGGTCAAGGACCAATGCGGCAGAACCGCCATGATGGATACTGGTAGGGTGGTCCCTGCGATCGAAAGTGATCGGACAAGAAGACCATGAGTTGAACTTTGGGGCGATTGGCTCCATCGCATAGACGTCCCTTAGTGCACGCTTCCGTTCCCGCTTGGGAATATGGGTTGCGTATATCATGTTCACCGTTTTCACTTGGGGAGGAAATTTCTTCTGTCCTCCTGTGTTCGGTGGCCGGGGCTCCTCCTCGTCGTCGCTATGCAACCCCTTTTCCTTGTTTTCGGCATTCAACTTGCCGGCCTGTTTGAACTCCCAGCATTCTGTGTTGGTGTGGTTGGCTGGTTTATCGGGGGTGCCGTGAATTTGACACGAGCGGTCTAGTATGGGGTCCAAACTGGACGGGCCCGGATTGCTCCTTTTGAACAGCTTTTTCCGCTGACCGGACTTAGAGCCACTAAATTCGACATTGATTGTCGTGTCTTCGGTGTTGTCGCCGTTGTTGGGACGCTTGTGTCTGTTGCGACGTGGCTTGCCGTTGCTATCTCTGGCATCTGAATTGCCAGGATTTCTTGATGTGTTGTTGCTGCGAGCCAGCCAGCTGTCCTCGCCCGCACAAAAGCGGGTCATGAGTGTCGTGATGGCTGCCATGGACTTTGGCTTCTCTTGACCGAGGTGTCGGGCGAGCCACTCATCACGGATGTTATGCTTAAATGCCGCTAAGGCCTCAGCATCCAGATAGTCGACAATTTGGTTCTTTTTAGTTAGGAACCGAGTCCAGAATTTCCTGGCTGACTCCCCGGGCTGTTGGGTTATGTGACTGAAGTCATCAGCATCTGGTGGTCGCACATAAGTGCCCTGGAAGTTGTCAAGAAATGCGTCTTCCAAGTTCTCCCAACTGCCAATGGAGTTTGCCGGCAGGCTATTCAGCCAATGCCGAGACGGCCCTTTGAGTTTTAGTGGGAGGTACTTGATGGCATGTAGATCATCACCGCAGGCCATGTGAATGTGGAGGAGGAAATCTTCAATCCATACCGCGGGGTCTATTGTACCATCATATGATTCAATGTTTACGGGTTTAAACTCTTCTGGGAATTCATGATCCATTACTTTGTCAGTGAAGCATAGGGGGTGTGCGGCGCCTCTGTGCCGGGCTATATCACGACGTAGTTCATACGAGTCTGGTTTGCTGTATTCGGCCCGGCCGGATTTGCTTTTAGTATATCCGGCGTGACGGTCGTCGTCACGCGTTGGGGCGCGCCCCCGTGATCCGTAGATCGATCTTGTATGTCCTGCTTTGTTTTCCAATACGTCTCGCAGGTCCTGCGTGTAGCCCCGGGCTTTGGTGTTTTTGTTTGACTGGCGACGGGGTGCGGGCTGGACTTCGGGCCGATACGCCGCTTTTTCTCGGCCACGAGGTGGCCGGTCAGTCGCATCATACGCTGGTAGTGTAGGCTTTAATGCTTCCTCCTCGAGTTGGGGTAGCAACCTGAGCTTTGGGTAACTTTTGGTTGGGTGCTCGAGTTCGTATTCCTCGGCTGCCAGGACCTTGGTCCATCTATCCGCTAGCAGATCTTGATCAGCTTGAAGCTACTGCTGCTTTTTCTTCAGGCTTTTTGCTGTGGCTATAAGCCGGCGCTTGAAGCGCTCCTGATCGACGGGATCCTCAGGCATGATGAATTCTTTGTCGCCGAGGCTCACCTCGTCTTCGGAGAGGGGAATGTAATTGTCATCCTCTGATTCTCCGTCTGTCGCCTGTTCCTTAGGGCTAGCTTGCGCATCCTCCCGCTCGAAGCCTGGCTGGGGGGGGGGGATTGTCTTCGTCTTCGGCACTATCCGCAGCGTTATTGTCTCTTGTGCCGGTATCGCTGCTTTTGCTATGGTGGGGCTTAGAGTGGCGCCGATGACGCCGGTGCTTAGATTGCTTCTCGAGGGGATCGTCCTCCGTTGCCTTATTGCCATCACTTTATTTGGGGGTGTCCACCATATATATCATATGATGAGGATGCTATCCAGCGCCCTGTGGGCGGCGGTTCCTGTTCTTCTCCTGCATCGTCATCCATACCGTCGATGTCTTCGGAGCCGAAGTCAAGCATGTCAGTTAAGTCGTCGACAGTGGCTATTAAGTGGGTGGTGGGTGGGGAACGAATTTCTTCGTCGTCCGCTTCCCACTCAAGCCGTACATAGTTCGGCCAAGGGTCTCCTGACAAGGAGAGAGACCTCAATGAATTTAGCCCGTCGCCCTAGGGCGAGTGCTGAAAGATATCCGCGGAGGTAAACTCCATGATCGGTGCCCAATCAGATTCGATAGGCATGGACGCAAGCGGTTCGGAGCCTGTGGCCGGGGACGAATCCAAGATTCCGATGACACAGGTCTCATAGGAGGTGAAGTCAGTATTCGGCTCTATCGCCACTGAGTGTGCGGCCTCCATGGCGGGGTCCATCCAGGGCCGGAGTGACGCAGGTGTGATCTCCCGAACACCGCCCGACGAAGGAGCTAAGTCATGCTCGTCATGACTGTGTGGCGCACCTGACATGGGCTCGAATCCGTCGAAGATCAAGTCTCCGCAGATGTCGGCAGTATAGTTCAAGCTTCCGAATCTAACCTGATAGCCAGGGGCGTAGCTATCGATCTGCTCCAGATGGCCAAGCGAGTTGGCCCGCAGTACGAAGCTGCCGAATACGAAGATCTGTCTGGGGAGAAAAACCTCACCCTGGATCGCATCGTTGCCGATGATCGAAGGAGCCATCAAGCCTTTATCATGACGACACAGTGGAACTCTCAATGAAAGCACCAATGTCGGTGTCAAAACTGGCGGATCTCGGGTAGGGGGTCCCGAACTGTGCGTCTAAGGCTAATGGTAACAGGAGGCGGGGGACACAATGTTTACCCAGGTTCGGGCCCTCTCGATGGAGGTAATACCCTACTTCCTGCTTGATTGATCTTGATGGTATGAGTATTACAAGAGTTGATCTACCACGAGATCGTAGAGGCTTAAACCCTAGAAGCTAGCCTATGATTATGATTGTTGTTCTTGTCCTACGGACTAAACCCTCCGGTTTATATAGACACCGGAGGGGGCTAGGGTTACATAGAGTCGGTTACAGAGAAGATCTACATATCCGAATCGCCAAGCTTGCCTTCCACGCAAAGGAGATTCCCACCCGGACACGGGATGAAGTCTTCAATCTTGTATCTTCATAGTCCAACAGTACGGCCAAAGTATATAGTCCGGCTGTCCGAGGAACCCCTAATCCAGGACACCCTCAGTGGTGCTCGGGGAAGAGGAGGACGGGGCGGCGCGCCGGCCCCGCCCCCGCCAATGATGCCCTTCCCGACGGAGGGCCACGTTGGTGACCAGCCCCGCGAGTTCTTCATCAGGCTGCGCCGGCCTCCGCACCTCCGTCTTCGTCTTCCTGCCCTGTTTGCTCGGGAGATGGAGCGTGACCCGCCCCAGACCCTCAGGCTGCACATGAGGGGCTGCGGGAATGGGGGCACGCGGGTCGACGTCAACTTCCCGGCTCCTCGGGTCATGTACCTCCGCCGTGGATGGAAGACGTTCGCTCGCATCCACAGCCTGACGGCGGGGCTCGTCCTCTACTTCAAATTAATGGAGGACGTTGATACGTCTCCAACGTATCTATAATTTTTGATTGCTCCATGCTACTTTATCTACTGTTTTAGGCTTTATTGGGCTTTATTTTCCACTTCTATATCATTTTTGGGACTAACCTATTAACCGAAGGCCCAGCCCATATTGTTATTCTTTGCCTATTTTAGTATTTCGAAGAAAAGGAATATCAAACGGAGTCCAAACGGAATGAAACCTCCGGGAACGTGATTTTCTCACCAAATGTGATCCAGAGAACTTGGAGTGCAAGTCAAGAAGCAACTGAAGCCTCCACGAGATAGGAGGGCGCCCCCCCTATAGGGTGCGCCCCCTGTCTCGTGGGCCCCTCGGGCGGCCACCGACATACTTCTTCTTCCTATATATACCTACGCACCCCGAAAACATCCAGGGGCACCACAAAACACAATTTCCACCACCGTAACCTTCGGTATCCGCGAGATCCCATCTTGGAGCCTTCGCCGGCACTTTCTGGAAGGGGAATCAAGCACGGAGGGCCTCTACATCAACATCCTTGCCCTCCGATGAGTTGTGAATAGTTTACCACAGACCTACGGGTCCATAGTTATTAGCTAGATGGCTTCTTCTCTCTTTTTGGATCTCAATACAATGTTCTCCCCCTCTCTTGTGGATATCTATTCGATGTAATCTCTTTTTGCGGTGTGTTTCTCGAGATACGATGAATTGTGGGTTTATTATCAAGTTTATCTATGAATAATATTTGAATATTCTCTGAATTCTTTTATGTATGATTAAGTTATCTTTGCAAGTCTCTTCGAATTATCAGTTTGGTTTGGCCTACTAGATTGATCTTTCTTGCCATGGGAGAAGTGCTTAGCTTTGGGTCCAATCTTGCGGTGTCCTTACCCAAAGGATGTAAAAGGGTTGTAAGGCACGTATTGTATTTTTGCCATCGAGGATAACAAGATGGGGTTTATATCATATTGCATGAGTTTATCCCTCTACATCATGTCATCTTGCTTAATGCGTTACTCTGTTCTTATGAACTTAATACTCTAGATGCATGCTTTGGATAGCGGTCGATGTGTGGAGTAATAGTAGTAGATGCAGGTGAGTCGGTCTACTTGTTATGGACGTGATGCCTATATACATGATCATGCCTAGATAATCTCATAACTATGCACTTTTCTATGAATTGCTCGACAGTAATTTGTTCACCCACCGTAATACTTATCCTATCTTGAGAGAAGCCACTAGTGAAACCTATGGCCCCCGATTCTATCTCTTGTCATATTTGTTTCCAATCTACTTTTATTTGCATCTTTACTTTTTGCATCTATATTATAAAATACCAAAAATATATTTATCTTATCATACTATCTTTATTAGATCTCACTTTTGCAAGTGGCCGTGAAGGGATTGACAACCCCTTTATTGCATTGGTTGCGAGTTCTCAGTTTGTTTGTGTAGGTGCGTGGGACTTTTGAGGAGCCTCCTACTGGATTGATACCTTGGTTCTCAAAACTGAGGGAAATACTTACGCTACAATTTGCTGCATCACCCTCTCCTCTTCGAGGAAAACCAACACAAGCTCAAGACGTAGCAATAAGAATTTCTGGCGCCGTTGCCGGGGAGGTCTTCGCTCAAGTCAAGACATACCAAGTACCCATCACAAACCTATCTCCCTCGCATTTACATTATTTGCCATTTGCCTCTCGTTTTCCTCTCCCCCACTTCACCCTTGCCCTTTTATTCGCCCTCTCTTTCCCAGTCTCCTCCTCTCTCTTTTTCGGTCGTTCTTTGCCCCTATGTCTGAAATTGGGGAGATTATCGTTGATATGGACAATAATGATAACACAGAAAATCCCGAGGCTCCGGCCGATGAACCCCCTATCTTTCATACTAAAAAGTTCCGAATCGGTAGTGGTAACATCATTGGCAAAGGTGTTATTCAAGATTTCTTTACTTGTGCCGGTGCTTTACCCTCCATGGGTTGTTCTATCCTTCATAGAACTAGTAGTCTTGCGGATGCTATCGCTATGCTTATAGCTGAACTTGAAAGACAATTTATGCATATGCATCCTTGCATACAAAGAATCTTCCTAGAATTCTCTAATATTGAGCATTCTTCTGTTAAGCGCGCTGTTACTATGTTTTTGGCTCATGAGTTTAGATTTATCATAAGAGAGGCCAAAGAAATTTTCAAGACACTATAGGGTGGACGCTGGTCGCCCTCCCATAGAAGCGATCCTCTATGATCAAGAGGAAATTAGACGCTTTTCAATCTTCGGACTATGTCGCTTTTAATGAAAACCTTAGAAAAAAGGTTCCTACTAATGTCTTGGTTGATTGCATTAACGAGCTTAATAACGATTTTTCCCTTCGAAACAATGAGCTAGGATACTCTCTTGAGTATAGGCTTACAAGATTTTGCCGAAAGAATGCTTTTAGTGATGAAATAGTTGTGCACTATGAAGGGCCAAAGGAGGAACCCGTTCCTCCTATGATTGATCTTGGGGATATTTGTCCCACTAAATTTAGCCCTTTTGATTACTTTTGCTTGCCTCAAAGGAAACTTGCTGCCGAACGTAGAGAATATGAAATGAGCTTTCAACATCTATCTTATTATTACGGCACCACTTAGATCTATCCTCGCTTTTATGCCTAGATAGGGGCGTTAAACGATAGCGCTAGTTGGGAGGCAACCCAATTTTCTTTATGTTTTTTGTTTTTGTTTCTGTTTAGGAATAAATAATCCAGCTACCTTCTGTTTAGATGTGGTTCTATCTTTTAATTAGTGTTTGTGCCAAGTTAAACCTATTGGATCTTCTTGGATGATAGTTATTTGATCTTGCTGTAATTTCCGGAAACTTTGCGCTCAGTGCCTGAATTGTTAAAAATCACCAGAACGTGATAAAAATAGTGATTCCAATTGCTGCAGATCAATAAACAAATTGTATAGGTCCTCTAATTTTGGTAGATTTTTTTGGAGTTCCAGAAGTTTGCGTTAGTTACAGATTACTACAGACTGTTCTGTTTTTGACAAATTCTGTTTTGTGTGTGTTGTTTGCTTATTTTGATGAATCTATGGCTAGTAAAATAGTTTATAATCCATAGAGAAGTTGGAATACAGTAGGTTTAACACAAATATAAATAAAGAATGAGTTCATTACAGTACCTTAAAGTAGTCTTTTGTTTTCTTTCTCTAACGGAGCTCACGAGATTTCTATTGAGTTTTGTGTTGTGAAGTTTTCAAGTTTTGGGTAAAGCTTTTATGGACTATGTAATAAAGGGTGGTGTCGGTGTCAAAACCGGCGGATCTCGGGTATGGGGTCCCGAACTGTGCGTCTAGGCGGATGGTAACAGGAGACAAGGGACACAATGTTTTTACCCAGGTTCGGGCCCTCTCGATGGAGTTAATACCCTACTCCCCGCTTGATTAATATTGATGATATGGGTAGTACAAGAGTAGATCTACCACGAGATCAGAGAGGCTAAACCCTAGAAGCTAGCCTATGGTATGATTGTTGTTCGTCCTACGGACTAAAACCCACCGGTTTATATAGACACCTGATAGGTTAGGGTTACACAGAGTCGGTTACAATGGTAAGAAATCTACATATCCATATCACCAAGCTTGCCTTCCACGCCAAGGAAAGTCCCATCCGGACACGGGACGAAGTCTTCAATCTTATATCTTCATAGTCTTGGAGTCCGGCCTGATGATAGTTCGGCTATCCGGACACCCCCTAGTCCAGGACTCCCTCAGGTGGCAAGAGCCTAAGCTTGGGGATGCCCATGGCACCCAAGATATTCAAGAATAGCCAAAAGCCTAAGCTTGGGGATGCCCCGGGAAGGCATCCCCTCTTTCGTCTTCGTTCATTGGTAACTTTACTTGGGGCTATATTTTATTCACCACATGATAAGTGTTTTGCTTGGAGCGTTGTGTGTTATTTTAGTCTTTGCTTTTTAGTTTACCACAATCATCCTTGCTGTACACACCTTTTGAGAGAGCCATACATAAATTGGAATTTGATAGAATACTCTATGTGTTTCACTTATATCTTTTGAGCGTGATAATTTTTGCTCGAGTGCTTCACTTAGATCTTTTAGAGCACGGTGGTATATTTGTTTTAAAGAAACTATTGATCTCTCATGCTTCACTTAGATTATTTTGAGATTCGTTAATAGCATGGTAATTTGCTTAAATATTAATATACTTGGTATTCAAGATATGTGAAACTTTCTTTTGAGTGCGTTGAATACTAAGAAAAGTTTGATGCTTGATAATTGTTTTGAGATATGAAGATGGTGATATTAGAGTCATGCTAGTTGAGTAGTTGTGAATTTAAAGAATACTTGTGTTGAAGTTTGTGATTCCAGTAGCATGCACGTATGGTGAACCGTTATGTGATGAACTCGGAGCATGATTTATTTATTGATTGTCTTCCTTATGAGTGGCGGTCGGGGACGAGCGATGGTCTTTTCCTACCAATCTATCCCCCTAGGAGCATGTGCGTAATACTTTGCTTTGATAACTTCTAGATTTTTGCAATAAGTATATGAGTTCTTTATGAGAAATGTTGAGTCCATGGATTATACACACTTTATCCCATCCTTCCACCATTGCCAGCCTCTCTAATACCGCGCACTTTTCACCGGTATCATACACCCACCATATATCTTCCTCAAAACAGCCACCATACCTACCTATTATGGCATTTCCATAGTCATTCCGAGATATATTGCCATGCAACTTTCCACCATTCCGTTTATTATGACACGCTCCATCGTTGTCATATTGCTAGCATGATCATGTAGTGGACATCGTATTTGTGGCAAAGCCACCGTTCATAATTCTTTCATACATGTCAATCTTGATTCATTGCATATCCCGGTACACCACCGGAGGCATTCATATAAGTCATATTTTGTTCTAAGTATCGAGTTGTAATTCTTGAGTTGTAAGTAAATAAAAGTGTGATGATCATCATTATTAGAGCATTGTCCCAGTGAGGAAAGGATGATGGAGACTATGATTCCCCCACAAGTCGGGATGAGACTCCAGACGAAAAATAAAAAAGAAAGAAAAAAGAGGCCATAAAAAAAGAGAAAAGGCCCAAAGAAAAAAAAATGAGAGAATAAGAAAGAAGGGGCAATGTTACTATCCTTTTACCACACTTGTGCTTCAAAGTAGTACCAAGATCTTCATGATAGAGAGTCTCTCATTTTGTCACTTTCATATACTAGTGGGAATTTTTCATTATAGAACTTGGCTTGTATATTCCAATGATGGGCTTCCTCAAAAGCCCTAGGTCTTCGTGAGCAAGCGAGTTGGATGCACACCCATTTAGTTTCTTTTGTTGAGCTTTCATATACTTATAGCTCTAGTGCATCCGTTGCATGGAAATCCCTACTCACTCACATTGATATCTAGTGATGGGCATCTCCATAGCCCGTTGATACGCCTAGTTGATGTGAGACTATCTTCTCCCTTTTTGTCTTTTCCACAACCAACATTCTATTCCACATATAGTGCTATATCCATGGCTCATGCTCATGTATTGCGTGAAGATTGAAAAACTTTTGAAAATGTTAAAGTATGAAACAATTGCTTGGCTTGTCATCCGGGTTGTGCATGATTTAAATATTTTGTGTGGGGAAGATGGAGTATAGCCAGACTATATGATTTTGTAGGGATAACTTTCTTTGGCCATGTTAGTTTGAGAAGACATAATTGCTTAGTTAGTATACTTGAAGTATTATTATTTTTATGTTAATATGAACTTTTGTCTTGAATCTTTCGGATCTGAATATTCATACCACAATTAAGAAGATTTACATTGAAATTATGCCAAAGTATCACTCCGCATCAAAAATTCCCTTTTTATCATTTACCTACTCGAGGATGAGCAGGAATTAAGCTTGGGGATGCCTGATACGTCTCTAACGTATCTATAATTTTTGATTGCTCTATGCTACTTTATCTACTGTTTTAGGCTTTATTGGGCTTTATTTTCCACTTTTATATCATTTTTGGGACTAACCTATTAACCGGAGGCCCAGCCCATATGGCTGTTTTTTTTGCCTATTTCAGTATTTCGAAGAAAAGGAATATCAAACGGAGTCCAAACGGAATGAAACCTTCGGAACGTGATTTTCTCACGAACGTGATCCAGAGAACTTGAAGTGCAAGTCAAGAAGCAACCGAAGCCTCCACGAGATAGGAGGGCGCCCCCTATAGGGGCGCCTATCTCGTGGGCCCCTCATGACCACCGAGATACTTCTTCTTCCTATATATACCTACGCACCCCGAAAACATCCAGGGGCACCACAAAACACAATTTCCACCACCGTAACCTTCGGTATCCACGAGATCCCATCTTGGAGCCTTCGCCGGCACTCTGCCGAAGGGGGAATCAAGCATGGAGGGCCTCTATATCAACATCCTTGCCCCTCCGATGAGTTGTGAGTAGTTTACCACAGACCTACGGGTCCATAGTTATTAGCTAGATGGCTTCTTCTCTCTTTTTGGATCTCTGTACAATGTTCTCCCCCTCTCTTGTGGAGATCTATTCGATGTAATCTGTTTTTGCGGTGTGTTTGTCGATATCCGATGAATTGTGGGTTTATGATCAAGTTTATCTATGAATAATATTTGAATATTCTCTGAATTCTTTTATGAATGATTAAGTTATCTTTGCAAGTCTCTTTGAATTATCAGTTTGGTTTGGCCTACTAGATTGATCTTTCTTGCCATGGGAGAAGTGCTTAGCTTTGGGTCCAATCTTGCGGTGTCCTTACCCAATGATGTAAAGGGTTGCAAGGCACGTATTGTATTGTTGCCATCGAGGATAACAAGATGGGGTTTATATCATATTGCATGAGTTTATCCTCTACATCATGTCATCTTGCTTAATGCGTTACTCTGTTCTTATGAACTTAATACTCTAGATGCATCTTTGGATAGCGGTCGATGTGTGGAGTAATAGTAGTAGATGTAGGCAGGAGTCGGTCTACTTGTTATGGACGTGATGCCTATATACATGATCATGCCTAGATAATCTCATAACTATGCGCTTTTCTATCAATTGCTTGACAGTAATTTGTTCACCCACCGTAATACTTATCCTATCTTGAGAGAAGCCACTAGTGAAACCTATGGCCCCCGGGTCTATCTCTTGTCATATTTGTTTCCAATCTACTTTTATTTGCATCTTTACTTTTTGTATCTATATTATAAAATACCAAAAATATATTTATCTTATCATACTATCTTTATTAGATCTCACTTTCGCAAGTGGCCGTGAAGGGATTGACAACCCCTTTATTGCGTTGGTTGCGAGTTCTCAGGTTGTTTGTGTAGGTGCGTGGGACTTTTGAGGAGCCTCCTACTGGATTGATACCTTGGTTCTCAAAACTGAGGGAAATACTTACGCTATACTTTGCTGCATCACCCTCTCCTCTTCGAGGAAAACCAACGCAAGCTCGAGACGTAGCAGACGTGTTGCTCTCCGTCAAGGTCTTCGGAGATTTTGGAACTCGCCTGAAGTGCTGCGTGGAGAGCTCCTCCGACGGAGACTCCAACGATGGAAGCTCTTCCTTGAGCGAAAGTGACAAGGAGGACAGCGGGGTAGATGACAGGGACGAGTCCAACTAGGCGTCGGATGCCCCGCGCCTGGGCGGGTGCGGCAGCAGCAGCATCTGCACCTGGCCGCTCCTTCGGCGGAGTTTCGCCGGGGGAGGGGCCAGCTCCTTGAACTTCTTGGGGCCGTCTCCTTGGGCGGCTGGCATCGGGAGGCTGCGGAAGAGGAAGAGGGCGGGCGGCAAGGCCGTCAACTCGGAGTACGCGGACACCGACGCCTTCGTCGCATGTC
This sequence comes from Aegilops bicornis, assembly GCA_021605145.1. Taxonomy (NCBI): domain Eukaryota; kingdom Viridiplantae; phylum Streptophyta; class Magnoliopsida; order Poales; family Poaceae; genus Aegilops; species Aegilops bicornis. The sequence goes on from CM038672.1 coordinate 651,597,334, forward strand.
CAGCGACCTTCCGCCTCGTCTTCCAGCTCCTTTCTCGGCACCGTCATCACCGGCCCACCCCTGGGCAGCCGCCGAGGTGTTCTCTTGGTGCTTTCTGCTGCTCGTAGCTTGCCTAGGCGCCCCTTTTGCCCTTTCGCCTTCTTGACCTTCCTCCTGAGGAGAGGGACAAGAAAGGGATTATGGGCATCTTATCTCCTTTTTAGTTTGTAAGCCTTCGGGCCTTTGTTTAATTTAGAACTTGTAATCCCCATGCTCATGTTTTTCATTTCGTATGAGCTGTACCTGTATGGGATGCTTTTAATGAAAAAGGGATGTTTGCCGGGTTTTTCGTTCGTGGGTAGACCCCGCGACAAGGAGCGAATCCTTGTTACTTTTTAAGATAAACGTTTTTCGCCCGGCAAGAGGCCTTGCCATCCCCCTCACTTCGCTTGACCACTCTCGCGCTCTTGGTGGAGGCAGGGATGAAGTGGGCTTAGGCTCCTTATTATATTTCCTTGCCGCTGCGACTACGACCAAATCCAGGCCCAGGAGATAATCCTCGGGTATAGGAAAGGGGAGCACGGTGGCCTAGAAATAAAACGAGGTTTCACATATCCCAGTTCCATGTCGAAATGCATGACAGAGGATAAAAGACTTATCTGGATTTGCAGCCCCGGCAACCTTGTCTTGCTGCGGTTGGATCCTTGTACTTGCAGCCCCCGGCAACTCTGTTTTGCCGGGGTTGGGACGCCGATCCGTTCCCTTTCTTCCAAGTAGCTCAGCAAAAGTGCCATGTGCCCTGCAAACCAAAGGAGAGAAAAAAAGAACAGAAAGACGCGCACTCGACCTCTAGGCTAGGGGTTAGTCGCCGCTAAGCACTATCAACCCTAACCAAGGAAGAGACTCGACCTAGCATGCATGCTATAACTTAGGGCGCCAGCGCTTCATTTATTTGTGCTCATGGTCTGCGCCTGGCTTTGTACAAAGGGTTACATGCCTTGCCAGCAAGGCTTGTACAAAAGATGGCTTGTCGGGGGGCTCGGCAAGCCACGCCTTATGGGTAAAACTTGCAAAGATGCTCGATGTTCCAGGAGTTGCTCACTGGAACGGCATCTTCGGTCTCCAGGCGGACTGCGCCAGTTCGGTGACTCAGATACCCGATAAGGGCCTTCCCACTTCAGCGTCAACTTGTTGGAATTCTTGGCCGATCGAACGCTACCAAGAACAAGGTCGCCTTCCTCAAAGCTTCGGGCATCTTGCGGCTATGGTAGCAGCGCAAAGGCTTCCGGTAGCGTCTTTGCTCTCACCGCCCGAAGGCGATCTTCCTCAAGGAGTCGCGTCATCTTGCCGCAAATCGCTCTTGCTCAAGCTCATCATAAGCGAGCACTCGAGGTGACCCGTACATGAGTTCCGTGGGGAGAACTACCTCCGCCCCATATACTAGGGCAAAGGGTGTCTGACCGATGGATTGATTTGGCGTCGTCCTGATCGACCAAAGAACCACTGGCAACTCATCAATCCAGCGCCTTCCGGTCTTGTGGAGCCTGTCAAAGGTCTTTGTTCTCAGGCCTCGCAACACTTCAGCATTCGCCCTCTCTGCTTGTCCGTTGCTCCGGGGGTGTGCCACGGAAGCAAAACGGACCTTGCTACAGAGGTCTTGAATGTACTGCATGAAGGTGTGGCTTGTGAATTGCGTGACGTTGTCGGTGATGACTCTGTTTGGCACACCAAAACGGCAGAATAGTCCATTGAAGAACTTGACGGCTGACTGTGCTGTCACCTTCCTCACTGTTTCCACCTCTGGTCACTTTGTGAACTTGTCGATTGCAACGTACAAGTACTCAAAGCCCCCGACATCACCGGGGAAAGGGCCCATTATGTCGAGCCCCCAGACCGAGAATGGCCAGGAGAGAGGGATCGTTTGAAGGGCTTGAGCTGGTTGATGAAGCTTCTTTGAATGGAATTGACACGCTTCACACTTGGTTACTAGTGTCGTCGCATCCTGGAGAGCGGTGGGCCAGAACAAACCTTGCCGGAATGCCTTGCCGACAAGGGCCCTCGACCCTATGTGGGAGCCACATATGCCTCTATGTATCTCTGCCAACAGCTCCAGTCCTTCCTCCCGGGGGATGCACTTCAATTTCACACCGTTCGGCCTTCTCCTGTACAGGACATCATCGACGAACTGGTACAAGGCAGACCAACGGGCTACTTTTTCCGCTTCTTCCTGCTCCTCAGGAAGTTCCCCTGGTTGGAGGAATCAGACGGTATGCTGCGCCCACGCCGGAGCCTGGGGCTCGACGGCAAGGACCAAAGGCATTTCCTCTGCCATGGTAGCGGCTGTCTCCACGGCCAGGGCTTGACGCCCCGCCGGAGCCAGTTGCTCTTTGGCAGGCTCAGCATCCACGGCAGCATCCCTGCCGGCAGCCCCAGGGGGCTCGGTGGGAAAGTACTTGCCGGGACCTCATTTCCTCCGCTTGTTCCGCCCCGTTGGTGGTTCGATGGGTGGCTGAGTTAACTGGAGCAAAAAGGTACCTGGTTCCACAGGTAGCTTGAATGCAGCTTGCTTCGACAGGTAATCGGCGATGTCGTTCTCCGCTCGAGGAACGTGCTCCGCTTTGATACCGTCAAAGCGCTCCTCCAGCTTCGTCACTTCATCTACGTAGGCTTCCATCAATGGGCTCTGGTAATCCTTGTTGACTTGTTTGATGACAAGCTGCGAGTCACCCCTGACGATGAGCTTCTTCACCCCGAGGTCTGCCGCGATTCTGAGACCAGCAAGTAGCCCCTCGTACTCGGCAGTGTTGTTTGTGGACATCTCCCTGGGAAAGTGCATCTGGATTACGTACTTGAGGTGCTCTCCGGTGGGTGTGACAAGCAGCACACCGGCACCGGCGCCTTGCAGCGAGAAGGCCCCGTCAAAGTACATGATCCAGTCGCGGGCCGCTTCCTTGCCGGTGAGAGCGGTCTCTTGGATTTCTTCGTCAGGTGTTGAGGTCCATTCCGCAATGAACTCTGCCAAGATTCTACTCTGGATTGTTGAGGTACTTTCAAACTTCAACCCAAAGCTTGACAACTCCAAGGCCCATTCCACAATCCTTCCGGTTGCATCTAGGTTGTGCAGTATCCGTTGTAGCGGGAGGCGGGTGACGACAGTGATCTCGTGGGCTTGGAAGTAATGACGCAGCTTCCTCGAGGCCATAAGGAGGCCGAAGAGAAATTTCTACACACCGGAGTACCTCGACCTAGCCCCTGCAAGAGGGAGCTGACAAAGTAAACCGGGTGCTGCATCATCTTCTTCTTCTGCACCACTTCGCTTGACTATGTGGGCGCTGCCTTGATGGCGTCACACTCTGCCGGGGGCCTTGCCTTGCCGGCACCAGGCCCTGCCGGGGGAATCTTTGGCTCGCCGTCCGCTGGTTCTGCCGTCGCCACTGCCTCCTCATCGACCTCCCTCTGTGCCACCAGTGCGGCGCTAACCACTTGATTCATTGCCGCTAGATACAGCAACAACGATTCTTGTGGTTTACGCGCAACCAGTATTGGCGTGGAGGAAAGGTATTTCTTCAGATCCTACAATGCTGCCTCGGCTTCTGGGGTCCACTCCATCGGGCCTGCCTTCTTCAAGATTTTGAAGAAGGGGAGGGCGCGCTCGGCGGACTTGGAGATGAACCGGCTCATGGCGGCAACGCAGCCAGTGAGCCGACGCACATCCTTGATCCGCTTGGGCGCCTCAATCTGTTCAATGGCCTTGATCTTGTCTGGGTTTGCCTCGATCCCGCGCTGTGACACAAAGAATCTGAGAAGCTTGCCGGACGGAATGCCAAAGACACACTTCTCAGGGTTCAACTTAAGGTTGACCTTGCGCAGGTTGGCAAATGTCTCCTCCAGATCTTCCACAATAGTTGCCCCGTCCTTGGTTTTGACCACTATGTCATCCATGTATGCCTCCATATTTCTATGGAGCTGGGGCTCAAAACCAATTTGGACTGCTCTTGCAAATGTCGAGCCAGCACTCTTCAACCTGAAAGGCATCCGTAAAAAGCAATACGTACCACACGGGGTGATGAATGTTGTCTTCTCTTCATCTTCTCTTGTCATGAAGATTTGGTGGTAGCCCGAGTAGGCGTCGAGGAATGACAGCAGATCACACCCGACCGTGGAGTCGACAATCTGGTCGATGCGTGGCAACAGGAAGGGGTCCTTAGGACAAGCCTTATTGATATTTGTGTAATCAATACACAGTCTCCACTTCCCATTTGCCTTGCGCACCACTACCTTATTGGCCAACCACGTCGAATGGAGCACTCCTCTCACCAAGCCCGCTGCTTCCAACTTCCTGATCTCCTCTCTGATGAACTCCTGCCTCTCTAGAGCCTACTTTCTGACCTTCTGCTTGACGGGCCGCGCATGAGGACAGACAACTAGGTGGTGCTCAATCACCTCCCTGGGAACACCGGGGATGTCGGATGCTTGCCACGCAAACACGTCGACATTCGCCCGCAGGAAGGTGACGAGCGCGCCTTCCTATTTGCCGTCAAGGGTGGAGCCTATGGTGAAAGACCCTCCCGTGCCATCCTCCCTGACGGACACCTTCTTGGTCTGCGGTGGCTCGGCTCTGGATTTCTTGCTCTTGCCGGTAGAGCTCTCTAGCACGTCCTCGATGGTAGCAAAACACTCTGAGGAGGTGCGCTTGCCGGAGTGGGTGCAAGAGGTCTTGCCGGGCTTCTTCTTCCCTCCCGGGGCTTCAGCGGCAGGAGCAAGTGCCTTTGCGGCAGCTGCTGTGACTGCTTCTCGGTAGAGTTGGTCCGTGCAAATCAGCGCGTCCTTCTTGTCGGAGGGGACGGAGATGATGGTCAACGGCCCGAGCATCTTTAGCATGTTGTAGGCGTAGTGCGACGCTGCCATGAACTTGGCTAGTGCCGGGCGGCCGAGGATCCCGCCAGGGCAAGGGATCTCGGCCACGTCGAAGACGATCCTCTCCGTCCTGTGGTTCAACTCACCTCCAAACGTCACGGGCAGTGTGACCTTCCCCTTCGGCTGGCTCCTCCCTGGATTGACCCCTTGAAACGTGCCCGTTTCCTCGAGATCTCCATCAGGGATTTGCAGCCTTTTGATCACGACGGGCGAGATCAAGTTCAGGCCGGCCCCGCCGTCGACCAACATCTTGTTCACCTTGAGGTTGCGTATCGTTGGCGAGACCAACAATGGCAAACACCCGACCGCGGTTGTGCGGTCAGGGTGGTCCTCAACGTCAAAGATGAGGGGCATGCTGGACCACTTCATCGGCTTCTGGGCGTCGAACGATGTCTTCACTGCTGTAATCTCACGCGCCCACTGCTTGAGCTGGCAGTGAGAAGCATGCAGCAAGGCGCCACCGTCGACGCACATGGCCTCTGTAGCCTTCTGGAACTCTTGCTCGCCAGACTTATCGTCCTCGTCATGATCATCATCTTCTTGCTTCTTGTCGCGGCCCCGGGTGGGCCTCTCTTGTTGGTTGTCCTTGTCGCGGCGTCCTCCTTGGCCGCCACGCTTCTTGCCGGATCCCTCGGCACCATCCTGGCCCTTCTCCTTGTCCCGCCTCTCATACTCGGCCTTTTGCTTTTCAGCAAGCAGCTCAACTTGCCGACAGTTCTGGAGGTCATGGCCCTTGGTGCGGTGGATCTTGCAGTACTGCTTGCCGGAGCCCCCTGGCTTGTCGGCAGCTGCTAAGGCCCGGCAGGCGACGCACCCGGCAATCTCCTTTCCGGGGTCATCTGCCCTGACCTTCTTGGCAGCGCCGGTGTCGTCAGACCCCTCAACGGCAAGCACGGCCTTGCCCTTGCGTTTCCTGTTGCGACACCGGCCCTTCTTCGTCAGGGCGGCGGTGTCTTCATCAGTAGAGTCGGTTTCCGCGCCGGCGTCCTCGCCGGGGTACTTCCTTCACTCTTCAGCCCGGGCGCATCTGTCGGCCAGAACATAGAGTTCGGCCACATCCTTAACCTTGGTCATCGCCAGCTCTTCGCGCATCTTGTGGTTGTGCATGTTCTGATGGAATGCGTTGATCATAGCGGCAGGATGAACGTCGGGGATGTTGTACTGCACCCGGCTGAATCTCTGATGTACTTGCGCAGGGTTTCCCCTTCCTTCTGGGGAATGATATGCAGATCACTGGTCTGGCCATGAGCTTGGTGGCCCCTAGTGAAGGCGCCAATGAACTCATGGCACAGATCTGACCTAGAAGAAATGGAATCCGCCGGCAAGTGCATCAACCAAGAGATAACATTGGGCTTCAGTCCCAACGGGAAGTAATTGGCAAGCACCTTGTCGTCGCGAGCTCCGGTAGCGTGCATCACGATGGTGTAGATGCTGAGGAACTCGGACGGATGGGTCTTGCCAGTATACTTCTTGCCGACGTCAGGCTTGAACATGCGGTGGGACGGCCACTGGAACTGCCGCAGCTCACGGGTAAAGGCTGGGCAGCCCACCTCGTAAGGTAGGCCACGGAGCCCCTGGCTGGGTGGTCCATAGCGGGTCCCGCCCGCTTGTCCGACTGGTGGCGTGTATTACGCCGGCGCTCGATAGTGGTTCGAGCATCTTCATGAGCTCGTTCTCGAAGAACTTGGCGCTGGTCACGGTGGGTCTGCGGGTCCGATGACGCTATGGAGATGTTATCTGGCGTTCATGACGAGCCGGCGCCACATGGCGGCGAGGAGGAGGAGAGTGCACCGTAACCGCAGCACCCCGGTCCTCCCAGCGCTGGCATGTGGTGGCTCGGTGGGGCGCCGGCCCAAGGGTCCCACCGATCGCGGGTCATCTTTCTTGGCGACGGCGACGAGGCTCCGGATGGTGGCCCTCCACTCGTCGAGCTTCTCCGAAGTAGGAGGGAAGTCGAGGAGCAGCTACGCGTGCGCCAAAGCTTTTGCTGGCGTGGGTGGCGGCGACAGCTGCGTGGATCGTGGCGCGCTTCGACTTCTAGCCACGTTAGAAGGAGCTCTATCACGACCCAGCGGCTGCGCGCCATTTTTGTCAGCGCCTCTGCGGGCATTCTGGACTCCTTCGTCCCGCAGACGATGCACATGGCTCTTCCCACTGCGATGTACGGGGTCTCCAGCATGGTGACGCTGCTCGTTGCGCGCACCCTGGGAAGAGCATGCTGTGGGCGCTGGCGTGGGCGTCCTGGAGGTTGCTGCGCTGCCCGGGGGTGGCACTACGACACTCCTGGAGGGCCCCGCGCCGCCTGCGGGGGGCCCGGCTCCGTCTTTGGATCTGGCGACGCTGGCAGGTCTTACAGGCCATGAACGACGCTGCTCGCCAAAGCTCGATCGCTGTGGCGATGCTGGTTGATGTCTACTATGCAACCTTCTTCTTGTAGACGTTGTTGGGCCTGCAAGTGCACAGGTTTGTAGGACAGTAGCAAATTTCCCTCAAGTGGATGACCTAAGGTTTATCAATCTTTAGGAGGCGTAGGATGAAGATGGTCTCTCTCAAACAACCCTGCAACCAAATAACAAAGAGTCTCTTGTGTCCCCAACACACCCAATACAATGGTAAATTGTATAGGTGCACTAGTTCGGCGAAGAGATGGTGATACAAGTGCAATATGGATAGTAGATAAAGGTATTTATAATCTGAAATAATAAAAACAGCAAGGTAACTAATGATAAAAGTGAGCACAAACGGTATTGCAATGATAGGAAACAAGGCCTAGGGTTCATACTTTCACAAGTGCAAGTTCTCTCAACAATAATAACATAGATAGATCATATAACAATCCCTCAACATGCAACAAAGAGTCACTCCAAAGCCACTAATAGCGGAGAACAAACGTAGAGATTATGGTAGGTTACGAAACCACCTCAAAGTTATTCTTTCAGATCAATCTATTCAAGAGTTCGTACGAGAATAACACCTTAAGACACAAATCAACCAAAACCTTAATGTTACCTAGATACTCCATTTTCACCTCAAGTATCCGTGGGCATGATTATACGATATGCATCACACAATCTCAGATTCATCCAACCAACACAAAGTTCTTCAAAGAGTGTCCCAAAGTTTCTACCAGAGAGTCAAGAACGTGTGCCAACCCCTATGCATAGATTCATGGGCAGAACCCGCAAGTTGGTCACCAAAACATACATCAAGTGGCACATGATATCCCATTGTCACCACAGATAAACACGGCAAGACATACATCAAGTGTTCTCATAAAAGACTCAATCCGATAAGATAATTTCAAAGGGGTAACTCAATTCATCACAAGAGAGTAGAGGGGGAGAAACATCATAAGATCCAACTACAATAGCAAAGCTCGGGATACATCAAGATCGTGCCATACAGGGAACACGTGAGAGAGATCAAACACATAGCTACTGGTACATACCCTCAGCCCCGAGGGTGAACTACTCCCTCCTCGTCATGGAGAGCGTCAGGATGATGAAGATGGCCACCGGTGATGGGTTCCCCCTCCGTGAGGTGCGGAACGGGCTCTCGAGAGGTTTTTGGTGGCTCTGAGAGGCTTGCGGCGGCGGAACTCCCGATCTATCTTCTGTTCTGGAAGTTTTACGATACGTAGGTATATATGGGTGCAGGGGGTACGTCGGTGGACCGAAGGGGGAGGGGGCACGAGGCAGGGGGGCGTGCCCCAGGGGAGTGGGCGTGCCCCCCACCCTCGTGGCCAGCTCCCGTATCTTCTGACGTAGAGTCCAAGTCTATCTGGTGGCTTTCCTTCCAAAAATAACTTCTCCAGTTGATTTCGTTCTGTTTCGACTCCGTCTGATATTCCTTTTCCTCGAAACCTTTGAAATAGGCATAAAACAGCAAATCTGGGCTGGGCCTCCGGTTAATAGGTTAGTCCCAAAAATAATATAAAAGTGGATAATAAAGCCCAGTATTGCCCAAAACAGTAGATATATAGCATGGAGCAATCAAAAATTATAGATACGTTGGAGACGTATCAAGCATCCCCAAGCTTAATTGCTGCTCGTCCTCGAGTAGGTAAATGATAAAAAAGATAATTTTTGATGTGGAATGCTAGTTGGCATAATTTCAATGTAATTCTTCTTACTTGTGATATGAATATTCAGATCCGAAAGATTCAAGACAAAAGTTCATATTGACATAAAAATAACAATACTTCAAGCATACTAGCAAAGCAATCATGTCTTCTCAAAATAACATGGCCAAAGCAAGCTATCCTTACAAAATCATATAGTCTGGCTATGCTCTATCTTCACCACACAAAGTATTTAAATCATGCACAACCCCGATGACAAGCCAATCAATTGTTTCATACTTTTGATGTTCTCAAACTTTTTCAATCTTCACGCAATACATGAGCGTGAGCCATGGACATAGCACTTATAGGTGGAATAGAATGGTGGTTGTGGAGAACACAAAAGGAAAAGATAGTCTCACATCAACTAGGCGTATCAACGGGCTATGGAGATGCCCATCAATAGATATCAATGTGAGTGAGTAGGGATTGCCATGCAACGGATGCACTAGAGCTATAAGTATATGAAAACTCAACAAAAGAACCTAAGTGGGTGTGCATCCAACTCGCTTGCTCACGAAGACATAGGGCATTTGAGGAAGCCCATCATTGGAATATACAAGCCAAGTTCTATAATGAAAAATGCCCACTAGTATATGAAAGTGACAAAATGAGAGACTCTCTATCATGAAGATCTTGGTGCTACTTTGAAGCACAAGTGTGGTAAAAGGATAGTAGCATTGTCCCTTCTCTCCTTTTCTCTCATTTTTTTATTTTTTTATTTGGGCCTTTTCTTTTTTATTATGGCCTCTTTTTTTATTTTATTTTATTATTTTATTTTTTTTCGTCCGGAGTCTCATCCCGACTTGTGGGGTAATCATAGTCTCCATCATCCTTTCCTCACTGGGACAATGCTCTAAAAATGATGATCATCACACTTTTATTTTTCTTACAACTCAAGAATTACAACTCGATACTTAGAACAAAATATGACTCTATATGAATGCCTCCGGCGGTGTACAGGGATGTGCAATGACTCATGAGTGACATGTATGAAAGAATTATGAACGGTGGCTTTGCCACAAATACGATGTCAACTACATGATCATGCAAAGCAATATGACAATGATGAAGCGTGTCGTAAGAACGGAATGGTGGAAAGTTGCATGGCAATATATCTCAGAATGGCTATGGAAATGCCATGATAGGTAGGTATGGTGGCTGTTTTGAGGAAGGTATATGGTGGATGTATGATACCGGCGAAAGGTGTGCGGTGTTAGAGAGGCTAGCAATGGTGGAAGGAAGGAAAACTGCGTATAATCCATGGACTCAACATTAGTCATAAAGAACTCATATACTTATTGGAAAAATCTAGAAGTTATCAAAGCAAAGTATTACACGCATGCTCCTAGGGGGATAGATTGGTAGGGAAAGACCATCGCTCGTCCCCGACCACCACTCATAAGGAAGACAATCAATAAATAAATCATGCTCCGACTTCATCACATAACGGTTCACCATACGTGCATGCTACGGGAATCACAAACTTTAATACAAGTATCTCTCAAATTCACAACTACTCAACTAGCATGACTCTAATATCACCATCTTCATATCTTAAAACAATCATCAAGCATCAAACTTCTATTAGTATTCAACACACTCATAAGAATTCTTACAAATCTTGTATGCTTAGCATATTAGGATTATTTAAGAAAATTACCATGCTATTTAAGACTCTCAAAATAATATAAGTGAAGCATGAGAGTTCATCTATTTCTTCAAAATAAAACTACCACCATGCTCTAAAAGATATAAGTGAAGCACTATTGCAAATGACAAACTACTCCGAAAGATATAAGTGAAGATCAATGAGTAGTCGGGTAATTACACAACTATGTGAAGACTCTAACATTTAAGAATTTCAGATCTTGATATTTTATTCAAACAGCGAGCATAAGAAAAGAAAATAAAATAACATTTCAAGAATAGCACACATCATGTGAAGAAGCAAAAACTTAGGTTCAACCGATACTAACCGATAATTGTTGGAGAAGAAAGGTGGGATGCCTACTGTGGCATCCCCAAGCTTGAACTTTTGTGTCTTCTTAATTCCTCTCATATCATGGTTTCCTTTTTTATCAAAAGCTTCATTCACAACAAACTCAACAAGAACTCGTGAGATAGGTTAGTATAAACCAATGCAAAACCTTATTATTTTCTACTGTAACAAATCACTAACATTATTATTCAACATTTCATACTAAATGCCTCTGCATATTTAATACTCCTATCCTTAAATAGAATCATTAAACAAGCAAACATATGCAAACAATGCAAACATAACAGCAATCTGCCAAAACAGTACAGTCTGTAAAGAATGCAAGAGTATCAATACTTCCCTAACTCCAAAAATTATGAAATAAAATTCCCACTGTAATAAATTTATCAGAGCTCAATATGAAAAAATATTCAACATTATACCACTCTCTGACTTTTCTAGGGAATTGTTTGAAACAGCGGTAAACTTTCTGTTTTCAAACAGCAACAAGTATAGTAGCAAAATAAGCATGGCAAAGGCTATCCTTGACTTTTTCATTGAAACTAAAGATGCAAAACATTAATCTAAATAACCTCAAGAAAATACTAACAAGATAAAATAACGCTCCAAGCAAAACACATATCATGTGGTGAATAAAAATATAGCTCCAAGTAAAGTTACCGATGAACGAAGACAAAAGAGGGGATGCCATCCGGGGCATCCCCAAGCTTAGGATCTTGGTTGCCCTTGAATATTACCTTGGGGTGCCTTGGGCATCCCCAAGCTTAGGCTCTTTCCACTCCTTATTCCATAGTCCATAGAATCTTTACCCAAAACTTGAAAACTTCACAACACAAAACTTAACAGAAAACTCGTGAGCTCCGTTAGCGAAAGAAAACAAAGCACCACTTCAAGGTACTGTAATGAACTCATTCTTTATTTATATTGGTGTTAAACCTACTGTATTCCAACTTCTCTATGGTTTATAAACTATTTTACTAGCCATAGAGTCATCAAAATAAGCAAACAACACAATGAAAACAGAATCTGTCAAAAACAGAACAGTCTATAGTAATCTGAAACTAACGCAAACTTCTGGAACTACAAAAATTCTAAAATAAATTGGTGGACCTGAGGAATTTGTCTAGTAATCATCTGCAAAAAGAATCAACTAAATAGCACTCTCCAATAAAAAGTTCTAGCTAATCTCGTGAGCGCTAAAGTTTCTGTGTTTTACAACATGATTATAAAGACTTCACCCAAGTCTTCCCAAAGGTTCTACTTGGCACAAACACTAATTAAAACATAAAACCACATCTAAACAGAAGATAGATGAATTATTTATTCCTAAACAGAACCAAAAATCAAGAAATTAAAATAAAATTGGGTTGCCTCCCAACAAGCGCTATCGTTTAACGCCCCTAGCTAGGCATGATGATATCAATGATGCTCACATAAGAGATAAGAATTGAAACATAAAGAGAGCATCATGAAGAATATGACTAGCACATTTAAGTCTAACCCACTTCCTATGAATTGGTATTTTGTAAGCAAACAACTTATGGGAACAATAATCAACTTGCATAGGAAGGTAAAACAAGCATAACTTCAAAACTTTAAGCACATAGAGAGGAAACTTCATTTTATTGCAATTCCTACAAGCATATATTCCTCCCTCATAATAATTTTCAGTAGCATCATGAATGAATTCAACAATATAACCAGCACCTAAAGCATTCTTTTCATGATCTACTAGCATAGAAATTTTATTACTCTCCACACAAGCAAAATTCTTCTCATTCGGAATAGTGGGAGTATCATAAGAGACTTGAATACTATAAATGGTTTCCACATTAAAAGTGTAATGTTCAGAGAAAGGGTACTCATAATCATGACAAGTTTTATAAATATAGTCATCACTACTTTTTATAGTGTAAGTTTCATCACAATAATCATCATAAGTAGCAACTTTGTTCTCATCATAATCGATTGAAACCTCTTCGAAGATAGTGGAATCATTACTAAGTAAAGTCATGACCTATCCAAATCCACTTTCATAAATATTATAATATTCAACATCCTCCAAAATAGTGGGATCACTACTTCCTAAAGTTGACACTCTTCCAAACCCACTTTCATAAATATAATCATCATAGGTAGAAGGCATGCTATCATCATAACTACTTTGCATATCAAAACTTGAGAGGCTAAAAAATATCATCATTATTAAACATAGCATCCCCAAGCTTGGGACAAACATTAATTGCAGCAAATATATTCTCAAATATGTCATCCTCATCAAACATAGCTTCCCCAAGCTTGGGCCTTTTCATATCATAGGCATAATCACTCTCATCATTAATAGTATGGATAACACCAATAGTATAGCAATTATTATATTCTTCCAAACAAGTGCCAAAAAGATTCTCAAGATCATAAGAAGTATCATTATCTTCCCAATCATAATCTCACAACAAGCAATAGGCATAACGAGATCATCATCAAGTGTATCATCTTCATTTTCATGAGGCACATCAATAATAGGAGCAACTTTATTTGGGAGAGATACCTTTTTATCTTTCTTCCTTTTTCTTTTCTTCTTCTTCACCTCATGTGTAGGTTCAATCCTATTTTTGGAGATCCTTATTAATGAGATTGGTTGGATAGAAGACTCCTCCTCGTTACCTGATTCATCATAAGAAACAATAGGAGGATATTGGGAAGTCTCTTCCCTTTCGTTAGCATTCTCTTCATCTTCTATTTGTTTTCTTTTCTTTATGTAATTGGCAATATAAGGATTTTCAACGCATAATTCACCGCACAATACATATAAATCTTCTCTAGATCAAAATCAAGAAATCTATCAAGATTAAATTTTGGAATACCCTCAGTTATCGTTTCATTTCTTCATAACCCAAAAGAAGGCTAAGCTCTTTATGATGCTCAAGGGTAATCGAATTATCACAATATTTGGAAACGACTTGATCATGAAACAAATAGCATTGGAGCTTTAAATGACCATGTTCATTGCAAATTTCACAAGGGGTACTATAAATATTGAATCTTTCAGCACATTCATCTAGCTCTTCTTGCAACAATTTGGTTTCTAAGTACTTATGCCTCTTGCAATATCTATCTTCCGATTTGGTGTGTACTTACAAACCCAATGCACTCCACAAAAATTGACATGTTTATAGGAGACATTTTCATCATAACTAGTGCTATCATCATTAGCATCATGGATATTCAAAGAATTCGTACTAACAACATTGCAATCATGCTCATCATTCAAATATTTAGTGCCAAACAATTTAGAGATTTCTTCTTCTAGCACTTTGGCACAATTTTCCTTCCCATCATACTCACGGAAGATATTAAAAAGATGAAGCGTATGAGACAAACTCAATTCCATTTTTTTGTAGTTTTCTTTTATAAACTAAACTAGTGCTAAAACAAGAAACAAAAAGATTCGATTGCAAGATCTAAAGATATACCTTCAAGCACTCACCTCCCCGGCAACGGCGCCAGAAAAGAGCTTGATGTCTATTACACAACCTTCTTCTTGTAGACGTTGTTGGGCCTGCAAGTGCACAGGTTTGTAGGATAGTAGCAAATTTCCCTCAAGTGGATGACCTAAGGTTTATCAATCCGTAGGAGGCATAGGATGAAGATGGTCTCTCTCAAACAACCCTGCAACCAAATAACAAAGAGTCTCTTGTGTCCCCAACACACCCAATACAATGGTAAATTGTATAGGTGCACTAGTTCGGCGAAGAGATGGTGATACAAGTGCAATATGGATAGTAGATAAAGGTATTTGTAATCTAAAATAATAAAAACAGCAAGGTAACTAATGATAAAAGTGAGCACAAACGGTATTGCAATGATAGGAAACAAGGCCTAGGGTTCATACTTTCACTAGTGCAAGTTCTCTCAACAATAATAACATAGATAGATCATATAACAACCCCTCAACATGCAACAAAGAGTCACTCCAAAGCCACTAATAGCGGAGAACAAACATAGAGATTATGGTAGGTGCAGAAACCACCTCAAAGTTATTCTTTCGGATCAATCTATTCAAGAGTTAAATGACGAGAATAACACCTTAAGACACAAATCAACCAAAACTCTAATGTCACCTAGATACTCCATTGTCACCTCAAGTATCCGTGGGCATGATTATACGATATGCATCACACAATCTCAGATTCATCCAACCAACACAAAGTATTTCAAAGAGTGCCCCAAAGTTTCTATCGGAGAGTCAAGAACGTGTGCCAACCCCTATGCATAGGTTCATGGGCGGAACCATAAGTTGGTCACCAAAACATACATCAAGTGGCACATGATATCCCATTGTCACCACAGATAAACACGGCAAGACATACATCAAGTGTTCTCATAAAAGACTCAATCCGATAAGATTACTTCAAAGGGGAAACTCAATTCATCACAAGAGAGTAGAGGGGGAGAAACATCATAAGATCCAACTACAATAGCAAAGCTCGGGATACATCAAGATAGTGCCATAGAGGGAACACGAGAGAGAACACGAGAGAGAGAGAGATCAAACACATAGCTACTGTACATACCCTCAGCCCCGAGGGTGAACTACTCCCTCCTCGTCATGGAGAGCGTCGGGATGATGAAGATGGCCACGGTGATGGGTTCCCCCTCCGGTGAGTGCCGAGCAGGCTCCCGAGAGGTTTTTGGTGGCTACCAGAGGCTTGCGGTGGCGGAACTCCCCATCTATCTTCTGTTCTGGAAGTTCTACGATACGTAGGTATATATGGGTGCAGGGGGTACGTCGGTGGACCGAAGGGGTGGGCCACGAGGCAGGGGGCGCGCCCCCACCCTCGTGGCCAGCTCCCGTATCTTCTTGCGTAGAGTCCAAGTCTATCCGGTGGCTTTCCTTCCAAAAATAACTTCTCCAGTTGATTTCGTTCCGTTTCGACTCCGTCTGATACTCCTTTTCCTCGAAACACTGAAATAGGCATAAAACAGCAAATCTGGGCTGGGCCTCCGGTTAGTAGGTTAGTCCCAAAATTAATATAAAAGTGGATAATAAAGCCCAATATTGCCCAAAACAGTAGATAATATAGCATGGAGCAATGAAAAATTATAGATACGTTGGATACGTATCACTGGTGCTCGTGTACCGCGACCCGAGTCCTGTCTGCGACCGGCCCGCTGCTCGTCCGCACCGGCACTGGACGTTCGGCTCACAACGAGCCGATCGCCGTGGTCGTCTTCTTCTTGGGAGCCATGGCGATGAAGAAACGCTAGGCTAACTACTAGACCAGATTCTCACAATTGCGCCCCCTACCTGGGGCGCCAAAGATGTCGGTGTGGAACGACACCTATGGGATCACAAGAATCCCTACTACGGTTGCCGGGGCGTAGGGTTGTGAGAAGAGCAGGATTAGTAATCCGCACAAGGATCGTTTACCCAGGTTCGGCCGCGAGGATGGGTAATACCCTAGTCCTGCTTTGGTGGATGTATTTCAGAGAGTTCTTGAGCTCTCGAACTAGCTATGGTGGGTGCGTGGTTCCAAAGAGCCGAATCCTTTACGCCATGGGCCTCCTTTTATAGTCGAAAGGGGCTGCCACAGTGGCATACAGGAGGTGGAAAGTCCTACAGTGCTACGAGCTTATCGCTTGTATTACATGACAAGACACATTTAATGCATCGCTGAGGTGTCCCCTAGCTTTATCGGGGACGGGAGCGAGGCCCGTCCCGTCCGTCGCCGCTCCTCCTCGCTTCGACACGCGCCCTGGCCAGCGATGCATGCGGTGCCATGTAGGCAGGAAGGCAACTGAGGTGGCGCGGTGGTGGAGCCTTCACGAAGATCTACATGCCGCCACGCAGGCGTGTGCTAAGTTGGCCTGGAAGCCGCACGTTGCCACGCAGGTGCCTGCCCAGCTGGTGGGCTGGCAGCTGCATGCGAACGGTGGTGGAGACTTGGTTGGTGCGGGCCTGGCTGTGGCCCTGCTGGCGCCCTTGGTGAGGGCCTTGCCGGGCGGCCCGGGAAGGGTCTTTCCGTGGCGTGCTGTCGTCCCCGGCAAGGATCTTGCCGGGTTTCTTGCTGCTCTCCTCGGCAAGGATCTTGCCGAGGATTGTTGTCTTTTAATCCTCATCTGGTCTTGACTATTCTTTGTCTTCACAAAGATCAGCATGCCACCATGGAGGTGCCTCCTGAGCCCTAGTTCCAATGTGGCCGATGGTGTTGGAGACCGTGGGCTCAAGGGTGGCGCGCTCCGCTGGTGTTGGACGAGCCGCCCCGACAAGGGCCTTGCCGGGGCCGCGGAGGCTGCCCCGGCAAGGGTCTTGCCGGGGGAACCTGCTTCGTCTCTCTGCTCTTTGTGTTCTTGGCCTTGGCGTTGCCTTGGCTGTCTTGAGCTTTGGTTTTACCTCGGTTCACCTCCCCTGTTCTGCTTGGTGCGGCCGTGGGCGCGGCTCTGACTGTCTGTGCATAGGTAAAGGGGTACAAAGGTGCACCCCTTCTTTTGTACACCGATAGTCCTGGTTCAGTTTGGTCTCCCTTTCCGACCTCGCGACGACTTGGTGCTCTCTGTTGTGACAGGTCCCGGTCCCAGTGCAGGCTGACCGCCGGCTGGTATGCTGTGTCGCGTGCCGTGGTCAAGGCCAGGAGGTGAGTGGCCCGAGGTCCAGTAAGAGTTCCTGAGACGCGATGCTCAGGAGGTCCCCTTTAGCGCTCAGGCAGCCGTCGAAAGGTACGAAAGGGGGTGACATTGCTGCAGTAGGGCTGCGGTTAGTATGGTTCATAATCCTTAGCAGTTTTGCCAATCCAGGCTTGGGACTTATCTTGTCGGTCCGGGGTCGATTCCTCGTGATGCGCCAGATTCGTGCATCGGTGTCCGAAGCACAGTTAAGCAAGGTCCATGCGAGCCTCCCCCCTTCTCCACGCTCTCCTTCGTGTTGTACGTCCTCAGGTCCCAGCCCTCGAGCAAGCTCAGCCGCCGCTGGTATGCCAGGTCGCGTGCCGTGGTCAAGGCCAGGGGGTGAGGGCTAGAGAGCCAGTAGGAGCTCCTGAGTCACGATGCTCAGGAGCCCCCCTTTTAACGCGCAAGCGAATTGCATGGGAGAAGAGGGAGCTCATGGTTCCACCTGCCGACATCTTCAGGAGATTCCTGCGAGCCAGCACAAGGAGAGACAATGTTTGACGTTATGGTTGCCGGTTGCTCCGTGAGGAGATGAAGGCACTGAGGGCCTGGTGAGGTGACGTGCGCGGGGCGTGCCGCGAGTCAGAGCTCGACCACTTAGATCTGTCGACGTTGCAGGGACGGGCCCGAGCACAAGCGCCGTGCCAGCGTGAGTAGCCCCCGTGGCGGGTGAGGATCAAGCAGGTGACAGTCATAGGTAGATTAAGCATGGAAAGCAGACTAGCTCAAGTAAATGCAGGGAAGATACATGCCACTGGGTCATGCCCGAGCGGCTTGGGGATGATGCAGCCCGAGGGGCGCCCCCAGCAAGGTAAGCTAAAGACATGAAAAGGGATACATGCCACAGGGACGGACCCACGTGGCCTGGGAATGATGCAGCCCAGGGGGCACTCCCAGCTAAATAAACTTGGAAAATGTCACCTGGTTCTGTTGATGAAGGGATGTTGGGGCAGCTTAAGGTACGCGGCGAGGGTCGCTCCTCACGAGCCACCGGGGCCCTCAGCCTCGAGAGGCTCTGGGGGTCCAGGCGGTTCCTTGAGGACCGTCTCCATCTCCGTTAGGACGACGTGGTGCCTGCCCTCCTGAGTCGCCAGGGCGCGCCGCAGGTTGCGCTGATAGGCGGACGCCATGCTCGGCAGGCCGAAGGGCATGCGAACACAGCTATGCAGTGGGCCCTCACAGCGTCCCGAGCGCGCCAGAAGAGCTCCTGAGAGGCAGCCCTGTTGAGCCCTGAGATGTCCATGCAAACGCGCAGCCCGGCATCCTTGCCTGGATGGGGAGCTGCGCCTGGTGAGCGGCGGCCGCCGCGCATGGCCCTTGCGTCCTGCAGTTCCTGAGTGGTCTTGGTGATGAACTCCTGAGTGGTGGGCGCTCCTCGCCCTATTTCCTCCCAAGGAAGACGTGCCGCGAAGCACGCCTCCAAGTGGTGCTCGAGTGCCTCCCTCGTGATGTTGGCAAGGTCCGAGGCCCTCCAGAAGAGAGCCCCCGAGCCTTGCCCGAGAAGGGCGTTGGGCGCGCCTTCCTATGCGATAGAGGGAGGCGCCCCAGGTGCGGGCGCCGATCCTGACGAGGCGCTGCTTGCCTGGGGCCCTGCACGGAGCAGCTGCTTCTTCTTCTTGGGGGTGGCCTCAGGAGGCACTTGCCCTTGCTGTCGGGGTCATCGATTGCTACATCTTGGAAGGCACGCTCGAGGGAGCACACCGCATCTCTTTCTTCGCACGGGACTGTGATGATTCCGCCTCTTCCTGGCATCTTGATGACATTGTAGCCGTGGTGGGCCACTGCCATGAACTTGGTGAGGGCTGGATACCCAAGGATGGCGTTTTATGGCAGGCGAATGTGGGCGATGTCAAAGTCGATGAGCTCGGTGCGGTAGTTGTCATGCTGCCTGAAGGTGACTAGGAGGCGGACCTGCCCTATCGGGGTGGTGGAGCCGTCGGTCACTCCTGGGAAAGGCTTGGTAGGCTGAAGCTGGTCATATGGCACTTGGATGTTGTCGAACGTGTCGATGGACAGGACATTGAGCCCAGCGTCACCATCGATGAGGGTCTTGGTGACTTGCACGTTGGTGATGACTGGTGAACAAAGCATTGGGAGGGCGCCAGCGGTAGCCGCACACTTGAGCTGGTCTCCCGAGCTGAACGTGATGGCGCACTTGGACCACCTGAGCGGGCGCGTAGCCTCAAGCTTGGGGAGGACTGCTGATGTCTACTACACAACCTTCTTCTTGTAGACATTGTTGGGCCTCCAAGTGCAGAGGTTTGTAGGACAGTAGCAAGTTTCCCTCAAGTGGATGGCCTAAGGTTTATCAATCCGTAGGAGGCGTAGGATGAAGATGGTCTCTCTCAAACAACCCTGCAACCAAATAACAAAGAGTCTCTTGTGTCCCCAACACACCCAATACAATGGTAAATTGTATAGGTGCACTAGTTCGGCGAAGGGATGATGTGTGCAATATGGATGGTAGATATAGGTTTTTGTAATCTGAAAATATAAAAACAGCAAGGTAAGTAATGATAAAAGTGAGCGTAAACGGTATTGCAATGATAGGAAACAAGGCCTAGGGTTCATACTTTCACTAGTGCAAGTTCTCTCAACAATAATAACATAACTGGATCATATAACTATCCCTCAACATGCAACAAAGAGTCACTCCAAAGCCACTAATAGCGGAGAACAAACGTAGAGATTATGGTAGGGTATGAAACCACCTCAAAGTTATTATTTCCAATCAATCCGTTGGGCTATTCCTATAAGTGTCACAAACAGCCCTAGAGTTCGTACTAGAATAACACCTTAAGATACAAATCAACCAAAACCCTAATGTCACCTAGATACGCCAATGTCACCTCAAGTATCCATGGGCATGATTATACGATATGCATCACACAATCTCAGATTTATCCAACCAACATAAAAGTGCTTCAAAGAGTGCCCCAAAGTTTCTACCGGAGAATCAAGAACGTGTGCCAACCCCTATGCATAGGTTCATGGGCGGAACCATAAGTTGGTCACCAAAACATACATCAAGTGGCACATGATATCCCATTGTCACCACGGATAAGCACGGCAAGACATACGTCAAGTGTTCTCATAAAAGACTTAATCCGATAAGATAATTTCAAAGGGGTAACTCAATTCATCACAAGAGAGTAGAGGGGGAGAAACATCATAAGATCCAACTACAATAGCAAAGCTCGGGATACATCAAGATCGTGCCATAGAGGGAACACGACAGAGAACACGAGAGAGAGAGAGATCAAACACATAGCTACTGGTACATACCCTCACCCCCGAGGGTGAACTACTCCCTCCTCGTCATGGATAGCATCGGTATGATGAAGATGGCCACCGGTGAGGGTTCCCCCCCTCCGGCAGGGTGCCGGAACGGGCTCCCGAGAGGTTTTTGGTGGCTACAAAGGCTTGCGGCAGCGGAACTCCCTATCTATCTTCTGTTCTAGAAGTTTTACGATGCATAGGTATATATGGGTGCAGGGGGTAAGTCGGTGGACCGAATGGGGGCCATGAGGCAGGGGGAGGCGCCCCCACCCTCGTGGGCACCTCCCTTCTTCCCTGACGTGCACTCCAAGCCCATCCGGTAGGTTTCCTTCCAAAAATAACTTCTCAAGTTGATTTTGTTCCGTTTCGACTTCGTTTGATATTCCTTTTCTTCGAAACACTGAAATAGGCATAAAACAACAAATCTGGGCTGGGCCTCCGGTTAATAGGTTAGTCCAGAAAATAATATAAAAGTGGAAAATAAAGCCCAATATTGCCCAAAACAGTAAATAATATAGCATGGAGCAATAAAAAAATTATAGATACATTGGATACGTATCAAGCATCCCCAAGCTTAATACATGCTCGTCCTCGAGTAGGTAAATGATAAAAAAGATAATTTTTGATGTGGAATGCTACTTGGCATAATTTCAATGTAAATCTTCTTAATTGTGGTATGAATATTCAGATCCAAATGAATACAAAATAAAAGTTCATATTGATAAAAGAAATAGTAATACTTCCAAAGATACTAATCAAAGTAATCATGTCTTCTCAAAATAGCATGGCAAAAGAAAGTTCATCCCTACAAAATCATATAGTTAGGCTATGCTTCATTTTCGTCACACAAAGATGTTCCCAACTTCTATACGCCCGATGACAAGCCAAGCAATTGTTTCATACTTAAATAGTCTCAAACTTTTTCAACCTTCACGCAATACATGAACGTGAGCCACGGATATAGCACTATGGGTGGAATAGAATATGATGATGGGGATTGTGTGGAGAAGACAAAAAGGAGAAAGTCTCACATTGACGAGGATAATCAACGGGCTATGGAGATGCCCATCCATTGATGACAACATGAGGAGTAGGGATTGCCATGCAACGGATGCACTAGAGCTATAAATGTATGAAAGCTCAACAAAAGAAACTAAGTGGGTGTGCATCCAACTTGCTTGCTCACGAAGACCTAGGGCACTTGAGGAAGCCCATCGTAGGAATATACAAGCCAAGTTCTATAATGAAAAATTCCCACTAGTATAAAAAAGACAACTTATGAGACTCACTATATGAAAAACATGGTGCTACTTTGAAGCACAATATATGAGACTCACTACATGAAGAACAAGGTGCTACTTTGAAGCACAATATATGAGACTCATTACATGAAGAACAAGGTGCTACTTTGAAGCACAAGTGTGGAAAAAGAGATAGTAACATTGCCCTTTTTATTTATTTTCCTTTTTTTGGGCCTTTCCTTTTTTTTCTTTTTGGCCTTTCTCTTTTTTTTTGATTGGGCAATGCTCTAATAATGATGATCATCACACTTCTATTGATTAAAACATAAGGATTACAACTCGAAACTAGAACAAGATATGACTCTATATGAATGCCGCCGATGGTGTACCGGGATGGTGCAATGAATCAAGAGTGACATGTATGAAAAATAATGCATGGTGGCTTTGCCACAAATACGATGTCAACTACATGATCATGCAATGGCAATATGACAAAAGTAAAGTATGTCATGATGATGATGAACGGAACGGTAGAAAGTTGCATGGCAATATATCTCGGAATGGCTATGGAAATGCCATAATAGGTAGGTATGGTGGATTTTTAGAGGAAGATATAGGGAGGTTTATGTGTGATAGAGCGTATCGTATCACGGGGTTGGGCCTTAAGGCAAAGTTTGCACCAACTCTCAAGGTGAGAAAGGGCAATGCAGTGCAATCAAGAGGCTAGCAATGGTGGAAAGGTAAAAGTGCGTATAATACATGGACTCAATGTTAGTCAAAAGAACTCATATACTTATTGCAAAAATTTAGAAGTCATCAAAAATCAAGTACTACGCGCATGCTCCTAGGGGGATAGATTGGTAGGAAAAGACCATCGCTCGTCCCCGACCGCCACTCATAAGGATGCACAAGCCAGGTACACTTCATGTTTCAAATTTGTTACACAACTTTAACCATACGTGCATGCTACAGGACTTGCTAACCTCAACACAAGCATTCTTTAAATTCACAACTACTCAAATAGCATGACTCTAATATCACCATCTTCATATCTCAAAACAATTATCAAGCATCAAACTTTTCTTAGTATTCAACGCACTCAAAAGAAAGTTTCACATATCTTGAATACCAAGTATATTATGATTATTTAAACAAATTACCATGCTATTTAAGACTCTCAAAATAATATAAGTGAAGCATGAGAGTTCATCTATTTCTTCAAAATAAAACTACCACCATGCTCTAAAAGATATAAGTGAAGTACTAGAGCAAATGACAAACTACTCCGAAAGATAAAACTGAAGATCAATGAGTAGTCGAATAATTATACAACTATGTGAAGACTCTCTCTCATTAAAGGATTTCAGATCTTGGTATTGTATTCAAGAAGCAAGCAAAACAAAACAAAATGAGATTGCAAGGATAGCACAACTCATGTGAAGAAGCAAAAACTTAGGATCAACTGATACTAACCGATAGTGGTTGAAGAAGAAAGGTGGGATGCCTACCAGGGCATCCCCAAGATTAGATGCTTGAGACTTCTTGAAATATTTATCTTGGGGTGCCTTGGGCATCCCCAAGCTTGAACTTGTGTGTCTCCTTAATTCCTCTCATATCATGGTTTCTCTATTTCTCAAAAGCTTCATCCACACCAAACTCAACAAGAACTCGTGAGATAGGTTAGTATAAACCAATGCAAAACCTTATCATTTTCTGCTGTAACAAATCAATAAGATTATTATTAAACATTTCATACTAAATGCCTCTGCATATTTAATACTCCTATCCTTAAATAGAATCATTAAACAAGCAAACATATGCAAACATAACAGCAATCTGCCAAAACAGTACAGTCTGTAAAGAATGCAAGAGTATCAATACTTAACTAACTCAAACAATGATGAAATAAAATTCCCACTGTAGTAAATTTATCAGAGCTCATAATGAAAAAAGATTCAACATTATACCACTCTCTAAATTTTCTAAGGAATTTTTGCAACAGCGGTAAACTTTCTGTTTTCAAACAGCAACAAGTATACTAGCGAAATAAGCATGGCAAAGGCTATCCTTGATTTTTTATTGAAAATAAAGATGCAAATCATTATTCTAAATAACAGAAAGAAAATACTAACAAAACAAAATGACGCTCCAGGCAAAACACAAATCATGTGGCGAATAAAAATATAGCTCCAAGTAAAGTTACCGATGAACGAAGATGAAAGAGGGGATGCCATCCGGGGCATCCCCAAGCTTAGGCTCTTGGTTATCCTTGAATATTACCTTGGGGTGCCTTGGGCATCCCCAAGTTTAGGCTCTTGCCACTCCTTATTCCATAGTCCATCGAGTCTTTACCCAAAACTTGAAAACTTCACAACACAAAACTTAACAGAAAACTTGTAAGCTCCGTTAGCGAAAGAAAACAAAACACCACTTCAAGGTACTGTAATGAAATCATTCTTTATTTATATTGGTGTTAAACCTACTGTATTCCAACTTCTATATGGTTTATAAACTATTTTACTAACCATAGATTCATCAAAATAAGCAAACAACACATTGAAAACAGAATCTGTCAAAAACAGAACAGTCTGTAGTAATCTGTAACTAACGCACACTTCTGGAACTCCAAAAATTCTAAAATAAATTGGTGGACCTGAGGAATTTGTCTAGTAAACATCTGAAAAACGAATCAACTAAATATAACTCTCCAGTAAAAAGTTGAAGCTAATCTCGTGAGCGCTAAAGTTTCTGTTTTTTTACAGCATGATCATAAAGACTTCACCCAAGTCTTCCCAAAGGTTCTACTTGGCAGAAACACTAATTAAAACATGAAAAAAAATCTAACAGAAGTTAGATGGATTATTTATTCCTAAACAGAACCAAAAATCAAGAAACTAAAATAAAATTGGGTTGCCTCCCAACAAGCGCTATCGTTTAATGCCCCTAGCTAGGCATTATGATTTCAATGATGCTCACATAAAAGATAAGAATGGAAACATAAAGAGAGCATCATGAAGAATATGACTAGCACATTTAAGTCTAACCCACTTCCTATGCATAGGGATTTTGTGAGCAAACAACTTATGGGAACAATAATCAACTTGCATAGGAAGGTAAAACAAGCATACCTTCAAAACTTTAAGCACATAGAGAAGAAACTTGATATTATTGCAATTCCTACAAGCATATGTTCCTCCCTCATAATAATTTTCAGTAGAATCATGAATGAATTCAACAATATAACCAGCACCTAAAGCATTCTTTTCATGATCTACTTGCATAGAAATTTTACTACTCTCCACATAAGCAAATTTCTTCTCATGAATAATAGTGGGAGCAAACTCAACAAAATAAGTATCATGTGATTGAGAATTAAGATCAAGATGACAAGTTTCATGGTTATCATTATTAATTAAAGCATAGGTGTCATCACAATAATCATCATAGATAGGAGGCATGCTTTCATCATAGTAAATTTGCTCATCAAAGCTTGGGGGACAAAAAATATCATCTTCATCAAACATAGCTTCCCCAAGCTTGTGGCTTTGCATATCATTAGCATCATGGATATTCAAGGAATTCATACTAACAACATTGCAATCATGATCATCATATAAATATTTAGTGCCACACATTCTAATGCATTCTTCTTCTAACACTTTGGCACAATTTTCCTTCCCATCATACTCACGAAAGATATTAAAAAGATGAAGCATATTAGACAAACTCAATTCCATTTTTTGTAGTTTTCTTTTATAAACTAAACTAGTGCTAAAACAAGAAACAAAAAGAATCGATTGCAAGATCTAAAGATATACCTTCACTTACCTAGCCTCCCCGGCAAGGGCGCCAAAGAAGAGCTTGATGTCTACTACACAACCTTCTTCTTGTAGACGTTGTTGGGCCTCCAAGTGCAGAGGTTTGTAGGACAGTAGCAAGTTTCCCTCAAGTGGATGACCTAAGGTTTATCAATCCGTAGGAGGCGTAGGATGAAGATGGTCTCTCTCAAACAACCCTGCAACCAAATAACAAAGAGTCTCTTGTGTCTCCAACACACCAAATACAATGGTAAATTGTATAGGTGCACTAGTTTGGCGAAGAGATGGTGATACAAATGCAATATGGATGGTAGGTATAGGTTTTTGTAATATGAAAATATAAAAACAGCAAGGTAACTAATGATAAAAGTGAGCGTAAACGGTATTGCAATGATAGGAAACAAGGCCTAGGGTTCATACTTTCACTAGTGCAAGTTCTCTCAACAATAATAACATAACTGGATCATATAACTATCCCTCAACATGCAACAAAGAGTCACTCCAAAGCCACTAATAGCGGAGAACAAATGTAGAGATTATGGTAGGGTACGCAACCACCTCAAAGTTATTCTTTCCAATCAATCCATTGGGCTATTCCTATAAGTGGCACAAACAGCCCTAGAGTTCGTACTAGAATAACACCTTAAGATACAAATCAACCAAAACCCTAATGTCACCTAGATACTCCAATGTCACCTGAAGTATCCGTGGGCATGATTATACGATATGCATCACACAATCTCAGATTTATCCAACCAACATAAAAGTACTTCAAAGAGTGCCCCAAAGTTTCTACCGGAGAATCAAGAACGTGTGCCAACCCCTATGCATAGGTTCATGGGCGGAACCCGCAAGTTGGTCACCAAAACATACATCAAGTGGCACATGATATCCTATTGTCACCACGGATAAGCACGGCAAGACATACATCAAGTGTTCTCATAAAAGACTCAATCTGATAAGATAACATCAAAAGGGGAAACTCAATTCATTACAAGAGAGTAGAGGGGGAGAAGAAACATAAGATCCAACTACAATAGCAAAGCTCGGGATACATCAAGATCGTGCCATAGAGGGAACACGAGAGAGAACACGAGAGAGAGAGAGAGAGAGAGAGAGAGAGAGAGAGAGAGATCAAACACATAGCTACTGGTACATACCCTCAGCCCCGAGGGTGAACTACTCCCTCCTCGTCATGGATAGCGCCGGGATGATGAAGATGGCCACAGGTGAGGGTTCCCCCCTCCGGCAGGCTGCCTAACAGGGCTCCCGAGAGGTTTTGGTGGCTACAAAGGCTTGCGGCGGGAACTCCCGATCTATCTTCTGTTCTGGAAGTTTTACGATACGTAGGTATATATGGGTGCAGTGCGTCGGTGGACGAAGGGGGCCACGAGGCGGGGGGCGCCTGTGGGTGGGCGCGCCCACCGTCGTGGGGACCTCCTTCTTCCTGGCGTGCACTCCAAGCCCATCCGTAGGTTTCCTTCCAAAAATAACTTCTCCAGTTGATTTCGTTCCGTTTCGACTTCGTTTGATATTCCTTTTCTTCGAAACACTGAAATAGGCATAAAACAGCGAATCTGGGCTGGGCCTCCGGTTAATAGATTAGTCCCAAAAATAATACAAAAGTGGAAAATAAAGCCAATATTGCCAAAAATAGTAGATAATATAGCATGTAGCAATCAAAAATTATAGATACGTTGGAGTCGTATCAACTGCGTTCACCTTGCGAGCAAACTGTTTGAAGATACACTGCGAGGTCGGGGCTTGAGCTCCGACCAAGATGCAGGCGATAGCGCGCGGCTCCTGGAAGCCCCCAGCCCCCTCGTCTTGATGGTGGTCGTCATTCCTTCTTGGTGGTGGTGGTAGTGGAGGGAGACCGGCGTTGCCCTGAGGACGATCCTCACGAGGCTGATCCCTCCAGGCGCCCTCGCGAGGCTGATCCTGCCAGCGGTCCTCACGAGGCCAGTCACGCCACTCCTGGTGCGGGCCATGGTCATCCCAGCGTCTGCCACCGCGTCCTCCTCCTCGGCCGTAGCCCTGGTCGTTGCGCTCGGGGCGTCGACCGAAGCGTCCTTCTCCAATGGCTCTGAGCTCTTGATAGTCGCTGGTGTTGTGGCTATGCAGGTTGTGGAAGGCGCAGAACGGTCGGCTGCTCTTGGATGACTCGGGCTGGTCTCTGCCGCGCTTGGTGTCTGGCTCCGCCGTGAGCACGGCTGCTCTCTTGCGCCTCACGTGCTTGGCCTTGGCTTTCTTCTCCTCCGGGTCCGTGGCCGGGTGCTCGAGGAGGGAGAGGCGCCCCTCCTCAGCTCTTGCGCACTTGGTCGCCAGGTTGAACAACTTCAGAGACGTGCACATCTCCTCGTGGATGGCGAGCTCCTCCTTCATCTTGACGTCGCGAACACCATCAGAGAACACAGATATGATGGCCTCGTCTGTCACCTTGGGGATCTTGAGGCGAACGTTGTTGAAGCGCTGGATGTACTTCTGGAGGGTCTCTCCTGATTGTTGCTCGACGTGGCGCAGGTCACCCGCGGCCGGTGGGCGGTCGCGAGTGCCCTGGAAGTTGGCGACGAAGCGGTCGCGCATCTCGTCCCAGGAGGAGATCGAGCCTGGAGGCAAGTTCAGGAGCCACGAACGAGCGCCATCTTTGAGCGCCATGGGGAACCAGTTCGCCATGACTTTCTCATCGCCGTTGGCCGCCTCGATTCTCAACTCGTAGAGCTGTAGGAACTCAGCGGGGTCGGGGGTGCCGTCGTAACGAGGAGGCAGATCCGGCTTGAACTTGCCCGGCCAGGCGATGCTACGCAGCTCGGGGTGAAGGCGCGACAACCGGCCGTAGTAACCGGGGCCTGTCTTGGAGGTGAAGCTTGGTCTTGGCGCCCGCGCGCTGCCACGGCGAGCAGCGCAGGGCCCTGCCGCAGCAAGCGATCCTGACGTGGTGGTGGAAGGAGCGGTGGAGCGTTCTCTTGCGGGCGAGGGACATCTTGGCAGCTTCTTTCTTCTTGCGCAGGCACCGGACGTGGCAGGTCACGCCACGGAGCCGCGCGCCTTGGCGCCAAGACTCCGTGTTGGGGCAGAGGTGGTGGAGGCGCTCCATGGGCTTCGCCGCCTGCGGCTGGCGGTGGGCGAGGCAAGAGGGACGGCGTAGGGGAGCCCCCTACGGCGCTGAAAAGCTCGGCGATGTGGTCGAGCCAGTCCTCATAGAGGTCGTCGACGGAGCGGTAGGGCAGGAGCTCGTGCGCCATGAGGATGACGAACCGGCCGGGGTCAGCGATGGAGTGGCGGTGCGGCCGTCCCACTGCATCGAGGGGTGCATCGTGGATGCTTGCTGCTCGTTCCCCGCCAGGCCGGTGGCGGTGTTGGCGGCAGGCGACGGAGAACAACGGGGTGGCCCGCCGATGGGAGCCGTCTGAGCAACGCGGGAAGCAAGGGCAGCCCGGCGCTCAGCGCGAGCACGGCGCGCGTCCACCATGGAGACGATGAAGCAACGGGACGCGGAGCAACGGAAGGGAAGCTTCGGCGCACCCCTACCTGGCGCGCCAAATGTCGGATCACAGGTTCTGGCAAAACCCTCAAGGTTCAAACACGGGGGTGCGCACGAAGATCTCCCCCCTAGCGATCCACATTCTAGTTTCTCTATGATCTCAAGGGCTAACTCGACGAACTCGCAACACAAGGGACACAAGATTTATACTAGTTCGGGCCACTGTTGTGGTGTAATACCCTACTCTAGTGTGGTGGTGGTGGATTGCCTCTTGGGCTATGGATGAACAGTACAAGGGGAAGAACAGCCTCCTGAGGCGAGGTGTTCTTGTGCTCGGTGAGTGTGAGGATAGAATGGATCCGATCCAAGGTCCGTCCGCCCGAATCAGTTATCCCCTATGGTGGTGGCTAGTCCTATTTATACATGCCCTGGTCCTCTTCCCAAATATTGAGCGGAAAGGGCGCCAACAACGGCCAATTTGAAAGGGGACAACTAGTACAGCTTATCCTGACAAAAGCGGCCTTCCCCTGAAAAAGGCTATGGTAGTGACGCCGCCTTGGGCTCCATGGTGACCTCCGTCTCTCCGTCCTGTTGGTCTTGGTCTCGTTGCACTGATATGGAACCTTTCCTTAGCACCAAAGAGGAAACAAGGACACTGCGCCCGCCTGGCGCCCGCCTGATCTTGATCGTCATGGCTCACGTCACAAGAACCTCGTGAGGTTTGCCTTGCCTTGATCTCTCCGCCCCTCGCGAGCCAACCTGGTGAGGATGCTCCCGAGGAGGTCTTGTGTCATCCGCCTCGCGAGGCTTGGCCCCTCGCGAGGGTCTTGAGCACTTGTTGGTGAAGATGGGCCATACGGGCCCGCTCGCAGAGCCACGCCGTGGGCCGTAGGCAGGCAAGTCTCAGGACCCCCGTTCCCAGAACGCCGGCAGAGATGATGAAGAAACTGAAGATGCGGCCACTTAAAAAGCTGGTACAATTATGCAATCTTGCGTTCATTTTGTCAATTGCACTGTCGGTCGATTGAATTCTTATGGTCGAGTCTTTTGCAGCACCACAAAATGTCATTGAACTTCCAGATGACGACAAAGACGTGCCCCAGAAGACCACGGGAAGGAAGGGCATGACTTCAAGCAGGAGGGTGCCCGCTAGCAAGGTGCCTCAGTCGACACCAGCGCCAGAACCAATGATCCAACGATCCGGAGATCCAATTCGGGCTTCCCTTTCTTTTGCTGATCCTGTGTCGATTGAACATCCTTCGGCGTCGACCGGCCAAGTCCTTGCTTCGTCCGTGCAACTCCATGCCTCAGATCCCCAGACTGCTCTGATTGTTCTGCCAACTCCGTTCTTTGTTAGCCATCATGTCCCTGAGGACCCGGTGAACGCTGCTAAGGAAGCTTTACGCCAAGCAGGCTTTATGATAGAGCAAATGAAGGTGGTGCATGAAGCTAGCAAGGCTGCCTACGATGCCAGCTCTGCTCTTCAAACCAATGTGAAGGTGAGTTGATTTCCGACTGATCCGTCGGCTTGATCTTGCTCTGTTAGGATATGGTACTTGAAAACTGTTGCTTTATTATCCGTAAGATGTCCGTGGATGAGCATTTTGAAACCTTTAACATGCATCTATCATGAGACTGCACTTTACATCTGTACACCCACTTGGTGCTTTAACTTTTGCTAAACAATTCTTCCACTTGATTCGACCAGGTCGCGTCGAGTGTATCTTTGAATCAGTGGGGGCACGCAGAGTGCACCCACTGGGTGTAGTCCCCAAGACCGCCGTCGAATGTTTGATTCAGTGGGGGTCTTTATCAAATCTGTTTTTACAGTTCTCCCATTCGGTTGCACTCCGAGTGGGATCCAGACCAGTGGGGGCACGCCGAGTGCACCCACTGGGTGTAGTCCCCGAGACCACGGTCGACTACAGGCAATCGGCAGTGGTCTGAGAATTAGTGTTTTTTTACTCGTGCTGGGAAGACCATGCTGAGTGGGAAATCAGACCAGTGGGGGCACGCCAAGTGCACCCACTGGGTGTAGTCCTCGAGACTACTGTTGAATGTTTGATTCGGCAGTAGTCTTAGAACACTTTTTGTTGCGATCGTCATTTGCTTCTGTCGACTGACGTGTCTTATTTGTTGACTGC
Organism: Aegilops bicornis; assembly: GCA_021605145.1. Classification (NCBI taxonomy): domain Eukaryota; kingdom Viridiplantae; phylum Streptophyta; class Magnoliopsida; order Poales; family Poaceae; genus Aegilops; species Aegilops bicornis. Next base: position 651,628,984 of record CM038672.1, read on the forward strand.
AGAAATCTTGTGAGCTCGAGGCCCAGTTTGCTGAATTGGAGAGGAAGCAGATCAGTCTCAACCTCGACTTGGAGCTGGCCAAGGAAAATCTTCAGAAAGCCAAGGATGAAGCAACTGCCATGGGAGGTAATAACTCGTCGACTGTTCACCTTGTTATGTTTCCTTTTTTTTTCTTTTGAACCGAGTGGTTTCACTCGAACAAATGTGCGTAGTGAAAACCGACAACTCCAAGCTCGTCTGAAGAATGTTATTTCTTTAGACAAAATGAAGCAGGCTCTGGAGTAGAATGACCTCGACCTTGTAGCAGCGCAGAAGACGGCGTGAGAAAAAACAGAACTCGCTGATAAGAAGCTGGCTTCAGTCGGGAAGTTGGAATAAGAAAACGCCAAGCTGAAGACTGCCATTAACGAAGCCAACAAAGAAGTCGTGCAGCTGAAGAAGGACAAGGAGGCTCTGACCGACAAGGTCGGAGATCTCACTGGATAGAGGGATGAACTGGAGGTTTATATGGGAGGACTCGCCAAGAAGATGTTCCTTATGCTTGAAGGCACTTTTTCTTGTCCAACTGACTTGCAACTGTCGACTCATCATATAACTGCCGACTCACCATTTTCTGTGTGTGCAGAATTCTATCAAAACTTTGAGGAAGAGACGGGGTGGATCGAGACGAATCTGGACCCCACAAACACCCCCGTCAAGGATGAAGCTGCGATGAACGTGTTGTGGTTGGAGTCTCGCCTTGCCAGTGTCATGGATTATCTTGCTCGTCTGAAAGTGGCGGTGTCGAGGATTGACACGGTGCTCTGGCCACCTGTGACATTCCAAAATCATCCCGAGTCCCTGATGACTCGACTCAATGAAATCCCTGGTCGAGTGCAAGAATGGAAGAAGTCGTCTGCTCGTTGTGGTGCTGATGTGGCTCTGTCCCTAGTCCGAGTCCATTGCAAGGAGGTCAAAGAAGAGAAGTTGGCGGCTCTCAAGGTCGCCAACACCAAAGAGGCATCAATTCCAGTCCTTCATGGAGACCTTCATCGAAGCTGCCACTCGTATCACAGACGGCATCGATTCGTCGAGCCAGCCAGCCCTACTCCTGCCGAGTGAACAAACACAATGCCTCACTTTTATTTGCCTCGGAATGCCGAGTGATTTTGTAACCGTTAAACTCTTTCGGGCCTGACACCTGAGTACTTCTATTCGTGGTTCTGAACTTTGCTGGATTTATCCAAACTTGGTTTTTCTTTGAAGATGGTTGCTTTGTCTTCACCACTTTCAGATCTCTTAACTCCGAGTGGAGCTTGATTCTTCACTCGAAATAGACGTTGTACTTGTGACGCAGCTCCGATGAGAGAGCCGCGGATATGACCACTAGATGTCGTACACGACTTGCACCTTGTCGCCCCTGCGGATCGGGATGGAGCAAACATTGTACTTGTGACGCAGCTCTGAGGATCTTCGTAACTTAGGTGAATCATATTCGCAGCTAAGTCTCCGAGTGAGAGGGTTGCTCTTCGCTCGTAGTGTTTTTTTTAACTTAGGCGAGTACGGGGTCGCAGCTAAGCCCTCGAGTGGGAGGATTGCTCTCCACTCGGAGTGGTTTTTTTTAACTTAGGCGAGTACGGGGTCGCAGCTAAGCCCCCAAGTGGGAGGATTGCTCTCCACTTGGAGTGTTTTCTAACTTAGGCGAATACGGGGTCACAGCTAAGCCCCCGAGTGGGAGGAATGCTCTCCACTCAGAGTGGTTTTTTTAACTTAGGCGAGTACGGCGTCATGGATAAGCCCCCGAGTGGGAGGATTTCTCTTCACTCGGAGTGTTTTTGAAACTTCGGTGAATCAGATTCGCGGCTAAGCCCTTGAGTGAGAGGGTTGCTCTTCACTCGGAGTGTTTTTGAAACTTTGGCGAATCGGATTCGCGGCTAAGCCCCCGAGTGAGAAGATTGATCTTCACTCGGAATGTTCTTAAAACTTAGGTGAGTACGGGGTCGCGACTAAGCCCCCAAGTGAGAGGACTGCTCTTCATTCAGAGTGTTTTTGAAACTTTGGCTAATCGGATTCGCGGCTAAGCCCCCGAGTGAGAGGATTGCTCTTCACTTGGAATGTTTGTAAAACTTAGGCGAGTACGGGGTCGCTGCTAAGCCCCCGAGTGAGAGGATTGCTCTTCACTCGGAGTGTTTTTGAAACTTAGGTGAATTGGATTCGTGGCTAAGCCCCCGAGTGAGAGGATTGCTCTTCACTCCGAGTGTTTTTGAAACTAGGAGAATCGGATTCGCGGCTAAGCCCTCGAGTGAGAGGATTGCTCTTCACTCGGAATATTTTGAAAACTTAGGCGAGTACGGGGTTGCAGCTAAGCCCCCGAGTGAGAGGATTGCTCTTCACTCGGGGTGTTTTTGAAACTTAGGCGAATCAGATTCGCGGCTAAGCCCCCAAGTGAGAGGATTTCTCTTCACTCGGAGTATTTTTGAAACTTAGGCGAATCGGATTCGCGGCTAAGCCCCCGAGTGAGAGGATTGCTCTTCACTCGGAGTGTTTTTAAAACTTAGGCCAATCGGATTCGCGGCTAAGCCACCCACTGGGGGATTTGAACTCATATGCTTAAGGGATAACAATCATTAAGATACTGCAAGAAATCTTGTCCTTGATAAGAAAACTGAAGGATTCTTACTACAACTCCTCGATCCAAGTGTTTAGGTATAAAAACGGTGGAGCAGCTCCGCGTTCCACGAGCGTGCCTCGTCTTCTTTCTTTGCTACGTTGTAGAGGTGATACGCCCCATTGTGGAGCACCTTGGTGATGATGAAGGGGCCTTCCCAGGCCGGAGCAAGCTTGTGAGGTCGCTTCTGGTGCACTTGGAGTACAAGGTCTCCTTCTTGAAATGCTCGACCTCTGACGTTTCTGGCGTGGAATCGATGCATGTCTTGCTAATAGATGGTCGACCGGATCAGATCCATCTCTCGTTCTTCCTCCAGGAAATCTACTGCATCTTGGCGTGCCTAATCAGCTTCAGCTTCTGAGAAGAGTTCCACTCGGGGGGCGTTGTGAAGCAAGTCACTCGGAAGCACAGGTTCAACACCATACACCGTGAAGAAAGGAGTTCGATCAGTCGACCGATTTGGAGTTGTTCTTAGTCCCCATAAGATGGACAACAATTCAGTCACCCAAGCTCTAGCAGCATGCTTGAGATCACGCATCAATCGGGGGTTCAGGCCTTGAAGGATCAAGCCATTCACCCTTTCTGCTTGCCCATTTGACTGCGAGTGCGCAACGGATGCGTAATCGACCCGAGTGCCTTGGGAAGCACAAAATGTTCTGAACTCATCAGAATCAAAGTTGGAGACATTATGTGTGATAATGCTGTGAGGGACTCCATATCTGAATATCAGCTCTCTGATGAAACTGATGGCAGTGCTTGAATCAAGGTTTTTGATAGGCTTGGCCTCGATCGATTTGGTGAATTTGTCGACTGCTACGAGCAAATGAGTGAAACCACTTCTGCCAGTCTTGAAAGGTCCAACCATATCCAATCCCCAGACTACAAATGGCCAGACGAGTGGAATAGTCTTCAACCACTACAAAAAAAGACACATCCATGACATGTTGGGCGAACGAATTTTTTCTGTCATGCTTATGACACTTCTATGACGATAATTGTGACAAAACCCAGTATCATCATAGATGTGGTGGGGTCCTACTTCTATGACAAAAAATCATGACATAAAATGGGCTTTTCGTGCTGGGCGGGCCGGAGACGCAGCTGCATGACATTCTTTGGGCCGTCCATGACGGAGAAAACCGTGGTAGAAGCGAAGGCGACGAAAATATCGGGGGATTTCCCAGTTACGGTGGGTGGTCGGGGGCCGAGCGATGCATGTTTCTCTCGTACGTAAGCGCGTGTGTGCGAGGCGTTGCACTCTAACTGAACCCGAGCGAGGCGTTGGGCTCTAACCGAACTCGAGCGATTGCACTGCAGGCTACGCTCGTGTTACTGAACCCGGGCGATCGATCGATCCCTTGCTGTTAACTGAAGCCGAGTGATTCCTTCGCTACTGCTGCTAACTGAAGCCGATCGATGCTGCCTCTGGATAAACAGTGAGCATTTTTGGGGGGAGGGGGTTTGGATGAACAGTTCCCGGTGGGGGGTTGGATAAACAGGACCCCGTGGTAGTAGAGGCCGTTGCAGCTGGATGAACAGTACCCCGATCGATCGAGCCGGTGGATAAACAGGACCTCATGGAGGGCTGGATGAACAGGACCCCGTGGAGGGCTGGTTGAACAGTAGCCGGTGGAGGGCTGGATGAATAGTAGCCCGTGGAGTGGTGGTTGAATAGAACCTGTGGAGAGGGCTGGTTGAACAGTAGCCGGTGGAGGAGCGGTGGAGGCTGGATGAACAGGAGCCCGTGGATGAACAGTCGCAGGTGGAGGCTGGAGGAGGTCGACGGTGGATGAACAGGAGCCTGTGGAGGCAGTCGACGGTGGATGAACAGTAGCCCGTGGAGGCAGTCGACGGTGGAGATGAACAGTATCCCATGGAGTCCTGCTTATGCACGCCACACCCTCCCGGCGAATGTAACCCCTGCTTTCGCCAGAGAGCTCCAACACAAGTCCGTTTCCTCCGTTCTACGGTACGTCAGGCCTCAATTCCATCGGCTGTTCCGTCCAAGCCGATTGGCTCCCGATGCACACGATGATGCATTCCGTTCTGACCCAGCCGGTTGGCTCCCCATGAACACGACGACGACGCAGTTTCTCCGTTCCGACCCAGCCATGTACACGAGCCCTGGCCGTACGTATGCGCGAATAGGCGTTCGAGACCCCGCCCGTATATATGTACGTGGCCGTATTTTCTTTCTTGAACCCTGGCCGCTGTACGTACGTGTACATGCTACGTGCGCACCTCTACTACGACACGTGCGTGCCTCTACTATGACACGTGCCCTTCCTTGCACGGCCACAGTTCATCGCTGCAGCTTGCAGACAGACCGATCGACCAGTATGTACGTACACGTTCGCGACCAGAATGACAATGCTACGTACGCTTCGACCAGGTGGGTCCCGACTGTTAGGCACTTCCTTGCGTGCGAAGATGTAGCTGGCGGGTCCCAGTAGTCAGGGGGCGAATCCTTTTTTTCCGTAATATGGACGCACTTCCTTGCGTGCGAAGGTGTAGCTGGTGGGTCCCAGCAGTCAGGGGCGAATCATTTTTCCCCCTAATAGGGATGCACTTCCTTGCGTGCGAAGATGAAGTTGGTGGGTCCAAGCAGTCAGGGGGAAACATTTTTTCGCAAAATACGATGGCCCGTCCAGTGGGTCCCTGCTGTCAGGTGGAGGAACAATTATTTTCCGCGTAATAAGGAGGGACTTCCTTGCTGCGGTCGTGGACCCAGCTGTCCGCCTCTCCATGTACAGTAATCTTCCGATGGAAGTCGGTCGTTGACCACATTGACCACGCCGCGCCGAGAGCACCAAGGCGGTGGACGACAGCGAGGCCTAGGAAGGGGACAACGCGGAGCCAGGGAAGACGCGGCAGTAGATGCCCACACGAAGAGGAATACGAGGGTTCACTGGTTCGGCTACGGTGTGAGGATGCTGTCGCCGTAGGGCCTAGCCAGCGGTGGGAGTAGTAGGGGGCTGTGAGGCCTCCACGGCAGCATAGCCGGCCACGAGAGGCAGGAGCAGGCGGCACGACCGGTGCTGCTGTAGGAGGCTGGAGCAAGAAGGCCAGAGGTTGAAGAAGCACGTCGGCCGTTGGATGGACATCGTACGGTCACTGAGCTAGAATCGTTTACATTGACTAAGTTGAGAAAGCCCTCGGTACGCGTCAACTTAGTAGGGCCACAGGTCAGCCTTCGAAACGGTGCGCCCTAGATGTCAGGGGGGGAATCATTTTTTGGGCGGGTGAAGCTAGAATATCCGAGATTGAAGAAGAAGCACAACATCCGTTGGATGGACATCCAACGGCCACTGTTGCTAGAACCGTGTGTTGACTATAAGTTGATAAAGCCTTGCATACGCGTCAACTTATTTTTTTTGAGGGGACGCGTCAACTTAGTAGGCCCACAAGTGTGTGGCAGAGAACTTATAGCCCATTTGAGATTTGTAAGAATGCACAGCCCATTTTTGAATTCTAATGGAATTTACTACAGCCCATTTACAATTTGGTTAAAGTACATCCCATTTTCTAGCTAGGACAACGATTAATAATTTCAACCAAACGTTCAAAACAGAATTCAATAAAATTTCCCACATTTTGATGGGATCCGAAATATTTTTATCCCAAAATTTCTAGTCAGATTAAATACAATTTCAATATAAATTTGTCTTACGCAAAAATCCAACGAAACATTGCGCGCGCAAAAATTAATGAAATTAAAATTTTCAAAATCCAAAAATAATATTTTATAAACTAGTTACAGCCCAGTTTTAATAATTACATCCCATTTATTATTTCTTAAAGCCCATTTTCTTGTTAAGCCTAATGCATCCCTCCTAGGAAAGATTTGCAGCCCAGCGGGGCGGAGAATAACAAGTTGACCTTGCCCGGGTATTCCTCAAAAAAAAGTATAGCTAGGCTAGCCATTTTTAGCTTGAAAAAAATTAATATCTGGACTAGATATCTGGCCTGGGCTAGACGGGCCACAATCCGCCCAGTTAATATCCTGCTCTCCTGTGAACAACAACGAAAACATCGCTCAAGAAAAACTCTGGAGTGCTCACACCTCAAAAACACAAATACTGCTCGAGCTGCTTGGTCCTAGCTGTCGGCCGCTCCTTGTGCAATTCTCTCATTTATTGACTACATAGGTTGACAATGGTGTGGGACTATGATGTCAGGAAACCAGGAGGAAGCAAAAAAAATAGTTGTACATAATAAGGAGGCACTTGCGTATGTACGACTATGGCCCTAGTGGGTCCCTACTGTCATCCAGTCGAAATAAAGTCATCTCCTGAATCCTCATGTTCATTGACCATGTTGACAATGCTCGGCGCCACGGCGAGCGCAACAACTCGAAGGACGACGGAGAGGGCCTCACTACAGATGGTCGGGTACAGCGCCCGCTGCTCATTCAGGAAGCCAGGATCATCGGACACCTATGAGCACCTTCGAGAGACTAAAATGGCATGAAACGGTAAGGCTGCGCTTGGGAGCTCTGGTTTATTTCACACCTGTATTAAGATACAAGTGTAATTTACTCGTCATCAGAAACAACGCGTAAAATACAGGCATAATGAAACCGAGGGCCCGAGGTCTTTAACGAAAACCGGCGAGTTACACGTGTAATTTGAGAGACCAGTGTATATTTTACTAGTCAAAATCGACCAACCAAACGCTTCGCCCGAGACCATCTGCTTTTATTTACAAGCGTCAGTTTTACAAGCGGTTTTGGTTGGAAAACAACGATCCAATCACGGCCTAAGATGATGAGTTGTGGTTGGACGATCATATGGTCTCACCTCTAACCTACCCGAGTTGTCGTATAGACTATGAATGAAACATAAGACAATGAACTTCTTAAGCACATAAACAACAAAAGAGGATGATCTTCTTAATATGCAAATAACATGCATTAGCTCAACATGCAAAACAATATGAAGCATTATTCTCAGGAGGCATGGTGAACAGCTCGTGATGCCGCATGACACAGCATTCCAAGCTCAACTTTGCAATCAAACTCACAAGGCCTGGCATTACATAGACAACATTCAGAACAAACTCTTAAAATACCTTACATAAGTCAACATTCATGTGACTATGCATCTCAGCGGAGTAAATATTTACTTCTGAACTGAAGACATGAATAGGAAAAAACGATCGACGTTGCTCACAGCAAAGGGCGTCCCACTCAAAAATATCAAATGCATGTCTTCTGGCTAACATCAATGAGCAAAATTTGACAAGGTTTTCCAACTCCAATATATTAAACTAGTGTCTTCTTGCTAACATCAATGATTAAACTTTGACAAGCTTTTCCCATTCAAAATATGTAATGCCTATGATTGTGGAACGGGTAGGATTTGTCATCAGTTTGTCATCTGATAGTCCGGTGGCTCAAGGTGACAATGAATGATTAGAGAACCATTCGATGTATTGTGCATTATGAAGTATTATGGAGGACACGAACCATTTGAACATTTTGTGCAGTTCCACTAATATCAAGATGAGCATCCCTGTGGATTTCGTATTTATATGCTGCAAGAAAACAAAGACACATTAGCACACATATGAATATTGGCCCCAGTGTCAACCCACCAATCAGTGGACTAACAAACTGAAAGTACGGTAAACTGATTACCATACCCAGATGCCCCATCATTGTTGCTTAGAATGACATTGACAGACTTGGAGTCCTATCATGGTTTCTTGTACTTGTTTGGGCACTTTTTGCCCAGTGCACTCCATGTGTTGTAGAGTTGCCTATGCTCTCTGCAGACTAGTCATGTCACCAGCGTCTACTAATACTCTGTAAAGCTTCACGATCATTCCGTCTGTAATGTAGCGCAAACAATGACTGCTTCTTTCTGCAAAGTGGTAAAATCAACTGGACCCACTAATGCAGCAGTTTGCCTTAAACACATTGGCTCCTTTTGTGCAGTTCAACTAAAATCAAAGTCGGAATTAGACCGAGCTTTAATTTTGATATCCCTGTAAGCAACAATAGGTATAAGGGAAACAATTACTGAAAAATAACGGTTGATGACTTGTACTCCCAGAAGAAAAACATCTACTGATCTACGTTATCTTAATGAGAAACAAAGCAGGAGAGTAGCAATTCTCCATCAGTGTGATTCATTCATATTAACTGAGACATTATATTAACAATGCCTTGTTTCAACATGTATAAAGAACGACAAAGCAGAAAGTACCATTCCTAAAACAATGCGGCTGATTCATTTTAACCGAGACATTATCTTAACAATACCTTGGTTAAACATGTAGAAATAACTACAAAGCAGGATAGTACCATTTGTAAAACACTGTAACTGATATATAATAACAAAGACATTATCTGAACAATACATTTCTTAAGCATGTACTCCGGCCGATCCCTAACAGAAATGGTAATCCTGCCGCCCTAACAAGTGTTGCAGATTCAGTAGTTAATTCTGAGGAAAGTCGACACTGACCTTTCAAGACCAAAATTTGAAACAACTCATGAGGAAGACCTCAAAGAGATCTCAACACATATATGGAAATCCGGTCCACAATAGCAACAAATTGAATAGATATCCCTGCTTTAACAGAGGCAAAAAAAGGAATCAATTACTGGCCAATAAAGGAGGATAAAACATGCGTCCACAAAAATGGTAATCCCGCCAATCCCTAACAAGTGTTGCAGTTTTGAACTAAGATTCAATAGTTAATTCTGAGAGTGGCATTGCTTAATTTTTCCAGTGGCATTATATTAACAAAAAGCATAAACAGTTCTAGGGGAGAGTGGGCGCAACAACACCATGTGCTTCCATCTACTTATAAAGGGGGTGACGCAAAGTTTTGTTGTAACAAAGAAACAAGCATCATGTCTGGGTTGGAACAATTTTTTCCCACTCAATGGTAAAAGACATCAGTTCACTAGCTTCAATTCAACATTTATCCAAAATAGTACCAATACAAGTAGCACAACATTTGAAAGCACACTGCAGCATCATGTGGATGAAAGTCGGTACTGACCTTTCTTGACCAAGATTTGAAACAACTGGCGTGGAGGACTCGAAAGAAATCCCAACACATTATGAAAATCCATGATCTCCTTTTGTGCAGTTCCACCAAAATTAAGCAAAGTCGCCGGTGTGCCATTCAAGTTGAACTGCACAAAACACTCTTAAAACATAACTGTTTCGCGTAGTGAAGCAAAATGTCGCAATAGCAACAAGTTGAATAGATATCCCTATTTTAACAGAGGCAAAAAAGGAATCAATTACTGGCAAAATAAAGGAGGATGAAACATGCGGCCACAAAAATAGTAATTCCGCCAATCCCTAACAAGTGTTGCAGTTTTGAACTAAGATTCAGTAGTTAATTCTAAGAGTGGCATTGCTTAATTTTACCAGCGGCATTAGATTAACAAAAAGCATAAATAGTTCTAGGGGAGAGTGGGCACAACAACACCATGTGCTTCCATCTACTTATAAAGGGGGTGATGCAGAGTTTGTTGTAACAAAGCAACAAGAATCATGTCTGGGTTGGTACCATTTTTGTTCACTACTTAATGGGAAAAGAGAGCAATACAATAGCTTCAATTCAACATTTATTTAAAACAGTACCAATACAAGTAGCACAACATCTCAAAGCACACTGCACAATCATGTGGATGAAGGCATGTACTGACCTTTCATGAGACAACCAACATAAAATATGAATCTACCAACACCAATAGGAAATCCAATCTCGTTTTGTGAAGTTGCACTGAAATCAAGCATAGTTGCCTATGTGAAATTTAAGTTTGCTATAGCAACATTTTGAATAGATATCCCTGTTTTAATAGAGGCAAAAAAGGAAACAATTACTGGCCAATAAAGGAGGATGAAACATGCGGCCACAAAAAGAACCATCTACCTTATCTTGTTGGAAAACAAAGTATATGACAGTAGCATTTCTAAAACAGTTGCATTGATTCATATTAACAGAGAAATTCTCTTAAAACAGTTCAGTAGTTAATTCAAAGAGTGGCATTGCTTAATTTTACCAACGACATTAGATTAAGAAAAGCATATACAGTTCCAGGGGAGAGTGGGTGCAATAACACCATGTGCTTCCATCTACTTATAAAGAGGGTGATGCAGAGTTTGCTGTAACAAAGCAACAAGCATCATGTCTGGGTTGGTACCTTTTTTGTTCACTACTTAATGGGAAAAGAGAATACAATAGCTTCAATTCAACATTTACTTAAAATAGTACCAATAAAAGTAGCACAACATCTAAAAACACAATGCACGATCATGTGGATGAAGGCAAGTACCAACCTGTCATGACGCACACAAGATCATCTACGAATCTACCAACACGAATAGGAAACCCAATCTCGTTTTGTGCAGTTGCACTGAAATCAAGCAAAGTCGCCGGTGTGACGTTTAAGTTTGCTATAGCAACAAGTTGAATAGATATCCCTGTTTAACAGAGGAAAAAAGGAAACAATTACTGGCCAATAAAGGAGGATGAAACAAACGGCGACAAAAAGAAGCATCTAACTTATCTTGATGGAAAACAAAGTAGGACAGTAGCATTTCTAAAACGGTTGCATTGATTCATATTAACAGAGACATTCTCTTAAAACAACATTCATTAAGAATGTAATTTACTTTTAACAGTGGCATTGCTTCAATTTTCCAGTAGCATTCTTAGATTAACAACAGCAAAATAGTTGTATGGGACATGGGACATGGTAGCACCATGTGCGCCCACACGTATAAATGGGTGATGCAGAGTATGTAGCCAAGCAGCATATCTGCGTTGGTCCCTTATTTGTTCTCTTTGAACCTTTTTCCTATGTGAGGGCAGCAAATCTAGTCCTGTACAAACTACCCGACCCCCCAGTTTCTTTCCCTTTTCAACAAAGAAATCGGTTCCTTATAGATGTGTGTAGTGGGTTACCCCCTTTTCCCTTTTCGACCAACAAAGCGGCTGGATAGCTAGTCAATACTACTTCCCCTCCCTCCTTTCCTTATTGAACCACGTCCTAGATTCATGCTCCACCCCGCCGCACCCTTCTTTCCTCTTTGAACCAAGACCTAGATTCGACTATAGAATCGAAAAAGATCCGCATGCAGCTAGAGCAATGACGGTTTCAAAGAAACTTATACCTTAGGGTCGCCGGGATGTGGGAAGGCGTGCGGTGGGAGGCCAGACCTGCCCACACTATGTACAACAGCGAGGAAGAAGGGCTCGGTGGCCCTCCCGCACAGGCGCTGAGTGAAAGAGAATAGCGCAGCCGGCAGTGGATTGCCTCCCTCGCTGAAGGCGATAGAATGAACGATGCACCTCCTCCCCTTCCGGGTGCGACGGGATCCGGACGCCTCCTTCACCAGCTGTGAGGGGGGAGAGAGAGACAGAGGCCAACATAGTCTTCTTTAGATCTGGTAAAGAGGGTGACTGGGTGAGAGACTGTGAATATAGCAAACCCTAGCAAAGGAACGCTGAGCCTCTAGCATAATATATACAGACGGTCTATTCTGTTAATATTAGCAGAATAACTATTTTGATAACACTTCCGCGCTGCACGCTCAATGCAAGTGCACGTCATTCTTTGAACCAAGTGTGCTGCAGTACTCACACGAGTAAATTTCTTGTCGGAAAAAACTGCACGCGTTGTTTTTCGGTACTGTTTTCGTTCTAGTTTTTTAACCGTTTATCGGAATGAGGCATCTAATATACCATTGAAAAGCTATGGATTATGCGCAACTTGGACATGTTGAACACTTTTTGAGATTCCACACGGTTTAAGAGCAGTTTTGCAAATGGTGCGGCGGATGACGAGTGGCAGCGAGCGTTTTTTCGTGATTTCTTCTAAACCGCTCGTCGGAACGAAGCAAATAATACACCTTTGGAAAGATATCACCGAGGTGCATCTTTTTCATATCTATCATTTTCTCTAATTCGTTACGGTTTAAGAGCAGTTTCAAATTTACTAAATCACGGAATTCTATTTTTCAAAAAAATTCAAATTTTCGGTACTGTTTTCGCTCCAGTTTTTGAACCGTTTATCGAAACGAGGCATGTAATATACCGTTGAAAATCTATGGACGAGGCGCAACTTTCATATGTTGAAATGTTTTTGAGATTCCTTACGGTTTTAATTTAATTTTGAAAATCGTGTGGCGGACGATGAGTGGCAGCGGCCGTTTTTTGCGAAAATTTTACAAACCAAAGGTCGGAATGATTCAAACGAACGCCTTTGGAAAGATATCGACGAGGGCAACTTTTTCATGTAGAACAATCTCTCTAATTCCTTACGGTTTAAGAGGAATTTTAAATTTACCAAAATGCGGACACTCTGTTTTTCGCGACACCCAAATCGACGTGGGTACTTCATCCGACTGAAAACCGCACTGTATCAGACGTATTTAAAACCGCCTTTGCATCGACGGGTAAGAGAACTGCATGGTTTCTTTTATTCAAACGTAATTTTTTCAAGGACGAGAAAGTAGAGTGCACTTCACATCGGGTGTAAATGAACCACAACACTATCAAGAAGTGAACCGCATTACTTCTTTTCGCTCCCGTAACATTTTCTTTTGCACTTACGGGATGAACAACACCATACAGCCGACTGCACTGCTTCAGAATGAAAACCACACTGCATCGGACGGGCAAGCGAGCTGCATAATTTCTTTTGTTGAACGTAAATTTTATTAGACGAGTTTTTGTTGTCTTTTTTAAACTTTTTTCATTAGCGAGAGTGGATCGCAGAGACGAGGGTAGGAGAACTGCGACACATATCAAAGTGAACCGCTTTACCATCTTGTTATTTCGCTAAATTTTTCACACTTTCATGTTAGGTGCAAGTGAACAACATCACTCTTGAAAGTAAACCACATCAGAGGACAAAATCCACTGCATGACCAAGTTTTGAAACACAGAAACACATGAACAAAACAGAGTGCACTCTCTCATATGCAAAATAAATGTGCCTCTGTGACATCGAGGCAAGGCAAGCGTACTTCATTTTCTCTCTCTTTGTATTGCAAACACATAGAATTCGCGTCACAGGGATACATTGGAAAATGCATTCACAAAGTGAACTCCTCTGTAGTATGCACTGTATTGCAACTCTAAACACTTTTTTTATAAACTACACTAGGAGAGCCCCGACTGAACTCCAAGACACTCACACTACAACAGTAGCAGTATTGAACCTCTCAAAACAACAAGGAAACTATCAGCAGCACCGCACCCAGCCAGATTACATCGCCACGCACTCCGACGAACACCCAACTGAAACATTCTACAAAATAAACTCCTCTATACTATGCACTGCACTGCAAATCTAAACGGACGTTTTTTATGAACTTTACTAGGGAGCCCCAATCGAACTCCACGAAACTTTGAACGAACTGCACGCAGGAGAGCGAGTCCACCGAGAGAGAGCAAACTGCGTCTTGTGTTTTATTTTTTTATAATTGGTTTCTCCTCCATTTTTCTACATTAGAGAACATAATGGACTGATCTGTGTCTTTCGTTTGAGCTCATACCAAAGTGCACACACGCATTGCAAAAGAAACTTTAACAAGCGAACTCCAAAAAGAAGAAAAGTGGGCTGCAACACTTGGCCGTCGGGAAGCTCGCGATCGAACGGGATCAATGGATTGGTGCAGGGACAAAGTTGAGATGGCCATGGCGCCACCTGCAGGGCAGAAGCGAGATGTGAGGGAGAGGTGAGGAGGAAGTAGGAAAGGAGAGAGAGGAGGGCGCTCACCTCCGGTGTTGTTGTGTTGTTCCCGTCCGGCGGAGGCGACGCATGGAGATGGAATCCCCGCTCCCCCTTGATCTGCAGGTGATGGAGCACTGGACTGCGTGCCGCACGGGGAGGAGCCCACCACCGGATCCGTCCTTCCTGCAAGGAGGAGATGTGGCCTTGGCACACGCGCAGCCACCAGCCACTCATAGTGCGGGATCCGGCCTCCACGGGCACATGGGCGGCCGCCACCCCCGCCCTCCCCAGCAAGGCCTGAGCTGCAACGTCCGCACCACCGCACCACGAGCCTGGCGCGAGCGAACTGCATGCTAAGGTGGTAGGTGGATGCGTCCTCCCAGAGGAGTAGTCGAACAGGGTGGAGTACGGGGGCGATGCGGCACGGCCGTCGGTGCTTCTGGGCAGAGGAGGGGAGGTGGAAGAGGAGTGGGTGCAGAGGCATGACAGGGAGCTCGTCGGAGTTGATTTGGCCTGATATCGAAGCAGTCGCGGCGGGATCAGGGCAAGCTTGACGGGATGACCCAGTAGTGGTGGTGGCTCATATGCTCTACGGCGCCACATCTCCAGCAGAGCAACGCCACCACAGGTTAGTGATGCGGCCGGGATCCATGGCCGCGGGGCGGGCGGCCAAATCTGGCGCGAGGAGGGCACCGTGGCCGGAGATTGACAGAGAGGAGGGAAGGGATCCATCACAAATCTGGCGAGGTTGATGGCTTGCATCACAAATCCGGTGGCGGGTGGACCAGATCCATCGAGAGTTGGCTCGGGGAAGAAACGATGGCGCCACCGCCTTCTTATGACACCGTGGGTGCCAGAGGAGAGGCGCGCCATTCGGGGATGTCACCACGGCGGCCATCCACCGGTCCGGCTGGTGAGGAGGTCGAACGGAGGCTCCGGTCCGAGAGTGCGGCACCGGGAGGAGGAGGCTGGGTGGGGACGACACCGTTGGGAGAGGGGAGAGGGTTGGAGGGGTGGTTGGGGTAGGGGATGGCGGGGGTGGGATTGGGGGAAGAAGGTGGAAGGGGATCGGGGAGTGACGCAAGGAAGAAGGTGGAAGGGGATCGGGGTGTGACACGGAGGAAGAAGGTGAGGTGGGTCGAGGGATGGTTAGTGTTAGCAGAATAAGCGTATGTGTTATCAGAATAAGCGTATATGTTATCAGAATAAGGTCTTAAGGGGTGTTATTAGAATAGTCCCTCTCTTAATTTAACGTACCAGTGAAGAAAACTACTACTTCCGATGAACTAACGATCCACACGTCCTGGTCGCACTTCCTGTCTGGGGCGTGCAGTACACTACCCTCTCCTAAGTGAACAATCACACATGCGCCAAATTATCGAAAACGTGTGAGAGTATGTATAAATAAACAACTTTAATTTCAATTATCGAAAAGGATTGAGAGTATGTACAGTTTGCCCTCTCTCAATAATTATGGTTTGTTGTGTTCGGCCTAAACTTGGTTGAACTTTACAAAGTTTGACTTCAGTCAAATCTAATATGCGGAGTAAATAAAAATGGAGGGCTACTACGTCCATCTGGGTTTTTAGTCCACACCATTTTTTAAATCAAAGTTAATAGCTGGACAAATAGAGTTACAGGGGAGCTGAAGACAAAGTTGTGAGAAGGCTTAGAAATCAATATAAAACTTATGCTCGTATTACCAACGTCGATCCTTCTTCGAGGAAACATTTGGTTCATAGCCAATTGTGTGATAAATTGCACCAACGTGAAAGACGACTGCGTCTCCAACGCAACCAAGGTGAACTGATGAAGGATATCATCTTTGTGGGTAACAAGAAAAGAGCACTGATGGAAGACATCTTGTTTTTCGTGGAAAATCGATCAGTTTCACCAGCCGATGCAACCATGAGGCGCAACTATGAGCATCAGTAGGTCATCGTGGTGATGCATCATCCATTTGGCATCAAGTTTGGGTGAGGAACCTATGAAGTTCGACAAATCCTTACTGTGGTCTGTTTCTTCTCATTAATCAAGCTCGAGGAAGGAAGAACCACGTGGCAGAGGACAGTGAGGCGGAACAACAATGGCCATCCAATTTTGTGCAGTTCCACTAAAATTGAGGAAGACATGCCCGGGTATGGAGATACGCACCGCTGTTTGCAAAAATATAAAAAAGGGATATAGTGTTGTAACTTTGTTTTGGCAGTGGTACAAGATTAACAACGACATCTCAATTGTCAATAAGAATTAATGAAAAGTACACCAACAAACAGAAGCATCATGATTATCTTGATGGGAACTAAACCAGGATACCCTAGAAAAAAAGCATTTCTTCATTTAACCAGTGATGGTATTAGATTAGCAGCAACAATAGAAGAATATGGACAATGACTGCACAACCACCATGTACTTTTTGTCGAAACAACATGTATACCTCCACCGAGGCATAAATCAGGACAACTTTTCGAGTGGCATTTCCTCTATAATAGTAGGTGATGTTGGACCAGCCGACGAACCCTAGCTACTATACATGGGGAGCTGGAGAGTAGTCGCATAGAAGAAAACCCGCATATAGCGACCTTGGGAGCTGGACCTATACAAGAAGTTATACCTCAGGTGGGCGAAATGTCGCTTAGGCGGGCGGGCGGGATCTGCCTACATGAGACAGCAAACAAGGGCGCGGAGGACCTTCGTCCGCGCCAGCCCCGGCTCCGAGAGGATGGTGCGCATCGGCTTCCTCCATCGCCGACGGCGACAACGTCAACGCTGCACCTCCTCACCTCCCCGAGCGACGGGATTTGGACGGATGTGTGACCACCGGTGAGGAGAGAGATAGAGTGGACACTGTCATATTTTTTTGATATGGAGAGGGTGAGAGAGCGGGACGCGAGAAACCCTATCAAACAAGAGGCTATATATACAATGGAGTAAAAAATCTCTCCATAGCAGTGGTTTTAAATAGAATATGCGAGTTCCCAGAAAAAAAAAACGAAAATTGACGGACAATTTTTTAACGTACCAAGAAAGAAAACTCGATCAAAAATACGCCCCCGCTTCCAGGTCGCGAGAGTCTTCGCGCACACACACATAGACATAGACATGCATCTGAGGATGGCTGGGTAAAACTGAATACGGATGGTTCCTTCTTGCCAGGGAACGGAACTGTTGTTACAGGCATGATACTAAGGGATCATGGTGGTGTTATAATTTTCCCTTCATGTAGAAGCTTGTGTTATTGCGTGAACGCACTGGAAGCAGAATTGTTAGCCATCAAAGAGGGTTTGTCTCTCACATTGCAGTGGAGTACTCTTTTTTTGACCCACACACCATAGAACAATCGTTCTACGGTAAATTATATTAATATAATAAAGTACATGGGGAGTCTAAGCTCCAAATATCAATATCGAGACCGACTGCCTTGAAGCTACAAATATGGTGATGATTAGGAATGAAGATCTTGATAGATCTCGGTTTGTTTTTTTGGTGCGTGAGATTAGATCGCTCATGGCACTCCGAAATACTTGTATTGCTCATGTTCAACGAAACAAAAACATTGTCAGTCATACTTTAGCTCATTATGGTAGGACTAGTGGCCGTATCGCTGTTTGGCTAGGTTCAGGCCCTGATGGCATTGTCGAACTTTGTAACTCCGAGTGTAACCTGGCTACATGAGTAATACAAGTTTGTTCCCGCAAAAAAAACATAAACATGCATATCTGTGTTTACGTAAAATTCCATCCCCATCTCCATCTCCAATCATATTTGTCCAACTGGCACATTATTTACGTTGTTAATTATATACGCAGCAGTATGAACGTACATTATCTCTTGTTTGCGTGCGTCCGGACCGCTGCCACTGTCGGTGTCAAAATCGGCAGATCTCGGGTAGGGCGTCCCAAGCTGTGCGTCATGGATCGATGGGTAACAGGAGATAGGGGACACGATGTTTACACAGGTTTAGGCCCTCTTAATGGAGGTAATACCCTACTTCCTGCTTGATTGTTCTTGATGAATATAGAGATTACAAGAGTTGATCTACCTCGAGATCATATGTTGTTGTCTAATCCTAAAGGTATGATGAGTAATGTCCTGATGATCTAGCATATCTCTATCGACTAGCCCGGCCTCGGATTATATAATGTACCAGAGGCCTAGGATAACAAGAGTCCTAGTCGAATACGTTGGTGGATAGGAGTCCTTGTCTTGATCATCAAGTCTTGTGGAATACTCCTTGTATGCGGCATGGGATGCCCGAAGTGGCCCATGAGTAAACCGCCTTGGGGGTCCTCGGCCCGATCCACCTGGTCAGGAGACGACGTGGTGAGTACCCCCTAGTCCAGGACACCGTCTGTAGCCCCCCTGAACCGGTCTTCAAGTTGGGGACGCTCCTTGATTCTTCTAAACTGTTCTTCATCTTCGGTCGTCGAGCTTGAAAACTGGTTCAACAAATCAACTCATCTTTGATCTTGAGGATCGCCCAAGTGAATCCAAAGGGTTTACACGTCGCATATCCGAGGAGCCCCTTTAAGTTATCGACCTTTTATCAATGCCTTGTTACTTATACGCCCACCTTGGGTTTGAAGTTGTTCCTGGGCGGCGGTGTCCTCTTGCATCCGAGCTCCGATGCCGGACTGCATTCAAGGTATCTTTTGCAGCCGAGCACCAACGCCGGACTGTATCCGAGCTCCAACGCCGGACTATATCCGAGGTGTCACAGATCACCTTGGCTCGAAGAAGTTTAAAGGAGGTTAGCCGAGCTTAATGCCGGAAATGCCCTCTATAGAGCCAGCCACTTGCATCCGAGATTTATGCCGGACTGCTTCCGAGGTGATGCACCACCTCGGGTTTGGGCTGATTGTTTACATATTCAATTTCCGATGTGTGTAAATTTATTTGCTGTCAATATGTATAACCAATAGCCCTCAAGGTGTGTGTCGGTCTAAAACCCGAGATGCACCTGAAGGAAAACATCAAACCACTGATCCTAGTAGCCCCTGAGACTCAGGTCGATGCGCGAAATTGCCCTGAGGAGCAACTCCTAGCTCGGCAGCGTACATAACAATAGAAACGCACTGTAATATACTAGAGATAATAGTGATCAGCGAACGGGCCCCCGCGAGAGGGTCATGAGAAGTCGTCGTGATATATTAGCTTGATGCCGGATAGGTCCCAGATGGTGCCTATTGTTGTCGAAGACGCGTTTGCCCATAGTTCGGTCAAGCCGAACACTGAGCCCTTTGAAATTTCTGCATTGAATAGGCAATGCACTAGCCCCCAAGACACTGGTCGGGTGGCAACACCAGATCAGGGGATCGTTGTGCCCCTTTAATATTAGTAAATGATAAACCCGAAGCCTAGTAGCCCCCGAGCCTTAACGCGGGCACGGGTGGCCGAATTAAGGATCGATATCCATAGTAAAATCACAAATTATGTGTAATGATTCTATGTATGCAAGTACTCTACATCATTAATGCTCGGATCCGCATTGTACAAATCTTTGTTGACCGACCATCGGCTTCAACCTCTTCGGCCAGTAGCCGAAGAGTGTTTTCCCACTTTATAAAGCCGTTATAAGGGCAAAGATTTATGGAAAATAAGGCAATCCGGCCATACAGTTTTATATACAAAGGTACACGGAGATATATGTTATATTAAATTTTAACGTAATAAACATATTCCAAAGAAAATAGTCCCGCTATCGGTTCCTTTCTTTGGTTCGTCATGCTTATCATGATCATGAAACCTCACCTCCGATCAATATGGGAGGAAAATATTGAGGATTTAGTTCGGGGAAAGTTCCCGAACTCTATGGTATTAATGAACCAAAATTTTCACTTCCGTCATTGCCGACCAATTATATCCTTTAAGATCGCTAGCTTTCGGCTTCACCTAGTCTGAGGTACTAACTCGGATGACCCGGTAGTAACAATCACAAAGGTGCTCCCTTTACTGCCTAGCCGAACAATCGGGAACGTAGGGGTAAGCACAGGAGCCAGGCAACCCAGCTTGGCCAAAATCTTAAGTCAAATTGATGCATATTTATGGCTTTATAACGATGATTACAGAAGGCAGCGCTTGTATACTGAATACAAATGCTGATGATATGTTTTATTTTGACTCTGTTGCGACCGTTTATCAGTTGAAAGTGGCCCATCGTTGGCTTCAACCCCTTTGTAGATACTACGCAGGGTGTTTCTGCAATAACAAGACAACCCTTAGCCGACGTCTTGGTGCCCGGAGGCGGTTGTGTTAGCAGAAACGAAGCAATCAGATAGGCGGGCTTTATAACTTTCACTTAGTCATAGGAGCTTAAAGTTGGGAGTCCAGCTACTAGCCCCTGGTTAGTGTTCGCCGACAGCCGAGGTCAAGCCGTAAACACTTCGGCCAATGTTATGAATGGCCCGTCATTTAACAGAGTCATCGGATCGCTGACCAGTTTAAGCTTATTGTGACAGTCAGTTTTCGGCTTTCTCCACTGAGGTGCTTAACCATGCGAGTTGAAAGCACAATCGCAGTGGTTCTCCCTTTGCACACCTAGCCGAACAAAGTGGAACGTAGGAGGAAAGCACAGGAGCCGGGCAACCCAACTATTGACCAAATACATAATTCGAAACCGATGCATATATAGCAATATCCGAGAATGTTTTTGCAGAATCTCTAAAGGTGTCCGGTGTTGCACTACGAGACTTATGCTGGAAACACACAAATAGTTTAAAAGTGCCATAGGCTCAAAAAGCCAAAAACTTATGTAAAAGCTAGACGTCGGGACTAAACCGAGATTTTGGTGCCAATTCGGAAATTGGAAAATAAAAAAATTGTGTTCCTGTCGTGCTTTAACATGACACATCCGATCTCAAGACTTTAAGCGGGTCAGCCTACAGCTTCAAGCTCCTTATCCCGAAGGCGGAGTGCTTCTCCGAGGCCAGTTTAGTGAACTAAACTCGAGCGGCTTTAGAGAGAAGCTAGGCTATCCGGCTATTGACCATACACTCGAGTCTAAAAAGGAGCGGTAGAAAAAGACTTTGCAATGACCAAGAAGAAAACACATTATTATGGAACGGCTCGTGTAAATTTTAAGAGCCCCCAGTTAACATGGATAAGGGAAGTTTCTTTTAACGAACAACGTATGTGAGCATGCTCGAACCGAACACAAGTTAAAAATTTAAAACTTTGAGCATGAAAACGACTTAGCTGGTTATTGTGTTCGGGATTGATGATGCGGTCCGAGCTTGATGCGGGACAAGGTTCCATCCCCCAAGCCGGTCCCGAGGTGGCGGAGCGAAGAGCTCGACACTCCGAAGTGGTGACATAGCACGACCAATGCAGGCCGGCAGAGTGACGCCGAAGTCCCCGGCGTGGGGTAATTAAGTTTTGACGAAGCCCCCCGTCCAGCCGAGGTGACGTGGTATGTCAGTACGCCGAGGTGACAACACTACCCAACCGAGATCATTTTCCTATGCACAAAAAATATTGCAAAACGGAGATAATAGTAATAATAATAAACTAAAAAAATTGTTGCATGATAAATATTTATGCAAAGTGAGTAATAAAAGAAATATGGCTTGTGCGCCGAACACTCGCTGAGGTAGAGCTTTCTCGGTAATGCTGAAGTCCCCGAGGCAACCGAACACGTCGGTATGGCAACACGACCAACAAGGTGATCACGCGAGACGATTTACGCCGAATAGGACGATAGCGTCGGCTTGCCGAAGAGACCATGTGACACAGTGATAGGTCTCCGTCGTATCTATTTTTCCAAACACTTTTGCCCTTGTTTTGGACTCTAACTTGCATGATTTCAATGGAACTAACCCAGACTGACGCTGTTTTCAGCAGACTTTCCATGGTGTTATTTATTGCAGAAACAAAATTTCTCGGAATGACCTGAAACTCCACAGAACATCTTTTTGGAAATATTAAAAATACTGGAAGAAAAATCCACGTCAGGGGGCCCACACCCTGTCCATGAGGGTGGGGGGCGCGCCTGTCCCCCTGGGTGCGCCCCCTGTCTCGTGGGCCCCCTGACGCTCCACCGACCTCAAACCAACTCCATATGTTCACTTTCGGGGAGAAGAAAATCGGAGAGAAGGATTCATCGTGTTTTACGATACGGAGCCGCCGCCAAGCCCGAAAACCTCTCGGGAGGGCTGATCTGGAGTCCGTTCGGGGCTCCGGAGAGGGGAATCCGTCGCCGTCGTCATCATCAACCATCCTCTATCACCAATTTTATGATGCTCACCTCCGGTAATTCCATCGTAGGCTTGTTGGACGGTGATGGGTTGGATGAGATTTATCATGTAATCGAGTTAGTTTTGTTAGGGTTTGATCCCTAGTATCCACTATGTTCTGAGATTGATGTTGCTATGACTTTGCTATGCTTAATGCTTGTCACTAGGGCCCGAGTGCCATGATCTCAGATCTGAACCTATTATGTTTTGATGAATATATGTGAGTTCTTGATCCTATCTTGCAAGTCTATAGTCACCTACTATGTGTTATGATCCAGCAACCCCGAAGTGACAATAATCGGGACCACTCCCGGTGATGACCATAGTTTGAGGAGTTCATGTATTCACTATGTGTTAATGCCTTGGTCCGGTACTCTATTAAAAGGAGGCCTTAATATCCCTTAGTTTCCGCTAGGACTTCGCTGCCACGGGAGGGTAG
Source organism: Aegilops bicornis (assembly GCA_021605145.1). Lineage (NCBI taxonomy): Eukaryota > Viridiplantae > Streptophyta > Magnoliopsida > Poales > Poaceae > Aegilops > Aegilops bicornis. The sequence continues at coordinate 651,652,011 of CM038672.1, forward strand.
GATAAAAGATGTCATGCAAGTTCTTTTCCATAAGCACGTATGACTATATTCGGAATACATGCCTACATTACATTGATGAATTGCAGCTAGTTCTGTGTCACCCTATGTTATGATTGTTACATGATGAACCACATCCGGCATAATTCTCCATCACCGATCCAATGCCTATGAGCTTTTCACATATTGTTCTTCGCTTATTTACTTTTCCGTTGCTACTGTTACAATTACTACAAAACCCAAAAATATTACTTTTACTACTGTTACCGTTACTTCCATATTACTTTGCTACTAAATACTTTGCTGCAGATACTAAGTTATCCAAGTGTGGTTGAATTGACAACTCAACTGCTAATACTTGAGAATATTCTTTGGCTCCCCTTGTGTCGAATCAATAAATTTGGGTTGAATACTCTACCCTTGAAAACGGTTGCGATCCGCTATACTTGTGGGTTATCACACAGTCGAAGTCCACTACCTGCACATGTAAAATAGTGTAGGCAACAATAATAATATAATATATAAAAATCCTCGCTTAATTGATTTACGCAAAATAATTTATTTAAAGATATGTGGCCTGGCGCCGAAGTCAATGTCGATGAAGGGCGTCGGCGTGATGCGGTAAAGGCGTGGCAAAGCCTGAATTCACAGGTCGGACCGAGTTCCGGATGCGGCGTTCGCCGAACTATGTGCCGAAACTGACCGAACCACCATGGGACCGTCGTTAATGCGGCCACCATTTGATAGACCTGGTTTATTTGTTGTAGCAGTCCGAAGAAAAGGACTCCCAAAACTGGGACTCGATCCGCACACCCAATGCCTGATGGGCGGTGAAGAGACGGCATGGCGATGCTGGTAAAGGTTGGCTCGCCGAGGCAAAGCCCCCGGTCCAGCTAACGTGACGAAGCTGGTCGGCTGACGACGCCGAATTCTCCGGAGTAGGTTGATGAAGGGATGGCGAAGCCCCCGGTCCGGACGAGGTGACGGAGCAGGTCGGTAAGGAGATGTTGCACCTGCCATGTCAGTCGAGGTGTTGAAGTAGTTCGGCGTGATGGACATCGGCTCGAAGAAGCAATGGTGCGGCTATGCCGATGCAGGTCGTAACTCATGACGTGGTCAATGCCGGCTTGATGAAGTGACTGTGCGGCGATGCCGGTGTGCCCGCTCCGTGTAATCCGTGGGGCGGCGATGTTGGTGATGATTTGTCCTTCACAATGCTGAATTCTTGTTCGGCTTGCCGCGATGATAATCCGAAGAAGTTGAGCTTGGCTCAACAAAGCGACGACGTGTCCAGCGCAGGTCGGCGGCCGTGGAGCAAAGTTGTCGGGCTGGTTTGACATCGGCGTGATGGTGAATATCATATTGGAAAAGACATTAAAATTAGCGGGATGTGTTTGGGAACAAAACACAATACCCCATACAAAACTTCCTTCAAAAAGGATGTCCGAAATCCCGTTCATGAAAAAGATGAACTCGGGTCGGATTCGTTCTCGCGCAGAAAATAGATCTGAAAAGTGATGCACTAATCGGAAGGTTCCCGGAGTTTGAATGGCTGGATCGAGCTGAAATTTTGAGTGGTGGTAGATATAGGAATTCTGCAGTGGATCAACGGTTGGATCTTCCAAAGGACGTCCGAGATAGATGCTGGACACCACGCTTCAAACTCGTGTAGATTCCCGTCCAGATTCGATGGGGCTCCGGTATATCGAAGACCGGCGGATATTGCTCCATCGGAACATGACGGAATTTTACAGTGTTGTTGTAGACTCAATTCCGCACAATTCCATCAGAGGAATTGTCAAAGCGATGCTTGAGGAGGTGGTGGTAGCGGATATAAGTTCCCTGTTCGGAAAAACAGCACGGTCGCCCGAGGGCAATGTTGACGTTGAATCCCCGAGCTCCATGGATGATTCCTCCATGATCTTGATAGAGATCGGGGTTGATGTTGATGAAGGCCCTCGTCCGAACATGATGATTGGAGGTAGGGAACAGTCCTCGGTCAAGCCAAGGTGACCAGTCGAGGCAGCGACGAAGACGCCGACGTTGTAGTTGATCTGCAGGTGAGCCATTGATCCTTTTGCCGGACACACAGCGGAACTCTCAATGAAAGCACCATTGTCGGTGTCAAATCCGGCTGATCTCGGGTAGGGGTTCCCAAGCTATGCGTCATAGATTGATGGGTAACAGGAGACAGGGGACACGATGTTTACCCAGGTTCGGGCCCTCTTAATGGAGGTAATACCCTACTTCCTGCTTGATTGGTCTTGATGAATATAGAGATTACAAGAGTTGATCTACCTCCAGATCATATGTTGTGGTCTAAACCCTAAAGGTATGATTGTCGGTGTCAAAACTGGCGGATCTCGGGTAGGGGGTCCCGATCTGTGCGTCAAGGCTGATGGTAACAGGAAGCAAGGGACACAGATGTTTACCCAGGTTCGGGCCCTCTCGATGGAGGTAAAACCCTACTTCTGCTTGATTAATATTGATGATATGGGTAGTACAAGAGTAGATCTACCAGGAGATCGTAGAGGCTAAACCCTAAGAGCTAGCCTATGATGGTATGATTGTAATTATGATCGGCCTTCTAAGGACCAGGCTTCAATGACGATGAGTCCGGCATGCAGTCTTGTCTTCGGCATTGCAGGGCGGGTTCCTTCTCCGAATACTCCAAAGTGCCTGTTACAACGAATAGTGTCCGGCCTCCAATCAATGTTGTGCTCCTCGGCTTCGGTGCCTCAGTAATGACCATCTCCACGTGTCGGGCGGATGCGAGGAGTCGAGGCATTTTTGCATTTGCCACCCTTGATCCTCCGGGCTAACCGTCTATTTGAAGGGACGGGGATTCTCAGATCCAAACTCACTCTCCCTCCCAGAGCCAGCAACCAACAGAGTGCTCCGCGAAAAGCCATTCCAACATGGCCGACCGTCGCAGCTCTTCTGCTTGCCCTTCCCATTCCAAGTCGGGGGATTGGGGAGAGTGTTCAGTTCCTCATAGCCGTTTGATAAAGTTACAAACCCAAGGGTTTCTCCCACCGGCGTTCATGGTCCCCATCCGAGCTGGAATAACCACTTACGACGGACGAGACCAAGCTGAGGGATCTCCTAACCCATCTCCGGAGGAGCGTATATGTCTGATCCCTCATTTGTTGAGGGGCGTCGGGTTCCCTATCCACCCGTTTCTTCGCGGGCTCCTGGAGTTCTACGGCCTCCAGTTACACGATCTTACCCCTGCCTCTATTCTGCACATAGCAGGGTATGTTGCCCTTTGCGAGCTGTTTTTTGGCTGCAAACCACACTTCGGATTATGGAGGAAGTTGTTCTGCCTCGTCCCCCGCACCCAGGGGGAGTCCCTATGTCAAGTGGGCGGGGCTGAAGTATGGCGCATTGCCGAGAACGGATACCTGCCCGACACTCCTGAGAAGGCACCAGAAAACTGGACTTCAGAGTGGTTCTATATAAACGACGTCCCCCTTCCGGATCCAGTTCGGCCAGGTCTCCGCAAGTTCAGCAACGCCCCGCCGAGGGCACGCCTAAGCTGGCGCCCCGGGGCCCTCAAGAAGAGGACACAAGGGAAATATTCCTCCTGATGGACAGGATAAAGTTACTGGCCAAATCCGGTTTGACGATAGTTGAGGTTATGGTGATATGCATAAGACGGGGAGTGCAGCCGCTCCAATATCGGGGGAAGCCCTTGTGGCATTTCAACGGGGAAGATGATGCCACCCGCTACGGCCGTAAGGGTCCGGACTCCGCTGCTGCTCTGGCAAGGATATTGTCCGATTTGTACAAAGGGGAAGAGGAGGAATTCCTTCGCATAAAAACGCTGGACGGATTCTCCATGTACAACCCCCCAGCGTGGGTAAGTTGCCATTCTTTTTCCCTGCTTTCCTTACTCTGGCGTTCTTCTACTAAGATTACTTGCATCAATGCTTCTGAGTAGGAACTAAGGAGGGCCGTAGAAGGAATCTTCAGCCCCCGCAACCAGAGGACCCTGGCAGGGCTATAGATCCGGGACTTAAAGTGGATCCGGATATCACTGTGGAGCTTGTCAATGGGGTATTCTACCAGGCGAGCTGGGATGGCGCCCTAGTGGCCATTACGGCCGACTACCCTGGACTGCTCCCCAGGTAATACGATTTATCTTTGAGGTGTCGTTCTATTTGCAGAAACGACGGCCAAAGCGAGGGGCCGAGCCCCTAGGGACTCGTCAACCACGAGCGTCCAGATCGGGCAGGCTCAAGAGGAAGGCGGTGAGGGTTGACACACCGCTACAGAGGTAAAGCAATGACCTGTCCTGTAATTATAGAATTTAAAATATGACAGCGCCCTTTGTGTCTGGCAGGAAGAGGAATAACCGGACTATATCCGGCGACCCTACCAATCACGCCTCCACCAGCCGAGTTCCAGAACCGGCTTCGGGGGCGGAGGCGGACACGGGGCCAGCACCGCATAGCTCTCCAACAGAGAGTGCGGATATGCTCTCAGCCACGAATTCCGAAGTAGAGAGCGCCATGAATCACAAAGCGCCGATGAGCCGCATTTCTCGAACAACATATTTCCGAAGAGGCATTTAATGCCTTCAATTCAGAGACGCATACATCCGAAGCTGCTCAAGGCGGGCTTGCCCGACGCACCAAAGATACCAAAGATATACGGGTAAGAAAATTTTATAAGCATGTGTAGCAGTAGCCCCTGAGACTTGAAACGGTTGAAACAACAGTTTTAAGGATCAATGTATGTATAGGTCCTTGTAGAGAAGAACGAGCAATTGTCTCGGGAGCTGGAGGGATGCAAGGCCCAACTGAGGGCCGCAGTTGCCAAATTAGAGGAACCCCAAAAGCCCTCATCTGGTAACAATTGTCACAATTGCACGAAGATGCACTAGTTAGTAAATGGCTGATGTGACAAGTCTAATGTAAAATTCTGCAGACAATCCTGTGGTGAATCCGAGGGCGTAAGAGAGGACGATCGCATCCCAAAAAGCAGCTAGAGGCTGGCGGCGCATTCTTACGCGAAGAAGGCAGGAGAAGAACGATCTTCAAGATGCCAAAGTTCAGCTGGACATGGAGTTAAAAGATCTCCGCGCTCAGCTGGCGGACTCCGTGAAGGAGAACAAGAGGCTTCGACGCGGCATTTATGGTAAGTGCTTAGACGAACTGTTGTACAGTTCGGCGAGGATGTATATTTGAAAGAATTTTGCTTGCAGGAATGTTAACAGGTCGCCCTGAGGAGGAGATGCCCTCATCTGCACATGATTTACTGCAAGACCTTTCGCAACTGCACGAGCGAGCTCGACAAGTGATGCATGGTGTTGCTCAGGCTTTGTGGCCATCAAGCCTACTATCGAATGGCATGGGGGAACTTGAGGACCTGCTTCAAGGAGCCCGGCGGCGCTTCCGTCTATGGAAGATATCAGCATGCCGGCAAGGAGCAAGAGAAGCCTGGGCAATGGTGAAGACGCGCTACACCAAGCTGGACCCGAACCATATGGCCGAAGTGGGACCGGCAGGGCCCGATGGGCAAGAAATTCCCGTTAGTCTGGTGTATGACCAGGTAGCGTTAGCCGCTAAGTATTCTCAACAGGATTGTAAGCTAGATAGCCTGTTGGATGGTATAGAAGAGGAATGTAATCAGTCCAAGTGACTGTGTAATTTAATGGGCATGATGAGCCCCTAGCCAGATTAGAATCATTTGTCATGGCAGACCTTTTCGCCTCAGCCCCCGGATCCTATAGTCTGGGGTGTGTCCGGATACCCGCTCAGCTATGCAAAACCGAGGTATGCGTGGAAACAAGGCGTAGGGGTCATAAGTGCTTGAACAGACAAGTACCCAACTAGTTATGTTATATTACATGGATAGCAAGAAACATCTTCCAGAGAGAATAGTTCCGTTAGGGGTTCCTTTCCATGGGACGCATGCGACGATGTCCGGATTGCGAACGAAGGCGCAGGATACAAGAATTTTGGGGATTTATGTTATAATAAATGAATACATCTTTTGTTCACCGACCGAATATTCTCTTAAGGAAGCTAGCTTTCGGCTTCACCCAGTCTGAGGTACACATCTGGCTGAACCGGCAGTAACAATCACAGAGGTGCTCCCCTTATGCCCTAGCTGAATTAACGGGAACGTAGGGCATAAACACAAGAGCCAGGCAACCCATCTTGGCAACATCTTAAGTCATATCGATGCATATAATGGTGAAGGAAAGGCACATATGGAAAAAGAATGCATATGCGACGGGCAGAAAGCCATGTGAGTAATCATTTTTAGCTTCCGTATAGGAAGCCCCCAGGTATTGCTTACACACTTAGTGCAACCGGAGTGATCCGGAAATCCGCACTGTATTGAATACTTTGTGTGAAGGAAAAAAAAGGGGCGAGAAAGGAAAAGGGGATGGGGCGTAATTAAAAGGGAGGGGTTAGGAGACGAACACTGTGTTCGGCGCTAGGCGTAGAATCTCCGTAGTCTTTCCGCGTTCCATGAGTTCGGCTCGAGTTTGTTATCGGATGCATTACGTAAGCGGTACGCTCCTCCGGTGAGAACTTTGTCAATGACGAACGGACCCTCCCACTTGGGTTTGAGTTTGTCCTTCTTCTTCTCCGGTAGTCGTAGAACAAGCTCGCCAATATTGTAAGTTTTGGCCCGCACTTCTCTGCTTTGGTATCGTCGAGCCTGCTGCTGATAGAATGTGGAACGAGCTTTTGCGACATCGCGCTCCTCCTCCAGGGCATCCAAATTATTCTGCCGATCTAACTCGGCTTCCTTCTCTTCGTACATGCGTACGCGTGGCGAATCATGTATTATGTCGCAAGGTAAGACTGCTTTCGCGTCGTACACCATAAAAAATGGTGTATATCCGGTGGTGCGATTTGGCGTGGTCCGTAGCCCCCAGAGTACGGAGTCGAGATCCTCCACCCAGTGCGTATCCGACTCACAAGGATCGCACTAGTCCGGGCTTGATGCCACTCATGATGAGACCATTTGCCCGCTCTACCTGGCCGCTTTGTTTGGGGTGGTAGACGAAGCGTAATCGAGCTTGATGCCCATTTTGCGCGCAAGTTTTCACTTTGTCGGCTGTGAAATTTGAGCCATTATCGGTGATGATGCTATGGGGACACCGTGACGGTGTAATGCACCCCGGATATGAAGTCTATTATCGGTACGGATTCAGCCGCTTTTGACCGGGTTTAGCTTCTATCCATTTGGTGAATTTGTCCACCATGACCAATAAGTATTTCTTCTTATGGCTTCCCCCTTTAAGAGGTCCGACCATATCCAGCCCCCAGACCGCAAAGGGCCAAGTTATGCGGATTGTTTGGAGAGCGGTAGGGGGCATATGACTTTGATTGGCAAAGAGCTGGCAACCGACGTAATGTTGGACAAGGTCTTGTCGCCTTTCGGGCCGTCGGCCAATAGAAGCCTCAGACGGAAGGCCTTGCCGACTAATGCCCGAGTCGCGGCGTGGTGCCCGCCCAGCCGGCATGGATTTCAGCCAAGAGCTGCCGCCTTCCTCTTCGGAGATGCATCTTTGTAGTACACGGTAGCGCTTTTCTTGTAGAGTTCCCCTTCAGAGACTTTGTAAGCTTTAGAACGCCGGACAATGCAGCGTGCTTCATTTTGGTCTTCGGGGAGCTCCTGCCTATTTAGGTAGGCCAAGAAGGGCTCGGTCCACGGGGCGATGACAGCCATGATTTCGTGGGCCGAGAACGTTATTTCGGGGGTAGAACCTCCGACTATGTCTGATGGTTCGAAATCTGGGGATGTATTCGAATCCATGCTAGTATTGCCGGACTCCCCTTCTCATACTACGGATGGCTTGAACAGTCGTTCCAAGAATATGTTAGGTGGGACAGGGTCGCGTTTAGCGCCGATGCGAGCGAGGACATCCGCCGCTTGATTGTTTTCTCAAGCCACATGGTGGAATTCGAGCCCCTCGAACCGAACTGACATTTTGAGGACGACATTATGGTAGGCCGCCATTTTTGGGTCCTTGGCATCAAAATCTCCTTTTATCTGTGATATTGTGAAGTTTGAGTCCCCGCACACTTCTAGGCGTTGAATGCCCATAGAGACTGCCATCCGAAGACTGTGCAATAGAGCCTCGTATTCGGCTGCATTGTTGGAGTATGTGTATAATATTTGGAGGATGTACTGGACCGTGTCGGTGGGAGACGTCAGGACTACACCTGCTCCCAATTCGGCCAGCATTTTAGAGCCGTCGAAGTGCATGATCCAGTTTGAGTATGCGCCGTACTCTTTAGGGAGTTCGGCTTCTGTCCATTCGGCGACGAAGTCCACCAATGCGTGCGACATGATCCAGTTTGTACGTTATGTCGAACGAGAGGAGCTCAATGGCCCATTTGGCAATCCGGCCCGTAGCATAGCGGTTATTTATTATGTCATTGAGTGGTACTTCGGAGGCCACCGTAATCGAACACTCTTGAAAGTAGTGTCGTAGCTTCCGGGATGCCATGAACACCGCGTATGCTATTTTTTGATAGTGTGGGTATCGGGATTTGCATGGGGTTAGGACCGTGGACACGTAGTAGACCGGCTTTTGGAGCGGGTATTTGTATCCGTCAGCCTCTCGTTCAACGACGAGCACTGCGCTTACGACTTGATGCGTTGCAGCTATGTACAACAGCATAGGTTCGTCGACATTCGGCGCTGTTAGTACTGGATTACTGGCCAATAAGGTCTTTATTTCATCCAGTCCGGCCGCGGCTGCATCCGTCCATACGAAGTGTTCGGTGCGCCGAAGAAGGCGGTAAAGCGGTAGTGCCTTTTCTCCTAACCTAGAGATAAAGCGGCTAAGAGCAGCCACGCATCTGGCTTGTTTTTGGATGTGCTTGAGGTATGTTGATATGGCCAACTGTGACAGAGCTCGGATCTTTGTCGGATTCGCTTCAATTCCTCTGTTGGAAACGATGAAGCCGAGTAGCTTCCCCGAGGGGACGCCAAGAACACATTTTCCGGATTCAGCATGATGTCGTATGTCCGGAGATTGTCGAATGTAAGCCTCAAGTCATCTATTAGGGTTTTGACGTGTCTTGTTTTTATGACCACGTCGTCCACATATGCCTCCACTGTTTTGCCAATTTGCTTTTCCAGGCATGTTTGAATCATGCGTTGGTAGGTTGCACCGACGTTCTTGAGCCCGAAAGGCATAGTGTTGAAGCAGAGAGGGCCATATGGCGTTATGAAAGCTGTTGCAGCTTGGTCAGACTCTGCCATCTTTATTTGATGGTATCCAGAGTATGCATCGAGAAAACATAGCGAGTCGTGTCCAGCTGTGGCATCGATGATTTGATCGATGCGAGGGAGGGGAAAGGGATCCTTGGGGCAAGCCTTGTTGAGGTCTTTGAAGTCGACGCATAGGCGCCAGGATTTGTCCTTCTTTGGTACCATCACCAAATTTGCCAGCCAATCCGGATGTTTGATATCTCTGATAAATCCGGCCTCTAGTAGCTTGGCTAACTCTTCCCCCATTGCTTGTCGTTTGGGCTCTGAGAATCGCCTTAGGGTCTGCTTGACTGGTTTATATCCTTTTAGAATATTGAGGTCGTGTCGGCCAGTCTGCGTGGGATGCCTGGTATGTCCGATGGGTGCCTGGCGAAAATGTCCTAATTCTCGCGTAGGAAATCTCGTAGTGCGGCATCAATTGCGGGGCTCAGCTGTGTCCCGATGGAAGCTGTCTTCGTGGGGTCTGTTGGGTGGACCTGGAATTTGACTATCTCGTCCGCAGGTTTGAATGAGGTGGACTTGGGTCGTTTGTTTAGTATCACGTCGTCCCTGTCCACAGTGGCCCGCAGTGTTGCTAACTCTTCGGCTGCTAGGGCTTCAGATAATGCCTCCAAGGCCAGAGCTGCGGTTTTGTTTTCGGCGCGAAGCGCAACGTCCGGATCACTGGCTAGAGTGATGATTCCATTGGGTCCGGGCATTTTAAGCTTCATGTATCCATAATGGGGTACAACTTGAAAGCTTGTAAACGCGTCCCGCCCTAGAAGGGCGTGGTATCTGCTGCTAAAAGGAGCCACCTGGAATGTGATTTCCTCGGACCTATAATTCTCCGGGGGTACCGAATACCACATCGAGTGTGATTTTTCCCGCACACCGCGCTTCCCGAGTAGGGATAATTCCTTTGAAGTTCGTGCTGCTTTGTTCAATGCGGCTTTTATCAATCTCCATCTTGCCGAGTGTTTCTTCATAAATCAGATTTAATCCGCTTCCTTCATCCATGAGTACTTTACTGAGCCGAAAGCCATCTACGGTCGGACTAAGGACCAGAGCGGCTGGTGCCCGGACAGCCCGGAATCGAGGTTCGTCACTGGCATTAAAAGTTATAGCAGTGTCATTCCAAGGGTTTGTTTTTGCCACACGGTAAATTTCAGTGGAGCTTCGACGAGCTCGCTTGCGCCTATTGTTTGAGGCGAAAGTCTCGAAGACTGTTAGTACCGTATTGTGTTCGCTGGCGGGATGTTGTTCCGCTTTATGGCCCACAAGAAGGTCCTCGCCACCTTTTGCCACCTGCCGGAGTATCCAACATGCCTTAAGGCTACGAGTAGGTGTTGTATCCGGAGTATTGTGGAGCTTCCATGGTCTGTCGAGCCATTCTTCCAATACGGATCTCCGCCCTGGAGTGGGCTTTGGTTTCTTGGGGGTTGGGTCAGACGACTTACGAGAGTTCGTCCGTTTAGTTCGGACGAAGGTTTTTGGTGAGAGCAGTACTATCCCAAAATTCTGTTTGGGTCTTCCAAGCGCTCTCCATCGCACAGTACTTCTGTACTATGGTTGCCAAGTCCGTGAAGCATACTATGTCGCGGCGGCTTATAGCATTGAGGAGTCCTTCGTCCATGCAGTTTTTGCAAAAAAGTGAGACCATGTCCTCTTCGCGGAAGTCCCTGACCTTGTTAAGCGCAAGGAGGAATCTGGCCCAGTAGCGATGTACGGTTTCCGGGGGCTCTTGCCTGATGCGGGAGAGACAGTTTAGGTCCAGTTTAGAGTCCGGATTTTGACCCGATCTAACGCCCAAGGGTGGGGGCGGTCCCGAGCTAAACAACTCAGAATCCGGGGTGCCCAATTTCTTCGGCCCGATGCCCGATTTTAAGTCCGGGACCTGGGTCAGGTTTTCCTTTGAGTAGGTCTTTGGCTCAAGGAGTTCGGTGATCTGAATACAACTTGTCCTCAAAGTTGAGGGACAATCCGCGTGTGGCTCCTCCGCTATCGCTATCTCATGGGTGGCCGGCGGGGACCTGATGTCCCTTTGGTCGGGTTTAAGCCCAATCCGGTCGTAGTCTGTAGTGATTCCCAGAGCGGTGATGCGATCCAAGAATTCGTTAAGGGAGGAGAGATCCATTAGATCCATCTGTCCGGCGAGTTCCGAACGGACGTGAAGGTTATGATCGATGACCCGAGAAGTCATTGTCGGCGCCACCGCCGATGGGGCGGCCATGATAAATCCGCCGAGCCGGAGCATCTGGCCTACAGCCAGAGCCCCCTCCGAGGTAATGTCGTCCTTGACAAAGAGACAAGCCATCGAGCTCGACGGGCGACTACGTAGGGACTCTCAATGAAAGCACCAATGTCGGTGTCAAAACCGCGGATCTGGTAGGGGGTCCCGATCTGTGCGTCAAGGCTGATGGTAACAGGAAGCAAGGGACACAGATGTTTACCCAGGTTCGGGCCCTCTCGATGGAGGTAAAACCCTACTACCTACTTGATTAATATTGATGATATGGGTAGTACAAGAGTAGATCTACCACGATATCGTAGAGGCTAAACCCTATGAGCTAGCCTATGATGGTATGATTGTAATTGTGATCGGCCTTCTAAGGACCAACCTCTCCGGTTTATATAGACACCGGAGAGGGCTAGGGTTTACATGGAGTCGGTTACAAGGAAGGAAATATAATATCCGGATCGCCAAGCTTGCCTTCCACGCCAAGGAAAGTCCCATACGGACACGGGCCGAAGTCTTGAGTCTTGTATCTTCACGCTTCAATAGTCCGGACGTTGTACACAGTCCGTCAGTCCGGATACCCCCTAATCCAGGACTCCCTCAATGATGAGTAATGTCATGATGATCTAGCATATCTCTATCGACTAGCCCGGCCTCGGCTTATATAATGTACCAAAGGCCTAGGATAACAAGAGTCCTAGTCGAATACGTTGGTGGAGAGGAGTCCTTGCCTTGATCATGAAGTCTTGTGGAATACTCCTTGTATGCGGCATGGGCTGCCCGAAGTGGCCCATGAGTAAACCGCCATGGGGGTCCTCGGCCCAATCCACCTGGTCGGGAGACGACATGGTGAGTACCCCCTAGTCCAGGACACCGTCAGCCACGCCCGCTCCAGACCAACCCGAACCATCTTCCTCACCCGCGCGTACTTCCCACCCGAAACGGTCAGTGCCGCATTCATGCCCGGCCAGAGCGGACGCGACCTCTCACTGGCGCCGACATTGAAGCGGCGCGCCAGCCGAGAGAGCATCGCCCGTGCCGCTTCCCGTTGCATGCGACTGCTCCGCATTCAAAGGTCGCAATAGCCGGCCACAACATGCATGTAAAAACTTCTTGGGAGTCCGTGTTACAGCTAGCCGTCCTCCCCCAACTCGTCAATCTCTTCCACTAGTGCTAGTACTCCATGGCACGATCCATCGACAAGTAGGCAGGAAAGTTATCATATACTTGGTTTGCGGTGAGTGGCATGTCGAGCGACCGTGTGGGGTTGAGCCGTGGAGGAGGGTGAGACACGAACGCGACAGACGTGATTTAAACGTTGGTTTTTCTCTCCGTTTCCATTTTTTCTCCAGAAAAACGGAAACTTTCCTCTCCATTTTGATTCCTACTCCAAGGTTGCCCCATTACAACATTCCATTAAATACAAAGGAAAACTAACACACATGCTGATGCATGGCAATGATTCACAGATCATAGCCAATATTTACTTCACAACTAAAGACAAAAGTTGTGAGAGCATGTACGAAAGAAAAACTATTGATGGGGTCACTACGACTTAAACCCTAAACCCTAAACATGATTTAATTTCCTGGCTAGGTAGAACCTGTCGAAGGAAAGATGGCTGACACCCTCGGATCATACGATGCTTTTGTGCAGTTTCACTAAAACCGATTTGAGCATCCCTGATGGCAAAGATATTGAAGGAGTGTGATTAGAATACTAGTACTGGCACTAGTTCATGAGACATAAACTCATCACAAATAGAAGCCGGTAGAAGTAGAGAAAGATCGACATGGAGATGGAGCTACATGGGGAGCTGCGGCAATGGAGCAGGCCGGATCCAAAAGGAAGATGTACTACCTGGGACGTCGGGTTGTAGCTAGAAGGGAGGTTGGGACGCGGCATCAGCCCGTACCACGGGGACCCCCGATTGGGATGCACCGACTGTGGGTTTTCTCCCTCGCCGATGTCAACCGCGTCTGCGCAGAACATTTTTCCCTTCCCCCAGCGGAGGGATCATGCCGGATATGTGACCAGCGGTGTGGCCACCGTCGTTCTATGCTTGTGAAGAGAGCAACCCAAGCAAGTAGGCTTGTAGCTTAGGCTCCTGCTAGTGTATATATAGTGGTTTTCTTTTTCTCTCCATATCAACCATTTTATATTGCGTACATGTCATTGAAGAGTGAAATGATGTTTGCTTCTTCTGACTAACTTACTGTGTGATTTGACTGCTCCTTAGTGGCCCCTACACGTACTCCCCCTACGTGTATGACCGTTCCAGAGTCTCACTTGTACTTATCTCTATTTTCTTGCATGACACGTGAGTAGACAGGATGCACATAGAGGAATTTTGTTACTCCACGTTGTTACGTAGTACTGGACTACTAGTACCAACTCTCTCCTTCCGGTTCACTACTGGTACTCCCTCCGTCATGGCTTATTGGTCCCCTTTGTACTCAATTCATGGGATCGTTTTCCTCAAGAAATTGTCTTTACCAACGTATTAATATCGGGAATGCATGCGTGAACAACGAATGATTAAACCTTGCATGCAACGTTTTGACAAAGCATTGACTTATGAACATGTGAATGTAAGGGACTACAACCTCGTGCATGCATGCAACAGTCACACGTACACATGGAAACAAAAAAGCGTGCGACGCCCTAATGCATGCATGTCCGAGCACATGATGGAACACGTGTGGTCACGCTCAAGTGCTCAACCTAAACGTGCATGCACACACATACTCAGCCAGGGTGAGCTAGTGACCGTATAAACACCGAAAAATGTATATATTGAGCGCAATGAGCGTATTATGAGGTCCACTGACCGTATTTTTACAAATATACAGTGACAGATAGTGTATTTGTCTCGTTTGAAATTAAGCCATATTAACCAGAAAGGAGGCAGTATGGACTAGCATTACTTTTTTGTGTCCCGTCAACTTGTCGAACGAGGAGAAGCTTGCAGGACGGGAGAAGCTTGCAGGACGGGAGAAGCTTGCGCGCGGTGGCTCGCAGGACAAGGAGAAATTTTTGACTAGTGCAAGCTCTCCCTCACTCCAGCGGTGGACGTGCAACGGTTAATTCGATGTCAGATTGCCAGAAGCATACACTATACTAGTTCTAGTATTATTGTTCGACTTCCCGAAGAGGCGAACAGCCAAGCGCAAAGTATACTAGTACTAGTACTACTACTATAGAGGTATGTACTATACTATACTAGGAACCGGATGAAGGAGCGTCTGCACTCTGATTATATTTTAAAAATGTGATAAAGCAATCTTCAACACATTTAGTTCTCTTTGAGGGTTCTCGCATGTGATAATGGAAGTTCATTGCATGGAACACTCGCCACAATTCTTGCTTAATTCTGGCTCAGATCCTTTTACAAATAGGAGCGCTCGGTAATATTTCCTCTTTTATTGTTATCCATCATGTAAACAGGTCAGCAAACCTTGCGACGCATCTTTGTGCGAACCGTGCTTGCTGCACTTTGAATGTGGCCGAGAGCTGGCTTGATGAAACACCTTGCTTCCTTGTTCTTTTTTGCGGGGTACCTCGCTTCCTAGTGACCAGTCTCTTGGCTGATCATCCTAAGAAATCTTATATATGAATAAAGCTCTGTCATTTACCCGCAAAAAAGATTAAGCCATATTAACCGAAAAGGAGGGAGTATGGACTAGCACTACTTTTTGGTGTGTCCCGTCAACTCGCAGAACGAGGAGAAGCTTGCAGGACAAGGTGAAGCTCGCTTACGCCTTTTGACTAATGCAACCTACCCTTGCCTAGGCGGTGGCATGCAGCAGTTCATTCAGCGTCAGATTGCCACATGCATACACTGTAGTACCCAACATGTGGAGTACCATCATTGTTTGACTTCACGAAGAGGCGAAGAGCCAAGCACAAGGTTTATAGTTGTAGAGTAGTACTACTACTAGAACCGCATGGTGGAGCGTCTGTACTCTTATTTTATTTTAATCTATGATAAAGTACACATTTATTGGCGTATACGGAAAACGGCAGCCCAATGGTAGTGTTAAAAAACATTAAACATGTAATGATGATATCGATCAACCATGCTCGAATATATCTTGGCCTCCGTGCGAGCCCGTCTATGTGTTCTCGCTCCTCGTCTCTCTCAAGGAACGGCGGATTGGCCATTTTGCCGTCAATTGAGATCGGTTTGCTCACACTCCGGTCCCACATGTCAATGATATGCCAAGAGGAAGTGCATTGACCGACTGGCCATACACGTACTTGGTTTTGCACCTTCAGGCCATGCTTGGAATGGTTGTATTTCAATACGGAGGCGTATAACTTACACCTGTAAGTTACTGGCCGCTGTGCCGGAATTGAAATGACGGGCGCAGGTGTGTATTTTTTACAAGTGTATTCAAAAGAGAAACGGTGATCCAAACAGCCTCATACTACTCCTCCCTCCGTCACAGTTTACAGGGCGCGCTTCATTTTGATGCATTTCTCTCCATGCATTTCCACCACAAGAGAGACTTTAGAGCGTATTGATGGTTGCTTCTTCCGAGCAACTTATAGTGGGAAAGGTGGGGCTTATGATTTGACTGCTCATTACTACTCACTATTAGTGCGGCGCAACAACCGGGCTGAGTCTCCCATGCGGTTGTGCACTACTCCCTCCGTTCCTAAATATACTACGGAGTATTTGTCTTTCTTGAGATTTCAACGAGTGACTACATACGAAGCAAACTGAGTGAATGTACACTCTAAAATATGTCCGTTTGAAATTTGTAAAAAGATAAATATTTAGGAACGGAGGAAGTATAATTTTGTGCATGGCACATGGACCCGGATGCTGAAGAGGCTTCTGGCAATGCTATCAAGATTCCAGCATTTGTTTACATAATTGACGTACTATACAAATAATTTTCCAGCGACATGAAATTGTACATTGCTCTGAGCTTTCAGCTTACATTCGTGTGTCTTGCCATCGATGCTCTTTTCGGAAACAATAAAAACTAACTTCCTTGCTAATGCATCTCAATGATTAGCGTATCGAAAGCAATATTTACATCACAACTGAAGACAAAGTTGTGAGAAGGTGTTAAATTAAAATTGATCCATGCTTTCACTGGCAGCAACGTCCCCCCAGCTCTGTCTCAATCAACAAGGCATGTTGGGAAAAAAAGTAGCTGTCTGGAGCATGCAACATTCCGATCATTTTGTGCAGTTCCACTAAAATAGAGCTGAGCGTCCCTGTTCCAAATATATTAAGTATGATTACGATAATAGAGGACTGCTGATGAAACAATAAACACACAAATAGAAGCCGGTCACCTTTGCAGTCTCTCTTAAGACTAACTAGTTGGAGAAGATTAAGCAAATAGTTGGAGAAGATTAGGCTCGGAGTTGGATGATGAGGATAGAGCAAAACCAATCTCCCTTTGTGCAGTCGCACTAAAATGTAGATGTTGCCCGTGTGACATTTTAGTACAAATGCACAAAACACTCTTAAGGAAAAAGTGATTTGTGCAGGTCACCAAAAGGTCGCAATAGCAACGAGGTGAAATGGATAGCCCTGTTTGCAAAAAAGAGGTAGAAAGGAAACAATTACTGGCCAATAACAGTTGATGACACATGCGACGACAAAAAAGAAGCATATTCCATGTCCTAAGGTAAGATAACAACCCGGTTGTGTTTGTCTGAAACGGTGTGAGGACGAGATTGCAATATGGAAAGTACGTTGGGCGAGCTACGTTTTGGGCAAAGAACTATGGAAGATCAACATGCAAGATTTTCCACATGTAGCGACGTGGGAAGACGGGCAGTGGAGCAAGGCCGAAGGGGATACTTGGGGGTCGTCGGGATGTAACTAGGTGAGCGACGGAGGGCGGGATCTGCCCATACTGCGGCAGCGAGCAGGTGGCGTAGGCCCTACCGCGCCGGAGCTTGGTCAGAGAGAATGGCGGGTACCGCAGATTGGGACGTGCTGCCTCAGCGCAGCCGAACAAAGAAACGATGCACATCGGGACGTGCTGCCTCAACGGGATGCGGCCGGATCAGTGACCAACGGTGAGAGAGAGAGAGAGGCCACCGCTGCCTTGTGTGAGATACTCTGAAGAGAGACAAACCCAGGCAGGCATGCTCCATTGTATATAGTGGAGCGGACTACCTTTTTCTCCATAAAAATTGTTTTATATTATGTGTACGTGCCATTGAGCGATATAACTTTATTTAAAAATAACGCGCCAACGCATCAAGTTGAACTTTGTTTTGTGCATGCGTGGTACATGACCTCCGTAGGTAAACAACCGCTACACGCGTTCAAATTAGCACCTGGGCTGCTATTTCGTACAGAAATGAGCTCCACCCTGTACCCGTGCGGGTGTGGCTAGGCACGAGGCGTGAGTACGTGCACCTATTCTCTTCGTGTACGTACACCAGCTACATGGGGTTGTGTGAGAGAGATACAAACATAGAGAGATATAGAGTGTGTGGTTCCATGAGTGTTTTGGGGGGGGGGGTGTCAATAAAAAAATGTAACATATGCAATGTGTGTGAAAATAGAGTCCTGGATATATCATATTTATAGAGGGGGCGATCACTGTGACGACCGGTTTTCCGGGTATTAATTTCCAGAAAATGGCCCTTGTGCTCACCAACCCCAGGATTTCTGTTAGCTGATGAGGCACCAACTTGGTACAGAAATTCCAAGCAAAAATACAACATATATAGTACAAGATCATTCTGGCCTGTGAGTACAACAAATGGTTTCTAGTGGTTGATGGCGGAAGCGGTTTGTGGATCATCAGCGTCTATGGGACTCCATTTCCCATAGGAACAGCTGACCAGGATAACTCCTATCTTCGCGAGGATGCTATCACCATTGCTTAGGTTCCGGGGTTGACATCACGGTCGCGCCTCTCCACGCAAGAAATCTGGCCAAAACAATAGCTAGGGACAAGCCAGTGAGTACTTTTGAATGTACTCGCAAACATTATGAACACGGGTATAATATAACAACGATAATCATGCTCTGAAAATATTTTAAGATCATGACGTCAGTCACAAAAATAAAATCTCTGATGCATGCAAGCAGGTTATTTATGGATATGCAATAACATAGTAGTAATAAATTGCACCGATCGGGTGTCTGGAGCGACACCTCGAAAGGTTAGTAAACAAAGAGAAATGCCTCAGTCGGGAGTCTGAGCGACACCACATAAAGGGATTATAAAATAAATAAATAACAAGCATGCCACAGTCGGGCGTCTCAGTGACACCACAAAAAGGGCTTATAAAGAAAATAGATAACAATCATGCCACGATCCAAGGCGTCTCAAATGAGACCACATAAAGGGCTTATAAAGAAAATAAATAACAAGCATGCCACGTCAAGGCGTCTCAAATGACACCACATAAAGGGCTTAAAAAGAAAATAGATAACAAGCATGCCACAGTCAGGCGTCTCAGCGACACCACATAAAGGGCTTATAAAGAATCACAGTGAATATCCAGGAGGTAGAACCATCCCAGGGATATTCGATAATTCCAATAATATAACGGGTTAGTGCACAAAAAAATCATAATAATCACAAGTCTCAAGTCGTGATCCCAGTTCTGGTTTAACAGTTTCTCCTCCGAAGACCGACACTAAGACCGACACTCGACCCATCCTGCATCGTAATCCTTAACCATGGACACGGCTATTCGAATAGGTTTAATCTCTGCAGAGGGTGTACTCTTTACCCACGAGTAACGGATTCCTTTAGTCCATCGGGACTAATTCCATCTACGACCTTGTAGTTGAGAACACACCTAACTTGCACACACCAGCTTAACTTACCGGTGTCTGGAATCACCCACGACGCCTGTCAAGCAAAACTCTAAGTGGGGAGGCTACAACCTTGACGTAACATGGTATCACAAAATTTATACCGCGCGCGAACTAGGGGAGCTACCCCTTCGGCTACAACCGAAACACCCATGCTCCCGGACCAGGTGGCATGCCTACCAGATGCCTCCGGTATCTTCCACCAAGGCCTCTCACAGACGGTGTGTGCTAGGAAAGGGGTTGACAACTTATCGAACTGCACCCTACCGATGGCAGGGACAAGTGGCAGCACGAAACAAGTATGTGGGTTACCGGAACAAGACTTGATCTACGGTCGACTCAGGAGGTTTAAATATTCCTTGCATGATTAGCATGACAATATATACATCAACCAACAGACGGAATCGTCACGCGATGTACCCCCTTGCCATACCGGACACGACCGTCTCGACGGAGGGCTAGGGACAAGACCGTGTCTACCCGAGACAGAGGCTTTCCCCGATTCCCTTCCGGTATGCATGAAAGGCATATGATGGTGATTACCATCACAACCATATCAAACTCCAATAGCATGAAATCATTAATATGCACTCATGAGTAGGAACATATCATCACATAAAATGACGTATACCCCGTGTCGAGGTGGTGTTGTCACCGTGTCAAATAACACACACAATATTATGCTAGGGTTCAGAATGCTTTCCTTCAAGTCGTGGGGAGGCAGGGTGCATTCCAAAACTCTTGAAAGCTTTCTCCTCTCTCCAAAAATCCTATTTAATTTTTTTTGAATCAATATATAGTTTCAAAAATAGTACCAAAGGTTGTCTGATTTTTTTTGAAATAAATCTTAAAATAAACTAGACAATATTTGAAAGAGTTAGGAAAAAGAATCAACTCATTTGGAGTTATATTTAAAAAGTTATAGCTAGTCAAAGCTTTGGTAAAAATCTGTTTTTAATAAAAACAGAAAAAGAAAACGTTTCAAACGAGATTACACTTTTGGTCAGAGGAGGCGTACTTGGGGTTTTACGCCTCCACTTATCCAGCATGGACCGCGCGGGGAGTCGCTGACAGTGGGTCCAGGGGGTCCAGGGGGCCCACTAGTCATGTTTGACTAGTCTCCACTCCCTCTTCTTCCTCTGCCCGAGCAGAGGCGGGACTCTGGCGATCGTCGCCGGCGAACGGCGGTTCCTCGTGGGGAGCTGAGGGCGGGGATGGATCTGCGGATCTGGGGCGGTCCTTCCGGTGGTTGCAGGGTCGTCGGGGGTGGAGGGAATCGTCGGCGGCGAGCTCTGCGGCGGAGGGAAAGCTTCGGTGGATTTGGGGGCTCGGGCTAGGGTGACGCTCCGTAGTAGTTGGGGGTCTGGGTGGCTCCGCAAGACGATGAGGAGCCGAGTGGTGGTGATGGAAGGGTGGGGGAGGCCCTGGTGGCGCCGGGGTGAACCGGAACGAGGCAGCGGCCGAGCTGGCCGGAGAGGTTGAAGACAGCCTTCTCCTCTTCAATTGATGGCAACGGGGCACTAGGAGGACGGCGTGAGGCTGCCTGAGTGATCGGGGAAGCTCGGGGCCTTCTTTTTATAGCACCTCCATGTCGGTTCGTGGCGGCCGTGGATGAGCTCGTCGGCGGACCACCCTACTGTGCTGCAGGGCGACGTGGCGGTGGCTGGCTAGCTCCAGGGGCTAACGACGACCACTCCACTGTCGAAGGAGGCGAGCTGGCGCGCTGTGGTGGTTTGGGCGGTGCTGCCCATGGCGATGATGGATGCGGCCGCAGGCGTGCCGCCAAGAGGCTTGCTGGCGACGCTGCAGGGAGTGAGGAGGCGGTCGGGGCTTCTTGCGTGACGTGGCGAGAGGGAGGGGATCAGGATGAGCTCGGGGAAACTTATCCAGGGGGCGTGCTGGCTCGGACGCGAGCACGTGCAAAACGCGCGCTCTGCTCGCGCTCTGGGCGTGCACGACACTCGTTCGACGAAATGCCAGGGCGACCAAAATTGCTAGAGAGCTAATGCAAATCCACAGGCCTAGGTTAGATACATATTGAAGGCTACTAGACAACTTGGTTTGGGACAAGGGAAAAGTTCACAACACAAAACCTTCAACCATGCCAAATCTGTTTATGCACACAGGGGGCTAGACAAAATGCCAGAGGCATCTAGGCAGTACTTGGGGTGGTCAAATCTTCCAGAGTGGGGTCTCTTTAGATGAATGAGAGGGTGGTGAGGTTAGTTTGCCAAATGAAGAAATTTGTTAGTGCAAGTTTTGCAAAACTACAAATCTGGACAGGTGGTAAAAGGCATCATTACATGAACCAAAAATGTCCCAATGGGTGCCTGCTCCTAGACTTAGGGATTTTGTAGGGTTGACTACAAGCAGGAGAAAGCACAAGGTCAGTAGAGGAAAAATAAATAGGGTTGCAGTGGAAATCACAAGGCTGGACCAGAATGAAAAAGAGGTTGATTCACTCAATTTTTCCAAAGAACATCACTAGGTTTTGCCTAAAGTTGGATTGCATGCTACCACTGACATCCCATAATTTTGATGGGGGCTTTAAAGAAATATTTAAATAGGCTGTAGTGCAAAACTGCCCACTGGACCAGATTTGATAATAAGGTGTAGAACTCAAAATATTCTATGAATGAAATATATTTTTGCATAAAAGAGATTTAGAGACATCACATGACATCTCGAAATTTTGGTTGGAATTTTAGTTAAATCTATCAAATGGTTGTAGTTCAAAAAGAGCTCCAAAACTAATGGAAGTCATTTTAAGGAATAAAGCTCAGAGAGAAATAATTGCATGTATAAATCTATTGATTAAGAATTGTTATATTGAGAGAGCATAGAAGTCCAATACATTTTTGGAAAGTTTCCACTTGGGTAAAACTCCTCAATATTAAAGAAAAGGGGTTCTGAGATCAACAGAAAATCCAGAAAGCAACAATTTTAAACTCCTGGCAATATTTTAATAATTAAAACATGGCTAAAATTTTGGGGTGTTACAATCACGAGAAGAGAGTGGAGGTATCATCGGCTTGAGGTATCCGTAGAATCGAAGAGAGGGATGATGTGTGTGTGTGTGTGCGTGCGCGAACGATAAAGTGCCATCGAATTTGTGTGTGCCCACGTCAAAGATATAGGGTGGCTGGCCTACTGGAACGTGAGAGGGGACAGGTGCAGTTTGTCTTTGTGGCATGGATACCCACCTACAGCGCTCGACTATCGGTGTGTGGTGGGGGGGAGGCCTTATTAACTATAGAGGTACAATGGCTGGTATATGTGTGGAGGAGGAGAGAGGCCTACCTTATGTATTAAGGGAGATCAATCGGCATCCATGCATATGTGTAGAAGAGGAATAAGGTTGGGAGAGAGACAGTGCTAGAGTGTTGGAGGGGGTGGTAGTGGAGTTGCTTCTAACAAATGGTGGGAGAGGCTTGCTAGACAAACGGAGGGCACGCCTGCAATATCAATAAGAGAGGGGATGGCTGCCTGTCTGTGCGCGTGCGTGTGAGAGACGGGTCAGGAGGCATGCACGAATGATGAGGGGGGACGATATGGCTGTGGTAAGCAGACATAACTACATAGGAAGATCAATCGTCCTCTGTCAGAGAAAGGAGAGATAAAACTTGTGAGGTACGCCGATCGATGGGTGGGGGGAAAATAGTTAAAGTTGACCTAGGTATATGTAGGGAGATCGATCGGCATACATGCATGTATGTGTTAGAAGCAAATAAGGCCAGGGGAGAAGGATAGAGAGAGAGGGATGTATCTAAGAGGTGGTGCGAGAGGCATACTATGTCAAGGGGGAAGGAGTGTGCGAGTATGAGATCGATGAAAAGAGTGGTGGGAGTGAGGCATGGACGGTGAGAAGAGAAGAGGGGAAGCTTTTGTTTGTGGTAGGAACACCTGGCTAGAGAGGCATATCGATCGATGTGTGCCATAAAGAAGCAGTTGGGGGGCCTACACACACGTGGCTGAACGACCTAAAGTGAAAAGACGAATTTGTTCGATGGAGCTAGAGAATGCTGAGGGAGGGTGAGAGGGATGAGGGCGTGTGCATGCACGAGAGAAAGTTAGCGCTAGCTACAAAGATAAGAGGATTGTGTCGGTGTAAAAGACGAATAGAGATCATAATTCATTTTAAAAAGCGAATTCGGATATTTGAAGAATTTATCATAGTGTTTTAAACCGACACGTGCATGAATATATATAACGGTGATACACATGGTGTGGTTATGAACATGTTATACTACATATAATATATTTTATCTCTACTCTTATAAAAACAGAGTTGTTGATGATGGTGTGCCTGCCATCCTGCAATATAGGCCGTCCGATTTATATCTGACGGATAGGAAGGAAACTATGGCAATTTTGAAAAAAAGATACCCACACCCCTCTCCATATTTGCAAATAAGGCCTCCCCATGATCATGTTGATGTTCCGTGGAACGCATGGGCATCTTGCTTGTACTACATATAATATATATACCATTTATTATAATTTGGGCTAATGTGTGGCTTTTGCAGCTCAGGGCTAAATACTTGTCATAATGTAGGGGGTGGGGCACTATACTTTGTGTGATAAACACGGTGTACGTATGGAACATGGTTTAGATTATGAATATATAGTTAGTACATCAAATGTACTATTATTTGGAATCAACATCAAGTGTATTCAAAAGATTGAGTTCGATTTCATATGGTACACATAGTTCATATCTATCTCTATAGTAATCATGTGGTGTGTTGTTAAGGTAATACACGAATGATGGTTGAATTTGGCAACAATCATGATTGTAGATTCTTATTGAAATAGAGAAACGAATTCAAATTCAGTTCGAATTGCAGCGGTAGTATAAACATTTGGAATGCACTAAAATGTTGGTATGAGTAGGTTACATGCATTATACAGCCAGCGAAAAAATTTAATTGGACATAACATGGATTCATACTCTCTCTTTGTGTAGCTTTGAATAGCATTTGTATAGTAAAATGGGACAAGACTCTCTCTTTGTGTGGTGTGAATAGTTTTATTTTTTTTGTTTTTTTCATTGAGGGAAGGGCGAATTGATTTGGTACGTACAAGTACAATATTACAGGTTAGGCTTGTCCCTAAATTCAACCCGCGCCTTGTTATATCCAGAAAATTCTGATATCGTGCTCCCAAAACTGGCGCCTTCACAACTCGCGGCTTGCTATCCCGAAATTACAACTCGCGCGAAAACTCCCTCCAGCTGCCAAATCCCGACACATGAAATCCCCCTTCTAACCCTGAGCCGAAATGGCCGCTAGTTCAAATCGGTGGGGGTACGTTTCTAACACACCCTACATTTTGGACAAGCGCGTCCCTAAGTCATGGTTCCCCCCTCCCATCGCCTCCTTTTCGCCATTCGAAATCCCAGGCCACCATAACCTCTCCGCTCCAGCCGCAAAACCCCACCCTCCTCCGTCCACCACCTCACCTCTGCCCAGCCGGAGCCTCTCCCGCGACGACGTCGTCCACCGCAATAGCTCGACGTCCCTCATCCACCTCCTCGGATGAGGATCCGTCGTCCATCTCGTCGTCCCGCCGGTTCAGCCGCCCCGTCCTCCACCTCCAAGGAGCTGCTCCGATGATCGCCTCGTCTATCGCGGTTGCTCCATCCCCACAGCGCCGCCTTAATCTGCTCCACCAGAACCGCAGCATCCTCACCGACTCCTCGGACAAAGCCGAGGCCTACTCGCCGCCACCAAAGAGGTGGTACACTCATTGCATCGCACCTTCTCCTGAACTCGACCTCCCGTCATCGACGGTGCTCCATCCCGCACCCCCATGGAGTGGCTACCTCGAAGCCGGCGCCGCGGGCGACATCTCCACGGCGGCTCTCCCCCAGTGCGAGGCCCCTTCGGCGGCGGCGTCCATACCAGCCGGATCTGCTGCTGCTGCTCCGGCTCTCGCTCGCTAGCTCGCGCTGCTGCTGCTGCTTCGGCTCTCGCTCACTCGCTCGCCCAGCTGCTGCTGCTCTGGCTCTCGCTCTCTCGCTTGCGCTGCTGCTGCTCTCCCCCTCGCTCATGCTGCTGCTCTGATTTAGCTACACTTTAGTCGACTGAATTGACTTCTAGGTTAGTCGATTTTCAGGGGGTGGGGGGGCTCACCGGAGTTAAGGAAAAACCACCCGCAGCGGGGAGGGTGGCTCGTCGAAGAGGTACCCCACTATCTATCTTAGGGTTCTGGGTGGGGGCGGTGCTCGCCAGCGGTGGGGGGCGCGGTGGTGGGGCGGTGGCGTGGGGATCGCCGGAGAAAAAGCTTGGTGGGGGGGGGGGCTAGAGGGCTCGCCGGGGCGGCGACATACCGGCGGTGGGGAGTTGTTTCTAGGCGGCGAGGCGGCGGTGGACCGGCGGTGGGGAGTTGTTTCGGGGCGGCGAGGCGGCGGCAAACCGGCGGTGGGGAGTAGTTTCGGGGCGGCAAGGCGGCACGAGGTTCAGCCGGTGGTGGCTGGTGGCTCAGGGGGTGTAGGTTGAAGATGAACTGCATGCCCTCCATAAACTATCCCATGTGAAGTGCCTCTCTACTACTATTGCGTTCAGTTTCGGCAGTAACATTCAGATTCCATAGTAAATTTCAGCTTCGACAGTTAAGTTCAGAGTCAACAGTTTTTTCCTCATCTGTTGTAGACAGGTGGTTTTTGGTGATGTAAATTTTACATCTATCAATTTTTGGTAATGCATTTCACATCATCTATTGGAGATGCTATTAGAATCCCACTTGAGATTGACGATGCCAAACCCTCGCCCCCCCCCTCTCCAGATTGTAATCCAGAGGAAGATATTTGTTCTGAGGCGGATTCAGACGCAGCTGACCACTCCTATTTACCCCCAAGGTGTTTGCTCTAACTTGGTATGACGATGTTAGTCATATCATGCATATGTTGCCTTGCAGTGCCTACTTTCGACATCATATATGTCATCTGCTTAGTTTAGACATGTTCTGTAATGCCACCTGTTTAGTTTCAATATCATATATGGGAATTATGCAGTCTCATGTCTTTTAGAAAGCCATAATATATGTGAAATGTGCAATGCCATCCTGTTTAACCAATATTTGAATGATATCTAGCCCATCCTTTTCTTCATTAAATTTCCATTTGTCGACAATGTTTGTACATTAAACTACTTGTAACATCCCAAAATTCTAAATTTTGGAATGTTATAATAAATAGATAGATTTGATTGATTGTTTGATTGATTGAGTGAATTGAGTGAAATTCAAAACTTTTTGAAAGTTAAATGAGAGGGAATAAAAGGACTTTCCCAAACTTTCATTTTTTGCTTTTATGATCTTCATGAATTCAAATTCCTTTCAAATACAAAACCCTTGAGCGAAGATGATATGACTTCTTCCATTTAATTAAATGAAAGTGTATTTGAAAATATTTGAATTTCATTTGGGACATATTTCCAATTCTGAAACTTCATGCAACTCAATGATTTTCACGAGCGAAGATAAAATGACTTCTTCAAATTATATGAAATATGAGTTGGGAGTTTCAAAGAATTAAATTCAAAGTTATTTTGAATTTATTTTCAATTTGGAGTTATTTGGGTTGTATTCAAATTATTTTTCTCCAAAAATAAAATATATGGAAAATAGGGTAACATGATTCCCTACATCAGAAAATTGGAGAGAAATAAATTTGAATAAATTTTGGTATTTTTAAAATGATTTTATTGGGTTTTAAATAGGCCAGTAGCACTGTTTGAATTATTAGAATTATTGTGGATTTTTTATTAAACTAGAATAATGTTCATTCTGTAGGAAATTTTTTTTCTGGAAATTTTGATATATTATATGCCTATATATTATTTCTTTTTTTGTTTTTATTAATTTTGATTTGTCTGAGAAACTGTTTTATAAAAAAAAACTTCTGGACCAGCCAGGCCGACCCAGCCAGCCAGCCAGGCCACGGCCCAGCTGGCCCACGCGCCCGTGCAGCTCGTCCCCGAGCTCAGGACAAAGTCCCGAGCCGCCACGGCATCGCCGCCGCCGCCGTGTCCGCCCTGGCCTCCCCTTGCCCCTCCTCCCCGCCTTGCACCTCCTCCCCTCCTCCTATAAATCCGCCACTCCGGGCCCCACCACCTCTCCTCTTTTTCCCGCCGCGCCGCAGCCGGAGATCGCCGCCACCAACCGCCGCCGCCGCCGTTGTCAACCGCCGCCTCCGCACTCCGACCGCGCCACCCCGCCACCTCGCCGCCCTCGCCCCTCGTCGTGAAGCCGCGCCACGCCGGAGCTTGCCGGACTCGCCGTAGTCCGCAGCCTCGCCGGAGAGCCGCCGGTTTTCCACCGAAGACCGCCGAACCGCCAAGGACCGGTATAAAAACCGAACCCTAGATCGGTTTTCTACAGAAAACCTAGATCTGATTTTTTAGGTTTAGTTATGTAGTGAGCGTTCACTAGTTAGGCTTCGGAGCGAACGGTTTTCGTCGGTTTTGTCTACATGGCGAACGATTAGATTCGATAGGATTTTTTCTTTTTCTTTTAATTTCGGCCAGGGACCCATCCGTGAAGATTTTCTTTACAGATCAGCCCCTGGTTTTCAAACGATCATAACTCTTTGCTCGTTAGTCGGAATTAGATGAAACCAACGCCCACTTCTTCGTTACGATCTCTCTATCCAGTAATCCAACTCAAACATGTTTTTGAAAGTTTAAAATTTGAATTAGATCAGATTTGAATTTAAACTTCGTTTGATCATAACTTGAGTTTCGTAACTCCGATTTAGTTGATTCTTTTTGCAAATCGAAGCTCTTGACCTAAACTTTCTGATAAGGCCAAATTCACATAATTTTGGTACCGTTAGAAATTGTTTTATGTTGCAAGAGTTATTTGCTTGGTTTTGATGTTTTCCGAATTGTTTTCTTCGTTCCTTCCGATCTTTTGAGTGATTGCTTATGTGTATTTACTATTGCTTGCTTACGATAGATTGACCGGAGTGTGACGAGTAGAACTATCAAGAGCTTTGAGTGCGAAGCATCTTCATCAACATTGCAGGCAAGTAACACTTTGATCATACCTTTTTATACCCATTTTTTATTGCATTAGATCAATCCTCAAACATTGCATGATTAGGATCTAATTAAATTGTGGGATGGGAAGTAGATGAGGTAGTACCTATTACCTGATTTATATTCAAACCTTTGGGAGTTACTTCTACGTTTGCTTATTATGCCATGCTATGCTAGTAGACGTGGATTGGGTGAGTGTATCCATGACAGATGTGAGATTGTTAATTAATGGTTTATTTAAGGTGGCAACTAAAACACACATCTGGGTGGATTGAGGCACCTGGTTTCCATCAGGACTTGCCTGTATTTCTTCGGACCGCCACCCAGGCTCAAAGGGATCATGAGATTATTTCATGCTAGAAACTTCCGTGTGCAGCCACATGCTACAATGGGCTCTAGCATAGGTTCCTGTTTGTCTCACACGCAATGCTAGGAAACAAGGCCTAGGGTTCATACTTTCGCTAGTGCAAGTTCTCTCAACAATAATAACATAATTGGATCACATAACTATCCCTCAACATGCAACAAAGAGTCACTCCAAAGTCACTAATAGCGGAGAACAAACGAGGAGATTATGGTAGGGTACGAAACCACCTCAAAGTTATGCTTTCCAATCAATCCATTGGGCTATTCCTATAAGTGTCACAAACAGCCCTAGAGTTCATACTAGAATAACACCTTAAGATACAAATCAACCAAAACCCTAATGTCACCTAGATACTCCAATGTCACCTCAAGTATCCGTGGGCATTGTTATACGATATGCATCACACAATCTCAATTCATCTATTCAAACCAACACATAGAACCTCAAAGAGTGTCCCAAAGTTTCTACCAGAGAATCACGACGAGAACGTATGCCAACCCCTATGCATAGGTTCATGGGCGGAACCCGCAAGTTGATCACCAAAACATACATCAAGTGAATCACGCGATATCCCATTGTCACCACAGATACGCACGTCAAGACATACATCAAGTGTTCTCAAATCTTTAAAGACTCAACTGATAAGATTACTTCAAGGGAAAACTCAATTCATTACAAGAGAGTAGAGGGGAGAAGAAACATAAGATCCAACTATAATAGCAAAGCTCGTGGATACATCAAGATCGTGCCAAATCAATAACACGAGAGAGAGAGATCAAACACATAGCTCTTGGTACATACCCTCAGCCCCGAGGGTGAACTACTCCCTCCTCGTCATGGAGAGCGCTTGGGATGATGAAGGTGGCCACCGGTGAGGGTTCCCCCCTCCGTGAGTCTTTAACAGGTCCCGATTGGCTTTTCGTGGCTCGAGGTTTGTGGCGGTGGAACTCCGATCTAATCTCTGCTCGGAAGTTTTAGGGTACGTGGAGTTATATAGACGGAAGAAGCACGCGTGGGAGCCACGAGGGCCCCACGACGCAGGCGCGCATACAGGGGTGGGCGCGCCCCCCACCCTCGTGGCTTCCTCGTTCCTTCCTTGACGTGGGGTCCAAGTCCATCTGGTAGCTTTCCTTCCAAAAATAACTTCTCCAATTGATTTCGTTCTGTTTTGACTCCGTTTGATATTCCTTTTCTTCGAAATACTGAAATAGGCAAAAAAAAACAAATTTGGGCTGGGCCTTCGGTTAATAGGTTAGTCCCAAAAGTAATCTAAAAGTGGAAAATAAAGCCCAATTTTACCCAAAAACAGTAGATAATATAGCATGGAGCAATAAAAAATTATAGATACGTTGTAGACGTATCAAGCCTCCGATCAGATTGTGGAGTTGAACCAAGGAGTTTGTAAGGGCAAGAAGATCGCCTACTTCTTGAAGATCTATCGCTAGTGAGGCAAGTCCTTCATGGGCGACGGCCATGGTGGGATAGACAAGGTTGCTTCTAAGTGGACCCTTCGTGGGTGGAGCCCTCCGTGGACTCGTGCAACCGTTACCCTTCGTGGTTTGAAGTCTCCATCAATGTGGATGTACGATAGCACCACCTATCGGAACCACGACAAAAACATCCATGTCTCCAATTGCGTTTGAATCCTCCAAACCCTTCCCTTCACATTCTTGCAAGTTGCATGCTTTACTTTCCGCTGCTCATATACTCTTTGCATGCTTGCTTGAATTGTGTTAAGATTGCTTGACTTCTTGTAAAGTTGCTAAAATCTGCCAAGAACTAAAATTGGGAAAAGGCTAGATTTTTATTTGGTCAGGTAGTCTAATCACCCCCGCTCTAGACATACTTTCGATCCTACCACAAGCTATTCAAACTCACTGTCTGAATCATTTCGGTTTCTTGAGTCTCAACTACAAGTTGGAAGACATCGATCAACTGTGCTGCGACAAGAAGCGGAAGGACTGTGGAAGTCCCTGCAACATTCAGATGCATACTTTCTGGTGCAATAGCAAAAGTTGGAGGATTTTAGCGCCAAACAGGACAAAGCTAACAAGCTTGCTAAGCTTATTGCCAGCACGGTGGATACCCAGGATAACATTTGTTGAGCTCTTCTGAAGTTGTTTCAGTTATTGACTTGTTTTGCTGCCGCGTTTATTTGCACTAGTGGCCAATTTTGACGGCCAGTGTATGTAATATGTTGCTCCCTATATTTTCACTGGTGGCGAACTTTGATGCCCAGTGGATGTAATATGTGTAATAGCTGTAATAGGCTAGCATAAGTTGCTTGCTTATTTATTTCCTTATTGTCTTGTTTATTTTTTTTCTTGTAGTCAGTACAGTTCTTTTTCCGCGGTTTGCTAGTGGCCGCAATAACCTATTTTTTTAAACTAGGCCACAATAACAATGGGCTACATATTTAATGTAGTTACCGTGGGCCTCCTACGGGCCATAGAAACAATGGGCCTTCTAAGGGCCATAGAAACAATGGGCCTTCTGCGGGGCGTAGAAGCAATGGGCCTTCTACGGGCCGTAGACGCAATGGGCCTTCTACGGGCCGTATCATCAATGGGCCTTCTATGGGTCGTATGATCGATTGGCCAAACATGGGCCAATAACAGACCGCATTATGGCCGTAAACGGGCTAGAGTTGGAATTGTCCATTCATGGGCCAACCATAACTGGCCATCGTTAATCGGCCGTATTTGATGATGCTATGAAAATGGCCCAACGTATTAATGGGCCACAAACGGGCCGACTGTAACCACAGGCTAAATTTGGCGCACAAGCAGAAAATGACAGTAACGGGCCATAAGTAAACGAATGCTAGAAATGAGCCCAAGAATAAATGGGCCCTGAGAAGGGCGAAAGATAACATGGGCTAGAAACGGCCCAATGGAATAATGGGCTATTGATGGGTATAAAGTCGTACACTGTTCATTACGGGCCAGTTTCACCACGGGCCGTTAATGGGCCAAGAGTTACAACGGGCCTCATATGGGCCGAAAGACTTCATGGGCTATACATGGGCCAGAAGTTAAAATGGGCTGGAATCATATTGGACGGCCCAGATGACGCTACTGGGCCTAATTTGGATAGGTCGTAACGGGCCCTGGGTTAGCGAACAGGCCGTTAACAGGCTTTCCGTGGGCCGACCCGCCACCTTTTGACCAAGTCAAACGGGCCGGCCTTTTCACAGGAATGGGCCTCTGTTGGGCCATGCCACATGTTGATGTATCGTAGGCGCCTTCTGTCCAATGAGTGGATGACATCTGTCCCAACGGTGAGCCGACACATGTTTCCTCCAGCCAATGATGATTTTACACGTGGAAAATCCCCATTGGTCGGGGCTGTTAACATGTTATCGGATCCAAAACCGGACCCGCTAGCGTAATGGCAAGCCGTTACGGTGGATGCCATGTGTCGGTCACCCTTGACGAAAGCACTTCTATGGCGCATGATTTATCGTCATGGAAGTGGACACTTCCGTGATGATATTTTTGTTAATGTCATGGAACACTTCTATGACAGCACAGGTATGACTATATTGATTCTGTCATAAAATCGTCATGGATGTACATGCATGACAAAAAACGTGACCTACTGTGCCAAACACGTATCATCACGGAAGTGTATTTATTTTGTAGTGAAGGCGGATGCAGGTTTGTAAGACATGTTTGAGTAGAACTGGCAGCCTTCGCACTCGTCGACTATATCTTTTTCCATATCATTTGCACGCGGCCGATAGAATCCCGCTCGGTATGCTTTGGCTACGATGGTCTGAGAGGACGCATGGTGACCACAGGTCCCCGAGTGGATCTCATTTAGAACCATTCGACCTTCTTCTAGGGAGATGCAACGCTGAGAAACTCCTATGACACTTTCCCTGTAAAGCTGTCCACTTATCACGGTGAAGGCTTTGGATCAACGAACGATCTGTCGGGCCTCATCTTCATCTTATGGGAGTTCCTGCCTAAGAAGGTATGCGATATATGGCACCGTCCAGTCGGGGGTGATCACTAGAACTTCCATGACAAAGTCGACCACAGCTGGGACTTCAATCTTAGTCGGATTGGTTGAACTTATCGGTTGCGGGGGCTCTTCCATGAAGGGATCTTCTTGAACTGACGGGGTGTGGAGATGCTCCAAGAATACATTACTGGGGATAGGCTTCCGAGTGGAACCTATCTTCGCCAGATCATTAGCAGCTTGATTCTTGATTCGGGGTATGTGGTGGAGCTCTAACCCCTCAAACTTCTTCTCTAGCTTTCTTACTGCATTCCAATAACCAGTCATAGCTGGGCTCCTGATATCCCACTCCTTCATCACCTGATTGACCACTAAGTCTGAGTCGCCATAGACCATCAGGCGACGGACGCGAGTGAAATGGTCATACGTAACCCATACAAAAGTGCTTCACATTCAGCCTCGTTGTTTGAAGAATCAAAGTGAATCTGGAGGACATAGCTGAGCTTGTCACCTCAGGGGGATACCAAAACCACTCCTGCACCAGAGCCATTCAACATCTTGGACCCATCAAAGAATATAGTCCAATGTTCCGACTGAATGTGAGTCGGTTGCTGCTGTTCAATCCACTTGGCGAGGAAATCTGCTATTGCTTGGGACTTGATTGCTTTCTTTGCCTCAAACTTGATATCCAACGGAAGGAGTTCAATCGCCCACTTTTCCAATCGACCAGTTGCATCCCTATTGTTCAGAATTTCTGATAATGGAGCGTCGCTGATGACTGAAATCGAGTGGTCTGAGAAGTAGTGTGCAACTTTCTTCGCAGTCAAATAAATTCCATAAACAAGCTTCTGATAATGTGGATATCTCTGCTTGGACGGAGTCAAGACTTCAGAAATATAGTACACTGGGCGCTGAACTTTGTAGGCTTTGCCTTATTCTTCCCGCTCGACCGTGAGCACTGTGCTGACAACTTGTCCAGTGGCTGCGATGTACAGTTAGAGGCTCCTTGCTGATTGGGGCAGCAAGCACCGGCTGGGTGGAAAGCAGGGCTTTGAGCTCAGAAACGCTGCTTCGGCTTCAGGAGTCCACTCGAATTTGTCAGATTTCTTCATCAGTCGGTAAAGAGGTAATGCCTTCTCACTGAGACGAGAGATGAATCGGCTCAATGCAGGCAAACAACCAATAAGCTTCTGAACGTCGTGCACACGCACGGGCCGTTTCATTCGGAGGATTGCTCCAACTTTTTCCGGATTTGCGTCGATCCCTCGTTCTGAAACAAGGAAACCGAGTAACTTTCCACCTGGGACTCCGAATGTGCACTTTGACGGGTTGAGCTTGATATCATATCTTCTCAAGTTGGCAAAGGTTTCAGCGAGGTCAGTCAGTAGGTCGGAACCTTTACGTGACTTGACCATGATGCCATCCATGTATGCTTCCATATTCCGACTGATTTGAGTGAGCAAGCACTTCTGAATCATGCGCATAAATGTGGCACCAGCATTCTTGAGACCAAAAGTCATGGTAACATAGCAAAAACACCCGAATGGGGTGATGAAGGAAGTTTTTATTTCGTCGGGCCCATACAGTCGGATCTGATGGTACCCGGAATAAGCATCCAAAAAGGACAAACACTCACATCCTGCAGTCGAGTCAACAATTTAATCGATGCGGGGGAGAGGGAAATGATCTTCGGGCAGGCCCGGTTGATGTGTTTGAAATCGATACACATATGAAGTGAATCATCTTTCTTGGGGACCCTGACAACATTGGCGAGCCACTCGGAGTGGTATATCTCACGGATGAAATCAGCTGCCAGGAGCCGAGCCACCTCCTCGCCAATTGCTTTTCTCTTCTCCACGGCGGACCGACAGAGATGCTCCTTAATAGGTTTTGCTTTTGGGTCGACTCGCAAGCAGTGCTCAGCCAGTCCCCTGGGTACACCCGACATGTCAGATGGTTTCCATGCAAAGATGTCCTAGTTCTCACGGAGGAACTGGATGAGCGCTTCTTCCTATTTGTTGTCGAGTGTTGTTGAGATAAGAGTCGGAGCAGCATTGGGATCGGTCGGGTGAATGTGAACTGGCTTTGTTTCACCGGACGACTGAAATGCAGACTCTGAAGCAGGCTTCTTGGTACACAACAAATCACTTGGATCTGCGTTCTTCTGGTATTCTTGCATTTCTACTGCTGCCATATATCCATCGACAATCTTTGAGCCCTTCTGGAGGCACTCTTCTGCGCTCTACCAATTTCCAGTGACTTTGATCACGCCTCTGGGGCAAGGCGCTTTCAACTTGAGGTACACGTAACACGGTCGAGCCATGAAACGAGCATATGCAGGCCTACCCAGAATAGCATGGTATGCATTGTGAAAATCTACCACCTCAAACGTCAACTTTTCCTAGCGGTAAATCTTTGAATCACCGAAAACCACATTAAGAGTGATCTGACCAAGTGAATCGGCTTTCTTACCAGCGATGACACCGTGGAATCGCATGTTGCTTTCACTGAGCTTGGACATCGAAACGCCCATCCCACGTAGGGTCTCAGCATACAAGATGTTCAAGCCACTGCCATCGTCCATCAAAACCTTGGTCAGTTGAGTGCTCCCGAAGACTGGGTAGACCACAAACGCTTGCCGCCTAGGGGTAGCAACGTGCACTGGGTGGTCGGACTGGTCGAATGTAATGGGAGTCTTTGACCACTTCAAATACGTTGTCGTTGCCGGAGCAACCATGTTTACTTCCCCGTTGATAACTTTCAGTCGACTTTTGCTCTCGACATCAGCAAAAATCACCAAAGTCTCATTAACATTGCGGTAACCATCGTCATCTTCTTTATTCTCGTCCTTATCCTTGTCCTTTTCCTTTTCATTGGCCTGACCCTCTCAGAAGCTCTGAATTAGGGGTCGACACTATCGAGTGGTATGCTTGGGGTAAATCAGGCTTCCCTCTTCATCTTTCTTGGTGTGTATGTGAAATGGCAAGTCAAGCACATTATTTCCCGCTTGATCTTTCACTTTCTTGGGGATCCAAGGTCCCTTACGTTTTCCTTTGAATTTCCCTAGGTTCACAACTGCAG
Organism: Aegilops bicornis; assembly: GCA_021605145.1. Taxonomy (NCBI): domain Eukaryota; kingdom Viridiplantae; phylum Streptophyta; class Magnoliopsida; order Poales; family Poaceae; genus Aegilops; species Aegilops bicornis. Next base: position 651,687,737 of record CM038672.1, read on the forward strand.
CCTCACCAGGACCTGCGGTTTCAGCTTTGCGCTTCTGCTTCCAATTAGAATTCCCTCCTTCATTGTCCTGGGCGACTGGTTTGTGCTTGCCACTACGGAGTCGGTATTCTTCCTCGCCGTTAGCGTACCGAGTGGCTATTTCCATCATCCGAGTCAGGGACATGTCCCCTGTTCGACCGAATTTCAGGTTAAGCTCCCTGTACCGAACGCCCTCCTTGAAGGCGCAAACTGCTTGATGTTCAGACACATTCTCCACAGTATGATGAAGAGTGGTCCACCTCTGGATGTAATCTCTTAAAGTTTCATTCGGTTTCTGAACACAATGCTGTAATTCAGCTGGCACTGCAGGTCGTTTGCAAGTGCCCTCAAATGTCCTAACAAATACTCGGGCCAACTCTTCCCAACTGAATATGCTACCAGGAGCCAACTGATTCAACCAAGCTCTGGCTGAACCTTCCAACATCAGGGGGAGATGCTTCATGGCTACATCATCATTGCCGCCACCAATCTGCACGGCCACTCGGTAATCTTCTAGCCAAGTGTCTGGCTTCAACTCACCGGTGAACTTACTCACTCCCATCGCCAACCTAAAGTTGGGAGGGATCTCAGCAGCTCTGATGGCTCTGCTGAAACATTCAGGCCCGAAAACATGCACTCTGCTATCAATCGGACGTTCTCTGTCTAGTCCTTCTCTGCGTGCCCGGTTTTTATCGACCAGACCTTCCACAAGAATTGATCTTGCATAAAACCCGGGATCTCTTGGGTCGATTGGGATCCTTCGCTCATCTCCATACGGGCACCTGTCATCATACTGCTGGGGCACATACAATACACCCCTCGGAGGGGGCGAAGGCACTCGACAACGTTCATCACGGTCCAGACGATGATCATACTGCCCGTGATTCCGACCCAAGTAATGCTCTTGGCGGTGCCCACGACCTTCACGTCGCGGAGGTGATCCTGGGCTGTGAGCCGACTGGAATGTGTCCGCCACCACAGACCTGCTGTGGATCCTGTTGCGCGACTGAGAAACGGCTGAATTTTTCTCACCTGCTGCCCGGAGCAGCGTGCGGATCTGGATCAAACCCCTTCCAGCCTCTGATTGGGACGGTTGAATCGACTCTACTATGCGGGCCGCAGCGGTAAGATTTTGGATCGGAGTATGGTATACCCGAGGCTCGGGCGGAAACAACTGTCATCGCCATCGACTGGATTCAGGGATCTGCTGACGGGCACGCTCGTCGAGAGACTGCTGAAAGTTTCCATACGTGCACGCTCGGCCAAGGTGGCCAGGCGTGCGGCCTCCAGGGCCCGAGCCTCGGAAGTCTCCCCCATGATGGGGGTCTGGAGCATATCCACGTTGCGGCGATGCAGCTCCTCTGTTTGCTCCGCAGTGAGGGCTTGGGGTTCATACTCATCGTGAGCATACGACGATCCATTGCCGCCGCCACCGCCACTGCTACGACGGTACCCAGGCGGGCTGCGACGGGAATCGACCATAAGGACCTCCGCCGCAGGGTCGCTACATCCGCACTCGGAAAGAGTCTTAGTGGAACCAGTCGACAGGTCGAATAGTCTGTAGAGAGATTCGTCGGGCTCGATTGCCGCGACTTGAGGGGTGGCCGACTGACGGGCCACCGCATGCTTCACCCACCACTGAAGCCGCGATCGACTGGATTGCTTGCAATGGCATGCAGCAGGAAGAGTGGATGATGAAGGAGCCGACCGATACTGGGTCGACGGCTGCCGCGGGAGGACGCCGCAGGCACTCGTGCGAAAATGCGGCGCCCCGCAGACAGGAAGGGCCTCGACGTCGAGGGGGCCTCCTAGAGCCAGCCGGAGTCGTCGGATCTCGCGGCCCAAAGCCAAACCACCGCCAGAAACCATGTTGATGGAGATTGAAAAAACTGCAACGTCGCTGGAAGTCACTAAGACGCCTGCCCCATGGTGGGCGCCAACTGTCGCGGTACTAAGTCTGACAGTAAGATTAGGGAGTACGTATGAGGAGGCAAGGCCCTAGCTACGGTGAGATTGTGCACGCAAGATTTACGAGTTCAGGCCCTTCTTGGAAGAAATAACAGCGCTACGTCTCAGCGCCCAGAGGCTTGGTCGACTGGATTATGCATGAGACTTACAGGGGGTGCGAACCCTTGTGCTAGAGGAGGGGGGGTGGCTTATATAGTGTGCGCCAGGACCCCTGCCATCCCCCATTCCACAGGGTTCAATATACATTAAGACAGGGCTTTACTGGTAACGCTAGCTATAAAGAGCTATAAATGGTCTTTAAGACTACAGAGTGAATGCCTGACTGTTGACGTCCTGGGTGGCTTTAGGTCTTCTGTACTCCGAGTGGTTTCTTGTATAGTCGAGTGACTTCATCTTGGTCGAATGGAATTGGGGTATCCGAGTGAGATAATTGGTCGAGTGGATTGCACTCCAAGGTTACTTCAGTCAATATCCTTTGTTAAACTTTGAATGTTCTTGATTCTAGGGTAGTGACCTTGGGTAGGGCGTCTAGGTCAGGCCTATGACCCTACCCTAGGTACAGGGCATCGTCAGCCGCCTCGCGGCTCCTCTGACTTCATCTCCAAGTCTCCTGGTTGTCTATTGGTCCAAGAAAAATCATTGCGAAGGTTTCATTCCATTTGGACTCCGTTTGGTATTCCTTTTCTGCGTAACTCAAAAACAAGGAAAAAGCAGGAACTGGCACTAGGCTCTAGGTTAATAGGTTAGTCTCGAAAATAGTATAAAATAGCATAATAATGCATATAAAACATCCAAAACAGGTAATATAATAGCATGGAACAATAAAAAATTATAGATACATTGGAGATGTATCATCCTTGATGCACCACTAGGTGACAGACCTATTGCAGGAGCAGATGCAGACGTTATGAACGTTTGGCAAGCTCGATATAATGACTACTTAATAGTTTAGTGCGCCATGCTTTACAGCTTAGAACCGGGAAGTCAAAAATGTTTTGAACGCCATGGAGTATATGAGATGTTCCAAGAGCTGAAACTGGTATTTCAGACTCATGCCCGTGTTGATAGGTATGAGACCTCTAACAAGTACTTTGCCTACAAGATGGAGGAGAATAGCTCAGCCAGTGAGCATGTGCTCAGAATGTATGGGTACTACAATCACTTGAGTCAAGTGGGAGTTAATCTTCCAGATAAGATAGTGATTGACAGAGTTGTCTAGTCACTATCACCAAGCTACTAGAATTTCATGATGAACTATAATATGCAAGGATAATGAAAACGATTCCCAAGCTATTCGCGATGCTGAAATCAGCGAAAGTAGAAATCGGCCAAAGAGCATCAAGTTTTGATGGTTAACAAGACCACTAGTTTCAAGAAAAAGGGCAAAGGGAAAGAAAGGGAACTTCAAGAAGAATGGCAGGCAAGTTGCCACTCCCATGAAGAATCCCAAAGCTGGACCCATGCCTAAAACAGAGTGCTTCTACATCAAAGAACAATGGTCACTAGAAGCGGAACTTCCCCAAACATTGGCGGATAAGAAGGATGGCAAAGTGAACAAAGGTATATTTGATATACAGATTATTAATGTGTACCTTACTAGTGTTCGTAGTAGCCCCTAGGTATTTGACACTGGTTTAGTTGCTAAGATTAGTAACTCAAAATAGGAGTTGCAGAACAAACAAAGACTAATTAAGGGAGAGGTGACGATGTGTGTTGGAAGTGATTCCATGGTTGATAAGATCACCATCGCATACTCCCTCTACCTTCGGGATTAGTGTTGAACCTAAACAAATGTTATTTGGTGTATGCGTTGAGCATGAATAATGATTGGATCATGTTTATTGCAATACGACTATTCATTTAAGTCAGAGAATAATTTTTGTTCTATTTACATGAATAAAACCATCTATGGTTATACACCCAATGTAAATGGTTTATTGAATCTCGATCGTAGTGATACACATATTCATAATATTGATGCCAAAGATGCAAAGTTGATAATGATAGTGCAACATACTTGTGGAACTGCCGTTTTTGTCATATTGGTGTAAAGCGCATGAAGAAACTCCATGCAGATGGACTTTTTGAATCACTTGATTATGAATCATTTGATGATTGCGAACCATGCCTTATGGGCAATATGACTAAAACTCCATTCTTCAGAACAATGGAGTGAGCTAATGACTTATTGGAAATAATACATACCGATGTATACGGTCCGATGAGTATTAAAGCACATGGTGGGTATCGTTATTTTCTCACCTTCACTGATGATTTGAGTAGATATGGGTATATCTACTTGATGAAACACAAGTATGAAACATTTGAAAAGTTGAAAGAATTTCAGAGTGAAGTTGAGAATAATTGTAACAAGAAAATAAAGTTTCTAGGATCTGATCGCGGAGGAGAATATTTGAGTTACGAGTTTGGCCTTCATTTAAAACAATGTGGAATTGTTTCAGAACTCGCGCCACCTGGAACACCACAGTGTAATGGTGTGTCCGAACGTTGTAACCATACTTTATTAGATATCGTGCATTCTATGATGTCTCTTACCGATTTACCACTATCGTTTTTGGGTTATGCATTAGAGATAGTTGCATTCATATTAAATAGGGCACCGTCTAAATCCGTTGAGACGGCAACGTGTGAACTATGGTTTGGGGATGCGACGCTTATGTCAAAAGGCTACAGCTTGATAAGCTCAAAAGGAAACTATAGGTACATTTTCTACCATAGATCCGAAGGCAAGATCTTTGTTGCTCAGAATGGGTCCTTTCTTGAGAAGGAGTTTCTCTCGAAAGAAGTGAGTGGGAGGAAAGTAGAACTTGACGAGGTAATTGTACCTTCTCTCGAATTGAAAAGTAGCACATCACAGAAAACCGTTCCCGTGATGCCTACGCCAACTAGAGAGGAAGCTAATGATGATGATCATAAAACTTCAGATCAAGTTACTACTGAACTTCGTAGGTCAACCAGAACACGTTCCGCACCAGAGTGGTACGGTAATCCTGTCCTGGAAGTCATGTTACTAGACCAAGGCGAACCTACGAACTATGAAGAAGCTATGATGAGCCCAGATTCCGACAGATGGCTTGAGGCCATGAAATCTGAGATAGGATCCATGTATGAGAAGAAAGTGTTGACTTTGGTGAACTTGCCCGATGATCGGCAAGCCATTGAGAATAAACGGATCTTCAAGAGGAAGACAGACACTGATGGTAGTGTTACTACCTACAAAGCTCGACTTGTCGAAAAATGATTTTGACAAGTCGAAGGTGTTGACTATGATGAGATTTTCTCACTCGTATCGATGCTTAAAGTCTGTCTGAATCATGTTAGCGATTGCCGTATTTTATGAAATCTGGCAAATGGATGGCAAAACTGCATTCCTTAATGGATTTCTTAAAGGAGATTGGTATATGATGAAACCAGAAGGTTTTGTCGATCCTAAAGGTGTTAACAAAGTGTGCAAGCTCCAGCGATCCATCTTGCAAATACGGCGATGTGAACTATGGGTGTTAATCACATGACGATGTGAACTATTGGTGTTAAATCACATCGCAATGTGAACTAGATTGTTGACTCTAATGCAAGTGGGAGACTGAAGGAAATATGCCCTGGAGGCAATAATAAAGTTGTTATTTTATATTTCCTTGTTCATGATAAAGTTTTATTATGCATGCTAGAATTGTATTGATCAGAAACTTAAATACATGTGTGAACACATAAACAAATACTGTGTCCCTATAAGCCTCTACTAGACTAGCTCGTTGATCAAAGATGATTAAGGTTTCCTAACCATGGACATGTGTTGTCATTTGATAACGGGATCATATCATTAGGAGAATGATGTGATGGACAAGACCCACTCATTAGCTTAGCATAATGATCATTCAGTTTTATTGCTACCGCTTTCTTCATGTCAAATACATATTCCTTCGACTATGAGATTATGCAACTCCTGAATATCGGAGGAATACCTTGTGTGCTATCAAATGTCACCACGTAACTAGGTGATCACAAAGATGCTCTACAGGTATCTTCGAAGGTGTTTGTTGAGTTGGCATAGATCGAGATTAGGATTTCTCACTCCGAGTATCGGAGAGGTATCTTTGGGCCCTCTCGGTAATACACATCATAAGCTTGCAAGCAAATGACTAAGGAGTTAGTTATGAGATGATGTATTATGGAACGAGTAAAGAGACTTGCTAGTAACGAGATTGAACTAGGTATAGAGATACCGACGATCGAATCTCGGGCAAGTAACATACCGATGGACAAAGGGAATTACGTATGTTGTCATAACGGTTCGACCGATAAAGATCTTCGTAGAATATGTAGGATCCAATATGGGCATCCATGTTCCGCTATTGGTTATTGACCGGAGAGGTGTCTTGGTCATGTCTACATAGTTCTCGAACCCGTAGGGTCCGCACGCTTAACGTTCGACGATGATATAGTATTATATGAGTTATGTGATTTGGTGACCGAATGTTGTTTGGAGTCCCGGATGAGATCACGGACATGACGAGGAGTCTCTAAATGGTCGAGAGGTAAAGAGTGATATATAGGACGATGGTATTCGGACACCGAAAGTGTTTCGGAGGGTACCGGGTCACCGGAAAGGAGTTTCGGGCAACCCCGGCAAAGATATGGGATTAATGGGCCAAAGGTGGAACAGACCAGCCCCTGGTGTACCCCTTCCTTTGACAGCAGGACCTAAGGGAAGGAAAGGGGGAAGGGTTAGCCCCTCCCGCCTTTCCCTCTCATGGAAGAAAGGAAAAGGGGGGCGCCACCCTCCCCTGCCTTACCCCGCACCTATATAAGGCAGGGGGAGCGCGGCTTGGGAGGGAATCCAAGTAGGATTCCTCCTACCTGGGCACCTCCTTTGGCTGCTCCTCCCTCCCTCCCACCTATATATATGTGGGAGGGGGGCTCCTAGCACACAAAAGACAATTTTCTAGCCGTGTGCGGCGCCCCCCTCCACCGTTTACACCCCCGCTCATATTTTCGTAGTGCTTAGGCGAAGCCCTGCTGAGATCACTTCACCATCACCGTCACCACGCCGTTGTGATGCCAGAAATCATCTACTACATCACCGTCTTGCTGGATCAAGAAGGCGGAGGACGTCACCAAGCTGAACGTGTGCAGAACATGGAGGTGACGTACGTTCGGTACTTGATCGATTGGAGCACGAAGAAGTTCGACTACATCAACCGACACTACAAAAAAATACACTTCCGTGATGATACGTGTTTGTCACAGTAGGTCACATTTTTTGTCATGCATGTACATCCATGACAAATTTATGACAGAATCAAGATAGTCATACATGTGCTGTCGTAGAAGTGTTCCTTGACATTACCAAAATTATCATCATGGAAGCGTCCACTTCCATGACGATAAATCGCGCATCACAGCAGTGGTTTCGTCAAGGGTGACCGACACGTGGCATCCTCCGTAACGGAACGCCGTTAAGCTATCGGGTCGGATTTTGGATCTGATAACCCGTTAACAGCCCCGACCAATGGGGATTTTCCACGTGTAAAATCATCATTGGCTGGAGGAGACACGTGTCAGGTCCGCGTTGGCACAGGTGTCACTCATCCAATGGGCGAGACGTGGACCAGCCCATCAAGTTTAATTGGGCCGGCCCAACTAAAGACCCACAAGTTTTTGCGGACCATAATGGGCCGGCCCAGCTAAAGGCCCACAAGATTTTGCGGACCATAATGGGTCGGCCCAGCTAATGGCCCACGAGATTTTGCGGGCCATAATGGGCCGGCCCAGGTAAAGGCCCACAAGATTTTGCGGGCCATAATGGGCCGGCCCAGCTAAAGGTCCACAAGATTTTTGTGTGCCATAATGGGCCGGCCCAGCTAAAGGCCCACAAGATTCTTGAGGATCATAATGGGCCGGCCAAGCTAAAGGCCCACGAGATTTCGCCGACATTAATGGGCCGACCCAGCTGTAGGCCCACAAGATTTTGAGGACCCTACTAGGCCGGCCCATTAACTGGCTGCCATGTTTTGGGCCAAATGCCGGCCCATATTTGATCTGGTCCATTAATGGCATGCCACGTTCCGGGCCTAAAAGTGGCCCATATGAGATCCGGCCCGTTATAAGCCTACCACGTTCTGGGCCAAATTATGGCCCAGATCAGGTCCGGCCCTTTAAGAGGCTTTGGGCTCAATCATGGCCCATATCAGATTCGGCCCGTCAATTGAAAACTATGCTTTTGGGCCCACTTGCTAAAGGCCCACTTCGTAATTCGGCCTGATATTAGTTTTGGCCTGTTAAGGGCCTGTTTAACATTTCGGCCCTATATTAATTTCGGCCTGTTAAAAGCCCGTCATATAGTTGGGCCTAACTACCACCCGATTTGCATCCGGCCTGCTCGCAGCCGATATCTGATTGGGCAAACAAGGACCGAGATAGTTTTGTCCTGTTAAAAGCCCGTGATTTGATTCGCACAATCATGGGTCGGGGTTCATTTCGAGCTGCTGCCGCCCCGTGAGCTGTTTGGCATGTTTCAAGCCCAACCTACATCGTGATTGCATGACGGTCCAATTATGTACCGTAATTTTACGGGTTGGCCGGTTTACTGCGATACAGTAAAATAACTGCAGCATCATGAATAAGAAAAAACCTAGACTATACAATAAAGAAATTACGGCATATTACATCCACTGGGCATCAAAGTACGCCACTATGATAATAAAGCACAAGCGAATGATGATTACATACACTGGGCATCAAAGATCGCCACCGTGCAAATAAACACGCCGACAAAATAATATACAAAACCGACAAAGACTTCAATAGAGTTCAAGAAAGGTTAGCCCTGCTGGGGAGCTGCAACGCAAGCAGCTGAGCAAGATTATGAGACTGCGCTTGTTCAACACTTATATCTTCCTCACTCTGAAAGATAAACAAGCAGACAGATGACATGTTTTGCACGTAAAAGTATCAGTGCTGACAACTCATCACATTTCTTACTGACGAATAATGTGACACAGTTTAAAATTGCATTAACACAATATGGTATTGTTCAGGTCAAGACATGGCAGGAAATGACATTGTGAAGGAGTTGGCGACTTCACGACAACACCGGATTACGAGATCGAGAACTCATAAGTATCAATGGTTAGTGTGTTGTCAATTTATACCATTTCAGATTGGCAAATAAAGAGACGGTTTAAATAATAGTAGAATGATATGACATTGTTCATAGTTAAGACATTGCAGAATATGACATTGTGCTGTAGTGGGTAGTTTCACCACACCACTGGATTACGGATGAAGAACAGTAGCATACATGCAGTGCAAAAGAAGATCACTTTCTCTGTATAGTTTAATTTACATGGTATGAAGAAGGAACGTTGTTGTACAACTGAAAACTTAAATTGAGAAAGGACAAACTTTTGTTTATGAACTACATAATAAACTTTAAATAAGCAATTTGATGCAAACACCAAAAATAAACAGCTGTTGCAGTCATGCCTAACCAAATATACACAACAAAGTTTGAAGGCTTGAGATGGACAAACTTACATTATTGGTGAAGACAGGCTCTATAAAGGCCTTGTCCATGCTGATGGGAGGGCAATTCAAGAAGTTTACCACAAAATCTTCTTCAAAAGCATTGCCTTTATTCTACATTTTGTTAAGAGTAAATAGATGTGATAATATACGAAAAAATGTAGAATATTTAAGATAAGATGAAGAGTGATGCTACATAACCAAGTAGCTATAAATGTAAGTGCAGCAATATAAAATCGTATATATAAGGAAATTTAATACAAAAGTGCAAATAGAAAGCAGTAAACCTGCTAGTGGAGAAGAGCCATCGACCACCACAAAAGGTCCGAATCAGGCGAAACTTCTTTTGGTGCCAGCGAGAAGTAGTAACAAGAACTCCTCATCTGTTCAATATCACAAGGCAAAAGGTACAGCCAAGAGCAATGCACAGCTAAACTTCTTCAGTACCAACCTTATGGTAAGAGTAAATATAGATCTGATGTGTAGAAAATGGAGGGCAAAGGAAAATAAGCTGCAGTGATGGTACATGAACAACTACCTGTCATTATAAGTACACTGATAAAGGACAGTATGTACTTACAAGAACAATGCAGAGCTAAAAAAACATTGGCATTGGATATATTCTACACTAATGTAACCATTCATACAGATCAGATAATTTGGAGCAAACAATTGATAAGCAAGCTATCATGCATACTGCTGTCACATAATGAACCAGGTATGTATGCAAGTACAGCGATACAAGACAACAGGTACTAAGAAGAGCAAAGCAGCGGGCAGCATATTTGCGATATCCAGTCGTTCTTTTCAAACCGGAATTCTTCTTCGAGCAGATTTCCTGCAAAAAAGATCCGTAACGCACATGCGGAAAAGTAGAAGTTCAAATTGGCATGTGATTTCATAGACAGTACCTCATCCTGGGAACGAGACCAGTGCACAAGGTTTTTCCATTCAATGTCTTCTAAATTTAGCACATGATACTTCACCGGAAATTCGTTTATAGACTTGCCATCAAAGTGTGATTTCCTCAGGTAACACCGATACTGCTGCAATGCTTCCTTGAAAAGCACAAGCAAGCTTTGCTCGTCATGACTATCCAGATTAAACCTCGCCTAGTTACAACAATGTAATATAAATCATTGATGTGTTCAGTCAGCAGAAAACAGGAAAATAATAACCATGAATAATAGCACTTACACGTAAGTTGGACAGGAAGATGTGAAAATGGTGTTTGTCTTCACTATAATCTTCCCATGATGGGAATATATGCATGTAGTCCCTAACAACATTGAAAGAATTGTCTTTTAAACTGGGAATAAATGGAATGGGGTTCCAATATGCAGGAATTGGCCATCTCAGCAGTTGGGATAGGTCTTCGGCCGGTGGACTTGCTGTACTTTTTGCTGGAGTGGGATTTTTCTGTGGTACAGCTGGTGCTATGGCAAATGAAATCGGTATACCTTTTGTTGGAGTGCAGGTCCTGTGTGGTGGGGCTAGTGGTGTGGCAAGTGAAGTATGGGTACAGTCTGCTGGAGTCGGTCCTACATTTTGTGTCACTGGTTGTACAGCCAATATAAGTGGGGTGCTGTCTGATTTCTCCGGCACCACCATGTTTTTTAAGGACTTTGCTGGTGCTCCTTCATGTTTGGCAACCACCCTCTTCCTTTTTCTAGTCTGATGCACAAGAACAGCATTTGAGTGGAAAAACATGGTATGATGACAGATGGAATATGTATTTATAATGGATGGGCATGGCATCTCGACATATATGATGAGTAAACTAAGCAGATGGCGGTGCAACAAAGTAGAAGAAATGCAAGACAACATATGCAAGATACCATAATCAATAAAACATTGCCAAATTAGAACAGGCACCTTCATGGGTGAACAGGACATGCCATCCGCCTTTGACTCCTCGAGGTTAGAATAGTCATTAGGATCATATTACGAACAAGAATCAACAGTGGGGAGAGTATGAGTTTCATTGCATCGAGAATGGCACTCAATGCCTTGGTGCCAATTTTGTAAGTCATTGCGTGTTTAGCTTCAAGAATGGACTGCTGCTAGTGCGACACAAAGCAGCTACACAGATCATAGTGTAGATATAACGGGAAAACCTTAAGCATCAAAGTAAAATCAGCAAAGTGGAACTTGCTGGAATACATGTGCTAGTATTGCTGGTACAGCTAGAAAGGCTTCGGATACCAGCTCTTTTCAAGTGAAGGTGTGGTACTGTTAATATCAGTGCAACTCTCAAAGGCGGCACAGCTCCCCACATTTCCTTGCTATTCTTATAGGATTCAAGTGGGCAGGCCACTACAAATCCTATTCCTATGTTTACAAGATCCTACGAATCAAAGAGGCTCAAAGTGTCCATCACACCGACCGTATAGACCTCTACACTGTAAATGTCCTTGCTCATCTTCAGCACAAGGAACATACTGTACTACCATCATACTCCCTCCGTTCCAAAATATAAGTCTTGGTAGAGATTTCCACTATGGATCACATACAGATGTATCCAGATACATTTTAGAGTGTAGATTCACTTATTTTCCTCCATATGTAGTCCATGGTGGAATCTATACAAAGACTTGTATTTAGGAACGGAGAGAGTACATATTAAAGAAGAACGGAAGAGGAACATGGTAAAGAAGAGCAAGCAGATTTTGGATAATAAAATGTTGGTTGCGCAGTGCCCACACATCATGAACTAGAGCGCAATAAGAATGCAACTCCTAGCTGTCTCTCGACCATTTCAGGCGGTTGGATGAAGATCCTACGTCTCCTAACCCTTCTTCTTCCTTGTCTCTGATTCTTCCCATACAAAACACCGCACGGGCCGCCGGCCGGACCACCGGCCCCCACCGCCTGTGTTCCTCCACCACCCCCACCCCGCACCCCCGCCCCAACCCCCACCCGCGTCGAGTTTTCTTCGTTCGGCAAGGCCCCACAACCACGCGAGCCCCTTCGATCACACCGGCGAACTCCGGCGAGCTCTAAAAAATCGACTAACCCAATTTGAAATTTAGTCTACTGTGATTTAACTAGTGTGGAATATAAAAGGGGAAAACCATAAGCATTGGGAGTATGGTGTTGAGCGTGCCATGGCGGATCTGAAGGTGCAAACCGGACAAAGGCAACTTCGCAACCAAGACAAGAAATCAGAGTAAAGTAGTGGCGATCTATTTTCTTGCTGCGATAAATAAGTTGAGCAAATACGAAAGAGTACCGCCTCTGGTGCGGCGCCGTGTACGCATCTGCTGAGAATTTGACGGTGATGCGGTAGCGATGGCTGTCGGCAGCGTGGAAGCAGATCTAGGAGGGTAGACGGTGGCGGCAGGGCGTGGTGGACGAGACGGTCGTAGGAGTGGCGCCGACAAGGTGGACGACGGCGGGGATGAAGCGAGAGGACAAGATGCAAGGATCCCGGTCTGAAGGCGTGGATGAGAGAGGTCGATCTCTTGTAATGGACGGCGGCATCGGGGTATCAGCTCCGGCATGGTGGAGGAGGACGGCGGTGGATGGGGTGGCGGACGGCGGCGGGCGGAGGAGGGTGGGGTGGAGAGGGTGGTTTGGCGCCCACGGAGTACGAATGGGGAAAAGGGAGGTAGAGAGGAATTGGGCAACCATGTACTCAGGGCGCGCTTGTCTCAAATGCGAGGAAATTTACAAACTTAGCCCCGTTTCAAATTTATACTACATCACAGCAACATTAGTCGGTTGGGGATAGGATGGTAATCTCGCATACACCGAATATTTGCCGACGAGAGTTTGTTTTTGGCGCCCACCGTGTATGAATATGAATCAGGGAGGGAGTCGATTTCGGCCGAGGACACACTGTGTTTTGGCGCCCACCGTGTATGAATCTGGGTGAGATGCGGTTATGTCACGTTTGGGTGAAATTACAAACCAACCCCTATCAAAACCTATAGAGATCCAGCAGATAGGCTTTGCGTGGCAGGGATAGGCAGTAGTAATTTCCATCTCGCAGATTTTGGTTTCGGGCGGTTACTGCGACTTTCCCTGCTTCATTCGAATTTTGCAGAGTGCACGTTTACCGTGCCAACTCAATTTGAATCCCGTTTGTATTCTATTTTTTTCGGACGGGATCCATTTTCAATTGGAATTACATTCTATATACATCATTTTTTTACATACTTTCAAAAGCACAACAAAGAATTCTTCTCCTTTATATGTATAATATGATTTACAAATACAACGATCTCGAAATCTTAAGGTTGAATTCGAAAAAATTTAACCAAATTATGTTCTACTAAAATGTATGGATCAGTAATATCTACATATTAAATAACAAGGATGTGCGTGAATTCATATGAGTATGCATGTTTGATAGATCAATTTTGGTTCGAGTATGGATTACATGTATCATCATCTCGAATTCAAATATTTGAATCCCTTTTTTATTCACTCCTTTCACGCCCATCTCTCTCGCATGCATGCTCCTTCAGGTAGCTAACACTCTCTTTTCTCCAGCTCACCAAGACGCTCACTTCATGTTTCTCCTATCCTCGCAAACATGGTCTCTCGGCGTCTCCCATGAGAAGTGTCACACTCTCCCTATCATTATACATTACACGGTTTTCATTATCTCTCACGTCTCATACTTGTTCTCTGCGGTACTCGGTACCTAAGCTTTCTTTTTCACCGCCACACACAGTCTCCACTCGTGTTTCACTTTGTCTTTCTCTCTGGGATTCTCTCACACACCCTATATGTCTCTACATATGACTCATACCACTAAAATTACTCTCTCTCTCTCTCTCTCTCTCAGAGACACAACATTTGTTGCGGTCTCCTTTTAAATCTCCATCCCAGTGACATTATTCATTTGTTTACCGATCAGACAACCCCGACTACCGTCTCCTCTCTCTCACTCTCTCTCTCACACAGACACACACACACAACTCCTGCTTCCACTCCCCTTCCCGACTACCGTCTCTCTCTCTCACACACAAAATTCTCCCTTTCGCACCCCGACTCACTTCTCTCACAAACATTTATCGACTAGCTAGCCTCTAGATAGGTTTATACACCCGCACACTCGTGCTTCCACCATCACATACATGTCTCTCTCCTGCTCCTTGATCTATGTAGATTATTCTTCCCTTCTTGAGACACGCCCTCTCGATCATGCACACACGCACTATCGCCTCATTTTAAGCTGATACCTATCGCACACACACTCCTTGTGTCTTTTTCACACATGCACTCCGTCCTCCTCCACTCTCCCTCTCTCTCACACACACATGGGCTTTTTGCAACAACAAGCAAGATGCCCATGTGTTGCACAGAACATCAAGATGCATTTGTATGAGTAGTTTATCTTGTGGGGGAAAGGATGAACGAGGGAAGGCCTTATTTGCAAATGTGGAGAGGGGTGTGGGTATCTTTTTGCAAAATTTCCATAGTTTCCTTCCTATCCGTCAGATATAGATCGGACGGCCTATAATCTTGAGGATGGCGGGCACACGATCATCACCGACAATGCTTTTTATAAGAGTAGGGATAAAAAATAGAGTTGGTGATGATGGTGGGCCTGCCATCCTACAATGTAGGTCGTCCGATTTATATCTGACAGTAGGAAGGAAAATATGGCAATTTACCGCACTCCTCACCACATTAGCAGATAAGGCCTTCCCTCGTTCAACCTTATCTCCCACAATATCTTGATGTTCGGTGCAACGCACGGGCATCTTGCTAGTAAGAGTAGAAATTAGACATATACCACTTCTCGAATCTTGAAACCAACAACATTCCTCCCTTATCTCATCAAAAACGCCAAAGGAATATATTTTGAGTGAAACATAACATATTTTTAGTGATATACGTATTTCAAAACTAGAATTTTTCTCTATCAAATCAGTGAATATGTAATAATCTACTTTGATCGTGTGGCAACGCATTGGCACATTGCTAGTAGTTACTATAATTTTTTAGACACCAGACAAACGATGGAGTACATATACGAAGAGAAGAGCTCGCTGTCTCGCACACATGAGTGTTACGTAAAGGCGACGTTAACAAATAGACCCTAAAACCCTAGGTGCACGATTGCTGCATTCGCGGGTGTCGGGTACGTGGTGGAGCACCTTTGTAGGAATAGTCAGCTCGCGTGATAATTTGATCCGAAGGAGTTGATGGTCGGGACCACAGGTGAAATACTTGGAGCGCGGTGGCTCGCTAGTTGCCACAGATCGAGTAGCCACGTTTAAAATATCGTTTTTTAAGCGGGGTTAAGAGTTCCGATTTTCAATGGCGCGTTATAAGTACTAGTAAGTAGTTTTTAGAACGATTGGTATGGAGCGAAAATGGAATTCATAGTACTACGTACCTCCTTGGCGTATGGTTGTATGGTTTTTTTGCGATGGAGGTTGTATGGGTTTATGTTGCGAGATGTTGAACCTGGTAGCTCTAGGGCAAATACTATGGTTTAGATTTAGATGCTGGTTTTCAGTAATGAAAATCAAAAGGGGAAACCCTTCTTTGATTAAAAAAAACTACTTCCTCCATTCTGGTTTACAAGTCCCCATCGTACTTTGGGTCAAAGTTTGTCCATGAATTTTACTTGTAAACTGTGAATGGAAAACGAGATTTTGTTATACCAAAACAAAAAAGGACTGGAGGGAGTGATTGCTCTGACACGGACGCGACCTCTCATAGCGCAGGCATTGAACCGGTGCGCCGGCCAAGAGGGCCGCACTCGCTGGAGGCCCGGCTGAGCATGCCTCCTCGCCGCGTGCAACCAGCTTAAGACTGCGCCGCCTGCCTTCATTGAGTCTGCACGTGTGCTGGCAACACGTCCGTCTGCAAACCGGCAGGCATTTTAGAACACAAAAAATGACTAAAATATAATTAATTTACGCATGGTCTTGACTTGTTGTGCTCGCACTGGTAGCAGGAACTAGTAGAGGTTTTTCTTTATTTATAACTCTCCTCACATTTTTTGGCTTTGAAATGAATCATGGTTGTGGACATTATGTATGAAATGTGCAGATATCTGTGAACATGAGTTTGATGTGGAAGTTGAACTTGGAATGTCGGGCTTGCGCGTAACTATACCATGTCCAATGCTTCATCTGTTATTGTTTGGAAAGTAATTGATGTTATTACATGACCCAAAAAAACATTTTGTGCCACATCACTAGATGCACGGACATCACAATGAGCATCTTGTGGGATAAACATTTGAACCTAGCTATTATGAAGGAAATTTTGTATTGACAACAATTTTAGATAGCAGGAGACGCCTAACATGCTCTGCCTCTGCTAGCTTATTTTTGGCTTCTTCCATCTCTTCTTTGGCTTGGGTGAAGAGAGCATCGGATTGCTCTTTTCGCCTCTTCAGGAACTCAGCTACATTCTCAAGGGCTGTTGCACGCTTTCTTTCAGCCTTTACTAATGCCACGAGGACACGAACAGCTGACGACTCCACCTGGCTTGTGTGTAATCTAGCATCATCTGGGAATTTGCACCTTGTGTCTAATCCAAAGCATCATTAGGGAAGCTGGAACCTTGTGTGTAATCCAGCCTCATTTTGGAAACATGATCTCGAGGTTGACCATACTTCCCTCCTCGCAGGAACTGCATCCTGACATGAAGTTACTTCTTTTTTAGATCAATACACAGAGCAACCTAGATCTATTTAGTAGAAGCCAGATAAACAGAACTCGGAGAAGTGAATTCAAAAGGAAAAAAATATAAAAACATACTACAAGGTGAGAACACCCACTTCCTACATCAAGCTAAAAACGAAAACATCAGGACGATTAAGACTCTTCTTATTACACATCGAAAAACACCACGCTTAAGAGAAACATAAACTACAACATATACACATCGAAGAACACGAGGCTACACGAAAGTAATTGAAAGGGTGTTACTTACCAAAGCTCGTTTCTGAGTTCGGTGCAGCTCCTCTTTAACTTGCCACGCTCCTTGAAGATGTCCCGAATATCCCTTGTTTGGTCTTCATTGCTCCTCTGCATGTTTGCACTCGTGGTTTTAAAATCTCAACATGGCAAGAAAAATATACTACTAGTAATACTTGTGCATCTTGTGGGCAACATTAAAGCACTCGTATGCCATGTTAGAGCATCTCCAACAGAATCGCAATGCGCGGCGCTTTAAAAAACATTTGATCTTTGAGATCAAGAAGTAGATAGAGTAGAGGATAGTTCTCAGCATAGATAGATAAAAAAATATAATTCAACTACTCCTCGTCGTCCGACTCCTCCTCGGTGATGTCCTCCTCCGACGTCTGACTGTAGGCGTGAAGATACCGATCGTCGTCGGATTCCCAGGGCGACGCTGCTCCTAGCCTCATGTTGAATTGAGCGTCCGCTTTTCGCCTACGCTTGTCCTCGCGATAGGCGGCTCGCTCCGCCCTCCTCTTATCCCTCTCCGCCCCCTTTGCACGTAGAACTCGCGCTCATTGATGATGTCCTGCGGGAAGTGTTGGCGCCACAGTGCCATGGCTTGCTCGTCCATCTCGGCGATGCCGAGACGGTGCTACAGCCTCCGCTTGTCGCGACGATCTTCATCGGTGCTAAGCCGCGGCAGAGGCGCGAGCTCTTGCGCCCGCTCCCGCGTCGACACGTTGGGGAAGTTCAATGTTCTATGAGGCCACCGGAGGCGCAACGCCGCCGCGTCAGACGCTGTGGCGGCCTCGTTAAGCGATGTGTCGAAATTGCCGAGGCCGAGGCGCATCCCGCGGAACCGGATCTCGGCGGAGAAGCCGCCGGAGGGGCGCGCGCGGACGCCGCGGTATCCCGAAGTTTCCCGGCAACGCGGCGGCGGCGAGGCGAAAATGAGCAGGGAGAGAGCGGTGGCAAGGCATAGAGCGGTGGGAGGGCGTTGGATTTTATAAAGCGCGCCGGACGCCGCGCGCCAAAACTAGCGCACGCCCGGCCGCTTTTTCCCGCGCGCGCGATCCTTTCCCGACGTATCTGCTATCTCTACTCTCTTCTCTACTATTATATTTATTTTATATTTTATATTTAATATTTATCTCTACTTCCTTTACTATCTACTTTTTTTCTCTATACTTTTTTTTCTTGCAATGTAGGCCGTTCGATTTATATCTGACAGATAGGAAGGAAACAAATGAGAATTTTGCAAAAAGATACCCATACCCCTCTCCAGATTTGCAAATAAGGCCTTCCCTCGTTCATCCTTTTCTCCCACAAGATAAACTACTCATACAAATGCATCTTGATGCGTGCAACACATGGGCATCTTGCTAGTTCTAAAATCATTTCCATCATTTGCCACACTACTGGTTGCAGATGAAAAACCTACCCAAGCACAGTAGCGATACGGGGCGGCCTTTACAATTACAAGCTGATATTTTGTTGGACAATGGAGGCTATAACCAATTACTTTTACGGGAACAATAGCACCCAGGAAATTTGAAGGGTAGGTATGAACAAAATTGGAACTGCACATGTATCGCTAAGTGATTCAAGACACACATTACCAATCGAGGAGGAGAACGATGGTCGCGGCGGCCTCTGTGAGTCATGGTCGGCAACGAGAGTTAGTTCATTGTCCACGACGGTGGTACTTCTGCGCTTGGCGTCGGCTTCCGAGAAGCAGATCCGAGACCGTGGAATACGATGCCGGGGAAGAGGCTCCGTGTACGATGACGATGGTGGACCGGCTCCAGTGCCACGTACGAGGTCGTCGATGAGGCAGATGCGCTGTAGTGGATGAGTGCACCGATGTAAAGGGGAGGAGCACGAAGGCTGCGGTGTCGTGGAGAAGTCTATTTTGCGGTGGGGATAGAAAATGGGGAGTATTCAGGTGTACTACTCTGGGTGCCGGGGTGGGGTTGGCTGGGTAGGGTGAACCCGAGATTACTGAAAACAGCCCCCTACCAAGCGTCATCCGTAGGCCTGTTCCGAAGGCTATGATGGTAACTTCCCACAGCTTGAATCAGGGTTGCGGGAGATTTTCCCGCCGACCTCAAAATTTTGTGACACTGGACTCCCCGTGTGGTGTGTTGAGTGATTCGGCTAAGCAACTAGCGAGTAGTAGTAGTAAACTCTTCATATTACGTTTGACCGAAGTCAAACTTCCTAAAGTTTCACCAAGTTTATAAAAAATATAAACATTTACCATAACAAATATGTATGATGTGAAAGTACATTCAATAATGAATCTAATGGTATTTATTTGTTATTGTATATGTTAATATTTTTTGTTGTAAGCTTTCTGAGAGTTTACAAAACTTGATTTTGACCAATGCTAATATGCGGACTTAAATAAAGACAGAGGGAGTACACATTTGTTTTCTTAGTTTGTAGTGAACTAATCATTTGTTGAAATTGTGAAATAAATATATTAGTCTATTGACTTCGAATGTAATGGTCTATACAATTCAATAGTTACAATCATTGTCGAATCCCAAGATGTATACAAGGTCTATAGTACTTCACAACATGCTCAAACTCACATAATCCCAGTCAAATGAGAATATAAATGCATTTCATAGTTATTACTTTGTAGGATGCAACAAAAACAACCATAACTCTACATCAGCCATTATAGAAGCAACATTTTGACATATCCCAATGTGTGAATGAAACATGCAGAGAGAGCTTTTGAAGATGGAGCAGATAGGGCGGGAAAGATTGTATGTATGTGGATGAGAGAGTAGGAGACAAACCTAACGAGACATAGAGAGAGAGAGAGAGATAGAGAGAGAAAGAGAGAGGAATAAGTTAGGTCTGTGAGAAAGATGGAGACATCTAATATACGTGAGATACGTGTGCGTCCGGATTCTATATATGTGGAAGGAGAAGAGACAACATGTTTGATGAGAGAGCTGGAAAAACATGGACGAGAGGGGAAGGATCTCGTGGGTTGAGGGATTGACAATTTTGTGCAGGGGAGAGAGGGATTTGTAATTTTGTGCAAGAGAGAGAGAGGGTGGGGGGAGGAGTCAGTCAGCCATCGTCACATCACCCTACTTCCAAATGACCCCGCATTCTCTAGCGCGGTGTGATCGTCGTCTTCGATCTGCTCGATGCCCTCTTTGAAGATTGAGGTGTTGTGCATGTTGGGGTGCAAAGAAGCACAAGCGAGAGTGGTCGCCGTATAACCTTGGATGGGGATGAATTGTGTGCTCGGGGGAGTGTGTGTGTGTGTGTAGTGCTGCGTGTGTGTGTGTGTGATATTGAGAGAAAACAAACCTAAGGAGAGAAATGGGTATTCACAAAGAGATTGTGTGGGCCTTGAAGTGGGCAGCGGCCGGGTGAGGGTGTCAAAATGTGCACGTTGATGCATGTGTTGCATGCGACCGTGCGAGGGACGGACGAATCGAGAGAGATGGTTGTTATGTGACGGATGCTCATCTCTCTCTCTGTCTCTCTCTCTCCATCTCTCTCTCTCTCTCTCTCACACACACACACACACACATACACACACAAGTAAACTAGAAAACAGTTCTCTCATGTATACACAACGTATCGGCATCTGTCTATGTCTCACTCATGCATGATCATTTGCACATTCACACCTCTCTATTTCTTTATCACACGCACACCGTCTCCACATTGCCCTTCATACAACACACATATGGACACATACACACGTTCTCTCTCAGTCACACACACAAAATCAGTATTAAAAAAACTAGGGCGCACCTAAAACGTCCAAATCCAAATAAACACTAACTCGAGCTAAATTCAAATATATGGAAATATTGCAGCGTCAAGAACTTTCCCAGGAAAAAAACTTGAGTAATATTCGAGGATTGTTTTCACACACACAAAAAGGTTCGGTGGATGTCCTTCGAGCGCCACACGGTGACGCACCGTTCGATCGACCGCGCGGCCGCGATTCACGCGCTTGCACAAGATTCCGTATCATGGCTGTGGTACTAACTAATAAAAGCGCTGCCTAAGTCTACTGTTTACGTGTACTAGTATGGTATTCTTTTAAGTTGACCAACCTTATATAAAATTAAAGTAAGCTCCCACACACGCACTCATCAATATGCCGCCGCCGCCGTTGCGCATGCTGGCGCCCGCCTGCTCCGGCCAACAATTTCTCGCCCATCACCGCCGTGTCGCCACCATCCCTGTGCCATGAAGCCGAAGGCTTGCCCGCTCACGTCGTCTACAGTACGTCCTCACGATGCCGCCGCGCTGCCAAGCACGCGAGCAACTGGTGGAGCCGCGTCTATGCACGCAGCATACGGAGAGGAGAACGAGCGCGTGCTCCAGCACGCCGGCGAGGAGGAACTAGCGTGTCATTGTCGTCTTCGCTTCGCGGGCGAGGCGGCGCATGGTGGCTGTCACGGCGGAAGCCGGTCGCCAGCGACGCGTCGAGCCCGCAAACCCGGGTGCGGACGCGGAATCTACCTTTCGAGACCTTGAATGCCACGTGGATCACGCAATCGAAGGAGCAATTTGGGTCAGTTGACTCATGTGAGCCGTTTGATGCAACATGGATGGCTAGAAGGGCTTCTTCCACCTCTTTTGCCGTCTTCTTCCTTCGCTCCGTCGAACTTCTTTCACAAATCGACTGACCAAAATTATACTACTAGTATGAACGTATTAAGTACAGTAGGAACACGAATATACGAGAAGTAGTACCAACTGCAAGAAGAACAGTAGTAAGACATAGTACTAGTACTACTGTACGTACTAAAGATTTCAAATAACGAGAAAGAACATACTAAACATAGTTCTGCTGGGGCCTTAGCACAACACACCCTTGAAAATAAACTAAGCAACTAGTCCGCTTAACACTACAGTAGAACCAACATGAGCGACAGCACTGCCACCTACTCGGAGTCCGAGTCCACGTCCTGGACTTCGTCCTCGTCCCTCTTCCTCTTCCTCTTCGCCGATGCTTCTTTGCTTGAACCGGACACTGGGCTCTGCTTCTTCATCCAACCCTTGTAGATATTTAAACAAAGGTAGGCATCCATTGCTGCGTACAGGATGTGATCTTCATCTAATGTCTTCGACTCCCATGCATGATGAAACTCGTGATGAGGTTAGCATTGGCTGCTGCCAGGGTTAGCATACGAAGGTTGAGAGGAGGACACCAGGCTTGCCTTCTGGAGATCGAAGGGCTGGCCTACAACGAGACCTATCCGACGCAGGACATGCACATCGTTCTTAAAGCCCTCTGATTTAATTTCACTCTTTTGTCCTTGAGGAAGTTCTTAAAATCCTGGCACTCAACGTCGGCATGGCATATGTGGTAGACCAAGCAAACGTTATGTACGCAAACCTGGATCACGGCGGGATTCTTCCTCTCTTCGTCCTTTAGATCCTTCTCTCGTCCCAGGACTGTGGTGTACTCAACATCTAGCCCAGCGACCCACTCATCCGTTGAACTGTTGAACATGCGTAGGAAGCGAGCAAGCCATGCTTTCACCGTCGCGGATCCACGTGTGTAGATGACGATGAATTGATCACCGGTGATGGCTCTAACCTGGTACTCAGCGGCGACCATGGAGATTTGGGAGGCCATAGATTTTGGAGGAGGGTTAGGAGAAGTTGAACTGTTGTACCCCGCAAAAACTGGAAGCGAACTAATGTGGAAGGACGGGACGACTGGGAGCGAACTGTTGTAAGGTAGAAGATGGGGACGAGTAGGGCGTGTGAACGGCGTGGGGTTGCTGTCTTGCCTGGTGGATAAACGGCTACAAGCCCCCAAAGAGTTCTCAAGAACTATGCGGGACCCACTAGATGTCATGTCTACTAGACCCATATCGTAGGCCTGACGGTATAGCTTCGCTGTTACACGCCATGCCGGCGCGTGGATGTAACTTCAGTTAATTCTATCAACCGCGCGCCTCCCACGACCTTCGCCTCCCTCGCGCGGTCGCGCCCTCTGAGACTTCGACCGGCTATAAATGAGCAATTTTGTTTGCCTACTCCGCATGCATGATACTCCCTCTGGTCCTTTTTACTCCCGTCAACCGTTTGCAAAGAGTTTGACCAAATTTATACTTTTTTTGAACACCACCTTATATTAATTAACCAGCCACACCAGTACACTCATTCCATACAATATTCACCACACAGTGATGCGTTATTTACAAGAATACCATCTAATCTATTGTCAAAGCTATACTTAGCGATTAAGTGTGCCACCTTATTGGCCGAACGGCTAATCTTTGACAATTGAAGATTGTTGATCAACTTCAAGATGCTAAACACTTTCATCTTCAGGTCACGCATAGCAGACCTGTCATAGTCCCCCGATGCAAGAGACACTACCACAAAAGCGCAATCAGTCTCTAAAATTACAGGATTATGAAGAGAAATACCTATGTAGAGACCGGCAATGCAAGCCCTAACGTCCGCTTCCTCCACGCTTTGACATGCATCAATGAAATCCCACAACCAAATTTATACTAAAAATATCAATATCTACAATACTGATTATAATGAGTATAAGAACTAAGTTTTATAATGAGTGTAAAAATATTGATTTGACATTGTGAATGTTGATACATTTTTCTATAAGTCTGGTGAAAGTAGAGGTACATTGACTTTAGACAAAACTTAAATGCACAATGCAGACTAGTTCCTCCGTCCAGGTGCATGCCACGTCCTATCTTGTCATCACAACGAGGTTAGCTATTAGAGTACCACTACCTCCCTTCTAGTTTAAAGGGCTCGATTCAAAAATTTCACCTACTCTTAGCAAGATAGTAGAGGCGGTGGAATAGTTTTTGAATTCTGCAAAAGTACTCAACTAGTGATGTCGTTCTTCACAAAAAAATGTGTTTACCAATGCATGCATGGACACTACTTACTCTAACCCCCCTCTCTTCTTTAATTCTTTGCCACATCAGCATGTTTGCTAGTATTCCCATGTGCATGATACCAGCTAAGATACCACCATTATGGCCAGCCTTAATCATCGCATGCAATAATTTAGTGCACCTTGAAATATGAACATGTGTGGGGCGTGTATGTTTTTAATGACTTGAGACTATACCTAGCCCGGCATGCAAGATGAATTATTATGCACCGTTCCCCATACCTGCAGGAAGCCCGTTCGTCTCCAAATCTTTTCCTCTCCATTTGTGGAAACAATATGCCTGCCAAACTCTCCTTCTCCCTCCGGCGGTCCCACCACTCCACCCCGTGTGAAAAAATCTGCATTCATGACTCTCCTCCCCCCACGCTCGTCCAATCCGTTGTGACCAGCAATATTTCCAACCCTTCGCTCCCTCGTAATTTATTCCAACAAATATGCCCACGTAGTTGTTACTTAACTTCAGGTGCATTGGGCACTGACATATGGGCCCAACAGGGGTCCGGCCCACATGTCAGTGATGAAACTGGACCTGCAGTTAAGTCAGTACAGCTCAGTCCATATCTTACGTAGGTGTGCCATTGCTCGCTATAAATACTGAGCCTCCCACGAAATTTCTATCTCCTCCCCCTCACGTTCACGTTCATCGCTATCTCCTCCCTCTCCCGCTCATGTCGACCACCATGGCATCGCCCCTCCCAAGCCCAAGGAGCCCCTCGCTGCACCGCGCGGACGGTCACGCGTCACCGTTCCGTTCCTCGCCGCCACTAGTCGAGGAGGACGCGTCGGCGTTCCGCTCCTCGCCGCGACGCGACGCGTCGCTGTTCCGTTCCTCGCCGCCACTAGTCAAGGAGGACGCGTCGGCGTTCCGCTCCTCGCGACGACGCGTCGAGGTGGACACATCGGCGTTCCCAATCTCGCCAGCACGCGCGTCGGGGGACGCGTCGGCTCCCCGCTACGAGGAGAACACCGCGCCGCCCGCCGAGCCCCCAGCCTTGAGGAGCTTTGGAAAGAAATGGATGTCGCCTTGTGGGAGGCTTTGCCTCTAGCAGAGCGCGCCAAAATAAAGGCGGAGAAGAAGGCCGAGGAAAAGAAGCGCACCATGGAACAAGCTGCCTAGGAGGCCTATGTCGCGTCCGAGAGAGTCAGGCAATTGGCTCTTTGGCAGAAGGCTCGTGCGAGGGCCGTGAGGGTGGCGGAGGACGCCCGTGCCGACGCCCTGAGTGCAGTCGGGCCCAAGCGCCTCATCTACGCTTGGCGGTACGTGGACCGGGTGCACGCTTCCAGCGAGGCGGAGTACCTGTTGGTGCCGGATCACCACACCGGTGAGATCGCGCTCGCTCGCCGGCAAGCTGCCAATCAGCACCTTGCGAGTTGCGAGGCTTAGGAAGAGGCGTTGTGTCGGCGCGCTGGGAAACGGCCGCGCACCAGGGCACTCGTGGTGTGCCGCAAGCGCTCCTGCGAGCGCCTTGGCATTTAGGAGGAGTATAATTTTTGTTTCGTAAGGCGATCTCATTAGTTTTGGGACGCAAATGATAAATCCCGAACATTCAGGAATTTTTTGCGTCCTTAATTAAGTATGTAAAGGGGAAAGTTTGGAAACCTTGTGTATTTGTACGCATTTTGCAAGTACGTGCATATAGCACAAACTTTACTATATACTATCGCACTACACGTCTCTCTCGATATATGCTTGCAGACTGTGCTACTCCCTCCGTCCAGGTCAATAAGTCATCTTTGGTTGTGCACCGTGACCAAGAAGGAGGGAAGACTTATACACCTAGACGGAGGGAGTACTACTATTACTTATGTACGTGCAAATGCACGTTTTAACATTACGATGCGGTTTTGTAAAAGTAGAAAAACAACACTAGTCAAGCTTGTGAAACGATTCAATGCAAAACAAATGCAAAAATGCTCGTTTGATTGTTTACTTTTAGCTTCCTTCTCTGTGGTTATTTCTCTGTCATACTTTGTACGGAGTATCTCACTGGTTGGAAAGGCATGCAAATTCCCAAACCACTTCCTACACCCTGTATCGATTTTTTTTGCCTAACAAGTTGTGCCGTGCAATTGGAATTCCAACTTGAGTACTACTACTAGTAGGAGTACCAGGGGCCAGTTTTTTAGGCTTCTAGATTAGTAATCCCATAACTACTACCTCTGTCCTGGTTTATTGGTCCCCATTGTAATCTGTGTCAAATTTTGATCATAAATGTAACTAATGAAATGTTAGTGCATGTCATATGCACTACTCCATCCGTCTAGGTGAGTAAGTCATCTTAGGCTGTGCACCGTGACCAAGGAGGAGGAGAAAACGAGAAACGTTAATGTTTATTTGCTAATTAATAGTATTGCATGCAATGAACTAACCACTGCTTGTCGTGTTTGATATCTCAAGTCATTAAAAGCATGCACACTCTTTATCTCTTATTGGTTGATATGTCAAGAAACAAGAAACGAGGTAGAAGTTAATGCACCGCGCCTAAGTGTTTTAGTATTATTTGGTTTTCGTAAGATGACTTACACACCTAGACGGAGGGAGTAACATTTTGTTAGTTAAATCTTTGGTCAAAATTTAGCACAAATTACAATGGTGAGGAATAAACCAGGACGGAGTAGTAGTTTAGAAGCCCAAAAAAATGAGTGAGGCGCCTTATTGTTACTCTCCACTGTGACTAGTCTTGTGGGAAAAGCTGGGGAAGCCGCCAAAAGAATTGGCCCTAGGAGTAGTAGCTAGGGATCGAGTGTGCGAGATGAACCAAAGAAAGTAAATGCAGAGAGATGAAATGCAAAAAAGACGGAGGCATGTGATGGTTGCTTGTCCGTTTATTTTACCAGGCCACCTATTACTGGGAGTGGTTGGGTTTCGTGATGTGACGGCTTTACTGCCGCGCCACGAGCGGGGTGAGAGGTGAGACTCCCATGCAGCGCCGCCCTCTACACTTGTACTACATCGGTCGTGGTTTATTAGTCCCCCATTGAATTTGACTGAAGATTTAACTAACAAAATGTTAGTGCATGTCAACAAAAACTATATCGTTGGATTCGTATTTGAACATAGTTTTGAATGATATAATTTTAGGTGACATGCATCAGTATTTATCGTACTATATATAATGTTAGTTCAATTTTTGGTCGTACTAATCTATAGTAGTAGGTGCCCGTGCATTGCAATCAAGAGTGAAATGCATTGATCAGGGAGTTGTTTATTTTGACAAAGGATGTGGGGTCATCTCATGTGTAACGGGTATCGATAGGTTTCTTCGGATATTATCTCATCTCTAGAGCTCACAAACATCCGGGTGAAATAGATAAAAAGGTATCTTTTGCAAACAAAAGCGTTCAACTGTTCAACCTGCATAAAACTTGTGAAGAAATAACACTTACTGTGCTTTGCAAGAAATGATCTATAAGAATTAGTTTTTGAGTATCGATTGTTATACATGTTGGCTACACATGACAAGGCACTTTCTTATAGTCAACAGTTGGCTATACTATTAAGTAATATTAACCATGCCCTTATACACCTAGATGGAGGGATTAAATCAGGATGACTTGCAAGGGGGCAGAGGAGATGTAAGAAATGGTTCATCGTAAGTCTTTCACCAGTACTGTAGTATAAATTCATACATGGAAGATTCTAGACTAAACCATAAACGGATACACTTTTATTCATGCGTGATACTCCAATAGAGCAAGATCATGCATGGAAGTCTCCACATGCTTAGACAGCGGATTAGATTGAGAGAAGACTAATGATCAACATTTAACTTGATAATGCGTATTTTTTTAGAAGAACAGGGAGGCTCCTCCCCGGTTCCATTATCAAATGAAACCAAAGTGTCTTACATCAGCTCACTGAAAGGAGCACCTCAAAGGAAGGACTACCACGAAAGCCGTTCAAGTTTAACGACAAGCTTACAGAATCAAAAGCAGCAAAGACACGGGCCATAAGCGCCCACACACACAGTACATGTTTTCTAAGTGCACTTGATAATGCGTATGTCCAGGTGAACCTCCTTGGAGTCCCCGTGCACCACGTCGGCGGGTAAAGGATGCCATGGGTTTTCCAAGTCCACATTGGCGGGATAGTCCCGGCTCCCCAGAGTCCAAGTCCGTTCGATGAGGCCGGTGTTGCCGCCCATGCGACCCGGAGGGGTAGTAACACTGACCACGCACTCGTACATCTGCCTCGTGTCAGTGTCAGCGTCAGCAGCATCGCCCCTAACGCACATTACAGAGGCAGGCGGCGGCCTGCTGGCCTCGCCGGTGCCACGATCAAGAGGAAGACGCTGTCGTCCTCCTCAGAGACTAGCAGGCGGCGGTGATCCTCCAGCGACTCCAGCATGGTGAACCGGTAGCACGTCTCGTACTTGATGTTCTCCGCCAAGGGCCAGCAGTGACCACTGCACACATCCGTGAGGTGAGCACCATGTCCGCCGGCGAGCCACAAAAAACGGCATCGGGCACTCATAGCTGTGGACGAAGGGCTCCTTGGAGGCATCGACCAGGCCGTCCATGAAACGGGAGTGGCTGTAGGGGACGTTGCGCTAGTTGAATATATGAGCAAGTTACTACGAGATTTAATCCGAATAAGCACAAAATAAATCATGACGGGTATAACAGAGATGAAACTAATCAAGTGGACTAACATAGTAGTAGGATCTGAGTAGAAACATGAATTCTACCACGATTTGAACAGGAAAGACAGAAACACATACGGTGCAGCAGGAGCAGCACACCGTTGGCGTTGAGGTTGTCGCCCATGTCGTTGAGGAAGAGGTTCTTTGAGGCCGGGAAGAAATCGTCGTTGGTGAAGTCGTGGCTGCCAAAGATCGCGAGTGCGCTCCCCAAATGTCAACAGCGCCCACCGAATGGAGCGCATGAGGGAGTGGTTGTAGGGGACGTTGCGGCCGCCGAATGGAGCGCAGGAGTAGCACACGAAGCAGTAGATGGTGTCCTTACTAGTACTCCCTAGTCTCTATCTATCTATATCTATATATATCTACTCTTATAGAAAACCGAGTTGGATATGATGGTATGTCTGCCATCTTGTAATATAGACCGTCCGATCTATATCTGACGGATAGAAAGCAAACTATGACAATTTTACAAAAGATACCCGCACCTCTTGCCACATTTACAGATAAGGTCTTGCCTGGTTCATCCTTATCTCCCACAACCTCGTGCTCCTCCCTATGTCTCTATCTCTACTACTCTTCTTCGTTTTTTTATAACAAATCGAATAGTGCTGCGCCATCCGCTGCACGCTCGGCTGAACACGCCTCCTCGCCTCCATCATCACCAACTGAGTCTTTTATAGGAGTAGGAGTAGAGAAAAAACCGAGTTGGTGATTATGGTGTGCCATGCAATGCATGGGCATCTTGCTATTTTTTGCATATAAGTCCAAACACCACGTAGACATGGTCTTTGAGCATGGTTCGTAGTCGTTCCATGCTCGGGCATTGAAGTTTGTAACTATTTTAGATTAGAATATACTACTCCTCCGGTGCTACTAGTAGAGCAGAGTCCTACTCTACTACTCTACTCAAGCAAGTTAGGGCATAGTACTGTAGTAGGTACTGTAGGGAGTACTAGTACTGTGATCACTCAAGCAAGTTGTCTGGCTTCGATATGACCTACGCTGTTGGTATGTGTCTCATAAATCAAGCGGCGTGCTGTAGTCATCATCACCTGTCCACTTCCCGCAGCACATATTCGCTTCTCCATCTTTGTCCGCACATAATCTCGTCCAAGCTTCCATCCCAGCTAAGGCGCCTCCCCCCCCCTTGTTCGAAACCCAAGCACCAACAATGGCAGAACCGAGCAGCGTCCGCCGAAAGAGTGGCTGGAATTCGCTCCCCACAGAGGTAATCAAGCTCATTATTTTGCGTGTGGCCAATTTCAGTACCATGCCGCTCGCCGCATGCTCGTCGGGGCTGTACCGTTTACTCAAAGCCCTCAGGCCGGAGCTTTTTAAGCCAGCTCCTTGCTTGCTGATGCCGCATGATCTTCAGAAACGGCATGTCACGCAGCATAACGATCGTAGGGTGGCGAGCATCAACCCCCTTCACTGTGATCTGATCCTCGTCAGCCTCAGCTACATTAACGGTATGTACTGGGTCGGCATGAACACGTCTTGGATGGTGCTCGTCGACGGTCGCGGCAGCTGGATGCTCGTGGAGGTCTACACCCGGTGATTGATCCCCCTTCCTTCGATTAACACTGCCTTTGCTTTGGCACCGACCCCGGAATACTCGGAATCTTCTGAGCCAACATGATACCAAGTTTGATTTGCTCAAGGTTGTAATCTGCCAAGTGCCCACAAGATCTGCGAATTATAAAGATTTCAGGTTAATTGCATTCTTCAACCGCGGTCTCGCCTATCTGACAGGTCACTGCGGTAAGTGGATAAATCTGCACATCCATCCCAGGATCATACATCCTCCATGGTTCTCTGATGCCATTGAACACAAGGGCTTCATTTACTGTTGTCGACTCCTTCTATGGCTGGACGTATTGCTGGCCTACTCGATCATCGCTACAAGCTGTTACAAAGCAGCATGTTACTTTCCTATGATATCATGATGGCTTGCTTATATTATCATCAACATTCTTGAAAAAATATTCATGCTCATAACATGCTGTTCTTAAGATTGACTAAATCAAGAGCCCTTTTTTATTTGACTCCAACTTGATATGATGTTGTAGACCGCCTGGTGTCCCTACCCTTCCTAATCCCAGAACCTTTCAAAGAAAAGTGTCATGGCAGTTGCAGGTGGTTCCTGGCTCGATCAGACGACGGCGAAAGATTGATGATCGTTCGCACGTACCGGACGTGTTATTTCGCGGAATACAATCACAGTCACTACAAGGTCTTTGAGCAGGATCCCAACTTCTCTGGGCCTTCAAGAAGTTTTGTCTAGAGGCTGGTAAGTAGCCTTGGTACATGCTCTCTGTTTGTCGGACTGAATTATCCGATTAACCAGGAGATAACCGACGGCAAGGATCATGATGGCAGCGGTTTTCGTCCACTGTGCAAAACTGTGTGTACACAACGTACCATGCGTCTCTGCATGCACCATACCACGATATGTGCCGCCACGCTCTACAGCCCAAAGTAGGAGAGATGGTCGCAAGTATCGGAACTTCAACTTCTTGGCTGGAGTTTCCCCCGTCAGGCACCCATCTGGTTCAAGCCGTCAGCCAATCTCCATAGCTTAATAAATAGTAACGTCTAACTGAGCCAGTTAGTTAGATGCGTACACTTGGTCTAGTAGGATCTTTATTTAGTTTGATGCATACACTTGTTCTTTTTTGGTAGCCCTTTTGTAATGATGGCTGATGTTTGGTTTGGAAGAGAGAGTTGCGTCTTCACTCTTCTAGCCTGCTTACTGCTTCTGTTGCACCCCCTGCCCTGGTTGTTGCTGCTGCTGTTTTCAATGTACAATCAGTAGTATATTTAAATACATTGGTTGAATAAATGTGTTGTCAGAACGACAAACACAATGTTTTGGAAGTTGTTGCATGGTTCGATCCTTTAGTGCCCCGTACCGTACGTAGCTCATACTATTTTTCATATGGAGCACATTTTCCACTTGTTGATAACATGCAGCCCACTGATGAAGGCCCAATAGAGAAGCCCATAATTAACTGGAAGGGAGGCTCTCACATGAATCCGGCCCAGGTACATGCTCATGGTCCCCTAAACATAAATAAGTAAATAAATAAATAAAGCTAAATGCTCATGCACCAGTTCTTTGGGAAAATAGGTAGCCCATTATTTTTTTTGAAGAATACCCAAGCTAGGCCTATTTGTTTTCTCCGAATTACTGGGCTGCAAATATTTCAAGACGAGGAGGGATGCATTCCGTCCTAGCCAAAGAGTATAGTCAATGTCTATTAAAAGTAATATCAAAAGGGGTTGAAAATTCCAAAAAAATTATAGCAAATGGGATATTAGTTTTTTTTGTTTTTGTTCTTCACTGATATCTTATACGTATTTCATTGGATTTAACATGACATAGTTCTAATTTATTTTTAAATTTATTTTAGTATGGCTATTAATTTTTGGATTAAGAATATTTCGTTCCCCGACAAAAATTGCGAATTTTCAAAATTTCCCACATATTTAGTTAATTTTTGACCACAATCTTGACGACGGAAAATGGCCAGCAATTCTAAAAATGGAAAACAGGCTGCAATAAATTCCATATGAATTAGAAAATGAGTAAAAAATATAAAAATAATAGCAAATGGGCTGTACACGCCACGGATTTCGAGGCTGACTTGTTTACGCAAGGCTTTGTCAGTGAACACACGATTCTAGCGGCGGATCGTTGGATGTCCATCCAACGGCCGACGTGCTTCTTCAATCTCGATCTTCCTGCTCCGGCCGCCTAAACTAGCGCCGTGGACTGCCTGCTCCCTCCTCTTGTGGCCGTTGTGATGTCAGCGCAGCTTGCTGCCCACCCTACTCCCTCCGCTGGCCGCACGCAATCAAGCGCCTCCTTATTACGCGAAAAAATGATTCCTCCCAATCGACATCTGGGCGCACGGTTGGGAGGCTGACACTGGGCCTACTATGTTGGCCAGCGTCTGTGAGGCATGTCAACTTAGTCAACA
This sequence comes from Aegilops bicornis, assembly GCA_021605145.1. Classification (NCBI taxonomy): domain Eukaryota; kingdom Viridiplantae; phylum Streptophyta; class Magnoliopsida; order Poales; family Poaceae; genus Aegilops; species Aegilops bicornis. The sequence goes on from CM038672.1 coordinate 651,720,708, forward strand.
AACAATTCTAGCAGCAGTAACCATTGGATTTGAATCGAACGGTCCTGCTGCTTCTTCAATCGCTTCTCTTCTTGCACCAGCCGCACAAACCAACACCGGGGAGACCGCCTGCTCCTGCCTCCAGTGGCGGTGTCTTTGCCGTTGAGGCCTCATCGCCCCTACTACTCCCACCGCTAGCGAGGCCTGCGGCGGCGACATCCTCACACCACGGTCGAACCGGTGAACCTCGTACTCCTCTCCACGTGGGCATCCTTTGCCGCGTCTTCCCGGCTCAGCGTCGTCCCCTTCCTAGGCCTCGTCGTAGTCCATCGCCTTGGTGCTCTCGGCACAAGGCGTGGTCAATGTGGTCAATGACATTCCATCGGAAAGAGTCATCAGACGTGGAGAGTGACAATTTGGGTCCATGGCCTGACCTAGTTTTTTGTGATTTTCCAAGTAAGTCGCTTTGTCAGGCCTGTGTGGCTGTAAATCTTTCAAGACGAGGAGAGCTTTCATTCGGCTGGCCGAGAAAATGGCCCATCAGTAATGAGAAATGGGTTGTACATTTTTAAAACACATCAAACCGGCAATTAGTTTCAAATATCTTTTTTTCATTTTGAGATTTTAAATTACATTAATTTTTATGCATGGAGAATTTGTTGGATTTTATATTGATATACATTTATTTTTAAAATCAGTTTGAATGTGAGTCGAAATTTCGGGATTAAAAAGAGTTCGGACCGCACCGAAATATGCAAAATTTCGTATAATTTTTTAACCGTGGCCACAATATGGGCTGTAATGCTAACAAAAAGAATATGGGCTCCAAAAAAAAAACCTTAAGAATTAGCAAATGGGCTGTAAATTATTAGAAATAATGGCAGATGGGTTGTATCTTTATTTTCCATGATTTGAGGCTTTCCTAAAAAAGGTTGGCCTTTAAGCGTTGATTGTTGGATGGACATCCAATGGCCGTCATGCTTCTTCAATCTCTGCTCTTCTGCTCCATTTGCTCAAACAAGCGTCGTGTGCCTGCTCCCTCCTCCATGGCCGGCTCGACAGCTCGGACCCTGACTATATCTTCGCACGCAAGGAAGTGCCTCCTTATTACGCACAAAAAATGAATACTCCCCGTTAGGCTGGGACCCAAGATAATGGCAGGCTGACTTGTGGGCCTACTAAGTTGACGGGACGGAGGGCTTTGTCAACTTAGTCAATATGCACGATTCTAGCTCCAAAGGACCGTACGATGTCCATCCAACGGCTGTAGTGCTTCTTCAACCTCTGGTCTTCTTGCTCCAGCCGCCCAAACCAGCGCTGGTCGTGCCTCGTGTCCCTGCCTCCCGTGGCCGGCTGCGATGAGGCAGAGCCCTCACCGCCCCCTACTACTCCCACCGCTGGCCTGGCCATCCCTCTACTCACCCACACCCCCTGTTAATCTGCAGCGACGGCAACCTCACACCGCAGCGAACCAGTGAACCCGCATACTCCTCTATGCGTGGGCATCCACCGCCCCGTCTTCCCCGGCTCCAAGTCGTCCCCTTCCTAGGCCTCGCTGTCGTCCACCGCCCTGGTGCTCTTGGCGCGGCGTGGTCAACGTGGTCAAGGAACGGCTTCGATCGGACGTGGATTTGTCACGTGGAGAGGCCGATACCGGGTCCACGGCCGCAGCAAGGAAGTGCCTCCTTATTACGCGCAAAATAATTATTCCTCCACCTGACAGCGGGGACCCACCGGATGGGCCACCGTATTTCGCGAAAATAACATTTCCCCCCTGACTGCTGGGACCCATTAGCTACATCTTCGCACGCAAGGAAGTGCGTCCTGGCAAAAAAAAAAACCGATTCGCCCCCCTGACTGCTGGGACCCAACAGCTACATCTTCGCACGCAAGGAAGTGCGTCCGGGCAAAAAAAAATGATTCGCCCCCCTGACTGCTGGGACCCACCAGCTACATCTTCGCACGCAAAGGAAGTGCTTCCGGGCAAAAAAAAAATATTCGCCCATCTGACTGCTGGAACCCACCGGCTACATTTTCGCACGCAAGGAAGTGCCTAACAGTCGGGACCCACCTGGTCGAAGCGTACGTAGCATTGTCATTCTGGTCGTGAGCGGTATGCGTACATCGGTCGTTGTAAAGGCGCTGCGATGTCGTAGTAGAGGCGCCGCACGTAGCATGTACACGCATCACGTGCGGCGAGGGTGCAAGAAAGAAAATCTGACCCGCGTATGTACATACGCAGGCGGTCTCGAACGCCTACTCGCGCATATATGCGGCGGGGCTCGTGTACATGGCTGGGTCGGAACGGAGAAACAGCGTCGTCGCCGTGTTCATGGGGAGGCAACGGAATGCGTCGTGTTCATCAGGAGGCAACGGAACGCGTGGGAGCCAACCGGCTGGGTCGGAACGGAATGCGTGATCATGTTCATCGCGAGGGCTTGGATGGAACAGGCGATGGAAACAAGGCCTGCGTACTGCACAACAGAGGAAATGGACCTCCTACGTTCGGAACGGGGTCCTGTTGATCGGGAGGGGCCTGGCGTACCGCAAAACGGAGGAAACGGACCTCCTACGGTCGAAACGGGGGTCTTGTTGATCGAGAGGGGTGTGGCGTACGCAAAACGGAGGAAATGGACCTCCTACGGTCGAAAAGGGGGTCCTGTTGATCGGGAGGGGTGTGGCGTACCACAAAATGGACGAAATGGACTTGTGTTGGAGCGCTACGGTCGAAACGGGGGTCCTGTTCATCGGGAGGGGTGTGGCGTACCGCAAAACGGGACTCCACGGGATACTGTTCATCTCCACCGTCGACCTCCTCCAGCCTCCACGGGCTACCGTCAACCTCCTCCGGCCTCCACGGGCTCCTGTTCATCCAGCCTCCACCGCGCGCTACTCCACCGCCATCGCTCAACCACCCCTCCACCGTCTACTGTTCATCCAGCCCTCCACACCACGAGGTCCTGTTCAACCACCCCTCCACGGGCACCCTTCCACCGTCTACTGTTCATCCAGCCCTCCACCGTACCACGGGGTCCTGTTTATCCAGAGGCAACGCCACCGCTCACTGTCATCCAACCCCACCCCCCCGCAACGCTCACTGTTCATCCCAGAGGCAGCATTGATCGGCTTCAGTTAGTAGCAGTAGTGAAGGAATCGCTCGATTGGGTTCAGTTAACAGCCATCGATCGGTCGCTCGGCTTCGATGAACGCTGTAGCCTCGCATGCAATCGCTTCGGGTTCGATTAGAAACCCTAACGCCTCGCTTCGGGTTGATTAGCCAACGCCTCGCACACGCAGCAGCGTCGTGTCTGAGAAAGCAGCGATCGCCGCCCCGACCTCCCACCGTAACCTGGAACTCCCCGAAATTTTCCTCCCCCTCGCTTCTACCACGGTTTTTTCTGTCATGGACGGCCCAAAGAATGTCATGTAGCTGCGTCTCCGGCCCGCCCAGGACGAAAAGCCCAGTTTCTATCATGATTTTTGGTCATAGAAGTAGGAGCCCACCACATCTATGATGATACCGGGTTTTGTCACAATTATCGTCATAGAAGTGTCATATGTATGACACAATTTTTTTTCGTTTGGCCCAAAATGTCACAGATGTTTCTTTTTTTTGTAGTGCGACTTGTTAAACACTTCCGCTTACGGTCTACGAAGGTACGTAGACACACTCTCCCCTCTCGTTGCTATGCATCTCCTTGATAGATCTTGCATGGGCGTAGGAATTTTTTTTGTTTTCATGCAACATTCCCCAACAAAAATGTCTCAGATCATAGAAACTTTATTTTTATTGTTACGATGATTCTCCACTTCACTCTGAAATTCTTTGAACTTTTCAAATGTTTCAGACTTGTGTTTCATCAAGTAGATATACCCATACCGACCCAAATCATCTGTGAAGGTCAGAAAATAATGAAACCCGCCGCGTGCCTCAACACTCATCGGACCGCATACATCGGCATGTATTATTTCCAATAACTCATTAGCTCGCTCCATTGTTCCGGAGAACGGAGTTTTAGTCATCTTGCCTATTATACATGGTTCACAAGCATCAAATGATTCATAATAGTGATTCCAAAAGTCCATCTGCATGGAGTTTCTTCATGCGCTTTACACCAATATGACCTAAACAACAGTGTCACAAGTAAGTTGCACTATCATTATCAACTTTGCATCTTTTGGCATCAATTTTATGAATATGTGTATCACTACAATCGAGATTCAATAAACCATTCACATTGGGTGTAACACCATAGAAGGTTTTATTCATGTATACAGAACAACAATTATTCTCTGACTTAAATGAATAACCATATTGCAATAGACATGATGAAATCATATTCATGCTCAACGCAAACACCAAATAACATTTATTTAGGTTCAACACTAATCCTGAAGGTAGAGGGAGTGTGCGATGGTGATCGTATAAACCTTGGCATCACTTCCAACACACATCGTCACCTCGCCCTTAACTAGTCTCTGTTTATTCTGCAACTCCTGTTTTGAGTTACTAATCTTAGCAACTGAACTGATATCAAATACCCAGGGGCTACTATGAACACTAGCTAGTAAAGTACACATCAATAACATGTATATCAAATACACCTTTGTTCACATTGCCATCCTTATTATCTGCCAAGTATTTGGGGTAGTTCCACTTCCAGTGACCATTTCCTTTGTAGTAGAAGCTCTCAATTTCAGACTTGGGTCAAGCTTTGGGTTTATTTATGGCAGCGGCAACTTGTTTGCCATTCTTCTTGAAGTCCCCTTTCTTTTCCCTTGCCATTTTTCTTGAAACTAGTGGTCTTGTTAACCATCAGCATTTGATGCTCTATCTTGATTTCTACCTTCACCGATTTCAGCTTCGCAAAGAGATCGGGAATCATTTTCTTCATCCCTTGCATATTATAGTTTATCATGAAGTTCTAGTAGCTTGGTGATAGTGACTAGAGAACTTTGTCAATCACTATCTTATCTGGAAGATTAACTCCCACTTGATTCAAGCGATTGTAGTACCCAGACATTTTGAGCACATGCTCTCAGGCTGAGCTATTCTCCTCCATCTTGTAGGCAAAGTACTTGTCAGAGGTCCCATACCTCTCGACACGGGCATGAGTCTGAAATACCAATTTCAGCTCTTGGAACATCTCATATGCTCCGTGGCATTCAAAACTTTTTTGAAGTCCGGGTTCTAAGCCATAAAGCATGGTGCACCAAACTATTAAGTAATCATCATACCGAGCTTGCCATACGTTCATAACGTTTGCATCTACTCCTGCAATAGGTTTGTCACCTAGCGGTGCATTAAGGACATAATTCTTCTATACATCAATGAGGATAATCCTCAGCTCATGGACCTAGTTCGCATCAATGCTACTATCATCTTTCAACTTAGTTTTCTCTAGGAACGCATTAAAATTCAGGGGAACGGTAGCACGGGTCATTGATCTACAAGATAGATATGCAAATACTATCAAGACTAAGTTCATGATAAATTAAGTTCAATAAATCAAATTACTTAAGAACTCCCACTTAAATAGACATCCCTCAAGTCATCTAAGTGATACGTGATCCAAATCAACTAACCCATGTCTGATCATCACGTGAGATGGGGTAGTCATCAATGGTGAACATCTCTATGTTGATCATATCTACCATATGATTCACGTTCGAATTTCGGTCTCCAGTGTTCCGAGGCCATGTCTGTACATGCTAGGCTCATCAAGTTTAACCCAAGTATTCTACATGTGCAAAATTGTCTTACACCCGTTGTATGTGAACATAGAGTCTATCACACCCGTGAAGGAAATATGCCGTAGAGGCAATAATAAAGTTGTTATTTTATATTTCCTTATATCACGATAAATTTTTATTGTTCATGCTAGAATTGTATTAACCGAAAACTTAATGCATGTGTGGATACATAGACAAAACACCGTGTCCCTAGTAAGCCTCTACTAGACTAGCTCGTTAATCAAATATGGTTAAGTTTACTAACCATAGACATTTGTTGTCATTTGATTAACGGGATCACATCATTAGGAGAATGATGTGATGGACAAGACCCATCCATTAGCTTAGCATAACGATCGCTAAGTTTTATCACTATTGCTTTCTTCATGACTTATACATATTCCTTTGACTATGAGATTATGCAACTCCTGGATACCGGAGGAATACCTTGTGTGCAATCAAACGTCACAACGTAACTGGGTGATATAAATATGCTCTACAGGTATCTCCGAAGGTGTTTGTTGGGTTGGCATAGATCGAGATTAGGATTTGTCACTCAGAGTATCGGAGAGGTATCTCTGGGCCCTCTTGGTAATGCACATCACTATAAGCCTTGGAAGCAATGTGACTAATGAGTTAGTTGCAGGATGATTTATTACGGAACGAGTAAAGAGACTTGTCGGTAACTAGATTGAACTAGGTATGAAGATACCGACGATCGAATCTCGGGCAAGTAGCATACCGACGACAAAGGGAATAACGTATGTTGTCATTGCGGTTCGACCGATAAAGATCTTCGTGGAATATGTGGGAGCTAATATGAGCATCCAGGTTCCGCTATTGGTTATTGACTGGAGAGGTGTCTAGGTCATGTTAACATAGTTCTCGAACCCGTAGGGTCCGCACGCTTAACGTTCGATGACGATTTATATTATATGAGTTATGTGATTTGGTGACTGAATGTTTTTCGGAGTCACGGATGAGATCACGGACATGACGAGGAGTCTCGAAATGGTCGAGAGGTAAAGATTAATATATTGGATGATAGTATTCGGACACCGGAAGTGTTCCATAGTGTACCGGTTAGATATCGGAGTACCGTGGGATTACCGGAACCCCTCGGGGGAAGATATGGGCCATAGGAGGGAGGCACACCAGACCACTAAGGGGTGGCGCGCCCCCCACATGTAAGGAGGTCGAATTGGACTAGGAGAGGGGACGGCGGCCCCCTTTCCTTCTCCCTCTCTCTCTCTCTCTCTCTCTCTCTCTCTCTCTCTCTCTCTCTCTCTCTCTCTTCCCCCTTTCCTCCTCCGGTAGAAGGAAAGGGGGCGAATCCAACTAGAAGCCCAAGTAGGATTCCTCCTACTTGGGCGCGCCTAGGGCCGGCCTCCTCCCCTCCCCCCTTTATATACGTGGGGTCACCTACAATACACATCAATGGTTCCAAGCCGTGTGCGACGCCCCCCTCCACAGTTTACGCCTCCGGTCATATTCACATAGTGCTTAGGCGAAGCCCTGCGCATATCACTTCACCATCACCGTCACCACGCCGCCGTGCTGACGGAACTCTCCCTTGACACTTTGCTGGATCAAGAGTTCAAGGGACGTCATCAAGCTGAACATGTGCAGAACTCGGAGGTGCCGTACGTTCGGTGCTTGATCGGCCGGAACGAGAAGAAGTTTTACTACATCAACCGCGTTGTCAAACGCTTCCACTTTCGGTCTACGAGGGTACGTGGACATACTCTCCCCCGCTTGTTGCTATGCATCTCCTAGATAGATCTTGCGTGAGCGTAGGATTGTTTTTCAAATCGCATGCTACGTTTCCCAATAGTGGCATCCAAGCCAGGTCTATGCGTAGTTGATATGCACGAGTAGAACACAAAGAGTTGTGGGCGGTGATAGTCATACTGCTTACCACCAACGTCTTATTTTGATTCGGCGGTATTGTTGGATGAAGCGGCCCGGACCAACCTTACATGACCATGTTCATGAGACCGGCTCCACCGACAGACATGCAACTAGTTTTGCATAGAGGTGGCTGGCGGGTGTCTATTTCTCCAACTTTAGTTGAATCAAATTTGACTGCGGTCGGTCCTTGTTGAAGGTTAAAACAACAAACTTGATGAAACACCGTTGTGGTTTTGATGTGTAGGTAAGAACGGTTCTTGCTAGAAGCCCGTAGCAGCCACGTAAAACTTGCAATAACAAAGTAGAGGACGTCTAACTTGTTTTTTCAGGGCATATTGTGATGTGATATGGTCAAGACATGATGTGATATACATTGTTGTATGAGATGATCATGTTTTGTAAAAGTTATCGGCAACTGGTAGGAGCCTTATGGTTGTCGCTTTATTGTATGAAATACAGACGCCATGTAATTGCTTTACTTTATCACTATGCGTTAGCGATAGTTGTAGAAGCAATAGTTGGCGAGACGACCACGACACTACGATGGAGATCAAGGTGTTAAGACGGTAACGATGGAGATCATGACAGTGCTTTGGAGATGGAGATCAAAGGCACAAAAATGATGATGGCCATCATGTCACATATTTTGATTGCATGTGATGTTAATCATTTATGCATCTTATTTTGCTTAGTATGGCGGTAGCATTATAAGATGATCCTTTAACTAAATTTCAAGGTATAAGTGTTATCCCTGAGTATGCGTCATTGCGACAGTTCTTCGTGTTGAGACACCACGTGATGATCGGGTGTGATAGGCTCTACGTTCACATACAACGGGTGCAAGACAATTTTGCACATGCGGAATACTCGGGTTAAACTTGACGAGCCTGGCATGTACAGACATGGCCTCAGAACACTGGAGACCGAAAGGTCGAACGTGAATCATATAGTAGATATGATCAACATAGAGATGTTCACAATTGATGACTACTCCGTCTCATGTGATGATCGGACATGGTTTAGTTTGATTTGGATCACGTATCATTTAGATAACTTGAGGGATGTCTATCTAAGTGGGAGTTCTTAAGTAATTTGATTAACTGAACTTAATTTATCATGAACTTCGTCCTGGTAGTATTTGCAAATTATGTTGTAGATCAATAGCTCGCGATGTAGCTCCCTGTTTATTTTTTGATATGTTTCTAGAGAAAATAAGTTGAAAGATGATAGTAGTAATGATGCAGACTGGGTCCATGATCTGAGGATTATCCTCATTGCTGCATAGAAGAATTATGTCCCTGATGCACCGCTAGGTGACAGACCTATTGCAAGAGCAGATGCACACGTTATGAATGTTTTGCAAGCTCGATATGATGACTACTTGATAGTTTAGTGCGCCATGCTTTACGGCTTAGAACCGGGACTTCAAAAACATCTTGAATGCCACAGAGCATATGAGATGTTCCAAGATCTGAAATTGGTATTTTAGACTCATGCCCGTGTCGAGAGGTATGAGACCTTTGACAAGTACTTTGCATACAAGATGGAGGAGAATAACTCAACTAGTGAGCATGTGCTCAGAATGTCTGGTACTAAAATCGCTTGAATCAAGTGGGAGTTAATCTTCCAGATAAGATAGTGATTGACAGATTCTCTAGTCACTATCACCAAGCTACTAGAACTTCATGATGAACTATAATGTGCAAGGGATAACAGAACAGATTCCCGAGCTCTCCGCGATGCTGAAATCGGCGATGGTAGAAATCAAGAAAGAGCATCAAGTGTTGATGGTTAGCAAGACCACTAGTTTCAAGGCAAGGGAAACAAAGGGAACTTCAAAAAGAATGGCAAGCAAGTTTTTACTCCCGAGAAGAAGCCCAAAGCTAGACCCAAGCCTGAAACTGCGTGCTTCTACTTCAAAGGAAATGGTCAATGGAAGCGGAACTACCCTAAATATTTGGCGGATAAGTAGGATGGCAAAGTGAACAAAGGTATATTTGATATACATGTTATTGATGTGTACTTTACTAGTGTTCATAGTAACCCCAGGGTATTTGATACCGGTTCAGTTGCTAAGATTAGTAACAGGACTTTCAAAATGAACATAGGCTAGTTAAGGGCGAGGTGATGATGTGTGTTGTAAGTGATTCGAAGGTTGATAAGATCACCATCGCACACTCCCTCTAACTTTGGGATTAATGTTGGACCTAAATCAATGTTATTTGGTGTTTCCGTTGAGCATGAATATGATTGGATCATGTTTATTGCTATATGGTTATTCATTTAAATCAGAGAATAATTGTTGTTCTGTTTACATGAATAAAACCTTCTATGGTCATACACCCAATGTAAATGGTTTATTGAATCTCGATCGTAGTGATACACATATTCATAATATTTATTCCAAAATATGCAAAGTTTATAATGATAGTGCAACATATTTTTGGCACTGGCGTTTAGGTCATATTGGTGTAAAGCGCATGAAGAAACTCCATGCGGCTGGGCTTTTGGAATCACTTGATTATGAATCATTTGATACTTGCGAACCATGCCTCATGGGCAAGATGACTAAAACTCCGCTCTCCGATACAATGGAGCGAGCCAATGACTTATTGGAAATAATAAATACCGATGTATGCGGTCCGATGAGTGTTGAGGCACGAGGCGCGTATCGTTATTTTCTGACATTCACAGATGATTTGAGTAGATATGGGTATATCTACTTAATGAAACACAAGTCTGAAACATTTGAAAAGGTTCAAAGAATTTTAGAGTAAAGTGGAGAATCATCGTAACAAGAAAATAAAGTTTCTACAACCTGATCGCGGAAGCGAATATTTGAGTTACGAGTTTGGCCTTCATTTAAAACAATGTGGAATAGTTTCACAACTCACGCCACCTGGAACACCACAGTGTAATGGTGTGTACGAACGTCGTAACCGCACTTTATTTGATATGGTGCGATCATGATGTCTCTTATCGATTTACCACTATTGTTTTGGGGTTATGCATTAGAGACAGCTGCATTCACGTTAAATAGGGCACCGTCTAAATCCGTTGAGACGATGTCGTCTGATCTATGGTTTGGCAAGAAACCTAAGTTGTCGTTTCTTAAAGTTTGGGGGTTGCGACACTTATGTCAAAAGGCTTCAGCCTGATAAGCTCGAATCCAAATCGGAGAAGTGCGTCTTCATAGGATACCCCAACGAAACAATTGGGTACACCTTCTACCACAGATCCAAAGGCAAGATATTTGTTGCCGAGAATGGAACCTTTCTAGAGAAGGAGTTTCTCTCGAAAGAAGTGAGTGGGAGGAAAGTAGAACTTGATGAGGTAACTGTACCTTCTCTCGAATTAGAAAGTAGCACATCAGTGAAATATGTTCCCGTGATGCCTACACCAACTAGAGAGGAAGTTAATGATGATGATAATGAAACTTTGGATCAAGTTAATACTGGACCTCGTAGGTCGAACAAAGCATGTTCCGCACCAGAGTGGTACGGTAATCTTATCCTGGAAGTCATGTTATTAGATCATGGTGAACCTACGAACTATAAAGAAGCTATGATGAGCCCAGATTCCGACAGATGGCTTGAGACCATGAAATCTGAGATAGGATCCATGTATGAGAACAAAGTGTTGACTTTGGTGAACTTGCCCGATGATCGGCAAGCCATTGAGAATAAACGGATCTTCAAGAGGAAGACGGACACTGATGGTAGTGTTACTACCTACAAAGCTCGACTTGTCGAAAAATGTTTTTGACAAGTTGAAGGTGTTGACTATGATGAGATTTTCTCACTCGTATCGATGCTTAAAGTCTATCTGAATCATGTTAGCAATTTCCGTATTTTATGAAATCTGGCAAATGGATGTCAAAACTGCATTCCTTAATGGATTTATTAAAGAAAAGTTGTATATGATGCAACCAGAAGGATTTTGTCAATCCTAAAAGTGCTAACAAAGTATGCAAAGCTCCAGCAATCCATCTATGGACTGGTGCAAGCATCTTAGAGTTGGAATATACGCTTTGATGAGTTGATCAAAGCATATAGTTTTATACAGACTTGCGGTGAAGCCTGTATTTACAAGAATGTGAGTGGGAGCACTACAGCCTTTCTGATAAGTATATGTGAATGACATATTGTTGATCGGAAATGATGTAGAATTTTCTGGAAAGCATAAAAGAGTGTTTGAAAGGAGTTTTTCAAAGAAAGACCTCGGTGAAGCTGCTTACATATTGGGCATGAAAATCTATAGAGATTGATCATGATGCTTGAGAATACTTTCGATGAGTACATACCTTGATAAGATTTTGAAGGAGTTCAAAATGGATCAGTCAAAGAAGGAGTTCTTGCCTTAGTTGTAAGGTATGAAATTGAGTAAGACTCGAAAACCGACCACAGCAGAAGATAGAGATAGAATGAAAGTCATTCCCTATGCCTCAGCCATAGGTTCTATAAAGTATGGCATGCTATATACCAGACCTATTGTGTACCTTGCCATGAATTTGGCAAGAGGGTACAATAGTGATCTAGGAGTAGATCACTGGACAGCAGTCAAAATTATCCTTAGGTACCTAAAGAGGACTAAGGAAATGTTTCTCGGTTATGGAGGTGACAAAGAGATCGCCGTAAAGGGTTACGTCGATGCAAGCTTTGACGTTGATCCAGATGACTCTGAGCCTCAATCTAGATACATATTGAAAGTGGGAGCAATTAGCTAGAGTAGCTCATGCAGAGCATTGTAGACATAGAAATTTCCAAAATACATACGGATCAGAATGTGACAGACCCGTTGACTAAACTTCTCTCACAAGCAAAACATGATCATACCTCAGTATTCTTTGGGTGTTAATCACATAGGCGATATGAACTAGATTACTGACTCTAGTAAAACCTTTGAGTATTGCTCACATGGCGATGTGAACTATGGGTATTAATCACATAAAGATGTGAACTATTGGTGTTAAATCACATGTCGATGTGAACTAGATTATTGACTCTAGTGCAAGTGGGAGACTGAAGGAAATATGCACTAGAGGAAATAATAAAGTTTTTATTTTATATTTCCTTATATCATGATAAATGTTTATTATTCATGTTTGAATTGTATTAACTGGAAACTTGATACATGTGTGGATACATAGACAAAACACCATGTCCCTAGTAAGCCTCTACTAGACTAGCTCGTTAATCAAAGATGGTTAAGTTTCCTAACCATAGATATGTGTTGTCATTTGATGAATGGTGTCACATCATTAGGAGAATGATGTGATGGACAAGACCCATCCGTTAGCTTAGCATAATGATCGTTAAGTTTTATCGCTATTGCTTTCTTCACGACCTATACATATTCCTTTGACTATTGTGGCACCCCGGCTTAGAGAAACCGGAACGCCCCGTATTCCAACCCAGAGATTGAGATGAAGTCTTCTGGAGTACGACACTGCTTGACAGAACAAATCAGCTCTTTATACAAAGGATAATAAATACACGGGTCTGATGTTACAAAGAATCACATCAGCACGGCGACACTATGCCTGCGATACTACTCTTGCTCTATGCTAGCAGCGGAACAACTCGTAGCAGCGGAATACTTCTAGCAGCGGAACAACGACGAAGGTGGTGAACTCCACTCTACATGGACTCTGGCTGGGACACGATCTAGCTCGCACGCGCGGTAACCTCGACAAGCAATCAACCAATCATGGCATCACCTGCAATCTGGCATGACACGCCAGGTCAGTACATTGAATGTACTTGCAAGCCCACAACAACCAAAAGCATCAAGGCAAGACAATAACATAGCATTAAGCAGATTAATTAATAACAACTACTATGATACGAAAGCAACTACTAAGCATGATAAGTACTGCAATGCTGATAAAGCAACATCTCAGATCTCAATAACCATCTCACTCTTGGCTAGCCGCCAAGCAATATACCATCTCGATCACCCCGTGATCCACTTGATCACCTCGGGACCACATCACAAACTGAATGATCATCCTCGAGATCATCTCAACATCATCATCATCATCCTGCCAAGCTGTTACTTCTCAAATATATCAACATATAAATCACTTATAAGTCATTCCGTCACATGAGTGTTGATCGAATGGTGTGACCTAGTACGAACTGTGCCCATGACGTAGGACGCGGCTATTGATAGATTACACACACACTCTGCAGAGGTAGCACACTGTACCCACACCACGGAACCCATGGCCTCGCACTCCCATTCGGGTGGACCAACGGCGTTTCGACAAAACCGATCTACTGCCATGACACTCTCCCGGCCACTCCGACCAACTCCCTTCTGGGCTAAGTCATGGGTGGCCCTGTGTCTACCAAAGACATCAACGACCACTGAGGGAGTCCCGGATTAGGGGGTGTCCGGATAGCCGAACTATCACCGTTGGCCGGACTCCTGGACTATGAAGATACAAGATTGAAGACTTCGTCCCATGTCTGGATGGGACTTTCCTTGGCATGGAAGGCAATCTTGGCGATACGGATATGTAGATCTCCTACCATTGTAACCGACTCTGTGTAACCCTAACCTATCCGGTGTCTATATAAACCAGAGGGTTTTAGTCCGTAGGACGAAGAACAATCATACCATAGGCTAGCTTCTAGGGTTTAGCCTCCTTGATCTCGTGGTAGATCTACTCTTGTACTACCCATATCATCAATATTAATCAAGCGGGAGTAGGGTATTACCTCCATCGAGAGGGCCCAAACCTGGGTAAAAACATCGTGTCCCTTGTCTCATGTTACCATCCGCCTAGACGCTTGCGATTCGGGACCCCCTACCCGAGATCCGCCGGTTTGACACCAACATTGGTGCTTTCATTGAGAGTTCCTGCGTGCGTCGCCATCAAGTAGGATGCCTCATCTCATCTTTAAAGACGATACTATCGCCAAAAGGAGCCTTGGCAGCTGGCCGAACTCTTGACTAGGTGGTTTTCTTATGACCGCCAGTCCGGCCACCGCGCCGACGATGACCTCTCGAGTCATCGAAGCCAATCTCCATGTTAATTCGGAACTTGTCGAACAGTTAGATCCGATTGAGCTCTCCTCCATAAATGATCTCTTGGATCGCATCGCCGCCCTGGGAGTCGCCACAGACTACGACCGGATCGGGCCTAAAACCGATCTGAGAGAGATCAACTCTCCCCAGGCTACCCATCATGTTGCCGTGATAGAGGATCAATGCGGCGATTCTCCTTCTATCTTAAGGACTAGCTACGTCCGGATTCCCGATCCCTCCATGCCGGATTCCCGCAGAGGGACGGATGTCGATCAAGCCCTGAACTTAAAGCCAGGCGGCGGGTTGGACTCATTGGATAACACTCAAAAATCCAAACTTCCGAGTTCGGAAATTTCTCGACCCCTGAGTCCTAAATTGGATGGGGTTCCGGATCTAGTTCCACCCGCCCACCCAAACATTAGCGATCTCTCTCGAATTCGGCAAGAGCCCGCTGAAACAAGACATCATTATCGGGCGATTCCTCCTGGTTATGAACAGGATAAAGGACTGCCGAGAGGAGGACGCAATCCCAATTTTCTGCAATAATTGCACGGACAAGGGAATCCTAAACGCCATAAGTCATCGCGAAATTACACGCTTTGCTGACTTGATGACGATAGTACAAAAGTACTGTGCGATGGAGAGCGCCTGGAAAACCGAAAGTAAATTTTGGGATAATTTGGCCCCGAATACATCCCTAGTCCGAAATAAAAGGGTGCATCATTATCAAGCACCTGGGTTAAATACCAAAAAACCAAAAACCCCTAAAGGGTACGGAACCGTACTGGAGGGTTGGCTAAACGGACCCTGCAAAATTCATAGCACAGAGGGCGCCACTCCAACTCATAGCCTTCGAGCATGTTGGATACTACGGTAGGTAGCCAAAAGTGGCAAGGAGCTCCTAGTTTCGGAATCCCAGCCCAGCAACACCAGTACGGTGTTAACAGTCTTCGAGACTTTCGCATCAAATAACATGCGAAAACGAACACTCCGCAACCTTGCCGAAATCTACCAAGTAGCAACAATAAATCCATGGAGTGACACGGCTATTACTTTTAATGCCGCTGATTTAACCTAAATTCGAACAGCCCGAGCAGCACCAGCCGCATTGGTCCTCGGTCCGATAGTGGAATGACTTTCGCCTTACTAAGGTACCCATGGATGGCGGCAGCGGACTAAACCTCATCTATGAGGAAACCCTCCGAAAAATGGAAATAGATGGAACCGCATTGAGCGAAGCAGCACAACCTTTAGAGGAATAATCCCCAGCCGGGAAGCATGCTGCACAGGAAAAATCACACCGGGCGTAGTGTTCGCCCGGACAATTACAGGTCCGAGGAGGTCACATTTCAAGTGGCCCCGTTCAACAGCGGATATCATGCTTTATTAGGACGAGAGGCATTCACAATTTTTCAAGCTATACCCCATTATGGGTACATGAAGCTTAAAATGCCCGGACCTAACGGAATCATCACCCTCGCTAGTGGTCTGAACATAGCACTCCGCGCCTAAAACAAGACAGCCGCACTAGCCCTCGAGGCACTATCCGAAGCCCTAGCGGCCGAGGAACTCACCGCGATGCGCTCCACGGTGAAACAGGACGATGTGATACTTGATAAAAGATCCAAGTCCACTTCTTTAAACCAGCGGATGAAATAGTCAAATTCCAAGTCCACCCAACGGACCCATAAAGACGGCCTCCATTGGGGCACAACTAAACCACGATGTAGACGCCGACCACGAGAATTTCTACGAGAAAACTGGGACATCTTTGCCTGGCACCCTTCAGACATGCCAGGAATCCCACGACAGCTGGCAGAGCACAACCTAAATATCCTAAAAGGATTCAAGCCAGTCAAACAGGCTCTTCGGCGCATTTCCGAACCCAAGAGACAGGCCATGGGAGAGGAGCTAGCCAAACTTTTGGATGCCGGGTTCATCAGAGATATAAAACATCCGGACCGGCTAGCAAACCTGGTGATGGTACCAAAGAAGGATAAATCCTGGCGCCTATGTATTGATTTTAAAGACCTTAATAAGGCTTGCCCAAAGGATCCCTTCCCCCTCCCTCGAATTCATCAAATTATTGACGCTACAGCAGGACACGAATCATTGTGCTTCCTCAACGCGTACTCCGGCTACCACCAAATCAAGATGGCAGAGCAGACCAAGATCCAACAGCATTCATCACTCCATACCGCCTGCTCGCTTCAACACAATGCCCTTTGGGCTCAAAAACGCCGGCGCAACATATCAGCGCATGATTCAGACATGTCTAGCAAACCAGATCGGCAAAACAGTGGAAGCATATGCAGATGACGTGGTCGTCAAAACCAAGCACGTCGAAACTCTAGTAGACGACTTGAGGCTCACATTCGACAATCTTCGAAAATATGACATCAAGCTCAATCCGGAAAAATGCGTCTTCGGCGTTCGGTAGGAAAGCTCCTGGGCTTCATTGTGTCCGGTAGAGGAATTGAAGCAAACCCAGCCAAGATCCGAGCTCTGTCACAATTGGACATTCCAAAAGACCTCAAACAAATACAAAAATTGACGGGATGCATAGCGGCTCTAAGCCGCTTTATTTCCCGCTTGGGAGAAAAGGCGTTACCCCTTTACCGCCTCCTCCGCCGCACCGCACACTTCGAGTGGATTTGATACGCCACGGCCGGACTCGAAGAAATAAAAGCCATTTTGGCAACAAATCCGGTCCTGGCCGTGCCCAACGTGGGCGAACCAATGCTATTATATATCACCGCAACACATCAAGTTGTCAGCGCGGTGCTCGTTGTCGAATGAGAAACGGACGGACACCGGTTCCCCCTTCAAAAACCGGTTTACTACGTGTCCACCGTCCTAACTACATGCAAGTCCCGGTACCCACACTATCAAAAGATAGCATACGCGGTGTTCATGGCATCCCGGAAGCTGCGACACTACTTTCAAGAGTGCTCAATAACGGTAGCCTCCGAAGTACCTCTTAACGACATTATAAATAATCGCTGACGCTGACGGGCGGATTGCTAAATGGGCCATAGAGCTCCTTCCATTTGACATAACTTATAAGCCACGACGAGCTATTAAGTCGCAGGTTTTGGCCGACTTCGTGGCCGAATGGACTGAAGCCGAACTCCCTAAAGAGTACGGTGCATACTCCAATTGGATCATGCACTTTGATGGCTCCAAAATGTTGGCCGGCCTGGGGGCTGGCGTCGTCCTGACGTCCCCAACCGGGTACACGGTCCAATACGTCCTTCAGATAATGTATACGGACTCCAACAACGCAACCGAATATGAGGCCCTTCTGCACGGCCTCCGGATGGCAGTCTCCATGGGAATTCAACGCCTAGAGGTGCGCGGGGATTCGAACCTCGCAATATCTCAAATAAACGGAGACTTTGATGCAAAAGATCTGAAAATGGCAGCATACCGCAATGCGGTCCTAAAAATGTCAAAGACGGGTTCAAGGGCTCGAATTTCATCATATAGCCCGGGATAACAACCAAAGCGGCGGATATATTGGCACGCATCGATTGCAAAACACGATGTCGTCCCACCCAATATCTTTTTGGAACGGCTGTTCAAGCCATCCGTACTATGGGAAGGGGAGTCCGGCAATAACAATCCGGACCCAACCGCGCTACCTGACGTCGAACACTCTGACACAACCGGAGGCTCTGCCCCCGAGATAACACCCTCCGCTCACGAAATAATGGCGGTTATCGCACCGTGGACGGAACCATTCCTAGCTTACCTAACTAGGCAGGAACTCCCCGAAGACCAAAATGAGGCTGGCTGCATAGTATGGCGATCTATAGCCTACAAAGTCCATGAGGGAGAGCTTTATAAGAAAAGCACTATAGGAGTCCTTCAAAGGTGTATCTCCGAAGAGGAAGGGCGAAATCTCCTGGCTGAAATTCATGCCGGACTGGGTGGGCACCACGCCGCAGCCGGGCCCTTGTAGGCAAGGCCTTCCAGACAGGATTTTATTGGCCGACGGCCCGGGCAGATCTTGAGGATTTAGTCCAACGATGCGTCGGTTGTCGACTTTTCGCTAACCAAAGCCACATGCCACCCACCGCCTCAAAACTATACCCATCACCTGGCCGTCATGGTCCGGGGGCTTGACATGGTTGGACCCCTTAAGGGAGGAACCCACAAGCAAAAATACCTATTGGTCATGGTGGATAAATTCACCAAATGGATAGAGGCCAAGCCCGTTAAAACGGCCGAATCCGGACTGGTGATAGACTTCATATCAGGGTAGTGCACCGTTACGGTGTCCCCACGATATCATCACCGATAACGGCACCAACTTCACGGCCGATGAGGTCAAATTATGGTGCAAAAACATGGGCATCAACCTCGATTACGCCTCGGTCTATCACCCTCAAACCAACGGCCAAGTCGAACGAGCAAATGGTCTAATCATGAGCGGCATTAAACCCGCACTAGTGCGGTCCCTCAAGGAATCTAACACGCCTTTGGGTTGAGGAGCTCGACCAGACTGGGGGCTGCGGACCATGCCGAATCGTACTACCGGATTCACACCATTCTTTATGGTGTACGGGCGCAGAGGCGATCTTGCCTGCGACATAATACATGACTCACCTCGGCGTGCGCATGTATGAAGAAAGAGAAGCCGAGCTCGATCGGCAAGACAGTTTGGACGCATTGGAGGAGGAGTGCGGCGTGGCAAAAGCTCGTTCCGCATTCTATCAACAGCAGGCTCGAAGATATCAAAGCGAGGAAGCACGGGCCAAGGCTTATAACGTTGGCGAACTAGTTCTCGCTGCCGGACAAGAAAAAGGAAAAACTTCGAGCCCAAATGGGAAGGTCCCTTCATCATCGACCAGGTCCCGTTGGCGGAGCATACCGCTGAAACGCATCGGATAACCGACTCGAGCCGAACCCATGGAACGCAGCCCGTCTATGAAGATTCTACGCCTAAGCGCCGGACTCCAAGTTCGTCTCCTTCCTCCGTCCACATTTGCTATTTTTTTGTCTTTTATTTCTCTCCTTCCTCCTCCTTCTTCTTGAAGCCTCTAGAGGCTCGTTTGCGCTTTTTTCGCACATACTTGACGCGCTGTCCGCACTCATTATACCTGGGGGCTTCTTTAACAGAAGCTTATCTATCCGGGCTTCATGCCCAACCCATGCATTAAACTTCCGCGTGTACCTTTTATTCACCATTATATGCATCGATATGACTTAAGTTTTGGCCAAGCTGGGTTGCCTGGCTCCTGTGCTTACCCCTACGTTCCCGATTGTTCGGCTAGGTGGTAAAGGGAGCACCTCTGCGATTGTTACTGCCGGGTCAGCCGGATGTGTACTTCAGACTGGGTGAAGCTGAAAGCTAGCGTTCTTAAGGGAATATTCGTTCGGTGAACTGAAAGATGATTTTTTATTTACCCATCTGCCCCCAGATGATTCTCTGCTTTCATAGCAGCTTTGACATGCACTTTAGGGCATGCATCCCAGCGTAAGGAACCCTTAACGAAACTATTCTCCCTCGAAGATGTTTCTTACTACCCATGTGATATAACATAACTAGTTGGGCACTTGTCTGATACAGCAACAATGACCCCTACGCCTTGTCTCCATGCATACCCCGGTTTTTATATAACCACGCAGGTATTCGGACACACTCCGGACTATTGGGTCCTGAGGTCGGGCTTAAAAGGTCCGCTATGACAAACGATCTACAATCCGGCTAGAAGACATTTTTTTATGTCGTATTTTTACATAGTCAACTCGACTCATTGTATTCCTCCTCAATGCCATCCAATAGGCTATCTAATTTACAATCTTGCTGGGAATACTTGGCGGCCAATTCTACTTGGCCGTACACTAAGCTGTGAGGATCTCCATCCCGTCAGGCCCCACAGTCCGACCTCGGCCATGTGGTTTGGGTCGACAACCGTGTCTGCAGCGTCTTTACCATGGCCCGAGCCTCCTGGCGCCTTGACGGGGCCGATATCTTCCATAGCCGGAAGCGCCGCCGTGCTCCCTGAAGCACCTCTGCCAGCTCCCCAATGCCTTCGGGCAGGGAGATAGATGGCCACAAGGCATGGCCGATGCCTTTCATCACCTGCCGGACTCGTTCGCGCAGCTGACGCAATTCGGGAAGAAGATCACCCGAAGAACTGGGCATCTCCTCCTCAGGACGACCTGTGAGCAAACCTACATACATGTTTATGTTAGTCGCTTTCCTCGCCGAACTCTTTCAAAGTTCGCTCAAGCACTTACTAAAACTGCCGCGACGAAGCCGCTGATTCTCCTTTACGGAGTCAGACAACTGGGCAGGAACATCCTTTAGTTCCTCACCCAGCTTGGTGTTGGCATCTTGGAGGTTATTTTTCTCCTGCCGCACCCTTGCCAAAGACGCTCTCGCCGCCTTTAGCTGGGCGCAAGAGCTGTTGCTTGTCCGGATCTAGTCCGGCGCCATCTGCAATGTTTTTGTCGATTTACACACCCGCCGCACTTCATAAACTATTTATCTTTTGAAGCGTATATTACGGAGGGGTCTCTGTGGCTTCCCTCATGGCGGCTAGTGCGGCCTTAAGTTGGGCTGGCACTCTTCAAGCTACTAGGACAGTCGGGTACTCTTTTTGTAAGATCCTGCATAACAAATGATCCTTAAATCAGTTATTCTAACTATTTTAAGTCTCGGGGGCTACTGGCATATATAACTGTCAAATTTCCTTACCCGTATGTCCTTTACATACTGCTCCGTGGCTCTGGCTAGACCATCTTGAGTGGCACGGAGGTGCGCATCTCCCGAATTAAAGGCATTCAAGGCCTCTTGGGAGAAACATGCGCCACGAAGAACTGTCCGGCGGCGCCTATGATTCAAGGCGCTCTCCACCTCGGAGTTGGTGGCGGACAATCTGTCGGCATCCTATTTCGGAGGAGCGTCCGACATACGCCTCGTGTTCGCCTCCGCTTCTGGACCCGGCTTTGGAGCCTGGCCGGCGGAGGTTCGATTGGCAGCCTCTCCGGACTCAGTCCGGCGAGCGCTCTTTTTCCTGAAAAGAGCGTCAGCGTTAGTACGCCTTCCAGGAATCAATCCTAGGAACATGGTGACACGATATACCGTTGCGGCGGAGTTTCGATCCGAACCGCACTCCTTTTTAGCCTAGGGGTCGTACTGCCCCTTGTTGGCTAGCCACCACGGGCTCGGCTTCCTGCCTCGAAGGTACCCCCTGCGAACCACCATTGGTATACGGTGATCAAGAAATAAGCACGGATGGGTCATTATCAGAATATTGGGACCTTGGTCTCAGTTACCTGTGAGGCTGGAAGTATTCCAGGGTAATCGGCCGTGATGGCAACCAAAGCATTGTCGATGCTAAGTTGGTGGAATACCCCGTCGATCAACTCCACCTTTATATCCAGATCCTCTTCGGAGGTCGAATCGAGGGACCGTTCCGGATCCTCGGGTTGTGGGGCAGGCTGTGTATCTTCTCCACAGTCCGGCGTAGTTCCTGCGCAGAAACCACGAAATGAGATATTTAACCATGGGAACATGGATCGGACAGGTCACAAAGATGTTTGCTTACCCAGCTTCGAGGATTATTCGAAGAAAACTCCTTCAGTGGATTGACGCGGAGGAAATCCTCCTCCTCCCCTTTATACATGGCAGACAAGACCTTCACCAGTTCGGTGACCGATCCCGGCCCATTGCGGCCATGGCGGGTGGCATCATCCTCCCCGTCGAAATCCCAAATGGGGTGGCCCCTATATTGGAGCGGCTGCACTCCCCTCATAATACAGATTGCCATGACTACAATCATGGTCAATCCGGCATGAGCCAGTAACCTTATTCGGCTCATCAGATAGAGGACATCCCGGTCATTTTCCCTCCGGGGGCTCCGAGGGCGCCAGCTTAGGCGCTTCCTCAGTGGAGCATTACTGAACTCCGGAAGGCCGATCCGAACAGGATCCGGCAGCGGGTCGTCCTCCATGTAAAACCATTCCGAAGGCCAGTCTTCGGACGCCTTCTTCGGGGTTCCGGATAGGTATCCGGTCCGGCGATGCGCCATAGCTTCGGCTCCGCCCACTTGATATATTGACCCCTCATGAGAACGGGGTACTAGGCAGAATAATCTCTTCCACAGCCCGAAATGAGCCTCGACGCCCAAGAACAGTTCGCAAAGGGCCACGAAGCCCGCGATGTGCAAGATAGAGGCAGGAGTAAGGTGGTGCAACTGGAGGCCGTAGAACTCCAAGAGCCCCCGGAGAAACGGATCGATAGGAAATCCGAGTCCTCTTACTAGATAAGAGATGAAGCATACCCGCTCTCCTTTAGAGGGATCGGGGACACTCTCCGCTTGCTTTCCGCCCTTGTAGGTGGCAAGTCCGGCTCGAACCGGGACCATGAAGGCCGGGGGAAGAAATCCCTTGGCTTGGAGTATAACTAGCTCGCTATGCGGGACTGAGCATCTCTCCCAATTTCCAGCCTGAGGGCTGGGAGCGCGAGAGGAGGAGCCGCGTCGACTGTCCATGATGGAATGGTCTTTGGTCAGAGGCGCTCCGATGAAAGCTCGCGAAGGGGGGTTGGTGTGACTCAAATCTAGATCCTCGCCCCTTTTACAGGCAGCTCATTTGCGCAGCTAGGGGGCTAAGTGTAAAAATACCCTGGCTCTTCACATTCATTCAAATACGTGGAAGATGGCCATTATTGGGCGTAGAAGCCAAGGAGCGCAGCATTTATCAGAAGCCGGACACTATTCGACAAATGTATGGAATTTGGAGAAGAACCCGCCTCGCAATGCCGAAGACAATCAATGCGCCGGACTCATCGTCATTGAAGCCTGGTTCGGGGGCTACTGAGGGAGTCCCAGATTAGGGGGTGTCCGGATAGCGAACTATCACCGTTGGCGGACTCTGGACTATGAAGATACAAGATTGAAGACTTCGTCCCGTGTCCGGATTGGACTTTCCTTGGCATGGAAGGCAAGCTTGGCGATACGGATATGTAGATCTCCTACCATTGTAACCGACTCTGTGTAACCCTAACCTATCCGGTGTCTATATAAACCGGAGGGTTTTAGTCCGTAGGACGAAGAATAATCATGCCATAGGCTAGCTTCTAGGGTTTAGCCTCCTTGATCTCGTGGTAGATCTATTCTTGTACTACCCATATCATCAATATTAATCAAGCAGGAGTAGGGTATTACCTCCATCGAGAGGGCCTGAACCTGGGTAAAAACATCGTGTCCCTTGTCTCATGTTACCATCCGCCTAGACGCACAGTTCGGGACCCCCTACCCGAGATCCGCCGGTTTTGACACCGACAACCACCATCGTGGCAAAACAAAAACGGTCGCAAACAGGGACAAAAAGGGCCCTATCCAACTACGTCACACAAGGCTTATGTCCGCCTGCCTGATAGGGTAGCGCGCACCCATAACCTTCCCTCATTGGAGGCACCGGCAAGAGACATGTTAATAGATCGAATTAGGGCCTTTTCCGTTAAAGGCAAATGTGGTTGCACTGGAAAAGCCCGGTTCGGTGGCACTTGACCAACTTAATGACGGAATTTAACCCCAAAAATATAACTATGATAACTGATACTCCGGTATCATCTATCACCCTGTAATCCAAGTCAAAGAAATATCCAACAAATAATCCAAAGCATAATAGCGTCATACCAAAATACTCCGAGGATAGCATAAGACTACTATCACGATGAATCCAAGAACGATAATACTACTACTCCAATAGCAAGAACAAGCTATCCAGCTAAGATCCACATGCAAGCATCATCTCCGAAATCATACTCCAAAACATAATATCAACTATCATCACGATGAAAATAATACTAGCCACTAATAATCCAAAGGCAACATGACATCCAAAGCAATACTCCAAAACATAATATCAACTATCATCACGATGAAAATAATACTAGCCGCTAATAATCCAAAGGCAACATGACATCCAAAGCAATTCTCCAAAACATAATACCAGATACCAACATGAAAATAATGATAACATGGGCCACTAATAATCCAATGGCAACATGTCATCCTCATAAGCTGCAAAATATTAGTCCTAGAACTCCAAGCAACTTCATGGCAATAGCAAGATCAAAATAATACTCCGAGAAATGCCATGAACAAAATCATACATCGCTAATGCAATATTTTAAACAAGTTTAAATAAGTAAACCATGTCATTGAATTGCAATCATGCAAATGGAGGGTGTGTCTTGCCTGGGTGGAAGAATTCACCGGGAGAAAGTGCGAGAAGCTTGCGGAAAGAATCACCGGAAACTGTTCTCTCTCGCGGGGCTGAATAGGGGAAAGGGAAAAATGGTCATTTCCAGTAAGTTAAAACATAGTGAAAACGTTACCAACAGAACGGGCTTGACGAGATGAGGAAGTAGGCTTTGGAATCACCTCCTTTGGAGTTGTGAGCAAAAAGTTGTGATAGTTTTTCTGCCAGGGACCCATCTGTAAAGAAAATAATTTCCAACAAGGCCTGAACAGAAAAACGGAAAGCGCAATCAGAGAAACACGTTTTCACTGAACTGAAAACGTATTCGGGGCTGAAGAAGAAAGAAAATGCACTTTCGGTGGAGGAAAACGTATTCCGAAGAATACGCTTTCACTTATCCCCGCCAGCAGCTCGTCCCAGTCAAAAAAACGTCAGCAGCTCGGGTCAACGCGGGGGACCTACAGGCGGGGCCGCAACTTATCCACATGAGCCGGACGGGGTCAAAGCTCGAGTGGCTGACGAGGGGGTCCCGTGCACCTTCTATCTCCTGCGGGCCTTCTCCTTCTTCTCCCCCGACGCGCGCCCGCAGTACAGAGGAGGGCCGCCGGTGCCGGCGCTCGCCTGGCTAGCTCCGACCATCTCCGGAGGAGCAGGAGGTACCGGAGAGATCAAGGAAGAGGGCCGCACCCGTCCCGGCTAGTCGCGGACGCTGAGGAGCTCGAGGTTGGGCGGGGCATCAGCCAGGGCAGACGGAGGGCTTGGGCAACTCCGGGCACGGCGCCACAACCATGGAGAGAGGACAAAGAGCTTCGGGAAAGGGACTAGGGTGGTGGTGGAGGCTCTGGGTGGTGGAAAGAAGAAGATGGGGCGCCATTGGAGGGCTTGGGAGCTCCTCGAGCTCGGGGAAGAGGCTCAGGAGATTGTTGGGAGGGGTAGGAGTGAGGTGGAGCGGTTGATGAGCTCGGGAGGCCACAGGGAGGGCCATTTATAGGCGGTCGAGGGAGGCGGTGGTCGCGTGCCACCGCTCGAGCTCGGCTAACGCTCTGGCGCGCTCAGCGAGCACGGGCGGGCACGGGAACACGACGAGGAGGATCGGACGAAGGTCACGGAGCAGCAGGAGCCAAGGTGGAGCAGAGGAAACGGACGGGACGAGCTTGGAGACAAACCAGACACAGTGCGCCTGTGGCGCTCGACGTCTAGCTCCGGCGAGGAGGCTTCAAGAGGGGGCAGGGGGTCAAGGGCGACGTGAGAGAGGAAGGGAGTCAGGTCGGCACGCCCAGACGCGCGAAAACCGTCGATGCCGAGCTGGCCGACGCGTCCCGATGCCCAGAGTGCGACCAACGCTGCCAAAGCGCGTGCACAGATGTGCAAAAGACGTGGTCACCATTGTGGCCAGCAAGGAGGGGACCCAAGAGACTGCCGTGAGCTGTCTAGTGATGAGTCCCTGCATCAAAGAGGCTGAGGGAGGTGATGGATCGAGAGAACAAGCTCTACAGCTGAGTTAGTCTTTGATTAAAGTTTGCTATATCAAACTTTATCAAGCCACTATGCTCAACAGAGAACTGATTGGGTCAAATGGTGTTGTCTGGGATGATTAACTAAGGGAAGACTACAATCCTTGGGAGTTTGAGGAGAAATGGACCAAGGATAAATGTAGTTGTTGTGTAAGTGCATATTTGGCCCAGAAAAGGAAATTGGATGATGCACTCACATAGAGAAGCTACTTGGGCTGAAATTTGGCAAGGCAAGGTTATTTGGACATATGAAGATGCAGTAAAAGTTTCATACCAAATGGACTTGCCAAAATGGTACTTGCTTCACAAACATCCTCTTTGTCCAGAAACTTGGAATAATTTTGGTGATTAAATGGCTTGATGAAATGGCCCCAAATTTGGTGTAGAGATGTTATTTGGATAGGATCATGATCTGGTAATTTTTCAAAATTAATGAGGCAGTATAAAATATACTTGCTTCACAACCTGAAAATATTGCCAGAAGCAAAGATTTGATCATATGCTCACATAGATCAAGGGATGGAGCTTAAATTTGGAGGAGTTCCCTAATATGGGCACATGAAGAGGCATGCAAAATTTCAACTCATTTGGAAACTCGTAGCTAGTACTTCCGTCACAAAGCCTTCTGTCTGACAGAAACTTTGAAAAAACACTGAGGGAAGTTGGCCAGGCAAATGAATTTGAATTTTGGCATGAGGCAATGATTTGGACATAAAAGAATGCCCAAAAAAGTTTGGGAGCAAAAAATATAAGATAAATGACACCTCCTTCACAAACTGCCACTCTGGACAGAATGGAAAAGGGAATATTGGGGAATTATTTTTGAACTGGCCAAGGAAGGGTTTTTACATATTTGAGCAAGATATGACCCAAAAAATTTATGGGAATTATTTGGGAATTTTTGGAGTGACAGAAATATAGGTTGCTTCACAACCTAGGGCATATGAGGTTATTCCTTTAATAGAAAAGGAATATTCCCCAAGAAAAGAATTATGGAGTTGGGCTAGAATGGAAAAGGCATGGTCTTGGGATGATTTTGAGAATGATGATTCACTTGGGAGAGGAAATGATGATGATCTCCCAGGTTACAAGGCCACAGATCCACTCCAAAAAGAAAATCAGAGCAAAAACCAATAAATCAAAAAAAAGAAATGGGCCAAAAACCAGGCTGTTACAAACCTTCCCCCCTTAAAGAAATCTCGCCCTCGAGATTTGGTTGCTCACTGAACAAGTATGACTTGAGGACACCGTTTTTAACTCGGGTATCCAGTTCCTTTATTTATTGTTCCCCCGAGAATTTCATATAATTTTCTTACCTTGCTATGGGGTGGTTTGCTTCATCTTTCCCAAATTCTGACAAGTTTTTGCTCATATACCAAATCCTTTTGCTGAAGTTGATTTTTCCATATCTGTGCTGATATCCAAAGGATCTGAGCATAAATTTCCTTTTTCATGAAAACATTTTACTTCTGCCATGGGGTTTGCTCAAACAAATGCATGTCTTCTAGGTGACATAAATGCTGAGAATCGTGGCCATTTTCTGACGGGATCTGACTGCTCATAGGTGGTACTGATTTATCTTGATTTATTCCTTTGGATCGAGCATGAGATATGAACCCAAGATTGGGCTGCCTTCTGTCGTGAGCACTATAACGGGGTATGGACTTACAGTTGTATCATACCTCAAATATTAACCTCTTGATACTGGCCTGACAGGAGTGCTGGCGGAAAGATACTTTTCATGACAGGAGGTCCGTGTACTTGGTTCCGCCAGTGAGTATACCTGATCTGAGCTGATGGTTCGGCTTTTGATTTACCCATTTTGTCGGTATACCCATCTACGGTAATAGACTGTGCGATGCTTTAACACTGTCACTGAAATCAAACTGTTGAGGTTGCAATGAATCTTGGACCTGACATCACAGACTTGGATATTCCGCACTAACCATTTTAAGCGGGTCAACGGGATATGAAATCCTTGCAGAATAGAGTAGGCCTCTGAGGGTATGCCTTTGTGGATCCATATGGAATCATGTCCTCCAACTGACTAGGATACCCGGACCCTGATGGAAGTGCAAAAATCATCATCCCTTTGCTGTCAGTCTCACCCTTTGACGGTCATGACTTTATTTCGTAGGATACCGTACTAAAATAGCTTGGCCACATATGTCTTTAATTTTTTGTATGACCATGGATGTGGCTAGTGCAATATTTTTGGCTTCATTCCTTGTGCTTATTTCCTGACCTGGGTCCGCACATATATGACATATACTCGGGGCTTGTAGCTGTACCAAGCTTGCTATTGAGGCCAATCATAGAAGATGGCAACAAGATTTTGAAGGAAATATGCCCTAGAGGCAATAATAAAGTTGTTATTTATATTTCCTAATATCATGATAAATGTTTATTATTCATGCAAGAATTGTATTAACCGGAAACTTAGTACATGTGTGAATACATAGACAAACAAAGTGTCCCTTGTATGCCTCTACTTGACTAGCTCGTTAATCAAAGATGGTTAAGTTTCCTAGCCATGGACATGTGTTGTCATTTGATTAACGGGATCACATCATTAGAGAATGATGTGATGGACAAGACCCGTCCGTTAGCTTAGCACTATGATCGTTTATTTTGTTGCTATTGCTTTCTTCATGACTTATACATGTTCCTATGACTATGAGATTATGCAACTCCCGAATACCAGAGGAACACTTAGTGTGCTAT
This sequence comes from Aegilops bicornis, assembly GCA_021605145.1. NCBI lineage: Eukaryota > Viridiplantae > Streptophyta > Magnoliopsida > Poales > Poaceae > Aegilops > Aegilops bicornis. The sequence goes on from CM038672.1 coordinate 651,749,828, forward strand.
CAAACATCATAACGTAACTGGGTGATTATAAAGATGCTCTACAGGTGTCTCCGATGTTGTTTGTTGAGTTGGCATAGATCGAGATTAGGATTTGTCATTCCGTGTTTCGGAGAGGTATCTCTGGGCCCTCTCGGTAATGCACATCACTATAAGTCTTGCAAGCAATGTGACTAATGAGTTAGTTGCGGTATGATGCATTATGGAATGTGTAAAGAGACTTGCCGGTAACGAGATTGAACTAGGTATGATGATACCGACGATCGAATCTCGGGCAAGTAACATACCGATGACAAAGGGAACAACGTATGTTGTTATGCGATTTGACCAACAAAGATCTTAGTAGAATATGTAGGAGCCAATATGAGCATCCAGGTTTCGCTATTGGTTATTGACCGGAGATGTGTCTCGGTCATGTCTACATAGTTCTCGAACCCGTAGGGTCCGCACGCTTAATGTTCGATAACGATTTGTATTATGAGTTATGTGTTTTGATGACCGAAGTTTGTTCGGAGTCCTGGATGCGATCACGGACATGACGAGGAGTCTCGAAATGGTCGAGACATAAAGATTCATATATTGGAAGGTTACATTCAGACACCGGAATGGTTCAGGTCGTTTCGGATAAGTTTCGGAGTTCCGGGGTTATCGGAACCCCCCACCCCGGAAGTTAATGGTCCACCATGGGCCTTAGTGGAGAAGATAGAGGGCAGGCCAGGAGGTGGATCGCGCACCCCTTGCCCCAATCCGAATTGGACAAGGGGAGGGGGCGGCGCCCCCCTCCTTCCTTCTCTCCTCCTCCTCCTCCCCCCTTCTCCCACTTGGAATAGGAAAGGGGCGGGGTCGAATCCTACTAGGTTTGGAGTTCTAGTAGGACTCCCCCCCATGGCGCGCCTCCCCCTCCTTTATATACGTGGGGAGGGGGGCACCCTAGGACACACAAGTTGATCTTTTAGCCATGTGTGGTGCCCCCCTACATAGTTACACACCTCGGTCATCTCGTCGTAGTGCTTAGGCGAAGCCCTGTGCCGGTAACTTCATCATCACCATTGCCACGCCGTCGTGCTGACGAAACTCTCCCTCGGCCTCAACTGGATCAAGAGTACGAGGGACGTCATCGAGCTGAACGTGTGCTGAACACGGAGGTGTCGTACGTTCGGTGCTTGGATCGATCGGATCATGAAGACGTACAACCGCATCGACCACGTTGATAAAACGCTTCTGCTTTCGGTCTACGAGGGTACGTGGACACACTCTCCCTGTTCGTTGCTATTCTTCTCCTAGATAGATCTTGCATGATCATAGGATTTTTTTTTTGAAATTACTGTGTTCCCCAACAATGGCATCTGAGCCAGGTCTATGCGTAGATATTATATGCACGAGTAGAACACAGAGTTGTGGGCGATAATAGTCATACTGCTTACCAACATGTCATACTTTGATTCGGCGGTATTGTTGGATGAAGCGGCCCAGACCGACATTACGTGAACCCGTTCATGAGACTGGTTCTGCCGACGTGCTTCGCACACAGGTGGCTAGTGGGTGTGTGTTTCTCCAACTTTAGTTGAATCGAGTTTCACTACGCCCGGTCCTTGTTGAAGGTTAAAACAACACAATTGAAAAAAATTCGTTGTGGTTTTGATGCGTAGGTAAGAACGGTTCTTGCTAAGCCTGTAGCAGCCACATAAAATTGCAACAACAAAGTAGAGGACGTCTAACTTGTTTTTGCAGGGCTTGTTGTGATGTGATATAGTCAAGACGTGATGATATATAAATTGTTGTATGAGATGATCATGTTTTGTAAAAGTTATCGGCAACTAGCATGAGCCATATGGTTGTCACTTTATTGTATGAAATGCAATCTCCATGCAATTGCTTTACTTTATCACTAAGCAGTAGCGATAGTCGTAGAAGCAATAGTTGGCGAAACGACAACAATGCTACGATGGAGATCAAGGTGTCAAGGTGGTGACGATGGTGATCATGACGGTGCTTTGGAGATGGAGATCAAAGGCACAAAATGATGATGGCCATATCATATCACTTATATTGATTGCATGTGATGTTTATCCTTTATGCATCTTATTTTGCTTAGTACGGCGGTAGCATTATAAGATGATCTCTCACTAAATTTCAAGGTACAAGTGTTCTCCCTGAGTATACACCATTGCTACAGTTCGTCGTGCCAAGACACCACGTGATGATCGGGTGTGATAAGCTCTATGTTCACATACAATGGGTGCAAGCCAGTTTTGCACACGTAGAATACTCGGGTTAAACTTGACGAGCCTAGCATATGCAGATATGGCCTCGGAACACTGTGACCGAAAGGTTGAGCATGAACCATATAGTAGATATGATCAACATAGTGATGTTCACCATTGAAAGCTACTCCATCTCACGTGATGATCGGACATGGTTTAGTTGATATGGATCACGTGATCATTTAGATGACTAGAGTGATGTCTATCTAAGTGGGAGTTCTTAAGTAATATGATTAATTGAACTTTAATTTATCATGAACTTAGTACCTGATAGTATTTTGCATGTCTATGTTGTTGTAGATCAATGGCCCGTACTCTTTGTTCCTTTGAATTTTAATGCATTCCTAGAGAAAGCTAAGTTGAAAGATGATGGTAGCAACTACACGGACTGGGTCTGTAACTTGAGGATTATCCTCATTGTTGCACAGAAGAATTACGTCCTGGAAGCACCGCTAGGTGCAAGACCCGCTGCAATAGCAACTCCGGACGTTATGAACGTCTGGCAGAGCAAAGCCGATGACTACTCGATTGTTAAGTGTGCCATGCTTTACGGCTTAGAACCGGGACTTCAACGACGTTTTGAACGTCATGGAGCATACGAGATGTTCCAGGAATTGAAGTTAATATTTCAAACAAATGCCTGGATTGAGAGATATGAAGTCTCCAATAAGTTCTATAGCTGCAAGATGGAGGAGAATAGTTCTGTCAGTGAACATATACTCAGAATGTCTGGGTACCATAACCACTTGACTCAACTGGGAGTTAATCTTCCTGATGATAGTGTCATTGACAGAGTTCTTGAATCACTGCCACCAAGCTACAAAAGCTTCATGATGAACTATAATATGCAAGGGATGGATAAGACAATTCCCGAGCTCTTTGCGATGCTAAAAGCTGCGGAGGTAGAAATCAAGAAGGAGCATCAAGTGTTGATGGTCAACAAGACCACTAGTTTCAAGAAAAAGGGTAAAGGGAAGAAGGGGAACTTCAAGAAGAACGGCAAGCAAGTTGCTGCTCAAGTGAAGAAGCCCAAGTCTGGACCTAAGCCTGAGATTGAGTGCTTCTACTGCAAAGGAACTGGTCACTGGAAGCGGAACTGCCCCAAGTATTTGGCGGATAAGAAGGATGGCAAAGTGAAGGGTATATTTGATATACATGTTATTTATGTGTACCTTACTAATGCTCGTAGTAGCGCCTGGGTATTTGATACTGGTTCTATTGCTCATATTTGCAACTCGAAACATGGGCTACGGATTAAGTGAAGATTGGCTAAGGACGAGGTGACGATGTGTGTGGGAAATGGTTCCAAATTCGATGTGATCGCCGTCGGCACGCTACCTCTACATCTACCTTCGGGATTAGTTTTAGACCTGAATAATTGTTATTTGGTGCCAGCGTTAAGCATGAACATTATATCTGGATCTTGTTTGATGCGAGACGGTTATTCATTTAAATCAGAGAATAATGATTATTCTATTTATATGAGTAATATCTTTTATGGTCATGCACCCTTGATGAGTGGTCTATTTTTGTTGAATCTCGATAGTAGTGACACACATATTCATAGTATTGAAGCCAAAAGATATAAGTTTAATAACGATAGTGCAACTTATTTGTGGCACTGCCTTTTGGGTCATATTGGTGTAAAGCGCATGAAGAAACTCCATGCTGATGGGCTTTTGGAATCACTTGATGCTTGCGAACCATGCCTCATGGGCAAGATGACTAAAACTCCGTTCTCCAAAACAATGGAGCGAGCAACAGACTTGTTGGAAATAATACATACCGATGTATGCGGTCCGATGAGTGTTGAGGCTCGCGGCGGGTATCGTTATTTTCTGACCTTCACAGATGATTTGAGTAGATATGGATATATCTACTTGATGAAACATAAGTCTGAAACATTTGAAAAGTTCAAAGAATTTCAGAGAAGTGGAAAATCATCGTAACAATAAAATAAAATTTCTACGATCTGATCGTGGTGGAGAATATTTGAGTTACGAGTTTGGTCTTCATTTGAAACAATGCTGAATAGTTTCACAACTCACACCACCCGGAACACCACAGCGTAATGGTGTGTCCGATCATCGTAACTGCACTTTATTAGATATGGTGCAATCTATGATGTGTCTTACTGATTTACCGCTATCGTTTTGAGGTTATGCTTTAGAGACGGCTACATTCACGTTAAATAGGGCACCATCTAAATCTGTTGAGACGACACCTTATGAACTATGGTTTGGCAAGAAACCCAAGTTGTCGTTTCTTAAAGTTTGGGGCTGCGATGCTTATGTGAAAAAGCTTCAACCTGATAAGCTCGAACCCAAATCGGAGAAATGTGTCTTCATAGGATACCCAAAGGAGACTGTTGAGTACACCTTCTATCACAGATCCGAAGGCAAGATATTCGTTGCTAAGAATGGATCCTTTCTAGAGAAGGAGTTTCTCTCGAAAGAAGTGAGTGGGAGGAAAGTAGAACTTGATGAGGTAATTGTACCTTCTCCCGAATTGGAAAGTAGTTCATCATAGAAATCAGTTCCAGTGATTCCTACACCAATTAGTGAGGAAGCTAATGATAGTGATCATGAAACTTCAGATCAAGTTACTACCGAACCTCGTAGGTCAACCAGAGTAAGATCCGCACTAGAGTGGTACGGTAATCCTGTTCTGGAGGTCATGTTACTTGACCATGACGAACCTACAAACTATGAGGAAGCGATGATGAGCCCAGATTCCGCAAAATGGTTTGAAGCCATGAAATATGAGATGGGATCCATGTATGAGAACAAAGTATGGACTTCAGTTGACTTGCCCGATGATCGGCAAGCCATAGAGAATAAATGGATCTTCAAGAAGAAGATCGACAATCGATGAATGTTATCGTCTACAAAGCTCGACTTGTTGCGAAAGGATTTCGACAAGTTCAAGAGTTGACTACGATGAGACTTTCTCACCCGTAGCGATGCTTAAGTCTGTTCGAATCATGTTAGAAATTGCCGCATTTTATGATTACGAGATTTAGCAAATGGATGTCAAAACTGCATTCCTGAATGGATTTCTGGAAGAAGAGTTGTGTATGATGCAACCAGAAGGTCTTATCAATCCAAAGGATGCTAACAAAGTGTGCAAGCACCAGTGATCCATTTATGGACTGGTGCAAGCCTCTCGGAGTTGGAATAAATGTTTTGATAGTGTGATCAAAGCATATGGTTTTATACAGTCTTTTGGAGAAGTCTGTATTTACAAGAAAGTGAGTGGGAGCTCTGTAACGTTTCTAATATTATATGTGGATGACTTATTGTTGATTGGAAATGATATATAATTTCTGGATAGCATAAAGGGATAATAAAAGTTTTTCTATGAAAGACCTCGGTGAAGCTGCTTACATATTGTGCATCAAGATCTATAGTGATAGATCAAGACGCTTAATTGGACTTTCAGAAAGCACATACCTTGATAAAGTTTTGAAGAAGTGGATCAAGCAAAGAAAGGGTTCTTGCCTGTGTTACAAGGTGTGAAGTTGAGTCAGACTCAAAGCCCGACCATTGCAGAAGATAGAGAGAAAATGGAAGTCATTCCCTATGCTTCAGCCATAGGTTCTATCATGTATGCAATGTTGTGTACGAGACCTGATGTGTGCCTTGCTATTAGTTTAGCAGGGAGGTACCAAAGTAATCCAGGAGTGGATCACTGGACAACGGTCAAGAACATCCTGAAATACCTGAAGAGGACTAAGGATATGTTTCTCGTTTATGGAGGTGACAAAGAGCTCGTCGTAAATGGTTACGTCGATGCAAGCTTTGACACTGATCTGGATGACTCTAAGGCACAAACCGGATACGTGTTTATATTGAACGGTTGAGCTGTCAGTTGGTGCAATTCTAAGAAAAGTGTCGTGGAGGGATCTACGTGTGAAGCGGAGTACATAGCTGCTTCGGAAGCAGCAAATGATGGAGTCTGGATGAAGGAGTTCATATCCGATCTAGGTGTCATACCTAGTGCGTCGGGTCCAATGAAAATCTAATTTCGCAAAAGAACCAAACACATCAAGAGAAGCTTCAATTCCATCCACGATCAAGTCAAGGAGGGAGACATAGAGATTTGCAAGATACATACGGATCTGACTATTGCAGACCCGTTGACTAAGCCCCTCTCACGTGCAAATCATGATCAGCACCAAGACTCCATGGGTGTTAGAATCATTACTATGTAATCTAGATTATTGACTCTAGTGCAAGTGGGAGACTGAAGGAAATATGCCCTAGAGGCAATAATAAAGTTATTATTTATATTTCCTTATATCATGATAAATGTTTATTATTCATGCTAGAATTGTATTAACCGGAAACTTAGTACGTGTGTGAATACATAGACAAATAGAGAGTCCCTAGTATGCCTCTACTTGACTAGCTCGTTAATCAAAGATGGTTAAGTTTCCTAGCCATAGACATGTGTTGTCATTTGATGAACGGGGTCACATCATTAGAGAATGATGTGATGGACAAGACCCATCCATTAGCTTAGCACTATGATCGTTTAGTTTATTGCTATTGCATTCTTCATGACTTATACATGTTCCTATGACTATGAGATTATGCACTCCCGAATACCGGAGGAACACTTAGTGTGCTATTAAACGTCACAATGTAACTGGGTGATTATAAGGATGCTCTACAGGTGTCTCCGATGATGTTTGTTGAGTTGGCATAGATCGAGATTAGGATTTGTCACTCCGTGTTTCGAAGAGGTATCTCTGAGCCCTCTCGGTAATGCACATCACTATAAGCCTTGCAAGCAATGTGACTAATGAGTTAGTTGCGGGATGGTGTAGTACGGAACGAGTAAAGAGACTTGCCGGTAACGACATTGAACTAGGTATGATGATACCGGCGATCGAATCTCGGGCAAGTAACATGCCGATGACAAAGTGAACAACGTATGTTGTTATGCGGTTTGACCGATAAAGATCTTAAGTAGAATATGTAAAGGAGCCAATATGAGCATCCGAGGATCCGCTATTGGTTATTGACGGAGATGTGTCGGCGGTCATGTCTACATAGTTCTCGAACCCGTAGAGTCACGCAACAATGTTCGATGACGATTTGTATTATGAGTTATGTGTTTTGATGACCGAAGTTTGTTCGGAGTCCCGGATGAGATCACGGACATGACGAGGAGTCTCCTCTCATCATGTCCGTGATCTCATCCGGGACTTTGAACAACATTTGGTCACCAGATTACATAACTCATATGATACTATATCGTCATCGAACGTTAAGCGTGCGGACCCTACGGGTTCGAGAACTATGTAGACATGACAGAGACACCTCTCCTGTCAATAACCAATAGCGGAACCTGGATGCTCATATTGGCTCCTACATATTCTACGAAGATCTTTATCGGTCGAACCGTTTATGACAACATACGTAATTCCCTTTGTCCATCGGTATGTTAATTGCCCGAGATTCGATCGTCGGTATCTTCATACCTAGTTCAATCTCGCATCGCAAGTCTCTTTACTCGTTCCATAATACATCACCTCGTGACTAACTCCTTAGTCATTTGCTTGCAATCTTATGATGTGTATTACCGAGAGGGCCCAGAGATACCTCTCTGGTACTCGGAGTGACAAATCCTAATCGCGATCTATGCCAACTCAACAAACACCTTCTGAGATACATGTAGGGCATCTTTATAATCACACAGTTACGTTGTGACGTTTGATAGCACACAAGGCATTCCTCCAGTATCCAGGAGTTGCATAATCTCATAGTCGAAGGAATATGTATTTGACATGAAGAAAGAAATAGCAATAAAACTGAACGATCATTATGCTAAGCTAATGGGTGGGTCTTGTCCATCACATCATTCTCCTAATGATGTGATCTCGTTATCAAATGACAACTCATGTACATGGTCAGGAATGCTTAACCATCTTTGATCAACGAGCTAGTCTAGTAGAGGCTTACTAGGGACACGGTGTTTGTTTATGTATTCACACATGTACTAGGGTTTCCGATTAATACAATTCTATCATGAATAACAAACCATTATCATGAATAAGGAAATATGGAATAACAACTTTATTATTGCCTCTAGGGCATATTTCCTTCACCTGGCACTGACGTCGTCGCGCTTGTTGCCGCGGTAGCCACGCCCCTCGCCACCGGCCACTGCTGGAGTCCGCGCCGGGGAAGCCGCAACCTCCGCGAATGATCAGTCGTCACCTCCAACCTTGCCGCGCCACCAGTGGAAGGAGGAAGGAGGACTGGATCTAGGGTTTCTTGGCGCCGCCTATAGATGGGAAAGGGCAGAGTCTAGGTCAAGAGGACGATAGGTTTGGGATTTTATACCCGCAGTGCCCGTGTCGGTCCTCTCATGGCAGCCCGGATCTCCGTCCACGTGGGCAACATCCGCCATGGGTGGTGGGGTGCCGCCCGTTGGCCCCGCACCCAACAGCCCCGGGTCGTTTGACCTCCTCGGTGCGACGCGACCGTGTACCGCACCCCCCCCCCCGCGCGCGCATCATGACGTGATGGGCCGCCAGGATCGAACGCCGGCTCCGCCAAGGTCACCGGAATCCTGTCCCAAACCCTGGCAAAAAAAACACGCGAACTGCACGATATGGCCGATGTCAATAATCTCGCCCTCCCGTAGGAAACGTGCATCCACCGTGCGCCCCTCCCCGTTGAAAAGGACAAGGCGAAGCGCGTCGTGCCGGAGAACTATCTCGCCTACGTCGAACGTGATGGATCGAGCTGCGAGGAGATCTGCCGCGTATGTCGCCCGCCATCCCGTCCTCGCCGGTCAAATATGCACACATGCTCTATTTTCTGTTAGGCTCTGCTTGAATGTACGAATTGAAGAGCTCTGTAGTGCGTGGTGCGTTGCAGTGCTGGTGACGTGTACATCTTTGTACCTTGCACTACTAGGAAAAGGGCTATAGATGGAATTGACACTAATGGCGCACCAGACATGTGGTGCGCCATTAGTATATACTAATGGCGCACCACCATATGATGCGCCATTAGTGTTGAAACTACTATTGGCGCACCACTGCCCACGGTGCGCCATTAGTACCAATTTTTTTGAACTAGTGCGCCTGTCCAAACATACTAATGGCGCATTCATTGGTGGTGCGCCATTACTAGTTGTATCTAGTAATGGCGCACCAGCCAGAAGGTGCACCATTACTAGTTGTAACTAGTAATGGCGCACCAGCCAGAAGGTGCACCACTAATATATTATTTTATTATTGTTTTTATTCCTTTTTTTGCAAAAGTACTAATGGCGCACCACCAGGGAAGTGCGCCATTAGTAACCTGGATTACTAATGGCGCATTTGTTGCTGGTGCGCCATTAGTAAGTGGGCAGCAACAAGATATTTTGGACAGCCTCTCCTCCCACACTCACTTTCTCCCCACTTCATTCTCTCCACCGCCTCCTCCTTGTCTCGGTGCCTCCTCTTTTTCACCTCATTTCCACCATAGATTCATTCAAATTAAGTGGTTAAGTTACCTTGTTTTGCTAGGTAAGTAAGGGGAAGCTATATTTATGTTGTTCTCCCTACAACAATGTGCACATGCACTTTTTATGGCCTAGCTAGATCTATGTATGTTCGTGGTGTTGCATATGTTTGTGGTGTTGCATATGTGTTTGTGTTTGGAGGTGTACCGGTATTTGAAATGCGATAGTTGCCAATATTTTGCCGGAATGTTGATTCATTTCCTTTTCAAGTGAGAATTTTGGCATTAAGCATTCTTTTGGTCCTATTTTTAGGAAAGTCATGCCAAATTTTTCTTGGTTCTAAAATATCGTTTTGCTCTACCCATGCGACCATGGTCCGCATACGATGACCGAAGGCATCGTGAATAGGTTTTTGAGGTCCGCGAAGGCGAGATGCTTCAAAAGAACGAGACGGAGATAAGATGTCCGTGTCGAAGATGCAAGCTGAATAGCCTTATTGCGGAACCGGATTCCGGCAGGTGCGGACCACCTGCTCTTTGCGTGGTTTCATGGATGGCTATTGGTGGCAAGGTGATGTAGATGACTACGAAGTCGTCCATGGGGGCCGGGCAAGAAATGAGGAAGGGCAGCTAGACACCAACCGCGGCTCGGGGGCGAGAAGACGAAGAATCCCGGAGATGATCACGACGGTGATGCTGCATACGATCATCATGTAGAAGATGCAGGACATGATGATGATCTTGAGCGGAGCATTGACGCTGGACCATCGATGGGCTGGGTGCAGGACCCTCATATTCAAGAGCTGCTTCTCAAGCGGACGGATAACGCAAGAGCTGCCGCCCGAGAGAAAGCCAAGATGGATCAACTTGAGTTAGACGCGGTTACTCCATTGTATGAAGGATGCAGGCCCGAGAATACCCGCTGAAAGTAACGCTCATGGCTCACGGAGATGAAGGTAAGACACAAAATGACCGACGCATGCTTCGACGAGAACATGTCATTACAGCACGAACGTCTTCCCAAGGGGAACAAGTGCCCGACCAGTTTGGAGGAGGCGAAGAAAATCGTGTGTCCTCTGGATTTACCGCACGTGAAATACCATGTGTGCATGAACAATTGCATCATTTATCGGGACGAGCACGCTGAGTCTACCATATGTCCGGTAGCGGCGTCACTCGATACAAGAAGAGGAAGAAAGCTCCTCGAAAAGTGGTGTGGTACTTTCCGATCACTCGCTCTGGCAGCGCTATTTCGCGGACCCTAAGGTAGCAAAGCTCCTGAGTTGGCACACGGATAGGGAGGAGAAGAAGCGAGAATATGACGCAAATGATCCGGAGATAGATAAAAAGACAAGATGTCGAGTCACCCTAAGGATGCGAGCTGCTGGCAAGCGTTGAACTTCAAGACTCGGAATTTGGGAAGGATCCAAGGTACATCGTGCTGGGCGCGAGCACCGATGGAGTCAATCCTTTTGGCAGCTAGAGAAGCACACATAGCACCTGGCCCGTGTTTGTGTGGATGTACAACCTTCCCCCTGGTTGTGCATGAAGAGGAAGTACATTCACATGAGTATGCTAATTGAAGGGCCGAAACAACCAGGGAACGACATCAATGCAGACCGGGCTGCTGAAAGAGGAGCTTGACACGCTGTGGAAAACGCCAGCCAATATGTGGGACGCCGCAGAGAAAGAATATTTCCCTATGAGAGCCGTGATCGCTCACGACGGTGCACGACTATCTCGATTACGGATATCTCATGGGCAGGTAGTCCACGGATTTTACGGATGCGTAAGGTGCATGGATGACACAACGTATCGCCAGACTAGATAGAGATCCCGGTCTTCAAAAACCGTGTTCATGGGACATCGAAGGTGGCTTCATGACGATGACCCGTGGAGGAAACGCAAGGATCTGTTCGATGGTGAAACCGAACCCGAAAATGCCCGTGTACGAGGAGCGGCGAGGAAATAGACAAGCTGTTGAAAAATTGGAAAGACCGCCCACGCCGAAAGAAGCAAAAGGCGCCAGAGCCGGAAAGAAGCGAAGGCGCCAGAGCCGCTTTGAAGGTATGGAAAACGAGGTCTGTTTTCCGGGACTTGCCGTCTTGGAAGATCCACCGTGTGCCTCACAGCCTTGATGTCATGCATATCACGAAGAACGTGGTGCGAGAGTCGGCTTGGTACCCTGCTCAACATGCCGAGAGGACCAAAGATGGGCGAAAGCAAGGGCAGACTTGAAATCAATGGGCATCGTGCAGGAGCTTCATGCTATATATGATGATGATGATGATGATGATGATGATGATGATGATGATGATGAGGCGAAGCAGGACACAGAAAGTCGTCGCAAAGGCAAAAGGCCAAGAAGACCGGAAATGACTACCCTCCCGCGTGCTTCACTCTAAGTCGAGGAGATCGAGCAGTTTTCACCCGCCTCCTAGGAGTAAAACTTCCTTACGGTTACGCTGGGAAGATAAGCAGATACCTAGACCCAGTGAAGCGAAGTTCAGCGGGATGAAGTCTCCACGGTATCACGCGTCGATGACGCAGATACTTCCGATTGCAATCCGTGGGATCATGGACGCGCACGTCCGCGGAAACGCTATTTGGCCTATGCAACTTCTTGACGTCATCTCTCGGAAGTCGATTGGCGTGAGGCAACTCGTAAGGCTACGAGGAAGAGATCGTGGTGATACTATGCGAGCTTGAGATGTACTTCCTGCCCGCATTCTTCGACGTTATGGTGCATCCGCTGGTCCATATAGTGGAGGATATCATCCAACTCGGGCCGACGTTCCTGCACGCATGATGCCGCTCGAAAGGATGAATGGTGTCATCAAAGGATACGTTCGCAACATGTCACGTCCGGAAGGAAGCATAGCGAGGGGCTTCGATCAAGAGTGAATCTCCCATCGCACGAATTATCTAGGCATCGAGAACCCCGTTGGTCCGCCTGTCAACAGGCACCTCGGCAGGCTCGCTGGATGGGGTCACCGTGAGGGTCGCCGCGAAATGCATGTCGACTTCGAGGGTCGACTCACCGACTTTGAAAGAGCAAACCTAGTCGCGCTACAACACATAGACATGGTCGATCCTTGGGTGGTAGAGCACAAAACCTTTATTAAAAAGACGTTACAATGACCAAGGCCAACAGAGGGCGGACGGAGATACACTCAAAGAGCACAACTCATGTTTCACGCGTTGGTTCAAGCGTAAGCTTCGTCGTACCCTTTACATGAGGATTCTTCCGGAAGAACAACTCATATTCAGCGTTGTCACAGGCGCCGAGCACAACCTCGATGACCTATGAGGCGTCACGATATCAACGGCTACACATTCTACACGAGGCCAAGGACATGAAGAAGCGATGGTTATCGAACTCCGGGTAACGATGGAATCCTACACCGTAACGACAAGGACAGATACTACGGAAGGATCGAGGAGATGCGGGAGCTGAGCTACGCCGAGAGAAGGTCCCGATGTTCCGTGGTCGATGGGCCAAGAACGTCATAAAAGAAGACCGTATTTCACCACCATGGTTATACCCGAAGCCAAATCCAAGATCATGGGCTAAACGTCACCGCTTGAAAAATGAGCCATGGGTACTGGCTTCCCAAGTGGACCAATGCTTCTTCATTACCGACCCGCCAAAGCCCGGTCGTGTTGTCGTGAGGAGAGGCAAAAGGAAGATCATCGGAATGGATGGAGTAGCCAATGAGCAAGACTTCGACAAGTACGGGCGACCGAGGATCGAACATGACGGCGATGATGAAGTAGCAGCATACACCACAAGAAGAAGCAGGACCACCCTACCTAAAGGACGTCCGTTCCACAGAAGAACTCCATTTGCGAAAAAGAAGAGCAAGAAGATTGTGAACAGATAGCTAGCTAAGATCGATTGTATTTAAATCGTAGCCTTCATTTCTCGATTGTATTTCATGGGTACTTTTTGAACTATCATGAATATTTTTAAATTTCATGGACACTCGATCTCGATCCCCTCCATCTCGATCGCTATCCCACCTCGCCAGATCCGGTCCCCTCGCCGAGCACCCCCCAGTCCATCGGCCGCCGCCGCCGACCCCCCGCACCCTCGATTCCCCTACTCAACCGCCGCCGCCGACCCACCGCACCCCGCGCACCGTCTTATAAAAGAAATAAGTATCAAACAGATTTTTAAATGCTACTGTCTTATAAAAAAATATTACTGTTATTATTTAAACAAGTTTGAACATATTTAAACACAAATAAGTATCAAACAGCTTTTTAAATGCTAAAAAAAAATTGTGGAGCCTGGGAGTCGAACCCAGGACCTCCGGGTGTGAGAAGTGGCTCACGACCCGGTCGAGCTAGTAGAGGGGACTTGATGTGAATCAGTTCTGGTGGTACATAACCTGTTGGCTCGAGTTGAAATAAAAAAATACTAATGGCGCACCACGGTGAGGTGCGCCATTAGTATGGATGTACTTATGGCGCACCGAGGGGTGGTGCACCATTAGTATTGTGCCCGCGCCCAAACATAACCCGTCCGCCCGCGCCCGCTCCACCGCCGCCGCCCTGCCTCTCCGCCCTCTCCTCGCCCTCGCCCTCTCCTCGCCTTCCCTCTCCCTCGCCCGCCTCCCTCGGCGCCACCGTCCCGCCACCTCGGCAGCTGCCCGCGCCGCCTCGGCAGCCCGCCGCCCTTGGGAGCCCAGCCGCCTCAGGCGCTGCCCAGACGCCGCCTCGACCCCGCCCCGACGCCGCTGCCCCCCCTCGACGCTGCCCCGCCGCCTCGACCCCGCCCCGACGCCGCTGCCCCACCACGACCCGCCCAGCGCCGCCTCGGCGACCCGCGCCCGGGACGCCGCCCGTCCACCACCGTCGCCGGAGCACCACCACCCCGTGAGCTCCCCTCCTCCTCCCCTCCTCCCTCCCTTCCCCGGATCTGCCCAGTCCTCTTCTATAGTCGATAATCATCTTTCACAGTACCAAAATAAATATGGCATCCATCCGTCAACAAAATAATTGATTGATGATGTCCCAAATTGGCCACAATGTTGTTTGTTATGTCCAAATGAAGCTTGTCTGTCATAGTTACTCCAATGGGGCATTTCGATTCTCTTACGTTGCTTGTGTATTATAGCCTTGCCAATTTACACGTTACGATATTTGCGCACATATTGTCCTGTGTGATTTTGCGTCTTCATTGTCATGTTTGATGGTTAAACAATACAGAAATTGTGAAGGTCGATTCTGATTTATCGACTTCTCCCTCGTAAACAAATGTAATGAGTTTTACTGCTCTAAAACATATTGCATTCATTTCCAAATGTTTGACTAGTATTTAGGAATAGAGCTGACCTAAAAAGTCTAGTAATCAGTGATGGATATGTGTTCACGACTAGTTTTGCAGTTTGCCACATTGGTGATGTAAATGTCCTAATCGATGATATCTTAGCAAGGCTATGAATTTATTTCCAAATGAAACTTCTTTGTCATAGTCACGCTTGATAGGGCATATACGGTTCTGTTCTGCTGCTTGTGTATATATGGTCCTACCAATACACATTTTGATATTTGTGCAAGCATTGTCATGTGCAATTTTCTGTATTCTTTTACTGTGCATTTTTACTGTGCATTTTTAACACAAAGTTCTCAAAGAGAGTTTGCCTCCTAGGATAAGATTTCACCAGCCTCCATCTCTCTTTTTTCCAATGAAATAATGCAGGACTTTTAGTTTCAAGGTTGCTGGTACTTCATGTTTGAGCAGTGAACATGACAGGTTAATTTCAGATATGACATTGTTTGGACATTAATTTGAGTAGATGAACATTTTGTGGTTCTGCTAGGACTTGCTCCAGATTTTTTTAACCCTAGGATTTCTTTTCTTTTAGTTCTTTTCTTACAGAAAATTTACTGAAAATTCAGAAACTTGGAGTAACCTGTGGACTGTACTTTTGTGATCTCCTACTCCTGAATTTTCATGTCACTTGTGCTATTGTCAAGCATGACATGGCCATTTTTTATTCTGTTTTTGATGGAGCTTGGTGTGTGTTGTTTCGTACTACTAAGAAACCTATTTTGAAGTGAGTAATCAGCATGAGCAAAAATAGACGTTAGATCTTAGCGCTAATGAGAGATGAAAATGTCACATATATATGGTCTCATCGCTTGCATACGAGAGGACAACCTATGAAGCTGTATTTCTGAAATGTGGTGATGATCTTATCTGCAAGAATGAAAATGATGAGCTATGTTTCTAAAATGTGGTGATGATCTTATCTTAGCTGTATTTCTGAACCGGTAGCTAAGTGTATTACTTGTGATGATGATCTTTGCCGCTGTACTACTTGTGATGATGTTGCTGTTGTACTACTTGTGATGCTGCTGCTAGTTGTGATTTTGTCAAGTGATGCTGCTGCTACTTGTGATCTTCTAAAATGACCCCTTTCTCCTGAAACGTTGATTAATTTCCGTTTCGGTTGAGAAATGGGGCACTCCTAGGTCAAGAAAATTAGCAAAGGTCATGCCCAATTTTCTTGACCTAGAAGGTGCCCGATTCTCAACGAAATAAAATTAATTTGCTTTAGTGGTTGGATTAGTTTAGTATTTTATTCACACACTCGAGACACCCTTGCTTGACATGTGTTTGAACACCTCATGTGTAGTAAAAAGTAATTACAGATACACTCACCCACATAAGTATTCAGCACAATGAAAAAATAGTACAAATTAAGGAAAGGCAATACCATTTCAGACGCTTGTCTTCTAAAAAGAAGAGTGAACTTTCTAGACACACCCCTCAAGAACTAGGTTACCGTGAGAACGTGGACTTGGACCTTAGCAACAACACACTAATGTGTTCTATCCCAAAACACCTAGGCAATATCACAAACATCTCTCAATTGTTCCTTGACAATAACCACCTTTGTGGCGACATTCCTCGAGAATTAGGTTATTTGGTCAACTTAGAGATCTTGTTCCTTGACAATAACCAACTTTTTGACCAAACTTTGTTTCTATTTAGAGAGAAACATGGCCCACAACGATGAGGCCGGGGGTTCGGGCGGCAAGGCATTCTGGGAGCTGTCCCAGGAGATGGAGGAACAACCTCACTTGTATGAGGCCGCCGCCTTCCCCACCGATCCTGAGACCACGGATGGTGCCGCCGAGGATGACCACACTAATGCCACCACTGATGGTGCCGCCGAGGATGCCACCATCGATGATGGCGGCAAGACGCATTTACGGATGGCAGCCAACCGAAGAGGCAACGGAAGGACTGGCGCTGATCGTGCTCCGCACCCTCAAGGAGGAAGTTCTTGAAGTGGACTCCAACGGGAATCCAACGGCGCCCGAACGAATAGTCAAGGGGTACTCGCTTCAGCTCGGGTGCATTGTCCGGAGCACCACCTCGATCAACACCGAGAACCTGAGGCATCCTGACCGAGGGAATTTGCGCAACCTCCTCTTCACGAAGCTGCACGAACGATACAAGTTCCCCGCTGAATTTGAAAACACAAGCCTCAAAGGGAATAAAGTGAACAATGCTACCCTCACGAAGATGAGCAAGGCCCTGTCTACTTGGAAAAGCAATGTGAAGAGAATGATCGAGAAAGGTGAGAGTTATCAAGATCAAGGAGAAAAATCCTTCGATCACCGAAGATGACTACAACGACTTCAAGATCAATTGCTCGAGCACCGCAAGCTCCCAATCAAGTGAGTGGGGGAAACAAATGCGGAGCTGAACATAGGGGAACACACACTCGGTCCCGGCGGTTACTGAGTGGCGGAGCCTATATGGGACAAGGAGGAGGCGGACCGTGCCGAGCAAGGCCTACCGCCTCTTCGATACATACGGTGACAAGCAACCAGGAACTTTGTCGTGGCCGGTACAAGAAGGACCCGAAACAAAGGAGCTTACCACGGATCCGAAGACCAGTGCAGCTTGAGCTTGTTCTCGTAAGGAATACACCCCGCGTAATTAGCTCCATATGGTTGCATTCTAATTAATGAAGCCGAATTTCTAAATGGTTCACATTCCTTCCGCAGCGCATCGAAACCAGAGCTGGGTCGACTAAGAGCAACCCTTGGGACACCACCGTAAATAGGGGGTTGAATGTCTTCAAGAACAAGGATAAGCTCGAAGTCGACGTCACCGGTCGTGGTGGCCGCAAAGGCTTGTCGACAAAATGGGGTCATACTATACCGTTGGTGTGCGGAAGGAGAAAAGACCAGCTCGGAAAGCCAGCGCGAGAGGTTCAAGAACTCAAGGCATGTGGCGCGGATTCCGGAGATTGTCCAAGAGCAAGTGGAACAACGACTGGAGCGATTTATCACCGCCTTGTGCCTACCTTGATCTCGGGTTGAGTCGTGGATTGCGGGCGGCCAACAGGGGCCGCCCGATTCCTAGCTTCACGGCCAGCAACTCGCATAATGCGATGGCGGGTTATTGGTGCCTCGGCGGAGGCGGCATTGGTGTCTCCGACGCAAGACGGGAGCTTAATGCACCCGGGTGTACGCCGCCGACACCTCTTCAAAGAAGCGGCCCTCCGTTAATCGCACGCCCGCCGTTGGCGGTAAGGCCGACATTAGCCGAGCTCGACGCCATCATCACGGTAACTAATTAAGCCTCTCTCGCCGAGGACTTCATCTCCTTGCCTTTGATCGGGCATCCCCGACGCCCTACATGTTTTCGCAGGGCGCCGCCGACGCCTGCACTCTCCTCCACTTCGTGAACAACGAGTTGGTCGATGTCGCCAAGGGCAAAATCGTTCAACCGGCAACCCTTGTTCCACGGTACCCAGATGCCACCCAACTTGTTTAGGGTTCAACTGGTTCGGGTGCTGCCAAAGGCGACGACTTGTTACCTCGAATCGACCCATCGGGCCGACGATGATGACGTGATGACCCTCGCCGCCTGAAGCTGGCCCTGCTTTGGTCAAGAGCCAGATTCGTTTGGGGCGGGGACACCACCCCAAAGACAACACCGCCAGCCGTGTCGGGCGCCAAGTCGGCCCCATGGCAAGACCGCCAGAACGGTGCCGGACATCCCTATGCCATCGGATCCAAACATGCATATGGCACAGGATCGTAACGACGACGATGACGACGACTATGATACATTTGGCAACGTCGATCAAGACTTTGCCGAGCATGGGTACGATGGCGACTTCATGGGGCCTCCTTCTCAAGAACCAAACCCAACAAAAGACGTGTGCGATCTAGCTGGTACCGCTGGAGAATCCAAGTTGCAACAGCGCCTTGGCGTTCAGCTCTCGGAGACGCCTCCACCTGCCGACTTCACCGAGCCTCGGATAGGCGAGGTGCGTAAATATTATCAGCCCCAACACACTCAAGAAGGCGGTTCGTGAGCAAAACTCGGTCCCATTACAGGGAGAAGAAGAAGGCACGCAAAAGAAAGACTAAGAAGGGTGCGAGCCAGCCGCACCGAGTACGCATCCGTGCTCGTGACGGGCCACCTTCACCGCAGGATATCTCGAGGAGGGTGCATGTTGCGGGTAGGGCGATGCTACCGACAAATATGCTCAATGCTGCAACCGGTGCTATGCGGAGTCTGCATGACAGTGTTCTTTCTTTGGAGAAGCGGCGTCTCGTGGAGAAGGATGTGGCATACCCGGTTTTCACGGCCAAGGTGCCGAGGGCAAGGGCTTTGTGGATAACTCCATCGGGCGACGATCGTCTCCGCTGCTTTGATGACATCCACGCTATGTTGAACCTTCATCCGCTGCACTACACCTTCGCTCGGCTATTTTCGCTGAGTATGGAGATGCGGATCATTCGCGACAAGACCGGACATTGTGATAGTCGACCCTTCTACATGCGTGCCAAGATCTTGGGCAGCGCTGGGACCGCAAGTCGCGAAGTTCTTAACTTCAAGGCGTCATTCAGCAAACCAATATAAGGATAACTTCCTCGTGCCTTACTTTCCCGAGTAAGTCCTCCCCTCAACCGCCCGTAACATATGAATTCTTACATTTCGATCGTTTTTTCTTTTAACATTCCGTGTTTTCTGCAGTGACACACGTTGCACGCTCATCCTCCTAAGCCCCAAATATTCCATGGCCACGTATTTCGACCCGGACCGTCAGTCGAACGTAGACTACACAAATGTCAAGAAGGTTCTTGATGATGTTCTCCCTGGCTACGCCAAATCTGGAGGCACCTTCACCAGTGCCTATTCGTAAGCACGGCAAGCACGTGTTCTCCCACAATACAACGCGTTCTGCTGCGTCATGCGACCGCTGGCGGTCGAAGGGTGCCTACTACGCCATCCATCACATGCGGGCGATCGTGCGGGACCATCATCAACTTCGCTACCGAGTAAACTCAAGATTGGGCCGCGACCGTGTCGGGTAATCCAGACGCGGACCTCGACAAGAATTCTTTCGCATCCAAATGGAGTTTGCGGAAATCATCCATCAAGATGTCCTTCGCACTCGGGGCAGTTCTACCTCAGAAATCAACCGTCCAACGGTGACATCGACACAATGCTACAAATGCAGGATGACAACGCCCGTTCTTTCATGACTCCCACGATAGGCGGCGGCTTCATCCACGCCCGTCCCTTGAGTCGAGTTGTCTAGTTCTCAAACATCGATTGGCTCATGTTGTAATTAAACTTTAATGAACTTGTAGTATGTCTCTTTGGTTTCGAGAGTCGCTCAACTTAGATGTAATCGATGCTATTAATGTCTTGCTTTTCTCTTCCGATCGCTCGCTTGCATACTTATATATTGCTTATGTATTGTCTCGTGAATTGGTACTAACGCTTCGCTTGGCTAGTGCATAGCGATGCCGACGTATGTCGTGGTACAAGGGTAAGGTTCTCGGAGTCTACGATGATCGGGAGGAGTGTCGGAGACAGGTTCACCGATTCAGTAATAACAGTTACAAAGGGTACACCACTAGGGCCGAGGCGAATCTAGATACGTCCGCTATCTAGCGGAGAGGGAGGGAGCGTTGGAGGAACCGGATGAAGACGAAGTTTCATCGTGATGATGCTCATCGTGATGACCGCAGCTCTCTTCTATGTGATGGTAGTTTAGATGATCGATATCGACTTGTAATGTGAAGACAAACTTCGCTACTCGCGGTCTCGAGACTTGTAATATAATGTTCTATCTTTGTTCGGTCTTTTCAATTCGGAGACTAATATGATGAATTGTATTCGGAGACTAATATGATGAATTGTATTCAAAGACTAATCTTCTATTGTATTTGATGAATCTATTGTTCATGTGTGCTGTCTATATTTTGTCAAATTATACATTTTGTAACCTGTGCAAAAAACAGAAAATAAAAAAAATAAAAAAAACCTAATACTCATACTAATGGCGCATCACATGACAAAGGCGCCATTAGTATGACAAAGGCATACTAATGGCGCATCCTTTGGGTAGTGCGCCATTAGTATGTCATGTTACTAATGGCGCATCCGGAGGTGGTGCGCCATTAATATGCCAAAGCACTGGTATACATGCCTCGGAAGGCATACTAATGGCGCACTGGCTTGTATTAATGGCGCACTGCGCGCCATTAGTATATCAGATCTTAATGGCGCACCAGGTGGTGCGCCATTAGTAAAAATTACTAATGACGTGCTATTAATGGCGCACCACAGATGCGCCATTAATGGCCAAATTAGGTGTGCCATTAGTAGTGATTTTTCTAGTAGTGTTGAGCGGTCATGCTTGGGAACCACTGTGAGTTTCGTGTACAAGTAAGAGTGCGAACCCTCTTTTCTAGGGCATCTTCAATGGTTTGGTGTAACTATGGAGAGCGGCGTTAGAGTGGACGAGCTCGCCTGCTCCTGTTATATGTACCAATGAAAGAAAAGCGCGTGGGGACAGTAATAAAGGCCAAGGAAAATACTGGCCTCAGGGAACAGCCGAACAAGACACATGCAGCTGTGGGCCCATGTGTTTGGGCAGACGGACTGAATCATTGCCGTCACCGTAAGTTCTGTGTACGTTTGGTACAGCAGTGCAAGATGAAGATTGGCATTATTAACTCGTTATTAATCCAGACAAAAAACTCGTTATTTGATGCAAATACTGTGCCGTCATGCTACTAGTACTGCTAGTATCCCAAGCAACGAGCTCTATATACATATCGACTCCCCTGTGGCAGGAACTGAACTTCCCATGTGTTTTTTTGTTTTTGAAAAATCATTTCACAAGATCAATATTTCTTAATTTCCCATGTCACAAAAACCAAGAAATATCGTTGTATAAATTGGCATTATCCATGTAACAAACTACTCCATCTGTAAAGAAATATAAGATCATCTAGATCACTATATGATTGATCTAAACGATTTTATATTCTTTACGGAGGGAGTATATAAAAAGTGGACATAAATAAACCATAAAGCAAATTTGCTATGTCAAAAAATAGGTGTCAATAAATTTGCCATGGTGTGTTTGAAAATTTGTCATGGTAAGCTCCATAAAAATGATGTGGATAAGAAATTTGTCATGTGTAGGGAAGTGTAAGAAAATTCGTACAAGTGACATGGCAAAGTTTTTATGAAAATGCCATGTCACGTGTCACTAGATTATTATTTTTCTTAAATTTGCCATGTTGTAAATGAGTGTGGCGATAAGCCAGACGAGTGCGTCTACTCATGTTATCTAGCCCAGTGGTACAACTAGGGATGCGAGTGGTATTTCAGCGATATGCTATGTGGTGGGTCCATCACCAGCGGTAGTAATAGATTATATTTGCCCGTGTTACTCGCACATATGACGCTTTAATATTGGCATCGACGTATATCCCTACACGAAGTCAAAAACTTCTCCCTCTGTAAAGAAATATAAGATCATCTAGATCACTATATGATTGGTCTAAACGATTTTATATTCTTTACGGAGGGAGTATATAAAAAGTGGACATAAATAAACCACAAAGAAAATTTGCTGTGGAAAAAAATAGGTGTCAATAAATTTGCCATGGTGTGTTTGAAAATTTGTCATGGTAAGCTCCATAAAAATGATGTGGATAAGAAATTTGTCATGTGTAGGGAAGTGAAAGAAAATTCGTCCAAGTGACATGGCAAAGTTTTTATGAAAATGCCATGTCACGTGTCACTAGATTGTTTTTTTCTTAAATTTGCCATGTTGTAAATGAGTGTGGCGATAAGCCAGACGAGTGCTTCTACTCATGTTATCTAGCCAATGGTACAACTAGTGATGTGAGTGGTATTTCGGCAATATGCTATGTTGGTGGGTCCATCACCAACGATAGTAATAGTTTATATTTGCCCGTGTTGCTCGCACATATGATGCTTTAATATTGGCATCGACGTATATCCCTACGCGAATCCCGACACTAGCGTGCTCAAGCAAGGACGAGCGCTCCTATGAATATTCGGATGGGTTTCCCACTATAGTATGAAACTTGCTTATAATTTTTGTGACCACATAGTTCTATAGTGCCATAGTTTTCTCTCAATTATAATTTTTTTTCTCTTTGGTAAATTAGAAAGTAGGACATCACAAGTATGTTCATGCCAATCAAAAGATTATATAGTTCGAAATTTCATTTCACGATGAATTTATAAATAGAATACATGTTTACCAAGTCAAATTAACTAAAAATGTGTGCCCTATTTATAGACCAAACCAGAAAGAGTATCTCCGAACATCAACCAAAACTAATAATGTAGTTCTCAATTGCAATGTGATTACCCAAGAATTGATTAAGCTGCGCTATTGAACGGGCATCGTGGACATGACGATGGACGTGTGTCTAGATTAGAACATGCAAAAATCTTCTCTCTTTAAAAATCGATGGACGTGTACTATCCACCCTTCGACGGCGGCGTATAAGCACCAGGTTCCAGGAATGAGTCAGTGGTACATGTTGGTACAGGACGTCAACGAACAAACGTGGGCTGTTACTGTGGGTCCGCCTGTCACCTATTTGGGCCAATTACTTCATTTTTCGGCAGAAATCACATACTGACCTGAGGCAGAAATCAAATCACAAACTGACCTGCTCACGAAAAAATTTCACTTTCCTGACCCTTTGGTGTGGCGCCTGACAATTGGCCAAGACCACAAAGGTAGCGCCTTTCCTTCAAGGCGTCGCACTTCCTGCCACATGGCAGCCTGGTCGATTCTTGCCCCACAGACTGACCTTTGCAGCGCTAAGACTTAGGCGCCACACCTGTAATGTCTGGCGCTATCTCTTGGGCGCTGCACAGTCTGGTGGTTCCACTTGGCTGGCCCCACCCTCTCTCCCTCCCACCCCCACTCCACACCCCTACCCCACCAAAACCCTTGCGGCCCTCCTCTCTTCCCTCTCCCCCTATCAAATCTTTCTCAAATCTTGCAAATCCGGAGTGTTTGACCGTGGATTTCAAGCCAACCCTCCCTTAAGGTAATCTCCTCCGATCCCCTGTTTTCATCCATAGGAATTGTCACATTTGCTCAAATCTTGCTAGTTTAGGGAAACCCTTGTTTTGCTTGGATTTGCAAATTTGTGTTGAATGATGTTATATTTCTTTGCTAATTTGGGTTGTTTAGGCTTCCATAGTATGCTAGGGTTAGGGTATGTGTGTTTGATGTTGGTGTTAGGGTTATGTTATGGTTAGGGTTGTGGTAATTGTTATGTGGGGTTAGGGTTATTAATTCATATATATGTTAGGGCATATGTGTGCAAATATTTTTCTTAAGTATTTACTTGATATATGTGTGTTTTTATTATTGTAGGGATGGGGAGAACATGTGTTTATGTTCATCATGTGGATAAAGAGGCCTTTTGAAAGGCAATGTTGAGACGGACCGGATGAGCTTGACATGGTGTTTGAGAGTAGTCCTAGCTATGCGGAGCTCTTGGAACAAGTGAGGAAAGATTTGAATTGGATTGACCCAAGTGGCGTTGTTGAGTTCGAGGGAAGGCATAATGTTGGTTTTGGAATGCACATCCGTTGGAAGACAATGCGTGTGAACTCCGAGCAACGTTGGGTTGCATACAAGGAGACGGTTGCGAATCTCTAGACAAGGCTCTTGAGTTATTTGCCTCCAAGAAGGTTGAGTCTACTTTGAATGTAGATTTGAACGGAACCCCTCCCGTTGGTTGCTAGCACTCCCCACCCATGAACCAAGATCAAATGAGTGAACCTCAATTCACGCAACAAGATTGGCCAACAATGAGCCCGACTCCAAACAACCAAAATGAAGGTTTTGAAGAGGAGAATGATGAGTACGAGGAGGATGACAACGAAGTTGACCTCCATGACAACAATGTGGGTGATCTCGACCAATATCATGTGCAGAGACAATGGACCAATCCATCCCTTTTTCCCGTGCATATGCATCGGACTTCGGATGATGATGGTCCCGATGAAGAAGTTGATGAGGATGGGTTCACGCCGAAGGAGGCGAAGCATTCAAGAAGGTATTCGGCGGGATCACAAGACACCGTTGTTCAAGGATCTTAGTCTCATGGATGAAGCCGTTGTGGATGGTGGCAAATGCATATCTCTTGGAGCTAGGCCAAGTTCTCACCGTGATTTGGAAGACGGCAAGAACGGGATATATCCGGTTGTGAGTTTCAATCCTTCTTGGAATTGAAGATGTGGCTCGACAACTACTCGGTTACACATTATCGCCCACATAAAGTGGCCAACTTCGGACGTGAATGTGCGTTACACGGTCAAATGTGAAGTGCCAACATGTCCATGGATTGTGCGTGCAAGGCCATGGAAAGGAGGTCCCACTTGGCGCATAGTGAGTTGTCTACCAACTCACATGTGCCGCACAAGAGGGCGGATGGCAAGCTTGTGTACCAACAACACGGACAACTCACATCCGAAGTTCATCGCTATGTGCTTTCCAACCAAATATCCACACTTCCAACAATGAGCATCAAGAGTGTCATTGACCTTGTGAAAGCCATCTTTCATTACAAGGTGAAGTACGGCAAGGCATGGAAGGCGAAGCAGGCCGCATTCAAGATGTTGTATGGCAATTGGGAGGAAGCATACAACCGACTCCCTAGGTTGTTGTTAGCTATGGCCGCCACAAACCTGTGCATGGTTCACGTGGTTGAGCCTCATGGGCACCAAACATTGATTCATAACGGGAGGACCGTGCGAGTATTTGGCCGTGCATTTTGGGCCTTTGAGCAATGCGTGAGGGCTTTTGAGCATTGTCGGCCCGTCATCGCCATTGATGGCACGTTCTTGACCGGACAATACAAGGGCACTTTATTGGTTGCAATAGCAAGTGATGCCAATAACCGGGTGTTGCCTTTGGCTTTCGCTTTGGTTGAGGTGGAGAACAATGATAACTGGGAGTGGTTCTTGCGTCATGGATGCAAGCCAACTGTGGCTCTCTGGATGGTCATGGAAGTAGTGCAGCGCCCAAGTGTTGGGCGCCACGATCTGATGCAAAGGCGCCTAACGGTTAGGCGCTGCGGTCTTACTATAAGCAAAGCTATAAACAGATGCCAGTTTGGCATCCTGCAGCAGCACTCACATAATAAAAGTACTGTAAACACAAATACCATATCATTTAAGACAATTCAACATTACTTCAACACTAGTAAGAGTTCATCCACATATAACATAACCTCAGAAGTTCATCAACATATCATTTAAGACAATTCAACATTACTTCAGGTTCGCAAACACAAATACCACACTAGTAAGAGTTCACCAACATATAACATAACCTCACAAGTTCATCAACCTAATTAAACGGCTACACTTAACGTGAACAAGCACTAATTCCTTCCGCGCGTGTTCCTGGTGGCACGCCTGCCGGCAAGCTTCTTCTTCTTAGGAGCACGAGGGTCCTCTTCGTGCACTTCCTCCTCCGCCTCCGCCTCCGCCTCCTCCTCCGCCTCATCATCCAAGCTAGCCATCCGCGAGGTCCCTACGACCACCTTTGGGTTGCCTCTGTTGTCATAGTCGTTGGGCGTGTCTGCGTCACAGGGCTGCCTAGGCTTCAACACATATGCGGACCGAGCTTGAGCGTCCGCCAAAGTCATGTCATCATCAACCTCATCGCCCTATCACACAACGAAACAATATGGTGAAGTCCGGTGTCGTAATCAAGTGAGAATCACATCTAAAGGATTAGTCATACCTCTTGGGTGATCCCACCCTCATCATCGGAACAGCAGGGACTCCTTGCCCTTGCCTGACATCTCTGTTGTACTTCCCCTTTGCTAGATCCTCAAAGTTTACGGGTTCTTCAAGAATATCCTCATTATATGCCGGCGGGCATATCTCAACTCGAGTATTTCCAATAAACCATCGCACGTAGTTATCAAAAGCAATTGGGTTGTGCTCACGAAGCGGGGCGCGTGCGATTACTCTGAGCTTGCTCCACACAAAGTCGGAAGCGGGTAACATACGCAGAATGATGCTTGTCCCAGTCCTTTATCTTCCGTTGCCTTCTCCTGTCCAACCTGCGTGGTATAAAACCAAACATTAGCACAATCAAAAGGAGTCCCGATGATTAGACAATACGCAGACATGCTCTCTTACCTATGAAGTGCTTTATCCGTGTCCATCCATTCCGGCGGGTGAGGCCGAAAAGACCAAATCGACGATACACGCGATGCGGCAAATGAAACTCAACCGCCCGATTGCATATCAATGGGCACCGCATAAGCCAGAGATCCTTATCCTGCAAGCACATCGGGTTGAGGCGGAACTCGCGGTGTACCCTAAGCTCTCACCCGCGCCATATGGCTGCCATTCCACCTATGAAACAGGCAACAATGCAAATTTGATGACTATTTTTCAAGCAAGCATGAGAAAGGACTAAAGTAATGACCTCCTTACCGCTTTCGAGCGTAATCGTGTCCAACTCGGCAATGTACTTTTGGTACATGAGATTGACATCGTTCGTCATCTCGGAAACGATATCCCACTTGTAAGCCCAATGGGCGCCGTAATTCGTCATGTTCATCTGCATACCAAGGATCAAACTCGACGCTCTTGAGGCCCAACAGTGCGACGCTCGGCTCCATACGTAAAGTAGAAGAAGATTACCACCAATGCTCGCACTAGGTGTGATCCTGCAACACGCATCGTCCAGCTACATATGAAAGAAAAACAATGTTAACTTGACAGGCAAGCTTGCATTGCTAATGAAATGAGTTGATCACAAAATGCACCAACTACCTGCCGGTACAAGTAGGCAAGAGTCGCTGAACCCCAGCTCCATTTGCTATTGAAGACGGTCAACGCCTTGAGCCACATCCATGGAGCGTTCTTGCACAAGGAGTCAGAAACAAAGTCCTCGACACAATGTACCACATATACACACGAGCATGTGTTTGGATCACATCATCAATGGCATCCGGAGGGCACGTCGCAAAGTTATTTTGAATCCACGTGAAAGCAGCTCCGGCTGCTTTCCTTTCCCTCTTCTTCTTCTCTTCTCCCTCCTCTACATCATCCTCAGCCTCGGTAGGAGCCATACCGATAAGAGCAATCATCTGCTCGCGCCACCCATCAGAATCGGTGCTCTTACTGAGAGGCGTCCCGTCGATAGCAAGCCCTGTGATCAACGAGACATCCTCGGCGCCACGGTCATCTCCCGGTCCGAAGATGGAAATCGTGGGTCTCTGGCCTCCACCGATCAACAAGAGCGGACACCGGTGGAGCGTTCAGATTGGCGTGGACCGGCCGACCAACAGAATCCACGGAGTAGTCCTACCGCTTGATGTACGGTGTACCGCTCATCGTAAGGCATGGCGGACCAGAGACCCGTGATACCGAATCTTCAGAGGTTCAAGCTTCTGCAAAAAACAAGTAATGACAAATCTTAGGGCATGTAAATTTCAACTAAAGGCAAATTTGCAAAATATTTAGATTACTCATTATTACCTTATCCTTCTCGCGCATCATGTAGGCCCGGTGTTGCACGTCAGAGACATCGCCCGAAGCCAAACCATCCTTACAATTTCAAACAATAAACATATAAGAGTTCATCTTCATCTCAAATATCGGTATACACTAAACATATAACATGTGTTCAACTACAAGAATCTCAACATCTCCTTCTCACACAATGAATATGTCATATAACATGTGTTCAAATAAACTAAACATCTAATGTTTCAAATAAACTCAACATCTAATATATATCTAAACAAACTTCTCATATATGTCTACAAAAATCAACATCTCATAGTTATCTATAAAAATAGGCATCTCATACATATCTAAAAAACTAAACAATATAGGCTTTCACCAACAAGAATCATATATTGTGAACTAATAAATAACAGACGGTACTACCCATATGAATACACATCCTAACTCGAGCAAACCAATCACATCAAGGGTTCCATCAAATCTTGGACAAATCTCTATAATGGCAACAAATTTACGGAGCAAAAGAAAGAGAAGGGAAGAGTTTACCTAGTAGGATGGATTGGGGATCGAATCCACGGATCAAATCTTCAGATCTGAGAGGATGTGGGGATTAGATGGGGCGCCGCGCCGCCGCTGCTCTCTGTCGAGAGAGGAGATGAAGATAACTGCCTGGTCGGGCTGGGTCGGCTGCGCTTAAGTCACCGTGCAGCGCCTCAGCGCTAGGCGCTACTGCGTCAAAGTGTGGCGCCTAGATATTAGGCGCTGCCGCAAAAGCGTGTGGGGCAAGAATCGACCAGGGCTGCCACGCTGGCAGGAAGTGCGACGCCGAAGGGAAGGGCGCTGCACTGTAGGGTGCGGCGCCCAGCTGTCGGGCGCCACACTAAAGGGTCAGGAAAGTGAAATTTTTTCGTGAGCAGGTCAGTTTGTGATTTGATTTCTGCCTCAGGTCAGATATGTGATTTCTGCCTCATTTTTCACGCAATCAATGCCCCAGACAAATACCTGCTGCGCTTCATATCCCAAGGCAATTGGGCGCCTCGCGATTTCATGACCAGGCGAGCCCGTCCACTCTTATGAATATTCGGTAACTATGTCTGTATAGACAACAACATCATGGACCAACGCTATTATATGCATCTATTCCAATAGAGTAGTCTACAATTATATATTGTTGGTTTTTCTCTCATTTGTTTTTTGTCTCTCTGTTTTTTTTTCTTGGTTTGCAGGCTATGGCATAAAGTTTTACCAATGATGGACCATCTCTCTGCGGAATATTAACCCTCTACATTAGATTTAGGTGATGTGGCAAGAGCTAACCGCCGATGACATATAAATGTTTGAGATGCCCTAGTGTCCCAGTGTAGGTTGCATCTGGCGAAGATGCAACTAAGGATTGATGTAGTGAGACTTTGACACGAATAAATAAGGAAACCAATGGAGGTCAAAGTAAGAGTAAATAGCATAAAACTATCACTTTTCGCGTTATGGTTCCAAAAAACTACCGAAAATTTGTTTGTGACTGATAACTACCACTTTTGGCGTTGACTGTTTCAAAAAACCCAAAACGCCCGTTGCTAAAAAACTAAACCGGTTTATGACAGGTCATGCCCGCACCTAAATGAACCGTCAGTTTGACCATTTGTTTGACCGTTAGCTGACATGTGGGCCCACATGACAGTGTCTCTTCCTCATTTAAAAGCAATTGGGTCCCTGTAAATGTTTCAAAAATGCAATCGGGTCCCTGTAATCTTTTGAAAAAAAGCAATCGAGTCCCTATATCCGGCAAGTCAATCCCGCCGGCCATCCCCGCCTCGATTCCACCGGCCATCTCCATACCAGGTTGCCGCCGCACGCCATGGCGCTGCCTGGAGACGCTGCAGCGAGCCATGGGTCGCCGCCAACCTCTTCCTCTCCCATGGGGCCGGCGAGATCCGGCACACGCAGCGCCGCTGTGCGCTGCTCCCTCCTCACCCGCTCCGGCCCTCCACCACCGTGCGGGAGGTCGTGCTCTGGCCAGAGAGGCACCGCCAAGACGCCATGAAGGGGCGCACCGCCGCCGTTCGGGAGGCCGTGCTCCGGGCAGAGCGGTGCCGCCGCGCTGCTCCCTCCTCACCCGCTCCGGACCTCCACCAGCGTCCGGGAGGCCGTGCTCCGGACAGATGGGAACCGCCGCGCGCCATGGAGGGGCGCACCGCCGCCGTCGGGAGCCCGTGCTCGGGCGAGAGGCGCCGCCATGTGGGGGGTCCGCGCCGAGGCCGAGGTCCGCTGAATTAGACCGAGCGCCATGGTGGATGGCGGCTACGGTAGGGGGCGAGGAGGGACGACGGGGATGGGAAGATGGGACGGGGGTGGAGGAGGCCGGTGCATATCCAGTGTGTTTGAGCTGCCATGGCTCGTGTCGGGAGAGAGACGAGAGGAGAGGAGGAGAGGAAAGAGAAGAGGAAGGAAGAGATAACTGACATGTGGGCCCCGCATGCCAGTTAACAGTCAAACAAACGGTTCGGTTAGATGCGGGCCCGAGCTGTCATAAACCGGTTTATTTTCTTAGCAACGGGCAATTTGGGTTTTTTGAGACAGCCGACGCCGGTTTTGGTAGTTATTAGTCACAAACAAATTTCTGGTAGTTTTTTGGAAACCTAACACGAAAAGTGGTAGTTTTATGCTATTTACTCGTCAAAGTAAATTAGAGTTCTCGGGGATGAATCACTCATCTTTTCAAACGGATTAAATACATTACTATCATTGTTCCACTCCTATCAATGTTTCGAAAAATAGATTGTAGACCATCAGGGACATGACTCCTCTCCACAGTGTACAAAACTTGCTACCCAAATTTACACACACAAGTATGTTGCCGTTCGAAGGAGCTTGCCTCTGCATGGTCAGCCGGTGCGGCGATCCGGGGTAAGCCCATGGATGGATGTTCTGTCTGATCCTTCCGGCCGTTCGGGACACCGGCGGTTGGGCTCGCCCGGAGATGTCTGATCTGGATCGGGATGCCTTGTAGCCTTCGTCCCCTACTAGGTGTGCTTCTCAGTATGGATCTGGGTCGCAAGACTTGCCGATCCTCGATGCGGACGGAGTTGGAGGTGGGGATTCAGATCGGGAGAAATCCCTAGTCGACCTTTCGGCCGCGGCGGAGGCGATGCCCGAGGGCGCCGCTTTGTTCTCCATGGAGACGCTCGTCAGATCTGCCTCTACTTCCACCGCGTCATTTGTCTCCCGGGTGAAAGCCCTAACTGCGGTGGGTGGCGACGGCGCCATCAGCGTCGTTCCCTTCTTGAAGGCGCCGCCTTGGGAGCTGTGTGACTATGGACACCGTTGGGTGGGCACTGGCGGTGATCTGGATTAGGAGGTGGAGCGGTGTTTCATCATATGCATCGACGCCGACGGATCTCGGCAGCGTGATGCAGTGGAGTCCCGGCGTCCGATGCGGGTTGGCGGACTCATGCAGGAAGACGACGCTATCTGGCGTCGATGGCAGAGAGGCCTGGCAAGGTCTGTCCATCAGTTTTGCTCTGAGGATGGATCGATGGAAGATGGAGGTGACGGCCCTTGCAGCGTGCGGTGCTCACTGGGAGTGTGCCGGACCGGTGTGTGACCCAGTCCAGGTAGTGTCTTGGATGGGGCATCCGGCTTTAGATGTTAGGTTTTGATGCAATGTCTGTTTGGTATTAGGCACGGACATTCGACACATCTGCATCAAGGGGATAGGAGTAGCAACAGGCATTGCCAAGATGGTTGCTTCAGGCTTATTGATGTATCACCTTGTATGGTCTTTGTGAATAATTAATAAATTGACTGCATGCATCGTCGAGATGCAGAAGACAGGGGTACATCCTCCTTTTCTAAAATAAAATATGTTGTCGATCAGATTCATGATTTATCCCCGTCTCTATCAATACTAACACGTGATTGAGGGATTTCGTGTGGCGGGAACTCGCAGGGGCACGCAGCTGCTTAATCGTGTTGGCTGCCCGATTTCCTCACGATCTACAAATTTATTGGATCTTGCGCTTGGGCATAATAAGTTTAAAAAGTTTTAGTTTCTAAAACTGTCGGTTGCTCGTACCAAGTTTCAAAAGTTGAAACTTAACGAAGTTTTAAAAACTCGTCAAAACGTATTTAAAATGGATCTCATTTGAAAGTCCTCGTTACCAGAAATATGAATATGCAAATGAAATTTAATTTGGACTTTAGTTTAAAAGATATGAAAAATTGAAAATCGAAAGCCAAAAGAAAATGAGGGATGCATGCCTCCGCCCCTGCATGCTACAAATCCCTAGCCTTGTGGGGCGTGTGAAAGCGTGGTTCATGCGTGATGCGTGATGTGAACGTCTTTAATTTGTACCATGAGCGGTAATGCTTAGGAGCCGCTTTGAGTTACATGTACGCATGAACCCTCACCTTTTTAGGGCATCTTCAGTAAGTTGAATGTGAGTATGTCTAATGTCTCTATAGTCAACCACGTCATCAATCAACACTATTACATGCATCGAATCCAATAAGTTGAATGTGACACTAGTCTATAATTATATATTTTTATTTTCTCTCTCATTTATTCTTTGCCTCTCTCTTTGTTTATTGGTTTGCAGACTATGTCATAAAGTTTTACCAGTACTAGCCCTAGCCTCATGCGACTCCGCTGGCGGCCGCCGTCGCCGCCACCGTGCAGCCCCCTCCGCCGCCCTCGCCCATGGCCCCCGTAGCCCATGCCGCTTCCCCCGCCGCCGCCCCTCCCCCTCCCCCTCCCAGCCCGGCCGGGGATGAAGGCCCTGACCCGGATCCCGACCCGCGCCCCTCTCCGGCGGTCGCTCTTTTCGCCCCTGCTGCTCCGGCCCGCGCCCGGCCTCCCGGCCCTGGGCGCCGACCCGGTGCCAGGGCTCTGGCCCCAACCGCCCGGACCTGGCCGCCCGGCCCCGCGGCTCCGACCTCGGCGCCCGCCGCTCTGGCCCAGCCGCCCGGCTTGGGTGGAGGTTGGGAGACGGCGCCCGAGCCTGGAGAAGGTGGTTGCTCCCCCTCCCAGGAAGGATGCTGGACTGCCTCGCACTTTCAAGCAGAGGAATTTCGGCCTCTGCTTTCGGTGCTTGGCATCGGACCACTTCGTCGCGGGCTGCCGCGGCCCTGTCCGGTGCTTAGGATGTGGCCACTCCGGCCATCGCGAGCGGGAGTGCTTGGCACGGCATCCTGCCGGTTCAGAACCTCGCCGTCCTCCCCTCGCGCCTTCCGGGCCTCGTCAGCGGCCTCCCGCCTGCAGCGGATCGCTTCCAGCCCCACTGCATCGACCTGGTCGCACTTGGGCTTCGGTGGTTTCTCATCAAGACAGCCCTGCGACTGATGGTGTCGTGCCGGCGGCTGACCAGCGTGCCCTGCTGTTTTGGAGCCATTGCGGCATCTCCTTGCATCTCATGCGGAGGCGCTCGGCTCTGAGCTACAGGCCTTGTTCGCTGCTCGTCTTGAGGTGTTGTTCAAGCCTCTTCAAGACTTGGTTGCTGTTGTGGAGAGTTGGACTGCTCAAGTCTCAAGCCTATGGGAACCTATGGAAGCTATCGGGGGCAGCCAAGACCTTGCCAATGTTGAATCTGCTCCTCCTGTTGTGGCCGTTGGTGAGGATTACAGTGCGCTTGTGGTGGCTGGCTGCTCAGCTAAGTTGAGTGAGAAGGCCCAGTCCGTTGATGATCCGCCTGCCTTGGAAAAGGTCATGCTCGAGGATGATCCTGACTTGGCTTCATCCTACCCGGGATGGTGAGTCAAGGCGTGGAGGAGCGGGCCAAGGTGTCTTTTTGTTTTGGCATGGTTATGTCTGAGGTGGAGCCTGTTGAGCAGTCGACATTGGAGGAGCCGAAGGTCTCCAGTGTCCCTTGCACCGGGAAGCCTTCGGAGGAGCTGATCCAGATGGATGCAGATGAGCCTCTTGGGAGAGCCTCCTCTCAGTGGGGGGAGTTCCTCGAAGAGCTTGCTCTCACTGTGTCGAGCTCGCCGCAAGTTTTGCAGGTGGGAGAGGCTGCCCCTTCTCTCTTACAGCGACGAAGCTGCCGTTTGGACAAGAAAAACAAAGATTGCGACATTCCTGTAGCCAAGCGCGTGGAGTATAGGCGGGCGGAGGCCTTTGGAGAGGTTCCAACACTCAAGAGCAAAGGAAAAGCATCTGAGGAAGACCTGAATGAGAAGATGCAACACTATCTGCAGATGTACAAGAAGGAACACACGCCCAAGGCGATCGAGGCGGTGCGCGCATTAGTTCAGGCCAATGCTTGACCACTTCTGTTGCGAGGGTGCACTTCGGTGTGCTGCCATTGTAGAGAGTTTATGGATGTTTGCGGAGTTCGTCTTTGTTGGATACAAGGCATGGCCTCCGTTCCTAGGTCTGGGGGCTCTTGTTTCCGGCACAGATGATGTGCCATGAGTTGTTGGGTGTGGTTTTTTTGCCGGTTTCCCGTATTAACCGCGCGTTATATGGTTTTCGGATCCGGTTTCCCTATTAACTAGACCATTTTCCCTCTTCTATAATGCAAAGGCAGAGCTCCTGCTGTTCGCGTAAAAAAAACATAAAGTTTTACCAATAATGAACCATCTCTCCTAAATATTAGTCTTCTATGTAAGAGTTAGGTGATGTGGCAAGAGCTAACCAACGACGACATATCATGTTTGAGATGCCATAGTGTCCCAGTGTAGGTCGCATCTGGTGAAGATGCAACTAAGGATTGATGTAGTGAAACTTTGACACTATTAAGTAAGGAAACAAATTGAGGTCAGAGTAAACTAGAGTTCTCAGGGATGAATCACCCATCTTTTCAAACTGATTAAGTACAGTGCTGTCACTGTGTTCCACTCCTATCAGTGTTCAGAAAAATAGATTGTAGAGGATCTTCACAGATACTTGTGATCATTCAGTTAATGTTAACCAAGTCTCATTGAGCTGTTGGGTTAGGAAGATACGAATATCCCTCAGCATGGTATCCGTCTTATTCCAATCAACCATATATTTCTGTAATTCAATCATATTCCAAATCATGTGATGTAAGCTTGCTTGTGTTTTTCCCATTCGCTGGGAGCTTCTCTAAGGGTGGAGCTTCTCTAAGGCAGTTAGTTCAATTTTGTTAATTATCCTCCATCTCTCTTGTACATTTGTGAGTAAACAACTGCACTAACTTACATCTTCCTGTGCTGAAGATAGTAACGCAAGCTGGCGTGATCATTTCGCTCAACTATTATCTCACTCTCACAACCTCTTTGCTCCCTGAACTAAAAATATGTCTTGACATTCTCAAAGGGAAGAAGTAAGATAATACTCAGAATGAGGCGGGGTCGTCCCATGCATCAGCAAAGATGCGCTTAATTAACTAAAATATGTGGAGCGGGAAACGTTAAATTAAACTGATGCAGTAGTCATACGTACTTCCGTTTGAACTATCGGAGAAACAAGTTTATGCAATTATTATGGTCTCAGATAACAATGATTAACACCTTTCACATTACGATACATCAGACAACGACGCTTACGCCGATGTGCTCTGTGACTTATTAGCCAAATTACAAAGGACTCTTGTAGACTGTATGCTCCGCCGCGTGTCTAGCAACTGAGTTTGATTGCGTTCGTCAGCATGCTTTAACTAATAAAATTATGGGGACGACTGGCATTAAGCATGCAGCGATGACAATTTGGTACACATGTACACACTTGACTTGAGCATAGTTTTCTAATGCAATGTTAATGTGTTGTGTTTGTATTCCACATACAAAATATTGTTTGCCCCTGTTGTATTTTTCTCAGGTAAAATGCCAACTTTACTACCACATCGAGATGAATAAAATAAATAAAGGCCAATCGCTACAAAGAACATGATAATACACTCTAGGGGCAGACAGTGGTCCCCTTGTTGTATTTGTAAAACCCGACCCACCTAAATGGCGGTCTACCGAGTAATATATTTAGGTGGGGGAACTCCTCCCCCCTCCCCGTGGTGATTCCTGTAGAACTGGTATAGAAGTGTCGGGTTTACCTGAACCCAACGAAGTGCTCGGTTCTGAGGCAAAGCAGTGGACTGTTGCAAGTTCAGGGTGTTTGTTCTTCTAGTAGTTTGTTTTTTAGTTGATGTCTAAGTCGTGTTCATGGCACCCCCCTACCCTGTAGTTTTGATGTTTCAGGTCGTTTTCATGGTTTGTTTCCTTTTCCTCTCTAATCCGTAGTGTTCTTGTAAGCTTTTTGAACTGCTTCGGGGCTTGTAAACCTTCTCTCTTCTCACTTTAATGTTGCACATGCATGCGTCATGCATGGTTCAAAAAACCCGAAGCCCATCAAATGCCTATTGAGTTAGAGCATCTCCAGCCGTTGCCCCCCCCAGAGGCATAAAATTACGCCTGGGGCGTAGTCATGGTAGAATTAGCGCTGGGGGCGGTTGGGCATCCAGCCGTCGCCCCCAGGCGCCGATATCGGCCCATTCCTGTCCACTTTTTGGCCCACTTTCGGCTAAATATGGCCCGATCTCGGCGAGAAACGGCTCATATTCTGCGTGGTTCGGCGATGAATTCTCAACATAAATTATTTTTTATCACATATTTCATCACAGAAAATCAAATAGTTCAATAAAATAGTGCAACAACAAATAAAAACTCATATTTCATCACACGTCGAGCTAGGCGTCGCCCTTGATCCTCCATAGGTGCTCCACCAGATCCTGCTGCAGTTGATGATGCACCTGTGGGTCTCGGATCTCCTGACGCATACTGAGGTAGGCAGTCCAGGTTGCCGGTAGCTGGTGATCAACTTCGCCTAGAGGACCCTGCCTGCAGTATGGTTCAGTGTCAAACACTGGCTCTTCCTGCTCGCTCTTGATGATCATGTTGTGCGAGATGACACAACAAGTCATGATCTCCCACATTTGATCTTTCGACCAGGTCTGAGCAGGGTACCGGACAACAGTAAATCGAGATTGGAGCACACCAAATGCCTGCTCGACATCCTTCCTGCAAGCCTCCCGCACCTTGGCAAAGTGGGACTTCTTGCCTCCTGGCACAACATTTGAGATAGTCTTCACAAATGTAGACCATCTCGAATAGATGCCATCAGCTAGGTAGTACCCCTTGTTGTAGTGCCGCCCATTGACCTTGAAGTTCACCGAAGGAGAATGAACTTCAACAAGCTTGGCAAAGACAGGGGAGCACTGCAGCACGTTGATGTCATTGTGAGTTTCTGGCATACCAAAGAAGAAATGCCAGATCCAGAGGTCCTATGTGGCCACCGCCTCAAGTACCACACAGCAACCGCCTTTGGCGCCTTTGTACATCCCCTGCCAAGCAAATGGGCAGTTCTTCCATTCCCAATGCTTGCAGTCGATGCTTCCAAGCATCCCAGGAAATCCTCTTGCTGCATTCTGTGCTAGGATCCGAGCAGTGTCTTCCGCATTGGGTGTTCGCAAGTATTGCGGTCCAAACACTGCCACCACTGCCCTGCAGAACTTGTAGAAACACTCAATGGTGGTGGACTCGGCCATGCGCCCATAGTCGTCGAGTGAATCACCGGGACCTCCGTATGCAAGCATCCTCATCGCTGTCGTGCACTTCTGGATTGAGGTGAATCCAAGTTTGCCGGTGCAATCCATCTTGCACTTGAAGTAGCTGTCGAACTCCCGGATGGAATTCACAATCCTAAGAAAAAGTTTTTGGCTCATCCGATAACGGCGCCGAAATACTTTGTCGTCGTGCAGTGGAGCGTCGGCGAAGTAGTCGGAGTAGAGCATGCAGTAGCCTTCGAGATGATGCCAGTCCTTTGCTTTGATCCGCCCCGGCGCCGAGCCACCTCGCCGCGGCTTTTCATTGCTCGCCAGCAGGGCGGCAAGGGCGGCGAGGACCATGAGATGTTCCTCTTCCTGGACGTCGGCCTCGGCTTCCTCCTCCAGCAGCGCGGCGAGCACCTCCTCGTCGTCCGAGTCCAATGCCGAGGCAGGCAAATCGCCGAGCACCTTGCGGGCGCGGTGGGTGCACACCGGCCACTACACTGCCCCTCCGCGGCCGTAACGCCGGAAAATCGCCGAGCCGGTGGTGGAGAGGCTTCCTCGGCAAAACCTCTGCTCTTTTTTCCAGCGGGGAATGGGCAATCTAGCGGTGGTGGGCGGTGGGCGGCGTCGGGATCAGCCGTTGGCGGCCGAGCGCGCGGGGGGTGGGAGGCGAATTTAGAAGACAGGCTTGACTTTTCGCCTAACGGTGTGGGGCAGACGTGCTTATCCCTTGCGCCGGAGCGCCCAAGCGCCCCCCAGTGCGCCGGGTTCGTCCTGCGAGCGCCGGGCCCAAAAACGGGCCGAACCGGCGGATTTCGATGTCCTGGGGGCACGACTAAGGCGTTTTTTCGGCGGCGGCGTGAAAAAATCGCCTAAGGTGGGTTGTTGGGGGCGCGGCTAGAGATGCTCTTAGTCTCTAACACTGACAATTACCGAAAGAATTCACGGATAACCAACAGAGCTGAACCTAATGGGCTTCTACTCTAGCTTCACCCTTGTTCTTAGCTTACTGGCGCAACCGCGCATTCCACTACTAATAGGAGGAAGGAACAATGACTAACACTCCTTGGAGAAGTGATCATGTAAATATGGATGACAAGTCCCAATCCATGTTGTCACCGGTAGACAAAGACATAACCAGGCGGAAGTTCCCACCTATGCAAAGACATTCGCTCCGATGAGGTCGTGAGGATCCAAAACTCAGCATGATACCTCCTCAGCCATGTGTCATCTGTGTGTTGAGCTTGTATGTTTGGGTTGTGTACATCTTATTATGCATATAGCCCGCAAGTTGGGGATCTTGTTGATTCAATGTAATTATGTTAGAGATACAGCAGCCTAATGAAACGACGAAGAACGAAATCAACATAGGAAACACGAGATTCTAATGTGGAAAGCCCCTCCAACACAAGGGGGGGGGGGGGGGAGAACCACGGACGTCAGCCAACAAATCTTCACTATATTGGGGAAGGTTACAAACGCCGAGGATTGACAACTGATCAATGTATCCCGTGCGGTAGCTTACAAAGAATATATATAACACAGATGACCACGGTCAATACTGCTACGCCCCACTTCGGCCCAAGCCTACTGGCAACAGGCCTCACTCCGCTCGCTCATCAAAAGTTAGTCTGTATCTTCATACTTCAATTTAGATCACAACATAACAAATTATATAAGCATTTCAGAGGATTCCAATTTTTCTAACATGGCTTATTCAGTCTGTAGGATTGGAAACCATATCATTTTTCTTATGATTTACATTAAATGCAATGCCAAAGGATAAATCCCCCCATCCGGTCTAAACAAATGGCAAATTTCTCTACTTCCTTTGACAACTATGATGGCATGCCCTTAGTCATTTAGAAAAGGTCTAGTGTTTTGCATTGGTGCCCAAATTTTTTTTGTTAAACATTATTGTGTTCTCATTTTTCTAGGATTCAATAGGCCATGAGATCTTAATCCTACTTTTTCCTATTTTTGTGTTTCTAGAATACCGCTAACGAGATGGACCATAAACTTTCTGCTACAGCTGTCCCGTGATGTGATAAAATCTTTGACGATCGAATAAAAAAATGATTATGATTAGTGTCACACGTGTGGCATGAACACATGGCAACTCCAAACGTTTTTTATGGCTAGTTTAATGACACGAGTATGACAACTTTAGTTGTAAGAATGATAAAAAAAATTCGGATGTCAAGTTTCAGCTTTTTTGGATACTAACTTCAGTTGTAAAAAACATCAGGGTGGTTTGCTTCGTGTGACCCGTGTGGCACTTATCATTTGGGATAAAATATTTATGTCACGGCATTTGTTTTCCTTGAACTGTTGAACAAGCATGTCCTTCGCAATACCCTCAATACCTACCTATAAATGCTTAGTGCGTAGGCCGAGCCTGTTGCAAAGCGGCGAGCGCTCCATCTTCATTCAGTTGAGTAGTATAGAGGCCGACCGCTCTGTGCACGGTGACCAAAGGAGGCACGCATGGCAACACCCAAGGGGGTGAGGAGGAGCCTCGTATTGAGGACCCTGGAGCGGTGCAAGTCGGCGACAGGGCGGAGCGGCGGCGCAGCGTCGTCGTCGGTGGCTGGGTGCTTCTCGGTGTACGTCGGGCCGGAGCGTGAGCGGTTCGTGGTGCGCACGGACTGCGCCAACCACCCGCTGTTCCGGCGGCTCCTCGACGACGCCGAGCGCGAGTACGGGTACGCGTCACAGGGCCCGCTCGCGCTGCCGTGCGACGTCGGCACGTTCCTCGACGTCCTGTGGCAGATGGACCACGGACACCACCACCACCACGACGACGGCAGTGCCGGCGGGGACGAGATCCCAAAGGCGGCGTCGCCCATATGCGGCTTGCTGCTGGCTAGCCGCGGCAAGTGCCGGGCCGCTGGGTACCGCCGGATGCTCAGCCGGGCGAAGGCGTCGTTGGCCACTGGGAGCAGCTTCTCCCACGGTTCACACTTGGCAGAAGGAAATTAAGGACGCAGGTGCTTAATTAATAAACTTAGTGACCCTCATTTGGTCGTAGACTCATAGTCATACCACTCCAAGCTCTGCGCGCGTTTTTCCTGATTAGTTGGAGATTCACATACGTATTGTATACGGAAGTCTGCGTTCTACATATATTCCCTATAAAGAACCACATGTTGACGAGTGACAAGTAATATGGATCGGAGGAAATAGTAAATTCATAACACATAGTTCATGGTGTAAATTATTGACTTTTATACGGCATGATTCTATTATCTAAACTATACTTTGAAGAAAAATTGCTTATTTATCACTTACGTGTGCTCGCTTCCTTGTTAAATTTCAATTGAACAACCGCAAACATAAAATTTCAATTGAACAAACACGGCCCCAAAGACGACCAAACAAAACCCATCGTCTTGAACAGTAGTACATCGCAAGGCATGAAAGCAAGAAACATCCGCCGTAATAAGAGCCCAAGCACCAATAAGCTACGAAACAATCCTAACTCCAATACCATGACAACAACGGTGATAGCAGCTGAAGCACAAACACCGAGGAGACAAAACCACCATCAGCCATGAGATGACACCACATGCAGCAGACTAGATGCACCGCCAACACCGTCGGACCGGGAGTCACCCAGGCCGTGGAGGGAGGGCCATGAGGGGCGATGAGCACCAACCCGAAGGAAGCTAGATTGTCTCAAAAAAAAAAAAGCTAGAGGACACACGCGAGCATCCGGGATGAGGCAAAGCAAGGAATAACAAGAGCCAAAGCAAGAGGGGCTATCAGGCCTCACAGCGACGACTAGAGGACGAGAGTAGGAAAAAAAGCCCGAAAGTAGAAAAGGGTTTCCACCCAGTGAAATGAAATTCTAATGGTGTCGGTTTCTTCCGGATACAATCCCACCATCCATCCTTTTTTTGGATCCGTATCTGTAATAATCTGTGAATTGCTATACCCTTTAATGTAATACTGTACACATATACAAAATGCCATCTTCTCTCTGCTTCTATTCATCTACCTTGTTTCACCGATTCTATGCGTGTGGGACACCTAACTTGGTGGTCAGATAGTAAGTGACTAGTGAGTATGTTTGGAGCCAGAAAATAATTTTGCTACTACTCACCTATGCTTTTTAGTTTGATCTTCAAGTTTGTATCATTTGTATGAACAAAGATCCAATCTGTCATCCGTTTGGATATTAGTGTCCATGGTATTTAAATCTTCAAAATAAAATCAATCTTGGACACATTTTGAAATAATTTGAAATTTGAATTGTGAAACTATAATGAAACTAATTTATCATTTTTGACTTGTTTCATTCGAATTTTATTTATGTTCTACTAATTTATCACGTGTTACTTACTTCATTCAGGTTTTATTTCAGTGTTAAGAGTGTTCAAATAAGTTTTCGTATCAATTCGTTAAATTATCTTTCATGGTTTAGGCTCTGGTCTAAACGTGTTTTTTTTTCTTGCCCAGGCAGGAGATCCTGAGTCCCCGTGGCGTCATACTAGCATTCTATTACCTTTGTGCCAAGAGCACATTAAGTTGCATGCTAACATATTTTCATCACGGTTTGATATGGGTCGTCACAATTTTACATGTTCTCATGTTTCATTACATTCCCTTTTGCATTTCACATTGCATTAAAGTTTCATCTTGGTCATTTAAGTTTCATTATGGTTTCGTTTCATTTCCTTTGCATGCTTTCATTATTCGTTCATTCCGGCATCATTAATGTTTTATCTCGGATTTCACATAAATTTCATTACAGTTTCAAAAATTGAAGTTACAACTTTTCAAAACATGTCCAAGATTGTTCTTGTTTAAAGATTTAAATGTCATGAACGTTGTAAATCAAATCATTGTTCCAAAGTTAAGAGTGGTACAAATTTTAGAATCAAACTAGAAATATGTGTGGATGGATCGTGAATGAAAAAAATTAAATGTGTTAATAGTACAAAAATAAAGTTCTTGTCGTGGATCTAAGACTGACAGTAGAATGGGGGTAGGTATGAGGAGGCAAGATCCTAGCTATGGTGAAGTTGTACACACGAGTTTTACGATTTCAGGCCCTTCGTGGAGGAAGTAATAGCCCTACGTCTCGGTTCCCGAAGGCGGTCGACTGGATTATGCGTGTGTGTGTTACAGGGGGTGCGAATCCTTGTGCCAGAGGAAGAGGGTGGCTTATATAGAGTGCGCCAGGACCCCGGTCATCCTCTGTTACCAAGAGTTCAATGTACATAAAGGGGAGGCGTTACTGGTAACGCCAGCCTTAAATGCCTTAATGGCCTTAAAGTCTACAAAGTGAACGCTCGTCTGTTGCTATTCTAGATGACTCCTGGTCTTCTATAAGTCGAGTGGATTCTTGTACGGTCGGGTGGTCGAGTGACTTCAGGAAGGAGGGGTCTCTGAGTATCTGGTAGGTCGAGTGGATTGCACTCGACACCTTTGTTGAGCCTTTCCCGTTGTCTCTTGAGCTTCTTTGCTTCTACGACAGTGACCCTGGATAGGTCGTATAGGTCAGGCCTATGACCCTACCCTAGGTCTATTTCGCCATCATTAGCCCCCGAATGGATTGAAGTCCGAGTGAAAAGAAGGTTGAAGTTCATCTTGCTTCGACTCTT
Organism: Aegilops bicornis; assembly: GCA_021605145.1. Classification (NCBI taxonomy): domain Eukaryota; kingdom Viridiplantae; phylum Streptophyta; class Magnoliopsida; order Poales; family Poaceae; genus Aegilops; species Aegilops bicornis. The sequence goes on from CM038672.1 coordinate 651,793,505, forward strand.
GTGATTCATAACTATTCATTTTTGAATGGGAGCCAGTGCTTGAACTTCGGCTTCGTTTCAGTCGCCTTGATCGATTCAGAAACTGCCGATCGGATTTACAACGTCATTCGCCGAGTGTTGTTTTTGACGTGAAACCCTTGGCGCGATTGGTTATGGCGTATCCCGGACTTCATGGGATTCAAAATTTTGGGGAAGCGCGCGGGGCGGAGCGCGCCGTGATAAGAGAGGTGGATAAACAGGAATGTTTTGATTTCCGCGCCACCTTTTTCGCCACGTATCCTGCGCGCGACTGTTGAGGGATTTGACAGGATTGCCCGGGCCCGCGCGTCAGCCACTCGGAAGTGGCCCTTTAAAAGCGGCGAGGCTGAGGCGTCTGCACTGTGCGCGTCCATTCTCCTTCTTCTTCCTCTGCTCCTCCATCGCATCCGGTTTCTCCACTCTCGACGCCGCCGCTCCGCCGCCATGGGGAAGGAAAAGACGGCGGCGCTGGAACGCGCGAAGAAGGCGACGGGGGCGGCGAAAGGCAAGAAGACGAATCAGGGATCTTCGTCGCACTCGGGGCTGCCGTCAGGTTGGATCCAGGGCGATTGGATCCGATCTTCGCTTCGACAGGAAGACTTGGACGAGCTGGCCGAGTCCGGGCTGATCGTCCACAAAGCTACGTGGTTGCCGGAGGGGGAGACGGAGCTGCAGCCGCGGCCGGGTGAGTGTGTTATGCTCGTAACCCATGTCGACCGTGGTTTCTCACTTCCTTCGCACCCTTTTTTCAGGGGCTTCTTGAATTTCTTCGGGGCCCAACTCCATCATTTTTCTCCCAACACCATCACATATCTTGTCGCGTTCGTGTCCATGTGCGAGAATTTCTTGGGATGTCGACCGCACTGGGGTCTTTTCAAGAACATATTCACCATCCGCTCCCAGACGGTGAAGAAAGCAAATTGAAACGACAAGAAAACCCACGTTATCCAGATGTGTGGGGGGCTTGGTGTAAGTGCATCTAGTGCCACCCCTAGTTAGTTTTGGCGTATTGACGACAAATGTGGTTGAGGGACTAATGCGTTTGTGAGAATTGCAGGATAACGCAGGTAGTGTCCCTCATTGATTCGGTTTACCTACCGGAGACGAATTCCCTAAAAATGTATGAAGACATTGGCGACAATGGTGGTATGTGAAGATATTCATATTGAAGACTATGACATGAGAAGACATTGAGTGAAGACTATGGAGCGCCAAGACCGTGTTGTTTCATTGTTTCCTTTTCTTCTTTGTTGAGTCATAGGAACCACCGTACTGTTAAGTGGGGTCCAAGTGATCATAGTCAGAATGACTCAAGTGATGCTCAACCCAAATCCTATGTCTTCGAGCGAAGACAACGAGAGCAAAACTTATCCAGAGCTGGATGAGTCAGCTTTGCTTGTAGCTCAAGTAAATTTGCCGTGTGTGTTTGAAATCTGACCGCTGGAACACGTGTCAGTTCCTTAGTGACCCAGGGTCATTTCAGACATAACAGGTCGGGTTGCCTAGTGGCTATAAATAGCCCACCCACTACGCCATAAATTGGTGGCTGCTCAGAGTTAGTGCACGACTATTGTAGTTTGAGAGCAACACACCTCGAAGCCTTTGAGAGAGAGAAATCCTTGCGAGGACAAAGCCCAAACACCCGAGCCAAAGAGTGTTAGGCATCATCAAGTCTTTACGTCTGTGTGACCTGAAGACTTATTACACTTGAGGACTGTGAATCCTCCAGCCGGTTAGGCGTCGCGTTCTGAGCATCCAAGAGTCATTGTGGATTGCCGGTGAACGCAGTCTGTGAAGGTTCGGAAGTCTACCTTGAAGACTTACCAAAGTGATTGGGCGAGGACTGTGTGTCCTTAGCTCAAGGGGAATAAGGTGAAGACGCGGTCTTCTGAGTTGAATCTCAGCCTCCCTAACCAGATGTACAGTTGTCACAAAGAATCGAACTGGTCCAACAAATCTGTGTCTTCAACAAATGACTGGTTCTATCCTTCCCTCCTTTACCTTGAGTTTGTCTTCGTGAAGTCATTGCTTATATGTCTTATCTGTTTGACTTCATTGCTTGACTACTATCGTTGTTTGGCTTCATACTATCTTCCATCCTGATCCTTACTACATAGCTGCTATTAGTCTTGTCCGTTCACATTATTGCATACTTGACTATGGCTTGCTTGTTGTAGTTTATCTTCCGCTGCACATGAATTAGGTCATTTCTATTGTTTGTCTTCGAAGCATTCGTGTTTTGAAGACTTTCCTAAAAATCGCCTATTCACCCCCCTCTAGTCGATAACTAGCACTTTCAATTGGTATCAGAGCAAGGTACTCCCTTGTTCTGTGTGATTCGGTTTAACCACCTGGAGTTTTAGCTATGTCGACTGCGGGGATAATCAAAGTCTCCGCTGCTTGCCCCGTGTTCGATGGAACTGACTATCCCTACTGGAAGAATAAGATGCGCATGCATCTTGAAGCCATTGATGTCGACCTCTGGTATGTCGTCAAGAACGACATTCCTAAATCTGGTGAAGGTGTCACCCCGCGATGTCAAGAAGTTCATTCAACTGGACTCCACTACAAAGAACATCATCTGTGGTCATCTGACCAAAGGACAATATGGCCGTGTGAGTGCTCTGGAAACGTCGAAGCTAGTCTGGGACTGGCTATCCAAGGTCAACGAAGGCGTCCCAACCCAGAGAGATCAAAGGATCAGTGTTCTTCGCAACCGCTTCAAGAGAAACGATAATGAAAATGTCCAGCTCACGTTTGATCGCCTCACTGACATCACAAATGAGCTTCATGCTCTCGGCGCCACTGAGGTCACCAAGCATGAAATCGTCAAGACACTACTGAGATCACTTGACAGCTCTTTTGACACCCTTGCCCTCATGATACAAGAACGTCCTGACTTCAAGACATTCGATCCGTCTGATATACTTGAGAGGCTCAACACACATGAGTTCTAGCTTTCTGAGAAAAGAGATATCTATGGTCACAACTATGGCCGAACTCGCGCTTTGAAGGCAAAAGTTGTTTCCTCATCTGAAGAAGAATCTGACTGCGGTTACGATGATCCACGAAGACATTGGAAAGGAACTTGCTATGCTTGTGAAGAAGTTCGGAAGTTCACTAGGAAGAAAGGCTTCAGAAAGTCTTCACGATCCATCTCAAGAAATGATGAAGCTTCCACTCATGACTACAAGAAGAGAACCTTTCACAAGTGCAAGAAAACTGGACACTATATCTCTGAGTGTCCATAGTGGGACAATGAGAAGAAGAAGAAGAAGAGCAAAGAATATGATTCTGATGACAAGAAGAAGAAGAGATCTTCAAAGTCTTCTTCCAAGTCCTCATCAAAGTCTTCATCTCATAAGAAGAGCTCATCTGGCAAGGCTCGTGCTTTTGTTGGCAAGGAAATGGATTCAGAGAGGAGTCTGCTTATGAGGAGGTGGAGGTGGAGTCTGGAGAGGAGTCCGACCCGGGCGTTGCAAGTCTGGCTTTAGCCACAGCCTATGTTGCCAAGTCCATCTTCAACACCGAAGACAATGACTTCTACACCAGCGCCAAAGCTGATGACAAGGACGACCCTGCTCCCACCTACTGCTTCATGGCACGCGGTGCCAAGGTAAAATCACGTGATGCTTACTTTCAAACATCAAGTGAAGATGACTCTGATTGTGAATCCAAACCCAGCTACAAAACACTTGCTAAAATTGCAACCGAACAACAAAGAGCTATGGAACATACTCAAAAACTGTTAGACAAAAGCGATGACCTGTTGGACGCGGAAATGACACGTTCACAGTCCTTAGTTGAAGACATTAAAAATCTTCATGCTAAGTACCAAGAACTTGAAAGTCGTCATGTAACGCTCTCAACTACTCATGAAAAGCTCTCCTATGATTATCTTCAAAGGAAGCAAGAGCTTGAGAAATTGAGGGCGGCTCATGAAGATCTTCAAAAGAGAATGAGTCACCAGCTCAGCAGATCAGTTCCTTTCAGGATGGATTTGAACCACCATGTCTAAAATGTCTTGAGCGTGATATCGCTACTTACATTGCTGAATGTTCAATTGCTGCCATCTGTTGCATTGTCTTCAACTACTAATTTGGTAACTAACTCCTCTCACGGAGGATACCAATCGCTATTGCCGATGAAAATTCAAGGTTGAAGACATTGCTTGAAACAGGAATGTATAAAAGTGCGAAAGGGCATCGGACACTGCGATGGCGTCCTCAAAAGCAGATTCGAACCAAACCCTAGGAAAGAGGGTGTTGGGTTTGAGAGGAAAATGAATGTTGATGGTTCCTACCGGAAGCCCGAGTAGTATCCCAAAACCACATGGGTTGCGCAAAGGGACCTTCAGTGGATCCATCCACCTTATCTGGCTTTACCTGTGCTAACCCTATTATCATTGATGAATCCCTTGATGCAAACTATAAGCTGTTCAAGAATCAGAATGGTGAAGTGTTTGCCAGGTATGTTGGTACTAACTACAGGAATGGACCGCCTATGAAGAAGATCTGGGTTCCCAAAAGCTGTATTGAGAATCTTCCAGTGAATGTCATCATGACACCACCTGGGAAGAAGACAAACCCCAGACCTAAGGCGTCATATGGTCCAAAGGCTTCACATGCACCGAGGACTCACCGAGTCACCCTAACGCTAATGTTTTGCAGGAAACCGTACTCAAATTTATGAATATGAGTGTGTGTCTTCAAACCGCTATGTTCATAGAACTAAGAACTTTTCGCTTATTCATATGAGTATCATTCATCTCCTGCAAGGCTATTTGCTAGGGCTCCAAAGCTGAAGTTCTCGAGATGCTGCTCTTAGACTCATTGCTTCTAAGCCAACCCTGTAGACGTGGGTGGTTAAGAAGAATTAACTCTCTTTTGCAGGAAAGGGTCTCCAGCCAAAAATCAAAGGCGTCTGATGATATTGTTGGGGACCTAAAACATCTTGTAGGGCACAAGATCAAATGCCCAAATGGTCTCACTATGTATTTTGTTCCTGAATCGTTTGCCATTCATCCTATCAGTCCTAATCTTAATTTAAGCTTCAATAATCCACTTGCCTGTCAAATGTTTATGCTTCACAATGCTCTTGGTGAAGCCTATCCCCTAGCATCTTGTAGGGTATGACACCTCATGCTTCAGAATGGATTATGGACAGTGGATGCACTAATCATATGACTGGTGATCGAAGTCTTCTCATGGACTCAACCTTACGTCCATCAGATAAGAGTCACATCACATTTGCTGACACTGGTAAAAGCAAGGTATTGGGTCTAGGTAGAGTTGCAATCTCAAAGGATCAACACATGGATAAAGTGATGCTTGTTGAATCCCTTGGTTTCAACTTGATGTCTGTCTCAATGCTTTGTGACTTGAACATGATTGTGATATTCGGAAAATATCGTTGCCTTGTACTAATGGAATCTGACAAGTCTCTAGTCTTTGAAGGGTATTGGAAAGATGATCTATACATGGTAGATTTCTCAGCAGGTCCACAGCTTGCCGTATGTCTTCTTGCAAAAGCTTCAGAATGTTGGCTCTGGCATCGAAGGCTGGGGCATGCTGGCATGAGGAACTTACACACACTCGCCAAGAAGAAGCATGTCATAGGCATCGAAGGTGTCAAGTTCAAGAAGGATCATTTGTGTGGTGCCTGCGAAGCTGGAAAGATGACTAGGGCAAAGCACTCCTCGAAGACAATCATGACGACATCTCAACCCTTCGAGCTGTTACACATGGATTTGTTTGGCCCTACTCATTACTCTACCCTCACAACAACTGCTTGTCTCTATGGCTTCGTCATTGTTGATGACTACTCAAGATATACATGGGTGCACATAATTCTCTACAAGACTGAAGTACAAGATGTCTTCAGACGCTTCGCCAATCGAGCAATGAACAATTATGGTGTCAAGATCAAGCATATCAGAAGTGATAACGGCGCTGAATTCAAGAACACCGGTCTTGATCTTTATCTGGATACCATGGGAATCACTCATGAGTTCTCAGCTCCATACACACCTCAGCAAAATGGCATCATGGAGCGCAAGAACAGAACCCTCATTGAGATGGCTCGAACAATGCTCGACGAGTACAAGACACCAAGAAAGTTACGGCTGAAGCCATTGATACTTTTGTCACGTCATCAACCGTGTTTATATCCATAAGCTTACGAACAAAACATCCTATGAGCTCCTTATCGGCAAGAAGCCAAATGTCGCCTACTTGAGTATTTGGGGCTAGGTGCTGGATCAAGGATCCCCATCACAAGTCAAAATTTGAACCCAAAGCTCACGAAGGCTTCATGCTCGGATACGGAAAGGACTCACACTCTTACAGAGTCTTCACAAAGAGAGTTCCTGCCAAGTACACTTGACGAAGCTCCACCCAGCGAATCTATCAAGCTAATGGGAACTGGTGAAATCATGCCAAATGAAGCACAGCCTGAAGAGGAACTTATCATTTCGCACCTAACCAACACGAAGACAATGCTCAGACTGAAGACAATCCTCCCAATGATTACAATGATCATCAAGAGCAAGGTCTTCGTCCAGTGCATCCTCGAGTTGCAAATGAAGTACAGACTGAGAAGATAATCGATAGCATCAATGCACTGGTCCGCTTACTCGCTCAAGAGCAACACAGACTAGCAAATTTCTATGGGCACTTTTCATTTGTGTCAATATCGTAACCCAAGAAAGTTCTTTGAAGCCTTTATGGAACCGTAATGGATACAAGCTATGCAAGAAGAACTTCAGCAGTTCAAGCTGAATAATGTTTGGGAACTTGTCAAGCGCCCCGACCTCGCAAGCATAACATTATTGGCACCAAATGGATATATTGAAACAAGCAAGATGAGCATGGTCAAGTCGAGAAACAAAGCACGGCTTGTGGCTCAAGGATATACTCAAGTTGAAGGAATTGACTTCGATGAAACATTTGCTCCTCGTAGCTAGGCTTGAAGCCATTCGCATACTACTAGCCTATGCTAACCACCACAACATCTTGCTCTATCAAATGGATGTGAAGAGTGCATTTCTCAACAGCAAGATTGAAGAAGAAGTATATGTCGCTCAACCACCTGGCTTTGAAGATCCAAAACATCCTGATATGGTGTACAAGCTAAATAAAGCACTGTATGGCCTCAAACAAGCTCCTCGCTACCGGTATGATACAATCAAAGACTTCACGAAGAGCAAAGGCTTCAAACCTGGATCCCTTGATCCCACACTCTTCACGAAGAAATATGATGGTGAACTGTTTGGATGCCAAATATATGTGGATGACATTATCTTCGGCTGCACCAACCAGAAGTATAGTGATGAATTTGGATACATGATGCAAGAACAATATCGATGTCCATGATGGGAGAGCTCAAGTTCTTCCTTGGTCTTCAAATTCACAAGAAAGAAATGGCATCCTTATATCTCAAGGAAAATACCTCCAAGATTGTCTGAAGAAGTTTGGAATGCAAGAGTGCAAAGGATACACGACGCCAATGCCAGCCAAACACCACTTGGGTCCCGACGACAATGGTAAAGAGTTCGATCAAAAGGTATACCGCTGCATGATTGGTTCCTTACTTTACCTATGTGCATCTAGGCCAGATATTATGCTTAGTGTTTGCATGTGTGCTCGATTTCAAGCGGCACCAAAGGAATCGCATCACTTAGCTATGAAGCGAATTCTTCGATATTTGGCTCACACCCCAACACTCGGATTATGGTATCCAAAGGGCTCAAAATTTGATTTGGTTGGATTTTCGGATGCTGATTATGCTTTGGTGACAAGGTGGATCGCAAGTCTACATCAGGCACATGTCACTTTACGGGACGATCACTCATCCGTTGGTCTTCAAAGAAGAAGAACTGTGTATCACTCTCAATCGCTGAATCTGAATACATTGCTGCCGGATCTTGTTGTGCTCAGCTTCTATGGATGAAGCAAACTCTCAAGGACTATGGCATCAATCTGACACAAGTACCTCTCTTCTGCGACAACGAAAGCGCCATCAAGATTGCCAACAATCCAGTCCAGCAATCGAAGACAAAGCACATTGAAATTTGTCATCATTTTCTCAGGGATCATGTCATGAAGAAAGATATTGACATCATTCACATCAACACTGAAGAGCAACTGGCAGATATCTTCACAAAGCCCTTGGATGAGAAAAGGTTTTGCAAGTTACGGTGTGAGCTAAATATCTTGGAATCCTCAAATGTCCCGTGATCAAGCACACATCCTAACACTTATGCATGTTGATGACTTAGATGTGCAACACACTAAGTAACGTATATCTTCAATCAATGAAGACTTACATTCTGAGTGTGAATACATTAACGTGGAATTTGACTTCGGAGCGCCACGATAATTGTGCGCTGTGTCTGGGTCTAATACTTCCTATACGGTGGGTAACGCCACCAAATTTCTTTGTTTGAAGTGTTTCACTCATGGCGTTATTTCTGCAATATCTTCGCATTTGATTTGTCTTCAACTTCAACTTATCTTCATGATTTTCTTCACTATGTTGATTTGGTTGCTGTCTGATATATATATATATTGTTTTGTCCTCTACAGCATTCACTTATAGCTAAATCTTCAAGTTGAATCTTTTGAACTAAGTGAATGTGATCGGACCCTAATCTCTCTATGCTTTCTATCTCAAACTCTATCTGTCCAAATCATATGCATTCTATTGAAACTGTCGAATGTCTTCTCTGTGTCCTTGTCAGCAGAAGACACAGAGACAAACTTTAAGTCTGTTTAAATGATTCATCCTTACTGTTGAATTCCGGAGAAGCCGGAACGACCATCCGACAAGCCTGGCGAGCGTGGGAACGTGGGACAACTCGGAGCATGTTGCATGCTTGCCACGTGCCCCTCAGATGTGAACCGCCAGGGGCACCTGCATAATTGCGCTGCGCCGCACACCTCGTTATAAATACCTGTCCCCTGCTGTAAAGAAAATCTTCTTCCACCTCTCCATCTCGTCAAAACCCTAGCGCCACCGCTAGCTCTCGACGACGCCGGCGACGAAGCGCTTAGCTGCCGCGACCTCTCCGACGCCGTCTTCACGCCGGCCGCGAACATCTTCATCTCCGCCACTGTCGTAGGTGTCCTCCGTCGCCAAGTTAGGGCACGGTGGATTGAACTGCTCGGCCTCCTTTCCTCCCGTCTAGCAGTTCTTCGAAGCGGTAAATATAACTCTATTTTTACCATCTTTTTTATCTTCAAGATTCATCTTACTTGCCAAAATTGGTTTCTGCCCATACTATGTTAGATCTATTATGTATGCATCTCGTACTGCCTAGAATATTCACTTAAGCTTCACAACTAGTTAGATTCCTCACTTGTACTTATTCACGGATTCGTACAAATCTGGAACCAACTCTCAGCGTATAAGTGAATGTCTTCGCATCATGAGGTCAATGTCTTCAAACCGATTTATCTTCAAAATCTTACGAGAATGCATATGACCTCTTCCCCTTCCCTCGCATCTCTAATGCTGTCTGTGTACATTCCGTAGGAGAATCCCTTGGTTCTCATAGTCTGCATTCGTTTGCAGAATTCTTACAGCATCAAACTAACTCTCCCGAAGCCAGTTCCTGTCTGTTCAGCAAACGCAAGTCTTTGAAGCCTTTGAACGTGAAGCCATTCAGTTTGAAATTCATGGATTCAAAGAAATCAGTCAGGAAGGGCGGCAGACAGCTTCGTGAGGGAACCTCAAAAGATCTGCCTGATGACCTCGCAGAGCTGTACAAAACAGATCCCGAAGAGACTTACAATCAGTGCAAGACGCGAATCCAATGGATTCGTCGATATTGGGCTGAACAATGGTTCAAGTACAATTTCGTCACACAGGAATATGCCGAGAAGAATGCTATCAGAAGCCCTTGGGGTGATATTCTCTTTCGAGGCCTTCCTCCCAAGAACATGGCTGAAGCTATTGCACAAGGTTTCTATCCTTTCATGGTCCGTGGACCTCAGCCTGAGAATGCCGACCCAACGTCTTTGCTCTGGTGTTGTGACGATAATCTCTTCAAGCGCAACTTCCAGCACGCAAAGGCTTCTGCAAAGGAAAACAAGAAGTCATTGGGATTAGACTTCAACCCTGGTCCCTCTGCTCCCCGTGTTGACGGCTCACGTGATGCTGAACCCAATGTCATCGGTCCCTTTTCGAACCTTGATGGCCTCATCACCTACATCCTGGTCCAAGGTGCCAAAGTGGATCACTCTGATGACGATGCTGAGTCTGATGAAGCCCCTGCTCCAGCTCCTGCTCCTTCTCCAAAACCGCAGAAGCTTAAGAAAGTCAAGGCTCCAAAGTCAGCTGCTCCTCCAAAAGCTTCACGTGTGAAGCCATCGCCATCGCACCTCTGAAGCTAGTGCACAATCGAAGATCAATCCCGTATCTCCAAGAAGACGGAGAAGAGAAAGAAAATTGTCAAGAACACTGAACTGACACTGACCCCTGCTGCCATTCTGCGTGAAGAGCACATTGATCTGTCAAGTGATGACGATCTTGCAGATGATGCTCTTGAGCAACTTATCAAGAGCAAAGAAGAAGCAGAAATCTTCAACAACTTGCCTCTCTTTGATGTGGCAATCATCCATCACTTCATTGATGAGTGGTTTGACACACCAAACATCAGCCTTGAAGATTTCCAACTTCCAATCGGCCTCAGCGTCTCCTTCAATGGAGCCATTGCTTCTGAGCTAGCTCTTGCTCAGCGGATTGTTGAACTGAAGCACAAGATTGAGTATGAGAAGGCTCAGTTCAAGAAGCATATGGCTGCACTCAGCGTGCAAGACGTCAAAAACTTCAAGGTCATGCTGCACGACCTCAAGGAAGCCTTTGTCAAGAAGCGTGAAGAAGCGGAGGCTCTCGTGAGCGAATGAAGGCTCTGGCCGACAAGTGCGTGCTTGCCTACAATGAGGCCGAGAAGCGCAAGGCTCTTGGTCGCCCCGGCATCGACCCTGTGATGGCTGCAAAGAAAAAGAAGTCTTCAACTGACCAAGCTGCACCTTCAAGGCAGGAAGAGCCCCGCATAGTCTTCCCAAGCAGCATGACTGGCTCGAAGCCAAAAGTCCGGTCAACCGCTTCTGAACAGAAGAAGACGAGGGCGGCCGAGGCTGAAGCCAGAAAAAGGAAAAATCTGACGCCTCGATGCTGCTCCTCCAAGAAGAAGCTTAAGACCAAGAAGAATCGGGCTGCTCCCACAGAGCCCTTGGTTGTTGAACCCATTTCGATTGGTTCATCCAGCGTCCGCAACCCAAGAACTTTGCATGACTGTTCATGAGCCTGCTTCCACAGAGGCTCCTCGAAGTTGAAGAGATTCCAGGTGATCCCATCATCTGCCAAGACATTGGTCACCATGACAATGTTGAAGATGATGAAGTTCTTCCTCAAATCGAGTACAATGTGGTATCATCGCATGTTCGTACGAACATCGAACTCATCAGCATTGGTCGTCCTCTGACGCCAATTGCTCAGGATGCTTCATGGGCTGATCGCCCGCAACAACAAGACTCCCCTAGTACTCCCCGACAACAAGTCACTCCCCAACAACAAGTCACTCCCCAACAACAAACAACAAGAAGAAGAGGAAGACTTTGAGGCCCAGCCAACCCTTTTCTCCAAAGGCGCCGCCAAAGATTTCGCAGGCTTCGCAAAGGTCAAAGGCCTCAAGTACCTCTTTCGAGCGTTCCAGAAGGAGAAGTGCACCACCAAACTGTTGCACGACAAGTGTTTTCAGAAGCCACTCCAACTGTGAATGTCTCTGAGTCTGAAGCTAAAGCTGCTGAAGACAATCCGGCTGCATCAGCCGTAGACACCCAAGAAGAAGAAGAACGTGTCCCTACACCCCCAGTAATTGAAGAAGTTATCCCCGATATCAACGTGCCAGTGCCCGACCCTCCAGCTCCTCAAGTGGAGGTTGAAAACATTGAGGATGCCACGTCCAACACCAATGAAGCCAATGACGTGGTCATGGCTGAAGCAAATGTGGAGCCTGCACCAACAGCTCCTGAAGCCAATGAAGGAACTGTGCCTGAAGCCAATGAGGCAACTGCTCCCGAAGCATCTGGCCGAGCAGCTGAAGCCTCGATTCGCCTTTGCTCGATTCCGCCACCAAGGCCCTACACAATCGAGCAAGCATACAACTATGGCGAGCTAGTCACAAGAAGATGGCTCGCTCGTCCCTCCGCCTCATGCCTCTGGGTCTTCGGTTCGACTATCATATTGCGCATAGGCCTCGTGTCCAAGCCGGGCCAAGACTGCCAAGGTTTCCGTGCACTGCCACCTCAACAGGTTCTTTCAATGCAAATGGCTTCAAGGCCCACAATACTTTCTTTGACAGTGCAAAGAACCCCTACATAAGGCCAAGGATATCATCTGACCATTTCTGGAGCTATCCGCAACAAAGCTATTACTCCTGTGTTCTGTATGATCAAGGCCACATTTTCCCTCATATGCGCCTCGACACTGAAGCCATTGCCGGACTGCCGTGCTTAGAAGAAGCACTTGATTGCTTTCGTGATGCAGGTCTGCTTGGTTTCGTTCATGCATAAAGAACACTGGAATGAAGAATTAGTGCTTCAATTCTATGCTACCCTCCACATCTGGGGCTACAACAGAGATACGAAGACATGGGTTCCCGAGTGGATGACAGGAAATGTTCATCATGAAGCCAAAGCTCTTGACATCATTAAGCTCACAGGCCTACCCACTCCCGGAGAGCTGTTTGAACCTGGATGTCAACTCCACCGCGATGCCTTGGAGAGCATATTTCATAAGCCGTAACCCGACATGAGTCGATCTCGAGCATGATGAAGCCACTGCCACATGACGCTGAATACCCTCAGCAGTTCTTTGTTGATGACCTTGAGTATCTGTCTCGCACAATATATCACATCATCAGGCGAACTCTATGGCCTATCAAAGGGCATTCATCATCTGCAAAACTGGAAGGAGCAATGAAGACATTGGTCTTCTACATCCTCAATGGCATTAGCTTCAACACACAAGAATTCTTCATCCGACAATTGGCTGCGTCTGGATCTGATCGGTTTGGTCTGAAGTTTTATGCTCCATGGGTCATGCGCCTCATCAAGATGCACTCTGCTATCAACTATCAACCCTCCGCCGCAATCATCTGATCTTTTTACCAGAGGTTGATATGTCTGTTGAAGCCATATACCCTGAGCCTGCCAAAACGCCACTAAGTCTTCAGAATGCAGATCACCATAGCTTCTCTCAACCCATGGAAGGCATCCCAGCAATATCTCGTGTCTATCGCCTGGCTGGGAACACACGTCTGCCTCATCATGCAAGGACTGAAGCCACTGAGAGCACAATTGGCCAAAGGCCTCGGAAGCGCTCTCGAGTCCTCGGTGATCGAGAACTTCTTGTGGCGCTGCATCAAAAGCAAGATAAGCATCACTCCTGGCTCAAGCGTCAAATGCAAAGCCTCTTGGTGGACGTTAATCGCATTCGAAACCTTGCCACCAAGAATGCTTTTGTCACTCACGAGACATGTCGGCGATCATGGAAGAGTTTGACCCTGCTCAGTGCTGAAGCAGATCTTCAAGACGATGGCTTCACTGAACGCTTCAAGTTTGACTCCACTCCTCCACGGAATGCAGTCCTACGACGAACTCCATCACTTGAAGACTCTGACTATTCTTCCTCCGCGGAAACTGTCAATGCCAGAGTGATCGATGATGAATATGATGCTACTTCATCGCCCCTACTTACGCATTTAATCGACATCGCACCAAGCTCGCCTCGCACCGCCAACCAACAACGACAACCCCGCTGCATCATCTACTTCAAGAGGACGAGTAGATGCTCTATGTCTTCAAACCTTTTGGTCCTTCGACAAAAAGGGGAGAAGCATATGAGTTTGATAGTCTTCAAGCGGGTTCATAAGGGCGGTTGCACTATAATTTGCCTAGTGTTTACAACTCTCGCTTTTGATACATTTGGTTCTTTGAGTTGTAACACTTAAACTCGATGGTCGTCTGCTACTTATTTGCTTTACTCTAGTGCGATGATAAATTCCGCATGTGCAACGATAACTTCCGCACTTAGATCATTCTGCAGATGTCCATTTTTCATTATGCATGTCATTCTCTTAGCTATATCATTTCATGCATGATGAATTATCTTCATAAGTTGAAGATGATCTCCACAAGTACAACCTTCCATGTGCATTTGCATTCCAAAAGCAAACTACTTATATGCACATCTTCAGGGGGAGCCTTTGCCACTTATGAAGACTATTCCCTATCCTTTACAATTTCACATATTTTATCCCCGTTGAAAACTTCAACCAGTTTGTCATCAATCACCAAAAGGGGGAGATTGTAAGTGCATCTAGTGCCACCCCTAGTTGGTATTGGCGTATTGACGACAAATGTGGTTGAGGGACTAATGCGTGTGTGAGAATTGCCGGATAACGCAGGTAGTGTCCCTCATTGATTCGGGTTTACCTACCGGAGACGACCCCTAAAATGTATGAAGACATTGACGACAATGGTGGTATGTGAAGATATTCACATTGAAGACTATGACATGAGAAGACATTGAGTGAAGACTATGGAGCCTTGAAGACTGTGGTTGTTTCGTTGTTTCCTTTTCTTCTTTGTTGAGTCATAGGAACCACCGTGCATCGTTAAGTGGGGTCCAAGTGATCATAGTCGTAATGACTCAAGTGATGCTCAACCCAAATCCTATGTCTTGACGAAGACAACGAGAGCAAAACTTATCCAGAGCTGGATGAGTCAGCTTTGCTTGTAGCTCAAGTAAATTTGCCGTGTGTTTGAAATCTGACCGTTGGAACACGTGTCAGTTCCTTAGTGACCCAGGATCATTTCGGACATATCAGGTCGGGTTGACTAGTGGCTATAAATAGCCCACCCCTACACCATAAATTGGTTGCTCCTCAGAGTTAGTGCACGGCTTTTGTCGTTTGAAAGCAACCCACCTCGAAGCCTTTGAGAGAGAGAAATCCTTGCGAGGACAAAGCCCAAACACCCAGAGCCAAAGAGTGTTAGGCATCACTGAAGTCTTTCTGTCTGTGTGACCTGAAGACTTATTACACTTGAGGACTGTGAATCCTCCAGCTGGTTAGGCGTCGCGTTCTGAGCATCCAAGAGTCATTGTGGATTGCCGGTGAACGCAGTCTGTGAAGGTTCGGAAGTCTACCTTGAAGACTTACCAAAGTGATTGGGCGAGGACTGTGTGCCCTTAGCTCAAGGGGAATAAGGCGAAGACGCGGTCTTCTGAGTTGAATCTCAGCCTCCCTAACCAGATGTACAGTTGTCACAGCAACTGGAACTGGTCCAACAAATCTCGTGTCTTCAACAAGTGACTGGTTCTATCCCTTCCCTCCTTTACCCTGAGTTTGTCTTCGTGAAGTCATTGCTTATATGTCTTATCTGTTTGACTTCATTGCTTGACTACTATCGTTGTTTGGCTTCATACTATCTTCCATCCTGATCCTTACTACATAGCTGCTATTAGTCTTGTTCGTTCACATTATTGCATACTTGACTATGGCTTGCTTGTTGTAGTTTATCTTCCGCTGCATATCAATTAGGTCATTTCTATTGTTTGTCTTTGAAGCATTCGTGTTTTGAAGACTTTCCTAAAAATCGCCTATTCACCCCCCCCCCCTCTAGTCGATAACTAGCACTTTCAATTGGGTATCCAGAAGAGGAAGAGGAGTTCCTTCCCTTCGATTGCTCTTCCTGAGTCGGTCAGGGGCTGGCAGTCGACCTGGTTCTACTGCCAGGATATCGCGTTCCCAGGCCAGTCGACTGGGCTTCCCCCTTTTTCTTTCGATCGTGTTCAGACTCCATCTCCGTTGAAAGTGACCGCTGAGGAGAAGGCAGAGACAGCCATGCTGGTCGAGAGGGTGGTCCAGCTGATCAATCAAGGAGTCACTGGCATGGATTTGTTGGAGGTGTTCCTTAGTCGGCGTATTCAACCGCTCCAGGCCCGTGACCACTCTATGTGGATGTACTCCGGAGCTGGCGACATCGCTCGGGTTCATCCAGAGGAGGTGCTGGCCAAAACAGTGGCCCAATGGCTGAGGAGTATCACCAGAAACAAGGACAACCCCAGGGGTGCTAGGAGAGTCGATCCTTTCAGCGACAGCAACCAGCCAGACAAGGTTCGGCCGCTATAACCAATTGCATTTGGATGTGTTTTCCGACTATTTGTAAATCCGACTGATTTCCACTCGTCCTCTTGTCTTGTAGATTTACACAGAGATGTACTCAACGCCTAATGGCGAACAAGCTCTGGAGTAGGACCATGAGGACGAGGACAGCGTGGAGGAGAGTGGTGAATGGGAGTCGCCAGACGAGGATGATGAGGACGAGAGCGACGAGTCAGACGACGAGGAGGTAGTGTATTCACCGCCTCGTTCAGAACGTCGATCCAAGCAGCACCATGATCCCGCGGGCAGGCGCGGTAAGGCTGTGGCCTCGAGCGCTCCATCGCAGAAGCGCTCTCGGTCTTCAACTCCAGAGCTGGCGGAGAAAATCACCAAGCAGCCCAAGATCAACCCCTCGAAGGCTCGGAAGACCTTGCCTAAGATCAAGATGGATGTTGTAGCGACCATACCTCAAACAGTCTGATCTCTGTGCTCAGTGTCATCCCTGGATCAGTAATGCTGACACCACACAGTCCTCGAAGGATTTATAACAGAGTAGCAATCACAAAATTATTACAATTGAATGTCTCAAGAGAGAACTTAATAAAATAAATATGGCTTAAGGCCATCTAATAACGATAACAACGGAAGGCTTGGAAGAATAAGTGAGTCCATCAACTCCAACGGCATCACTGAGTATAGAACCACGACCTATGTACCTTAATCGTCGTCTGAAAAGTTTGCAACATGAAACGTTGCAGCCCGAAAACGGGTCAGCACATGGAATATGCTGGCAATGTAACACATAGAGAATACTGGAATGATAAGCCTATATTACATGCATATATGGCTGGTGGAAAGCTCAATGGTTACAGTTTTTGCATAAAGCCAAATTTTCCCTACTGCAAAGGAATAAATTTATTTAACTATCATGGTGGTTGTGAAACATTGAGAATGGTTGACATCATTCTCAATCCCAATTAAAAGTACTCATTAAACCCAACAATATTAATTAGAAGTAACATGATGAGATTCACATGATATCCAAGTACTAGATACTCAAGATGTCCATAACCGGGGACACAGCTAACCATGATTAGTTTATACACTCTGCAGAGGTTTGCGCAGTTTTCCCCACAAGACTCGATCGCCTCTGTTTGATTTCTCGCACTACATAGTGTTTGAGAAACGGATCACCGAGACATAGTCTTTCAGAAGTAGTAGCACCTTACGTGTGGGTAGACCGTACCAACCTACATCCCCTACATCTGCTAGCCTACCCGTAAGAGTTCGCACAACTTAATCAACTATGCCAGAGCCCATAATGGCTTGTGGCTGGACACAGAAGTTTCTAGTTTGAATAATCTCATGATCCCTTTGAGCCTGGGTGGCGGTCCGAAGAAATACAGGCAAGTCCTGATAGAAACCAGGTGCCTCAATCCACCCAGATGTGTGTTTAAGTTGCCACCTTAAATAAACCATTAAATAACAATCTCACATCTGTCATGGAATTCACTCACCCAATCCACGTCTACTAGCATAGCATGGCATAATAAGCAAACGTAGAAGTAACTCCCAAGGGTTTGATAATAAAACAGGTAATAGGTACTACCTCATCTACTTCCCAAAACCCACAATTTAATTAGATCCCAATCATGCAAGTGTTTGAGGATAGATCTAATGCATAAAAACTGGGTATGAGAAAAGTATGATCAAAGTGTTACTTGCCTTGCTGATGATCCGCGAAACCTAGAGACTCGAAGTAATAGGCGGCGCACTCCGGGTAATCTATCGCAGACAAAAAAACAAGCATACAATAAGTATTTATCTAATGCACAGGTAAAACTCAAATAGATCTAACCAGATAGTTCAACTTAAGAACTCCGGTTTACAAAAAGAATCAAATCAATCGAAGCAACTATATTCAAACAGCGGAAGAAAACAACTTCGTTTTACTAATCTGGATCTAAGTCAAATTTTACAGAAGCAAAAACTTGTTTAAGTAGATTATTCGGAAAGAGGGTTTCGAGATGAAACTCCAGGCGCTTGTATCGCCTGATTCCGATAAACGAGCGAAAAGTTATACTAAAACGAAAATCAGATCTGGAATCGCGATCAGAAAAAATCGCGGATTAAATCCGAGAAAAAAAAAACGACGAACAGATTCAACCGGAAAAAAGATAAAAAATAAATAAATAAAATAAAAAACCGAAAAAAACCGAAAAAACCAAAGAAAACCGATCGGTTTTTAAAATAAAAAAAACTGGCACGAAAATCGAGGCGGGCGAATCCCTAAGGCGGCTATTCGACGGCCCGGGCGGCTAGGGTTTCGGGATCGGTGGGCGGCTCGGGCGGCCGCTATTTATAGCGTGCCTCGAGCGGAGTCCCGTCACAGACGTCTGAAAGGCGCAGGCAGATTTTTTTTTTAAAATAATTACTGTAAAAAAAATCAATAGAAGTACTAAACGGACTCCAAAAATCCTGAAATAAATTTTCCCCGGCTTCTAAAATCAAGCCGGATTTAACGAACATTTATTTGGGGCCTAAATGCAATTTTGAAAAACGCGCATTTTCCTAAATTCAAATAAAAAGGCGAAAAAACTCCAAAAAAAAATCTTATTTGATTTTATTATTAAATCTTCATTATTTATTTATATTGGGAAAGTCATTTTATTCCCTCTCTCATATTATTGTAATAGAAATAATTGAAGATAAAATAATTAAAATCAAATGATCCTATTTTCAAAATTTGAGAAAACTCAAATATGAAAATAACGAAAATCCCCAACTCTCCCCGTGGGTCCTTGAGTTGTGTAGAATTTTCTAGGATCGAGCAAAATGCAACGAAAATATATGATATGCAATGATGCTCTATGTATAACATTCCAAATTGAAAATTTGGGATGTTATAGATGTTCCTGTTGCTTCCGGGTAAATGTTCTTTCCTTGTTTTCTTGCTCCGACTGATTCTCCTATCCTGACCGAGTGGATGATGAACTTTTCCAGCCCGGCCTCTGCCGCGACTGATATGGATATCGACAAGGTCCTGCATTGACGAGGAAACCGATGACGCGGCTACCTCCAAAGCCAGTAAGTCTGCGCGACTCGAATTTATTCGGTCGACTGGATTGTTCGTCAGTTGCCTCTCTGATTTTTTTTTTCTGTTTGTTCCAGCTCCACGAGACGTTGTAGTGCTTCCGGATGATGAAGAAGAAGTTCCCCCGAGGGAAAGGAGGAGGAGGGACAAGGGATCGGCGGAAAGCGCCGAGGTTCAGTTCCTTCGTCGACACCGATGTTCGACGGCGGTCGAGTGATCGGCAGATCCGGCTCGCACCAACGTCACTTTCGCTATCCCGCTGTCGACTGATTGCCCATCAGGATCAGCTGCTCTGACCCCTGCTGCTCCAATACAACTCCGCGCATCAGACCCAGTCGCTTCGACCGCCTCGCCATCATCGCTTTCACCGTATCAAACTCGCACGACCCACCGGGTGCCGCCAAGGAAGCTCTTCTTCAGTTGAAACTTGTGATGGGGCAGATGAAAGTGGTGCACGAGGCCAGTCAGGTGGACTTTAATGCCCGTGCTTCTCTGCAAACCAATGTCTAGGTCAGTTGATTTCCGACTGATCTCATTTCTCATCCGATCACCCACTGGGGTTTGTCTGCCTTAAAGTTGTATAGGTCTTCCACTTGAGTAGACTTGGATTGAGTCGATTGAAGTTTTGAACTAGTGGGGGCAACGCTGAGTGCACCCACTAGGTGTAGTCCCCGAGACCGTAGTTGACTGCGGGCAGTCGACTGTGGTCTCAGAATCTGACTTTTCTCACTCGACCTGGGCGAATCATACCGAGTGAAAACCTGAACCGGTGGGGGCACGCTAAGTGCACCCATTGGGTGTAGTCCCCGAGACCGTGGTCGACTGCGGGCAGTCGACTATGGTCTGAGAACAATTGTCTTCACTTTTTTTTACTCGAGCTGGGCAGACCATGCCGAGTGTTGAATCAAACCAGTGGGGGCACGCTAAGTGCACCTACTGGGTGTAGTCCCCGAGAGTACCGTTGAATGTTTGATTCGGTGGTAGTCTTAGAGTAACTTTCACTGTGATGCTCTTTTGCTTCTGTCGACTCATATGTCTTATATGTTGACTGCAGAAATCTTGTGATCTTAGGGCTCAATTTTCTACACTGAACAAGCAGCAAATCAGCCTCAACCTTGATCTGGAACTGGCCAAGAAGAATCTCAAGACCGCTCATGACGAAGTCGCTGCCATGGGAGGTAACCAATCGTCAACTGTCCATCTTACGGCTAGCACTTTCCCGAGTGTTTTTGTTTTTAGTCTCTTAGAACCGAGTGACTTCACTCGGACAGATGTGCATAGTGAAAACCGTCAACTCCAAGCTCGTCTGAAGAATGTTGTTTCTTTAGAGAAAATGAAGCGGGCTCTGGAGAAGAAGGATCTGGATCTTGGTGCTGCCCAAAAGGAGGCGCGAGAGAAAACGGCACTTGCTGACAAGAATCTTGCTTCAGTCGGCAAGTTAGAAGAAGAGAACTCCAAGCTGAAGACCGCTATCTCTGACGCCACTCGGGAGGTCGAGCAATTGAAGAAAGACAAGGACAAACTGACTAACGAGATTGGAAACCTCAAGGCCAAGAAGGGCGAGTTTGAATCTTATCTGGGCCAGCTTGCTGCAAAACTGGTCTTAAAGCTTGAAGGTACTGTTGTCCGACTGACTTGTTGCCGTCGATTGATAGATCTTACTATATAGTCGACTCACTATTTACTCGACTACACAGAACTTTACCAGGATTTCAAAGCAGAAACAGGGCGGGTCGAGACGGATCTCGATCCCATAAACTGTCGAGTTAAAGATGACGTCGCGATGAATGTGCTGCGGTTGGAATCCCTGATGGATAGCGCAGTTGGTTACCTTGCCCGTCTGAAGGCGACGATGACTCGGGTTGATGCTGAACTCTGGCCTCAGGCGGAACTGTCTCAAGACCTCGAGTAACTGATGGCTTGACTGAATCAAATACCTGACCGAGTGCATGAATGAAAGAAATCATCTGCTCGCTGTGGTGCTGATGTCGCCTTGTCACTGGTTCGAGTGCACTGTAAGGATGTCAAAGAAGACAAGCTAGTGGATCTCAAGGTTGCTAACACCAAAAGGCACACTTTCCAATCCTTCATGGATACTTTCCTTGACGCTGCCACTCGCATCGCAGACAGCATAGACCTTGACAGTTTCTGCGACCCAGCCAGTCCTTCTCCTGACGAGTGACCAAAAAACATTATGCTCCACCTTTATTTGCCTTGGAATGCCGAGTGATTGTGTAATCGTTAAACTGCTTCGGGCTTGATGCTCGAGTACTTTTGATTCGTGGTCCGGAACCTTAGGATTTATCTGAACTTAGTTTATCTCTGAATATGCTTGTGTTTGCCTTCGAGTGGAACTTGTTCTTCACTCGCAATAGTCTTTGTACTTGAGATGCAGCTCTGAGGAGGAGGTCCCAGTCGACCTGCACCTCGTCGTCCTTGCGGATCAGGACGGGGCGCATGTTGTATTTGTGGCGCAGCTTCGAAGAGAAGGTTGCAGTCGACCTGCACCTTGTCGTCCTTGCGGATGAGGATGGAGCGCATGTTATACTTGTGGTGCCGCTCTGAGGAGAAGATTGCAGTCGACCTGCACCTCGTCGTCCTTGTGGATGAGGATGGAGCGCATGTTATACTTGTGGCGCAGCTCTGAGGAGAAGGCTGCAGTCGACCTGTACCTCATCGTCCTTGCGGATAGGGATGGAGCGCACGTTGTATTTGTGGCGCAGCTCCGAAGGGAAGGTTGCAGTCGACCTGTACCTCGTCGTCCTTGCGGATAGGGATGTGCTTCAAACTTAGGCGAGTGCTGAACTGCAGCTAAGCCCCCGAGTGTGAGGGTTTCTCACCACTCGGTAGGGTTTTTTAAACTTAGGCGAGTACTGTACTGCAGCTAAGCCCCCAAGTGTGAGAGTTGCTCACCACTCGGTAGGATTTTTCAAACTTAGGCGAGTACTGGACTGCAGCTAAGCCCCCGAGTGTGAGGGTTGCTCACCACTCGGTAGGATTTTTAAACTTAGGCGAGTACGGGACTTCAGCTAAGCGCCCGAGTGAGAGGCTTGCTCATCACTTGGTAGGATTTTTTAAACTTAGGGGAGTACGGGAGTGAAGCTAAGCCCCCGAGTGTGAGGGTTGCTCACCACTCGGTAGGATTTTCAAACTTAGGCTAGTACGGAATCAGAGCTAAGCCCCGAGTGTGAGGGTTGCTCACCACTCGGTAGGATTTTTCAAACTTAGGCGAGCATCGGACTGCAGCTAAGACCCCGAGTGTGAGGGTTGCTCAACACTCAGTAGGATTTTTCAAACTTAGTCGAGTACTGGACTGCAGATAATCCCACGAGTGAGAGGCTTTCTCATCACTCTGTATGATTTTTGAAACTTAGGCGAGTACTGGACTGCAGCTAAGCCCCAGAGTGTGAGGATTGCTCACCAATCGGTCGGATTTTTCAAACTTAGGCGAGTATGCGCCTGCAGCTAAGCCCCCGAGTGTGAGGGTTGCTCACCACTCGGCAGGATTTTCAAACTTAGGCGTAGCATCGACTGCAGCTAAGCCCCCGAGTGAGAGGCTTTCTCATCACTCGGTAGGGATTTTTCAAACTTAGGCGTAGTCTTGGATCGCAGCTAAGCCCCGACTGAGAGGCTTGCTCACCACTCGGTAGGATTTTTCAAACTTAGGCGAAATCTTGGACTGCGAGTTAAGACCCCGAGTGAGAGGCTTGCTCATCACTCGGTAGGATTTTTTCAACTTAGGCGAGTAATCTTGGACTGCAGCTAAGCCCCGAGTGAGAGGCTTGCTCATCACTTGGTAGGATTTTTTCAAACTTAGGCTAGTCTTGGACTGCAGCTACGCCCCCGAGAGTGAGGGTTGCTCACCACTCGGTAGGATTTTTTAAACTTAGGCGAGTACGGGACTGCAGCTAAGCCCCCGAGTGTGAGGGTTGCTCATCACTCGGTAGGATTTTTTAAACTTAGGCGAGTACGGGACTGCAGCTAAGCCCCCGAGTGTGAGGGTTGCTCACCACTCGGTAGGATTTTCAAACTTAGGCGAGTACGGGACCGTAGCTAAGCCCCCGAGTGTGAGGGTTGCTCACCACTCGGTAGGATTTTTCAAACTTAGGCGAGTACTGGACTGCAACTAAGCCCCCGAGTGTGAGGGTTGCTCACCACTCGGTAGGATTTTTCAAACTTAGGCGAGTACTGGACTGCAGCTAAGCCCCCGATTGAGAGGCTTGCTCATCACTCGGTAGGATTTTTCAAACTTAGGAGAGTACTGGACTGCAGCTAAGCCCCTGAGTGTGAGGATTGCTCACCAATCGGTAGGATTTTGCAAACTTAGGCGAGTACGGGACTCTGCTTAAGCCCCCGAGTGTGAGGGTTGCTCACCACTCGGTAGGATTTTTCAAACTTAGGCGTAGTAATCGGACTGTAGCTAAGCCCCGAAAGTGAGAGGCTTGCTCACCACTCGGTATGATTTTTCAAACTTAGGAGAGTTCTGGACAGTAGTTAAGCCCACGAGTGAGAGGCTTGCTCATCACTCGGAAGGATTTTTCAAACTTAGGCGAGTACTGGACTGCAGCTAAGCCCCCGAGTGAGAGGCTTGCTCATCACTTGGTAGGATTTTCAAACTTAGGCGTAGCATCGGACTGCAGCTAAGCCCCGAGTGTGAGGGTTGCTCACCACTCGGTAAGATTTTTCAAACTTAGGCTAGGCATCGACTGCAAGAAGCCCCGAGTGAGAGGCTTGCTCATCACTCGGTAGGATTTTTTAAACTTAGGCGAGTACGGGACTACAGCTAAGCCCCCGAGTGTGAGGGTTTCTCGCCACTCGGTAGGATTTTTCAAACTTAGGCGAGTACGGGACTGTAGCTAAGCCCCCGAGTGTGATGGTTGCTCACCACTCGGTAGGATTTTTCAAACTTAGGCGTAGCATCGACTGCAGCTAAGCCCCGAGTGAGAGTCTTGCTCATCACTGCAGAGGGATTTATCAAACTTAGGCGAGTACTGGACTGCAGCTAAGCCCCTGAGTGTGAGGATTGCTCACCAATCGGTACGATTTTTCAAAGTTAGGCGAGTACGGGACTGCAGCTAAGCCCCTGAGTGTGAGGGTTGCTCACCACTCGGTAGGATTTTTCAAACTTAGGCGAGTACTGGACTGCAGCTAAGCCCGCGAGTGTGAGGGTTGCTCACCACTCGGTAGGATTTTTAAAATTAGGCTTTTACTGGACTGCAGATAAGCCCGCGAGTGTGAGGGTTGCTCACCACTCGGTAGGATTTTAAAATTAGGTAGCACGGGACTGCAGCTTAAGCCCCGAGTGAGAGGCTTGCTCATCACTCGGTGAGGATTTTTAAACTTAGGCGAGTACGGGACTGCATCTAAGCCCCCGAGTGTGAGGGTTGCTCACCACTCTAGAGGATTTTTCAAACTTAGGCTAGCACGGATCAGAAGCTAAGCCTGAGTGTGAGGGTTGCTCACCACTCGGTAGGATTTTTCAAACTTAGGCGAGTACTGGACTGCAGCTAAGCCCCCGAGTGTGAGGGTTGCTCACCACTCGGTAGGATTTTTCAAACTTAGGCGAGTACTGGACTGCAGCTAAGCCCCCGAGTGAGAGGCTACCTCATCACTCGGTAGGATTTTTCAAACTTAGGCGAGTACTGGACTGCAGCTAAGTCCCCGAGTGGGAGGATTCCTCACCACTCGGTAGGATTTTTCAATCTTAGGCGAGTAGCACGGGACTGAAGTTAAGCCCCCGAAAGTGTGAGGGTTGCTCACCACTGGGAGGATTTTCAAACTTAGGCTAGCATCGGACTGCAGCTAAGCCCCCGAGTGAGAGGCTTGCTCATCACTCTAGAGGATTTTTCAAACTTAGGCTAGTCTTGGACTGCAGCTAAGCCCCCGATCGAGAGGCTTGCTCACCACTCGGTAGGATTTTTCAAACTTAGGCGTAGCATCGGACTGAAGTTAAGCCCCGAGTGAGAGGCTTGCAAATCACTTTCAGAGGATTTTTCAAACTTAGGCTAGTAATCTTGGACTGCATCTAAGCCCCGGAGTGAGAGGCTTGCTCATCACTTGGTAAGATTTTTCAAACTTAGGCTAGCATCGGACTGGTAGTTTAAGCCCCCGAAAGTGTGAGGTTGCTCACCACTCGGTAAGATTTTTAAAACATAGGCGTAGCATCGGACTGCAGCTTAAGCCCCCGAGTGAGAGGCTTGCTCATCACTCGGTAGGATTTTTAAACTTAGGCGTAGTACGGGACTGCAGCTAAGCCCCGAGTGTGAGGGTTGCTCACCACTCGGTAGGATTTTTCAAACTTAGGCGAGCACGGGATCAGAAGCTAAGCCCCGAGTGTGAGGGTTGCTCACCACTCGGTAGGATTTTTCAAACTTAGGCTAGCACTGGACTGCAGCTAAGCCCCGAGTGTGAGGGTTGCTCACCACTCGGTGAGGATTTTTCAAACTTAGGCTAGCATCGGACTGCAGCTAAGCCCCGAGTGAGAGGCTTGCTCATCACTCGGTAGGATTTGTCAAACTTAGGCTAGTACCGGACTGCAGCTAAGCCCCGAGTGTGAGGATTGCTCACCAATCGGTAGGATTTTGCAAACTTAGGTAGCACGGGACTGCAGCTAAGCCCCGAGTGTGAGGGTTGCTCACCACTCGGCAGGATTTTTCAAACTTAGGCGTAGTAATCGGACTGTAAGAAAGCCCCGAGTGAGAGGCTTGCTCATCACTCCAGAGGATTTTTTCAAACTTAGGCGTAGCATCGGACTGCAGCTAAGCCCTCGAGTGAGAGGCTTGCTCATCACTCGGTAGGATTTTTTAAACTTAGGCGAGTACTGGACTGCAGCTAAGCCCCCGAGTGAGAGGCTTGCTCATCACCCGGTAGGATTTTTTCAAACTTAGGCGATCTTGGACTGCAGCTAAGCCCCGAGTGTGAGGATTGCTCACCAATCGGTAGGATTTTTCAAACTTAGGCTAGCACGGTACTGCAGCTAAGCCCCGAGTGTGAGGGTTGCTCACCACTGCAGAGGATTTCAAACTTAGGCGAGCATCGACTGCAGCTAAGCCCCCAAGTGAGAGGCTTGCTCATCACTCGGAGGATTTTTCAAACTTAGGTAGCATCTTGGACTGTAGCTAAGCCCCCGAGTGTGAGGGTTGCTCAACACTCAGTAGGATTTTTTAAAACTTAGGCGAGTACCGGACTGCAGCTAAGCCCCCGAGTGTGAGGGTTGCTCACCACTCGGTAGGATTTTTCAATCTTAGGCGTAGCATCGACTGCAGCTAAGCCCCGAGTGAGAGGCTTGCTCATCACTCGGTAGGATTTTTCAAACTTAGGCGTAGTACTTGGATCGCAGCTAAGCCCCCGATCGAGAGGCTTGCTCACCACTCGGTAGGATTTTTTCAAACTTAGGCGTAGTATCGACTGAAGTTAAGCCCCGAGTGAGAGGCTTGCAAATCACTCGGTAGGATTTTTCAAACTTAGGTAGCATCGGACTGCATCTAAGCCCCGAGTGAGAGGCTTGCTCATCACTTGGTAAGATTTTTCAAACTTAGGCGTAGCATCGGATCAGTTTAAGCCCCGAGTGTGAGGGTTGCTCACCACTCAGAAGATTTTTAAAACATAGGCTAGCATCTGGATCAGCTTAAGCCCCGAGTGAGAGGCTTGCTCATCACTCGGTAGGATTTTTTAAAACTTAGGCGTAGCACGGGACTGCAGCTAAGCCCCGAAAGTGTGAGGGTTGCTCACCACTCGGTAGGATATTTCACCCTTAGGAGAGTACGGGACTGTAGCTAATACCCCGAGTCTGAGGGTTGCTCATCACTCGTTAGGATTTTTCAAACTCTGGCGAGTACTGGACTGCAGCTAAGCCCCCGAGTGTGAGGGTTGCTCACCACTCGGTAGGGATTTTCAAACTTAGGTAGCATCGGACTGCAGCTAAGCCCCGAGTGAGAGGCTTGCTCATCACTCGGTGAGGATTTGTCAAACTTAGGCTAATCGGACTGCAGCTAAGCCCCTGAGTGTGAGGATTGCTCACCAATCGGTAGGATTTTTCAAAGTTAGGCGAGTACGGGACTGCAGCTAAGCCCCGAGTGTGAGGGTTGCTCACCACTCGGTAGGATTTTTCAAACTTAGGCGTAGCATCGACTGCAGCTAAGCCCCGAGTGAGAGGCTTGCTCATCACTCGGTAGGATTTTTCAAACTTAGGCTAGCATCGGACTGCAGCTAAGCCCTCGAGTGAGAGGCTTGCTCATCACTCGGTAGGATTTTTCAAACTTAGGCTAGCATCGGACTGCAGCTTAAGCCCCGAAAGTGAGAGGCTTGCTCATCACTCGGTAGGATTTTCAAACTTAGGCGTAGTCTCGGACTGCAGCTAAGCCTCGAAAGTGTGAGGATTGCTCACCAATCGGTAGGATTTTTCAAACTTAGCTAGCACGGTACTGCAGCTAAGCCCCGAGTGTGAGGGTTGCTCACCACTCGGTAGGATTTTCAAACTTAGGTAGTCTTGGACTGCAGCTAAGCCCCGAGTGAGAGGCTTGCTCATCACTCGGTAGGATTTTTCAAACTTAGGCTAGCATCGGACTGCAGCTAAGCCCTCGATCGAGAGGCTTGCTCACCACTCGAGGGATTTTTCAAACTTAGGCGTAGCATTGGATGTAGTTAAGCCCCCGAGTGAGAGGCTTGCAAATCACTTTCGGTCAGAGGATTTTTCAAACTCAAAGTAGTCTTGGACTACATCTAAGCCCCGAGTGAGAGGCTTGCTCATCACTTGGTAAGATTTTTCAAACTTAGGTAGCATCGGACTGCAGCTAAGCCCCCGAGTGTGAGGGTTGCTCACCACTCGGTAAGATTTTTAAAACATAGGCGAGTACTGGACTGCAGCTAAGCCCCCGAGTGATAGGCTTGCTCATCACTCGGTAGGATTTTTTAAACTTAGGCGAGTACGGGACTGCAGCTAAGCCCCCGAGTGTGAGGGTTGCTCACCACTCGGTAGGATTTTTCAAACTTAGGCGAGTACGGGACTGTAGCTAAGCCCCCGAGTGTGAGGGTTGCTCACCACTCGGTAGGATTTT
The DNA here is from genome assembly GCA_021605145.1 of Aegilops bicornis. NCBI lineage: Eukaryota > Viridiplantae > Streptophyta > Magnoliopsida > Poales > Poaceae > Aegilops > Aegilops bicornis. The sequence continues at coordinate 651,821,847 of CM038672.1, forward strand.
TCAAACTTAGGCGAGTACTGGACTGCAGCTAAGCCCCCGAGTGTGAGGGTTGCTCACCACTCGGTAGGATTTTTCAAACTTAGGCGAGTACTGGACTGCAGCTAAGCCCCCGAGTGAGAGGCTTGCTCATCACTCGGTAGGATTTTTCAAACTTAGGCGAGTACTGGACTGCAGCTAAGCCCCTGAGTGTGAGGATTGCTCACCAATCGGTAGGATTTTGCAAACTTAGGCGAGTACGGGACTGCAGCTAAGCCCCCGAGTGTGAGGGTTGCTCACGACTCGGTAGGATTTTCCAAACTTAGGCGAGTACTGGACTGCAGCTAAGCCCCCGAGTAAGAGGCTTGCTCATCACTCGGTAGGATTTTTCAAACTTAGGCGTAGCATCGGACTGCAAGCTTAAGCCCCCGAAAGTGAGAGGCTTGCTCACCACTGCAGTAGGATTTTTCAAACTTAGGCTAGCACTGGATCAGAAGTTAAGCCCCCGAGTGAGAGGCTTGCTCATCACTCGGTAGGGATTTTTCAAACTTAGGTGAGCATCGGACTGCAGCTTAAGCCCCCGAGTGAGAGGCTTGCTCATCACTTGGTAGGATTTTTCAAACTTAGGCTAGCAATCGACTGCAGCTAAGCCCCCGAAGTGTGAGGGTTGCTCACCACTCGGTAAGATTTTTCAAACTTAGGCAGTAGCATCGATGCAGCTTAAGCCCTCGAAAGTGAGAGGGTTGCTCATCACTCGGTAGGATTTTTTAAACTTAGGCGAGTACGGGACTGCAGCTAAGCCCCCGAGTGTGAGGGTTTCTCACCACTCGGTAGGATTTTTCAAACTTAGGCGAGTACGGGACTGTAGCTAAGCCCCCGAGTGTGACGGTTGCTCACCACTCGGTAGGATTTTTCAAACTTAGGCGAGTACTGGATCAGTAGCTAAGCCCCCGAGTGTGACGGTTGCTCACCACTCGTGAGAGGATTTTTCAAACTTAGGCGTAGTACGGACTGCAGCTAAGCCCCCGAGTGTGAGGATTGCTCACCAGTCGGTAGGATTTTTTCTTACTTAGGCGAGTACTGGACTGCAGCTAAGCCCCCGAGTGGGAGGGTTGCTCACCACTCGGTAGGATTTTTCAAACTTAGGCGTAGCATCGGACTGCAGCTAAGCCCCGAGTGAGAGGCTTTCTCATCACGCTGTAGGATTTTTTCAAACTTAGGCTAGTAATCGATCTGCAGCTAAGCCCCGAGTGAGAGGCTTGCTCACCACTGGTAGGATTTTTCAAACTTAGGTAGCATCTTGACTGCAGTTAAGCCCCCGAGTGAGAGGCTTGCTCATCACTCAGAGGATTTTTCAAACTTAGGCGTAGTACTGGACTGCATCTAAGCCCCCGAGTGAGTGGCTTGCTCATGACTTGGTAGGATTTTTCAAACTTCGGCGTGTACTGGACTGCAGCTAAGCCCCCGAGTGTGAGGGTTGCTCACCACTCGGTAGGATTTTTTAAACTTAGGCGAGTACGGGATCTGGGCAGTTTAAGCCCCGAGTGTGAGGGTTGCTCATCACTGCAGTAGGATTTTTAAACTTAGGCGAGTACGGGACTGCAGCTAAGCCCCCGAGTGTGAGGGTTGCTCACCACTCGGTAGGATTTTCAAACTTAGGCGAGTACGGGACCGTAGCTAAGCCCCCGAGTGTGAGGGTTGCTCACCACTGCAGGATTTTTCAAACTTAGGCAGCATCGGACTGCAACTAAGCCCCCGAGTGTGAGGGTTGCTCACCACTCGGTGAGGATTTTTCAAACTTAGGCTAGCATCGATCAGTAAGCTAAGCCCCATTGAGAGGCTTGCTCATCACTCGGTAGGATTTTTCAAACTTAGGTAGTCTTGGACTGCAGCTAAGCCCCTGAGTGTGAGGATTGCTCACCAATCGGTAGGATTTTGCAAACTTAGGCGAGTACGGGACTACAGCTAAGCCCCCGAGTGTGAGGGTTGCTCACCACTCGGTAGGATTTTTCAAACTTAGGCGAGTACTGGACTGCAGCTAAGCCCCCGAGTGAGAGGCTTGCTCACCACTCGGTAGGATTTTTCAAAGTTAGGCGAGTACTGGACCGTAGTTAAGCCCCCGAGTGAGAGGCTTGCTCATCACTCGGAAGGATTTTTCAAACTTAGGCGAGTACTGGACTGCAGCTAAGCCCCCGAGTGAGAGGCTTGCTCATCACTTGGTAGGATTTTTCAAACTTAGGCGAGTACTGGACTGCAGCTAAGCCCCGAAAGTGTGAGGGTTGCTCACCACTCGGTAAGATTTTTCAAACTTAGGCTAGCATCGGACTGCAAGAAAGCCCCGAGTGAGAGGCTTGCTCATCACTCGGTAGGGATTTTTAAACTTAGGCTAGCACGACTACAGCCTAAGCCCCGAGTGTGAGGGTTTCTCGCCACTCGGTAGGATTTTTCAAACTTAGGCGAGTACGGGACTGTAGCTAAGCCCCCGAGTGTGATGGTTGCTCACCACTCGGTAGGATTTTTCAAACTTAGGCGAGTACTGGACTGCAGCTAAGCCCCCGAGTGAGAGTCTTGCTCATCACTCGGTAGGATTTATCAAACTTAGGCGAGTACTGGACTGCAGCTAAGCCCCTGAGTGTGAGGATTGCTCACCAATCGGTACGATTTTTCAAAGTTAAGTAGTACTGGACTGCAGCTAAGCCCGCGAGTGTGAGGGTTGCTCACCACTCGGTAGGATTTTTCAAACTTAGGCGAGTACTGGACTGCAGCTAAGCCCGCGAGTGTGAGGGTTGCTCACCACTCGGTAGGATTTTTAAAATTAGGCGAGTACGGGACTGCAGCTAAGCCCCCGAGTGAGAGGCTTGCTCATCACTCGGTAGGATTTTTTAAACTTAGGCGAGTACGGGACTGCAGCTAAGCCCCCGAGTGTGAGGGTTGCTCACCACTCGGTAGGATTTTTCAAACTTAGGCGAGTACGGGACTGTAGCTAAGCCCCCGAGTGTGAGGGTTGCTCACCACTCGGTAGGATTTTTCAAACTTAGGCGAGTACTGGACTGCAGCTAAGCCCCCGAGTGTGAGGGTTGCTCACCACTGCAGAGGATTTTTCAAACTTAGGCTAGCACTGGACTGCAGCTAAGCCCCGAGTGAGAGGCTTGCTCATCACTGCAGTAGGATTTTTCAAACTTAGGCGAGTACTGGACTACAGCTAAGCTCCCGAGTGGGAGGATTGCTCACCAATCGGTAGGATTTTTCAAACTTAGGCGTGTACTGGACAGCAGCTAAGCCCCGAGTGAGAGGATTGCTGACAACTCGGTAGGTTTTTTCAAACTTAGGCTAGCATCGGACTGCAGCTAAGCCCCCGAAAGTGAGAGGCTTGCTCATCACTCGGTAGGATTTTTCAAACTTAGGCGTAGCATCGGACTGCAGCTAAGCCCCGAGTGAGAGGCTTGCTCACCACTCGGTAGGATTTTTCAAACTTAGAAGTAGCATCGGATCAGAAGTTAAGCCCCGAGTGAGAGGCTTGCAAATCACTCAGAGGATTTTTCAAACTTAGGCTAGCATCGGACTGCATCTAAGCCCCCGAGTGAGAGGCTTGCTCATCACTTGGTAAGATTTTTCAAACTTAGGCGTAGTCTCGGACTGCAGCTAAGCCCCGAGTGTGAGGGTTGCTCACCACTCGGTAAGATTTTTAAAACATAGGCTAGCATACGGACTGCAGTTAAGCCCTCGAAAGTGAGAGGCTTGCTCATCACTCGGTAGGATTTTTAAACTTAGGCTAGCACGGGACTGTAGCTAATCCCCCGAGTGTGACGGATGCACACCACTCGGTAGGATTTTTCAAACTTAGGAGAGTACTGGACCGTAGCTAAGCCCCCGAGTGTGAGGGTTGCTCACCACTCGGTAGGATTTTTCAAACTTAGGCGAGTACTGGACCGCAGCTAAGCCCTCGAGTGTGAGGGTTGCTCACCACTCGGTAGGATTTTTCAAACTTAGGCTAGTAGCATCGGATCTGCAGCTAAGCCCCCGAGTGAGAGGCTTGCTCATCACTCGGTAGGATTTGTCAAACTTAGGCTAGTACTGGACTGCAGCTAAGCCCCTGAGTGTGAGGATTGCTCACCAATCGGTAGGATTTTGCAAACTTAGGCGAGTACGGGATCAGCCTAAGCCCCGAGTGTGAGGGTTGCTCACCACCCGGTAGGATTTTTCAAACTTAGGTAGCATCGGACTGCAGCTAAGCCCCGAGTGAGAGGCTTGCTCATCACTCGGTAGGATTTTTCAAACTTAGGCTAGCATCGGACTGCAGCTAAGCCCCGAAAGTGAGAGGCTTGCTCATCACTCGGCAGGGATTTTTCAAACTTAGGCTAGCACTGGACTGCAGCTAAGCCCCGAGTGAGAGGCTTGCTCATCACTCAGAGGATTTTTCAAACTTAGGCGAGCAATCGGACTGCAGCTAAGCCCCCGAGTGTGAGGCTTGCTCACCACTCGGTAGGATTTTTCAAACTTAGGCGAGTACGACACTGTAGCTAAGCCCCCGAGTGTGAGGGTTGCTCACCACTCGGTAGGATTTTTCAAACTTAGGCAAGTACTGGACTGCAGCTAAGCCCCCGAGTGAGAGGCTTGCGCATCACTCGGTAGGATTTTTTCAAACTTAGGCTAGGCATCGACTACAGCTAAGCCCCCGAGTGTGAGGATTGCTCACCAGTCGGTAGGATTTTTCAAACTTAGGCGAGTACGGGACTGCAGCTAAGCCCCCGAGTGGGAGGGTTGCCCACCACTCGGTAGGATTTTTCAAACTTAGGCGAGCACGGATCATAGCTAAGCCCCCGAGTGAGAGGCTTGCTCATCACTCGGTAGGATTTTTCAAACTTAGGCGAGTACTGGACTGCAGCTAAGCCCCCGACTGAGAGGCTTGCTCACCACTCGGTAGGATTTTTCAAACTTAGGCGAGTACTGGACTGTAGTTAAGCCCCCGAGTGAGAGGCTTGCAAATCACTCGTAGGATTTTTCAAACTTAGGCGAGTACTGGACTGCATCTAAGCCCCCGAGTGAGAGGCTTGCTCATCACTTGGTAGGATTTTTCAAACTTAGGCGAGTAATCGGACTGCAGCTAAGCCCCGAGTGTGAGGGTTGCTCACCACTGCAAGATTTTAAAACATAGGCGTAGCATCGGACTGCAGCTAAGCCCCGAGTGAGAGGCTTGCTCATCACTTGGTAGGATTTTTAAACTTAGGCTAGCACGGGATCGCAGCTTAAGCCCCGAGTGTGAGGGTTGCTCACCACTCGGTAGGATTTTCAAACTTAGGCTAGTACGGGATCAGAAGCTACCCCCCCGAGTGGGAGGGTTGCTCACCACTCGGTAGGATTTTTCAAACTTAGGCGAGTACGGGACTGCAGCTAAGCCCCCGAGTGTGAGGGTTGCTCACCACTCGGTAGGATTTTTCAAACTTAGGCGAGTAATGGGACTGCAGCTTAAGCCCCCGAGTGAGAGGCTTCCTCAACACTCGGTAGGATTTTTCAAACTTAGGCGAGTACTGGACTGCAGCTAAGCCCCTGAGTGTGAGGATTGCTCACCAATCGGTAGGATTTTGCAAACTTAGGCGAGTACGGGACTGCAGCTTAAGCCCCGAGTGTGAGGGTTGCTCACCACTGTAGGATTTTTCAAACTTAGGCTAGCATCGGATCATAGCTAAGCCCCCGAGTGAGAGGCTTGCTCATCACTCGTGAGGATTTTTTCAAACTTAGGCGTAGCATCGGATCAGATTAAGCCCCCGAGTGAGAGGCTTGCTCATCACTGCAGAGGATTTTTCAAACTTAGGCTAGTACTGGACTGCAGCTAAGCCCCCGAGTGAGAGGCTTGCTCATCACTCGGTAGGATTTTTCAAACTTAGGCGAGTACTGGACTGCAGCTAAGCCCCCGAGTGTGAGGGTTGCTCACCACTCGGTAGGATTTTTCAAACTTAGGCGAGTACTGGACTGCAGCTAAGCCCCCGAGTGTGAGGGTTGCTCACCACTCGGTAGGATTTTTCAAAATTAGGCTAGTACTGGACTGCAGCTAAGCCCCCGAGTGAGAGGCTTGCTCAGCACTCGGTAGGATTTTTCAAACTTAGGTAGCATCGGACTGCAGCTAAGCCCCCGAGTGAGAGAGGCTTGCTCACCACTGTAGGATTTTTCAAACTTAGGCGTAGCATCGACTGTAGTCAAGCCCCGAGTGAGAGGCTTGCAAATCACTCGGTAGGATTTTTCAAACTCAAAGTAGCAATCGGACTACATCTAAGCCCCGAGTGAGAGGCTTGCTCATCACTTGGTAAGATTTTTCAAACTTAGGAAGTAGCATCGGATCGCAGCTAAGCCCCGAGTGTGAGGGTTGCTCACCACCTTGCAAGATTTTTCAAACTTAGGCTAGCATCGGACTGAAGCTAAGCCCCCGAGTGATAGGCTTGCTCATCACTTAGGATTTTTTAAACTTAGGCGAGCACGGGACTGCAGCTAAGCCCCGAGTGTGAGGGTTGCTCACCACTCGGTAGGATTTTTCAAACTTAGGCGAGCACGGGATCAGAAGCTAAGCCCCGAGTGTGAGGTTGCTCACCACTCGGTAGGATTTTTCAAACTTAGGCGTAGCATCGGACTGCAGCTAAGCCCCGAGTGTGAGGGTTGCTCACCACTCGGTAGGATTTTTCAAACTTAGGTAGCACTGGACTGCAGCTTAAGCCCTCGAGTGAGAGGCTTGCTCATCACTCGGTGAGGATTTTTCAAACTTAGGCGAGTAATCGGATCTGCAGCCTAAGCCCTCGAAAGCGTGAGGATTGCTCACCAATCGGTAGGATTTTGCAAACTTAGGCGAGTACGGGACTGCAGCTAAGCCCCCGAGTGTGAGGGTTGCTCACGACTCGGTAGGATTTTCCAAACTTAGGCGAGTACTGGACTGCAGCTAAGCCCCCGAGTAAGAGGCTTGCTCATCACTGTAGGATTTTTCAAACTTAGGCTAGCATCGGACTGCAGCTAAGCCCCCGAGTGAGAGGCTTGCTCACCACTGCTAGGATTTTTCAAACTTAGGCTAGCATCGATCTGTAGTTAAGCCCCCGAGTGAGAGGCTTGCTCATCACTCGGTAGGATTTTTCAAACTTAGGCGAGTACTGGACTGCAGCTAAGCCCCCGAGTGAGAGGCTTGCTCATCACTTGGTAGGATTTTTTCAAACTTAGGCGAGTACTGGACTGCAGCTAAGCCCCCGAGTGTGAGGGTTGCTCACCACTCGGTAAGATTTTTCAAACTTAGGCGAGTACGGGACTGAAGCTAAGCCCCCGAGTGTGAGGGTTGCTCATCACTCGGTAGGATTTTTAAACTTAGGCTAGCACGGGACTGCAGCTAAGCCCCGAGTGTGAGGGTTTCTCACCACTGCAGGATTTTTCAAACTTAGGCGAGTACGGGATCAGAAGCTAAGCCCCCGAGTGTGACGGGTTGCTCACCACTCGGGTAGGATTTTTCAAACTTAGGCAGTAGCATCGATCTGCAGCTTAAGCCCCCGAGTGTGAGGGTTGCTCACCACTCGGTGAGGATTTTTCAAACTTAGGCTAGCATCGACTGCAGCTAAGCCCCGAGTGAGAGGCTTGCTCACCACTGCAGAGGATTTTTCAAACTTAGGCGAGTACTGGACTGTAGCTAAGCCCCCGAGTGAGAGGCTTGCAAATCACTCGGTAGGATTTTTCAAACTCAAAGTAGCATCGGACTACATCTAAGCCCCGAGTGAGAGGCTTGCTCATCACTTGGTAAGATTTTTCAAACTTAGGCAAGCATCGGACTGCAGCTAAGCCCCGAGTGTGAGGGTTGCTCACCACTTAAGAAGATTTTTCAAACTTAGGCTAGCATCGGATCATAGCTAAGCCCCCGAGTGATAGGCTTGCTCATCACTCGGTAGGATTTTTAAACTTAGGCTAGCACGGGATCAGCAGTTAAGCCCCCGAGTGTGAGGGTTGCTCACCACTGGTAGGATTTTTCAAACTTAGGCGTAGCACGATCAGAAGCTAAGCCCCCGAGTGTGAGGTTGCTCACCACTCGGAGGATTTTTCAAACTTAGGCTAGTAGCATCGGATCGCAGCTAAGCCCCCGAGTGTGAGGGTTGCTCACCACTGCAGAGGATTTTTCAAACTTAGGCTAGCATCGACTGCAGCTAAGCCCCGGAGTGAGAGGCTTGCTCATCACTCAGAGGATTTTTCAAACTTAGGTAGCACTGGACTGCAGCTAAGCCACTGAGTGTGTGGTTTGCTGACCTTTCGGTAGTATTTTGCTAACTTAGGCGAGTACGGGACTGCAGCTAAGCCCCCGAGTGTGAGGGTTGCTCACGACTCGGTAGGATTTTCCAAACTTAGGCGAGTACTGGACTGCAGCTAAGCCCCCGAGTAAGAGGCTTGCTCATCACTCGGTAGGATTTTTCAAACTTAGGCTAGCATCGGACTGCAGCTTAAGCCCCCGAGTGAGAGGCTTGCTCACCACTGCAGGATTTTTCAAACTTAGGCGAGTACTGGACTGTAGTTAAGCCCCCGAGTGAGAGGCTTGCTCATCACTCGGTAGGATTTTTCAAACTTAGGCGAGTACTGGACTGCAGCTAAGCCCCCGAGTGAGAGGCTTGCTCATCACTTGGTAGGATTTTTTCAAACTTAAGCTAGCAATCGGACTGCAGCTAAGCCCCGAGTGTGAGGGTTGCTCACCACTCGGTAAGATTTTTCAAACTTAGGCGTAGCATCGGATCAGCTAAGCCCCCGAGTGAGAGGGTTGCTCATCACTCGGTAGGATTTTTAAACTTAGGCTAGCACGGACTGCAGCTAAGCCCCTGAGTGTGAGGGTTTCTCACCACTCGGTAGGATTTTTCAAACTTAGGCGAGTACGGGACTGGAGCTAAGCCCCCGAGTGTGACGGTTGCTCACCACTCGGTAGGATTTTTCAAACTTAGGCTAGCATCGACTGCAGCTAAGCCCCGAGTGTGAGGTTGCTCACCACTCGGTAGGATTTTCAAACTTAGGCTAGCATCGGACTGCAGCTAAGCCCCCGAGTGAGAGGCTTGCTCACCACTCGGTAGGATTTTTCAAACTTAGGCGAGTACTGGACTGTAGTTAAGCCCCCGAGTGAGAGGCTTGCAAATCACTCGGTAGGATTTTTCAAACTCAGGCGAGTACTGGACTACATCTAAGCCCCCGAGTGAGAGGCTTGCTCATCACTTGGTAAGATTTTTCAAACTTAGGCGAGTACTGGACTGCAGCTAAGCCCCCGAGTGTGAGGGTTGCTCACCACTCGGTAAGATTTTTCAAACTTAGGCGAGTACTGGACTGCAGCTAAGCCCCCGAGTGATAGGCTTGCTCATCACTCGGTAGGATTTTTTAAACTTAGGCGAGTACGGGACTGCAGCTAAGCCCCCGAGTGTGAGGTTGCTCACCACTCGGTAGGATTTTTCAAACTTAGGCGTAGCACGGGATCAGAAGCTAAGCCCCGAGTGTGAGGGTTGCTCACCACTGCAGGATTTTTCAAACTTAGGCGTAGCATCGACTGCAGCTAAGCCCCGAGTGTGAGGGTTGCTCACCACTCGGGTAGGATTTTTCAAACTTAGGCTAGTAATCGGACTGCAGCTAAGCCCTGAGTGAGAGGCTTGCTCATCACTCGGTAGGATTTTTCAAACTTAGGCTAGCATCGGACTGCAGCTAAGCCCTCGAGTGTGAGGATTGCTCACCAATCGGTAGGATTTTGCAAACTTAGGTAGCACGGGATCAGCAGCTTAAGCCCCGAAAGTGTGAGGGTTGCTCACCACTGCAGAGGATTTTCCAAACTTAGGCTAGCATCGGACTGCAGCTAAGCCCCCAGTAAGAGGCTTGCTCATCACTGCAGTAGGATTTTTCAAACTTAGGCGTAGCATCGGATGCAAGCTAAGCCCCCGAGTGAGAGGCTTGCTCACCACTCGTTAGGATTTTTCAAACTTAGGCGAGTACTGGACTGTAGTTAAGCCCCCGAGTGAGAGGCTTGCTCATCACTCCCAGAGGATTTTTCAAACTTAGGCTAGCATCGACTGCAGCTAAGCCCCGAGTGAGAGGCTTGCTCATCACTTGGTAGGATTTTTCAAACTTAGGCGTAGTAATCGGACTGCAGCTAAGCCCCGAAAGTGTGAGGGTTGCTCACCACTGGTGAAGATTTTTCAAACTTAGGCTAGCATCGACTGCAGCTAAGCCCCTGAGTGAGAGGGTTGCTCATCACTCGGTAGGATTTTTTAAACTTAGGCGAGTACGGGACTGCAGCTAAGCCCCCGAGTGTGAGGGTTTCTCACCACTCGGTAGGATTTTTCAAACTTAGGCGAGTACGGGACTGAAGCTAAGCCCCCGAGTGAGACGGTTGCTCACCACTCGGTAGGATTTTTTCAAACTTAGGCTAGTAATCGACTGCAGCTAAGCCCCGAGTGTGAGGGTTGCTCACCACTCGGTAGGATTTTTCAAACTTAGGCGTAGCATCGGACTGCAGCTAAGCCCCCGAGTGAGAGGCTTGCTCACCTCTCGGTAGGATTTTTCAAACTTAGGCTAGCAATCGGACTGTAGTTAAGCCCCGAGTGAGAGGCTTGCAAATCACTCGGTAGGATTTTTCAAACTCAAAGTAGTAATCGGACTGCATCTAAGCCCCGAGTGAGAGGCTTGCTCATCACTTGGTAAGATTTTTCAAACTTAGGCTAGCATCGACTGCAGCTAAGCCCCCAAGTGTGAGGGTTGCTCACCACTGTAAGATTTTTCAAACTTAGGCTAGTACTGGACTGCAGCTTAAGCCCCGAGTGATAGGCTTGCTCATCACTCAGAGGATTTTTTAAACTTAGGCTAGCACGGGATCAGTTTAAGCCCCCGAGTGTGAGGGTTGCTCACCACTCGGTAGGATTTTTCAAACTTAGGCGTAGTACGGGATCAGTAGCTAAGCCCCGAGTGTGAGGGTTGCTCACCACTCGGTAGGATTTTTTCAAACTTAGGCTAGCATCGGACTGCAGCTAAGCCCCCGAGTGTGAGGGTTGCTCACCACTCAGAGGATTTTTCAAACTTAGGCTAGCATCGGACTGCAGCTAAGCCCCGGAGTGAGAGGCTTGCTCATCACGGGTGAGGATTTTTCAAACTTAGGCGTAGCACCGGACTGCAGCCTAAGCCCCGAGTGTGAGGATTGCTCACCAATCGGTAGGATTTTGCAAACTTAGGCTAGCACGGGACTGCAGCTTAAGCCCCCGAGTGTGAGGGTTGCTCACCACTGCAGGATTTTCCAAACTTAGGCTAGCATCGGACTGCAGCTAAGCCCCGAGTAAGAGGCTTGCTCATCACTCGGTAGGATTTTTCAAACTTAGGCTAGTAGCATCGGAGTGCAGCTAAGCCCCGAGTGAGAGGCTTGCTCACCACTCGGTAGGATTTTTTCAAACTTAGGTAGCATCGGATCAGAAGTTAAGCCCCGAGTGAGAGGCTTGCTCATCACTCAGTAGGATTTTTCAAACTTAGGCGAGTACTGGACTGCAGCTAAGCCCCCGAGTGAGAGGCTTGCTCATCACTTGGTAGGATTTTTTCAAACTTAGGCGAGTAGCATCGGATCGCAGCTAAGCCCCGAGTGTGAGGGTTGCTCACCACTCGGTGAAGATTTTTTCAAACTTAGGTAGCATCGGACTGCAGCTAAGCCCCGAGTGAGAGGGTTGCTCATCACTCGGTAGGATTTTTTAAACTTAGGCTAGCACGGATCAGCTAAGCCCCGAGTGTGAGGGTTTCTCACCACTCGGTAGGATTTTTCAAACTTAGGCGAGTACGGGACTGTAGCTAAGCCCCCGAGTGTGACGGTTGCTCACCACTCGGTAGGATTTTTCAAACTTAGGCGAGTACTGGACTGCAGCTAAGCCCCCGAGTGTGAGGGTTGCTCACCACTCGGTAGGATTTTTCAAACTTAGGCGAGTACTGGACTGCAGCTAAGCCCCCGAGTGAGAGGCTTGCTCATCACTCGTTAGGATTTTTCAAACTTAGGCGAGTACTGGACTGCAGCTAAGCCCCTGAGTGTGAGGATTGCTCACCAATCGGTAGGATTTTTCAAACTTAGGCGAGTACGGGACTGCAGCTAAGCCCCCGAGTGTGAGGGTTGCTCACCACTGTAGGATTTTTCAAACTTAGGCTAGTACTGGACTGCAGCTAAGCCCCGAGTGAGAGGTTTGCTCATCACTCGGTAGGATTTTTCAAACTTAGGTAGCATCGGACTGCAGCTAAGCCCCGAGTGTGAGGATTGCTCACCAATCGGTAGGATTTTGCAAACTTAGGCTAGCACGGGATCAGAAGCTAAGCCCCCGAGTGTGAGGGTTTCTCACCACTCTAGCAGGATTTTCCAAACTTAGAAGTAGCAATCGGACTGCAGCTAAGCCCCCGAGTAAGAGGCTTGCTCATCACTCGGTAGGATTTTTCAAACTTAGGCGAGTACTGGACTGCAGCTAAGCCCCCGAGTGAGAGGCTTGCTCACCACTCGGTAGGATTTTTCAAACTTAGGCGAGCATCGGATCAGAAGTTAAGCCCCGAGTGAGAGGCTTGCTCATCACTCGGTAGGATTTTTCAAACTTAGGCTAGCATCGGACTGCAGCTAAGCCCCGAGTGAGAGGCTTGCTCATCACTTGGTAGGATTTTTTCAAACTTAGGCGAGTAGCATCGACTGCAGCTAAGCCCCCGAGTGTGAGGGTTGCTCACCACTCGGTAAGATTTTTCAAACTTAGGCGAGTACTGGACTGCAGCTAAGCCCCCGAGTGAGAGGGTTGCTCATCACTCGGTAGGATTTTTTAAACTTAGGCGAGTACGGGACTGCAGCTAAGCCCCCGAGTGTGAGGGTTTCTCACCACTCGGTAGGATTTTTCAAACTTAGGCGAGTACGGGATCAGAAGCTAAGCCCCGAGTGTGACGGTTGCTCACCACTGTAGGATTTTTCAAACTTAGGCTAGCATCAGACTGCAGCTAAGCCCCCGAAAGTGTGAGGGTTGCTCACCACTCGGTAGGATTTTTCAAACTTAGGCTAGCAATCGGACTGCAGCTAAGCCCCGAAAGTGAGAGGCTTGCTCACCACTGGTAGGATTTTTCAAACTTAGGGCGTAGCATCGGACTGTAGCTAAGCCCCCGAGTGTGACGCTTGCTCACCACTCGGTAGGATTTTTCAAACTCAGGCGAGTACTGGACTGCATCTAAGCCCCCGAGTGAGAGGCTTGCTCATCACTTGGTAAGATTTTTCAAACTTAGGCGTAGCAATCGGACTGCAGCTAAGCCCCCAAGTGTGAGGGTTGCTCACCACTCGGTAAGATTTTTTCAAACTTAGGCGTAGCATCGACTGAAGCTAAGCCCCCGAGTGATAGGCTTGCTCATCACTCGGTTGGATTTTTTAGACTTAGGCGTAGCACGGGATCGCAGCTAAGCCCCGAGTGTGAGGGTTGCTCACCACTGTAGGATTTTTCAAACTTAGGCGTAGCACGGGACTGTAGCTAAGCCCCCGAGTGTGAGGGTTGCTCACCACTCGGTAGGATTTTTCAAACTTAGGCGAGTACTGGACTGCAGCTAAGCCCCCGAGTGTGAGGGTTGCTCACCACTCGGTAGGATTTTTCAAACTTAGGCGTAGCATCGACTGCAGCTTAAGCCCCGAGTGAGAGGCTTGCTCATCACTCAGAGGATTTTTCAAACTTAGGCGTAGTGGACTGCAGCTAAGCCCTCGAGTGTGAGGATTGCTCACCAATCGGTAGGATTTTGCAAACTTAGGCGTAGCACGGGACTGCAGCTAAGCCCCCGAGTGTGAGGGTTGCTCACGACTCGGTAGGATTTTCCAAACTTAGGCGAGTACTGGACTGCAGCTAAGCCCCCGAGTAAGAGGCTTGCTCATCACTCGGTAGGATTTTTCAAACTTAGGCGAGTACTGGACTGCAGCTAAGCCCCCGAGTGAGAGGCTTGCTCACCACTCGGTAGGATTTTTCAAACTTAGGCGTAGCATCGGATCTGTAGTTAAGCCCCGAGTGAGAGGCTTGCTCATCACTCAAAGAGGATTTTTCAAACTTAGGCTAGCATCTGGACTGCAGCTAAGCCCCGAGTGAGAGGCTTGCTCATCACTTGGTAGGATTTTTTCAAACTTAGGCGTAGCACTGGACTGCAGCTAAGCCCCGAGTGTGAGGGTTGCTCACCACCGGTAAGATTTTTCAAACTTAGGCTAGTACGGATCAGCTAAGCCCCTGAGTGAGAGGGTTGCTCATCACTCGGTAGGATTTTTTAAACTTAGGCTAGCACGGGACTGCAGCTAAGCCCCGAGTGTGAGGGTTTCTCACCACTGCAGAGGATTTTTCAAACTTAGGCGAGTAGCACGGGATCTGTAGCTAAGCCCCGAGTGTGACGGTTGCTCACCACTCGGTAGGATTTTTCAAACTTAGGCTAGCATCGGATCCAGCTAAGCCCCCGAGTGTGAGGTTTGCTCACCACTCGGTAGGATCTTTCAAACTTAGGCAGTAGCATCGGGATCGCAGCTCTAAGCCCCCGAGTGAGAGGCTTGCTCATCACTCGTTAGGATTTTTCAAACTTAGGCTAGCATCGGACTGCAGCTAAGCCCCGAGTGTGAGGATTGCTCACCAATCGGTAGGATTTTTCAAACTTAGGCTAGTACGGGATCAGCTAAGCCGCCGAGTGGGAGGATTGCTCACCACTCGGTAGGAGTTTTCCAACTTAGGCGAGTACTGGACTGCAGCTAAGCCCCCGAGTGAGAGGCTTGCTCATCACTCGGTAGGATTTTTCAAACTTAGGCGAGTACTGGACTGCAGCTAAGCCCCTGAGTGTGAGGATTGCTCACCAATCGGTAGGATTTTGCAAACTTAGGCGAGTAATGGGATCAGAAGCTTAAGCCCCGAGTGTGAGGGTTGCTCACCACTCAAGAGGGATTTTCCAAACTTAGGCTAGCATCGGACTGCAGCTAAGCCCCGAGTAAGAGGCTTGCTCATCACTCGGGTAGGATTTTTCAAACTTAGGCGTAGCATCGATCTGCAGCTAAGCCCCGGAAAGTGAGAGGCTTGCTCACCACTCGGTAGGATTTTTCAAACTTAGGCGAGCACTGGATCAGAAGTTAAGCCCCCGAGTGAGAGGCTTGCTCATCACTGGTAGGATTTTTCAAACTTAGGCGTAGTATCGGATCTGCAGCTAAGCCCCGAGTGAGAGGCTTGCTCATCACTTGGTAGGATTTTTCAAACTTAGGCTAGTATCGGACTGCAGCTAAGCCCCCGAGTGTGAGGGTTGCTCACCACTGGTAAGATTTTTCAAACTTAGGCGTAGTAATCGGACTGCAGCTAAGCCCCCGAGTGAGAGGGTTGCTCATCACTCGGTAGGATTTTTTAAACTTAGGCGAGTACGGGACTGCAGCTAAGCCCCCGAGTGTGAGGGTTTCTCACCGCTCGGTAGGATTTTTCAAACTTAGGCGAGTACGGATCAGTAGCTAAGCCCCGAGTGTGACGGTTGCTCACCACTGTGAGAGGATTTTTCAAACTTAGGCTAGTACTGGATCGCAGCCTAAGCCCCCGAGTGTGAGGGTTGCTCACCACTCGGTAGGGATTTTTCAAACTTAGGCGTAGCATCGGACTGCAGCTAAGCCCCCGAGTGAGAGGCTTGCTCATCACTCGTTAGGATTTTTCAAACTTAGGCTAGCATCGACTGCAGCTAAGCCCCGAGTGTGAGGATTGCTCACCAATCGGTAGGATTTTTTCAAACTTAGGCGAGCACGGGACTGCAGCTAAGCCCCGAGTGTGAGGGGTTGCTCACCACTCGGTAGGATTTTTCAAACTTAGGCGTAGCATCGGATCAGTTTAAGCCCTGAGTGAGAGGCTTGCTCATCACTCGGTAGGATTTTTCAAACTTAGGCGAGTACTGGATCGCAGCCTAAGCCCCGAGTGTGAGGATTGCTCACCAATCAGTAGGATTTTGCAAACTTAGGCGTAGCACGGGATCAGAAGCTAAGCCCTCGAGTGTGAGGGTTGCTCACCACTCGGTAGGATTTTCCAAACTTAGGCTAGCATCGGACTGCAGCTAAGCCCCGAGTAAGAGGCTTGCTCATCACTCGGTGAGGATTTTTCAAACTTAGGCGTAGCATCGGATCAAAAGCTAAGCCCCGAAAGTGAGAGGCTTGCTCACCACTCGGTAGGATTTTTTCAAACTTAGGCTAGTAATCGGATCAGAAGTTAAGCCCCCGAGTGAGAGGCTTGCTCATCACTCAGTAGGATTTTTCAAACTTAGGCGAGTACTGGACTGCAGCTAAGCCCCCGAGTGAGAGGCTTGCTCATCACTTGGTAGGATTTTTCAAACTTAGGCGAGTACTGGACTGCAGCTAAGCCCCCGAGTGTGAGGGTTGCTCACCACTCGGTAAGATTTTTCAAACTTAGGCGAGTAGCATCGACTGTTTAAGCCCCGAGTGAGAGGGTTGCTCATCACTGCAGGATTTTAAACTTAGGCGTAGCACGGATCAGAAGCTAAGCCCCCGAGTGTGAGGGTTTCTCACCACTCGGCAGGATTTTTCAAACTTAGGCTAGTACGGGATCAGTAGCTAAGCCCCGAAAGTGTGACGTTGCTCACCACTGCAGGATTTTTCAAACTTAGGCGTAGCATCGGATCTGCAGCTAAGCCCCGAGTGTGAGGGTTGCTCACCACTCGGTAGGATTTTTTCAAACTTAGGCGAGTAGCATCGGACTGCAGCTAAGCCCCGAAAGTGAGAGGCTTGCTCATCACTGTTAGGATTTTTCAAACTTAGGCTAGTAATCGACTGCAGCTAAGCCCCGAGTGTGAGGATTGCTCACCAATCGGTAGGATTTTTCAAACTTAGGCGTAGTACGGGAATGCAGCTAAGCCCCCGAGTGTGAGGGTTGCTCACCACTCGGTGAGGATTTTTCAAACTTAGGCTAGCATCGGACTGCAGTTAAGCCCCGAGTGAGAGGCTTGCTCATCACTGCAGAGGATTTTTCAAACTTAGGCGTAGTAATCGGACTGCAGCTAAGCCCCGAGTGTGAGGATTGCTCACCAATCGGTAGGATTTTGCAAACTTAGGCGAAGTAATGGGACTGCAGTTTAAGCCCCGAGTGTGAGGGTTGCTCACCACTGCAGAGGATTTTCCAAACTTAGGCTAGCATCGACTGCAGCTAAGCCCCCGAGTAAGAGGCTTGCTCATCACTCAGAGGATTTTTCAAACTTAGGCTAGTAGAATCGGACTGCAGCTAAGCCCCGTAAAGTGAGAGGCTTGCTCACCACTCGGTAGGATTTTTCAAACTTAGGCTAGTACTGGATCAGAAGTTAAGCCCCGAGTGAGAGGCTTGCTCATCACTCAAGAGGATTTTTTCAAACTTAGGCGTAGCAATCGGACTGCATCTAAGCCCCCGAGTGAGAGGCTTGCTCATCACTTGGTAGGATTTTTCAAACTTAGGCGAGTACTGGACTGCAGCTAAGCCCCCGAGTGTGAGGGTTGCTCACCACTCGGTAAGATTTTTCAAACTTAGGCGTAGCATCGGACTGCAGTTTAAGCCCCGAGTGAGAGGGTTGCTCATCACTTTCGGTAGGATTTTTTAAACTTAGGCGTAGCACGGGACTGCAGCTAAGCCCCCGAGTGTGAGGGTTTCTCACCACTGCAGAGAGGATTTTTTCAAACTTAGGCTAGCACGGGATCAGAAGCTAAGCCCCGAGTGTGACGGTTGCTCACCACTCGGTAGGATTTTTTCAAACTTAGGCTAGCATCGGACTGCAGCTAAGCCCCGAGTGTGAGGGTTGCTCACCACTCGGTAGGATTTTTCAAACTTAGGCTAGTAGCATCGGACTGCAGCTAAGCCCCGAGTGAGAGGCTTGCTCATCACTGTTAGGATTTTTCAAACTTAGGCGAGTACTGGACTGCAGCTAAGCCCCGAGTGTGAGGATTGCTCACCAATCGGTAGGATTTTTCAAACTTAGGCGTAGCACGGGACTGCAGCTAAGCCCCGAGTGTGAGGGTTGCTCACCACCTCTGTAGGATTTTTCAAACTTAGGCGTAGTAATCGACTCAAGCTAAGCCCCCGAGTGAGAGGCTTGCTCATCACTCGGTAGGATTTTTCAAACTTAGGCGAGTACTGGACTGCAGCTAAGCCCCAGAGTGTGAGGATTGCTCACCACTCGGTAGGATTTTGCAAACTTAGGCGAGTACGGATCAGTTAAGCAAACCCAAAGTGTGAGGGTTGCTCACCACTCGGTAGGATTTTCCAAACTTAGGCGTAGCATCGGACTGCAGCCTAAGCCCCCAGTAAGAGGCTTGCTCATCACTCGGTAGGATTTTTTCAAACTTAGGCTAGTAATCGGACTGCAGCTAAGCCCCGAGTGAGAGGTTTGCTCACCACTGTAGGATTTTTCAAACTTAGGCGAGTACCGGATCAGAAGTTAAGCCCCGAGTGAGAGGCTTGCTCATCACTGCAGGATTTTTTCAAACTTAGGCGTAGCATCGACTGCAGCTAAGCCCCCGAGTGAGAGGCTTGCTCATCACTTGGTAGGATTTTTTCAAACTTAGGCGAGTACTGGACTGCAGCTAAGCCCCCGAGTGTGAGGGTTGCTCACCACTCGGTAAGATTTTTCAAACTTAGGCGAGTACTGGACTGCAGCTAAGCCCCCGAGTGAGAGGGTTGCTCATCACTCGGTAGGATTTTTTAAACTTAGGCGAGTACGGGCCTGCAGCTAAGCCCCGAGTGTGAGGGTTTCTCACCACTGCAGGATTTTTCAAACTTAGGCGAGTACGGGATCTGTAGCTAAGCCCCGAGTGTGACGGGTTGCTCACCACTCGGTAGGATTTTTCAAACTTAGGCTAGCACTGGACTGCAGCTTAAGCCCCCGAGTGTGAGGGTTGCTCACCACCGGTAGGATTTTTCAAACTTAGGCTAGCAATCGGACTGCAGTTAAGCCCCCGAGTGAGAGGCTTGCTCATCACTGTTAGGGATTTTTCAAACTTAGGCTAGCATCGACTCGCAGCTAAGCCCCCGAGTGTGAGGATTGCTCACCAATCGGTAGGATTTTTCAAACTTAGGCGTAGTACGGGATCAGCTAAGCCCCCGAGTGTGAGGGTTGCTCACCACTGGTAGGATTTTTTCAAACTTAGGCGAGTAGCACTGGATCAGCTAAGCCCCGGAGTGAGAGGCTTGCTCATCACTGCAGAGGATTTTTCAAACTTAGGCTAGTAATCGGACTGCAGCTAAGCCCCCGAGTGTGAGGATTGCTCACCAATCGGGTAGGATTTTGCAAACTTAGGCGTAGTACGGGATCTGCAGCTTAAGCCCCGAGTGTGAGAGGTTGCTCACCACTTCGGGTAGGGGATTTTCCAAACTTAGGCTAGCATCGGACTGCAGCTAAGCCCCGAGTAAGACGCTTGCTCATCACTCGGTAGGATTTTTCAAACTTAGGCTAGCATCGGACTGCAGCCTAAGCCCCCGAAAGTGAGAGGCTTGCTCACCACTTAGAGAGGATTTTTCAAACTTAGGCTAGCATCGGATCAGAAGTTAAGCCCCGAGTGAGAGGCTTGCTCATCACTGCAGAGGATTTTTCAAACTTAGGCGAGTACTGGACTGCAGCTAAGCCCCCGAGTGAGAAGCTTGCTCATCACTTGGTAGGATTTTTTCAAACTTAGGCGAGTACTGGACTGCAGCTAAGCCCCCGAGTGTGAGGGTTGCTCACCACTCGGTAGGATTTTTCAAACTTAGGCTAGCATCGGATCAGAAGTTAAGCCCCGAGTGAGAGGCTTGCAAATCACTCTAGAGGGGATTTTTTCAAACTCAAAGTAGCATCGGACTGCATCTAAGCCCCGAGTGAGAGGCTTGCTCATCACTTGGTAAGATTTTTTCAAACTTAGGCTAGCATCGACTGCAGCTAAGCCCCCGAGTGTGAGGGTTGCTCACCACTGCAGAAGATTTTTCAAACTTAGGCTAGCATCGGACTGCAGTTAAGCCCCGAGTGATAGGCTTGCTCATCACTGTAGGATTTTTTTAAACTTAGGCTAGCACGGGACTGCAGCTTAAGCCCCCGAGTGTGAGGGTTGCTCACCACTCGCAGGATTTTTTCAAACTTAGGCGTAGCACGGGATCAGAAGCTAAGCCCCGAAAGTGTGAGGGTTGCTCACCACTGCAGAGGATTTTTCAAACTTAGGCGAGCATCGGATCGCAGTTAAGCCCCGAAAGTGTGAGGTTGCTCACCACTGCAGGATTTTTCAAACTTAGGCGAGTACTGATCGCAGCCTAAGCCCCGAGTGAGAGGCTTGCTCATCACTCGTTAGGATTTTTTCAAACTTAGGCGTAGCATCGGACTGCAGCTAAGCCCCGAGTGAGAGGCTTGCTCATCACTCTAGAGATTTTTCAAACTTAGAAGTAGTAATCGGACTGCAGCTAAGCCCCGAGTGTGAGGATTGCTCACCAATCGGTAGAGGATTTTGCAAACTTAGGCGTAGCACGGGATCATTACTAAGCCCCGAGTGTGAGGGGTTGCTCACACTCCTAAGAGGATTTTCCAAACTTAGGCGAGCATCGATCGCAGCCTAAGCCCCCGAGTAAGAGGCTTGCTCATCACTCGTAGGATTTTCAAACTTAGGCTAGTAATCGGACTGCAGCTAAGCCCCGAGTGAGAGGCTTGCTCACCACTGCAGGATTTTTCCAACTTAGGCGAGTTCTGGACTGTAGTTAAGCCCCCGAGTGAGAGGCTTGCTCATCACTCAGTAGGATTTTTCAAACTTAGGCGAGTACTGGACTGCAGCTAAGCCTCCGAGTGAGAGGCTTGCTCATCACTTGGTAGGATTTTTTCAAACTTAGGCGTAGTACCGGGATCTGCAGCTAAGCCCCGAGTGTGAGGGTTGCTCACCACCTCGGTAAGATTTTTCAAACTTAGGCTAGTAATCGGATCAGAAGCTAAGCCCCCGAGTGAGAGGCTTGCTCATCACTCAGTAGGATTTTTCAAACTTAGGCTAGTACGGGATCAGAAGCTAAGCCCCGAGTGTGAGGGTTTCTCACCACTCGGTAGGATTTTTCAAACTTAGGCTAGTACGGGATCAGAAGCTAAGCCCCCGAGTGTGACGGTTGCTCACCACTTGTGAGAGGATTTTTTCAAACTTAGGCGTAGCATCGGATCTGCAGCTAAGCCCCGAGTGTGAGGGTTGCTCACCACTGTAGGATTTTTCAAACTTAGGCTAGTGCATCGGACTGCAGCTAAGCCCCCGAGTGAGAGGCTTGCTCATCACTCGTTAGGATTTTTCAAACTTAGGCTAGCACTGGACTGCAGCTAAGCCCCGAAAGTGTGAGGATTGCTCACCAATCGGGTAGGATTTTTTCAAACTTAGGCGAGTACGGATCAGTAGCTAAGCCCCGAGTGTGAGGGGTTGCTCACCACTGCAGGATTTTTCAAACTTAGGCGAGTACTGGACTGCAGCTAAGCCCCGGAGTGAGAGGCTTGCTCATCACTCGGTAGGATTTTTCAAACTTAGGCGAGTACTGGACTGCAGCTAAGCCCCTGAGTGTGAGGATTGCTCACCAATCGGTAGGATTTTGCAAACTTAGGCGAGTACGGGATGCAGTTAAGCCCCGAGTGTGAGGGTTGCTCACCACTCGGTAGGGATTTTCCAAACTTAGGCTAGTAATCGGACTGCAGCTAAGCCCCGAGTAAGAGGCTTGCTCATCACTGGTAGGATTTTTCAAACTTAGGCGAGCATCGGACTGCAGCTAAGCCCCGAGTGTGAGGGTTGCTCACCACTCGGTAGAAGATTTTTTCAAACTTAGGTAGTAATCGGATCAGCTAAGCCCCCGAGTGAGAGGGTTGCTCATCACTGCAGAGGATTTTTAAACTTAGGCGAGCACGGGACTGCAGCTAAACCCCCGAGTGTGAGGGTTTCTCACCACTGCAGGGATTTTTCAAACTTAGGCTAGCACGGGATCAGAAGCTAAGCCCCCGAAAGTGTGACGGTTGCTCACCACTCGGTAGGATTTTTCAAACTTAGGCTAGTAATCGGATCTAGCTAAGCCCCGAGTGTGAGGGTTGCTCACCACTCAGAGGATTTTTCAAACTTAGGTAGCATCGATCAGAGTTTAAGCCCCGAGTGTGAGGGTTGCTCACCACTGCAGGATTTTCCAAACTTAGGCTAGCATCGATCGCAGCCTAAGCCCCCGAGTAAGACGCTTGCTCATCACTCGGTAGGATTTTTTCAAACTTAGGCTAGCATCGGATCATAGCTAAGCCCCGAAAGTGAGAGGCTTGCTCACCACTTGTGAGGATTTTTCAAACTTAGGCTAGCAATCGGATCAGAAGTTAAGCCCCGAAAGTGAGAGGCTTGCTCATCACTCGGTAGGATTTTTTCAAACTTAGGCTAGCATCGGATCCAGCTAAGCCCCCGAGTGAGAAGCTTGCTCATCACTTGGTAGGATTTTTCAAACTTAGGCGTAGCATCGACTGCAGTTAAGCCCCGAGTGTGAGGGGTTGCTCACCACTGCAGGATTTTTCAAACTTAGGCTAGCACTGGATCAGAAGTTAAGCCCCCGAGTGAGAGGCTTGCAAATCACTCGGTAGGATTTTTCAAACTCAGGCGAGTACTGGACTGCATCTAAGCCCCCGAGTGAGAGGCTTGCTCATCACTTGGTAAGATTTTTCAAACTTAGGCGAGTACTGGACTGCAGCTAAGCCCCCGAGTGTGAGGGTTGCTCACCACTCGGTAAGATTTTTAAAACATAGGCGTAGCACCGGATCTGTTAAGCCCCGAGTGATAGGCTTGCTCATCACTGCAGGATTTTTTAAACTTAGGCGAGTAGCACGGGATCTGCAGCTAAGCCCCGAGTGTGAGGGTTGCTCACCACTGCAGAGGATTTTTCAAACTTAGGCTAGCACGGATTGTAGTTAAGCCCCGAGTGTGAGGGTTGCTCACCACTCGGTAGGATTTTTCAAACTTAGGCTAGCATCGGATCAGCTTAAGCCCCGAGTGTGAGGGTTGCTCACCACTGCAGGATTTTTCAAACTTAGGCTAGTACTGATCGCAGCCTAAGCCCCCGAGTGAGAGGCTTGCTCATCACTCGTTAGGATTTTTCAAACTTAGGCGTAGTAATCGGACTGCAGCTAAGCCCCGGAGTGAGAGGCTTGCTCATCACTGTAGGATTTTTCAAACTTAGGCAGTAATCGGACTGCAGCTAAGCCTCGAGTGTGAGGATTGCTCACCAATCGGTAGGATTTTGCAAACTTAGGCGAGTACGGATCATATCTAAGCCCCTGAGTGTGAGGGTTGCTCACGACTGCAGGGATTTTCCAAACTTAGGCTAGCACTCGACTGCAGCTAAGCCCCGAGTAAGAGGCTTGCTCATCACTGCAGGATTTTTTCAAACTTAGGCGTAGCATCGACTGCAGCTAAGCCCCGATCGAGAGGCTTGCTCACCACTCGGTAGGATTTTTTCAAACTTAGGCGAGCATCGGATCAGAAGTTAAGCCCCCGAGTGAGAGGCTTGCTCATCACTCAAGAGGATTTTTCAAACTTAGGCTAGCATCGGACTGCAGCTTAAGCCCCGAGTGAGAGGCTTGCTCATCACTTGCAGGATTTTTTCAAACTTAGGCGAGCATCGACTGCAGCTAAGCCCCCGAGTGTGAGGGTTGCTCACCACTCGGTAAGATTTTTTCAAACTTAGGCGTAGCATCGGACTGCAGCTAAGCCCCCCCGAGTGAGAGGGTTGCTCATCACTGGTAGGATTTTTAAACTTAGGCGAGCACGGGACTGCAGTTAAGCCCCCGAGTGTGAGGGTTTCTCACCACTCGGTAGGATTTTTTCAAACTTAGGCGTAGTACGGGATCAGAAGCTAAGCCCCCGAGTGTGACGGGTTGCTCACCACTCGGTAGGATTTTTCAAACTTAGGCGTAGCAATCGACTGCAGCTAAGCCCCGAAAGTGTGAGGGTTGCTCACCACTTTGGTGAGGGGATTTTTTCAAACTTAGGGCGTAGCATCGGACTGCAGCTTAAGCCCCCGAGTGAGAGGCTTGCTCATCACTCGTTAGGATTTTTCAAACTTAGGCGTAGCATCGGACTGCAGCTAAGCCCCGAGTGTGAGGATTGCTCACCAATCGGTAGGATTTTTCAAACTTAGGCGAGTAGCACGGGACTGCAGCTAAGCCCCGAGTGTGAGGGTTGCTCACCACTGGCAGGATTTTTCAAACTTAGGCGAGTAGCACTGGATGCAGCTAAGCCCCGGAGTGAGAGGCTTGCTCATCACTGGTAGGATTTTTCAAACTTAGGCGTAGTACTGACTGCAGCTAAGCCCTCGAGTGTGAGGATTGCTCACCAATCGGTGGGATTTTGCAAACTTAGGCTAGTACGGGACTGCAGCTAAGCCCCGAGTGTGAGGGTTGCTCACCACTGGGTAGGATTTTCCAAACTTAGGCGTAGTAATCGGATCAGCCTAAGCCCCCGAGTAAGAGGCTTGCTCATCACCACTCGGTGAGGATTTTTCAAACTTAGGCTAGCAATCGGACTGCAGCCTAAGCCCCGAAAGTGTGAGGGTTGCTCACCACTGCAAGATTTTTCAAACTTAGGCTAGTAATCGGATCAGCAGTTAAGCCCCGAAAGTGAGAGGGTTGCTCATCACTCGGTAGGATTTTTAAACTTAGGCTAGTACGGGATCATAGCTTAAACCCCGAGTGTGAGGGTTTCTCACCACTGTGAGGATTTTTCAAACTTAGGCGAGCACGGATCTGTAGCTAAGCCCCGAGTGTGAGGGTTGCTCACCACTCGGTAGGATTTTTCAAACTTAGGCGTAGTAATCGGACTGCAGCTAAGCCCCGAGTGTGAGGGTTGCTCACCACTCAGAGGATTTTTCAAACTTAGGCGAAGTAGCATCGGATCAGAAGTTAAGCCCCGAGTGAGAGGCTTGCTCACCACTCGGTAGGATTTTTTCAAACTTAGGCTAGCACTGGATCAGTAGTTAAGCCCCGAGTGAGAGGCTTGCAAATCACTCGTAGGATTTTTTCAAACTCAAAGTAGTACTGGATCTGCATCTAAGCCCCGAGTGAGAGGCTTGCTCATCACTTGGTAAGATTTTTTCAAACTTAGGCGTAGCAATCGACTGCAGCTAAGCCCCCGAGTGTGAGGGTTGCTCACCACTGCAGGAAGATTTTTAAAACTTAGGCGTAGCATCGGACTGCAGTTAAGCCCCCGAGTGATAGGCTTGCTCATCACTCGGTAGGATTTTTTAAAACTTAGGCGTAGCACGGGATCAGAAGCTAAGCCCCGAGTGTGAGGGTTGCTCACCACTTTCAGAGGATTTTTCAAACTTAGGCGAGCACGGGATCTGTAGCTAAGCCCCGAGTGTGAGGGTTGCTCACCACTCGGTAGGATTTTTCAAACTTAGGCAGTAGCATCGACTGCAGTTTAAGCCCCCGAAAGTGTGAGGGTTGCTCACCACTGCAGAGGATTTTTCAAACTTAGGCGAGTAGCATCGGACTGCAGCTTAAGCCCCCTTGAGTGAGAGGCTTGCTCATCACTCGGTAGGATTTTTCAAACTTAGGCGAGTAATCGGACTGCAGCTATGCCCCGAGTGTGAGGATTGCTCACCAATCGGTAGGATTTTGCAAACTTAGCTAGTACGGGATCTAGTTAAGCCCCGAGTGTGAGGGTTGCTCACCACTCTCAGAGGATTTTCCAAACTTAGGCGTAGCAATCGATCTGCAGCTAAGCCCCCGAGTAAGAGGCTTGCTCATCACTCGGTAGGATTTTTCAAACTTAGAAGTAGCATCGACTGCAGCTAAGCCCCCGAGTGAGAGGCTTGCTCACCACTGCAGTAGGATTTTTCAAACTTAGGCTAGCATCGGATCAGAAGTTAAGCCCCGAGTGAGAGGCTTGCTCATCACTCAAGAGGATTTTTCAAACTTAGGTAGTAGCATCGGACTGCAGCTTAAGCCCTCGAGTGAGAGCCTTGCTCATCACTTGGTAGGATTTTTCAAACTTAGGCGTAGCATCGGACTGCAGCTAAGCCCCGAGTGTGAGGGTTGCTCACCACTGCAAGATTTTTCAAACTTAGGCGAGTACTGGACTGTAGTTAAGCCCCCGAGTGAGAGGGTTGCTCATCACTCGGTAGGATTTTTTAAACTTAGGCGAGTACGGGACTGCAGCTAAGCCCCCGAGTGTGAGGGTTTCTCACCACTCGGTAGGATTTTTTAAACTTAGGCGAGTACGAGATCAGTAGCTAAGCCCCGAGTGTGACGGGTTGCTCACCACTCGGTGAGGATTTTTCAAACTTAGGCGAGTACTCGGACTGCAGTTAAGCCCCGAGTGTGAGGGTTGCTCACCACTCAGTAGGATTTTTCAAACTGAGGCTAGCAATCGGACTGCAGCTAAGCCCCGAAAGTGAGAGGCTTGCTCATCACTCGTTAGGATTTTTCAAACTTAGGCGAGTACTGGACTGCAGCTAAGCCCCTGAGTGTGAGGATTGCTCACCAATCGGTAGGATTTTTCAAACTTAGGCGTAGTACGGACTGCAGCTAAGCCCCGAAAGTGTGAGGGTTGCTCACCACTGGTAGGATTTTTTTTCAAACTTAGGCGTAGCATCGACTGCAGCTAAGCCCCCGAGTGAGAGGCTTGCTCATCACTGGGTAGGATTTTTTCAAACTTAGGCTAGCATCGGACAGCAGCCTAAGCCCCGAGTGAGAGGCTTGCTCACCACTCGGTAGGATTTTCCAAACTTAGGCGTAGCACTGGATCAGAAGTTAAGCCCCGAGTGAGAGGCTTGCTCATCACTGCAGTAGGATTTTTTCAAACTTAGGTGAGCAATCGGACTGCAGCTAAGCCCCCGAGTGAGAGCCTTGCTCATCACTTGGTAGGATTTTTTCAAACTTAGGCGAGTAATCGGATCCAGTTAAGCCCCGAGTGTGAGGGGTTGCTCACCACTGCAGGATTTTAAACTTAGGCGAGTACGGGACTTCAGCTAAGCGCCCGAGTGAGAGGCTTGCTCATCACTTGGTAGGATTTTTTAAACTTAGGCGAGTACGGGACTGCAGCTAAGCCCCCGAGTGTGGGGGTTGCTCACCACTCGGTAGGATTTTTCAAACTTAGGCGAGTACTGGACTGCAGCTAAGCCCCCGAGTGAGAGGCTTGCTCATCACTCGGTCGGATTTTTCAAACTTAGGCTAGCAATCGGATCTGTAGCTAAGCCCCGAAAGTGTGACGGTTGCTCACCACTGCAGAGGATTTTTCAAACTTAGGCTAGCATCGGATCAGCAGCTTAAGCCCCGAGTGTGAGGGTTGCTCACCACTGCAGGATTTTTCAAACTTAGGCTAGTACGGATCAAGTAGCTAAGCCCCGAGTGAGAGGCTTGCTCACCACTGGGTAGGATTTTTCAAACTTAGGCGTAGTAATCGGATCAGTAGTTAAGCCCCGAGTGAGAGGCTTGCAAATCACTCTCAGAGGATTTTTCAAACTCAAAGTAGTACTGGACTGCATCTAAGCCCCCGAGTGAGAGGCTTGCTCATCACTTGGTAAGATTTTTCAAACTTAGGCGAGTACTGGACTGCAGCTAAGCCCCCGAGTGTGAGGGTTGCTCACCACTCGGTAAGATTTTTAAAACTTAGGCGTAGCATCGGATCAGCTTTAAGCCCCCGAGTGATAGGCTTGCTCATCACTCGGTAGGATTTTTAAACTTAGGCTAGCACGGGATCCAGCCTAAGCCCCCGAGTGTGAGGGTTGCTCACCACTGCAGTAGGATTTTTCAAACTTAGGCGTAGCACGGGATCAGAAGCTAAGCCCCGAGTGTGAGGGTTGCTCACCACTCGGTAGGATTTTTCAAACTTAGGCTAGCAATCGGACTGCAGCTTAAGCCCCCGAGTGTGAGGGTTGCTCACCACTCCTAGAGGATTTTTCAAACTTAGGCGAGCATCGGACTGCAGCTAAGCCCCGAGTGAGAGGCTTGCTCATCACTGAGGATTTTTCAAACTTAGGCTAGTAATCGACTGCAGCCTATGCCTCGAGTGTGAGGATTGCTCACCAATCGGTAGGATTTTGCAAACTTAGGCGTAGTACGGGATCAGCCTAAGCCCCCGAGTGTGAGGGTTGCTCACGACTTGGTAGGATTTTTCCAAACTTAGGCTAGGCATCGGACTGCAGCCTAAGCCCCCGAGTAAGAGAGGCTTGCTCATCACTCGGTAGGATTTTTCAAACTTAGGCGAGTACCTCGGATCAGCAGCTAAGCCCCCGAGTGAGAGGCTTGCTCACCACTCTGTAGGATTTTTTCAAACTTAGGCTAGCAATCGGATCGTAGTTAAGCCTCCGAGTGAGAGGCTTGCTCATCACTCAAGAGGATTTTTCAAACTTAGGCTAGCAATCGGACTGCAGTTAAGCCCCGAGTGAGAGCCTTGCTCATCACTTGGTAGGATTTTTTCAAACTTAGGCTTAGTACTGGATCGCAGCTAAGCCCCGGAAAGTGTGAGGGTTGCTCACCACTGCAAGATTTTTTCAAACTTAGGCTAGTAATCGGACTGCATAGTTTAAGCCCCGAGTGAGAGGGTTGCTCATCACTCTCAAGAGGGATTTTTTAAACTTAGGCGAGTACGGGACTGCAGCTAAGCCCCCGAGTGTGAGGGTTTCTCACCACTCGGTAGGATTTTTCAAACTTAGGCGAGTACGGGACTGTAGCTAAGCCCCCGAGTGTGACGGTTGCTCACCACTCGGTAGGATTTTTCAAACTTAGGCTTAGCAATCGGACTGTAGCTAAGCCCCCGAGTGTGAGGGGTTGCTCACCACTCTGTAGGGATTTTTCAAACCGAGGCAGTAATCGGACTGCAGCCTAAGCCCCGAGTGAGAGGCTTGCTCATCACTCGTTAGGATTTTTTCAAACTTAGGCGAGCATCGGACTGCAGCTAAGCTCCTTGAGTGTGAGGATTGCTCACCAATCGGTAGGATTTTTTCAAACTTAGGCTAGTACGACTGCAAGCTAAGCCCCGAGTGTGAGGGTTGCTCACCACTCGGTAGGATTTTTCAAACTTAGGTAGCATCGGATCTGCAGCTTAAGCCCCGAGTGAGAGGCTTGCTCATCACTTGTGAGGATTTTTCAAACTTAGCTAGCATCGACAGCAGCTAAGCCCCGAAAGTGAGAGGCTTGCTCACCACCTTGTGAGGATTTTCCAAATTTAGGTAGTACTCGGATCAGAAGTTAAGCCCCCGAGTGAGAGGCTTGCTCATCACTCGGTAGGATTTTTCAAACTTAGGCGAGTACTGGACTCCAGCTAAGCCCCCGAGTGAGAGGCTTGCTCATCACTTGGTAAGATTTTTCAAACTTAGGCTTAGCACTGGATCATAGTTAAGCCCCGAGTGTGAGGGTTGCTCACCACTCGGTAGGATTTTTAAACTTAGGCGAGTACGGGACTTCAGCTAAGCGCCCGAGTGAGAGGCTTGCTCATCACTTGGTAGGATTTTTTAAACTTAGGCGAGTACGGGACTGCAGCTAAGCCCCCGAGTGTGGGGGTTGCTCACCACTGCAGGATTTTTTCAAACTTAGGCTAGCATCGGATCTGCAGCCTAAGCCCCCGAGTGAGAGGCTTGCTCATCACTCGGTAGGATTTTTCAAACTTAGGCGTAGTAATCGACAGCAGCTAAGCCCCGAGTGAGAGGCTTGCTCACCACTGGGTAGGATTTTTCAAACTTAGGCTAGGCATCGGATCAGAAGTTAAGCCTCCGAGTGAGAGGCTTGCTCATCACTCGGTAGGATTTTTCAAACTTAGGCGAGTACTGGACTGCAGCTAAGCCCCCGAGTAAGAGGCTTGCTCATCACTCGGTAGGATTTTTCAAACTTAGGCTAGCATCGGATCGCAGCTAAGCCCCGAGTGTGAGGGTTGCTCACCACTTGTAAGATTTTTCAAACTTAGGCGAGTAGCATCGACTGCAGCTAAGCCCCCGAGTGAGAGGCTTGCTCATCACTGCAGGGATTTTTTAAACTTAGGCGAGCACGGACTGCAGTTAAGCCTCCCCGAGTGTGAGGTTGCTCACCACCTCGGGTAGGATTTTTTCAAACTTAGGCGAGTACGGGACTGTAGCTAAGCCCCCGAGTGTGAGGGTTGCTCACCACTCTTTAGGATTTTTCAAACTTAGGCGAGTACTGGACTGCAGCTAAGCCCCCGAGTGTGAGGGCTGGTCACCATTCGGTAGGATTTTTCAAACTTAGGCGTAGCATCGGATCAGAAGTTAATCCCCGAGTGAGAGGCTTGCTCATCACTCCCAGAGGATTTTTCAAACTTAGGCGTAGCACTCGACTGCAGCTAAGCCCTCAAGGTGAGGATTGCTCACCAATCGTAGAGGATTTTTCAAACTTAGGCGTAGCACGGATCAGTAGCTTAAGCCCCGAAAGTGTGAGGGTTGCTCACCACCTCGGTAGGATTTTTCAAACTTAGGTAGCATCGACTAAAGCTAAGCCCCCGAGTGAGAGGCTTACTCATCACTCAGAGGATTTTTCAAACTTAGGCGACCATCGGATAGCAGCTAAGCCCCGAGTGAGAGGCTTGCTCACCACTGCAGAGGATTTTTCAAACTTAGGCGTAGCATCGATCAGAAGTTAAGCCCCCGAGTGAGAGGCTTGCTCATCACTGTAGGTTTTTTTCAAACTTAGGCGTAGTACTGGACTGCAGCTAAGCCCCCGAAAGTGAGAGGCTTGCTCATCACTTGGTAGGATTTTTCAAACTTAGGCGAGTACCGGATCGCAGCCTAAGCCCCCGAGTGTGAGGGTTGCTCACCACTGCAAGATTTTTCAAACTTAGGCTAGTACTCGGATCTGTAGCTAAGCCCCGAGTGAGAGGCTTGCTCATCACTTGGTAGGATTTTTTAAACTTAGGCTTAGTACGGGATCTGCAGCTAAGCCCCCGATTGTGAGGGTTGCTCATCACTCGGCAGGATTTTTCAAACTTAGGCGAGTACGGGATCAGAGCTAAGCCCCGAGTGTGAGGTTTGCTCACCACTCGGTAGGATTTTTCAAACTTAGGCGAGTACTAGATCGTAGTTAAGCCCCGAAAGTGAGAGGCTTGCTCACCACTCGGTAGGATTTTTTCAAACTTAGGCTAGTAATCGACTGCAGCAGCTAAGCCCCGAGTGAGAGGCTTGCTCATCACTCGGTAGGATTTTTCAAACTTAGGCTAGTAGCATCGATCTGCAGCTAAGCCCCGAGTGAGAGGCTTGCTCATCACTTGGTAGGATTTTTTCAAATCTTAGGCTAGTAATCGGATCGAAGTTAAGCCCCCGAGTGTGAGGGTTGCTCACCACCTGGTAGGATTTTTAAACTTAGGCGAGTACGGGATGCAGTTTAAGCCCCGAGTGTGAGGGTTGCTCATCACTGGTAGGATTTTTAAACTTAGGTAGTACGGGACTCAGCTTAAGCCCCGAGTGTGAGGGTTGCTCACCACTCGGGTAGGATATTTCAAACTTAGGCAAGCACGGGATCAGAAGCTTAAGCCCCCGAGTGTGAGGGGTTGCTCACCACTCAGAGGGATTTTTCAAACTTAGGGCGAGTAATCGGACTGCAGCTAAGCCCCCGAGTGTGAGGGTTGCTCACCACTCTAGAGGATTTTTTCAAACTTAGGCGAGTACCGGATCAATGTTTAAGCCCCCGGGAAAGTGAGAGGCTTGCTCATCACTCTGCAGGATTTTTCAAACTTAGGCGAGTAGCATCGGACCGCAGCTAAGCCCCGAGTGTGAGGATTGCTCACCAATCGGTAGGATTTTGCAAACTTAGGCTAGTATGGGACTACTTAAGCCCCCCGAGTGTGAGGGTTGCTCACCACTGGTAGGATTTTTAAAACTTAGGCTAGCATCGATCTGCAGTTAAGCCCCGAAAGTGAGAAGCTTGCTCATCACTCGGGTAGGGATTTTTCAAACTTAGGCGTAGCAATCGGATCAAGAAGCTAAGCCCCGAGTGAGAGGCTTGCTCACCACTGCAGGATTTTTCAAACTTAGGCAGTACATCGGACTCAGAAGTTAAGCCAACGCGTGAGAGAGGCTTGCTCATCACTGCAGAGATTTTTCAAACTTAGGCGAGTAATCGGACTGGGCAGTTTTTCCCCGAGTGAGAGGCTTGCTCATCACTTGGTAGGATTTTTCAAACTTAGGCTAGTAATCGGACTGCAGCTAAGCCCCGAGTGTGAGGGTTGCTCACTACTCGGTAAGATTTTTCAAACTTAGGCGTAGCATCGATGAAGCTTGAAGCCCCTTGAGTGAGAGGCTTGCTCATCACTGCAGTAGGATTTTTTAAACTTAGGCTAGCACGGGATCATAGCTAAGCCCCGAAAGTGTGAGGCTTGCTCATCACTCGGTAGGATTTTTTCAAACTTAGGCGAGGCACGGGATCAGAGCTAAGCCCCGGAGTGTGAGGATTGCTCACCACTCGGTAGGATTTTTCAAACTTAGGCGAGTACTGGACTGCAGCTAAGCCCCCGAGTGAGAGGCTTGCTCATCACTCATAGGATTTATCAAACTTAGGCGTAGCAATCGGACTGCAGCTAAGCCCCGAGTGTGAGGATTGCTCACCAATCGGTAGGATTTTTCAAACTTAGGTAGTAATCGGATCGCAGCTAAGCCCTCGAGTGAGAGTCTTGCTCATCACTCGGGTAGAGGGATTTATCAAACTTAGGCGTAGTACCGGACTGCAGCCTAAGCCCCGAGTGTGAGGATTGCTCACCAATCGCACGATTTTTTCAAAGAAGTAGTACGGGATCAGCTAAGCCCCGAGTGTGAGGGTTGCTCACCACTGTAGGGGATTTTTCAAACTTAGGCGTAGTAATCGGATGCAGCTAAACCCGCTGAGTGTGAGGGTTGCTCACCACTGCAGGATTTTTAAACTTAGGCGTAGTACGGACTTCAGCTAAGCCTCGAGTGAGAGGCTTGCTCATCACTTGGTAGGATTTTTTAAACTTAGGCGTAGCACGACTGCAGCTAAGCCCCCGAAAGTGTGAGGGGTTGCTCACCACTGGTGAGGATTTTTCAAACTTAGAAGCTAGCATCGGATCATAGCCTAAGCCCCGAAAGTGAGAGGCTTGCTCATCACTCGGTAGGATTTTTCAAACTTAGGCTTAGCATCGGACAGCAGCTAAGCCCCGAGTGAGAGGCTTGCTCACCACTCGGTAGGATTTTTCAAACTTAGGCGTAGCATCGATCAGAAGTTAAGCCTCCGAGTGTGAGGCTTGCTCATCACTCAGCAGGATTTTTTCAAACTTAGGCTAGCATCGACTGCAGCTAAGCCCCGAGTAAGAGGCTTGCTCATCACTTGGTAGGATTTTTCAAACTTAGGCGAGCAATCGGACTGCAGCCTAAGCCCCGAGTGTGAGGGTTGCTCACCACCGGTAAGATTTTTCAAACTTAGGCGAAAATCGGACTGCAGCTTAAGCCTCGAGTGAGAGGCTTGCTCATCACTCGGTAGGATTTTTAAACTTAGGCTAGCACGGACTGCAGCTTAAGCCCCCGAGTGTGAGGTTGCTCACCACTCGGTAGGATTTTTCAAACTTAGGCGAGTACGGATCAGAGCTAAGCCCCGAGTGTGAGGGTTGCTCACCACTGTAGGATTTTTCAAACTTAGGCGAGTAATCGGATCACAGTTAAGCCCCCGAGTGTGAGGGTTGGTCACCACTCGGTAGGATTTTTCAAACTTAGGCGAGTATGGGACTGTAGCTAAGCCCCCGAGTGAGAGGCTTGGTCATCACTCGGTAGGATTTTTCAAACTTAGGCGAGTACTGGACTGCAGCTAAGCCCTGAGTGTGAGGATTGCTCACCAATCGGTAGGAATTTTCAAACTTAGGCAGCACGGGACTGCAGCTAAGCCCCCGAGTGTGAGGGTTGCTCACCACTCTAGGATTTTTCAAACTTAGGCGAGTACCGGATCTGCAGCTAAGCCCCGAGTGTGAGGTTGCTCACCACTGTAGGGATTTTTCAAACTTAGGTAGTACTGGACTGCAGCTAAGCCCTTGAGTGAGAGGCTTGCTCACCACTCGGTAGGATTTTTCAAACTTAGGCTAGTACCGGACTGCAGCTAAGCCCCCGAGTGAGAGGCTTGCTCATCACCCACAGGATTTTCAAACTTAGGCGTAGTAATCGGACTGCAGCTAAGCCCCCCGAGTGAGAGGCTTGCTCATCACTTGGTAGGATTTTTCAAACTTAAGTAATCGGACTGCAGCTAAGCCCCCGAGTGTGAGGGTTGCTCACCACTGGTATGATTTTTTAAACTTAGGCGTAGTACGACTGTAGCTAAGCCCCGAGTGTGAGGGTTGCTCATCACTGGTAGGATTTTTTAAACTTAGGCGAGTACTGGACTGCTGCTAAGCCCCCGAGTGTGAGGGTTGCTAATCACTCGGTAGGATTTTTCAAACTTAGGCGAGTACGGGACTGTAGCTAAGCCCCCGAGTGTGAGGGTTGCTCACCACTGTAGGGGATTTTTCAAACTTAGGCGTAGTAATCGGATCAGCCTAAGCCCCGAGTGTGAGGGTTGCTCACCACTCAGAGGATTTTTCAAACTTAGGCGTAGCAATCGGACTGCAGTTAAGCCCCAGAGTGAGAGGCTTGCTCATCACTCGGTAGGATTTTTTCAAACTTAGGCGACATCTGACTGCAGCTAAGCCTCGAGTGTGAGGATTCTCACCAATCTGTAGGATTTTGCAAACTTAGGCGAGTACTGGACTACAGCTAAGCCCCAGAGTGAGAGGCTTGCTCACCACTCGGTAGGATTTTTCAAACTTTGGCGAGTACTGTACTGCAGCTAAGCCCCCGAGTGAGAGGCTTGCTCATCACTCGGTAGGATTTTTCAAACTTAGGCGAGTAATGGACTGGAGCTAAGCCCCCGAGTGGGAGGGTTGCTCACCACTCGGTAGGATTTTTCAAACTTAGAAGTAGCATCGATCAGAAGATAAGCCCCGAGTGAGAGGCTTGCTCATCACTCGGTAGGATTTTTCAAACTTAGGCTAGCATCGGATCTGCAGCTAAGCCCCGAGTGAGAGGCTTTCTCATCACTTGGTAGGATTTTTCAAACTTAGGCTAGTATCGGATCATAGCTTAAGCCCCGAGTGTGAGGGTTGCTCACCACTCGGTTGAAGTAAATATGCCCTAGAGGCAATAATAAAGTTATTATTTATTTCCTTATATCATGATAAATGTTTATTATTCATGCTAGAATTGTATTAACCGGAAACATAATACATGTGTGAATACATAGACAAATGTATAGTCACTAGTAAGCTCTCTACTAGACTAGCTCATTAATCAAAGATGGTTATGTTTCCTAACCATAGACATGTGTTGTCATTTGATTAATGGGATCACCTCATTAGAAGAATGATGTGATTGACATGACCCATTCCGTTAGCTTAGCACTTTGATCGCTTAGTATATTGCTATTGCTTTCTTCATGACTTATACATGTTCCTATAACTATGAGATTATGCAACTCCTGCCATCGGAGGAACACTTTGGTACTACCAAACGTCACAACGTGAATCGGTGATTATAAAGGAGTACTACAGGTGTCTCCAAAGGTACTTTGTTGGGTTGGCGATTTCGAGATTAGGTTTTGTCACTCCGATTGCTCGGAGAGGTATCTCTGGGCCTTCTCGGTAATACACATCACATAAGCCTTGCAAAGAATTACAACTAATGAGTTAGTTAGAGATGATGTATTACGGAATCGAAAGTAAAAGAGATTGAATTCAGGTATTGGATACCGATTTATCAAATCTGCAATTAAGTAACATACCGATGACAAAGGGAACAACGATGTTGTTATGCGCGTCCTGACCGATAAAGATCTTCATAGAAAATGTAGGAACCAATATGGGCATCTGTGTCCCGCTATTGGTTATCGACCGGAGATGTGTCTCTCATTATGTCTACATTGTTCTCGAACCGTAGGGTCCGCACGCTTAAGGTTTCATGGACGGTTATATTATGAGTTTATGCATTTTGATGTACCAAGGTTGTCTCGAGTCCCGGATATGATCACTTAACATGACGAGGAGTCTCGGAAATGGTCGAGACATAAAGATTAATATATTGACGGATATATTTGGACACCGGAAAGGTTCCGGAGAAGTTTGGAGCTCGGAGGTTACTGGAACCCCGGGAGGTATATGGGCCTTATTGGGCCCATAGAGGAGGAAGGGAGAAGGAACAAGGAGGGGGCGCCCCCAAGCCCAATCCGACTGGGGAGGGGGCCGCCCCCTTCCTTTCTCCTTCCCCTCTTCCTATTCCTACTACTAGTACTACTTCCTAATACTAGTACTCCTTCCTTCCCTCCAAATAAGATAAGGAAAGAGAGGGAAACCTACTTGGAGTAGGTTTCCTCCCATGGCGCGCCCCTTGAGGTCGGGCCACCTCCTCCCTCCCTCCTTTATATAGCTGTGGGGTAGGGGCACCCTAGAACACACAAGTTGATCCTTGAGATCGCTCTCAGCCGGTGCGGTGCCCCCTCCACCATATTCCACCTCGGTCATATCATAGCAAAGGTTTAGGCGAAGCCCCGCGCCGGTAGAACATCAAGATCGCTACCACGCCGTCAGGCCGATTTTAACTCCCTCTCCCCGAGCTTTGCTTGGATCGGGAGCCCGAGGAGCCGCCATCGAAAGTTGAACGTGGTGCCAAGAACTCCCGAGGCTACCGGAGTAACGCTACCGGATCGGTTGGATCATGAGGAGAACGCATTTACCATTACTTCCTCTACGCCAGGATCGCTTCCGCTTTGGTCTACGAGGGTACGTAGACAATACTCTCCCTCTCGTTGCTATGCCATCACCATGGTCCCGTGTGTGCGTAGGAATTTTTTGAAATTACCGCGCTCCCCAACAAAGGGCATCCGAGCCTGGTTTTATGCGTTGATGTCATATGCACGAGTAGAACACAAGTGAGTTGTGGGCGATATAAGTCATACCGCCTACCAGCATGTCATACTTTGGTTCTAGCGGTATTGTGGAGATGAAGCGCCCGGACCGAGATTACGCCAGACGCTTACGCGAGACCGGTTTCACCGCTACGAGCACTCATGCTTAAAGGTGGCTGGCGGGTGTCCATCTCTCTCACTTTAGTTGAACTGAGGCGGCTACGCCCGGTCCTTGAGAAGGTTAAAACGCGAGTCTATTTGACGGGCATCGCTGTGGTCTTGATGCGTAGGTGAGATTGGTTCTTGCTTAAGCCCGTAGCAGCCACATAAAATTTGCAACAACAAAGTAGAGGACGCCTAACTTGTTTTTGCAGTGGCATGTTGTGATGTGATATGGTCAAGACGTGATGCTATATTTTATTGTATGAGATGATCATGTTTTGTAACCGGTTATCGGCAATCGGGTCGAGCCATATGGTTGTCGCTTTATTGTATGAAATGCAACGCCTGTAATTGCTTTTACTTTATCTCTAAGCGGTAGCGATAGTCGAGAAGCAATAGATGGCGAAACGACAAACGATGCTTCGTATGGAGATCAAGGTGTCGCTACCGGTGATTTATGGTGATCACGATGGGTAAGCTTCGAGATGGAGATCACAAGCACGTAGATGATGATGGCCATATCATATCACTTATATTGATTGCATGTGATGTTTATCCTTTATGCATCTTATTTTGCTTTGATTGACGGTAGCATTATAAGATGATCTCTCACTAAAATTATCAAGAAGTGTTCTCCCTAGTATGCACCGCTATGAAAGTTCTTCATGCCGAGACACCACGTGATGATCCGTGTGATAGGCTCTACGTTCAAATACAACGGGTGCAAAAACAGTTGCACACGCAGAATACTCAAGTTAAACTTGACGAGCCTAGCATATAACAGATATGGCCTCGAACACGGAGACCGAAAGGTCGAACGTGAATCATATAGTAGATATGATCAACATAGTGATGTTCACCATTGAAACTACTCCATCTCACGTGATGATCTGGACATGGTTTAGTTAATTTGGATCACGTAATCACTTAGATGACTAGAGAGATGTCTGTCTAAGTGGGAGTTTTAATATGATTAATTAAAACTTAAATTTATCATGAACTTAGTACCGATAGTATTTTGCTTTGTCTATGTTTTATCGTAGATAGATGGCTCGTGGCCGTTGTTCCGTTGAATTTTAATGCTGCCTTGAGAAAGCAAAATTGAAAGATGATGGTAGCAATTATACGGATCGGGTCCAGAATTTGAGGATTATCCTCATTGCTGCATTGTAAGAATTACATGCCCCGAAGCACTACCAAGCTGGGTGCCGTGCCTCGCAGAGCCGCGCCAAGTTGTGAACGCTCGCAAAGCAAAAGTGTCGATGACTACTCAATAGTTCAAAGGTGCCATGTTTACTAGCTTAGAACCGGGTCTTCAACGATGTTTTGAACGTCATGGAGCATATGAGAGATGTTCCAGGGAGTTGAAGTAATATTTCAAGCAAAATGCCCCGGATTGAGAGATATGAAGTCTCCAATAAGTTCTATAGCTGCAAGATGGAGGAGAATAGTTCACAAGGAACATATACTCAAAATGTCCGGGTATAATAATCACTTGGTTCAAACTGGGAGTTACTCTTCCGATGATAGTGCCATTGACAAAATTCTCCAATCATCGCCACCAAGCTACAAGAGCTTCGTGATGAACTATAATATGCAAGGGATGACTAAACAATTTCCGAGCTCTTCGTAATGCCGAAAGTCATGGAGGTAGAAATCAAGAAAGAACATCAAGTTTTGATGGTCAACAAGACCACTAGTTTCAAGAAAAGGGCAAAAGGAAAAGAAGGAAACTTCAAAAGAACAAAGCAAGAAAGTTGCTGCTCAAGAGAAGAAACCCAAGTCCGGACCTAAGCCTGAAATCGAGTGTTTTACCGCAAGCAGATCGGACATCGGAAGCGGAACTGCCCCAAGTATTTGGCGGATAAGAAGGATGGCAAGGTGATCAAAGGTATATGTGATATACATGTTATTGATGTGTACCTTACTAATACCGCAGAGTACCGGTATTTGATACCGGTTCTGCTATAATATTTGCAACTCAAACAGAACTACTGGATTGCTTAAGATTGGCTAAGGACGAGGTGACGACGCTGCTGGAAATGGTTCCAAAGTCGATGTGATCGCGGTCGGCACGCTACCTCTACATCTACCATCGGGATTAGTTTTAGACCTAAATAATTGTTATTTGGTGCCGCGCTGAGCATGAACATTATATCCGGATCTTTGTTTGATGCAGACGGTTATTCATTTAAGATGTAGAATAATGGTTGTTCTATTTATATGAATAATATCTTTTATGGTCATGCACCCTTGAAGAGTGGTCTCATTTTATTAAATCTCGATAGTAGTAATACAATATTCATAGTGTTGAAACCAAAAGATGCTGAGTTGATAATGATAATGCAACTTATTTGTGGTAACGCCGCTTGGGTCATATCGGTGTAAAACGCATGAAGAAACTCCACATCGATGGGCTTCGAATCACTTGATTATGAATCATTTGGTACTTAAGTAACCATGCCTCATGGGCAAGATGACTAAAAACGCCGCTTCTCAGAACTATGGAGCGAGTAACTGATTTGTTGGAAATCATACATACCGATGTTTGTGGTCCAATGAATGTTGAGGCATCGCCAAGGGTATCGTTATTTTCTCACCTTCACAGATGATTTGAGCAGTATATGGGTATATCTACTTAATGAGTCACAAATCTGAAACATTTGAAAAGTTCAAAGAATTTCAGAGTGAAGTGGAAAAATCATCGTAACAAGAAAAATAAAGTTTCTACGATCTGATCGTGGAGGAGAATATTTGAGTTACGGTTTGGTTTACATTTGAAACAATGTGGAATACTTTTAAAACTCACGCCAATCTTTAACACCACAGAGAAATGGTGTGTCCGAACGTCAGAATCGCATTTCTTTACTTGATATG
Source organism: Aegilops bicornis (assembly GCA_021605145.1). NCBI lineage: Eukaryota > Viridiplantae > Streptophyta > Magnoliopsida > Poales > Poaceae > Aegilops > Aegilops bicornis. The sequence continues at coordinate 651,861,714 of CM038672.1, forward strand.
GTGCGATCTATGATGTCTCTTACCGATTTACCGCCATCGCTTTGGGGATATGCTTTAGAGACTACCGATTCACGTTAAATAGGGCACCATCTAAACTGCTGAGACGACACCGTATGAACTGTGGTTTGGCAAGAAACCAAAGTTGTCGCTTTCTTAAAATTTGAAGCTCATGCTTATGGTAAAGAAACTTCAACCAGATAAGCTCGAACCCAAATCGGAGAAATGTGTCTTCATAGGATACCCAAAGGAGATGTTGGGTACACCTTCTATCACAGATCCAAGGCAAGATTTTTGTTGTTAAATTCGGATCCTTTCTAGAGAAGGAGTTTCTCTCGAAAGAAGTGAGTGGGAGGAAAGTAGAACTTGATGAGATAATCAGACTCGCCCCTTATTGGAAAGTAGTTCATCACAAGAAACGGTTCTGGACAACTACACCAATTGGTGAGGAAACTAATGATGTTGATCATGAAACTTCGCATCAAGTTGCTACATTGAACTTCAGAGGTCAAGCGAGAATAAAATACGCACCCGAGTGGTACGGTAATCCTATTCGAAGTCATGTTACTTGACCCATGGCGTAACCTACAAACTATGAAGTAGCGATGGTGAGCCCAGATTCAGCGAAATGGTCGGAAGCCATGAAATCTGAGATGGGATCCATGTATGAGAACAAAGTATGGATTTTGGTCGACTTGCCCAAATGATCGGCAAGCCATTGAGAATAAATGGATCTTTAAGAAGAAGACTGACCGATGGTAATATAACTGCTTACAAAGCTCGACTTGTTGCAAAAGGTTTTCGACAAGTTCAAGGGGTTGACTATGATGAGACTTTCTCACCCAGAGCGTGCTTAAGTCCTGTCTGAATCATGTTAGCAATTGTCACGATTTTATGATTATGAAATTTGGCAAATGGATGTAAAACTGCATTCTTGAATGGATTTCTAGAAGAAGAGTTGTATATGATGCAACTGTAAGGTTTTGCTGATCCAAAAGGTGCTAACAAAGTGTGCAAGCTCCAGCGATCAATTTATGGTCCGTGCAAGCCTCTCGGAGTTGGAATAAACGTTTTGATAGTGTGATCAAAGATATGGTTTTAAGGCTGCACCTTTGGAGAAGCTTCTTGTATTTACAAGAAAGTGAGTGGGGAGCTCTATAGCATTTCCGATATTATATGTGGACGTCATATTATTGATTGGAAATGATATAGAATTTCTGGATAGCATAAAGGATACTTGAATAAAAGTTTTTCAATGAAA